>CM076848.1:169569194-170925329 GCA_039519185.1 Astragalus membranaceus | reverse complement strand
ATCGGGACAGGTGCTGGAGCCGGCGAGAGGCCATCTTGAGCGGAAGCCACGGCGGCAAAGACGAAGACGACGAGGAAGAAGGCGAAGGACTTGAATGTAGTAGCTGATGATGATGCCATTTTGAAACTGAAAACGCTTAGAAGCTTCGGAAGAGAGAAAGATGAGACTGAAAACGGTTAGAAAATTGTGAATAAGGAGAAGCTGTGTGTGTTGATGAGATGAGGGGATGGAAGGGTTTTTATAACCAATAATTTTGGGATTGTGGAAGGCGCGTGGGACCTACATAAAACGTGGACAGCTGGAACTTGAGATTTCTGCTTTTTATATTACCGTTTCGTTTTTGTTGAACAATCACCACCAGTCACCAGCTATGATTTTTTCTTTTTCTGATTCAATCGCTGCTTACGATATCTTATTTGATTTGGTTTAATTTCAGTTTTGGTCCTCCTATTATGACCAACTCACGATTTTAGTCTGTAAAGTTTTAATTTGACGATTTTGATTCCCTATTTTTCCAATTTGTAAAATCAAGGTCTCCCTCTTAATTTGGTCAAAATTAAAACTGATTTTGACTTTCAATCCTACGTGGCAGTCCACGTGGACTGCCACGTAGGCAGCACTGTTCCCCTCTCCTCTCTCTCACAGCCCTCTCCTCTCTCTCACACCGTGAACCCTTCCCCCACCGTGACCCCCCTTCGCATCTCCTTGAACCCCTCCCTCACCCCTCCCTCTGCTCCTCTCTCGCTCACCGTCGCTCTCCCTCCTCTACCCATCACCGTCGCTGACTGCCGCCTTCTCTTCTCCCCCATTTCGTTTGCATCCCCGTCGCCAAACCACTGATCCTCCTCCCTCTTCTCATTGTCGCATCCCCGTCGCCAAACCGTCGCTCCCCATCCTCTCTCAAACGCCGGCGCCAAACCGTCGCTCTCTTTTCTCTCTCTCTGCGAAGGTTTCTCTCTCTCTCTCTCTCTCTCTCTCTCTCTCTCTCTCTCTCTCTCTGTGTGAAGGTTTCTCTCTCTCTGGGAAGGTTTCTCTCTCTCTCTCTCTCTCTCTCTCTCTCTCTCTCTCTCTCTCTCTCTCAGTAGATCCGGAATTCAGAGTTAGGAGAGATCGAAGGACGATGAAGGAGGGGGAAGGGTTCACGGAGGGGGGAGGGGTAGAGGAGGGAGAGCGACGGTGATGGGTAGAGGGGGAGGGGTGAGGGAGGGGTTCACGGAGGGGGAAGGGTTCAGGAGGGGGGAGGGGTTCAGGAGGGGGGAGGGGTTCACGGAGGGGGGAGGGGTGAGGGAGGAACAGTATCTCACAAAAAAAAAAGAGGAACAGTCCCTACGTGGACTGCCACGTAGGATAAGTCAGTCAATGGTCCCTTTCAATTTTGACCAAATTAAGAGGGGGACCTTGATTTTACAAATTGGGAAAATTGGGGGATCAAATTCGTCAAATTAAAACTTGGGGGACCAAAATCGTGAATTGGTGAAAATAGAGGGACCAAAACTGTAATTAAGCCTTTTGATTTTCTTTGTCTTAAAACAAGTATTTTACGCGTGCGTACGGGTGATGCTATATGGTCGTTGTATTGCTATGAAGTCATAATAGTAATTTGGAAGATATTCATAAGTTGTGAACAATGTCCAAAATATATGAGTTGAAATTCAAAGTAGAATATGCATCTCCGTTGACAATCAGAATTACATTGATCCATAATAATGTATTTGGACATTAGAGGTAAAATATGCATCCCCGTTGGCCCTCCCGTTTGCATCCTCGTTGGCCATCCATTGGGACTCCCGTTGGCGCTCTCGTTACCTCTCTCGTTGCCACTCATGTTGCCTCTCTCGTTGCCACTCCTGTTGCAGCTCCAATTGCCAGTCTCTCGTTGTCGCTACCGTTGCCACATTTTAACTCATATATTTCTATATGATTTAATATTAATTAAATCATATTCGTTTAGTTATAAATACGTTATTGTGTAATATTTGGTAGTGGCTAAAGTTGTTTTTTTACAATTCTTAGTGGTTAAATTGATTGCTTTTAATAGTTTTATTAGAGAGATTATAGTACATAATACATTTTAGATGGAGTAAAAATGAAAAAAAAAAGAAAATGAGATTTTATAAAATATGCACCCACGTTGGCGCTTTGTTGGCGCTCTCGTTGCCTCTCTCGTTCCCACTCATGTTCCCGTTGTCGCTCTCGTTGTCGATTTCATTGCCAGCCTCGCATTGCCGCTCCCGTTACCACGTATTATGACTTATTTTTTTTCTATATGACTTAATATTAATTTAATCATACTCATTTATTTATAAAAAAGTTAATTTTAAACTTTTGTTACATGTACGTCTTTTTTTGACAATTGATAGTGGTTAAAATGATTAATGTGACCGTTGTAAAAAATTAATTAATTTTAGTAGTTTTACTAAATTCTAAAATAGTGAGTAATTATTTTTAATAAAAACGTGGTAAAAATTTTAGTGAGTAATTAATGGATAGTGGTTGATATTTCTTATAATATTAATAATTGAGTAAAAATGAACGAACTCTCATTGGCACTCCCGTTGGCACTTCCGTTGGCACTCCCGTTGGCACTTCCGTTGGCGCTCCTCCTGTTGGCACTCCCATTGACATTTTACTCATTTTTAGTAATTATAAAATAGTATTTTCGTAATTTTTTGTAGTGGTTAAATTGATTGAGTAGTTTTAATAGAGAGATTATAGTAAATAATAAATTTTAGATCATTTAATTATTGAGTATAATATGAATTTAATAATTTAGTTTTTTTGGATTTTTTTTAATATTTTGTTAAAGGTATGGGTTTTTTTGACAATATTTTTTTTGACAAAATGTTTTTTTTGACAATTAGTGGTGATTAAATTGAATGATTTTAGTAGTTTGAGTAAATTATAAAAATAAAAAAAATTATTTTTTTAAAAGAGTTGTGTTGGAAAAAGTCTAAAAAAAGTCGGTACTCCCGTTGGCACTACCGTTGCCCGCTCTCGTTGCCACTGTCGTCGGCACTCATGTTGGAAGTCCCATTGAAAATAAATTGATGAAAAAAAGACTTTTTTAAAAAAAAAACAGATTTTAAAACATTAATTAAATCATATTTTTAAAATTGTGAAAAAAGACTTTTTTAAAAAAAACAGGTTATATATAAAAACACTAACAAAGCATTTAAAATTAAAAAAAAAACAGTCTTTTTTTAAAAATAAACCATTTTTGGAAAAACAGTTTTTAAAAAAAATAAAAAAAAAATATTTAAAAAAAAAAAGTTTTTAAAAAATAACGTTTTAACAAAAACAGTTTTAAAATAACTTTTTTTTAAAAAAAGATGATTTTTTTAGAAAAAAAAAAAGAAGAAAAACCTGCTGACAGCGCCTCAGTTTTTTTTGTTTTTTTAAATAAAGCTGAAAAAGCTATTTTTTTTTTAGTGGCAAAATAGTCATTTTACCTCTAATTCTTGACAAATGATAAAATTTTAAGATGTCTAAAAATGTGAAAGTGTTGGCATATTTTTAATATAGTATAGTTGATTGATTACAGTAGAGTTGATAATTCAACCTACCAATAATAGAGTTTGGAACCTTTCATTGGTGAGAGAAAAATGCAACAAATAAAATAATAATATTTTATTAGTTTGGATCAATAATATGTCAAACCAAAATTCCTTTTAAAAAATGTTAAATTGGTATTCATGTTCCATTTAATGATTGTCAAAATTAAAAACAAATATTCCATTTAATGGTTACTACTCCTAATAAATAATAGAGCAATGCTAAAAGAATGAAGCAATTGTTTACTCACCATTTTCCTGAAATCACGGAGTGCTAACAATTTCCTTTAGTTTTTCTTTGCAAATGTAACCGTTATAATTTTTTTTCCGGTAAATTCGGGTATCCACCGCACGGATAATAGTGACTAATCCCTCGTTCATTGTAGGTGCCTCGAGGGGTAGGACAGCTGGCCCGGAGTTTTAACGCTGCTCCGTACTCAAGACGGAGATCGAACTCCCGACCCTTGGTTAAGGGAGGATCAACCCAACCGTTGAACCCTACGCTCTGGGTTCATAACCGTAAGTATGATAAAGCATTCCAATAAAATATTTAACTAAAATACAAGTATGTGGTCCACTTCTTCTAGCATGGACTATGAAGCACCGACACTTTAGTTGAAGACTGGTTCGGTGTTCGACACATAACATATCGGACACCAACACCGACACTTCGATTACTTGTATTATTCATATTAAAATTGATGTCTGCGTGTCCGTGACTGTGTCCGTATTGTGTCTGGTGCCTGTATCTATGTCCGTGCTTCATGGGGCATGGAACTATATGCAAGATTAATTTATTCTTGAATGTGGTCCACTCCATGAACATATGATTGCTGATATATACCCAAAAGTGTGAATTAAGGGAACTATATGGCTGCCAACTATGGTTGTGAAGAAAGCTTAATTATTTGCTACCTGAACCTGATTATATATATTTTGAGAAAAGTGGCATACATTAATGTTAGGCTAAATTATAGTTTTGGTTTCCCTATTTTCAAAAATTCAGACATTTGGTCCCCCTATTTTAAAACTCAAACATTTGGTCCCCCAATTTTAAAAAATCAAATACATTTAGTCCAAAGAGGGACCAAATGTCTTTGATTTTTTAAAATTGGGGGACCAAATGTCTTTGGTTTTTTAAAATTGAGGGACCAAATGTCTTTGATTATTAGCCATAAAAAACTGAAAATTCCTCTTGGGACTAAATGTCTTTGATTATTTAAAATTGGGGGACCAAATGTCTGAGTTTTAAAATAAAGAGACCAAATATCTGAATTTTTAAAAATAAGGGGACCAAAACTATAATTTAGCCTTAATGTTACGTGCATTGGCACTCCTTGTTTCGCTGTTAAAGAACGTTCATCTTCTGCTTTTAAAACCTAATCTTCTTTTAGGAATCGACATATAAGTATGGCAAGCATTAGTTGGATTCCACCCACCCCTACCTACACTTTACAACTGAACTCTGATGATATACCCGCCATCATTTAATATATTATGTTTACTCTTTTTGAAACATATCATAACATCTTTACTTTTTTTTATTGTTTGCCAAATAAATGGCACCCTGACTGTCACAATGCAACTGAACTCCACCTTGCTCAACACCCAATTTCTTCACTAACCCTGTCAGCCATAAAGCCTCTTTGGCAGCTTCAGCTACTGTCATGTCTCTGCTTCAGTTGTTGACATTGCAACTATGGATTGAACTGATGATTTCCAGCAAATGGGTCCACCTGCAAATGGGTCCACCTGCAAATGGGTCCACCTGCAAGAGTAAAGACATATCCCGTTGTAGACCTCCTATCATCCATATCACCAGCATAGTCTGAATCAACATATCCCACAACTGAAGGATCACCTCTTTCACTGCTAAACATCATACCATTACCTGCTGTACCCTTTAAGTACTTGAAAATCCACTTGACTGCTTCCCAATGATGCTTTCTCGGTTTGGACATAAACTTGCACACTTGACTTACAGCTTGTGCCAAATCTGGTCTAGTGCAGACTATATCATACATTAAACAACCAACAGCACTGGCGTAAGGAACTTTTGACATATACTTAGCTTCTGCATCTGTCTTTGGACACTGATCCAATGAGAGCTTAAAGTGATTCGCCAATGGAGTACTCACAGCCTTCGAATTGCTCATGTCAAATATGTCTAGCACCTTTTCAACATAGCTTTTCTGAGAGAGCCATAATTTTCTAGCACTTCTATCCCTGTGAATTTCCATCCAAATAATCTTCTTAGCAGCACCTAAGTCTTTCATATCAAGCTCCTTTCCCAACATGATTTTCAGTTCATTTACGTCATGTAAATGATTAGCAGCAATCAACATCATCCACATATAGTAACAAGAAAATAAAAGAACCATTACCAAGGCTCCTAACATAAACACAACAATCAAACTCGCACATTTTGTAGCCAATCTGAAGCATGTATGAATCAAAGCGCTTGTACCATTGTCTTGGAGACTGCTTTAGACCATACATAGACCTCTTCAATTTACAAACGAGTCTGCCCTGTCCAGTATCATTGAAACCCTCTGGCTGCTCCATGTAAATTTGCTCCTCTAGATTACCATGGAGGAAAGCTGTCTTCACATCCATCTGCTCTAAATGCATGTCTCGGCTAGCTACCAAGGCTAACACTGCCCTGATAGAGGTATGCATGATGACCGGACAGAAAATCTCATCATAGTCAATCCCCTTCTATTGTGAGTACTCCTTTGCGACAAGACGAGCCTTGAACTTTTCCCCTTCATTTTATGTTACAGCTGGTTTTCTCTTGTACAACCACTTGCAACCGATAGCCCTTTTTCCTTTAGGAAGCTGAACAAGATCCCATGTCTCATTTTTCTTCAAGGACTTTATCTTCTCCACCATAGCACCCATCCACTTATCTTTCTCCTTGCTAGCTATAGCCTCTCGAAAAGTGGACGGATCTCCAGAGCTAGTAAGAAGTGCATAAGCTACCAAGTCTTCATACTCATATCTATCTGGTGGTTTGATCTGACGGCGCTCTCTAACGCGTACTAGAAAGTAATCATGAGCTCCACCCCGAATCTTCAGTTCCATGTTCAATTTCAGTATCAGAGTCTGGTTCGGCTTCTGGTTCAGGTACCAACCGCATATTGCTCGCTGGTGACGGCTCAATAGGCACTTGAATCATCTTATTGTTGGAAGTTTCCCCTTCAGATGCTGACACATCTGTTGCAACTGACTGCTTCAACATGGACATCTCATCAAACACAACATCTTTACTGAGTATACCATCTTCTTTGAAACTGGATCCCATAACTTGAACCCCTTTACACCTTTTGAGTAACCTACGAAGACACACTCCTTTGACTTTGGATCAAGTTTGGATCGATCTTCACTGGATATATGCACATAAGCTGGACACCCAAAAATCCTTAAATTGTCAAGATCAATAGGATTACCTGTCCATACCTCCTCTGCAACCTTCTTGTCCAATGAAGCTCGTGGTGACCTGTTGAGAAGATAACATGCCATGTTAATTGCCTTTGCCCAGAAACCCTTTGATAATTCAGTAGTCAACCTGAGACATCTTGCCTTTTCAGTTAGCGTCCTGTTCATTCTTTCTGCCACACCCATACTGTTGTGGTGTCTTCGGAACTGAAAATGCCTCTGAATACCATGTTCTGCACAGAATTTCTGGAAGTTTGAATTAGTGTACTCAGTCTCATTATATTACCGCAGATACTTGATTGTTTTTGCCCGTTTGATTCTCTACTTTTGCCTTCCACAACTTGAACTTGTGAAATACTTCAGATTTATGCTTTAGAAAATACACTCAAACCTTGCGAAAAAATCATCGGTAAAAGTCACAAAATACCTGGCACCACCCATGAAGGGCTCTTTGTTAGGCCCCCACACATCAGAATGCACATAGTCCAGGATTCCCTTTGTTTTGTGTTTCTCTGTCTTGGACCGAACATGACACTGTTTCCCAAGTACACAATACTTGCACAAATCTAGCTTGCAACTGCTAACACCCTTCAATAAATTTCTCTTATGAAGTTCCATCATCCCACGCTCACTAAGATGACCCAAACGCATGTGCCAGAGCTTAATTGCGTCATTATCTGACTCAACTGACGCAACATCACCCACAACAGTACAACCCAACAGTTTGTAGATGTTACCTGTAGTCCTCTTTGCTCTCATCACTGTCAATGCGCCCTTGCTGACCTTCATGATGTCCCCATCTCCATCAGACCTGTAGGAAAAATCATTTGCTTGTAGAGTACCTAAAGAAATCAAATTCTTTCTCAATTCTGGAATATATCTGACATCGTTCAACATTCGCACGCCACCATCGTCCATAACAATTTTGATTTGTCCCATTCCTATGATAGCACAAGCTTTATCATCACCCAAATAAACAAACCCAAAGTCACCTGACTTGAATGTTGTAAACCACTTCCGGTGCGGCGTCATGTGATAGGAGCATCTAGAATCAAGAATCCACGCATCTGTGCTCTTGCTAGATGAAACACAAAGAACACCCCCTTCACTGCCAGAATCATCGATTTGAACCATGTTTGCAGAGCTCGATGCGCCCTGCTTTTTGTTTGGACAGTCCTTCTTCCAATGCCCAATCTGTTTGCAAATATGGCACTCTGATGTTTTTCTGTTCTTGAATTTAGACTTTCTCCTTCTAGAACCTGCTTTACCCTTGTTCCGGCCACGATCTTGACTCCCCTTCACATACAAACCCTCACCTTGACTTCCTTCCTCTACACTTTGTCTCCTTTGAGAATGGGACAATAGTGTAGCAGTAATTGTATCAAGGCTGATAGTGTCTTTCCCGTAGGTAAAAGTAGTCACCAAGTGGTCATAGGAATCCGGCAACGAGCACAACAAAATTATTGCCTTGTCTTCATCATCGATCTTCACCCCTAGTCTCACCAAATCAGTGATTATGTTATTGAAGGTATTGACGTCACTACAAGAAAAATTGATTTTTTCGACCAGGACTTCCCGACGGATTTTTATCCTCCGCAACATTTCCGGCGGATTTTTAGGTATTTCTGACGGATTTTGGGTCTACGAATTTTTTTTTAAAAAATCCGCCGGTAAGGTCATTTCCGGCGGATAGTTAATCGAACCGCCAATTTTGAATTTCGAAAATCCACCGGAAATGCGTAAAAATCCGCCGGAAATTACAACCCGACTAAAACCCGCCGGAAACGTCATTTCCGGCGGATTTTTTTGAAAAAAACGGGGGATTTGATTTTTGAAAATCCGCGGGAAATCCTTGAAAATCCGCCGGAAATCCCCAGATTCGCCGGAAATCCCCTAAATCCACCGGTAAATGACATTTCCGGCGGATTCTGCCTTTTGACCATTTGACTTCGTTTCTTCTATATAAATCCCTTCTCCACTTCTTCTTCTTCACACATCTACCAATACTCTCCTTCTCTCTACTAAATCTCTTCTTGAAATTCCTCTCTTCCTCCCTACGAATTATCTTCTTCTCTCTACTAAATCTCTTCCTCTCTTTGGCAAGTTTCTTCGATCTAAGGTATGTTTGTTGTTGAACCAAGGACAAACACTCTTTGTTTTGAATGATAACAAATTACATCTTGTCTACTAATGGTTGCAGCTGTATGAAAGTACAGGTTCAAGCTGAATAAAGTACAGAACGGGAATCAAAAAGCATGAAGCATTAAAGTGGAGCAACTTGGAGAAGAAGCCACCTTTGAAGATGAAGACCTAATTGTTTATCCGCTTTCAATAGGGCCAACTGTAAGGTCATATCACTTAAGGTCTATGACATTTTAATAGCTGAGAGATGATTTTTGAAAACATGCATCATGCATCAAAATTAGGGTTTTGAAAATATGTTATGCATGCATGGCAAGCTTTGGAAAATATTTTATGCATGCATGGCAAAGCACCTAAACCTAAAAACAATTTTGTGGAAAACAAGAATCAATTTCTATTATGTACCAAAGGCCAAGAATCGATTTATAGTACTTTCTAAAGGCCGTGAAATCGATTTTCAGGCTCTCCTAAAAGGCAAGAATCGATTCCTCCTTGTTTTAAACTAAACTTGAAATCAATTCTTAGCCCATTCAAGATGTCCATGAATCGATTACACACTTCTTTAAACTAAGCACATAATCGATTCATTTGATTTCTAAGGAACTAAGAATCGATTCTTCACTATTTTAACTAAGCACATAATCGATTCTTGTGATTTCTAAAAGGTTAAGAATCGATTATACACTTGTTACACTTCATTAAACAATCGATTCATCTTTGCAATAAATGTTTTTTTTCAAATTTCTACGTTTTCCTAAACCTATAAATAGGGAGGTGCTTCACACTCTTCAACTCACTCACCCACACCACAAATCACAACATCTTCTGTACTTCTCACATACATTTTCTAGATCTGAGAAAGAGAAAAATAGAGCTATCACTTTCATATCATTTTTTTATAGATCTAGTCACTCATCTCTCTCAGCTATTATATTGTCATATTATCTGAGGTGATTAGATCATAGCTTCTATATTGTAATCTACTATTGTGGGGGTCACTTTGAAATCCTGGGAAGTTTTCTTGGGTCTCTTAATCAGGAGATTGAGTTGGTTTGAAATCCTGGGAAGTTTTCTTGGGTCTCTCAATCAGGAGATTGAGTTGATTTGAAATCCTGGGAAGTTTTCTTGGGTCTCTCAATCAGGAGATTGAGTTGGTTTGAAATCCTAGGAGGTAATCTTGGGTCTTTCAATCAGGGAAGATTGAAGTGGTAT
The DNA here is from genome assembly GCA_039519185.1 of Astragalus membranaceus. Taxonomy (NCBI): domain Eukaryota; kingdom Viridiplantae; phylum Streptophyta; class Magnoliopsida; order Fabales; family Fabaceae; genus Astragalus; species Astragalus membranaceus. The sequence continues at coordinate 170,914,986 of CM076848.1, read as the reverse complement.
TGAAATCCTGGGAGGTGCTCTTGGGTCGTTCAATCAGGAGATTGAAGCGGTGTTGAAATCCTTAGCTGTGTGCTCGGGTTCTCAGTTCGGGGGAATTGAGATTTGCTATTTGAAAGTTGCCTGTTTGTAAACAATTCTTCATATAGTGGTTGTCAGCAAGTCCAAAGGTTGCAAAGCCGGAGGCCGGGGACGTAGGGCTTTTTGTAACACCCTTTTTTCACCCATCGTTTATTCATAATTTATCAGAGTTTTTCGCGCCAAAAGAGTGTCGCATTTTTCAACGGAAAACAAAATCTCGTAGTTTTCTCAAAACATGCAGCGGAACTATTCAACATCGTTAAAAACATCAACAACCGACAAAGTGCAAGGTGCACCAATTACTAAAAGATTCAACATCGACCGAAATATAATTAAAAACAGTAATCGACCCTTCCCCAAGTGCTACCTATCAGAGCAGACAACACCAGGCAAAATGAAGACTACAATCTTCACTCGGGCTCACCTATAAAGTAACAACCACAAAAAGGGGTGAGATTCCATATAATATAAGAAGTGTATGAAAGACCACATACAAAGCTCAAGACATCAATTAATCACAGCAAGCAACATCACTCTTAACAGTTAATAACAGCTAAGTATACATTAACACGTCACTTTCACAACAACACATCACTTTAACAACACATCACAATGGCCAAACAACTTCATTCAATCAGTCGTGCAATATGAATGCGATATGAGACTCAAGCCATGCACATGCATGTGGTACCAACCCACGTCACTGGCCAAAGGCCTAATTTCCGTCACTGGCCAAAGGCCTAATATCTGTCACTGGCGCAAGGGCCTAAAATATCGTCGCTGGCCAAAGGCCTAATTTTCTCGTCGCTGGCACAAGGCCTAATGTTCATGGTATGCATGCGACTCAATGATGTATGCACAACAGTCCAACAATCACACATCAACGTCACTGGCCATAGGCCTAAATCACATCGAACAACGCTGGCCAACGGCCGTCACAACAAAACAACTCAAAGGTGTGGGCCATTCGGCGGTACCCACGACAACACAAACAACACAACATCTTCAACAGTTAACAGCTCTCAACCACAACACTTTTCCCAAAACATTTAGGGTTGACAACCACTTTTTGAAAAAGACACCGGAGACAAGCGACAAATTTTCCAAAATATTTGGGACGACGACATTTATTTTTGTTCTAAAACAGTAACTTTCAACAGCCAACAATTCCAGAAAATTAAACCATTTTGCCTGAAATTAGAATATTCAGTTAGGCCTCTGAATAAGCTTTCCAGAACATTTTGAATCGTTTAAAACGGACTCCCGAGTCAAAAGATATTGCAAAAAACGAAACAGTAACATCCTAGGCAACACAGCAGGATTTTTGGCGCCCAGGCAGGAACTGGCGCAGGATTTGGCGCCCAGAGAAGGGGATCCAACCAATTTTTGCAAAAGTGAACAATTCGCACAGGAGCAAGAATGGAATAACTCAATATGATTAGGCAAGGCATCCAGCAAAGGCACGGACCAAAACACCAAGAGAAACAGAATAGGGTTTGGCGCCCATGAGTAGGGATCCGAAGACAGCAACACAACACAGAATGACAACACAGAACAGCAAACTGGCTCCTAGGGACAGGGAACCAACCCGAATGACACAACAGTGAACAATTCGCCCAGGAGCAAGAACCATTCAACAACATACAATAAGACATTGGGTTCTGGGCGCATGGGGCGCCAGAACCAGCGACACACGCGCGGGGACAAGTGTATGGGCGCCTAGGGCGCCTTCCCCAGCACCACCGGAACAGGAAGGAGCAAGACTGGAAACGCTTAGAATCAATAGGTAAGGTTTCCAGGGGCAGGGCGCCTTCAACCAGGCACGAAACAAAACTTTGACATGGCGCCCAGCCATGGGGATCCAAATCCAGCAACCTAAAAACACAACAATGGCGCCTAAGGCGCCTAGGAACCATTCTTTTGGTTTCTCGTCAATTAAATCACCAATTCAAACACCAAGATTAAATCACCAATACAAACATCAATTACCATGATCATCACCATTTATCATCAATCAAAAACACTATCAAAACATTAATCAAACACTTGGCATACGATCATGAATTTTCAACAACAACTCATCATATGTTCAAAGCTTATTCCAATCATCATAAATCAAACACAATTTCAGACCTATGGCAATATAATTATTATTATGAGCATAACAACATATCATTTAGGCATAGGGATGTGAGGAATTCAAGCATACATCAAATTACTCAACAAGGCACACAATCATAGGGCATGCGATTTTTCAAGACAACAATATGGTGATCAAGACACCCCAAAACCCCACATGTATATCCCTCATAAACCCTTATATTGAATTAAATCCCACCCTTACCTTATGCTTGATGAACAACGAAACCCTAGGTTAGAATTTGCCAAAACCCTAGCTTTTCTCCTTCTCTTTTCTTTCCTCTTCTTGATGATCCACGCCCCCCTCTTTCTATCTTCTTGAATTACGCTCTTCCTCTCCCTTTCTTCTCTAGCCGTCGCACAACTCTATCCCTCTCTTCTCACTTCGCTCTTTCTTTTCTTTTTCCACTAATGAGCCAAAACCCTAATTTTTTTGCTTATGTATGCGCCTACACCAAGGGATTGGGTCATGGGCTATTTACTTATTAACTTGGACACTCCTTACTCAAGGCCTCCTACTTAGGTTTTGCTAATGCTAATCCCTCATGGACCAACCCACACTAATCATGTAATAATAATTAATTCTATTATTATTTTTACCACTTAATCTCTATTTAATTAAATCTACCAAATAAATCTAATCAAATGAATCACACGAATAATTAAATAAGCATTTAAATGAAAATGGGGTGTTACAACTTTTATCCCGAACCTCGCTAAATTCCTGGTGTATCTCTATCCCTACTCTTTTACTTTATTTGTCATTTGTGTTTTGTTATACTGCGCTAAACATAAATATCTGTTTATTGTTAAAACCAATCATAGCGTAGTTAGCATAATACATCACCACATCTAGATCTGTCTGGTTATAATCTGGTTATAATTATACTATCACTGCGCCGATCTATTTATTGTTACGCTGCTTATAATATCTGTCTACCCTGAACTCTGATAATAGCGTAACAGTACTCTTTGCATGATCTGCCTGTTTAGCTATAAATAATTGGTTACAGCGAATATTAAAAATAGTAACATCTTACTGTGCCTGATCTGCCTGCTTACATACATCATATAAGTTTAAATCTCAGATTCCGCATTTGATTTAAACAAGCATTGCAAAAGTTCTTTAAAAACCGAAAAAGAATTAAAGTTTTGCACATAACCTTATTCACCCCCCTCTAAGGTTATCAGATAGTCTAACAAGTGGTATCAGTAGCTAGAAATTGCATATAGAGCTTTACATCTCGCAATTTAAATTTTATTTATATATCTGTGATTATGGGTTCTTTTATGAAAGAGGGGATGTCCTTCAATAGGCCACCCCTGTTTGATGGGACTAACTATGACTATTGGAGTAGTCGAATGAAATGTCATGTGCAGGCTATAGATTTCACTCTGTGGAGAATTATTGTTGATGGACCACTGATTCCTATGAAGATCAAAATTACAAAACCTGGTGGTGCTGACGGAGACACTACAAAAACTCAAGCTACCGGCAAAGCAGAAGAAATTACAGTTGAAGACATCTACACCATTGATCTAAGCGAGCTGAGAAAGTCCGAGTTAGACAAAATCTCTCAGAATGCCAAAGCTATGAACATTCTTCACCTATCTCTATGTGAAGAAGAATATGGAAGGGTAAAAGGGTGTCAGACAGCTAAAGAGATCTGGGATTGCCTGGAAGCTACACATGTCGGTACAAGCCAAGTAAAAGATACAAAAATCAGAATCCTCACTTCTGAGTATGAATCATTCAAAATGAAGGAAGGTGAATCTGTTGCAGCTATGCACCAGAGATTGAATCTGATTGTAAACAACCTAAGGGCACTGGGAAAAAGGTATTCTACAAAAGATATAAATGGGAAGATTCTTGCATCTCTGACTGGTGAGTTCTTTCCAAAAACTTGTGCAATCACTGAAGCCAAAGATATTGGCACTCTGCCCCAAGAAGACTTGATTGGGTCACTTCTTGCATTTGAGGTGGCATTGGCTGCTAAGAAGGTTCAGGAAAAAGAAGTAATAAAAGAAAGAAAGTCTCTTGCTCTTGCTGCTAAAACTCCTAAGGTAGCAAGGAAAGAGGTTGAGTCTGATGAAGAAACCGATGATGAAGACATGGCTATGCTTGCCAAGAATTTCATAAAATTTATGAAATTCAAAAAGTTTAGAAAGGGTGATTTCTCAAAGAAGTCCGGGTACAACAAAGAAGACGGGTATGAGAAAAAAGATGATCAACCAAAGTGTTACGAATGCAACAAGCTGGGTCACCTGAAAGCAAACTGTCCAAAGCTGAAATCCAAATACAAGAAAGCCATGAAGGCTACATGGGACAACACAGATACTGAAGGTGATACAGAGGAAGAAGAAGAAGTTGCAAATGCTGTTTGTCTTATGGCAAATGACACATCTGAAGCTACATGGGACAATCTTAGCACTGATAGTGAAACAGATGAAGACACTACCAATGTAGTATGTAAAATGGCAAATGACACTTCCGAGGTAAGCCTTAATAACCCTAGTCTTTCTGATTCTGATGATGTGTCTAGTAGTCACAACTTGAGTGAGGCTTTTGAAGCTCTTTATTTTGAACATGAAACTCTTTTGTTAAAATCTAAGAAATTAACAAAGAGTAACAAAAGCATGCTCACTCAAATCGAGACACTTGAAAATGAGGTAGCAAAATTGAAGAATCAACTGCATAAAACTTTCAACCTTGAGTTTCTAGAGCTTAAACAAAATTTTGAAAAAGTCAAGGTTGAAAATGAATTTTTGAAAGAATCTTTGAAAAAGTTTGAGGTTGGTGAAAAGACCTTGACCAAGTTACTTCACTCCCAACATGAATATGTTGATAGGAGAGGTATTGGGTACAAAGGTAATTCCACCTCCTCTGTTTTGAACAAGAAAATAACTTTTGTAGCTGCTACTTCAAGTTATACACCTACTGTTTTCTCATGCACCTATTGTCAAAAAGGGAACCATAACTCTCTTAGATGTTCTATTCGTAAATTATGTGAGCTAGGTACCCTTATACCTGCCTGTAAGAAACCAAGGTGGATTGTGAAAGAAAACCCCTTGACGACTAACCCCCAAGGACCCAACAAAATTTGGGTACCTCGTACTAGTTGTTAAATGTTCCTCTTGTAGGTTGGTCCTTCATGTAAAAAGAAAAACGTGTGGATGGTTGATAGTGGATGCTCAAGGCATATGACTGGTGATGCTTCACTATTCCTGAAATTGAGCAACAAAGCTAGTGGATCTGTAAAGTTTGCCAACAATGAATTTGCTCAAGTAATAGAAAGTTACAAAATGAGAAAAACTTAGCCATCAACGAAATTAGAAGTGATCATGGAGGAGAGTACGAAAATTCATCATTCAGGACTTGGTGTGAAAAATATGGTGTTCATCATAACTTTTCAGCTCCAATAACTCCTCAACAAAATGGTGTGGTAGAAAGGAAGAACAGAACCATACAAGAGATGAGCAGGACAATGTTGAACGAGCACAACCTTCCCAAATACTTTTGGGGTCATGCAGTGGATACATTGTCACGTGCTAAACCGAGTATACTTAAGGCCATCTCTCAACAAGACGCCATACGAGCTGTGGAATGGTAGAGCTCCTAATATTTCATATTTCAAGGTGTTTGGAAGTAAGTGCTTCATTCTCAACACAAAGGACAAGTTGGGTAAGTTTGATGCTAAATCAACTGAAGGTATCTTTATGGGTTATTCAAGTCATAGTAGAGCTTATATTGTTTACAATAAGATTGATAAAACTATGCAAGAATCTATACATGTCTCTTTTGATGAAACTAATCCCTTTGACAAGAAAGTTGATGATGAGGATGAAGTAGTTGAAGTGATCAAAGATAGATCACCTGAATCAAACAGTGAAAGTGTAGAAGAAGCCGAGGTGCAAGTGGAACCTCACGAAGAATCTGAAGTGGAACAAGAGCCCCAAGACATAGACGATCATCTCCATGGAAGAACACATAATGATTTACCCAAATCTTGGAAATCAGTTCGAGATCATCCCATGGAGCAAATTATTGGTAGTCCTTCAAAGGGGGTAACAACTCGCTCTTCTCTTAATCTTTTATGCTTTCATAGTGCTTTTGTCTCTCAAATAGTTCCTAATAATATCAAGGAAGCTTTAAATGATCCAGAATGGGTTTTGTCAATGCAAAAAGAACTTGAACAATTTGAACGGAACAAAGTTTGGCATTTAGTCGAAAAACCTGTTGACAGAACCATCATAGGTACCAAATGAGTTTTTCGCAACAAACTTGATGAAAATGGTACTATTTTATTAAACAAAAGCCGTTTAGTTGTTCAAGGTTTTAACCAAATCGAAGGGGTGGATTTTGAAGAAACTTTTGCTCCAGTGGCTAGGTTGGATTCCATTCGTATAATATTGGCATTTGCAAGTTACATGGACTTCAAACTACACCAAATGGATGTCAAGAGTGCCTTCCTAAATGGCTTTTTAGAAGAAGAAGTATATGTAAAACAACCCCTTGGTTTTGAAGATTTTAAAAACCCAAACCATGTTTTCAATCTTGACAAAGCTCTTTATGGATTAAAGCAAGCCCCTAGAGCTTGGTATGAGAGACTAAGCAAACATTTAACTGCCAGTGGTTTCAAAAAGGGAAAGATTGATTCTACCTTATTCCTTAAAACCAAGGGCAAACATATCATTGTAGTTCAAATCTATGTAGATGATATTACTTTTGGGTCTACTAATGATGATCTGTGCAAGGAATTTTCTGAGATGATGACTAGTCAATTTGAAATGAGCATGATGGGGGAACTAAATTTTTTTTGGGACTTCAAGTAAAACAAATGAATGAAGGAATCTTCATATCTCAAAACAAGTTCTCAAAAGAGCTACTAAAGAAATATGACATGAGTGATGCAAAGGAAATTAGCACTCCTATGGCGACCGCAACAAAATTGGACAAGGATGAGCAAGGTAAACATGTGAATGAAACCATGTATCGAGGTATGATTGGTAGTCTATTATACTTAACTGCTTCTCGACCTGATATTATGTTTGCTGTGTGTTTGTGCGCTCGATTTCAAGCATGTCCAAAAGAATCCATTTAAAAGCTGTAAAACAGATTCTTAGATATGTTAAGGGAACCATAGACTTTGGTTTGTGGTACCCGAAATCGAGTATGTTTGATTTAATTGGTTTCTGTGATGCTGATTTTGCTGGTTGTACTTTAGATAGAAAGAGTACTAGTGGAACTTGTCATTTCTTAGGTCATTGTTTGACTTCCTGGTCTAGTAAGAAACAGAACTGTGTTGCTTTGTCCACCACTGAAGCCGAATATGTGGCGGTTGGAAACTGCGTTGCACAAGTTCTGTGGATGAAACAAACTTTGGAAGATTTCGGTTTATTATTTGAAAATGTGCCTGTGTTGTGTGATAACACTAGTGCTATAAATATTGCTAAGAACCCCATTCAACATTCTAGAACAAAGCATATAGACATTAGACATCATTTCATTAGAGATCATGTTTCTAGGGGGAGCATAGCATTGAAGTACCAACTAGCGGACATCTTCACTAAACCCCTAGCCGAAGCTCAATTTTGTAAAATCCATAGAGAGCTAGGGATGCTTGACTTTGCTAGTTTATAAAGTGTTTATGCTTAACTGTGTGCTTATGCTTGACTGTGCTCACCCCCCTCCTTTTTGATGAAAACAAAGGGGGAGAGAATATGCAGGTTATAAAATAAAAGGAAGAAGAAATAAATAATTGCTGCTATCCTGCTGCTGTACTGTTTATTATATTATGTTATGCTTATGCTTAGGGGGAGCTTCTGCCATTGTTTCTTGATTATGGCCTCCCTATGCATAATGTAATTTGTTATCATCAAAAAGGGGGAGTTTGTTGAACGAAGGACAAACACTCTTTGTTTTGAATGATAACAAATTACATCTTGTCTACTAATGGTTGCAGCTGTATGAAAGTACAGGTTCAAGCTGAATAAAGTACAGAACGGGAATCAAAAAGCATGAAGCATTAAAGTGGAGCAGCTTGGAGAAGAAGCCACCTTTGAAGATGAAGACCTAATTGTTTATCCGCTTTCAATAGGGCCAAGTGTAAGGTCATATCACTTAAGGTCTATGACATTTTAATTGCTGAGAGATGATTTTTGAAAACATGCATCATGCATCAAAATTAGGATTTTGAAAATATGTTATGCATGCATGGCAAGCTTTGGAAAATATTTTATGCATGCATGGCAAAGCACCTAACCTAAAAACAATTTTGTGGAAAGCAAGAATCAATTTCTATTATGTACCAAAGGCCAAGAATCGATTTATAGTATTTTCTAAAGGCCGTGAAATCGATTTTCAGGCTCTCCTAAAAGGCAAGAATCGATTCCTCCTTGTTTTAACTAAACTTGAAATCGATTCTTAGCCCATTCAAGATGTCCATGAATCGATTACACACTTCTTTAAACTAAGCACATAATCGATTCATTTGATTTCTAAGGAACTAAGAATCGATTCTTCACTATTTTAACTAAGCACATAATCGAATCTTGTGATTTCTAAAAGGTTAAGAATCAATTATACACTTGTTACACTTCATCAAACAATCGATTCATCTTTGCAATAAATGTTTTTTTTCAAATTTCTACGTTTTCCTAAACCTATAAATAGGGAGGTGCTTCACACTCTTCAACTCACTCACCCACACCACAAATCACAACATCTTCTGCACTTCTCACATACATTTTCTAGATCTGAGAAAGAGAAAAATAGAGCTATCACTTTCATATCATTTTTTATAGATCTAGTCACTCATCTCTCTCAGCTATTATATTGTCATATTATCTGAGGTGATTAGATCATAGCTTCTATATTGTAATCTACTATTGTGGGGGTCACTTTGAAATCCTGGGAAGTTTTCTTGGGTCTCTCAATCAGGAGATTGAGTTGGTTTGAAATCCTGGGAAGTTTTCTTGGGTCTCTCAATCAGGAGATTGAGTTGGTTTGAAATCCTGGGAGGTAATCTTGGGTCTTTCAATCAGGGAAGATTGAAGTGGTATTGAAATCCTGGGAGGTGCTCTTGGGTCGTTCAATCAGAAGATTGAAGCGGTGTTGAAATCCTTAGCTGTGTGCTCGGGTTCTCAGTTCGGGGGAATTGAGATTTGCTATTTGAAAGTTGCCTGTTTGTAAACAATTCTTCATATAGTGGTTGTCAGCAAGTCCAAAGGTTGCAAAGCCGGAGGCCGAGGACGTAGGGCTTTTATCCCGAACCTCGCTAAATTCCTGGTGTATCTCTATCCCTACTCTTTTACTTTATTTGTCATTTGTGTTTTGTTATACTGCGCTAAACATAAATATCTGTTTATTGTTAAAACCAATCATAGCGTAGTTAGCATAATACATCACCACATCTAGATCTGTCTGGTTATAATCTGGTTATAATTATACTATCACTGCGCCGATCTATTTATTGTTACGCTGCTTATAATATCTGTCTACCCTGAACTCTGATAATAGCGTAACAGTACTCTTTGCATGATCTGCCTGTTTAGCTATAAATAATTGGTTACAGCGAATATTAAAAATAGTAACATCTTACTAAGCCTGATCTGCCTGCTTACATACATCATATAAGTTTAAATCTCAGATTCTGCATTTGATTTAAACAAGCATTGCAAAAGCTCTTTAAAAACCGAAAAAGAATTAAAGTTTTGCACATAACCTTATTCACCCCCCTCTAAGGTTATCAGATAGTCTAACATTTGTAACATGAGTTAATAGTTTTAGTTTTTGAATTATTTTATAATATGAGTTTGTTACTAATTGTGGTGTTGTTTGTTTAGGTATTGTTTGAGTTTGCGTTCCTCTTTTTTCCTCTTTGTTTGAGTTTGGGATACGCTTCAAGTCAGAGCTTTCTCTTCACTACGGTTAGTTATCAAAGTAAAGTAATTAATATATCAATATATATATGGATTTTTTGTTTTTAGTGTCTAAAATTTTTTTACCAACTTTTGGTCACCGTAAAATTTGGATTTTTTCTTTTAGTCCTTGGTGACTTTTAATAACGCTTATTGTCGATGACTTGAATACATGTTCCTGTGTCTCATTGTCGTGTCTTAGAAGTTGGTTTTCTCAAATCACATTTTTGGTACAATATTAAAATTCATAAAATATTAATTACCTCACTATTTATAGTAAAATTTTGTTACAAATTTTGTTTGCAATAATAATACAAAATAATTTATATTGAAAAAACTTATTTATTAAGTTCACTTATAAATTTTATTAACAGATATTGTCTTATAAAAATTGAAATTTAAAATTAAATTTGCAATTATTATTTATTATGTTTAAATTATTAATATATAACATTATCTAAAAATTCATTGTGTTGCTGGTAATTGATAATTTATTGATATATCAAAGTAAAGTAATTAATATATCAATATATATCAAAATATAAAGTAATTGATAGTTTATTTCATTTACATTGTAGTGTAGTACATAGATCTTGAAATTATGGATCGTAGTTGGATGTATGATCGATTGTTTCCTGGAAGATCCAGTTTAAAGCGACGTTTTGTAGAAGGAGTAGAAGAGTTTATTTTTTGTGCGACAAGACGGTATTGGATGTCCGTGCTTGAAATGTTCCTTTCGATTTATAAAAAATGAAGAAGAAGTTAGACTTGATTTGTACAATAATGGGTTTAGGCCAAATTATTGGATATGGAGTCGTCACGGGGAAGTAGGACCAGGGGTAGCTGCAGTTCTTGCGGTTAATGTTCCGGTTGAAGTAGTAGCTCCCACATCAAGTAGTTATCCAGCGACTACGACATCTGAAGGCCAAATTATACAACCGTTAGATGTTTATCAGGGAATGATATTTGACGCTGTTATAGTAAATTTTGATTTTGAAGAACCAGAATATGATGCTGAAGAAGTTCCAAATGAGGAAGCTCAAAGATTTTACATGTATTTGAGTGAGACAAATAAACCATTATTTGAAGGATCTAAAGACTCAAAATTATCAATGTTTGTTCGGTTGTTGGGTCTTAAGTCTCAATTTAATGTTGCTGAGTTGTGCATGGAATATATGACCAAAATGATGTTGGATGCAACCCCCATTAGAGGGCTTTTGCCGCAAAGTTATTATGAAGCTAAAAGACTGGTATCGAAGCTTGGCTTAAAATCTAAAAGAATTGATTGTTGTGTGTCTGGTTGCATGCTCTATTATAACAATGAGTTTGGCATAAATGATGGAGAGTTGTTGGAATGTAAGTTGTGTGGAGAGCCACACTATCGTGTCAGTAGGAAAGGGATGAGCAGAGGCAAACCGGTTCCACGAAAAGCAATGTCTATCTGCCGCTTATACCAAGGCTACAGAGGATGTTTACTTCAATGGAGACCGCGGGTAAAATGACGTGGCACCATCAAAATAGAAATAATTCTGGTGAATTACTGGTGCATCTCGCATATGAAGCTAAACTTGGCGGACCTGTCCAATACAGATGGATGTATCCGTTTGAAAGGTCAGTTAATTTTTATAATATAAGAAACAATGAGAAATATATGATTATTATGTTAATTAATATCATTTTCTCTAGGTTCATGGGTGATTCAAAAAGATCGGTGAAAAACAAAGCTAGAGTTGAAGGATCGATATGTTCTTCTTACTTACACCGTGAAACAACACATTTTTGTTCTTATTATTTCAAGAATGAGTTTGCTCCTGGAAGCAGTCGAAATGAAATGGATACTGAATGGCCTAGACATCATTTAGCTTTGTCTTTCTTTTGTCTACCCGGTCGTCCATCTGGGAAGGAGTCATTTCACTGGATAACAGATGAAGAGTTAAGTTCAGCACATGTTCATGTGTTGATAAACTGTACTGAGGTGCAACCATTTATTGAGTATGTTTCTCAACATTAACTATCGATCTTAATTAGTTAATATAAAGTAGACAACTGTGTAACAATTAATTATTTCTTTTTAGGGAATTCTTGTCATCAGATGACGTAAGTGAGCAACAATCTTCTGCTCATATTAATGCACATTTTCCAACGTGGTTTAGGCAACATGTTTATGCCCTCCCACCAACTCCTACCAACCAACACTTGAGGAACATATCAGACGGTCCTCGAAGATGTGCTAAAGAATGACACACATACTTTGTCAATGGATACAAATTTCACACCAATGAATGGACAGAGGGTAGAGAGACAGTCAATAGTGGAGTGTGCATGAAGGGTGTCACTGGAGGAGGTGAAGATGATTTTATGGTGTGGTTCAACACATATATGAACTTTCGTACCCCCATCTAGATTTTAGTCAGAAGGTAGTGGTTTTTTATTATAATTGGTTTGATCCGTCTGCTCGAGGAACAAAGCTGAATCCAAAGTCAAATATAGTGGACATTAAAATGAATGGTAGATATCGACTGTATGATCCGTTCGTCATTGCACAAAATGCGAGACAAGTTTATTATGTCCCTTATCCATCAACGCGAACTGATAGGCGTGGTTGGAGTGTCGCAATTAAAACAAAACCAAGAGGTGGCATTGAGACAAATGATGACACGGTGGAAGATGTGCCATATCAAATGGAAGAGATGTCTAATGTAAATGAAGTGATTCAAGTTGAACCCATTAGGCGTTTATGTGATGAGCCAAAAACCGGGGATGAAGTTGATGACGAAGAAGATGCTGATGATGATGCAACAGACCACATGGTGTATCAAGAATTCACTCCTCTGATGATGATGATTTTGAGAATGAATGGATTCCAATTAGTTATTTATGTTTCAACAATATATGTTAACCTATTTTTAATCAAGAATGTAATTTATGTTTCAACAATTCTATTTTTAATCAAGGATGTAATTTATGTTTGTTTAATTAGTATGTTTATATATTTTATTTGTTTAGTATGTTTATATATATATATATATATATATATATATATATATGTCTAGATACGGTCATGGCATCTCACTCAGGATCCGATGACGACACATATGTTCCTCCACCTGTCACGGGTGATGCCGCCAGCACTAGCAGACGGAAGACTTCTACTCGCCTAGGGCGTCGTGTTCAGCCTGCTCGTGTTGTTGTTTCTGGTGGCAGATATTTGCCACCACCTGGGGTCTGAGGGTGCTAGTACTAGTACTACAGGGGACCTAGTGATTCCTGCTGGTACTGAGGGCTTAGCCCCGACAGATGTTGATGCAGATGGGGTACGCACATTCACTGTTGACCGTGAGGTGGTGAGGTATACAACTGATGGGCGTATCATATTGGAGACTGCTGGCGATTCGTAACTATATATATATATATATATTATTTATTAATTTATTTTTGTTGCCTTTTATATATATATATATATATATAATTTGGTGTAATTTATTCGTAACTATATATATATATATATATATATATATAATTTGGTGTAATAAAATTCATCTTTTTTTAATGTAGGTTTCTTCCTTCGAAGGCTACAGCTACCACCATCACAAAAACAATCAAGGAGAATTTCACCAGTAGCTGGAAGAATTGGACGACTATTAGAAAAGATAAAGAGGCAATTGAGAGGATGTTAAAATCATTTTTGGTAAGTTGTTCTACGAAATAATTAATTTGGTGTATTATCTTATTGACTTGATTAATTAATTTGTCTTATAATTAACATTATTGTAAATTTCTTAAATAGGAAAAATGTACATGGTTACCAGAACAACAAAGAGAAGTTGAGAGAGTGTTCCATAAGAGATGTTCCCCTCGCTATTCTGAATTACTATGGGAGGCGCGCGGTAAGAATGCGAAGCCATCTTATATGGGAGACTCAACTTGGGCTGGGTTAAAGGAGTACTGACAGACACCTGAATTTAGGAATTATTGTGAGAAAGTCAAGAAGAATCGTGCTTCTAAAAAAGGTGGCTGCACACACACACACACACACAGGGGGGAGTGTTAATACTGCAACGCATCACATGCGTTTGGTAAATTTATTACTTTATTACTCGATTAATTAATTATTTATTTATAATTAACTAGTCATTTTCATGTGTATTAATTAATAATATGTATATATATAGGAGGCGAGGGAACAAAGGACAATCACTTTGCCTGAGTTGCATCGTTACCATCATATGCGGTAGGACATTGGTGAGTTTGCTACAGATCGGGCGAGGAATATTCAGGTAAAACTACTTTTACAATTATATATTAATCTTTATATCGGGCGAAGAATATTATATTAAAACTACTTTTGCTATAGTTATTTATTTGTTGGGTTATTTTTTTAGTAGAGCTTCCAGGGTGGGCTGGCTGAGTACCTGGTGTGTGAAAAGATGTGCAAGTATACACAATCACAAACAAGTAATATAATGATAAGAAAGGTCGAACCCACAGGGATTTGATTAACTTTATGTGTGTTTAGAAAACATATAAATTAGTACTACTATTCTACTCACAAATTTTGGGGTTTTTAGTTTAAGTAAAAACAGAATGCAAGTATATAATTTAAGATGAAGGAAATCGGTTGAGAAAGATAGTTGAGATGTCTTTACTATATAATGCTTCTTTTGAGAGTTTCTATGCTTTTAGAGATGCAAAAGCACTATGATGCGGAAGCATCAAGTGCAGTAGCATTGAGTGCAGTTGCATAAGTGTGTGCTTTTTAGCTACTTTCTTCAGAGTTTCATTACAAGCTTCCCATGTCTGGGCTTGCTAAATAAGTTCACTCATGCCTTTGAAGTTCCCACTGTTTCACCTTAAGGACTATGTTATCCTATGTCTAGGACTTAACATGGTTTTAACACAGTTTCTTTATTAAAACAAGTTTAACAAAGCCTTTATTAAAACACTCACCCTTATTAGTCTTGATTTCTAATTATAAACCATGTCTGTGAATATAACTCTACTTATTGTAAGAGATCAACCTTAAAATAAGATGGATGTAGTATAACACAAGACCCAAAATGATACGACACTTAAAAGCATAATAACTTACTCAAAAGATCATTATAAGTTTAGAACATCTCAACTAAAGGAATTTAGCTCATGTTACTCATTATATAATAGAGAGAATCTGTAAGGAACATGATAACATGAATCATATAAAAGATACCAATAGGGTAGAAGTTACACAAATTGATGTTCCTTTGCATGAATTCTGACAGGTGCAGAAGCACTGATTCCTTCGTCTATCTATGAAGAAGTGGAGGAAGAGGGTGTCACTTCCTTCCTCACATTCTTACAACTAACTAGTAAATAAAATGCAAGAATTGAAACTACTAAAATATAAGTAAAGTGTTTGATCTACATATTATCAAGTGAGATATGTGATGATCTTCAAGTGAGAAGGGGAGCCCTTTTTATAGCCTTGGAGATTTCCTTTGCTTGAGGGTTTGCTTGAAAACCAAGTTAACCTAAGGAGGCTTAACCATGGTTGCTTTTCTGATCTTTAGATAAGGAGATTGAGTTCAGCACATTTCCATAAGAAGAGGTCCAATTATGTAAGGCCATATGTCTTTTAGGTGAATAGCCTTTCATGATGATGTTTATGGTGGGCGCCTCCTTATGCATGTGGCCATGTGCTCCATGTGAATTGTGACAAAGCATGATGTCATAGAAGTTTTGGAGTAGAGGTATGATTTGAGGTGCTTCCATTGTGGGGATATAAATCTTCAGCGCAGGATGATGCAGAAGCACTAAGTGCAGAAGCAATTGTGGTGCAGAAGCATTAAGTGCAGAAGCATCATCTGTAGGAAAACTAAACAAACACATCAAACATACCAAAATATATACAAAATGCTTTATTCATCACATAATTCCTAGAATGTTGTTATTCTACTAATATTACTATATTTAACACACTTTGTACTTGAGTTTCAAGCAATTTGTTGCGTTTAGAAGTATAAATAACTCTATATAAATTAGAGTTATCAGTACCATGAGTCACAACAGAGCAGTGGGGCAGCTGATATCGATCCAGTGGAGGAGGCTAGAGTAGCTCGTGATATTTGGGAGAGAGCAGTTGGTCCCCAAAAGAGTAATCGTATGGTAGGATCAGGTGGTATTGGACCGGCTGCTTTCCGAACAAGCATTATTCCGAGTCTATCAGCTTCACATTCTGGATCCTCGAGTACTGGTCGCTCTTATGTTCCCAATGCTGGTGAGTTGAATGCTGTTACGCAATTGACGCAGCAACTGAGCGAGGCCCATCGTCAGTTTGCCGAGCGGCAGGAGCAAAATGAACAGGAAGTGCAGGCGCTTCGGGAGAAAGCCAGGATAGCTGAGGAGCGCATCGAGGAGCAGGCTAGGGTGGCTGCGGAGCGCATGGAGGAGCAGGCTAGGCTAAATGAGGAGCGCTTTAAGTTTTTGCAGGATCAGCTGATGTCTCGGCACTCGAGGCCATCCTACTTGCCGCAGCAGCCGCAACAGCATTACGGCGGTGCATTTCAGCAGCTGCCTCAGCAGCAGTATGCACCCCAGTATTCCCAGCAGTATGCACCTCAGCCATACCAGCCATACCAGCAGCCATACCCGCAGCCCCAGCAGCAGTCACCCCAGCAGCCAAACCAGCAGCCCCACATTGATCTTAATATCGATGCGACTAGTGCTTTTCTTGCATCTGATGATACCTATTATCATGGTGATGACACAGACCAGCAGCCATCCCAGTAGCTTTGGATTATTTTATTGTGTTGTATGAATATTTTTTTTATTGTATGGATATTTTTGTTGTTGTATGGATATTTATTTAAATTAATTATTAATTTTCATTCCTAATTTTTATTTATTTAAATAGTAAATTAATTAATTATTAAATTTTATTTTTTTATCAATAATTAAAGTTTTTAATAAAATAATTAATTAAAGTTTTTAATAAAATAATATTAATTTTTTAAACAAAAATTTTTTTAAAAAAATAATATTTATTTTTTAAAAAATAATTAATGTTTTAAAAAAAACGGTTTTTCCGGCGGATTTGTGGACATTCCGGCGAATAAACTCATGCGAATTTTTTTTGGATTTTCCGACGGAAATTTTGGGCGGATTTTTTCGGCGCAATAAAATCTGCTGGAAATTTCCGGCGGATAATCCGCCGGAAACCGTTTGCTGAGAGCTGGCTACCGGCGCCAAAAATCTGCCGGAAAATCTACATTTTCGACGGATTTTTGGCTTTTCCGGCGGATTTTGCCCGCCGAAAAGTCCAATTTTTCTTGTAGTGTGTGTTGTTGCAAATCGGATCCTTCCTGCATCTTCAAGCTGTATAGTCGTTGTTTCGCGAACAACTTGTTCATCAGCGTCTTCGACATATACTGACTCTCCAATTTATGCCAAACCGCCTTCGGAGTTGTAAGGTCCAAGATATGATACATCACTTCGTCTGAAACACATAGACGTATCAATCCCGCAGCCTTCTCCTTCATCTCTGCCCAATCGTCGTTCGCCATATGTCTGCCGGTTTTGTCTCATGCAGCGCCTTCTGTAAACTTTGCCGAGCCAACAGATCCTTAACCCTCCTTTGCCATAATTCGAAATTGCCCGTCCCATCGAACCTTGCCACTTCAAATTTTGTACTAGAGTTAGACATCTTCTGATACCAATTGTTGTAACAGCAATTGTAAAAAAAGAAATAATAATAGAAACGAAAAATGGAAATAGGAGACACGATATTGGTCACACAGTTCAGCCAATCTTTTGCCTACGTCTGTGACTACAGAGCAGCTGTAGTTCCGTCTTATTGCTCGAATCAAATTAGGGTTTCAGTGTTACAATAGGTACTTATAATAACTTAGTTAAGATTACAACAATACCCCTGAACCCTACCGTGGTGGGCTGACGCCCCCCACACCCCAACACACCCCAAATAGTTTGGGCCAGGCCCAATATAAGCCATACTCAACACGGATCCATCTCCAACTCACTAACACACTGTCTTTTTTGGGTAACTTTTGAGCAATTTTGTGTGTGAATAAATGATCGAATTTATAGCCCTCACTTAAAATTTGTTTTTGGCTTCAACATGTGTGGGAAAGACCTTGATTATTCATAAGATGCGGCAAAGAATCACATCTCTCTTAATTATAGAGAGGAACTCGATGTATCATGGTTAAGAAAATCGGACCTAATTGGGAACTGGTTAGGTGCGTGGTCTGGTTCATAGAAAAACCGACTTAGCTTAGAACCGGTCAAAAGGCTAGTTTGAACTGGTCAATTTAAAAAATTTAAAATTTCCAATTTTAAGTTTAAAAAAAAAATTAGTTAA
This sequence comes from Astragalus membranaceus, assembly GCA_039519185.1. Lineage (NCBI taxonomy): Eukaryota > Viridiplantae > Streptophyta > Magnoliopsida > Fabales > Fabaceae > Astragalus > Astragalus membranaceus. The sequence continues at coordinate 170,896,496 of CM076848.1, read as the reverse complement.
ATAAAAGGCCAATGTCAGGTTATAAAATTACAGATTTTTTTTTATACCTAGGTTTTTTATTATTTATCATTTTGTTTAATATTTAGTCCTAAAAGGCCAATATTTTGATTAATATTTATATGTCAATGTTTGAAAACCGAAACGGACATCAAACTGTCGAGACTTCTGGGTCATAGTTCAATCGCTTAAAACCGCTAAAACTCAAATAAAATCACGTTGAGCCGCTAAAATAACCAAACCGTTGTCGGCTCATGGTTTAATCGGTTTAACCGTTCGGTTTTTAAAACACCAGTATATATATAATAAATATTTTATCTTAGTTTATAATTTAGTTATATGTAAAATTTATCACTTAATATACTATATAATCTGTGCCTTCATCAGAGTTCATTGGTTCAATGATTGGTCTATTCAAACACGGTTGAACTATTAATCCTTGAATGAGAATACTTTCACCAATTATATAGTTCAATCCTTGAACCATTAATCCAATCTAACTTTCAAAACATTGGAATGTACATAGATTACTTAGCAAAGCTGGGTGCTAATGCGACGGGCTTGATGGATGTTCAGAGTTGTTTTCTTTGACAGAATGTTCAGAATTGTTCTCAAGAGTTACATTTAACCATTTTGAATGAAGCCGGTGGTGTTTACCATTCAGAATTGTTAATTCTTTTTAATTAACAATTCAGAATTGTTACATTTAACCATTCAGAATTGTTAATTCTTTTTCTTATTTTAATAATTTTTTATTTTTATTTTTTTGGTAATATTTTGATAATTTTTTATGTAACGTAAAAGAATTCTAGGAAAACGTTCATAATATTTAGTAGGCTTAATTACAGTTTTGGTCCCCCTATTATGACTAACTCACGATTTTGGTCCCCAAAGTTTTAATTTCACGATTTTGATCTCCCTATTTTCTCAATTTGTAAAATCAAGGTCCCCCTTTTTAATTTGGTCAAAATTAAAACTGTATTTTGACTTTTATTCTACGTGGCAGTCCACATGGCACTGTTCCTCTTCAACCCCTCCTCCCGCGTGGACTGCCACGTAGGATAAACGTCAAAATACAGTTTTAATTTTGACCAAATTAAGAAGGAGACTTTGATTTTACAAATTGGGAAAATAGGGGGATCAAAATCATCAAATTAAAACTTTAGGGACCAAAATCGTGAGTTGGTCATAGTAGAGAGACCAAAACTGTAATTAAGCCTATTTAGTAAGAAAAATATTATCAATCGCGAAAAAACTTCGTTTATACTTTTATATATATATATATATATATATATATATATATATATATATATATATATATATATATATATATATATATATAACCAACATGGCTAGCCCAGTGGTCGGGCTACCCTGAGCTACGTAGTGGGGGTCGATCCGGTTTGCTCCCGGGTTCGATTCCCGCCCACCTTAAAAAGGCGTGTTGGCCAGCGAAATCCTTGCCGCAAGTAGCGAGCGGAGACTAGTCCTTCGTTGAAAGCGTTGGGACACTCCGTGGGTAGCCAGCAATGGTCCTAAATCAAAATATATATATATATATATATTAGACAATATTATAAAAATTAATAATACAAATATACAATAAATAAATTAAAACTGAACAAGGGCATTAAATTAAAATCCTTCTTTATTTAATTTCGTTGATACCTAAAATAAATAAATGATTAAATACATAAATAATAAATAAATACTATAAAATTAAAATCTCTCACGGTGACCAACTCGTAATAATCATCGTTATATCGTAAAACAACACCAATAAAATCCGAGTGCATAACGAATTAACGAAATTCCACAAGAAAATAAAGAATGAACTGATGCTGTTCTCACTGCTTCAAGACGGCGAGCACTGACAGCACAATTGAAGCTCCGATCATAGCCAATGAACTCGAAACAGATCTGGCAGCTCCGGCATCGGGACCTGGTGCTGGAGCCGGCGAGAGGCTGTCTTGGGAGGAGGCAACAACCGCAAAGACGAAGACAAAGAGGAAGAAGGCTAAGGATTTAACTGATGATGATGATGATGCCATTTTGAAACTAACGGAAAAGGTGAAAGTGAAAACGCTTACAAAATAATGTGGTTAGAGAGAGAGAATTGTGTTTGTTGTGTATTGTTTTCAAGAATGTGGAGATAGAATAGAATAGAAGGGGAGTATGTGGTATTTATAGGAGATTGGGAACGGCGCGTAGGGCCCACAAAACGTGGGCAGCTGGAGCCTGAGAAACGGCTCTGTCGGTTTGTGTGTTAACGCTTCTTTACGTTTTTGTGTGGGTTCTGTTCAGCTTTGTTGAACAACCAGTATCCCCGCTCATAAGAGTGTTTTTTTTTTCCGTAGACGAAGTAATAAATATCATTAGAAATTTAGCACACAAGTATGATATTTTAGGTTCGAATCTAGAATATGATATCCTGCTTAGCAATTTTAACATTTGCTAGTTGAGCTATACCCACAACAAGTCTTACATATTTTGTCACATTAAATAATTACACCACATTAAATAAAAACAGCCGGACAATAACAAAAAAACACACAACGGCTGGAAAAATATAAACAAAAAAACTCTTTAACTATCACCATTTAGCGGTATTCAAACTGATATGTTTGGTTCAGACATTTTTTGTGTTCGGGCCAAACTTGAATTTACTCAAACCAATCTATAGTTGTTTGGTTCGGACAATGAATTTTAAAGAACAAACCCCACGAACCTGAACCAACTTATACCAGTTGTTCTGGACTGGACCATGAGCTTAGGGTCATGGATCAGCCCACTTTTCAGGGTCCAGATTCAATGCAACTAAGCTCGTCAGCCTATCAAGGATCAACAGCCAGGATCCATCTACGCGATCCAACGGACTAGAGCGCACCTGATGCCTAAAAATATGGGCCCTATTCTACAAAAACGGTACATTCTCATTCTCCGCACACTTTGAGACTCTCACTTTATTGACTTGAGCGTCAGAGTGACTTCGCAGGTACCACACCCGGGGTAGACCTCCTGGACCCTACTTCAAGTAGAGACTCCTACCAACTGCTGACTCGGACCGACCCGAGGCAACCAAGGTACGGAATACTAGTTTTGTAATTTTAGAAGCACATGATTTCATTTGCTTGGACATTTTACTTTAATTATTTGTATTTAAGTTGTAAAATTTAATACTGTGAATTGGAATACTATTACTCGATATGAGTTTGATTTAGTGTCATTTTTCACTCTAATTTTTTTTGCTATTTAGAAGTGTTGGAGTATTAATATTTTAGAAAATTAATGTTGTTTCTTATATTTTAGAAAATTAATATTTTAGTGAATTACCAGTGAGCCCAAACCGAACCAGCCCGCCCAATATCGGATTGGTTTGATTTGGATTTTGGAGAAAAAAGTATAAAACCAGACCAACCCAAATCGAGTAATTGTAATTGGTTCGAATACCGAATTTAACCATATCCAATCTAAACGACCCACAAACACCCATATTTCCAATCAATCAATTTTTTTTGGTCAAAACCATTCAATCAATTTTATAAGACAACAATAAGAACTTTGGTCATTTTTCATTTTTTTCATATCAAAAAATACAAACTAATTTTATTTATGTTTAATTACTCTGTATGCCCATAAATTATTTGGGCCCCTAATAAACCTGCTTGTTCATTATTCTTGTGAGACTATTCCCCCTTGTTTTGGGTTTGAAGGAGGGTCCATATTGCTCAAGTTCTTTCTAGAAGTAGGTGCATACCGGTGTATGAAAAAGTAATGTGCAAGTATACACAGTCACAAACAAGTAGTATAAAAGATCGAACCCACAGGGATTGGATTTCTTCTTGGTCTTTGTGTCCTGGGGTTTCAGTGCTACTGCCTTTGATGCCTGTACACCGGTTGCCTTTGGTCTTGCAGGAACTTGGGGTGCAATTGCATCTGATGCAGGTGGTTCGTCAGCTTGGTCATCCTTTGGCAGTGCAGATGCATTAAATGCATCTGCACTGAATTTCACTGATTCCTTTGCCTTTTCTATAGGTTGCTCTCCAACTACAACCTCAGCCTCCTTTGCTTGCTTTTTCTCAGTGGGTTGGTCTTTCACATTTTCCTCTTCCTCCATTGTGTCAGCACCACTATTTTCTTTGGTTATCTCCTTCTCAGCAGGTTGGTCTTTATCTTGATTCTTGTCAACACCTCCTAAACCTGGGTCCTTTTGCACAGTTTGCACAACTTTAGCACATTGCTTAGAGCAAGTGTACTCTACCGCAGAAGTAGTATAAAAGATTATCGTGTCCACAGAGATTAATTAGCAAGTACCAAACTAATCGAGACTATTTATTATTTAGACGAGCAAATATTTGAATTGTAATGGAACAAATAAAAAAAGAAATAAATAACAATAATTAAAATACTAGACTTAATAAATGAGGAGAGATCTAGGGTCACGGTTTCACTTGCAAGTTTCGATTCCCCTATGTCTAACTCTACCCGAATTCCTTTATTTTATTTAATTACCAATCCCTTTACTAAAACTATTAATCCGTTTGGTCATTCGCGATTAATATTCTTTTTCCTAAACTAACCCTTGTTTGGTCATGCAAGAATTTAAATTTAAGAAAAGCATAAAGAGCAAAAAGGTTGAATGATTGGAAGACTAAATTAAAGTTTGGTCATGCATTAATTTTAGCCCCAATTATCCTATAGGTCCACCAACTAATTGCAGTACGGTCGCTGATCAACTAATTGATTATGAACATGCATAGGGTAGCTAATCCTAATTATGTGATAAAAACAATAGGACAATATTAATTGAAATAAAAACAGGAATTCAAACCAGAAATTAGAACATAAAAAAGTCTCTAAACATGCAAGATCCACCTAAGACCCTAGAAGAGGATTTAGCTATCCATAGTGTTCGAGAACAATAAAACAAAATTAGGAGTCATAAATTACAGAGATAAAAATAACCCGGAATAGAGAAATTTCTGATCCTGAAAATTTAGTCTCCTTTTTCTGCTCCAGAGCTCTCTCACGGTGTCAAAAACAGGTACCCAAAACTCCACTCTCTCCTTCCTCCGCGTTGCCGTCGCTACCGCCTTTTAGGGTTGTGTGGCTGCTGTGTGTGTTCTTTACTGTGCGTGTGCGGCTCCTATTTCCTGTTTGCGGCTCCTTCATTTCAAGTGCAATACCCTTTTTTATACATGAAGAAGCCTAGGTTACGTGAGAGTGGATTTCTTTCTCTCCAAGTCACCAACGTGTTCCTTCTTTCTTCAATTGAGGTGAGTGTGGGCCTTCAATTTGAGTTTAACTTCTTTTAATTTTCAGCCGGTCAGCGCATGGGCCTTGGGCCTTTTTCAACTTCTTTTGAGGGTTTTGCTTTTCCCACACCCCCTCCTACTCTTTCACACCCCTTAACAAATTTTATTCCAAAAATAACCTCGCGTGAGACGCTGCGAGGACGTGTTTTATGACTGTTCGAACGACCTTGTTCGAACAGGTTCGCATGACCTCATGCGAACAGTTTAAAAACGCCCAAAAGGGTGTGAAGTCAAAATTTAACACACTCGAACGATGTCGTTCGAATGTGTTCGAACGAGGTCATGCGAACAGGTGAAAAACGCCCAAAAGGGTGTGAAGTCAAAATTTAACACACTCGAACGATGTCATTCGAACCTGTTCGAATGCCCGTGTTCGAACAGGTGAAAATTCGTGAAAAAAAAGAGGTTTGGCCTGGCCTTTTGGTCTTTTCACACCCTTATGGGGTGTGTTTCGAGTAGGAGGGGGTGTGGGAAAAGCAATACCCTCTTTTGATTGCAACCTTGGTCCATGACTTTCTTGTTCAAATCAAATGGATAGTAATTCTCTTATATATATATAGTTGAAAATTGAGAATTTATTCTTTTTCATATTTTTTTGATCTTTCTGCAAATAAAGAGCAATTTAAGTTAATAAATTATATACTTAGTAATAATTGTTGTAAAAATGACCCAAAGATATCTCTAAAAAATGCACTAAATTGGAGTTTATCAACTCCCCCACACTTAACCTTTGCTTGTCCTCAAGCAAATTTTCTGGCTCAACAAAATTTTCAAATAAGTAATAGAGACAGTCAAATAAGGAACCCAAAATTAGAAGCACAATGACAGACAATAGACAATATAGCACATATGAGGTGTCAAAATGTTGCCCAATTAGTGGCTCAAGTCCCTGAAAAATACATTTCTGTGAACACAGGCACTCGCTCACAATCTCTCTAAGTGTTTAGGGACTAGGGAAATATACACTCAAGTTTCCACAAAATGCACATTACCATAAGCTTGTAATTTGACCAAATCTCCACTAAATAGTTCACATGCATGCAAAAGATTGGGTGTTATGGGTTGTAATGGGGCCATGGTGAATTCATGCAGGGTAGGATATAAGAAGAAAGGGATAATCAAAGGGCTAAAAAAAAGAAACAAATAGTAACATTTGAAATCATATATGGAGCTCCTATCTATTTTACAATTTTTGTCCAAACTCCAAATTAAATTCACTTCCTTCTTCACTTTTTTCTATTGAGTAGGCTCTCTTTGATTTGCTTTTTGCTCTTGAGTAGACTTTTTTTTTGTATGCCCTTTGGCTCTTTCATTCTTTTGATGTGCCTTTTCCTCCTTCTTGCTTTCCTTTTTTTTTCAAATTTTCTTCCTTTTTTTTTGGAGGAAAAGGTACTTGTAACCATATGAGCCACTCTTATTTTGTTTTTATGTCCTGATGAGATAGACAATTAAAATACAGGACAAAATTGTAACTTTCAATAGTTGCTCCAAATTTAATTCCACATGGTTGCCACAAACAAAAAAAGAAAAATTATATCTGGGTACCAAAGAAAAAAATATAACAATTAAGCTCAAAGGGGGCAACTAAGGGATAAATTCAACAAACAACTCTGAGGCCAGAAAAATACTTAAATTCCCTAAATCTTTTTACATGATGCAAATCAATTTTCGCCTTAAAATGGTCAAAAGACAAATTCTAGAATGTAGCAAATTGGGAAACACACTCATAGAAAAAAAAGGGGTAAAAATTTATGATTTAGTATCAATCCCCTTATGAAGGCTCAGATCTCACATTTAGAAGCTAGTTCACAAAAAGTACTCAAGAGGGACAAATGCTAATTATCAGCTTCCTAAGGACATCCTCACAGTTAGAATTAAGCACAAGTCTGTCAAGTAAATTAATTATGGGATCCCCTAAAGGCAAAATCTCTATTTTTTTTCAACTTGAAGCATAAGTCGCTAAAATAAGCCAGAAAAATGCTATGAACATATACAGTGGGTATGTGCATTAATAGAGATGAATTGACAAAGTTAAACTCTCCTCCCCCACACTAGCATAAAGCATGGTCCTCAATGCAAAATATCAAATTGGCACAAAAAAATAAATGAGAGAGTAAGAGTGACTTTCCTGAGAGAGCTTGTAGTCTGAGCTTATTCCTAAAAACAAAACAAAACAAAACAAAAAGAAAATGAAAATAACTGAAAATAAAACATAGGTTGCCTCCTGCGAAGCGCTTGTTTAACGTCGTGAGCCTGACGATAGATAGTGCTTAATCAGGTGGCTCTCCAAGAGCAAATTTAACATCTAATGCAGTGCACCTTCATAGCTTTCTAACAATGTGGTTCACATTATTCTTTCTTTTTCCACGTGGTGGATGAACTTCAAAGAATTGTGAAATTTTTATTTTATCTCCATCCACCATTATGCTAGGATCCTGCAAAATAAGATTTTTTTTCCAAAAGGTCCGGCATATTTAATTCACTAAAAAAATGTTAGTTTCAACCACATCATCAAAATAAGGAGAAGTTAAAGAAGAGAAAATTTCATTGGAATTTAAAGCTTTAATAACATCATCTTCTTTACCACTCCTTAAAGTTACCTTTCCCCGGTGAACCTCAATCACAGCATCACCAATGGTTAAAACAATTTGCTCAAAATGGGCGCTTTCTCCTCTTTCTCCAAATCCAGAACCATGGGATCTTTCTCACTGTCCTCACAAATGCTCCCTTTAGTAGGATCTTTTGTTTCAATATGACTCCCTTCAGGAGGAGCTACTATTTTGATTTGGCTCCCTTCAGTAGGAGTCTCCTCATCTTTCTTGAGAGCTTCTTCCTCCAGATTATATTCCATGGAGACACCTTCATCTCTCGTAGGAATACTGTCTTTGTATTGCTCACCTTCTTCATTTTGGGTAGACTTAGTTTGTGAAGGAGTTTCTTGGGCCTCTTGAGATAATAAAGAAATGATACTTGATAGTTGATCACTCATGGCTCCAATTTGACCCTCCAATATTTCAAACTTTTCATTTGTCTGCTGCATAAACTTTGCCAATACATCATTGGTATCTTGTATCTCCTCCTCTTGCCTATGAAGATGTAGTGGCTCATAATTATCCCAGTTGGAGGAATAAGGGGGTGGCTCATAGTCATCCCAATAGGTTGAATAAGGCTCATAAGGAGGAGGAGGAGGAGGAAATAAGATCTGACATTGAGGCATATACCAAGACGACTTCTCCAAATTCCTTTGTGCCTCTGCCTCTCTAATATAATCTCCAATTGTCTTAACCATGATTTAAACTTTTATCTGCAAAAAAGGTGAACTGCAGCGGTCTCTTGGGAAAGTATTAGCAGCCCTTTTTTTTGTATTTTTTTTCAATAAGATAAATAAAAAAATAAAACTAGTGCAAAAAAAATGTCTAAAGCAATAAAAACACACTTAGAGCAAGTGTACTCTACCGCAGAAGTAGTATAAATTATTATCGTGTCCACAGGGATTAATTAGCAAGTACCAAACTAATCGAGATTATTTATTATTTAGACGAACAAATATTTGAATTGTAATGGAACAAATAAAAAAAGAAATAAATAACAATAATTAAAATACTAGACTTAATAAATGAGGAGAGGTCTAAGGTCACGGTTTCACTTGCAAGTTTCGATTCCCCTATGTCTAACTCTACCCGAATTCCTTTATTTTATTTAATTACCAATCCCTTTACTAAAACTATTAATCCGTTTGGTCATTCGCGATTAATATTCTTTTTCCTAAACTAACCCTTGTTTGGTCATGCAAGAATTTAAATTTAAGAAAAGCATAAAGAGCAAAAATGTTGAATGATTGGAAGACTAAATTAAAGTTTGGTCATGCATTAATTTTAGCCCCAATTATCCTATAGGTCCACCAACTAATTGCAGTACGGTCGCTGATCAACTAATTGATTATGAACATGCATACGGTAGCAAATCCTAATTATGTGATAAAAACAATAGGACAATATTAATTGAAATAAAAACAGGAATTCAAACCAGAAATTAGATCATAAAAAGGTCTCTAAACATGCAAGATCCACCTAAGACCCTAGAAGAGGATTTAGCTATCCATAGTGTTCGAGAACAATAAAATAAAATTAGGAGTCATAAATTACAGAGATAAAAATAACCCGGAATAGAGAAATTTCCGATCCTGAAAATTTAGTCTCCTTTTTCTGCTCCAGAGCTCTCTCACGGTGTCAAAAACGGGTACCCAAAACTCGACTCTCTCCTTCCTCCGCGTTGCCGTCGCTACCGCCTTTTAGTGTTGTGCGGCTGCTGTGTGTGTTCTTTACTGTGCGTGTGCGGCTCCTATTTCCTGTTTGCGTCTCCTTCATTTCAAGTGCAATACCCTTTTTTATATATATGAAGAAGCCTAGGTTACGTGAGAGTGAATTTCTTTCTCTCCAAGTCACCAACGTGTTCCTTCTTTCTTCAATTGAGGTGAGTGTGGGCCTTCAATTTGAGTTTAACTTCTTTTAATTTTCAGCCGGTCAGCGCATGGGCCTTGGGCCTTTTTCAACTTCTTTTGATTGCAACCTTGGTCCATGACTTTCTTGTTCAATTCAAATGGATAGTAATTCTCTTATATATATAGTTGAAAATTGAGAATTTATTCTTTTTCATATTTTTTTGATCTTTCTGCAAATAAAGAGCAATTTAAGTTAATAAATTATATACTTAGTAATAATTGCTGTAAAAATGACCCAAAGATATCTCTAAAAAATGCACTAAATTGGAGTTTATCAGTCTCCTCTTCGAGGGTGGTTTCCTTAATAACCTGCAATTGGTCAAAAACAATGTTAGAAGGAACAGGGATTGGTTCAGTATGGGGTGTTGGATCTTGCTCGAGTAGGGATGGGTGATGGTAATTTTTCTGGTTGTTCTTTTTGGGTGGGTATTGGTGATGGTGGTTGGGTGGGTGTTGGTGATTTCTTCTGTGGTGATGGGGGGATTGTGGGGTGGAGTTGGTGTTTTGAGTGGGCTGTGTTCTGGACTTTGCTGTGCAGGTGCATCTGTTGCAGCTGCACCAACGGGTGATTTTGGTGGTGATGGTGGAATGGTTTCTGCATGTGGTTGGGGATTTGTTTGTGGTTAAGTTTGTATTGTTTTGGTAGCATACTTTATTCTAGCCACCTCCTCCATGTTCAATTCTTCCTTCGTCCCATTTTCTTCACTATCTTTATCTTCTTTGTTGCTTTCATACTCATCTTCCTCTACTTCCTTTTCAATGTCTTGTACTGCCTTTTTGGCCACAGGATCTTCTTCACTGTCCTCCATTTCTTCACTCATTAGTTCAGGTTCCTCCTCAATAATTTTCTTCTTCCCTTTTTGCTGTTTCTTAGTTACCCTCTTTCTTTTCAGATTCTTTTCTTTCTTACTTTCTTTCTCAACATCTTCTTCTTCCATTATTTCTTCTTCCTCTCTTTCCTCCTCTTCTTCACTCTGAAATACCCATGTTGGGAACACTGGGGTTTCTAGTTGTGACGGCACCTGAAAGATTTCCATTAACCTAAGTTGCATCCATTCATGCTGTTCCTACTGGAATTTCCAAACTGCCTGGTGCTTCTGAACCAAGTGCTCTTGCACTACGCTAGTTGGTTCCTTCATAATCTTAGTTCTTTCCTTCATCTCAGCAGATAATGGGCCAGGTGGATACTTCCTCTGTTGCTGTTCACTAGCACTAATTTCAACCCCTTGCTTCATGCAAAGTTCAGTAATCAAACATGGAAAGAAAAGAAATCCTTCTTTCTTTGTTGAACAATCCAAAATTTGCTTATTAATTATTCTCCCTATATCCACATTGTCATTAGTTATCCAAAAGGATCAATCTATCCTTAGCAAGTGTGTATATGTGTGATGTAGGAAGAATAGAGCAATCAACAAAGTGATACCAGTTGCCTAGTTCAGGGATAATGTATCTATTCTTAAGCTTGAACTCTGTGTGAATGATTTTATCCCATTTGGAATTCTCTACTGCTAATTCTAGCCTTTACTCTTTCCATGTCTTTCTTTCCATATTTCTCCACTTTTTCTTCAAAATTAGTACCATTATAAAACAGATTATAATGATCATTAATTCTTTTTGCATCAAAGTAAACCCTTCTGCCTCTAACTAAAGAGTGGTTCAGAGTTTTACCTCCCTTATTGTCTTGAATTCCTGAGTAGAATTCCCTCACAATCTGCTCCAAATAAAATGCCCTGTGTTGTACGAACAAGTCCCAATGCTGATTGGTTATGGTTGACATGAAATTGGGATGAGCCTTCATTAGATTGTACCATCGTTCAGGTAGGAACTTCATTTCCCAGAAATGAGCAAAATCAGGGTTCACAGTGATTGAAGCAGGTGCAGGTGCACTGGGTTGTTTCTTTGAAATCTGCCTTGATGATGGATCTGTACTAGTTGGGGTTTTACCTGAAGCCTTGATTGTGCTTTGTTTGCGACCCATTTGAACGAGTTTGCAGAGAAATTTGTGGGAAATTTTTGGAAAAACTTGCGAGAGGTTGAAGATGGGTGTTACAGAAATTTGGGAAATTGTGAGAGAGAGAAACTGATTGGTGAAGTTTACGGTTTTGTGAGAGAGAGGGTAATTGTGGGTGAGAAAACGGTAGCCATGGGGAATTGGGACGGTTTAAAGAGGTGAATGAGTTAGTGGTTGATTGATTTGATGGGTAGAGTAGCCGTTAGGGGTATGTGGGATTGCATGCAATAACACACGTGGGAGTTTAGGTGGGACAACTCAACATCTCAGCCACTAATCTTGATTACACATTGTTGTGCTGGCATTTTTGAAAGTTTTTTTCACCCAAGTGAAATTTTGGAATTATTGGTGCAGGAGCACTGAGGAATGAGAGGTGCAGATGCACTGAAACCTGTGTTCCTACAAAACACTTGAAAACATCAGACTGAACAAAAATAGCAAAATTAATATTTTAATTACATGGGTTGCCTCCCATAAGTGCTTGTTTTAAGAGTCTTTCAGCCTGACTATCTCCTTATCTTAGAGATTTTGAAAACGTGTGGTGAATTTATCCCTCACCACATGCTCACCATAGTACATTTTTACTCTTTGGCCATTTACCTTGAAAGTGGTATTTGTGGATGCATCATATGAATCAACTGCACCATGGGGATAGATTTTGACTAACTTAAATGGTCTTGACCATCTTGATTTAAGCTTTCTAGGGAACAATTTCAACCTAGAGTTATATAACAAGACCATTCCCCCTTCTCTAAGTTCTCTCCTTTGGATTTTCTTGTCATGCCATGCTTTGGTTTTTGCTTTGTAAATTTCTGCATTCTCATAAGAGAATTGCCTAAATTCTTCTAAATCATTTAATTCCAAAAACCTTTGTGCACCTGCTTTGTTGAGATCAAAATTTAAATTTTTTATAGCCCAATATGACTTGTTCTCTAACTCAACAGGTAGATGGCATGCTTTGCCATAAACTATCCTATAGGGGGACATACCTAATGGAGTTTTAAATTCTGTTCTGTATGCCCATAATGCTTCATCTAAGTGTAAAGACCAATATTTTCTTGCTGGTCCAACCATTTTTTCAAGCATTCTTTTAATTTCCCTATTTGATAATTCAGCTTGTCCACTTGTTTGTGGGTGGTAGGCTGTAGCAATTTTATGTTTAATCCCATATTTTGTAAGAAGATTTTCAATGAGTTTATTGCAAAAATGTGAGCCTTCATCATTGATGATTGCTCTTGGGGTGCCAAATCTTGTAAAAATGTTTCTTAGAAGGAATTTACTAACTGATTTGGCATCATTATTAGGCAATGCTACTGCCTCTACCCATTTGGACACATAATCAACAGCTACCAAGATATATTGAGTGCCAAAAGAAGATGGAAAAGGACCCATAAAATCCATGCCCCATACATCAAAAAGTTCAATTTCTAAAATATTGGTTCTAGGCATTTCATGTCTTTCAGAAATATTACCTGCTCTTTGACATTTATCACAAGTTTTGACCATTAAATATGCATCTTTAAACCAAGTATGCCAATAATAATCGGACTGTAATACCTTAGCTGCTGTTCTGGTGCTTCCAAAGTGACCTCCATATGGTGCAGCATGGCAGTGCAGGAGCACTGCTTGCTGTTCTTCTTCAGGGATGCATTTCTTCATTAACTGATCTGGACACATCTTATAGAGAAATGGATCATCCCAATAATATTGTTTGACTATGTGGAAAAATCTCCTTATTTGTTGGTAAGTCATATCCACTGGTACCACCTTGCCCACAAGAAAATTGACTAGGTCAGCAAACCATGGTGCAGCTGCATTAGATGCACCTGCACTAGGTGCAGGAGCACTGGGTGCTGTTAAAGCATTTGCTAACAGTTTTTCATCAGGAAAACTTTCCTTGATTTCTCCTTTCTGTGTACTTGTTCCTTCACCTTCAAGTCTAGATAAATGGTCAGCAACTTGGTTCTCCACCCCCCCTTTTTGTCTCTGATTTCAAGATCAAATTCTTGAAGGAGGAGAACCCATCTCATTAACCTTGGTTTTGCATCTTTTTTGGAAATTAAATACTTGATGACAGAATGATCAGTATAAACAATAACTTTGGTGCCAACCAAGTAAGATCTGAATTTGTCAAATGCAAAAACCACTGCTAATAATTCTTTTTTTGTTACAGTGTAATTCATCTGAGCTTCAATTAATGTCTTGCTAGCATAATAAATAGAATAAAAGATTTTATCATACCTTTTCCCTAAGACAGCTCCCACAGCAAAGTCACTAGCATCACACATCAATTCAAAAGGCCGGCTCCAATCTGGTGTAACAATCACTGGTGCAGTCACTAATACTTTTTTGAGCCTTTGGAATGCTTCCATACATGGTTCATCAAAGTTGAAAGGTGCATCATTTTGTAAGAGTGTACATAATGGCTTGGATATCTTTGAAAATTCCTTGATAAATCTTCTGTAGTAGCCTGCATAACCGAAGAAGCTCCTAATTCCTTTGACAATTGTTGGAGGTGGTAGTTTTTCAATGACCTCAATCTTGGCTTTATCCACTTCAAGACCTTTCTTTGACACTTTATGACCCAACACAATGCCTTCTTGTACCATGAATTGGCACTTCTCCCAATTGAGCACTAAATTTGTTTCCTCACATCTTTGGAGAATTTTTTCTAAGTTTGATAAACATAACTGAAATGTCTCTCCAAAAACTGAGAAATCATCCATGAATACTTCCATTGATTGCTCAATGAAATCAGAGAAAATGGACATCATGCACCTTTGGAATGTTGCAGGTGCATTACAAAGTCCAAAAGGCATCATTCTGAATGCAAAGGTTCCATAGGGACATGTAAAGGTAGTTTTTTGTTGGTCCTCAGGTTCTATTGCAATTTGATTGTATCCTGAATAACCATCTAAGAAACAATAAAACTCCTTACCTGCTAACCTATCTAACATTTGGTCAATGAAGGGTAAAGGAAAGTGGTCTTTCTTTGTGGCTTTATTGAGTTTCCTATAGTCCATACAAATTCTCCACCCTGTAACAGTTCTTGTTGGTATTAACTCATTTTTTCATTTGCTATAACTGTCACACCCCCTTCTTTGGAACACACTGTACAGGGATTACCCATGCACTATCTGATATGGGGTATATGATTCCAGCATCTAGCCATTTAATGATTTCTTTCTTTACAACCACTTTCATTATAGGGTTTAGCCTTCTTTGTACTTCTATGTAATTTTTAGAATTATCTTCTAAAATTATCCTATGCATGCATATTGAAGGGCTAATTCCTTTTATGTCTGCCATTTGCCAATCTATTGCTTTTTTTATGCTCTCTTAAGGTACAAATGAGATCATGCTCCTGCTCTATTGATAAGTCAGAGGCAATGATCACTGGAAGTGTATCACCTTCCCCTAAGAAAGCATATTTCAAATGTTTGGGCAATTCTTTCAATTCTAATTTTGGAGGTTGTTCAATTGAGAGTAAATTCTTTTTAAGGTTAGGGTCTTCTAAATTAAGAGATTCAAAAGTTCTAGACCATACCTTTTGTGGTGGTTCTTCTCTTGGCAGAATGTCTTTTTCCAAGATTTCTTCTTCAGGTGGTGCAGCTGCATCTGGTGCAAGTGCACTGGTGAGATGATCATACTGCTTATGGAATTGCTTCTGCACTAAATGGTCAGGAGAAATGATTGCTGAACATTCTTCACTCTCCTCTGTAGGATACTTCAGAGCATTCATCACATTGAATTTCACTTCTTGATCATTCACTCTCATGGTTAGTTCTCCCTTCTGTACATCAATCAGTGCTTTCCCAGTTGCCAAGAATGGTCTCCCAAGAATGACTGGTACTTCCTTATCTGCATCAAAATCAAGAATAACAAAATTTGTAGGAAACACAAATTTGTCAACTTTGACCAAAATATCTTCAATAATTCCCTCTGGATAGGCTATTGATCTATCAGCAAGTTGAAATGTCACTGTAGTAGGCCTAGCACTTCCAATTCCAAGTTGTGTAAATATGGATTTAGGCATCAAGTTGATACTTGCACCTAAGTCACATAATGCACGACCTGTATAAAATTTTCCAATTGAGAATGGAATTGTAAAACTGCCAGGATCCTTCAATTTCCTTGGAATTTTGTTTTGCAAATTTAGACTACATTCTTCAGACATAGCAACTGTTTCAAAATCCCCTAATCTTTTTCTTTTTGAAAGCACATCTTTCATAAATTTAGCATAATTAGGCATTTGTTGAAGTGATTCAACTAAGGGAACATTGATGTGTAATTGTTTTAAGATTTCAAGAAACTTACTGAATTGCTTCTCTTCATGTGCCTTTTTTAATCTTTGAGGATAATGAGGAGGAGGGTATTCAGGAACTAACCTTGGTATTTGAACTTCTTGAGATGCAGGTGCATGAGGTGCTTCTGCATCTTGCAAACTTTTTTCTTTTCTGTTTTTATTTTTTTCATTTTCTCCCTTACCTTCACCTTCAATCTCATAAGGTTCTGCAAGATCCTTTCCATTTCTAAGAGAAATTGCTTTCACCTATTCCTTATCTGGCCTGTGGAATGTGGTAGCTTCTGTGTTTGATGGTAATGTACCTGTTGGTCTTTGATACAGAGCTGTTGCTAATTGTCCCACTTGATTCTCCAAATTCTTTATAGATGCCTCGCGTGCTTGCCTAGCTGTTCTAGTTTCACTAATGAAGGATTTGAGCAAGGCTTCTAAGGAGTTATCATTGGCAGGTGGTTGTTGTCTTTGGTTCTGAGATTGGAATCCCGGTGGTGTGACTGGTGCAGCTGCATTTTGTGCAGGTGCACTAGTATTGTTCCATTTAAAATTTGGGTGGTTCCTCCAGCCAGGGTTATAGGTGTTAGAGTAAGGGTTGTTATTCCTATTGTATCCTACATAATTGACAGAGACAGGGTTGCTAGGACATTCCTCATACAAGTGACCTCCTCCACAATACACACAACTTGTATCACCTAGAGAGGCTTGTTCTATGGCTGCTGCAGTATTTTCTGTTGGTGCAGCTGCACCAGGTACAGGTGCACTGGTTGAAGTGAAGTTTTTAAACATGTTTGTCAGTGAGGCTAACTGAGCAGATAGGGATGATACTTCACTAATTTCATGTACCCCTGATGGTCTCTTTTGGGCACTCACCCTCTCAGTAGGCCAACTAGAGCTATTTGTTGCAATTCTATCAATCAATTCACATGCTTCATTATAAGACAAGTTTAATAACACACCCCCAGATGCTGCATCAAGCATTATTCTGGTTTGGGGTTCTAAATCATTATAAAAAGTTTCCATTTGAATAATGACAGGCAGACCATGATGTGGACATTTTCTTAAAAGCTCTTTCCATCTTTCCCATCCTTCAAACAATGATTCAAATTCTTTTTGTCTAAAAGATGTAATATCGTTTCTCATTCTAGCATTTTTGATGGGTGGAAAATACTTTACTAAAAATTTTTCAGCCATTTCATTCCATGAATGAATAGAATTAGGCTCTAATGAATTCAACCAAGATTTAGCCTTATCTTTCAAAGAATATGGAAATAGCTTAAGTCTAAATGCATCTTCACCAACACCAGGAATGATAAAGTTACTACATATTTCTAAAAACTGTTTTTAATGCTCATGGGGATCCTCATGGGGAGGTCCACTAAATTGACCAATTGTTTGTCGCATTTGGAACATCATGGGTTTAAATTCAAAATGCACAGCATCAATATGAGGTCTTGCTATACTTGTTTGCATATTTTGATGATCAAACATAGCATAATCCCTCATGGGTCTATTTCTATCATTAATCATACCTATTGGTCCCATGTTGATGAATTGATTTCTGTGATCATTCTCAAGTTCATGATGTGAGTCTGGACCACCTTTAACTGATCCTCCAATGGAACCTGGTCTAGATCTCTCTTCTTCACTTTGTTGAGATATTGTGATTCTGCAGCGTTGAAGTCTTTGTTTCTGGAGTCTAAGCAACTTTCTAAACTTTCTCTCTATCTCTGGATCTAATTCAAATTCTAGTGATTTGACTCCGCGCATATGCTAGTGCATCTGCACCTGATGCTTCTGCACAGAAAACAAAATACTAGAGTAATAAAACACTAATTTATAAATCTAAACAACAAAAATTATTGGCAATCCCCAGCAACGGCGCCAAAAACTTGGTGTGTGAAAAAGTAATGTCCAAGTATACAGAGTCACAAACAAGTAGTATAAAAGATCGAACCCACAGGGATTGGATTAACTCTTGTATGTTTAAGAAGATATAAATTAGTGCAGCTACACTACTCACAATTTTGGGTATTGATGCTTACGAAAACAATGTAAATGTGCAAGAAAATATGGAGGAAATCTGTTGAGAATGATAGTTGAGATGTCTTCACTAAATAATTCACTTTTGAGAGTTTTGTGCTTTTATGTGGTGCAGATGCATTGAGTGTGTGACACCCTTTACCCCGAAAGTAATAATAAGAGAAAAGTACGAAAAATGAGTAAATTTGTTTTTCAAAATAATATTCGCAATTCATTTTCGAAATACCTTTCGCATGTAAAAGATGCCATCAACTCGTTAAATCATATAAACATTATTTATAAGAACATTAAAGCCAAATGCGATAAAACATTTCTTTTATTACAATAACTAGAATGACCTGAAATATAATATTGAAAATACAACCCAAGTCCCGATGTCACATGATCAGAGCAATAAACCTTTAATCAATTAAATAAAGAGAAAGTGACATCAACGTATAATATCATTCCGTAAGTTGCTGGGTGATCCGTAGTGATCACATCTCCACCGCTGCACAATCGTAGAAGCTCACATCAACGACACCTGGAACTCAATCTAAAAAATGGTGCACGGGTGAGAAAGAGCGTCCAAATCATATAGAGAACATGAGACCGAGACTAAAATAGCAAAGGCAACCACAATCCATAAAATCAATATCAGACAGTCACTCTAAAAAGAGTGACCAACACAACATGTTCATTCAGCAAGATGTCACAAAGTGAAGCCACAAAGGGCTCGTACGTAAAAAGTTAGGGGTCACATCACACCGTTAAAATCACTACAGTATAGACGACAAACATAACTTGTATGCTCAGTTAATCGTCAACAACAACAACAACAACAACAACAACAACAACAACAACAACAACAACAATAACAACAACAATAACAATAGGACCGGGATATCTTGCCCGAACAGGATACCTTGCCCGATAATGCCCTACAAGAAAACAACAGGATCGGAATAGCCTAAACAGGATACCTTGCCCGATAATGCCCTGAAGAACACCCAAGAGAGGACTATGAGGACCGGAATACCTTGCCCGAACGGGATACCTTGCCCGATAATGCCCTACTAATAACAACAAGAACGACGACAACAACAACAAGATGGATACACATGCACCTAATCAGACGCAATATCTCACAACGACAACGACAACAACGAGAAAGGCGATGACAACAACAACAACAACAACAACAACAACAACAACAATGCCTATCATCATCACCATCCTTTGAGGCACGGCTCTCCCATACTGCGACGAGTCCTTTCCTATACTGCGACAAGGTTCCTACTATACAATTTCCATTGTTGAGGTACGGCTCGCCCATACTGCGACGAGTCCTTGCCCATACTGCGACAAGGTTCCTCTCACAATCATCAACTTTTAAGGTACGGCTCGCCCATGCCCCGACAAGGTGCCTTTAACAAATCTCGATCACGAAGATACAGCTCGTCCATACTGCAACGAATTCTTGCCCATGTTGCGACAAGATTCTTCAACACGAACCAGCTTGCTAATCATCGACGAATGATAACTTGCCCATTGTGCGACAAGTCTCCGATAACAATACCCATAAAGCCAACCAGCTGTCACCACAAACACGAACGTCAAGTCATTTAATAACCTTAGCGATTCCAAGTTAGTCCTGGCTACATCAATTTATGCTAAGATTTTTGTCTAAGTCTCAAACAACAAGAACTTCATATTATTTAGAATTACCTGTCATTCTAGTCTATTATCACGTTAGACATAGCTCATCCTACCACTTTTATAACTAAGTAATTTACCAATCTACTCATATTAGAATCATCCATTAAACTCGACCTATTGACTACAACCATCCAAATAATAAAATTACAGTCATCCAAATAATTTAGTTACAGTCATCCAGATCATTTGGTTACAATCATCAAAATCAAATAGTTTACAGACACCTAAATCAGTCATAATAATTACGGTTATCCAAATTGAATAAATGGAATAATTGAATAAATTAAATAAATACGAACAAAAATAGGAATAGCGATAATCAAAATTATTCTAGTCTTATCCCCTATTCCCCATATAGAATAGAAACCCTTTCCCCCCGTACCTGATATCGAAGTGTATTCCGATTGCGAATCGATGAAGACAAACCACGAGCCTGAGCGTGATTTAATTCCAGCAGACAATATTTGTCTCAAACGCGACCATTATGTGACAACAACGAAAGTCCAAAAATCGGATACTTAGAATATTAAACATAATTAATAACTCGTTTAGTGAATAAAACATGTCGTTTCGAAATACCTATGCGATGGTAGAGTTTCGAAATCGCAACCCAAAGAATTCAAGGCGTCCACACACGAACCCAATACACAAACTAACGAAATCTTAGCACGTGAAAATCAACAGGTGGTGAACGAATTTTGTTTTCTAGCAAGGCCATTAGGTGAAAGCATTCTTTGAGATCATTGGAGAAATACTTGGTAGCCATTGTCTTTTGCTTTGGGAAAGAACATAATATAGGAATTTTGAGCACATAGAGGGAGCACTTAACGCAGACAGCCAAGACTGAGGTGGATGGAAGTGGTCACGGTGGTCACGTGGAGTGTCATGGACGGTGCAATCGTGGTTTGGTCATGGCATATGGTGCGGTTCTGATTCTGTACAGTTCTGGTTCGGGTACAGTTTTGGTTCGTTTAGCACGAAGGATAGCACACGACGGGAGGGGCTCGCAAAATCCATGCCTTGAACGGAAGGCTGCTTGCGACAGCCACGGTGTTTTCATGCAGAGAGGCGAAGACTAGAGTGTAAGTGCGTGTGGTTTGGGCTGTACGAGTGGGTTGGGTCGCTGGAGAGTGTAAGTAAGTGACAGGGGTGCATCTATCATGAAAGGAGGGGGTGTGCGCGAGTAACGAAAGCCCAAAACAATTTTAATTCATTTTTAAAGCCCAATTTCACTACAACTATTATTTTAACACTTCCATAACCCAAAATAATTTTTAGAATAAATAACATCTTAAATACTAATATTCATAAAGATAAAATAAATATATAATAATAATAATCATATATCACCAATAGCTTATAAAAATACATTTAAATGTGCTTTCAACTAATTTTAATAACTCAAACACACGATAAATTAAAATAATTTAATCTTATCAATTCAAAATAACTCATAAAACAATCACATAGTAAACGAATCACAACGCACGAAAATCGGGGTGTTACAATTCAACCCCCCTTAAAAGAAATTTCGTCCTCAAAATTTGATAAACTCAAGCCCAAAATCAAGGAATAAAATGCTTTAAGAGTTCAAACAAGTGAGAATAATCAAATCAAAACACATGTGAAAATATTCCTAAGGTTTAACTTTAGGAGTTTTACACATAAACTTGAGTCTTAGTAAAACTACCACAACATCTCTAGAGTATGACTAGAAAGATAAGAAATAAATAATACATTGCACCAATTATATTTAATTAAATTGATTAACTCACAAAACTTCACACAATTAATTTGGTTGTTCACCCCATAACACTCAGAGACTAATACTAGTTTTATATAGCACAAATTAATCTTTAGGTATTCCATGTGTGTAGTACATACTATATCTTAATTAGGGGTTTTTGCACACATTGATAAAATTAAGCCAATGGAATACAGCAAAAACAAAATAGTTGAAGGTATTAATAACATAAAAGTGAAGTCAACGATTAAAATCACAGCTAGTTGTACATGTCATGAAAATAAAAGAGACACTAACACTAGTGGAAAAAAGACATTTAGCGTCGGTTAAATTGGACATTTAGCGTCGGTTATCGCCCGACGCTAAATCGCTCGATGCTAAATGTCATACATTTAGTATCGGTTATTTACCCGACGCTAAATGTCACATTTAGCATCAGGTGTTCAGATAACACCCGATGTTTGAAACCGATGCTAAAGTGAGACGCCATGCATGAAAAATGACATTTAGCATCGGGTGTTTGAAACAACCGATGCTAAATGTCATTTATTGATACATTTAGCATCGGTTGTTTGAAACAACCGATGCTAAATGTCATTTTCTTGATAAAAAAAAGACATTTAGCATCGCTGGTTTGAAACAAGCGATGCTAAATGTCTAGTTTCTGAAATTCATCAATTTGAAATTCCAAAGTACTAATAGTTGGTGAAAATAGAAATTGCAACCAATTGTAAGAACGTAAAAAATATGAATAAAAATGCTTCAAGATATAATTAACATGCCTAAAGAAATAACATACATTCAGGAACATCTGTCCTAGTAGGTACAGCAATTTGCAGCAAGACAACTTTATCGCGCCAACTAGAATTCTCCTCGAGGAATTTTTCAAATGCTAAGATTTTCTGGGGAATTCCTTTTATCATGTCAAGACGATAAACACCTAACATTACCTGTTCATTTGATTATAAACACAAAGTGATTCAAATGATTCACATTTATCATAGACCAGAAGCAAAAAACCATAGAATAATCTTCTAACTTCTCAAAATGTTGAACTTGGGACTTAGTTATTAGTATTTAGTGGTTTTTACCTTTCGGCCTGCAAATCTTTCTTTGAGTTCTTTCATGTGATTCTGGACTTCAGGAAGCTCAAGGGCTCGAATAAATCTATCAGAATCAATCCCAATAGGAAACTGAAGTTTCACACTCCCAAAAATAGAACATTGTCATCATGAGAAGAAATCAGGGAATGCATATTCATTGGAAAAGGTATTTTAAGGCTGTTAAACATTCTACACAAGAGATGAAATTCCAGTTATGCTGTCAAGCTTATAGAATTAGAAAAGATAGAGGAAATGTGCAGATATACCGCAGCCACACGAGTTAGCTTCCCTTGATCTTCTACTCCTTCAGGTGTACCTTCTAGCCCAACAATCCGAGTACAAGCACTAGCAAAATGCCTTGCATAATCATAAGTATGGAATCTGGGATGCAAACAAATGTGCACATTGAAATCACAACATTAGACAAAATGTCTTAAAAATCAGTGCAACAAAATGTCTTCAGGATTTATCACAATCTTACTTTCTTGAACAGAATTTACTTGTTCTAAATGCAAGCTATTTAATGCCTATTTATAAAAGGAAATTATCAAGTAAATGTAATACTATGTATGTGTGTATGTCAGAATTTTATTTTCTTCATAAAATTTATCACTTTCATATAAAGTAACAGTTTGAGAATAGGAACCATATAGATGCAGAAACAAAGTTTGCCATCATTTTTATAAGGCAAAATAAAACTTAAAGAACACTAGAAGCGTGGATAACTTACCCGACCAGATCAGCGGCAAGTACAGATCTCAACAACTCTGATCTGGATTGCAGAGTCCTATGTATTTCTGAGGAAGGAAAAGGTGTATGTTGAAACCAACCAAGTTTCATTTTGTCATTGTACTCTTTCAAACATTTTGGAAGGAACCTTAAGTGGTAGTCATGGCACCAAACAACATCTCCTTCCTCATAATGCTCATTCACTACATCTGCAAACATTTGGTTAGCCTTTTTATATGCATCGAATTGAGATTGGAAACTACGTGTGGTAGCAAGCCGATCTTCTTGTGGAAGCCCAAGGTAATGAAATAGTGGCCACAAGATGTTATTGCAGTAACCATTATAATACTGATTCACTATCTCCTCATCAAGAAATACTGGGATGCATCTCTGCAGTTAACAAATGCATAATATAAAAGCTTGATTATCACTAAATTTCAACCACAAAACAAATAAAATTCAATACCATTTCAGCTAAAGCTTTAGTCAAAGCTTTTTGCCCAACTTCATCATGCACATTTACACCAGCCCACCCAATCCATCTTGTGTCAAACTCCTTTAATTAAACCAGCCCACCAACAGAAAAAATAAACCTCATACAACCTTCACATTAAAAGTAGAAAAATACAATCTATTTCTCCAAGTAATCAGTATCATTAGAAAGTTCTGAAGATGAATATCATTGTTGACAAACATAATCAAATAGCACACTAGAATTACAAGTAAATGTAATACTATGTATGTGTGTATGTCAGAATTTTATTTTCTTCATAAAATTTACCACTTTCATATAAAGTAACAGTTTGAGAATAGGAACCATATAGATGCAGAAACAAAGTTAAAGAAATGCAAAATAAAACTTAAAGAACACTGAGAAGCATGGATAACTTACCCGACCAGATTAGCGGCAAGTACGGATCTCAACAACTCTAATCTAGATGGCATAGTCCTATGTATGTTTTCCTGCATTCACAAACATGAGAAAAAAAAACACAAAACAACCCAAAATGAAAACAAAGAACAAGAAAAAGGGTAAAGTGATTCATCAGATCTATGTTACCAAATCAATAGTTTCCTTCAACACAACATCCAACACTTCAGGTTCTTCTCCCATCTTTCAAGTCTCTATCTCGATGAAGGGATCCAGAAAGCAAAGACGCACAACCCAAAGCGAAGACGCACAAGCCACTCTCGATGTCCTTGAAATCAAACCAGAAGCAAGGAACGCATCAAAACACAACAATAAAATCATAACATAGTAAAATCATAACAAAAAAAGAAACTCAGAGTCAAATTCCATACAACGGAACTTAAAAACGCAGCAAACCGTAGAAGCAAGGAACGACGAAACAGAATCAAACGCAGAAACAAGGGAACTTACATTAGGAACTTAGGGTTTCGAAGTTCTCTGCAAAGTTCTCTGCAAAGTTCTCTGCACTTAAGGCGATGGCGAGTAAGGTGACGACCAACAAGGTGACGGCGACGGCGACGGAGAGAGTTGAGAACGGAGAGACTTAAGAATGAAACGACGACGGCGATGTTGAGAGAGAACGTGAGAGAGCGAGAACTGAGAGTTCAGAGAGAGTACTGAGAATGCAAGTGAGACCAGCAAGGCGACGACGACGGAGAGAGTTGAGAACGAAGAGACCAAACAGCGGCGATGTATGTTGAGAGAGAACGTGAGAGAACGGGAGAGAGAACGTGAACTCAAAGTGCAGAGAGAAGTGAGAGAACGAGATGTGTATTGGAAAGGAAAAACTGAAAAAAAAATTAAACCTGACTTTTAGTATCGGGTGTATTAACACCCGATGCTAAATGTGTTTGACATACACATTTAGCATCGGTTGTTTTTAACAACCGATGCTAAATGTCTGACACAGTTACTTTTAACATCGGTTGTTCAAACAACCAATGTTAAATGTAGGCATGAATACTAAAAACTTCAATTTAATTACAAAATTGCCACCGGTCACACATTTAGCATCGGTTGTTCAAACAACCGATGCTAAATAGTGCTTTGTAATGTCATTTTCGTACTAGTGTAACTGCAGAATTGAAGCACGATTTTTTTTAAACATGACGTCACATTAGTCGAGAAGTAACGTCTTAAAATAATCAGAAAAGTATCTTCAAAAAACACATAGTCTAAAGCATCAATACACAAAAATAAAATCATGCTATAAAAAATTGATTTTATACAAGACTTCATATTAATTAACTAAATACCTATGTAAACATCTAGAAATCAAAGCTAATTTAATAGAAGTGCACAAGAAGTCTCAGTGCATATTGTTATTCTTAGATTTCAAAACAATGTAAAACCAATCATAAAAAGAGACAACCAAACTAAATCATAAAACTCATATTGTCCACAATCAAATTTCACTGTCACATAACATGGGAGTTACGAAACAATTTACAAAGTTCACAACGCCGTAGGTTAAGGACAACAAGACACGTAGGACAAAACTACTGAAATAAATAATATAAAAATATAGTTAACATTTAAAAATTGTTATATATATATCTCACTCATAAAAATAAAAGAAATTGGAAATTATAACATATAGACAAGGAAATTATACTGATAGTAATCAAAATATCACAGCACGTTACTTGTAAAGTAGAAACATTAAATAATTGACAAGGCAATTCCCTAAAGCACCGAGTCTAAAGCATTAATAAGTAAATGAAGGAAACATAAAAAGATTTTGTGTAAGAGTAGTACTATACATTGTGAACATCCAATAAAAAATGGTTTAATATAAGATTACAAGTAGGCTCAATAAACATTTTAATATTAACTCACAAAAACACATAATACTAATAACTACTACAAAGTCAAATCATAAAAGTTCGGCTTATATGAATTCCGAGCTTCAAAAACCAAAAGGTAATACAACAAATGGCCACAATACAAAGTTCACAAAGAGAAGACACAATAGGCACACAATGCACGACCTAGTTCAGACCAAGTTCTATGAAAAATTCTCTCCAAGGATATGAGTTGTTTCGGTTCTCATTTAGATTCTAACTTCTTTCTATTTGCTATAACCTTAATGATTCATCCTAATTAAGAGAATATCTATGGCACATCTTATTACCTTAAGAATTTAACCAACTAAATTGTCCAGCTCCATGATTATCAAGAATCAAGCAAGCAATGCATGCAACTCTATTCAGAGTCCATACATCGGAAAACACAATAAACAACACCAACAGTCCGGTAAGGACCGAACTGCTCTGATACCACTAAATGTGACACCCTTTACCCCGAAAGTAATAATAAGAGAAAAGTACGAAAAATGAGTAAATTTGTTTTTCAAAATAATATTCGCAATTCATTTTCGAAATACCTTTCGCAAGTAAAAGATGACATCAACTCCTTAAATCATATAAACATTATTTATAAGAACATTAAAGCCAAATGCGATAAAACATTTCTTTTAATACAATAACTAGAATGACCTGAAATATAATATTGAAAATACAACCCAAGTCCCGATGTCACATGATCAGAGCAATAAACCTTTAATCAATTAAACAAAGAGAAAGTGACATCAACGTATAGTATCATTCCGCAAGTTGCTGGGTGATCCGTAGTGATCACATCTCCACCGCCGCACAATCGTAGAAGCTCACATCAACGACACCTGGAACACAATCTAAAAAATGGTGCACGGGTGAGAAAGAGTGTCCAAACCATATAAAGAACACGAGACCGAGACTAAAACAGCAAAGGCAACCACAATCCATCAAATCAATATCAGACAGTCACTCTCAAAAGAGTAACCAACACAACATGTTCATACAGCAAGATGTCACAAAGTGAAGCCACAAAGGGCTCTACATAAAAGTGAGGGGTCACATCACACCGTTAAAATCACTACAGTATATACGACAAATATAACTTGTATGCTCAGTTAATCGTCAACAACAACAATAACAATAGGACTGGGATACCATGCCCGAACGAGATACCTTGCCCGATAATGCCCTACGACGAACAACAACAATAGGACCGGGATACCTTGCCCGAATGGGATACCTTGCCCGATAACTCCCTACGACGAACAACAATAGGACCAGGATACCTTGCCCGAACGGGATACCTTTCCCGATAATGCCCTATAAGAAAACAACAGGACCAGAATAGCCCGAACTGGATACCTTGCCCGATAATGCCTTGAAGAACACCCAAGAGAGGACTATGAGTACCGGGATACCTTGCCCGAACGGGATACCTTTCCCGATAATGCCCTACATATAATAACAACAACGACGACAACAACAACAACATGGATACACATGCACCTAATCAGACGCGATATCGCACAACGACAACGACGACAACGAGAACGACGATGACAACAACAAAAACAACTATTGAGGTACGACTCGCCCATACTGCGACGAGTCCTTTGAGGTACGGCTCTCCCATCCTTTGAGGTACAACAACAAAAACAACAACAACAACAATGCCTATCATCATCACCATCCTTTGAGGTACGGCTCGCCCATACTACGACGAGTCCTTGCCCATACTGCGACAAGGTTCCTCCTATACAATTTCCACTATTGAGGTACGGCTCGCCCCTACTGCGACGAGTACTTGCCCATACTGCGACAAGGTTCCTCTTACAATCATCAACTTTTAAGGTACGGCTCGCCATGCTGCGACGAGTCCCTGCCCATGCTGCGACAAGGTGCCTTTAACAAATCTCGATCACGAAGATACTGCTCGTCCATACTGCAACGTGTTCTTGCCCATGTTGCGACAAGATTCTTCAACACGAACCAGCTTGCTAATCATCGACGAATGATAACTTGCCCATTGTGCGACAAGTCTCCGATAACAATACCCATAAAGCCAACCAGCAGTCACCACAGACACGAACGTCAAGTCATTTAATAAACTTAGCGATTCCAAGTTAGTCCTGGCTACATCAATCTATGCTAAGATTTTGTCTAAGTCTCAAACAAGAAGAACTTCATATTATTTAGAATTACTTGTAATTCTAGTCTATTATCACATTAGACATAGCTCATCCTACCACTTTTATAACTAAGTGATTTACCAATCTACTCATATTAGAATCATCCAATAAACTCGACCTATTGACTACAACCATCCAAATAATAAAATTACAGTCATCCAGATAATTTAGTTACAGTCATCCAGATCATTTGGTTACAATCATCAAAATCAAATAATTTACAAACACCTAAATCAGTCATAATAATTAGGGTTATCCAAATTGAATAAATGGAATAATTGAATAAATTAAATAAATACGAACAAAAATAGGAATAGCGATAATCAATACTATTCTAGTCTTATCCCCTATTCCCCATATAGAATAGAAACCCTTTCCCCCGTACCCATGGGCGATTTTAGGGCCCAGCTAGCCCGGGCACGCGCCCGGGCTCAACTTCTACTTTGTTTGTAAAACTCCCAACCCAATAGCTGATTTTTAGTCATAACCAGGGGCAAAAATAGTAAAACAGTGGGTGTGAAATAAAAAAAGAATGGTCCAGCCCAATGTAAAAAAAAGTAAAACCCAAAAACTAAATGAAACCCAAAAGCCCAATATATATAAAAAACTAAATAAAATAAACAAAGCAATTAAGCAAACACAACACATTCCTCTCTTTTCTCACGACAAACAGAACCCCACCCCCCCCCCCCCCCCAATTTCCTCTCTTCTCTCACGACACTCTCCCTCTCCTTTTCTTCTTCTTTTCACTTCAAGTAGTCCAATCCAAGCTTAAATCATTTACATTTGAGCTCTATTTTAAAGAAAACCAACTCATTCCTCTCTTTGGGTCGTATTTTGGAGTTAGGGTTTTTGCTCTAAAAAGAGGGAAAAGTACCCACACATTCAATGTTACTCTTTGAAGTTATTTGAGGTATATTCCTAATCCCTACTCTTTATTCCAAATAAATTATTGAGACATTAGTTTGTGTAGAATTGTTGATTCTTTTTTAGTTTGTGTAAATTATTGCGTTGGACTCTTTGAAGTTATTGAGACATTAGTTTGTGTAGAATTGTTGATTCTTTTTTAGTTTCCTTATATGTTGATCATTATTTGTTTTTTACATAGTTTCTTTTTTTGGATCATAAAATTTGTTAGATGAGGAGGTTTTTGGTACCTAGAAGTTCTATTGAGAATGCGAATGTTGTGCAACCGGAAGCCGAAGTAGAAGAAACGCCCCCTAATGCGGCCAATGAGTTTAATCCAAATGACATTGTGCGTGATCCAGGATGTAGGAAACAAATTGATGAGTATGCTCCGGAGATTCAAGACCAAGTGAGGAGGGCGTATATATTGAAGGGTCCAACGCAACCAAATTTGACAAATTTCCCTCGTACTCAATTTGGGAAGTATTCAAGAGAATTTTGTAGTTCATGGTATAAGAGTTATACATGGATTGAATACAGTGAGTCCAAGGATGCAGCTTATTGTTTCTATTGCTTTCTGTTTAAGTCGCCCGGGAGGGCCGGGCACTTTGGGTATGAAGTCTTCAACAAAGACGGATTTAAAGATTGGAAGCATGCATCTAAAGGCTTTAAAGATCATATTGGTAAGCATGATAGTAAGCACAACTCATGTATGAAGCACTATGACGATTATAATAATCAAAGACAAAGTATGACAAGTATCTTTGCTAGAGCAAGTAGGGAATCAGAAGAACTATATAAGATCCGTTTGATTATGTATATTATCTCTCCTATTTAGCACACTTTATGATTATGTATATATTATGTCATATGTAAATTGGCGGGAAATTTTCTTGCCCAGGCTCTAGAAAAATCCTGGCATCGCCACTGCCCGTACCTGATATCGAAGTGTGTTCCGATAGCGAATCGATGAAGACAAAGCACGAGCCTGAGCGTGATTTATTTCCAGCAGACAATATTTGACTCAAACGCGACCATTATGTGACAACAACAACGAAAGTCCAAAAATCAGATACTAAAAATATTAAACATAATTAATAACTCGTTTAGTGAATAAAACATGTTGTTTCGAAATACCTATGCGATGGTAGAGTTTCGAGTGGGACTGGGGAGTTTGGGGTTCAGCCGCGGAGGGAGGAGTGAGAACGCATGAGAGGGTGAAGTTGGGTTAGGGTTTTGTGAGTTGCAGGTCGAGGGGAAGAAGAAGAAGCGTTGGGCGGGTCGGGGCGTGGTTTCTGGGCCTGTACAGGGCGTGTGGTTTGGGTTGTACCAGTGGGTTGGGTCGCTGGAGAGTGTAAGTAAGTGACAGGGGTGCATCTATCACGAAAGGAGGGAGTGTGCGCGAGTAACAAAAGCCCAAAACAATTTTAATTCATTTTTAAAGCTCAATTTCACTACAACTATTATTTTAACACTTCCATAACCCAAAATAACTTTTAGAATAAATAACATCTTAAATACTAATATTTATTAAGATAAAATAAATATATAATAATAATCATATATCACCAATAGCTTATAAAAATACATTTAAATGTGCTTTCAACTAATTTTAATAACTCAAACACACAATAAATTAAAATAATTTAATCTTATCAATTCAAAATAACTCATAAAACAATCACATAGTAAATGAATCACAACGCACGAAAATCGGGGTGTTACAGAGTGCAGCTGCATCAGTATGTGCCTTTCAGCTACCTTCTTCAGAGTTTCGTAACAAGCTTCCTATGTCTAGGCTTGCTAAATAAGTTCACTCCTGCCTTTAAAGTACCCACTGTATCACCCTAAGGACTATGTTATCCTATGTCTAGGACTTGACATGGTTTTAACAAAGTTTTCCTTATTACACAAGTTAACAAAGCTTTCATTAAAACACTCACCCTTATTAGTTCTTGATTTCTAGTTATAAACCATGTCTGTGAATATAACTCTACTTATTCTAAGCTATCAATCTTAAAATAAGATGGATGTAGTATAATAGAAGAACCAAAATGCATACAATACTTAAAAAGCACAATAACTTACTCAAAAGCTCATTATAAAGTTAAAACATCTCAACCAAAGAGGTTTAGCTCATAATATGCATTGCAAGGCAAAAATAAAACATGTTGATATAATGGAAAGTACAAGAGATATCAATAGGGTAGAGATTACACTGATTGAAGTACTCTTGCATAAGTTTGCCCAGCAGTGCAGATGCACTGATTTCCTGCACCTAACTAACTTGATGAAGAAGTGAAGGGAGAAGTCGTCAATTCCTTCCTTACCGTCTTGCAAACTAACTACTAACTTAAAACTATGAAAAGAAATAAAATACAAGAGAGGAGATGATTATGGATTATAAAGGAATGTTTCTTCAAGTGAGAAGTGGAAGCCTTTATATAGCCTTGGAGGTTTCCTTCAAGTGAGGGTTTGCTTGGGGATCAAGTTAACCTAAGGAGGTTTAACCATGGTTACTTTTCAGAACTTTGATGAAGGAAATTGAGTCCAACACTCTACCTCAAAGAGAGGTCCAATCTTGGAAGGCCATGTGTCCTTTATGAATGACCCTTCATGATGGTTTTCTATTGTAGGCGCCTCCTTTTGCATGTTGGCATGTGCCTCCATGTGACTTGTGACTAAGCATGATGCCATTGAGGTGTTTATGCATTGGTATGGATTGAGGTGCTTCCAATGTTGGGTAATCTGTCTTTAGTGCAGGATGGTGCAGATGCACCTTAGTGCAGTTGCCCTGTTGTAAATGTATTTAGTGCAGATGCACTGTTGTTTTCCTGGTTCAGGTGCATCAACTGCAGGTGCACTGAACAAACACATCAAACATACCAATATATATATATATATATATATATATATATATATATATATATATATATATATATATATATACAAAGTGCTAAATTATGAATGGCATTCATCTTGAAACCATAAATGTTGTTATTTTATTCATACTACTATATTTAACACATATTACACTTGATTTCAAGCAATTAGTTATGTTTAGATGCATAAATAACTCTATATAAAATAGAGTTATTACATACGCTATTTGATAATCTTGACTAGAGAAATCAAACCCTAAAGGTTGTTTGCCTATGTGTTTGTCAAAATTGGGCATGCCAAATTTTTTGTCAACCTTTGAATTTAGTTGAGGATCGGCTAACAAATTTGAGCTTGTTGATTCCCCTTCTTCAAGAAACTACGCTGATGAAGGAATTATGTTCCTCAACTATGGATTCCCTAACTACTCCAATGAGTGTTAGGATTAGGCGTTGATGAAGAGATTGATTAAACTATGACTATTCTAAGGCAATGCTTAATAAAAAGAGAAGTAAAAGTGCTTGAAAATAAGAGTTTGATTGATTGCCGTCCGTTTAGAATATTTTGAAGAGTATTTATATAAAAAGATATTTATTGGTCACGATCACTGGTCTACAACTCTCCATGATCAAAAACCGTTATTTGGCAAAGAGTAACTTACATAATGTCTATCATGCGCTAAAAGCCCTAAGAAACTGCCCACTAACTACCTTGGGCACAAAACATGGGGAGTTATCCACTATCTCCTACCTTCTAGGCACTTGAACGTGCCCTTTACAGTTTCCACGCTCCGCTTTTGATCTTGAATGCAACTTCCCACGTGCCGAACTCATTTGGCTTCATATATTATTCTTATATACTCAATGGTTCCCTTGGTTAATGGATCATCGGTTCCATGCATTCCACGTTGGGCTAGCCAAGACCATCATCATACATGGCGTCTCACTTTTTTTTTTTACATTTTTATGTTTTTTATTTTTCTTAAATTACTTCTCATTCCTCATTAAACATTTGTCATCATTAAGTAATTTAATCATTAATTAAATATCATTTTATGTCATTTTTTTTATAAGCAATGTTAGTGGGGGTGGGGGAATGTTAGTTTCCAGGGTTTGAACCCGGGACCTCCTTCTTGCACTTCTTTGGTGCAGTCCTTCGGTCTCCTTTTATGTCATTTTACATTTATCAGTTATTTTAATTGCTAGTTTTACCAAAGAGATCATTTGCTATCAGCTATCTTATCCCCCATCCGCTAGCTCATCTGCTATTCCCTCATCCGCTATCCGCTACTTTTTATCAAACAGATAATAGAGCAATGCTAAGGCTCTGTTTGGCAAAAAGTAGCGGATAAGCTAGTAGATTGTGGATAAGCTAGCAGATAACGAATGAGCTGATAGCAGATAAGCTAGCTAGCAGGTTGAATTTAAAGTGTTTGGTAAAATTAGCGGTTGAACTAGCTTATAAATATAAAATGACATAAATAGACATTTGTAATTAATGTTTAAATATGAGAGAGAATAGCGGTTAAGCTAGCAGATAGCGGTTAAGCTAGCGGATAACAGATGAGCATAGCGGATAAGCTAGCGGATTGAATTTAAAGTGTTTGATAAAATTAGTGGTTGAACTGGCTTATAAATATAAAATGACATAAATAGGCATATGTAATTAATGTTTAAATATGAGAGAGAATATTAATTTAGTGGATGATAGATAAGGAATTTAATTAAAGTAACAAGGGTAAATATGAGAGAAAAAATAAATCACTATAAGCTATAAACTCAAACACTACTTCAAGTAGAGCGTTTCAAAAAAATGTTATAAGCTATAAAACGCTATAAGTTACCAATACCAAAAGCTTTTCCGTTAAAAATTATCTGCTATAAGCTATGGTTTGAGATTGCCGAAGAGAACCTAAAAGAATGAATCAATTGGTTACTCACCATTTTGCTGAAATTACGGAGTGATGAAACGATTTCCTTTTGTTTTTCTTCACAGATGTAACCGTTGGTAGGAATAGGATAAAGCATTCCAACATAAACACCTGATTAATTTATTCCTGGATGTGGTCCACTCCATGTGGCATGGAAACTATATGTAAGATTAATTTATTCCTGGATGTGACAACCTCTGATTGCAGATATATACCCAAGTGTGAATTAATAGAAGTATATATATGGCTGCCAATGGTTGTGAAGAAAGCTTAATTGTTTGCTGCCTGATCATATTTCGCTGTTAAAGAACGCTCATCTTCTGCTTTTAAAACCTAATCTTCTTTATAGGGGTCGACATATAAGTATGGCAAACATTAGTTGGATTCCACCCACCCCTCCAAACACTTTACAACTGAACTCCTTATGATACCCACAATCATTACAGATCATAATATTTGTACTATTTTTTAACAATATAATATATTTACTTATAATTAGAATTTAAAATATTCATATATCATAATAGTTATTAACCATAATGTTTTTGACAATATTAACCATAATGTTACATAATATTATTTGACTACCATTGAAAATATGTAATTTTACTGTAATTAGATTTATGTTATTGTTACGGATTGGGCCCAATCCTCAATAGGGAGGCCCATTATCTAAAGCAAGCCCATTTGCACCACTATATATATATACCACTCCACCCTCTAAAGGAAGGGACACTTTCTCCACTCCTCTCACATGCTCCATTTTGATTATGGTCTGACTTGGGCGTCGGAGTGCTTGCAGGTGGCGGCCTCCCCGCATTTCACATCGGAGCTGATACCATCTCGGACCTCGGTCATGTCATCTTGGATTTCAGATTTCCATCTCAACGTCACCATCGTGAGGTACGATTTTCTCTCTGTGAGTTCCGTTCGGAACATTGGCGACCACAGTGGGAGTTTCTCCCCTCTCTTTTTCGCTCACGGTGATGGAATCGAGAATGGAAAAATCCATGGTGGTTCAGATCTGTTCTCTCCGCTAAGATTAAAAATGCGAGAGTTTGGGAGATGAAATGACGTCAATACATCAGTTCTCGAGGAACAAATCCCTAGCCAAGATCCAATTTTTCAGTAGGATCAAGATTTAGAATTATGATCTGGTCTTTGCTTGCGGCTAATTTGGGAAAAAGCTAAGTTCCATTCTAGTTCAAATCTGATTCCATGACACTGATTTGACGGAAGCAATCACGTTAGGCTGAGTTCCTCAGCTTGTTATCGTTCACGCTCCTACAATTTCTCAAGATCGGGGTCAGATCTACCCAATCTGTTTGGGTTCGAGTCGAATGGTACCAACACCAGTTCAGGTGCAAGCTCGGTATGCGATCTCGGTCGAATCAGTTCCTCGGCGCCGATCTCAGGTCCAATCACGACCCCAGCCTCAGTTTTGGTATTGTTCGCCGACCTCATCGCCAACACCGATCATTCACCACAAATGGTTTCGACATTGGTTCCAAACAACCGGATGACTTTACGGAAGTGCGACATGTCGAGGTCAGTTCCATGATGCAGAGTTCGGTTCTCAGATACTAATTTATTTCCATACTGAGTTTGTCTTTGCAAGCGAGTTCGGAAACATCGTCCGAGTCCTTGAGGCAAGTTTCTGTGAGTCATGGTAAAGCCTAACTGCTCTCAAACTGACAAAGGTAAAGACGCACCGCTCCGGCAATACCAGCATCAGTCAAACATGTCATTTCCTCAAGCGTGAGTTCGACAATGTTCGGTTGCCGAACTGATATCTGATGTATGCCGATTGAGATTACAGTTGTCGGATTCTAAGGAAAAATTACACCTTGGCCAGAAGAATTGTTTACGCAGGAAATCCCAAAGGCTTGCAAAGCTTATTTCATGCTAGTTGAATATTTAAAGTAATCAAAGCAAGATAAAAATCCAATATTTTATTTGCTAATTGATTTTCTTTTGATGAGCTTATGAATCAATGTACTGATGCTATGCTGAGGTCTGGACCAATTTACAATGCCAAAGATATCATGAGGGTCTTGAATTTAGCAGCATGCTAACTCAACTATTTACCGACATCAATTTCTAATCCAACCTCGACGTGAGGTTCTACATCCAGGTTCAATCTTCTCTTTGATAACAGTAGGGTAGTAGACATTTAGCTAAGGATTCGCTGAGATTTTTACTTGACTGAATTGTTTGCAAATCCTTATTGCATGACATATCACTACACCAATGCATAATAAGTCGTTGCTTAATGCGCTTATAGACATGCGTGATAGAAATTGCCAATAAATGTTATTTATCTCTTATCACGTGGTCAAAATAAAAAGCCTTCAATATGATTTCGTTTTCTCATTACTAAACCATGTTTATGCCGCTCATCACCATATAACGTGTATAAATGGTAGGCAAGTTAGGCTTGTACTTTCTTTGATCATGAGTTAGAGGAACTTTACACATGTCATAAATCACTCTTAGCAAATCATTTGTCAAAGTTAGATGCATACATCATCCTGAGGTCATTAGATGGATTTTGGTCGAAATATTGATTTAATAATCACTTTTGATAATCATGATTATTACATTAGCTTTTACATCGTCTTTTCCCAAGCATAGAGGATTAGCATGCACATTCACCATATGATACTGCAATCATCAGAATCATACTTGGGCCCTCATAGTTTTGAACGGCCGATATGATGCACCGAGATCTGCTCTATTTCTTTATCGCATCCTGTTATCTATATTTAATAAAATGAGTTCGGTACACTTCCGTTATTATTGCTTTCTTGGCTAACTTGACATTGGTCACTCTAACAACAATGAGTTTCTTTGGAGTTGTTGTCTGGTTTTTATGACAGGAATTAATGTAGAGTGGGGGCTACTAGAGAGCCTGGCCTAAATCAATGTCATGTGCACCTATACAGACAGGAAGGTTGGCTCTAGAAAAAGAGTGCAATCTAACCATAAACACCGTGGATAATACTTTATGAATGTGTTATATATTGACATGCCTACTTGAAGTTGTAGAGAAGTTCCTTCCGATGAAAATGATGTGCGAGGACCTAACTTTGTATTTAAGATATTACCAAGTTTATGTGAATAAATATGATTGCAGGCGACCCACCCAAAAGAGCAAAACAGTTCGAAAGGAGCAGGGGGTTAAAGCAAACCCAGCTTCTATAGATAATGCGGTCGACACCTTGGTAGAATCGGTGCCTATGGCTTATGTAGACAAATTACATGAACCGATTTGCATTACTTCGGCTCGATGCACCTATGCCGAGATGTTGTGTTACATTAGATCGACACAAGGAACTTGCACCCATGGCACTTGTGTTTCCCATTTCATTTTTATATCTCACCTACAAATATCCTGTATGCTCTCTGTTGTTTCATTTCAGGTACGAGGTTCACCCAAAGATCCTTGCTAAGGACACGAGAAACCGATCAGTCGGTTAGATATAGAGTACCCTTTAGCAGAGGATCTGTGGCTGTGGAAACACACCATCGGTTCGGCTCAATGCAATCTTGCAGAGGTGCTAAGCCTCATCGGTACAACGACGAGCTGACCTTCATCTCGACTATCAGGCGACTTTAAAGGTAGTCGCTCCTCGCTGTGATTCGAGTTAGGCCGAGCCGAGTCTTGGAAAACTGAATCGAAAGAGGGCTAGGTCGGAGTTCCTCTCAGCGCAACTCTTCAAGTGGAAGGACTCATAGCCACATGCGGCACCGATCTCCAGCTTGGAGGAAATACCATCATCGCTCTCCACCTCGTCATAGAGGAGGGCGAGAATCGGAATTCCACCTAGGATCGGAACTCCTGATGATTCCTGCGGATTCGAGGGTTCCCCTCGGCCCTGCCCGTCTCTGGCTTCCTCTTCTCCGAGGCGACGTCCCAGAAGCTGGGAAAAATCCCCGAGGCAGGAACGTCGGCGCCTTTGCTCACAGAGATCCTCCGACTTTAAATTGACACCTCGAGTCACTCAGGTGGTCACGTTTTAAATGGCCGAGGTAGCCATTACCCTGAAGGGCGAGTTCGATCTGGGCCGAGTCCTGGTAAACTGCCCTGAAGGCGACTTTAAACTGACACCTCGAGTCACTCAGGTGGTCACGTTTTAAATGGCCGAGGTTGCCATTACCCTGAATGGCGAGTTCGATCTGGGCCGAGTCTTGGTAAACTGTCCTGAAGGCGACTTTAAACTGACACCTCGAGTCACTCAGGTGGTCACGTTTTAAATGGCCGAGGTTGCCATTACCCTGAAGGGCGAGTTCGATCTGGGCCGAGTCCTGGTAAACTGCCCTGAAGGCGACTTTAAACTGACACCTCGAGTCACTCAGGTGGTCACGTTTTAAATGGCCGAGGTTGCCATTACCCTGAGGGGCGAGTTCGATCTGGGCCGAGTCCTGGTAAATTGCCCTGAAGGCGACTTTAAACTGACACCTCGAGTCACTCAGGTGGTCACGTTTTAAATGGCCGAGGTTGCCATTACCCTGAATGGCGAGTTCGATCTGGGCCGAGTCCTGGTAAACTGCCCTGAAGGCGACTTTAAACTGACACCTCGAGTCACTCAAGTGGTCACGTTTTAAATGGCCGAGGTTGCCATTACCATGAATGGCGAGTTCGATCTGGGCCGAGTCTTGGTAAACTGCCCTGAAGGCGACTTTAAATTGACACCTCGAGTCCCTCAGGTGGTCACGTTTTTAACATTGCCGAGGCTGGTGGCAGACACCCTCGCTGGTATAAGCCCGACCTCGAATATCTGTGACAAGACCCGTAGCTCGGGCGCTCCGAGGCTGGTGGCAGACACCCTTGCTGGTATAAACCCGACCTCGAAGATCTGTGACAAGACCCGTATCTCGGGCATTCCGAGGCTGGGAGCAGACCCCTTTGTAGCTATAAGCCCGGCCTCGAAGAAGGTCGCCACGACGGTCCGACCTCAAATTCAAAAACTCTCACGAAGTCCAGATAAGGCATCAAGTCTAGCTCGCCCCAAGACGACCCGACTTGGGGGGCAACTGTTACGGATTGGGCCCAATCCTCAATAGGGAGGCCCATTATCTAAAGCAAGCCCATTTGCACCACTATATATATACCACTCCACCCTCTAAAGGAAGGGACACTTTCTCCACTCCTCTCACATGCTCCATTTTGATTATGGACTGACTTGGGCGTCGGAGTGCTTGCAGGTGGCGGCCTCCCCGCGTTTCACATCGGAGCTGATACCATCTCGGACCTCGGTCATGTCATCTTGGATTTCAGATTTCCATCTCAACGTCACCATCGTGAGGTACGATTTTCTCTCTGTGAGTTCCGTTCGGAACAGTTATGAAATGTACTAAAACTAGCAAGAATAAGAACAAGCAAATGAGACAATGAGAGAAGGAGATATATCTCTTGTATATTACTCTTGAAGGTATATCACTACAATGAAATATGAGTCCTAAAGTTTTGTAACCTATGACATACATTTAATATATAAAATACTGAAAAGAATAATGCCTAGACATCCACTTTATTCACAATACTCCCCCTTAGATGTCTATTAAGGATATGCCTCATTAAAAACCTTACTAAGAAAAAACCCAGTGGGAAAAAATCTTAGTGAAGGAAAAGAGTACAACATCCTTTGCTTGAGGGCTGCCTCGTTAAAAACTTTACCCCGGAAAACCCATTGGGACAAAACCGTGGTGAAGGAAAAAAGAGTACAGGACATGTTTATTTCTCCCCCTCAACTATGTAATCATCTCTAAGGCGACGAAGACCAATCTTCCGTATTAGCTGCTCAAAATTTTTGCTTGGCAATGACTTTGTTAGAAGACCTGCTAAGTTATCACATGAACGAATTTGTTGAATGTCAATATCACCATTCTTTTGAAGATCATGAGTGAAGAAAAACTTTGGTGAAATATGCTTTGTTCTATCTCCTTTAATATACCCTTCTTTCAATTGAGCAATACATGCAGTGTTATCTTCATACATAGTTGTTGCCATCATTTTCTCAGAAGATAAACCACTGGTTTCTTGTATATGTTGAATTACTGACCTTAACCAAATGCATTCCCGACTTGCTTCATGTAGTGCTAAAATTTCTGCATGGTTAGATGATGTGACTGTTATGGTCTGTTTTACAGACCTCCATGAAATGGCTGTATCACCACATGTAAACATATAGCCTGTTTGTGATCTACCATTATGAGGATCAGATAAATAACCTGCATCTGCATAACCAGTTAAATCTGACTTTGATTCATTTGAATAAAATAAACCCATATCCATTGTACCTCTAAGGTAACGAAGTACATGCTTGACTCTATTCCAATGTCTTCGTGTAGGGGAAGAACTATGTCTTGCTAAGAAATTGACAGCAAATGATATATCAGGATGTGAATAATTAGCAAGGTACATTAGTGCGCCAATTGCACTGAGATATGGTACTTCAGGACCAAGTAATTCCTCATCCTTTTCTCGAGGTCTAAATGGATCTTTGTTCACATCTAATGATCTTACAACCATTGGTGTACACAGTGGATGTGATTTGTCGATGTAAAACCGTTTTAGTACTTTTGCTATATAAGTTTCTTGATGTACAAGAATTCCATTCCTTAAATATTCAATTTGTAATCCCAAACAAAATTTTGTCCTTCCTAAGTCCTTCATCTCGAACTCTTTCTTTAAGCAATCTATAGCTTTTGGAATCTCTTCAGAAGTTCCAATAATATTTAAGTCATCTACATCAACAGCAATTATAGCAAATTCTTTTCCAGATTTTTCATAAAAATGCATGGACATATGGGGTCATTTTTATATCCCTCCTTTAACAAATATTCACTAAGACGATTATACCACATGCGTCCAGATTGTTTAAGTCCATAGAGAGACTTATTCTACTTGATCGAATAATCTTCTCGAGAGCCTGGATTGTTTATCTTAGGAAAATGAAATCCTTCAGGGAGTTTCATATAAATTTCACTATCAAGTGAACCATATAAATATGCTGTAACCACATCCATCATATGTAAATTTATCCCCTCACGTGCTACTAGACTAATTAAGTATCGAAAAGTATTTACATCCACTACAGGTGAATAAGTTTCTTCAAAATCGATGTCAGGTCTTTGTGAAAATCCTTGAGCAACAAGTCGAGCTTTGTATCTCACAATTTCACCATTTTCATTTTGTTTTCGTACAAAAACCCACTTATATCCAACTGGCTTCACACCTTCAGGTGTTCGGACTACAGGTCCAAAAACATTTCTCTTACAAAGTGAGTTTAATTCCGCTTCAATTGCATCTTTCCACTTTGTCCAGTCATTTCTTTGTCGACAATCTTTGATGGACTTTGATTCATGATCCTCATTATCACTCATCACATTTAATGCTATATTATATACAAAAATATCGTCAATATTGACTATGTTTCGGTTCCATCGTACTCCATTCATGACATAGTTTATTGAGATCTCTTCATTTTCAATATATTCAGGTACCTGATCAGTCTCTTCGGGAACTGATTCAACAATTATGTTTGGAGAACCCTTTGGAATTTTTGTATCCTCACTTGGAGTTTCTATATCCGCAGTTGGGCCGTTTATCCTTTTAGCTCCTTTTCTTGATCGAGAATTTTTATCTTTAGAACCGATAGGTCTACCATGTTTCATGCGTGGTTGAGACTGATCATTTGCAATGTTAGGTTGTCCAACAGGGACATAAACTTTGATTGGAGCATTAGTAGCTGGTATATATGATTTAGCCACTCTTTTAGGATCAGTGAATGCATCTGGTAATTCGTTTGCTAGATTTTGCAAATGAATTATCCTTTGAACTTCAAGTTCACATTGTTTTGTACGAGGATCAAGATGAGAAAGTGATAATTCATTCCAACGAATTTCCTTGTCCAGTTGTTTATTCTCTCCCCCTAATATTGGGAAAACTGATTCATCAAAGTGACAATCAACGAACCTAGCTGTGAATAAATCTCCTGTTGATAGTTCGAGATATTTTATTATAGATGGAGATTCATATCCAACATATATTCCCAATCTTCTTTGGGGACCCATTTTTGTGCGTTTTGGTGGAGGGATTGGAACATATACCGCACATCCAAAAATTCTTATATGGGAAATGTTAGGCTCTATACCAAAAACCATTTGTAAGCGAGAATAAGTGTGATGACTTGTTGGCCTGCTGCGAACTAATGTTGCAGCATGCAATATTGCATGTCCCCAAGAAGAAATTGGAAGTTTTGATTTCATGAGTATTGGTCTTGCAATCAATTTTAGACGTTTAATGAGTGACTCTGCAAGCCCATTTTGTGTATGAACATGTGCTACAGGATGTTCAACATCGATTCCAATAGAAATAAAATACTCATTGAATGCCCGAGATGTAAATTCAGCAGCATTATCAAGGCGTATTTTCTTAACTGGGTAGTCAGGAAAATGAGCTCTTAATCGAATTAGTTGAGCAAGCAATCTCGCAAACGCTTGGTTGCGAGTTGATAACAAACAGACATGTGACCATCTAGTCGATGCATCGATTAAAACCATAAAATATCTAAACGGTCCACATGGTGGGTGTATTGGCCCACAGATATCACCTTGTGTCCGTTCTAAAAATGCAAGAGATTCACCCTCAATTTTTGTTGGTGATGGTCTAATTATCAACTTTCCTTGGGAACATGCAGTACATGAAAAATTATTGGATTGAAGAATCTCCCGGCTCTTCAATGGATGTCCACATGAATTTCCAATTATTTTTTCGCATCATAATAGAACCGGAATGGTCCAACCGGTCATGCTAAATGAGAAACTTGTTGTGATTTGTAAACTTCTGGTTTACAATTGAATGTGTTTCAATTGTACTAATAAATGTGTAGTACAAACCATTTGAAAATGTTGGTAATTTTTCCAATATACTTATTTCTCCTGCGGCATGTCTCGTGATATAGAGATATTCGATATCTTCTTCATTGGTTGTTTCAATATGGTAACCATTTAAGCGAATATCTTTGAAACCAAATAAGTTTCTACGAGACTTGGGAGAATATAGTGCCATATCAATATCTAATTTTGTTCCTGCAGGTAACAATACACTGGCTCTTTCGGAGCCTTCAATTATTTTTGTAGTACCAGGTATAGTACTAACATTGGTTTTTTGCATTACTAAGTAAGAAAAATAATTCCTGTCCTTGAGAATCGTGTGGGTTGTTCCACTGTCAGCGAGACACATATCTCCATTATTGTTGCTAGTGACAATACTCATTCTAGCTTTCAAAAGGATAAAAAAAATAAATAGTGCACGAGCAAAGTGTTATTTTCCTAATCATTTTGCAATTACAGTTTTTACTCTAGCTCACTAGCATTAACACTTGTTCCAACGAAAATTCCTTAAGATCACGAAAGAAAAAGGATCCCACTCCATAGTCAGGAGTGGAGCGAGACAAGTCTGGAACCCAACATCCCATGCAGGGAAGGACTGCCTGGGTCGCAGGGGCAACCTCAACATTAGCTCAAAACCAAGATCATCTCCCTAAATATGGGAGTCAAGGGTGTCATGGCGCGCTCGTCCTCCTAGAGAAAAGCAACCAAGCTCACGACACCCACCGAGCGGGGATCCAAGGCATGGCACCATAGAGGATGCCTAGCACCTGGCACCAAGGCGCCCAGCACCATAGAAGGCACCATAGAAGGCGCCCAGCACCCAGGCGCCTATGAGGGCGCTATCAACAGAAGATGGAAACCATGGCCACTGGCCCCGCAACCTCTGATGGGCGAGTTGTCATCAGACCAAGTTCTGATAAACTGCCCCCAGAGCAAACTTTGCCACGAGGCGCGAAGCGACTTTGAACGTGTCGCAAC
Source organism: Astragalus membranaceus (assembly GCA_039519185.1). NCBI lineage: Eukaryota > Viridiplantae > Streptophyta > Magnoliopsida > Fabales > Fabaceae > Astragalus > Astragalus membranaceus. The sequence continues at coordinate 170,852,466 of CM076848.1, read as the reverse complement.
CTCTAATGGGCGAGTTCAATTCAGATCGATTCTGATAAACTTCTCCCAGAGTTAACTTCGCCACGAGGCACGAAGCGACTTAAAATGTGTCGCAACCTTTGATGGGCGAGTTAAATTCAGATCGATTCTGATAAACTCCCCCCAGAGTCCCACGAGGTGCGAAGTGACTTTAAACGCGTCACAATCTCTAATGGGCGAGTTAAATTCAGACCGATTCTGATAAACTGCCCCCAGAGTCCCACGGGGTGCGAAGTGACTTTAAACGTGTCACAACCTCTGATGGGCGAGTTAAATTCAGATCGATTCTGATAAACTGCCCCAGAGTCACCACGAGGTGCGAAGTGACTTTAAACGTGTCGCAACCTCTGATGGGCGAGTTAAATTCAGATCGATTCTGATAAACTGCCCCCAGAGTCACCACGAGGTGTTAACTTTGCCACGAGGCATGGAGCGACTTTAAACGTGTCGCAACCTCTGATGGGCGAGTTATTATTCAGATCGATTCTGATAAACTGCCCCCAGAGTTAACACTGCCATGAGGCGATATGAGATTATACATTCAGATGCGCAAGGCGATGACCAGCGCCTGAGGCCACCCAACGCGTGCCCGTTACAATTATAAGGAACAAGCTAGATAAAGAGGAAGCTTGGATGTTTCAAAATACAACATACAAAAAAATCAGGGGGCAATGACATCGAAGTCAACCCCGTTGGGTCGGCATGTGACAAGCCTCCCAGCCAGAACCTCTTGATCAAATTAAAAGATCATGGAGATGTCAAACAGATAATGGTGAAGACGAAAGAAGCAATTCCCCTCGGCACCAAGCGAGCCCTGAAATCTCATCAAGAAGAAAAACAGGCTAAGAGACAGGATGAGCAACAAAAATAAAGCAGAGTGCCAAGCACACGTCCACACAAGCCGACGCCCATGAGGACGCCTGGCAAGGAAGCAACCAGCTCCCATGAGGGCGTCTGGCAGGGCGCCAAGCACCAAGGCAGCGCTCATGAGGGCACCTGGCAAGAAGGGCACCTGGCAGAGTCACATACCTTCTCAAAATCAACTTTAAATAACAAACAATCTTCCTTCCTTCTCTTAGCTAGATCAACAACCTCATTCACCACCAAAACACCATCTAGAATGTGACGACCCCCCAAAAACGCCGATTGGCAACTAGAAATAAAATTGGGAATAACTCTCTTCAACCTACTAGCAAGCACCTTGGCAAGAATTTTATAAATACAACAATCAAACAAATAGGCCTATATTCCCCCAAACTTTGAGGATGATCATTTTTGGGAATAAAAGCAATAAAGGAGGTCGTGATAGCTTTTGGCAAAGATGCCTTCATATGAAATTCACGGAAAAAAGCTACTATATCCTTCCGAACCAAATCCCAACACTCCTTAATAAACTTCAAGTTAAATCCATTCGGTCCCGGCCTCTAAATATTAGTGGTGCAAATTTGATGACCGATTCATCTCTAATATTTCAACTTTCTTTAATAGTATATTCAGCTTTGTAATTTTTTTTTACTCAAGCTTTGTAAAATTTTAAAATCATAATATATAAGAATAAGATATAAATGTTTTTGTCAAAAAAAAAGAATAAGATATAAATGTTAAAATCGTATATTTCAATATATCTCATTAAATAAATTACATATATATATATATATATATATATATATATTTATAATTTTTCAACACACAATAAATTATTATAGAATAATGATTACTTTCAACGAAACGACGAAAAGTTTGCCTGCGGTGTGATTCTTTTCCTTTCCTCTTAATTCTTTTCTCACTCTCTTTTATCGGTTCATCTTTATTTCTTCTATACAGCAGTTACTTTAATTATCCCAAATAGGTGGTGTTATGGTGATTATGCCGTCTTCTATTTACCCCCCTCTTCAAAAGCCCAATTGATGAGAAGCCCAATCATAATTAAGAGAGTCCAATATTCAATGGCCAAGATCAGCCCGCAAGATCGGACGGCCCAAAAACGCCAACACAAACACATTCAAACTCTATAAATACCCAATTCAATGCTCATTAATGGTAAGCACTTTTCTAACAGAACATTCATTTACTCAAATACTGACTTGAGCGTCGGAGTATCATTGCAGGTACAACATCGCCCCTCAAGATCGAACCGACCAAGACCGAACATCTCGACATCGCCTCTCAAGATCGAACCTCTCCGGATCGGACAAAGTCTTCTTCTCAAAACCTGAAGTCAGAGACAGAATCAAGGACTGAATATCTACTAACTGCGTAATACCGATTATAACATCGGAAGCACAGTACAGAACATTGGCGACCACAGTGGGAGAAATCAATACCCTACTTCCCTCACCATCTCCTTGAAATTATTAAAATGGCTCCAACGCGCCGCTCAATACCAACTAGTCACATGTCCGAACCTGAGCTCGGCCCTCAGCAAACCCCTGAAGGCCACATCCAGGAACTCACGAATTCATCGCAAACACGAAGCCGATGTCCCAACACCGGACCATCCCGAGCACATTCGGGCGCAGATGAAACGAGCTTACCATCTCCTCCTCAATTACTTCCGGCCTTGACAGACGCGGTTCAACAGCTAGTTCAGCTATTGGCTCGGCAAGAAGCGGTAAATGAAGAAAGGAACAACCGGTTCGCTAACCTCGAATCCGAAGTAGCGAGGCTACAAGGTCGAAACGTTCCGGACCGGCAATCATCCGGGCAGAGCTCCCTGGAGGAACGACGCCCAACTCGAAGGATACTTTTTCGTCGATCACCCCCACGGAGAAAGCTCAATCATCGTTCCCCCGCACGCCGTCAACGAGGGAATGGTTCCCGTTCTCCTCTGGCTCGACAACATAATGATCTCAATCTTCACCTCTCCCCATACCATCACCGAGGGAATGATTCCCGTTCTCCGTCAGCTCAACAATACGACGATCTTGATGATCCTCATTCTCCTCCACGCCGCCACCGAGGGAATGGTTCCCGTTCTCCTTTGGCTCGCAAAATTGACGATCTTGAAGGCTCGACCTCGTCAAGGAGACGATCAAGAAGCCGTGACGACAATCAAAACAATCAAACACGACGATACAGACATCCTGAACCCCATCACAGACACCAACCACTATCACGGGGAAATCAAACTCGGCGAAAAGGTCCTTTCACAAAATCGATCGACAACTTCCGGGTCCCCCGGTATCTCGAGAAACCACCTGGAGGGCTGAAGACTTACGACGGAACGGGCGACCCCGACAGGCATCTAGACCAATTTGACACAACCATGCAGTATCGAAACGTACCCATGGAAATGAAATGCCGAATATTCCCTTTAACCCTGGATAAAATGGCTTCCGAATGGTTTCGAACGTTAAGATCGAATACCATTTCCTCATGGGACCAGTTAGCGAAAAACTTCTCGGTGCACTTTGCCCATTCGAAGAGCAAACCCAAAAACAAAAATGTTTTAGCATCTATTGTCCAGAAGGTGAACGAGCCCCTGAGAGAATATATAGAGCGATTCAACATCGAAGCTCTTCAGGTTCGGCAGTTAGACGACGCCTTCCGAATTTTCTTCATGGCCCAAGGTCTGCTCCCTGGAAGCTCGTTCCGAAAGCACATCAACACCTGGGAACCTAACACCCTTCAAGAATTCCTCGAACTGTCCCAGTGCTTTATTAACGAAGAGGAAAATTCCAAAGTCAACAAAACACCGTCGCATACAGAGCCGCCGAAACGTCACATCGAGATCGACCCTCGTAAAAATTCGTGGAACGTCGGTAAGAAAAATCGCCATCAGGTATACACCGAACTCAACGTCTCCAACGCCCAGTTGCTAGGTGAATGTTGGAACGTCGAATTCAGGGACGTCAAGCCTCCCAGATCCTTACCTATCCGACCTGGGCAGAAGGCCAACAAATACTGCCGATACCACAGAAGCAATGGCCATGACACGAACCATTGCAACGCCCTAAAGGATGACATTGAAGATTTAATAAAACGTGGAAAACTATCTTCTTATGTCAAAAGGGAGGGTGAACGAACTGACAATTTCGGAAGAGAAAGAAATGAAAATCCCAGGGAAAAGGGAAAAGAAGTGATCGACCCGGACCACGAAGAACTGGGTAAAAAACGCTCGGTTATCATGATGATAACTGGGGGATTCGATCATGAAGGATCGGGAAAATCTATGAAAAGAAAATGGAAGGAATTGTTATGTGTTGCTTCAACATCAACAACCCCGGTCAAGACCAATCGACCTCCATTATCTTTTAGCGACAATGACCTCATTGACGGGAAAGCTAACAAACATGTACCGCTCCTAATATCGGCCATCATAGCCAATAAGGAGGTACGTAGGATCCTAGTCGACCAGGGGAGCTCATCAGACATCATCTTTATCGATCTCCTGAACAAAATGGGGATCGACAAAGAGGAACTCATCCCTTATCGAGGGACGGCTCTATCCGGCTTTAACGGATCTCGAACGAAACCCCTTGGGCATCTGGAACTAATGGTTACCTACGGAACCGAACCAATGGTTTGAACCTTCAAGACCAAATTCCTCGTCTTACCTTGTGAATCAATATACAACGGCATTATAGGAAGACCGATCCTCGGCAGGCTCGGGGCGGTTACATCCACCACACACTTAAAAATGAAGTTCCACTCTCTCTGCAACAGAGTTATCACTCTGAACTCTGACTTAGAGTCGGCTTCCAGGTGTTTTTTCCTATGGACGAAGAACGAACGAAAAGCTTCGGAGCATGAAGGGGTTCCCCCTTCGGAAGAACTGTCGACTCCCAAACTGCCAAAAGGTAGACCGACCGAAGTTAACACCGCCTCTAACTTAGAAACCGACTGCGATCCGAAGGTCGAAAATCAGAAAGACGTCGACGAGCTAACCAAAGAGCTCAAACGAAGAATCAAAAGACCAGAGCCTGATGGTAAGTTCATCGAAATACAACCCGGCTTAGATCCCTCCCAAAATATCAAAATAGGGACCGACCTCCCAGAAAAAATCAAAACCGATTTAACCTAATGTCTTAAAGATTTCAAAGACATCTTCGCTTGGTCGGCTGAAGACATGCCTGGGATCCCACCAGAGGTGGCCTGCCATCGACTCGCAATAAACCCAGAAGCAAAATGGATCGCCCAAAGAAAACGGGCTCAAAGCAAAGAGAAAGCCATTGCTGCCGCATTAGCAGTAGACGACCTCATCCGAGCCAACTTTATCTCTGAGGTTAAATACACGACTTGGTTATCAAACCTAGTCTTGGTGAAAAAATCTAACGGAAAATGGCGCATGTGTGTCGACTACACCGATCTTAATAAAGCTTGCCCAAAAGATGCTTTTCCGGTCCCCAGCATCGATCGGTTAGTCGACAACGCTTCCGGCTTCCGGTTATTATCCTTCATGGACGCATACTCCGGATACAACCAGATCGCCATGTTTCCCCCAGATCAAGCTAAAACCGCCTTCATCACTGACCGAGGAAACTTCGTATACCGTGTCATGCCCTTTGGGTTAAAAAATGCTGGAGCAACTTATCAAAGAATGATGAACAAAGTATTCCAAAACCAGATCGGTAAAAGCGTAGAAGTCTACCTCGACGATATGATCGCCAAGAGCAGAAGTGATGACGACCATATTAGCGATCTAAGAGCGATTTTTTGTGAGATACGAAAGAATAGAATGAGGTTAAACCCAGAAAAATGCACATTCGGAGTTCGAGCAGGGAAGTTTTTGGGTTTTTTCTTAACAGAAAGAGGAATCGAGGCAAACCCGGATAAATGTCGATCCGTCACAGAAATGCGAACTCCGACGTCCAAAAAAGAAGTGCAAAAACTCAATGGGATGATAGCTGCTCTATCTCGTTTCATATCAAATGCAGCATTCAAATCTCTTCCACTTTTCAAAATCCTCAAAAAAGAAGAAAGAGATTTCGAATGGACGCCTGAACAAGACGAAGCTCTGAAACAACTAAAAAAATCTCTCTCCGAGCCTCCAATTCTAACTCGACCAAATGAAGGGGAAACACTATACTTATATCTGGCGGTCTCAGAAGAAGCTTTAGCTGCCGTTCTAGTACGCGAGCTCGAAACCGGGCAAAGCCCGATCTACTTCGCAAGCAAGGCTCTGCACGGAGCTGAAAGTCGTTACCAGAAAATCGAGAAAATCGCCCTAGCTCTCGTTATCGCAGCTCGACGATTTCGAGCCTATTTTGTCGCCCACCAGGTAGTCGTCCGAACTAACTACCCGATCAGGCAGATACTCCATAGACCCGATCTAGCTGGAAGAATGATCAAATGGGCCGTGGAACTCTCAGAGTTCGGTATTAAATATGAAGCTCGAACTGCACTTAAAGCACAAGTTTTGGTGGACTTCATCGCGGAGATGACACCTGCTAACACCGAATCTGACATATGGATCCTATACGTCGATGGGTCCTCAAATCCAAAAGGGAGTGGCACTGGGATCATGCTGGAAAGCCCGACTGGAGTCATCATCGAAGTTTCCCTTACATTCGGTTTTCCCACCTCGAACAACCAAGCAGAGTACGAGGCTTGCATCGCCGGACTTCGCCTGGCAATTGACCTCCAAGTCCAACAAATTAAACTTCATACCGACTCTCTCTTGGTGGTCTCCCAGATCGGAAGTAAATACGAGACCAAAGAACCGATCCTGCAAAAATACCTACTTCAGGTACGGTCGCTAATAGCTAAATTCGAAGCAAGCGAGATAGTTCATGTCCCAAGAACGGAAAACCAACGAGCTGATATCCTCGCCAAACTCGCAAGCACAAAAACCCCAGGGAACCAGAGGACAACCATCCAAGAAACACTACACAAACCCAGTGTGTCTCTCGAGCCTCTATTTAACCCAGTGTGTCTCTCGAGCCTCTATTTAACCCGGTGGGGAATGGACTTACTCGGACCTTTCGCAAAGGCAGCAGGACAAGTCAAATTCTTGATCGTCGCCGTGGACTACTTCAGCAAATGGATAGAAGCGGAACCCCTGGCGACCATCACTGCAAAAAACTGCATAAAATTCTTCAAAAAAAGCATTATGAGCAGGTTCGGGATCCCCGAGGTAGTAGTAACGGACAACGGGACTCAATTCACAGACACGGGATTTCGCAAACTAATGTTCGAGCTTAAAATTAAACACCATTTCACTTCAGTAGAACACCCTCATAGGCAAGGTCCTCTTGAGTAACAGTGTTGATCGGGGAAGCAGCAGTAACCGTCCCAACAATAGTCTCAACCTGGGGAGACGTCGGAAGCGGAGCACCCACTTCCTTAGCATCTTCAGATATGTCGACACTCCTCATCGCCAGCGCCTTCATTACGGCGAGCTTCTTTGGGGCCATGGTATCTGGAAAAGAAACAAAAATGGGTCATACAAACTACAGTCAATGATGTGCAAAAATCAAAACAAGAAAAACGAACTACCTAAGACAAATTGCACTCGTCTTCGCTTCCCAGCCTGAACTATCTTAGCCGCAGGGATACCCCGATACCTATGTTTTGAAAACGGAATGTTCTCAGAAATAAACATCAGGATCCTCTTGGTAAGAAGATCGGCAGCGTTCAATCGATCCTGACTAACAGAAAAGGAATTGGTGGATCGTTCAAAATGGGCCTGACTCCAACCAATGGGAAACTTGGTGGACACCAAAGTCCGACCATCCTCTGAAAACTTTCCCACTCTCTCGATCGCTTCATCGGTCACCGGTTCGACCCAGTAATATAACTCCTTCCAATTTCCCTTCAATGAGTCCGCATAAGCTTTGAAAATCTTGGCCCCTCGCCTCGAGCGAAGACTGACATGCTCACGACCGGAATTATTTTCACTGTTGTTCCGATTGATCTCAAACAAATGGAAAAAGAGCAACGGCGAGACCGGCCTCTCCAGGTGAAGACACATCAGTTCGTAGGCTCGGACAAAAGCCCACGTGTTTGGATGCAACTGAGAAGGCGCAACATCCAAAGTCGCCAAAACCGTCTGCTCGAACCAAGTGAAAGGAGGCCGGATATTCATCTCATTTATCAGCATATGATACAAAGTGAACTTGAGCTCTCCAGGCCACAAAGCCACATGCTCTCCCTTTTTCATTCCCTCAACTCTCCAAATTCGCTTCGAGCGACCCGAAGCTTTCCTCCCGACCCTCTCCAAGTTAAACCCGTGCTGGTACAACGATTCGATCTCCAAAATATTTCTGGAAACCCAATCATATTGAGAGACCTCTCGCACCGGTACATCAAGGTCCCCACAACCAGTACTAGAGTACCCATCCAGAGAAGCAGCAGAAGCTCGACTGGAACCCGGTTGACTCGAAGGGCGAGATTCAACTTGTTTTCCAACACCCCCTCTATCGAACTCATCGGCAGACTCGGAACTCGACACAAGATCAACCTCGGAATCCTCTGATTCCTCCACTGGGATTTCCTCATCGGACTCGGAAGTGATGGCCATCACATCCACCAAGCAATCTTCCTCCACATCTTCGGGAGTATCGTCATTCGGCTCATTAGCATCGGTCGCAGGAGAGGAACTTTCACTCTCAAAATTATCTTCCGCCTTATCACTCATAGGGGCGGAAGCAGAATGCTCTTGCACGTCCGGGGCGGCGACTTCAAGAGGTTCCGTAGGAACCTCAGGGACTTCACCACCAGAAGCCATCGCGTTCGTAAACTCTTTCCAGTACTGAGTGACGTCTCTCCGAGTTTGTTTCGTCCTCGCCAGAGCGGATCTACAGGAATGGGGGACGAAATGTCAGGATTAAAAATCGAAAATGGGTTCGCGAGCAAGTCGGAACCCGACCTGACGACCCCCATTCTGAGATCAAAGGGGACTGGGGGAGGTCCAGGCACAAACGAAAAGAAAAGTAAAGAAAAACAAAAATAGACTAACCTCGGAACTATGTCGCAAGTTGATTATATCTGGAAATAAACGGTTGTCGATCCACAGAAACCGACCTTAAGAGTTCTTCGAAATCTCTTCAAACTCGTTCACTTTAAAGAAGCTCGGGAGCTCTCGAAGATCGGCAAATCAAAAACAAATGAACAACAAGCAACAAATGAGGAGTTGAGACTCTTTATTTATAGCAAGGCGAATCTAATGGGCCTGGGCCGAGAAGTCGAAGCGTCACGTCCAAACCATGGTCCATTAAAATCCGCACGCTGAAGAAAAAACGTCACCATCATGCGCCGCCACTACGAAGAGACACCTTGTCAGAAACAGTAAAAATGACACTGATTGCAAGACTACACTGATTCCAAAGCAGCACTGAGTTCGGAAAACCATCTACCTCGCTCGAAAGCTCGACGGACAGTTAACATCGCTCAAGAACCCCAGCCTCGACATAAGCTCGAGACCGAAGAGATCTCCACTCAACAAAAACAAAAGTATAAAAGCTACGTCGCCCATCAAAGTTAAGATCGCTCCTCATAGCGACCAGACTTGGGGGGGCACTGTTATGGTGATTATGCTGTCTTCTATTTACACCCCCCCTCTCCAAAAGCCCAATTGATGAGAAGCCCAATCATAATTAAGAGAGTCCAATCTTCAATGGCCAAGATCAGCCCGCAAGATCGGACGGCCCAAAAACGCCAACACAAACACATTCAACCTCTATAAATACCCCATTCAATGCTCATTAATGGTAAGCACTTTTCTAACAGAACATTCATTTACTCAAATACTGACTTGAGCGTCGGAGTATCATTGCAGGTACAACATCGCCCCTCAAGATCGAACCGACCAAGACCGAACATCTCGACATCGCCTCTCAAGATCGAACCTCTCCGGATCGGACAAAGTCTTCTTCTCAAAACCTGAAGTCAGAGACAGAATCAAGGACTGAATATCTACTAACTGCGTAATACCGATTATAACATCGGAAGCACAGTACAGAACAGGTAGCTTAGTTATCCCAAATAGGTAGCTTAGTTGGTGATCTAAGAGATACTAAAAGAGTGCACCAAATGAGTACAAGAAGGAAGTCTCGAGTTCAAACCTAAAAACTAACATTTCTCCCACCCCACTGGAAGTCTCGAGTTCAAACCTAAAAATTAACATTTCTCCCACCCCACTAACTTTTCTTATCTACCCGAAAACTAACATTTCTCCCGCTCACTAACTTTGCTTATTTAAAAAAAAAGTGTACCGTAAATTATATAGTAATTAATTTTTGTTGAAATTTTCAATAAACACACCCTTTATTTTTTTCATCACAAAAAAGTGTCAAAGAAACAAATTCAATTATAAAATATATTATTCGACGTGAACATAACCTAAATATGTGGGAAAATATTTCTTCTTGTCTACTATCCCAACATTTTATTTAATTTAATTTTTTAATGACTTACTAAAAAATTGAAAAATAAAGGAAAAATAACAAAAAATACACGTACATTTTATTTTAGCTTGAATAAAATGTACCAACATGAATCAACATTGATACCAAGCAAACAGCAGAAAAAAAATAGGAAAAGATACGATCAATTGCTAAAAAAACGTCGTTTATATATCACAATATTATAATCAATACATTAATAATAAAAGTAATCTGAAACAAGGATATCCAAAACAAACCCTTAATTATTTTTCCCTAATACCTACAATAAATAATTAAATAAATAATAAATAAATACTGTAAAATTAAAATCTCTATTGCTCTCCAATATACATAGATCAACTTGTAATAATAATCATCGTAAAACAGCAGCAATCAAATCCGTGTGTAGAACGAATATCATGGTGTTGATCTCACTGCTTCAAGACGGCGACCATTGAAAGCACAATCGAAACTCCGATCAAAGTCACCGAACTCGAAACAGAACCAGCAGCTCCGGCATCGGGACCTGGTGCTGGAGCCGGTGAGAGACCGTCTTGAGCGGAAGCCACGGCGGCGAAGACAAAAACAACGAGGAAAAAGGCAAAGGACTTGAAGGTAGTAGTAGCTGATGATGATGATGCCATTTTGAAACTAAACGGAAAAGAGAAAAGAGCAAGTGAACAGAGTTGAAGGAAATGTAATTAGCGAGAAGTTTACTCGTGTGTTGTTGTTGGTGATGAATGGAAGTTATGGTGAGTGTTTATTTATAGGGAAAATTGGGGAAGGCGTGTGGGGCACAGAAAACGTGGACAGCTGGAGATAAGAAACGGCTGTGTCGGTTTGTGTTGTTGTCAGACTGTCAGTCATGTGAAATTATGAATAGATACGTTGGGTTAGACGTTACTTTACGTTTCTTTCTGTGTGTTCTTTTCAACTTAGTTCAACAACCAGTAAGATACCCTCACTATTTAATTTAATGCAAATAAAGAAAGATACGTTGTTCACAATTCTCCATTGTTCGTCTTTAATATGTTTCATTTTTCTTTTACGAATCAATAATTGATCTGTAGCGTCTGCAAGTCTCGACCGAGTTAAAGATCGAAGTGTCCAACAAGCTCAGAAGCTGTGTCAACTCCGAGTTGCTTCCGAGGTGCAGTTGTTGTGACAACTTGATCAATCTTTGAGGTGATTCGGCTCGCGTTGATCTGGCGTGGGGTGGTACCTGTATACATTCTGATGCCTAAGTCAGCATTGAAAATAGGTGATGTTGTTGAATAAGTAAGCTAGTTCGACTAGCTGTTTCGACTAAGCTAGTTCGACCACTCTCAACTTGTCTGTCGAAGTGGAGGGTGTCGAAGTTTCTCTTTAGATTTGATTTTCATACTTTCATTAATTGCTGACTCAGCATACGTAATGTACTATATATATACAATCTTAGTGATGCAATGAATAGTACACACATTTTTACAGTTTTCACTCTAACTGAATTCTGTTATTCCCCCTCTCTCTCTCTCAAGTGTGTATTTCCGGAAATCCCCAATATGTGTATTTCCGGAAATTTGTAAAAAAAAAAATATTTTTTAAGGGTATTTTGGGGATTTAGCGTAAAAGGGGGTATGGGGTTCAAGGGGGGTAAAAAAAAACACCCATAGATTTATATAAAGCTAACGTATTCATATAATGCTAACGGATTTACGTTTTTTTTAGATAAATCCGTAGTTCATTTTTCAACTACGAATTTATCTACTGAAAACATAAATCTGTAGTTATATTTTAACTATGGATTTATCTAACAAGTAGATAAATCTGTTATTCATTTAATACACAGCAGAATTATTTATTTAATAGATAAATCCGTTTTGCAAAATATTCAAGGATAAAATGAGAATAAAAAAATTTGCGGGAGTACAATGTATCGAGGTGGGGATGTGTGACTTTTAAGTAGTTGTGGTTTAAATCAAACATTTTAATAACATGTCAAATTTTGATCGGTTGAAGTTGTGAAAAAATAAAGGTAGTCAAAACCAAATCTTCCAAAACCCAGTGAAATTAAGACGGCTTTGATTGAGTTGCATAGATCTTCTAGTTATGTTATTAAAAAAAAATGGCTTCAGTCATGATTGCGAAATTTGGCAAGTATTGGGGTGAGATTAATGAAGTGATGGTTGTGTGCATTATGTTAGATGTTAGGTACAAACTTTACATGGTAGATCCTTTTGGAAACTTACCTATGATTCGGGAAAAAATAGTTTCCACGGCGATCGTGGAGATTAATTCTTTAAGGTTGTTAGAATTGTAAATCTGAACTTGTTTATTGAATGAGGGATCAATCCCTATATATACTACAATGTACATAACCGAATCAGTTAAAGGAAGCTGGGCCAGTTACTAAGACTAACTAACTAGCAACTATACAAAACTCATCTAAATGAGCTATACAATAAAATATTGCCTATTCTAACAGCCCCCCTCAAGCTGGATCATGAGTAACAATCATGTGCAGCTTGAAGAGAAGAGTAAAAAAAAAAACTAGGAACAAAAGCTAAGGAGGTACATAAGAGGAAAATATTGCCTATTCCTAATAGAACAAGAAAATACAGCAGTCAACTAAAAACGCCATGCGGCTCAAACAGTCGGGCAAAGGAGGAGCATGTCATGCACTTGAGATACTTGGCCAAAAAAACATACACCAGAGGCTGCAGCTTCTAGGCTTATTGATGCCAAAGCCATCAAACCAGCATAAGATCTTCAAATACAGTCACAAAAGCATAAAGCACACCAGCAACTTATCTGAAGGGCAGACTGTAAATGCTGCGCCTCCTTCAAAACCAGCTGCTGCTCCTAAAGCAACAATAGACCCAAGCAAGCCTCCTCCAAAATTAGAGCATCTGAGGCATGAACTATGTGCAACCAAAAGCACGATGCAAATGAAGAGGCAAATCACCAAAAATGCTAAGTGCTAACAAGCATCCAGTAACAATAATAAGCAGTGATAATAAACCAGAAATCCAGGAACAATAATCGAGAGGCAACCAGATATAGAATCAGTAGGCCAGAGCAAAAATTTAGGCAAATCCAGTAACAATCAATGATAATCACTAACAATCAGATAAAAGGAATTACCAAAAAGTGAGAAACTCAGAACCAGAGATCAGCAACTGAAAAAAAATTGAAACGATTCAAGAGCAGAATCGGTACAAGAAAACTGAAGGAGAAAGATCGCAAGAAATGCGAAACTGAAGGAGATGATGACAAAATGGACGTCGTCGCACCGCCGTCATGCCGTCACAGAAGAAAACACCGCGGCACAAGAACTAAGCAGAAGCGCAGAACACATGCCAGGAGGAACACAAACGCGACTGGAAAATGCGACGCGAACGGAAAAACCCGACGCGAAGCAAGAACGCGATGGTGAATCAGAGAAGACCAACCGAAACTGAACGATTTTCAATATCAGAAACAGAGGATAGGGAATCGAAATTCCAAAGAAGAGGATCGAAGTTTGCAAAGAAGAGAACCGATCTAGATTATAATCAAAATCGGAAGAGAAAACAGCAAAAAACGATTAAAGAGAGAAAATAATTCTGAATCAAGATCAAGAGAGGAGGAAATCGATTTAGGTCAAAAGAAAAGGGGAAAAACGAACCAGAATCAGCAAGGATCGAATTCCAGAGAGAGGACCGAAAATCGATATCCAGAGGAGAACGATGCTGCGTTTTTGAGGCAGCAATCGAAGTAGAAGCAGATCTGGATCCAGAGAGAGCATCGCATCAATCTGTGAGATGAAGAGAGAAGAAGAAACGGTTTTGGCTTTTTTTCTTCTGAGAGAGAGAACTCGCGAGACAGAGAAAGGAAGCAAGGGAAAACCAGAACCTGAAGAGAAGAGCTGGAAGAAGAAATGCGGGACGAAGGTGAACTCTGAGTGATGGTGTTGGAGAGAAACGGTTATGGTGTTTGGCTTCTGAGAAAGAGTGCCTCGCGAGAGAGAGAGATTCGCGAGTGAGAAGTCGCGAGAGAGAAAAAAGTGAAGTTCAGAATTTTTTTTTCTTCTGATACCATGTTAGAATTGTAAATCTGAACTTGTTTATTGAATGAGGGATCAATCCCTATATATACTACAATGTACATAACCGAATCAGTTAAAGGAAGCTGGGCCAGTTACTAAAACTAACTAACTAGCAACTATACAAAACTCATCTAAATGAGCTATACAATAAAATATTGCCTATTCTAACAAAGGTATTGGAGATCCATTTAAGGAGTTGATATCTCTCAACAAATGTTTTTTCATACACAGCGGCCAGGATCGAACTGAAGACCAAATGGTTAAGAGACCCAAGTATCTACCATTTGTACCACTTCATGTCAGTGGATTTGTTATTAATATTATTTATTATCTTTTAGTTATTATTTTAAAAACCAATCCACATGTCATAGTGTGATTGAAAACAACACCGTCCACACCTAAGTTTTGTCCATCATTATTTCTCGGGAATTTATGGTGAGAGAGCTGGTGATGAAATTGCTGCCGTGAAATCTATGTGCCAAAATTTGGTAAGTGAGTATGAGATGAAAATTAAGGTAAGGAAAATGTTTCTTCATCTTCCGGTTCAAACCAATATGTAGATATGAGTGTTGGTAAGAAAGATGCTTGGAGGTCAAGATTTGCACATGTTAGTACAATACAAAATGACTTGAGTGGTAAATCAGAGTTTGATCAATATTTGAAAGATAAACTATTATCTGATACAAATGAAGCATTTGACATTTTAGGTTGGTGGAAGGCTAATGTGTTAGAATAAACTTATTTGACTTTAAATAATCAAAGGCCAAAAAGTTTCACAATCAATTTTTTTTAAGGAAATCAAATTACCGAACAATTTTTTTTTACATTACCAACAAAAAAAATTCTTGAAGCTACCTAATTTCAATTGCCGGTAGTGCAAGATGTTTCCAACATCCTGCAACTCGATTTACAAAAGCTATTAAAAAAGGTTCTAAATAGCTTTGGGAACTTAGTTGCTTGTAACGTAATAGAAACTTAGTTTTCGAAAGGTATTTAAAAAATTATTCAAAATAGCTTTCGGCAATTCAGTTGCCGAAAGCCTATAAATATGTGAAAAAGGGTCACTTGAGATCGAGCGTTGTTGCTGACGGACAACAAAGGTGTGACGCCGAGGCTTGATTTCATAACTAGGGAAAAGAAAAGAGAATAGGAGAGGGGGCACACAACGGTGGATGCAAGTATTGCTTTATGGGGCAATTCCCTCGTGAGTTAAATATTTTTTTTGTTTACATATACTTAGTAAAGTTTTGTTTTCCCTCATAAAAATTAGGTCTTGCCCGCATGAAAATAATTTTGTACAAATGGATGAACAAAGTTATAAAATACAGAAGAGAGAGTAAATTGGTACTAATTTTTCTTTAAACTTTAGTACACATCTACGCTAAATACACGGATAACTACCTTAGATTTTGGTGTTTTGATTTTCTTGTGAAGAAATTGTGTAGTTTATAAACAATTTAAAAAAAAAAATTCTAAGATAAAAATACTATAGATTTTATTTTTTGCCCTCACTAACTAAAATTTTTGGATTCGCCACTGGGTGCACATGTATAGCTGGCAAAACGGGCTATTCGGCCCGCTTCGAGCTTGGGCTTTCATAGGCTGGGCAAAAAGCCTAGGTTGAAATTTAGGCTTAACTTTTTTAGCCCAAGCCCAACCATATGCAGGCTTTGGATTTTTTGAGCTAGCCCGCATTATACGCAACGCTAATTAATTTTTTATTTAAAAAAATATGTTTTTTTTGTGTTTAAAAAAAGTACCGATGTTGATGCTCCACTATAGAATTAGTTAACACCACTATAGAAAGAAAGGAAAATAATTAGCATCACATGTTGATGCTCTTTAATTGTAGAATAGAAAGCAGAAACATAATTGGTATCTGATGTTGATGCTCTTTGAATCATTGCAGCAGAAATGCCAGTAGCAGGGATACTAATCCATTATACATAAGTATTTGGAGAATTAAAAAAGTACTAATAAATTGTTATGCTTAAATTCCTATGTGACCTATTTGGAGAATTAAAACACCGATACGTAGTGCTGAAGAACAAGTAAATTGTGTTTAATTTACTACGCTTACCTATTTGTATTTAAGCACAAAATGTAATTACCAAATAATGCCTTTTTTTGTCAATACCAGTACTATAAAACAAACAAATAATGCTAGATTTTCTAGCAGTAATCACTATACATATAACCCTATTAATTTTACTTGCGGACTTGTGGGCTACCTAAGGTTTGGGCGGACTAGCCCAATGCGGGTTCGGGCTAAAAATCCCGAATATGAAAACAGCCATAGTTTCTTCAGCACAAGCCCTATGTATTTCAGGCTAGTTTGGTCCGGCCCTACCAATTTTTCCAGCTCTATGCACATGTAAGGGAGAAGAGGGGTGGGGTGCGAAGGTGTGGGTGTAGAGGAGGTGGAGTGCAAAGGAATAGGGAAAGGAGAAGGTTTTTTGAGTTGTTTGTGATTAAGGGTAAGTTTGTCTTTTCAATTCATTAATAGGGGTGTGATAAGCAAGGTGGTGTGGTGCTAAGAAACATCCCATTGCTTTTTGGGTTTTTATTTACCCCCGAACATGCCCCAATACCCCCACATATCCTATTATTCTAAATATACCCCTGGCATTAATTACACATTTCAGATTCTGGTCAACATTCTCTACGTGGTACCCACTTTTTTGGCCAACGAAATTACCTAGAAAGAAGGTAAATCCGTTTTGCATTTATACAGGTTTCAACGGAAGTAAGTTTTGAAAAGTTACTTCCGTCGTTGACATTTTTTAACCAACGGAATTATATCCAAAAGGATACTTCCATCTGTCATTTAATACGTTGACAACGGAAGTAACTTTTCAAATGTAAATCCGTCTTTTATTTTTTCAGCTAACGGAAGTACGTCTAAAATACATAAATCCGTTTTACAAAAAACGTAAATACGGCTTTATATATTGAGAACTTACTTCCGTTAGTTCTTGTTATGGGTAACGGATTTATCCTTTATACACATAAATCCGTTTTGTAAAAAAGCATAACGGATTTATGTGTATAATAGATAAATCTGTTACCTATTATATTAATTTTTATTTACTTAATTTTTTTAAATGTGTTAAAATGAAACAGATATGGATACGGAGTCAGAGTTGGTTCCATTCTCGATAGATACATCAGGATCATTCATGACGGACGCGGTATATTTAATTAATTATTTTTCAGCTATTGTCTCTTTTGTAGAATATTAATCAATTAACTAATTAACAATTGTCTATTTTGTAGCTATTTCCAACACGTGATGATGTTGTATGTTGGGTCAGAGACGTTGGGAAGCGCATCGGAGTTGTCGTTATCATCCTTAGATCTGACAAAGCTGGAGGTAAAAGGGGGAGCAGAGATAAAATTATTTTTGACTGCGAGAAACATGGCAAATTCACCAATAATTCTAGAATCATCGGGTCCAAGAAGCGTAAATGTTCGTTTAAGTTAAGAGCTACATATACGATTCGTGATGGGGGTTGGCGTTTGAGGGTTAGGTGTGGACTCCACACACATGATCTTCTTAAAACCTCAACTGGTTCCTCAATGTTTGGCCGTTTAACGAAGGAGGAGAAGGCTATGGTTGATGAGCACACTGCATTGAGGGTTGCCCCAAAAGATTGTATGAATGCTTTGAAGAAGAAATTTGTGGGTAATGTGACTTCTATGCTCCAATTATATAGGCAGCGTTACATCTTCAGGTCTTCCTTGAAGGGTCCTAGAACTGATATTCAGGAGTTGCTGAGATTGATAGAGGCTGAGAAGTTTTTATGTTGGAGCAGGAAAGTTGAGGGCATAGATGTGGTCAGTGACATCTTGTGGGCACACCCCACTTCTATCAAGTTATTCAGATTGTTTCCGAAGGTTCTTATTTTAGACAGCACTTACAAGACCAACAAATACAGAATACCTCTGTTGGAGATTGTAGGTGTCACTTCAACCGAGATAACCTTCTCGGTTGCATTTGCATATCTGGCACATGAGCGTGATTCTCATTTTACATGGGCATTGCAGATGTTGGAATATTTGTTCGATATACACAGCCTATCACCTCAGGTGTTCTTGACTGACAGGGATCTTGGTCTTATGAGTGACATTCATGAAGTATTTTCGTCCTCTGTAAATTTGCTTTGAGTGTGGCACATAACTAAGAATGTCAAAGCACGTGGATAGGTAAGAGTCAGTGATCTCTCTTTGGCACAGTCTTATTGATTCACTTGACGAGGTTGAGTACTCACAGAGGTTGAAGATATTGGAGGACTCATGTGTTGATTTGCCCCTTCTCATGAAGTACTTACATGACACATGGTTGACTCCTCATAAGCACAAATTTATTTTGGTATAGACTAACCAGGTGGCACACTTGGGGAATACAACCACCAACAGGTATGCTTAATTCTGAAGGAGACCTATAGGTGTTGGGAATCGATGAATGGTATGCTTAAGATTCATTTTGATAAGGTTGTGGGCTCTTTCCAAAAAAGTTTCAACCGTATTGAAGTTGCTCACAATACTCCATTCTACAAAAAGCTATGTGGTGTGGTATCTTTAAATGCCCTGAATCATATTGCTAAAGAGTATGTGAAAACCACCTCAGGTGTGGGGTATGACAAAGCTCGTTGTGGGTGCGTGATTAGAACGACACATGGGTTACCTTGTGCTTGTCAGCTTGGTGTTTATCATGTCTCGGGTACTTCTATTCCATTGGAGGAGGTTGACAATCATTGGTCTAGGCTAAGTTTGGATGGTTTGGATGAGGATCTGTCTCAAGAAAAATATGATGAATGTGACATTACGTATTCTATGGAGATGATATGGGCGAGATTTAATTCTATGACACCTGAGGAGAAGTTTGTGTTCAAGAAACAGATTGATGAGCTGACATTTGCTTCCACATCTTCAATGGTTCCACCACCATCTAAAATTAAAACAAAGGGTGCACCAAAGAAGAAGAAAATAATGTATGATGTGAAACACGATCCTTCTTATTGGGAGCATGTGGATGAGGCGGTGAAAAATTCTCAAGAGTCTGGGACTTCTAATAAACTCTCATAGCGGATCTCACAGGGGACTTCTAATAAACTATCACAACAAATCTCACAGAGGGCTTCAAAAAAACTATCACAGCAGTTGTCACAGGGGACTTCTAAAAAACTATTACCGTGGGATCCTCTCCAATTCCACTCTTACGTTGCAGAAATTATTAATATGGAAGGGGATGGAAATTGTGGCTTCCGATCAGTTGCTGTTGGTCTTGGTCATGGTGAGGAAAATTGTCTGTAATTCGACAAGAACTAATTCAAGAAATAGCCTCACATTATGATCTATATTCTGTATTATTTGGGGTTGAAAGACTTGCAGAAACTAAGGAGTCACTGTTTGTTAGGAGTTATGGGAGGCAGGACGAGGACAAGTGGCTGAGCATGCCTGAGATGGGGTACATTATATCTACCAAATATAATGTCGCCCTAGTTCAATTATCTTTGAAATTCTCATATACTTATTTGCCTTTGAGAGGTTCTTATTCATCTACTAAGAATCGCAACACCATCTCTATTCTTCATGTGAACGACATTCACTGGGTGCATGTTGCGCTCTTGCCTGAGTGTCCATTGCCTCCAATTGGTCTTTAATGGGAGCGTTTTTTATCTAATGAAGCCAAATCATGGTTGGATGCTTATATGGGGCGTTTCCAACTATGAGTGTCTTTAGCTTCGGTCTCGAAACCACCATCTCATCAGCCAAAGACTGTAGACTTAACAGCTGATTCTGAATCTGTTTGACATTTCACTAATATTTTGGCACTAGTTTTTTGTAATTAATATCCCTTATTATTTTAAGATCTAATCACTAGTGGAAAAAATGGATTTTACATCGGCAATTCATATCGGTTCAAAAACTAACAGATGTGAAAAAAAAGGCGGTGGCATTTTTGAAATTATGATTACATTTTTCACATCGGTTGAGTGTTTAACCGATATTGAAAGACTAATTTAGAATATTAATATCGGTTCCCATTTCAACTGATGTGGAAAACCCCTAATTTATATCGGCTCCCGTTGCAACCCATATGAAAACCCCAAATTTTAATTAGATCTCACGACCTCTCGCTCTCACTCTCAACGAAAACCCCCTCACTCACTCTCAACAAAAACCATCTCACTCTCACTCTCAACGAAAACCCCAACCCATCCCATCGCTGCGAGAAGACCCCAAGCCACCGCCGTCGCTGTTGTTGCGCCATCGCTGTTGCTGCGCCGTGGCCGTTGCCGTTGCTGTTGCTGCGCCGTCGCTAGGAGCCAATGCTGCGCCGTCGTTGGTAAATCTTCAGTTTCTTGTCTGTGAGAGGGTTTGCCTGTGCAAATGCGAAGATGAAGAGGAGTTTCGTGTCAGTTTCTTGTTGTGTTCTAGATCTGTCTTCTTGGTCCTGGTAAGGTGTTAGAATTGGTTGTTTCTGTCCCTATCGGTTTCGCTTCTGAGGTTGTCTCGCTGTCCTTCGTTTCTGATTGGGTGTTGTTTTTTGTTGGTGTTTCAGATTCGTTTCTGTTTGGGTGTTGTTTTGTGTTGTGTTGATGTTGTGTGAGTTTTTTCATTTTCAGATTCGAAAACCTAGATCATGCATTTGTTGGTTTCTAAGGTCGATTGTGAACTATTTGTTGGTTCTGCAAAATCTAGTACGCGTACAGCTGAGGGCAGAGGCGGATGTTCCTGGTGTTGGCCTTAATGGTAATACCCCCAAATTTCAACAATTTCACGCACGATTTTCGTTCTTCAGCGCACGTTCCGTCTTCTCCTTCCCAGTTTCTTCAATTTCGTTCTTCTTCTTCTTCAACTAGAAGACTACCTACGATTTTCGTTTCTTCAGGTAACAATTTTCGTTTCTTATTCTTCGATTTCAGTTGATTTTTTCCGTTTCTTCACGTTTTCATTTTTTCGTTTGTGCCCAAAACGACGTTTCCTGAAGGCTGAAGGTTTTCATTTTCGTTTCTGACAGCAAAGGTTTTCATTTTCAGGTAATTTTTTTGTTTGATTTCATTGATTGTTCATTGTTGATTTCAGCAAAGGTAATTTTTTTGTTTGATTTCATTTTCAGCCATTATCGAAAGTAGGAAGGAATGATGTGAAATTATAAAAACTAAAAAGAAACATCCATTATCGTTACTGCTTGTTGATTTCAGACTTCTTTACTTTTTTTTGTTTGTTGATTTCATTGACTGTACATTGTTCATTGTAAACTTTTCGATGCCCATGCTGGTAAATGATCTTCACCTTTGGACTTGGTAATCAAGACTTGTTTAAATGATAGTTCTGCTTACTTTGGATTGTTTGCTTTTGTTTTAAGCTGGGAATTGGCTTCAGCATTGAAAGAATTCAAACCAAAGTTTGATTCAGCTGGTGTCAAACTAATTGCAATTGGTGTTGGTGCTCCAATTAAAGCCCGTATTCTTGACAGGTAGGAATCCATGGACACAAATTTTCTATGAAGGTTTTTAGATGAAGTGTCATGTTTGAGAGAAATAATTTTAGTTGTTAGTATGAACTCTGAAGTATATTTTGTTTTAGTGGTTTGTAATTCAACTTTAAATCCACTTCATTGAAGACTGACCATTTGTGTTTCAAATTAGCTGAGGATAGCAGTATGGATGGTCATTATCTTGATTTGGGTATTGTATGCTCAGTTACTATTTCCAATGGATTGCCTATATGCGGATCCTGATCGCAAGGTAGCGTATGGGTAGCATGTTGAATATTTACTCATTATAACTCATCTTCTTGTAAATGTGTGTGCTAACCAATTCTGCCTGTTTTCGTTCATTCAAGGGGATGCTTAGTTCTGATTGTTGCATTGTGTAGCATGCTTGAGTCCTTGCGATTCATTTAAAGCGTTTGATTCAAAATCGCTTGTGAGGTTAGCTTCTTAAAATGGATAATTAGATATGCATTAAAGATATTAAACATGTGCAGAGTGTTAAACAATTGAAGCTTGATGCTGCTACAAGTGGAGGGAGTCTAGAAGTGGTTGAGCTTACTTTGGGAGTCTAGAAGGCTTAGTCACGCCCTTTGTGTTTCGCCTGTGGATGAGGCATTCATCCTGAATTCACTAGAAGAGTTTAGTGAAGTTTCATCAATTAATTTCTGGATACGTAATCTTCAGGGAAACCAATCATCATTACTAGGTTTTCAACATAATTTCTCCTTTTTCAAACAGACATGGTAGCTCTTTTCAAACAGACATCACAGTTGATGAAGTTCAAAAAACTGCACTCAAACTGATTTCAAATGTAAGGTCCTTCTGAGGCAGAATCTTGCTTAGTCTCTCTTTTCTTAAGTTCTTCACTCTGTTATCTGTTAATTTTCTTCTAGGTTCCTTTTAAAAGTCCTTCAACTTTTCTTGTGAAGGGGGTGTTTCTGAAGAGACTGCCAAAAATTGGTATACATCAGCTTTCGAGAAATTAATTCTTTCTGAATGGAGAAACCCTCTTAGCTGTCCTGAAGAAGGCAGTTATGCCATCGTCGTCGCTAAGAGCATTCACGCCGCCGCTGTGAATAGCTTGTTTACGTCGTGGATTTGTGTTTACGCCTATCACTAGGTAGACTCTTGTTCCCTTTTCTGATTTTTCACAACTTTTGAGTTACACAATTCTTATGTTCTTTGCTATTTTACTGGATTTGTTAATTTTAGGTTTACACGATTGGGATTTGTGGATTTTAGGGTTACACGATTGGGATTTCTGGCCTTTTTTTGGGGTTTGTTGTTACTGTATTTGTATTTGTTTTTTATATCATAAATGCGACCTCTTAAATAACTCTATTTTAAAATTTCTTTTGCAAGTTTGTAAGATTTGGTTTTTCATAATTTGTGGTTCAAGGCTCGTTGGTTTATCTTTTATATTGACTTCATCGGAGATTTTTTTGTTTGTTTATAGGTTTGGTTGAAATTGATCCAGAAGGTGCACTTTCTGGTTTTACTGAGGTACTACATATGGAACAAGATAAGGCAGAATGGTAAGAACTCTTTTCTCTAATGCTACATTATAAAAGAAAAGAAGATATGGATGTTGAAGTTAACGAACTTAAACGGTAATATGATTTTGTGCTTTTGTTGAGGCCTCTTGTTGAGTTCTGTATCACTATTGACTCCACGATCTGTTTTTCTTACGTTTCTTTCCATTATATTTTTTAAAAGACAAAAATATTTCTCTTTCTTTTAAATTTGATGAAACGAAATTTCAGATACAATATTTCTAATATGTTTGTTTACATGGACCCTTCCCTTGTTTCTTATTCTTATTCTTATACATGGTACTGCACAGGGCAATTTATTGTCTTAGAACCTTTCCAAGCTCCTCTAAATTGAATTTGTCTTGAAACCTGAAAGTTACTACTTGCTAATGTGTATAATTATATTAACTGATGAATTTTTATTGTGATCATGATGCAGGGTTGTGATGTATCAGTGTTTCTAGATAGTAGTGGAACCATAATTAGTGAAAAGTGGTCAAATCCTAACCGTAGTTCAGCTAGAGGATTTGAAGCTATTGATGAGATTAAATCTGCACTAGAGAAAGCATGTCCTCAGATAATGTCTTGTGCTGATATTTTGGCTCAATGGGTCTGTAGGTTATAAAATGAATAGTCCTTCTTAGCATATTGTAAATCAACTAGCACCTTATGTTTGAATGTGTTTTCGTTTTCAAGATGTTGAAATGTCTATTTTCTACTGGTTTGTTACTAATTGTATTGCGGTTTGTTACTGATTGTATTGCAAATTGCAATAACTAGTAGTGAGTGAAAAGAATTGGAATTGTTGTTTCCCTTATCATAATTTAGGCTTTGAATGCATTATTCTTGTTCATCTAATTAGGTTAGGATAATATTAAGACATAGTTTTTGCTCATGGAAAAATAATAATTGATCATAGAATGTTGCAATATGAAGATTTTCTCCATAAGAGAAAAGGTGACCAAGAATTTTTTTTTATTTAAAAAAGTTAGTTTTAACATCGGTTCCCATCAGGACTTGATGCGAAAAGTACTTTTCGCATCAGGTGGTTCTGAAAATCCGATGCCAAAAAGGTGCTAAAATCTAATTAAAAGGGACTTTTGGCATCGGGTGGTAATACAACCGATGCGAAAAATACTTTTCGCATCAGGTCCGTACCTGATGTAAAAGGTGCGTACTTTTAACATCACCTGAATCTGTAACGGACACGGAACCGATGCGAAAAGTCATTTTTAACCGATGCGAAAAGCCTAAATTGTAGTAGTGAATATTTTATTTTGCAATGCTAATTTTTTTAAATAACGGATTTATCTAATTAATAGATACTTCTGTTAGTTCAAATTAACAAAACAGAAGTATCATATTAGTAGATACATCCGTTAGCAAAAATTAACCAATACGGAATTATGTTTCTCTTATATAATTCTGTTATGTTAGTTTATTCGTAACGGATGTATGTTCTTTGATTTACTTCCGTTACGCTAATTTTTCAAAAGTACGGATTTACCTAACTAAAAGGTAAATCCGTTTTGCGTTTTTCCAACAAACGGATTTACCTTTTATTTATGTAATTCCATTGAAGTCGAAATTTGGAGGGTATTTTCGGAATAACATAAAGTGTGGGGGTATTGGGGAATATTGTGGGGGGTACAAAAAAAAATCCTTGCTTTTTTCCCGTTGCCTTTGGGTCTCACCAAATCTAGCCCAATAATCAAATGGCCCACTAGCCTTTTGCTAGTGTTTGGTCGAGTATGACTTACGGTACTAAAGAAATGTTTAGTAATTCTTACTAAAGGGGTATATAGGTAACTTAACTAATAATTAAAAATATGGTTAATCAATATCCCTATTTTCTAGGAGTTATTTTTGGCTAAAATTTTGCTTCAGATACGGTAACAAAATCAAAACGTTACTATCATGCTTCAAACTTTCGTTATTTTCTGAAACGAATTCACCACTGAAAGGAATTCATTTCTCTTTCGTTCCTACTTAAGCACTTCTCGTTTCATCTTTTATCAAAAAAATTCTGGGTGTTTTTTTTTCACACAAAAAAATTGTTCATTAACCATAGATTTGTACCACAATGGTTAGATGTCACTAACCACAAATGTACATCGCAATGGTTAGTGGCCACTAATCACAGATATGCATAAATGTGGTTAGATGCCATTGGTTAGATGTCACTAACCACAAATGTGCATAGCAATGGTTAGTGGCCACTAACCACAAATATGCATAACTGTGGTTAGATGCCAATGGTTTGATGTCACTAACCACACATGTGCATAGCAATGGTTAGTGGCTACTAACCACAGATATGAATAACTGTGGTCAGATGCCACTCACCACAATTTTGCATAACAATGGTTAAGTGCAGCAAAACCAGCCTGGAAACGAGAAGAAGAAGAAACTTGCATAAGGAGACATCAATGGCGTAAAGGAAGAGCGTGCTTCAATTGTGTGGTTCAACAGTGTCCGTTTTTGCATCAACGGTGTGCGTCACGGCCTATTTCCTTGCGTGAGTGTGTTTTTGCGACTTCCTTTGCGTGATGCAATGGCGTGCGAAGAAGAAGAACGTGGAAAAGAGAAGAAAAACGTGAAAAAAAACAGGAAACGTAAAAGGGAAGAACGAAGAAACAAATTCTGATTTAGTTTTGTAACTGTCCCTTATTTAATGGTTAATTTAATTTAATTATTTAATTTAATTAAAACAAATAATAACTGTGACAACAATACTCTTATTTAATACTAACTATTAGATTAAATTTCATTAAAAGTTTGAGAATCCAATAGTAAGAGTTACTAAGAAAAGACTTAGTAACATAAGCCAAAGCACTTCTATTCCATACTTATTCAAACACATGAACAATTAAGGTTTAAAATAATAGGATGTTCCATTTTTTCCCCAACCACAATCTATGAAGTTTATTTCCTCGTGTAGCACGAGAGTGATTCATTCCAACTCAACGAGACCATATATAAATAGCAATGTTCACTTATCTCATAGCATCTTAGTTTCTCTTACTAAAAATGTCAACCACACCTTTCATATTGAAGGTTCTTGAGCATTGCAAAGTCTCTCCCCCAAAAAACACAACACCAACAACATCTTCTCTCCCCTTAACATTCTTTGATCTTCCTTGGCTTTTCTTCTCACCAAGCCAACCTCTATTTTTCTATGAATTTCCTCACACAACCTATGACTTCACAAACACCATTGTCCCAAAACTTAAACATTCTCTTTCTCTCACACTTCAACATTACTACCCTTTTGTTGGTACCTTTGTTCCTTCAAATGATCTCACCAAACCTCAAATCAATTTCACTAATAATAACTCAATTCCATTCACTATTTCTGAATCAAATGGTGACTTCAAATACTTATGTAGCAATCACTCAAAAGATGTCAAAAAGTTACATCTTTTGGTACCTAAATTGTCACCAAAACTAAGTTTTTCATGTGAAGTTAAAGATTTCCCTTTGTTAGCTATTCAAGTAACAACATTCCCTAAGGTTGGATTTTCCATTGGTCTTTCTTTTCACCATGTTGTTTGTGATGGAAGAACCTTCCACAATTTCTTCAAGACATGGACTTATTATTGTTCCACTTTGGGAACTTCACTACCACTTCAACTAGAATCACTTCCATTTTATGATAGAAGTGTCATTATTGATACAAAAGGGATTCATGAGGTTTTTTTGAAAGATTGGAAAAAAAGGAAGACTAGTGAAGCAAAATAATAAAGTAGATTTCGCAAGTATGGTTAGAGCTACTTTCTTAATGGGTGCAAGTGAAATGGAGAAAATCAAGAGCTTTATTCTTGATTCTTGTAAACAAAAGAAAGTGTCTCAACCTTTGCATTTATCACCTTATGTGTTAACTTGTGCTTTTTTATGGGTTTGTTTGGTAAAAACTCAACGCGGAGATCTATCTGGTGTCTTAGGCTCCCCTCATGACCTAACGGAAGATCCGGCACACTTTGGATTCATTGCCGGTGGGTTAACAAGGTTAGAGTATCAAGTACCAAAGACTTACTTAGGTAATTGTGTTGGTTTTGGAAGAGCATCATTGAATAAAAATGAGTTACTTGGAGAAGATGGGATTATTATTGCAGCTAAAGCAATTGGGAGCAAAATTAAAAAGCTTGATGCATCAATTTTTGAAGGGGCTGAAAAATGGATTTTGGATTGGGAGGTTTTATTAGATGGGTCAGAGAAGCATGTGCATGTTACTTGGTCTCCAAAATTGAAACTTTATGATGAATCAAATTTTGGGTGGGGTAGGCCTAAGAAAATAGAAGAAGTCTCAATTGATTCTACAAGAGGTGTTTCTCTTTTACAAAGTAGAGATGTTGAAGGTGGAATTGAAATTGGCTTGTCTTTGCCTAAGAATAAAATGGATAATTTCACCATTTTATTCACTAAGGGGCTTGAGGCTCTTCCATGATATTTAATCTAAGTATTTAGTCTAAGTATTTGTTGGTTGATGTAATAATTAGACATGGATTTACTATATATACTCTTCTGTAATAAATTATAAGGAAAAAGTCTTTTGAATCCATGTTGAGGGAGGTGCTCAAATTTAGTGACCGATAGTGTCTCGAACAGGACTACCTCGAATAGAGAAATTAAAGTATGTGAGAAAAAAGTCAATGTATTTAATCTAAGTTTGAACTAAATATATAGAATTTTTTGTTTATATATTTTGTTATGGAGGGATTATTACTTAACTATTTGATCCAAACTCTCTTTCTTTTTTCTTGAAACTTTGAAACCTTAAGTTGGGTGCAAGTGGTTAACGCACTCTATCTAAAGAAATGGAGTTGGCCCCAAATTCAATCCCTTACGATGAAACCATTTTGGATCAGACTTTAATTACTTTCCGACAAAATTTCGAATTAGTGGGGACTCTTTCTCTTGAACACCAAAGTGAGATCCAACCTCTAGACCAAAAAATTAGAAATGGTGAAAGTACAATTCACCCAGCAATTTTTTTGAATAAAACTTCAATTTGGTCCCTAAACTATCACACGCTCTCCTATTTAATTTATAATTTATAAATTATAAAAATATATAGAATATTATAAAAATATAATAAATATAATAAATTTTGTCAAAAAAATATATAATAAATAGTATTCTAAATTCATCAATTTAGTCCTTGAACTACTCATCCTCTCCCCTATTTAGAAAGTAATTGAAGGACTAAATTGTTGGATATAAAATAGTTTAGACTAATTATTACATTTTTATAGTTTAACCACCAAATAGAAGATAGTGTAATAGTTTAGGGACCAAATTGATGGTTTATTCTTATTTCCTTTCATTATTAGGGTAAATAGTTATTTTGCCCTCCGAGTGTGTGATGCGTTGTTATTATGGTCTGAATGTATCAAAATTGTAAATAGGTTCTTTTTGAGTAATTTTAGGGACAAAATGGACCAACAAAAACACATTTGAGGACTAAAAAAACATTTGAGGACCAAAATGACTTATTAAAGAGACACTTAAGAATAGATTTGCAATTTTGATATGTTCAAAAATTATAATGACTGCGCTTCACACATTTAGGGACAAAATAACTAGTCTGGCTCCAATTTGGTCCATCGCCAAGGATCGAACGCGAGTACTAACCAAATCTACCCCATAAAATAGAGTGCATTAACCGCTTGCGCCGCGCCGAAGCTTTAGAGTTAAATAACTGTTTGCCCTAATCATTAATTCACGTACTGCAAGATTTTGTCGGTGGGGTGGTGTGCATGTTGTGGTTGCTCTATGCCCACAATGTTAAAATATCAATTTAGTACCCTACTCATCTATGTCATGTCATCATCTATCACAGTCAAATTATTGTCAAAGGCTGCCATCGAGGGCATTCATTAATTAGGTAAAATTGTTGGAATCCTTATGAATTGCACACGTGAATAAAAACAACGAAATACTAAGAATAATTATATGAGCAATGCTATTCAGCCAAATATTTTTAGACAAAAATAGACAAAAACTACATTACAATATCAATTAACCAAGTTTTTTAAGCAACTAACCAACCTACTTTTTCACAGTTTTCTAGGCTATTGACTAAAAACTGTGAAAAAGTAGGTTGGTTAGTGGCAGAGGCGGATTCAGGGGGTGTTCCCCGTGTTCCCGGGAACACCCCAAATATCCTCTTTTAGTGGTAATACACCCCAAATATCCTGTCTTGGTGGTAATACATCCTGCCTTATTGTCATTGAAGGAACACCCTATTTACTCCTAAAGAAAAAGGAACACTCATAGTTTGCATCTATTTGCACCAAAGACCCAAATTTCACTTACCCAAACACCACACACTTTTATTATAAAAAAAAACACCACACAGTTGTGAAGACCTTTAATGCTAGTGTCACAGAACATACTTTGAAGATTCACTTTTACTGGGCTGGAAAAGGAACCACTGGCATACCAACAAGAGGAGTTTATGGACCTTTAATATCTGCTATTTTAGTGGATCTTAGTAAATCACATCCCGCATCTTCCTGTTACTTAGTTTTTTTATCAGCTTAGACAATTTGGCAAATAAACACTACAGACACACTATCACACGGTCACATCTGGGTTTGAACCCGAAAGTCGGTGTCCCCATATTGCTGAATTTGTTAGTGCAACTAGCAGTGGGGGATTACTGTCATTATGAAATGTATAATTTATTTATTTAAATATATTATAGTTGTTTTTAATTATATTTTTACCAAATTGTGTATTTAAAAAATTTGACACCTCCGACTCCGGGGTCCTGGGTCCGCCACTAAGGAATACCCTGTTCTAAAATCCTGGATCCGCCCCTGGTTAGTGGCTTAAAAAACTTGGTTAATTGATGTTGTAAGGTGGCTTTTGTCTATTTTTGTCCCAAAAAATTTGGCTGAATAGCATTTCTCTAATTATATTAAACTTTTTTCTTATCGATATTCTTCCGTAACTTATATCCAATCTTGGATACCAGGTCCGATTCGAGATAGTTGGTAGCAGTGTTTTTGGTTAATTCGAGATTAGGCTCCGACCCGAGGTGGGGTGGTACCTGCAATGATACTCCGACGCTCAAGTCAGCATGTGGGTCAGTTGCAAGTGAAAGAATTGGAGAGTGTGTACCTTAAATACTAGCATTGAATGCTTATTTATAGGTTTTGGGGATCAATGAGAACCGTTGGATCTAGGTCTTTGATCTCCACCATTGGTTAATAAATTTGGCATTCTGGTGTTGGACATTGGTGAAAGCCTTAATAAGGCCCAATCCGTAACAGTTGCTCCCCAAGTCGGTTTGCCTTAAGGCGAGCCTGACTTGATGCCTTGTCCGGGTTTGTAGTACCCTCTGAGGGCGAGCTAGATATGTCGGTTTAGGAGACAACACCGAGCTTCCGAGGCCGAGCCTATACTCATGTTAGTGTTTTGCCCCCAGCCTCGGGGTGCTTTGAGGCAATGTTCGCGTGCTCGCTTTTAGAAAGCCGGGTTTAATAGGCTCTGCGCGAGCTTGAATTTGGATGCCTAGTGTATGCGGCGACCTTCCGAGGCAGAGCTTGTACTCACGCGAGTTTTTGGTCTCAGCCTCGGAAAGGTCAGAGAAGGTGAGACCGAGTGACTCGAGGTATTCTCTTTATGGCGACGCCTCGGTTTCAGTTCCTGACATCAATGTCATTGATGGGGCACGTCATTCGGAGGTGACTGATGTAATGATGGCGCCTCGCTTTACGCGCCAGGAATATGTGCTATTGATTGGACGCAATGTATAGGCGAAGGCCCACTTCGTAGCTGTTGGTCCACTATAAATGTTCGCGAAAACCTTATTCATTTGCACTGGTTTTTGCAAATTGCTCTGTATACCGATCTTAATATCGTCATTCCGTGTCTTGATCTCCGAGCTTCCGTTTCAACCTACTGTGGCGAGGGTTTCTGCCTTTCAGTTCATTGAGGTTGTTAAAGCGCGCGAACAAGTTCAGCTTCGTCGAGTTTCCAATTTTCAAGGTTAGTGTGCTTCCACTGTCTCTTTTTTCTTTTGCCTCATGCTTTAGCCGGTGCTCCTGCTGGCACGTTCTCACATATACAGAGTGGGGGTCGTCAGGTCGGGTTTCGACTTGGTTGTGGACCCACTGTTTAGCTCTTAAACTTGACTTGGCATGCCCCCATTTCTGCATGTACGATCTGGCTAGAACAAAACAAACCCGCAGGGTTGTCGATACAGGTCGTCCAATCATAGCCAAACTGATGGCTTCCGATCCTAGAAACTCGGAGGGTACACGTGTTGATAACCCTGGGTCGGCTGAGCCCGATGTTCATGAAGGGCTCAATTCCGCTCCCAATAGTTTCCAAGCGGAAGATCGCTCTTCCCGAGCTTCCTCGTAATGAACTAGTGGAGGAAGGTCGAACAAGTGGAATCTGATCTGAGGACGTTGTGGTGATTAAGTCGGATGAGACCGATGCTGATTGTGATGCGGGAGAGCAAGGGAGTACCAACTCTAGTTGGAGCTCTGACGACAGTGAGGTTGAAGCCGAGGTTGATGTGAAGGGTTTCGCTGAAATTCGGAACGAAGAAGGGGATCCTGGACACAATGAAGGAGATTTTGCTGAAAGTCGGAACGAAGAAGGGGATCCCGGACGCAATGAAGGTGATTCCGACGAGTACCCCAGCACTGGGGTTGGTTTGGTCGATGTCCCCTTGCTCTTGCCTTTAAGTACCCAACGGGAGTATTCTTGGGTCTCAGAGTCTTTGAGGGCGATCCGGTCTTTATATAAAGCCGGAGATGATATGAGCCACATCGTTAACAGAATCGCCGGGAGGGGAGGAGATATATGGAAAGCGGAAGGCGTGGGAGAAGATCACCACGTCGCTGTTTGGGCACCGGCCCTCAAGTTCGTAATGTACGAGGTGACGGTCGTCATTATGAACATCCTCCCTCCATTCACCGCCCTTCAGCAGGAGATTTTGGGAAGATTGAACCTCGCTCCTACCCAAATTCACCCCAACGCATGGGCCTTCATGCGGGCTTTTGAGCTGATGTCCATTCATCTGGAGAGGCCGATCTCCTTTAATTTGTTCTTTTTCTTATTTGAAATAAATAGACGACATGAGGAGGGGTCTTAAGAGCGGTGGGAGCACGTGAGCCTTAGGGCCAGAAGGAACACCAAGATTTTTATGCTCTATTCCAACTCACTGAAGGGAAATTGGAAAGACAAATTCTTCTTTGTTGAGCCTGTGAATGATGTAGCCGTGAAGTATGTCAGGAAAATATAGTGACGATGGAGAATCTCTGGAGTCTACCAAGTTTCCTAGTGGGTGGTCTCTTTCCCACTTCAATCGCCCACCCTAATTCCTACACGGTTAGCATGAGTAGATTAAGTGAAGAAGACCAAGAATCCTTGGCGATCCTGACGAACTTTGCTGATTTGATTCCTTGGAGAGATCCTAAGAAATTTGGTATTGATACCGTGAAATTGGTGGAGGCAGGGCTCGAGGTCAAAAGTTGTAGAAGCCGCTTGGTAGGGTCAGACATTGATAAAAAATGTTTTCAGCTTTTATTTCATTTTTGAAAGCAGGATCCCTAACCTCGGATTGAACTTTGTTTGTTTTTGCAGATCAAATGGCTCCTGACAAGTTTGCCATACTGAAGGCAGCTGCTGAAAGGGAGGCCGCCCTTCAGGAAAGCAGTTCCGATGCTCCCCTGATTCCTCAGGGAACCCCTAGGCGGGACGAGACCATGCAAGCCGTGCCTATTAACACCGTTACTGCAGAGATTGCTGAAGATCAGCTCGACGACCTTCAACATCGGAAACGTCAGCAAAGCTTGACGCAGGTTGGTCGCCCCGTAACTCATGCTTCTACTCCGCTACCAACTATCTCGGATCGTACCTGGTATCCAAGGTCGGATATAAGGCAGGAGATAAGGTACAGAACATTAGCGACCACAGTGGGAGGATCTTGTGCTCTAGTCCCTCCCCCATCTCCTTGGTCAACGATGGCTCCAGTGTTACGCCAAAGGAACGTCTTAAGTGCAATAGTGAGACCGGATCCGCATCAAGAAACCCCGGAAGGCGTAGCAATCACTCTACCCCCTAGCTCGGCACACGGTCGAAACTCGTCCAGAGCTATTATTCCCAGGAGTTCGGTCCGAGATCAACTCCCTCTTCCTCCCCAGACTGTCCAGGTTCCGGTCGATGTTGTTCAACAGCTCGTCTAGTTGCTGACTAGGCAGGCCGAGGTTGATCAGCAGAGAAGCCAGCGCTACACCCAGCTGGAGGCTGAAATTGCCGAGATCCGGGCTCGCGACATCCCGGACCGGTCCTCTCCTCAAAATCATCCTCCCAGCAGAAGGACGTCAAGTCGAAGGCTTCACTGATCTCTTGCCTGGAGGAGACACCACCACTGTTCTCCACCTCGTCGGAAAGGAGGACGAGGATCTGGAACTCCCCCAAGCCGGACCCATGACGATAATTACTATCCTGAGGGTTCCCCTCATCGAAGTTCGTCTTTGGCATCCTCATCTCCGAGGCGGCGTTCTATAAGTCGGGAAAGATCCCCGAGGCATGAACATCGGTGCCCCCATGCACTCTCGAAGATCCCCTGTTAGGCACCGTAACCAACGATCTCCCCCGAGGGAGAAATTGACAGCCCGGAAAGGATCCTTCACGACGAAGATCTACTACTTTCCGGTGCCAAAATATCTTGAGAAACCCCCTGAAGGTTTGAAGATGTATGATGGGACTGATGATCCTGATCGCCATCTCGATTACTTCGATAAGATGATGCAATATCGGAACGTCCCAAACAAAATCAAATGTCGGATTTTCCCCCTCACTCTTGAGAAGTTGGCTTTGGACTGGTTCAGAGCCCTCAAACCGAACTCAATATCCTCCTGGGACCAGCTAGCCAAGTTATTTTCTGCCCATTTCGCCCACTCCAAAATGAAGCCAAGATCTACTACTTTCGCCCACTCCAATTCGGCAAGGGGAAAATGAGTCACTCCGGGACTATATTGAGAGGTTGAATAAGGAAGCCGCTCAGGTCCGGAACCTTGATGACTCTTTCCGGCTTTTCTTCATGGAAGCCGGTCTTCGAGAGGGAAGTCTTTTCCAAATCGATGTCGGAGTTAATCAAACTGAGTCGCTTGCCGAGTTCCTCCAGTGATCTCAGAAATACGTCGACCACGAAGAAGGAGCACTGTAGATGATTAAAGTGGGAGGAAATTTATCATTGTCTTATTTGGGAGGGTGCTGCCCAACGGTAAAATTCAAGGAGAAAGACTGTGTAACAATGTAAACCTTGCACTGAGAGTATGCTATTTGTCCCTAAGAGATTGTGATAGAAATAATCTATGGTGGAAGGAACAAATGTACACCATCAACCGAGATATTGGGATACAAATAATCAATGGTATTGCATTAATATGTTTTTATTTGTTTTTGGTTTTTCTTAGCTATAGTTTTTTGATGTTGCATTTTGATAGATTAATTTATTGTTTATATCTATAAAAAAAAATCTTGAGAATTAAAATGAGGATGTTTGCAGTTGGCATTTATTTGTCAATATTTTGTTGTTACAATTTTATATGTTTAAAATAATGCGCTTACCTCAAAAAATAAAATAACGTATTGTTAATTCCAGTAAAAAGAATAATGTGTTTTTATTATGTAGCTCATCGATGACATCAATATTATTTTTTAATAAAAACTTTTATGCATGAAATAATACAATTGCTTACAAATTCAAGGACCAATCAATTACAATTTTTTAGTTTAACAATATGTTTAGAAATTTCTAAATAGTTTAGGGATCTCCATCGTATTTAAACTTAATTTGTATGTAATAAATCTTTATGATATAAGGTCATTTGCACCGGAAACTGGGAAATATAATAAAGCATATTCTAATACAATATTTATGATATATTTAATATAATCTTTGTACTTTCTCCTTTAATAAACACTATCTTTTACAATATCTTTGCTTCCACAAAAAAAAAAACAATATCTTTAACAATTTTCTCTTGAACTTCTGTAAAATTTTCTCTATCTTTAATCTGAATTACTTCTCAAAATTTTCTCTAGAACTTGCTCATACATGAATTGACTTAGGAATATGAAAATTCCAAATTATTATTATTATTATTTATTTATTTATTTATTATTATTATTATTATTATTATTATTATTATTATTATTATTATTATTATTATTTAACACTATCTTTAACAATGATGTTACATTTACAGCATCTAAATATATGAGATATTGCACTATTTCTGTTAAATAAACAACACTGATAATAAAATCTGAATTACTTTTTTCTTATCAATTTGCTATGTTATTGGTAAGTTATTATGTACTTATGGCTATTTTTTTTTATAAGCAATGTAACTTATGGCTATTTATGTTATGCTATTTAATGGCGTGTTTGGTTACTCACAAGTACTTGTGGGACAATTTATGAGAGAGAGTGACACAAATATATATATATATATATATATATAAATAAATTATGAGAGAGAGTAATAAAATTTACTGTTATTATCCGGAAATAATTATTGAATTCAATAATTTATTTACTAAACAAAGACAACTTAATTATGCATAGTAAACCAAAAAGTAAATTATGCATACCGAAGGTTGCAAGCAAGATATTCAAGAATCGAGTGCTAGAAACTAATATTTCCCCCTCCCCCTAACTATATATTAACCATTATCTTATTCATATAAAAAATGCAATTAGTGAATTAAGATACATGGAATAAAAAGGGTTGGAGGTTGAGGGAGATGAGTGAAGAAAAGAAGATTGAGTATACTATACCAAACAAATACCATTTGAAATACTAGACATTACATTCTCTTTCTTTCTTTAATTTACTGCATTTATAGAATTTGTCCTTCAACAAATACTATATTCACTACAAGAAATTCGCTCGTTTCAGACGGACAACAAATAAAGCAAATTCCGTCGCAAAATGACATTTCCGACGGACAAAATTCTGTCGCAAAACCGCTCGTTGCAAATTGTTTTCGACGGATTTTTCCGTCGCAAACTATTCTGTCGCAAATCCGTCGCAAAATTTCGTCGCAAATCTGTTGGAAATATAAAAAAAAATTAAATCATACTTTGAATTCTTTGGACATAAAAAGCTGTCACATTCAGTTTTTACATAGAACAAAACAATAATTCAATTACAACATTGAATCACACATTTTCCAATCATCAACTCCCACATAGAACATCCATGCCATGTAGATTTGGGAAAGTTGTACTTTCGCCGTGAACTCCTGCATAAAACAAACAAACTCAATGCCTAGTCAATATGAACTCCAAGTCTTCAAGCCACTAAAAAGTAAAACTGAGAATGTTATTGTCTTAAGCAAATGGAAGTAATAGAAAACTAATAGCTAATTGAGAACAACAAACAAAAAAAATACAAATGACATTATATAATCTAGAAATAGGAACTAACCTAAAGACCAAACCCAAATAAAAGAAACTAATCAGCAAACCACAATCCTTAAAGAGAAGAAGTTTAGTTGATAGAAAAATTAAGTGAAAAGGAGAATCAACAAGGATGCATGAAGTAGTTGTAATTACGGTACTATATTAGTTATCTGGAAACAAACCGTAGCTTATCAACAACTCACAAGAATGTACTGATCTTGATTAGCTTATGAAACTATAATTTTAAATATGCCTTTGGTCAAATATAATAATGAACACTATAGTAACTAGTATTTAGATGGACTTTGATTCTCTCCTTTCATCTCCTCCATCTTCTTTATCTCTATTTTAATTTCACTCTCTTTCATCATTATCGCTTAATTTTTTAATGACCATCCAAAATTATATCAAGGTTAGCTTATATCATTAGGAAGATATCGTCATCATCACTAGTGCAAAAATGACATTAGAATTAGACATTTAAAGTCAGGCGCCCAGATGCCTGACTACATAGGTAGACACGGTGGCAAACTTGTAAATAAGTGGCAAAAATCGCGAGTATTAAGGTCAAGCGGATACACGCCTGACTTCTAAAGTGAAGAAATAGTGAAAAAATAAGACTTTAGAAGTCAGGCATGTATGCGCCTGACTACATAAGTGACACGGTGGCAAACTTGTAATTAGCAGTGGATTTTTTTTCTTCTGTTCTAATACTTTAGACGTCATGCGTCTATTCTCGCTTGACCTCTAAAGTACTTTAGAAGTCAGGCATATACACGCCTGACCTCTAAAGTACTAAAATAAATAAAAAAATTTCACCCTCTCAAATCAGAACACTCTCTCCTCTCCATTCTCACTCTCACTCTCACTCTCACGCGAAAACCCTAATCCTTCTTCTTCTCTAATCCTTCTTCTTCACTCCCTCGCCCCCTCACCCCCTCACCGTCACCCACACTCCCTCACCGTCACCCTCACTCCCTCACTCCCCCTCACCGTGAAACTCAGAACACTCTCCACCCCATTCACGCCATTCTCAAGCCGTCCTTTCGCGTCCTCACGCCTCACTCCGAGAACGCTGCTCTCCGCTTCGCCTCGCCTCGCCTCGCCTCGCCTCGCCGTGCACCACTCCACCCTCCGGCGCGCGTCTTTTCCGTTGCTCTCTCCACTTCAGTTTCACGCTCAACGCTCACGCTCACGCCCTCTGCTTCTGAGTTTCACGCTAAACTCCTCTTCCATTTTCCAGGCAAGTCTCCCTCTCTCTCTCTCTCTCTCTCTCCCTCTCCCTCTCCCTCTCCCTCTCCCTGTGTCTCTCTCTCTCTGTCGCTCTCTCTGCCTCTCTTTCTAGGTTTTTTTTTTGATACTGTTCTGAATCCCCTATTGCAACGAGCGTGTTGCACAGCTCCTATCTAATTCCTAATTTCTCAGTTTGAAACATGTGTGTTGCAAACCCTAGTTTTTTTGATTTGAACACGGGTCAGATCCAGAAGTCGCAAACCCTAGTTTTTTTGATTTGAACATGGGTCAGTTTGATGATGCTTATGAGTATAGGCATGTTGTTGAAATGGAAATCTTCCTGTTTGATTTTGATGAGTCTGAAATGAAATCTGAATCGTGACTTTTGTTTGACTTTCAATTTAATGAACTCATCAATATCATAACAGTTCTTTGATTGGAATAGCTTCTGTGTGTGATGATGATTCTATTGGAAACTCTTGGATACACATAATCCTTCTAATGTGATAGTTGTTTTTATCAATAAAATCTCATTCATTTGTTTGACATACTAATGTGATAGTTGTTTTTATGTTATTGTGATAGTTTAAGATTGCTATAGCTATAAATATCATTCATTCATTTGTTTGACATGAATTCAGAGAGTTTAAGGAAGCCAACAAGGTGGACAGGGAGTTGAATGGTGTAGAATTAATACGGTGATGAGTGCTGGTTGAGTTTTTCTTGTGAGTCTTGTGCTTGAGGAGACAAAATTAGAGTTCATTTGTTAAGTTGATGCATATGGATGTGCTCGATGAAGATAAGTGTATTTGGATTTCTAGAAAGGTTGGAATGTTTGTTTTTTGTTTGATTTCCTGACATAGTTGGTTCTTGGTGTAGGTAATGGAATGACATTGTGATGAAGCCATGACATATGATTCAGTTTCTTCACACAATCACAAGTTAGAATACGCTCAAGCTTTTGTGAAGAAAGGGTATATTATGTCTTACATCTTTAGAGCCAAATCCAAGTTAGAAAGGGTATATTATTTCTTTTTAATGTGTTGCTCAAGAGAAGAATGTAAATGTTACTGATAGAAGCAGGCAGACTAGAAGGGGGTTAGATACTCAGAAGAGAGGAAATTTAGGTGAGAAAAATGGGACTACAGGGACTGCTACTCAGACTGTGGAAGAGATGAACACAGAGGAAACAATTGAACCAATTGTGTCAGGGAATTTTCAGTCAATTCTTGCTGAAGATAAAGAGAATACTGCAAGAGATTCCAATATGGATATGGATCACATGGAGAGAAATGATGGTGATCAAGATGCAGAACATCACAGGAGAGATAATTATGTTCACTATGAAGATTGGACCACTGTTGATGAGAATGGACAAGTGCAGGTTCATTCCCAGGAGATACCAATGAAGGATAACACTGGGAGGTTTGGCACAACCAGCTTCAAACTAGTTCCCAGGATCCCAATTTGAAGCAGGTTTTGGCAGATAATGGGACTGAAATTGAATACGCAACAAGAGATGACTTTGTTATGGAGCAATTGGATGAGCCCTCTTCCCCTACCACGGCTTCAGAAGGTTTGTTTGTGTCTAATTATTCTTTCCTCAGTTTTTATGATTGTACAAGCAAATTTATTCGTGTGGAATATTCGTGGTGCTGGTAATCCTGAATTGTTTAGAAACATTAAACAATTTACTGATGTACATAAGCCGATGTATTGGTTATTGTGGAGCCTAGGGTAGACCCAAGCAAACTCCAAAGGACTTTCCCGCTTCTTGGATACACTGGTTTCTGCTACTCCCCTGTTCAAGGTTTTGCATGTGGTATTATTTTAGCATGGAAACAAGCAAATGTGAGTGTTAAAGTGCTGAAGACAACTTCCCAATTTATCCATGCTGAGATTAGCATCAATAGAGAGCAAGAATGGTTCTTCACAGCTGTGTATGCAAGTCCTCATGAGTGCAGTAGAAGGATTATGTGGGGAGAGCTGTCTAATATAGCTAACAGTATGCAAGGTGACTGGTAAAGCCGAGTTAGTTGATGATGATAGAGGTGAACTTGAGAAAAGCAATATCCTTCTAATGGGCCCAACAGGATCAGGTAAACCAGTTTTTAGTTTTTAGCCTACCTTCTCAACTCTCAGGTGTATCTGTATGTACTTATGGTTGTGTAGTAGTTTCAATTTTCAGTGTGATAGTGATTTAGCTGCTGCAGAGCCAGTGATAGTGTCTTTACAGATTGAAGGAAGAAGAGCATTACTCACTTGTCTTCTCACAACTGGTTAGTTACTTCAAGAATCTCTTATATGTTTTGCCATAATAATTTCATTTCCAAGTGGCTTGCTTGCTTAATTAATTGATTGATTTTATGTTATGTCAGTTGCTGGAGTCTATGCATGTGATGTTGCTGGAGCTGTTAGCACTAGCACTGGTGGGTTCCCAACGCCGAACGAGCTATGTAAGGGACTTGATAAATTCGTAATTGGACAAGAGAGGGCTAAGAAGGTATGTGCGTGACTATTTTTCAATGATTTTGTGATTTGCAGTGAACTCGAGAGATTGGTGATTAATGTTACCTTAATTGTATTTGCAGGTTCTTTCTGTGGCAGTTTATAATCGCTATCAGAGAATATTTCATGAGTCTTCATCCAAGTCCAAGTGGTTGGTATATTACTTCAGCTTGTTAGCC
The DNA here is from genome assembly GCA_039519185.1 of Astragalus membranaceus. NCBI lineage: Eukaryota > Viridiplantae > Streptophyta > Magnoliopsida > Fabales > Fabaceae > Astragalus > Astragalus membranaceus. The sequence continues at coordinate 170,811,660 of CM076848.1, read as the reverse complement.
TTTCTTTTATTTGCTTTTTTTCTGTAGTTATTTTTTATTACTGCTGTTAAGCAATGGGATTTGTTTCTGTTAACTCTGTGCGTTTAGATGCTGCTTTTCCATGTTCTTACTATTTTGAATGTTAGGCCTGCAGGAGAGTCAAGTAATGATGGTAAAGCCGAGTTAGTTGATGATGATAGAGTTGAACTTGAGAAAAGCAATATCCTTCTAATGGGCCCAACAGGAGAGTCAAGCAATGATGTTCTTACTTAATATTGCAATATCCTTCTGCAAATTTTTGTCTGTGTTCACTAACATTTTCATGCTATATCTTCACATTGTGGATGATGATGAATCAACAAAATATTGCATGTCACAGTTTATTTGGGTAAGTACTTAAAATCCTTTGCTAAAGAGCTGTATTGTGAAACACCCTTTGGTAGTGTAACTGAAACTGATATGTGATAAATTTTTGTTTATTGAATTATTTAAGGTGGTTATGATATGGAAGTGAAAGCTGCAAAAGCATATGATCTAGCTGCTCTAAAGTATTGGGGACCTTCAACACATATAAACTTCACTGTATGTTTCAACTAATTAAGGACCAATTTTCACTACAAAATCTCAATCTTAGATTCATTAAACTCCCATTCTTTCTGTTGTTTTCTTTTGGCAGCTAGAAATTTACCAAACTGAACTTGAAGTAATGAAGAACATGACTAGGCAAGAATATGTTGCACACTTGAGAAGGTACAAAATCTACTAATTAGGATTTAGTGCTATTAATAACTATTGTTGTGAATAATGATATGTTGATAGTTTTTGGTTCTTCTGTAGAAAGAGTAGTGGGTTTTCAAGGGGTGCTTCACAGTACAGAGGAGTGACAAGGTTTTTAATGCTATTTTATTGCTTCTTTTTCCTCTAAATTATAATGGAGACATTAATTTGGGGTTTAATTAGATATCTAAATTTAGTTTTGGATCTGTTATGTAGGCACCATCAACATGGTAGATGGCAAGCAAAGATTGGCAGAGTTGCAGGAAATAGAGACCTCTATCTTGGCACATTCAGTAAGTTCTTCCAAGAAATGATATATATATATATATATATATATATATATATATATATATATATATATATATATATATAAATTTCTAAGAAAGAATTCACACTTTTTTAATGTAGCGTGTATTTATCTCTCATGTCTTTGACCTCGTTCCGATGTTCAGGAGAAAGGGATCCTGACCTCGTTCTAATTATTTTTGTCCTTGAACTAAATTCAGGCACTCAAGAGGAAGCAGCAGAAGGATATTTGGCCCATAGGAGAGTCAAGTAATGATGTTCTTACTATTTTTGTCCTTGATTTTGTTTGAATATGTTGATACTTAAAGTTGATTGTTATAGCACTAATTCCCATGGAATCTTGTCCTAATTGTGTCTGCCATTGGTTCAGTGTTGTGGACTGGAATTTACTTCGTTGTTCCAATTGAGCCATAAAATTAATTGTGAAGTAGTTTACTTTGAACTTATTAACTTATTAACTGTGAGTATTATTTATGAACTGAGCAATGATATATGACTCCATGGCCCAATGGATAAGGCGCTGGTCTACTGGACCAGATATCTGGGTTCGATCCCCAGTGGAGTCGCTTCTTTTTAACGAAAAATTTGTATAATCAGGGTGTATAGATTAAACCAAAATTTAAAAAAAAAAATAAACTTTTAAGGTCAGGCGCAATAATGCTTGACTTTAAATCATACTTACGAAGTCAGGCAAGAATTAATGCTTGACTTCGTAAGTATGATTTAAAGTCAAGCATTTATTCTTGCTTGACTTTAAATCATACTTACGAAGTCAGGCAAGAATAAATGCTTGACTTTAAAACAGACTTACGAAGTCAGGCGCTATAAATGTTTGACTTTAAAACAGACTTACGAAGTCAGGCGCAATAAATGCTTGACTTTAAATCAGACTTACGAAGTCAGGCTATCGCTTGACTTTAAAACTCCAGACATACAAAGTCGACTTAATAAAAGTCAAGCGCCCGCCTGACTTTAAATCCCCTTTTCGCCTGACTTTAAATCCCTTTTTTGCACTAGTGTCATATATATCCCTAAGACAGATGGTGTTAGATATCTAACCTAACGTGACTGGAAATATACAATCGAAGCCTTGAAAATGTCGATTAAAGGAAAGAAAAAGAGGAGGAAGATAGAGTATTATTGATAGGAACCTCAAGCTTTATCAAAAGAGTTACACGAACGCAATCTATGCGCCTCTTGGAATCTATCCAAGTCTCTACTACAAACTGAAAACTGGATGCTATCCCTTATCATGATTCCTCTATATATAATAGAGGAATAGAGCATAGGATAGGATAACTAACTAACTACCTCTATCTATTAAAATAACTAACTGACAGCTAATGCACTAACAGCTAGTTACTGACATAAAATAGAACAAAACAGAATAAACAGAACAGCAACAAAACAGAACAGGATAAACAGAAGCAGCAGCTATATGGACCTGGGGGCCCTAACAATTCCACCCTCTTAAAAATGAGACTTGTCCTCAAGTCTCGATGTAGTGTTCTTCATCACTGTGTATTGCACCATTACTCTGGTCTTCTTCTAACACCACGATCTCTCTATCCCCAGTAATGTCTTCATTGTCGGCCAACACCATGACGCGCAAATTACCTTCTGGGCAACGATGTCCAGGTGTGAAAGGTGCGCCACAGGAGAAACAGAGTCGTTCTTTCCACCGTCTGGCTTGCTCTGTTTTTGAAAGAAATTGAATACCTGGTTTACGCGGCGGAGTTGACGGCTGAGGCTTGCTAGTATTGCTCGTATTTGAAGAGGCAGTAGAATTGGTAGAGGTGGCTGTTGAATTCGCCGGCGAGTCATGACTTAGGCTTCGCGACCCGTTTGGGTCATCGCGTGACCCGATACTGGTGATAATTCCCGAGCCACGAAAACGCGAGTCTTTGTAGTTGTTTGATGACGGTGGTGCGTTGCGAGGATCCCGGTGTGCTTCTTCCACGTGACGAGCCAAGGATAGAGCCTGTACCACTTTCTTGGGTTGTAGAAGGCGAACCATGTCGCGTATGGATTTGCGTAAGCCATTGAGGAAATATCCTAGCAAGATTTGTTCCGGCGTGCTTCTCGCCTGAGCCACAAGCGCTTCAAACTCACGTATGTAATCGTTAACAGACCCACACTGCCGTATACCGGATAGACGTTCATGGACTGACCCGAGTGCGCAATCTCCAAACCGTTCCATAATTGCTTCGGAGAAAATGTCCCATGTGGGATCTTGGACATCATCGGTCCAATATTGGAACCAGTGGATAGCGTCCCCTTCCATACATATCAATGCCAGTTTCAATTTTTCTGCATCAGCAGTAATACCTTGTAATTCAAAGAACTTGCGTGCACGCGTCAACCATGCTAAAGGGTCATCTCCCTCGAAGGTAGGCAGCTCCACCTTCTTTGTCCACGCCTTAGTAATGTCTGGATGTGTTTCTCCAGTGATATCAACGATTGTAGCATTGTTCTTGGGTGGTTCTTGGTTGTTCTTGGGCGGTTCTTTGTTGTTATCAGCGTCTGAACTCTCTGGTGTTGGAGTGGCAGAGGGTGGTTGGAGAGTTTGGAGCGTTTTCATGAGTTCTTGAAACTGAGAGTCCAGTTTCTTGTTGAGAGAAGTGTTTTCAGCGCCCAAATGATGTAATTTCGCATTGATTTCAGTACTCAAAGCAGCTAGTTTCCGTTCAAGTTGCGTGTTGAATGTCGTGCCAACCTCTTGTAATCGTTCTTCCATCTTCTTCTCAAGGGCTGCCACATCGGCCTTAGTCATGGTTCTTGGCTAGGTCGGACCAATTGTTAGATATCTAACCTAACGTGACTGGAAATATACAATCGAAGCCTTGAAAATGTCGATTAAAGAAAAGAAAAAGAGGAGGAAGATAGAGTATTATTGATAGGAACCTCAAGCTTTATCAAAAGAGTTACACGAACGCAATCTATGCGCCTCTTGGAATCTATCCAAGTCTCTACTACAAACTGAAAACTGGATGCTATCCCTTATCATGATTCCTCTATATATAATAGAGGAATAGAGCATAGGATAGGATAACTAACTAACTACCTCTATCTATTAAAATAACTAACTGACAGCTAATGCACTAACAGCTAGTTACTGACATAAAATAGAACAAAACAGAATAAACAGAATAAACAGAACAGCAACAAAACAGAACAGGATAAACAGAAGCAGCAGCTATATGGACCTGGGGGCCCTAACAGATGGCTGTTTAATTAGTCATCCAAAATTAGTCCCAGTCATGATGTTTGTTCTATTAGAACTTATCTAGTTGACACATGTTTATTCTGTCAGTCAGTCCAATAGTTGAGCACACGCCAAAATACAATTTTGCAACAACCTCCAATAGGACTAACCTGGCTAGCTATGACAATCACAACCAAATGAAAAGAAATCAGGCAAGGAATAGCTTAATTTAAACAAGACAATGACAGAGAAAAGCAATCAGGCTACAAGGCAACGAATAGCTCATTGGAGCACACTGTTCTGAAAGTAGTCAGGCATGAAGAAATGAAACAATGCACTAAGGTAGCAAGCATCAATTTGAAAAGATTTTCCTCTAAATCAAGGCAAAAGGACACAAGTTGCATCAGAACATGTGAAAATGAAATACTACTTTTGTGTTGGATAAATTTTATATCAAGCAATCACGCAATTAAAACATTTATGCTCAAAATAGTCAACAATAAGAGAAATGGGACACCTTTAAGATCTGTAAGCAGAAATAAGATCAACTTATTGTAATGCCCTAAAATGAAAAAAAAAAGTATACTTAGTTTTGATTACTTATCACTGAAGTTGTATAGGAAGAATAGAAAACCAGAACAAAATTGCTACCTTAAGCACCGGATGACTAGGGCGTGATGGATAGGAAAACCACACATCATCAAGCTCCACTTCCCGATCTTGATCACTACATTAACAGACATTTAGGATCACTTCTTATTAAATAAGATCATCTACCTTGCATAGAAACTATTTTAAGGTATAAAGGGGTATATTTAATTTATGAATGATCTGAAATTCACATTATAAAGAGTGAAAGAGAGATGCTTATGAATTTGTACTCTTACCTTGTATATAATCCTGAGAGGCCAGATATCGAAGATCCAACTATAAGGCAGCGTAACGAGTCAACATAAAAATAAAACTAGCAGTTCAAATGCAACAAATCAAGTTACCACCGAAATGAATCAAAAGGAAAAACAACTAGCATCTTAATCAACCCAGCCAATAACTAAAAGTCTAAGATCCATGGCCCATGGGTCATGCATAAAGAATGAAAGACCTCCAGAAAAGAGTCCAACAACTTTTTGTACCACCAAGCAGTCCCTATATATACAACAATGTACATAACTGAATCAGTTAAAGGAAGCTGAGCCAATTACTAAGACTAACAAGCTAACGACTATACAAATTCATCTACGGACTCATACCAAGTGAGCTACCGGACTAAGTTATACAAGTAAACTATACAATAAAATATTGCCTATTCTAACAGCCCCCCTCAAGCTGGATCATGAGTAACAATCATGTGCAGCTTGAAGAGAAGAGAAGAGTCTTGTTGTTGTGAAAATCTGCTAACTAATCTTTGAAGGCAAGTGTAGCTCCATGGGACCTAATTGTATGTGCAGCAGCAACCCAATCGAGTAACCCCACAAGCAAACAATGCAAAAGATGAACATTACAGTAAGATGCTTATAGAAGGAAGGTCTAGCAGGTAACCTTTCTCTCCACATGTGGTGGAAAACTTCTCTTCTATCGCAACAGAACAAAATTTAAGTCACAGATTCAAAAAGTAAAACTTATCTTCCTTTCTACACCTCCACAATAGTAGAACCAAAACAAAACAAATCAAAGAGAATCCAATTTTCTTCTTCTCCACTACAAGGCTAAAATCAACAGATTCTTTAGACAAAAGGACTTCTCAACGGTGCTTGTAAATCTACTGCATGACTTTGTCCACTCAAAATGTGAAATCAAAGCAATGCGCAAACAGAAGTGCAAGGAGCTAACCAAATAGTTTTCAGAGAGCAAAGTGAGATGCAGAAGAAACGAAATCGAAACTAAAAAAAATTGGAGAACGCAACTGAAATTAGAATTTGCAATCAAGAATCGATTCAAAAGTGAAGGTCGATTCAGAGACTGAAACTAAGAAATTAGGAATCGAAATCAGAGTGTGAAGAAAAAGACGAAATCGGAATCAAGAGCGATTCACAGAGAGGAAAGCGAAGAACACAAAATGCGAAATCGAAACATGCAAACGCAATCGAGAATCGCAAACTCAGAAACTGCAGAGAAGAGAACCGATCTAGGTCACAAGCCAGAATCAGGAGAGAAACAGCAGAATCGATTAAAGAGAGAAAACGAAACTGAATCAAGATCAAGAAAGGAGGAAATCGATTTAGGTCAAAAGAAAAGGGGAAAAACGAACCAGAATCATCAAGGATCGATTCTGAAGGAGATGAAGATGGCGACTTCGAAGGACGCAACGGAAGCGATTGACGCAACGGAAGCCGAATCTGAATCACTTGAACCAGATCGCAAAGCCAAAAGAGAGGAAAAATAGCGATTTACAATGAGCAAAATTGCAGCAAGAAGAAACCGAAACCAGATTCTAATAGTGAATCTGAGAATGAATCGAGATCCAGAGAAGAAGGTGATGCAGCACTTTGAGGCGGCAAACAGAGAGTGGATCAAGATTCAGAGAGAGAGAGCATCGCTTCAAACAGTGCGATGAGAAGAGAAGAAAAACTGTTTAAGCTTTTCTGAGAGAGAGGCCTCGCGAGAAAGAAAAGGAAAACCAGATCCATGAAGAGGAGGAAAACTGGAAAAAAAAAAGGACGCAGAAGGTATGGAGATGGTGAGCGGCTGAGTTATGGTGTTTTTCTGAGAGAGACGGTTACTGGTTTTTGAGAGAAACTCGCGAGGGAGAAGAGAGGCTCACGAGAAAGAGAAAGGAAAAAAAATTCCATAGAGAGACTCGTGAGGCAGAGAGTGAAGTTCAGCTTTTTTTTTTGTTTTGCTCTGGTACCAGTGTTAGAATTATAAAACTGAACTTGTTTATTGAATGAGGGATCGGTCCCTATATATACAACAATGTACATAACTGAATCAGTTAAAGAAAGTTGAGCCAATTACTAAGACTAACAAGCTAACGACTATACAAATTCATCTGCGAACTCATACCAAGTGAGCTACCGGACTAAGTTATACAAGTAAACTATACAATAAAATATTGCCTATTCTAACACATATCATATCATGACTTGTGACTACGTATTATGATTCTTCAAACCAATTTAAACCCAATTGAAAGAACATGATTCATAACAAGATGCTTACTTAAAACTTCATTACTCTTGCAGCAAATATTAAGGCAGAGACAATGCCAATTTACTTGCCCAATGATTTTACTACAAGGATGGCTTTCATTCTTTTTCCTAGAAGCTTCAAAGTGCAAGGACAGGGAGGCGAGAGTGGCGGTAGTGGGTGGTGGTGGTGGAAGAGAGTGGAAATGGTTGAGGGTTAGAGTGAGAAGTGAGACTGAAAGAGAGTCGGAGGAAAGTGAGAATGAACGAGAGAAGGAAACGCAAGTCTTATACGTTGAAATCGTAGTGACGAAGCAAACCGTCGGAAACCGTAAACAGTAGTGACAGACAAAACTCCGTCGGAAACTTTGGTAGCTAATCTAGATTATTCTTGTAGTGCACTAAGCCACAGGTTGCCATTGGTATTGAATTTAGAAATTAAAAATAAATATAATACGTAACCAAAATATGTCTTTTATGCATTAGTAATATTTTTGACTCAATGTATAGGTAATATGTAACAATAAATATATATGTGTGTACACAAAACTACATGTATATATAGAAAAGTACATGTATGGTATTTTTTATTTTTTTTGGAGTACAAATTTTATTTATATTTTTAATATTATCATATCTCTTATATCAGAATTAGAAATTATGAATAGATAGTTGATAATTCTTGAAAAAATATCTTAAACATTTTAAAATTAAAATTATCTTTTTATAAACAACTTCAATGGTGCCTCTATGTGAAATCGAAATTACATTTTTAATCATTTAATTTTGTTTATAAATCATTTTAATTTGTATTTATCTATTTTAATTGTATTTGTGTTTATGTGTCTTTGTTCGTGCATTTTTGAGTTTTCGTGTCTCTTTCATTAGCGGCTCCTCAAGCTTTTTAGTCAAGATCCACTAGTGGATATAACACTTTCATACATAGCTTAACATAAATATTATTTCAATACAAAGATTTGCTGGATCACATGTAGACAATCTTTTATACCAATATGTTATTTGGAAACAGAAATATTATTTGTTTGTTTATACAATGCAAAGACTGAATGTAAAGAGTTTTAACATAATTAAATTGAAGTGCACTTTTCCATGCCATACTCGATCATCTTCCATCATCCAAGGCAATTGCAACATGATCTTTCAAGCTGTCATATCCAGTAAATCCATGTATGCTGCTATCACCAGATTTATAAATGCTAGTCGATCCTTCACAAAGCAAGTACTGAGTCTCCTCTATATTTTGGCCTGAATTGGACCAAGAGTGCTTCTCCATTAACCTCATTCCCTCCAACTCCATAGTCACTTCCTTCATGCAAGGTCTTTCCTCTCCTTTAAGTCTCAAACACCTTGATGCAAGTATAGCAACCTTCATGATCTCTTGCTCATTTTCTTCATTCTTGATTCCATCCTGGCACTGAATTCTTGTCAAAAGGGAAATGGCCTTGTAAATGTTTTGGCTTAAAGGAATATTGATCTTCCCTGACAATAAATGAATAGCTAGCTGCATGACAAAATTTGCGTTGAATCGGAAAAAGGAGTTGCTTCTATACTTATATTCGTCAATTGAGGAGGAATATCCACCTCACAACAACCTCTACCCGAACATGTTCCATCGTCTTCACCTTCCTTAAATATTAGATCACCAATTCGTGTTAAGCATCCCGTTGAATATGAACTGCCATCATCATCATAGATATGGAGATAACCATAACTGTCACGGCCAACCGTAATTAATAAACTTATTTTTCTTACTCGAAATGCTTAACCACGCCGTGTCTAACGTGGGAGCATTTGTTGTTTCATTAGCGCAAGCTTGGGAGAGGTAAAACGCCACATCCATTTGACTTTAATTTCGAGGAAGCTAGCTGATGTTTAAAACTTGTACATCACCAACGTATAATTTGGAGTCAGTGCAATTGAGTTCAAATTTGGGCTCCCAGAAACAACATGTTGGATTGCCTATGCCAAATGGATATGGAATTTCGACATCTCCGCATTTGGATGTGCAGCCAAGTAGGGTTCGTCTTCCTCCTGATTTTGCGGGTAAGTAATCAGCACCAACTTCTCCTACCTGAAGGGTTAATGCAACCACTAACACACGCCATGTGATCAGTTGGGTGGTCATTTCCATTGCCATGGTTCATTCACTTCACAATCTAGAACTAGAAAAATGTACAGGCCTTAAGAACTACCATGTGTTGTGGCTTGAGGTGGGTCACTTTGGTTTATTTATAGATAAAAAATACTTTAAATTTAGTTTTTTTCCTCCGAGAGCAGCACGCCCGCTGAATAATTCATTCACTTCACTAGTAAAGAACTGTCCAGGTAGGGTTTGGATTTGCTGTCAAGAAATAGTAGGATTTGGATTCATTAGTAGCATTTTTGTTTGTGGAATTTTAGCCTTTATTTTGTTTGTGGAATTTTAGCCATTAATTAGTAGCATTTTAGTAACATTTTTGTCAAGAGATTGGATGAAAGAGTAAAGATATGATATTTATCAACACTTTTTATTGAGTTAGTTAAAGCTAATTTAGATATCTAAACCTTTTTAATAAACTCTCCAAATATTTTTTTTTATTAAGGATCTAAACTCTATTTTATTAATGCATGATAATTTTTTCAATTGAATTTTCAAATCAAGCTAGAGACCTTAAGAAAAATATTCTCTAACTTTTTAGCGGGAAAATTAGCATAACTTTAGACAAATGACATAAAACATATAAAGTATGAAGTACTTCCTCCGATCCATAATATAAGAGAAAAAACAATGCACCTCACATACCAAAAAATAACATTGAAACAAGTTTTTTTCAACTAATAAAGGTGACATCTAACTTATTATTCTTTTTGATAAGTACTAGTCAGTCAATACATAACATATTATTCTTTTTGATAGCGCAATGGATATTATTTCCCAAAGTGAAGAAGATCACACGTTCATATTTGCGTGAGGGGCATAACTTTCAATTGTGAATAAGATGTTATTCAGATGTAATATGTAAAAGGGAAAAGGAGAAAGAGGAACTTACCTGAGAGACTATAAAGAATGAAAGACCTCCAGAAAATAGTCCAACAACTTTCTGTACCACCAAGTAGATAAGAAATGAGTAAAGAAACAATTATTCATTGTTTCTCAATTTGTTTCAGAAACATCAAGTGGGGGGAGGGTGATGATATTCGTGGCTGCACATGACAGCCACAGATGCTATTCATTTTTCTTTTTTTAAGGAGAAAATGAATTTCATGCTTCACATAACTAGTGAATTAAATCAGACAAACACTCATGAATAAATGCCAAAATTAAATGGTGAAACAAATCATGACTTGTGACTATATATTATGATTCTTCAAACCAATTTAAACCCTATTGAAAGAACACGATTCATAACAAGATGCTTACTTACTTAAAACTTCATTACTCTTGCAGCAAATATTAAGGAAGAGACAATGCCAATTTACTTACCCAATGATTTTCCTACAAGGATGGCTTCATTCTTTTTGCTATGTATTGCAAGTCTTTCTGGAATCAAATCTTTATTCCTAATTAAAAAACAAATATAAAGAAACTGAGTTATAAATTACAAAGAAGAAAGAACATAATTCATAACAACAAACTCAACAACTCTGAAGCATGAGACAAACATCTACAGTGACAAAAGTCTTTCTAACTCCAGCCTAAACCAAGCAATTTTGAAGCCAACATAATAATACATTCCCCAATAATGGAAACAAGAATTCAACAAAAAGCAAATGAGTAATATAAATTCAGTAAACACTTAACACTAGCTAATACAAGAGGAAAATTGAGTACTTACAAGTAGCTGAACATTAACAACCTTACAAAAGATATGTGGCTGAAGATCATAGGTAGTATCTTCAATGGTGAGAAAGGAGAGAAAGAGGAAACTTGTTCTAATTAAATGACCCTGTGGATTAACTTAGACATTAGGGATAAACTCCTTATTTGTGCATTAACTTTGAAATTAGGGATAAGCTCCAGAAATTATTGGACAACTAAAGACAAAACATAATGATAATCTAATCAAGCATAGAAATATTAAAGGTAATGTAATCAAGTAAAAAAAATTCTAGTTTACCGAAAAAGAATGAAACACAACCCCCAAATAGGAGCCAACAGCAAATAGAGAAATACACTTCAAATGTTTCATACTTCAAACAAAGAAATACAGAACTAGGGAACGAATCTATTAACCTAGAAGCTTCAAAGTGCAAGGACAGCCACTGAATGCTTCTTCCAAGCTTCATATAGGGTTCGGATTGAAGCTGTAAAATTAGGAAGAGGATGTTAGGGTTTTCAGTAAGTCAAAAATTAGGGTTCTGATTAGGATACAGTAGAATAGAAGTACAATACTTACCAAAGATGAAGAAGAAGTAGTAGAATGCTTGGCCAGCAGTGGAAGAGGAGCGATGGCAGCAGTGGAAGAGGAGCGATGGGATACGGGTTTTGGGCTGGGTGGGTCGCTCGAAGGGGTTGAAGTGAGGGGGAGAGGGAGCGGTTCTGGGCGGCGACAAGGAGGCGAGAGTGGCGGTGGTGGAAGAGAGTGAAGAGCGTTGAGGGTTAGAGTGAGAAAAGAGAAGTGAGAATGAAAGAGCGTCGAAGGAAAGTGAGAAAACCTAGTGGACAGGGCCAGTGAATTGGAGTTCGGCCCAATGCAAGACCAACCGAACCACTTACACAGGACCTCGGCATGGCCCGCAAAGAGAAGTTACCAAGAACAGGTGTCGCAGTGAGGGGACACGTGGAACTCATTTGGCTGGAACCGAGCTAACCGCTGGTAACCGGCCTCCCAAGGTAACTGCCGAGGAGAACTAGATATATAGGACTCTAGGCCAGAGGAGAGGGGACATTCATTCAGCGACTAACTCCACTTTCTGTACTGGAGAGAACCGCCATACTTGTAACTGCCGAGTTGATTGAGCAGAGACATTCTTACTCAAGAACATTTGGCGCCCACCGTGGGGCCCGGTAAATTTAATCCCGGCCACACATTGCATTTTTGCCGCGATGGTAACTACCCGTCGGGGACGCCGGCGTCAACCGCCGCTGTCACCCCCTCGCAGAACACAAGCCTCACAGGCAGGACCACATGCACAGGATCCCCCCACACCGGGAACAACTCAAACACCGGTGGCTCAATCTATCAATGTCACAGCCACCCAAACAGTTAGGAAGAACAACAACCAGTTTCTCAACCGATCCAGGCTGCGATGCCTGAGCATCCGTTCCTGGTCGGAGTCAATGCAGTCCTCGACGAACTGCGCAAGCAGAACCAGTCCCTGCAGCAACAAGTTGATGAGATGAAACAAGAGAGAGATCCTAACTCGCTCGATAGAGTCCAAATGGAAAAGCCCCAACCATTCACAGATGCCATCATGAACGACTTGGTTCCCCAGAATTTCAAACCACCACCCTTGGAACCATATGACGGTCGCCGAGATCCTCAAGAACACCTAACCGCATTCGACACATAGATGGCCATCATTGGTGCCCATGAAACGCTAAAGTGTAAACTGTTCTCCGGCACCATGAAAGATGCAGCATTACGATGGTTCATGAGCCTTCCTCGGCAATCCGTTATTTCCTATGCGGACTTCACCAAGAAATTCTTCAGGCATTTTTCAGACAGAAGACACAAGAAGACCTCTACTGCCACACTGTTCAATACCCGGCAGCGCCCAAATGAAACTCTTCGTGAATACTTGGGAAGATTTAGCGACATCACCGTGGACGTAGAGCACCCTGACCAGAGGCAATTTGCAGATGCGTTCACTAACGGGTTGCGTGGAGGACAGTTTAACGAGTCACTAGCAAACAGACCTGCAACTAATATGCAAGAGATCTTAGCCCGAGCAGAAGCATATATGAAGGGAGAGGAAAGTAATGCCGAGAAGCGACACCGAGATGAACGCGAAAGAAAAACTGACAGGGGATACGAGCGCCGCAACAGATATGAGGACCACAGCCGAAATGTCTCTCAACGACGAGACCCTCCTCGGCGAAGTCCCCCACCACCTCCTCGGCGAAGCAGTCCTGTCAGAGGATCTTTAACACCTTTAAACCAGAGGTGCGCAACAATCTTGAAAGAGGTCCTACATACAAGATTAATCCCTGAATTGAACCCAGCAAGAAGAACCCTAGGCAGGGACAGTAACAGTTGGTGCGAATACCACCGAGGTCGAGGACATGATATCGAGAATTGCTACGCCTTAAAGAATGAAATAGAGAAGCTAGTCCGGCGTGGTCTATTAAAGCAATATGTGAAAGATGACCCAGGGCGCTCACGTGCCAGAACCCCGGAACAGCCGAAGCCTAAGTTGCAGTCTCAAGTGGTAACGTTAGAGGAGCACGCAGATGAAGTCCCACCAGCACAACATACTCTCAACACCATCTCAGGAGGATATGCGGGCGGAGGAGAAACAAGCTCTGCTCGCCGCAGATATGTACGTCAAGTCATGCATATCAACAGCTCGCCCGATAACTCCATGATGTGCAACGTTCCCGACCTTACTTTTTCTCCCAAAGACTTCGCAGGAATCTCTCCACATGAAGATGATCCTCTAGTCATAGTGGTTCAAGTACTCAACTCCAATGTCAGACGTGTATTGATTGACCCCGGATCCTCAGCAGACATCATCTACTGGGAAGCTTTCAAAGGTATGAACTTATCTAATGAACACTTGCAGCCTTACCATGGTACACTGGTCGGTTTTTCAGGAGAACAGGTGCAGATAAAGGGATACATTACCCTCAACACCACATTTGGCATAGGCAACAATTCAAAAACAATCAAGGTCAGATACCTGGTGATTGACGTTGACTCGTCTTACAATATCATTATGGGAAGGCCAGCATTCAACATCCTCGGCGCAGCCTTGTCAACCCGATACCTCACAATGAAGTATCCCCTTGACGACGGACGAGTTGGAGTCCTTAAAGCAGATCAGGAAGCAGCAAGAAAATGTTACTTGGAAAGCCTGAAAACAAAGAAGAAAAACGCCGTAGACTCAACGGTAAAGGCCACATCTTTCAACATTAACTTTGCTGATCTAGACCCAAGGGAAGATTTCAGCGATCACCGATTGAAGCCAACAGAAGACCTCAAACAAATTCAAATCGGGTCAAGCCCTAACCAGACGACAAACATTGGGGGTGCCCTCCCGATGGACGAAGAAGTGGCAATAGTTGAGTTACTAAGAAAAAATATTGATCTCTTTTCTTGGACCCCAGCGGATATACCTGGGATTGACCCATCATTCATTTGCCACAAACTGTCATTAGTTCCAGCTGCAAAACCGGTCTCCCAAAGAAAGAGGAAGCTCGGACCTGAACGCAGGGCAGCAGTTGCAGAAGAAACCCAGAAGTTGCTTGAAGTCAGCTTTATCAAGGAAATTCAATACCCAACTTGGCTTTCTAACGCGGTGTTGGTAAAAAAGCCTAATGGAAAATGGCGCATGTGCGTGGATTTCACAAACTTGAACGCTGCTTGCCCGAAGGATCCCTACCCTCTGCCCAGCATTGATGCATTGATAGATAGGGCATCTGGATATCACGTTCTAAGCTTCATGGACGCATATTCCGGTTACAACCAGATCAAAATGGACCCAGATGATGCGGACAAAACAGCATTCATGACTGATACCTGCAATTATCATTACACTGTCAGGCCTTTTGGCCCCAAAAACGCAGGCGCAACATATCAACGCCTCATGGACAGCGTGTTCCAAGGCCAAGTCGGAAGAAACCTTGAGGTGTATGTCGATGACATGGTGGTCAAAACCGAAGAAAACCATAATCATGTTGCAGATTTAGAAGAAACTTTCAACTCCCTCAGAAAGCATGACATGCGGCTCAACCCAGCAAAGTGCTCCTTTGGAGTACAAGCTGGAAAATTCTTGGGATTCATGCTAACCAACAGAGGTATAGAAGCGAACCCTGACAAGTGCAGAGCAATACTTGAGATGCCAAGCCCATCAAATCCCAAAGAGGTTCAGCAACTAACGGGACGCCTGGCAGCTTTATCACGCATCCTATCTTACGCAGGTGAAAACATCTTTATAAATGTTTCACTCCCTCAACCAAACCCCACTGGCAAAGAAAATTCTCAGCTTAACTCACTACTATTTTCTCATACTGTTTCAATTCTTTGTAACTAACTGTGTGCGGGTGACAAAGCTTTCCATTTCTTCTCTTCTTTGAAGAAAAGGGGCTGCTTCGAGTGGACCGCTGAATGTGAAGAAGCTTTTCAGGCGATTAAAACTTTCCTATCCTCTCCTCCCATCTTGGTGAAGCCGAAAGTAGGAGCACTGCTGTTGCTCTACTTAGCAGTGTCAGAAAGAGCCATGAGTTCAGTGTTGGTGTCTGAGGAAGAGAAGCAGCAAAGACCGATATATTTCTGCAGCAAGGTATTCAAAGGAGCCGAAGTCAGATACCAGAAAATAGAGAAGTTAGCTCTTGCTTTACTCACTTCGGCACGTCGACTTCGACCTTATTTCCAGAGTCACTGGATAATTGTGAAGACAGATCATCCTATCAAGCAGGTTTTACGTAAGCCTGATATCGCAGGTAGAATGGTCGCCTGGTCAATTGATCTTTCTGAATACGATGTTGTCTTTCACCCAAGAGATGGCATAAAGGCTCAGGTTCTAGCAGATTTCACTGTGGAATTGACACCACCCCCATCAGAACCGAAGGTTTCTTCCTGGACCCTCTCGGTAGATGGAGCTTCAAACTTAAAAGGGAGTGGCGCAGGCATCACTCTTGAAAGTCCTGAAGGCCTCCTCATTGAGCAGTCATTGAGATTCGATTTCAAAGCTAGTAACAACCAGGCAGAATATGAAGCTCTGATAGCAGGAATGAAGCTCGCAAAGGAGGTCGGAGTCCAACATCTCAAAGTGAAGAGCGACTCCCAACTCGTAACTTCCCAGGTCTCTGGCTAATTTCAAACCAGGGACCCACAACTTGGCAAGTACCTCAAAAAAGTCAAACTGCTCTCAGCAGGTTTCACCTCTTTTGAATTGTTGTACGTCCCCAGAGAGCAGAACATCCGAGCTGATATCCTCTCTAAATTAGCAAGCACAAAGAAACCTGGCAACAATCACACGGTGATTCAAGAAACGCTCCCACTGCCAAGTATTGAAACAAAAGAAATCCACTCGGTAGAACTATCAACCAACTGGACTACGCCAATCATAGCCTTTCTGCAGCACGATATCCTCCCTCAGGAAGAAGCCGAAGCTAAAAAGATGCGGCGTCACGCAGCAAAATATGTTATCATCGCAGACAAACTCTATAGAAGAGGATTTGCAGCTCCACTCCTACGCTGTCTGACACCCACTGAAACAAAATACGTGATGAAAGAGATCCATGAGGGCATATGTGGAAGCCACATCGGAGGACGTTCATTGTCAAACAAAATCATAAGAGCAGGATATTATTGGCCCCAACTCGACAAGGATTGCGTGGACTTCGTGAAGAAATGTGATAAATGCCAACGACATGCCGACCTTCACCACGCTGCAATCCATTACAACCCCTTGGCCTTTCTATAAATGGGGGGCTGACATCTTGGGTCCATTCCCTGTTGGACCTGGTCAAGTCAAATTCTTACTTGTCGCTGTTGAATACTTCTCCAAATGGATAGAAGCAGAACCTGTAGCAACCATCACAGCAGCTCGGGTCAAGAGGTTCTATTGGAAAAATATCATCTACAGATTTGGTATGCCAGCAGAAATAGTGTCAGATAATGGTACCCAATTCGCCAGCTCCCTTGTTACAGATTTTTGCAGTGGACTGGGGATCAAGAACAAGTTCACTTCGGTGGAACATCCTCAAGCAAATGGCCAAGCTTAGTCAGCAAATAAAGTCATATTATCTGGCCTAAAAAAGAAACTTGATGAACACAAAGGTGCTTGGACAGATTAGTTGTGTCAGGTGCTTTGGTCATATCACACAACCCCACATTCCTCAATTGGCGAAACCCCTTTCAAACTCACATATGGGGCGGAAGCTATGATACCAGTAGAATTGGGCAAGCCTAGCTTCAGGCGAGAACACACAAGAGAGGATATGAACTCAGTCAACATGGCAGTAAACCTAGATCTCCTGGAAGAAATTAGAGAGGCCGCCCATCTACGAGAGTACGCAGTGAAGCAACGCGTCGCTCGGAAATACGACTCTAAAGTCATCCCTCGTGAGATGAAGCAAGGCGACCTCGTTTTAAGGAAAGTGCTGGGGTCAGATACAAAAGGGAAGCTTTCACCTAATTGGGAAGGCCCATACAGGATCCTCGAGAAGCTGACTGCTGGAGCTTACAAGTTAGAAACGTTGGCAGGAAGCCCAATACCGAGGAGTTGGAACTTGGCAAATTTCCGCTTCTACTTCAGTTAAGCTTTTCCAAGCCATCCCAGTAGCAATAACGGTGCACTCTTTTCTCCCACTGGGAGTTTTTAATGAGGCACCCCCTGTTTTATCTCTTCCGTATTTTCATTTCCTGTTTTTACATTAGACAATTTCCCATTGACAATGGTTGATTATGTATGTACTCAAAATGATGCACGGACATCATAACGTCAATGAATAAAACCTGGCAAGTACTCTTTTCTCCCACTGGGAGTTTTTAACGAGACTTGCCAGTTAAAAAAGTGATGTCAACGCATTTCACAATTTTTACTGCTAAGTCTTTACTGAGAACAAATCAATACAACTCAGTTAAGACAAAACAGAACAATTCACAACTCACCTCTGCAAAGCCTCTAGCCGAAGTCATTTCGAAACACTTCGGCAAGGACCAAAGACAAGTGATTTGTTCAAAGTCCCATACAACAAATGATTGGAGATCCACGACCTAACAAATTTAAAGGTCAAACCAATTTGGGAAGACGTCGGGTTAAAACTCTTAAGAGATAGAGATACTCCCTCTTGCCGAAATAAGGTAAGAAAAAGAGAACTATTGGAATGAACAAATGGATCAGGTTCTACTCCATGGTTACTCCTCGCAGTCCTCATAAACTTGAGGTTCATCGAGTGAAGTCCTCACAAACTAACGTGACTCACTCAAACCTGGAACCATACAAATAGTGCCTCCAAACCTTCAACACAAAGACTACTGCAGCCAACTCCAAATCATGCGTTGGATAATTCTTCTCATGAACCCTTAATTGTCTCGACGCATAAGCAATCACCTTCCCATCTTGCATAAGCACGCCACCTAGACCCATCTTCGAAGCATCACAATATACCACGAACGGTTCTTCCGGTTTTGGCAACGTCAAAACAGGAGACGTCGTCAACCTCTTCCTGCACAGACCCTAACCTCTGCCTAGTAGCCAACCACCAATCGTCGGCCTCCGCTGCCAACATGTGAGTACCAAAACGGACCTTCTGCTCCACAGTGCAGTCCATCACCCTAAAAATTCTCTCGATCTCCTTTAACCAGGCCATAGCACCGTCTGGATCATACTTGCCCTTGAAAGTGGGCAGATTCTCTCTCTGGAATGTAGTCAGACTCTGAAACCCAGCGTTCTCTTCAGCATTCTGCTGATTCTGCACGGCCTGAGCCATGGCAGCTAAAGCAGTAGCAATCGCAGTGTCGTTCCTCCCAGCCATATCAACTCAAGCTGAAACCAAAAACAACAGTTAGAATAAGTCGACAATACTAGATTGTCAATAACTGGACAACTTGGCCGGACAGACCGAACTTTTGCTCTGATACCACTAATGTAACACCCCTTTTTCTACCCGGTAAAATATTATAAAATCAGAGTTCTCTTTTTTTTTGTCAACTAAAGGAATGTCACATTTCAACTTAAAACATCACAACTCGCAAATAACAGTGTCAATCATAAAATTCACTGTATAAAGGAAATGCGATACATAACACCCTGCTAAAGGGACGAACCCAAAAACACCTGTTCAGTCAACACAGTGATACAACTCCATAACCACGCAGCGGAATAAAATTTAAGGATTCAAATGAAACAACCATAGCATCTTTGCAAAATAAAACAGTTGTACAATAATTAAAGACAAGCGTTCATCCCCCCCGAGTGCTACGTATCAGAGCAGACGACCCGACTCAGCTAACGAAGGTACCTAAGCCTTCACTCGAGATTACCTGCACGTTACCGCATAGGGGTAACATTCAAACAGAATGGGTGAGTTCATCTAACAATATAATAGTGCATATGATAAGCATTATGCTAGAGCTACAACGCTATATAAACTACATCGCAACATCAAATCAGTCATCTCAGCAAGTCATCACAATGTCATGAGTATGTATGAAATGCAACCCATCGCAACGGGCGTATGCATGTGGTACCTGTCATCATCGTCACTAAATAGCCTTTATGGCACCATCGTCGCTAAATAGCCTTTATGGCATCATCGTCACTGGTTTATGCACATGAGATGTATGAGACACCATGACATGCACCAGAGACAGTCCCATACAAACACAGTCAAGTTAACAACCCATCACTTACCAATTTGCCAATGAAAGGCACATCACCTGTCAAGTTATTGTCACATATATATATATATATGCCACTAACATTCATCGTCATTAACATCATCGTCGCTAATAGCCTTTATGGCATCATCGTCACTTATAAAACCACAGCTTTTATTCATCATCAATATCATCGAAATCAAAGTAATAGCCACTAAGGGCATTATCGTCAAAAACATCAACACATATTTATTGACACCGGGACACTAATATTACTGATTACATTGAAAGATTTTACTTCAGCTCACAACACCGAATAGGACACAAAAGGGGGTTTTAAACACCGAAATAGTTTTACAACACCGACAACAACGACCAACGGGGACAGCTACTTGAGGCGCCCAGAAACTGTCAGAAAAATAATAATTTTTGCCTTAAAATAGAGCACACAGGTAGAAAACTGAATAAGCTTCGCAGCACACTTTGAAACACTTAAAACGGACACCCGAGTCAAAAGATATGACAAAAACAAAACCGGGGAACATTTGGGCAACATCCTGAAAATGGCGCCCAGGCACCGAACAGGCAACATGCTGGAACCTGGCCAGCAACAGAAAACTGGCGCCCTTGGCGCCCAGGCAACACAGAAAACTGGCGCAGCAACACAAACTAGCGCCCTTGGAGCCCCCTTGCGCCAAGACACAGCGCGCAACACAGACACAGGCGCCCTTGGCGCCCAGACAGCAACATGGCGCAACACAGACATGGCGCCCTTGGCGCCCCTGCGCCAGACGCAACAGCAACACCGAAAACTTGGGCAGCCAAAATTGGCGCCCTTGGCGCCCTTGCGCCAAAACATTCCATCAAACGGCACACGGGCAGCCACACAGTAGTGGCGCCCTTGGCGCCCCCTTGCGCCAGGAACCAGCACAACCGAAACACACACACACAGAATGGCGCCCATGGCGCCCCTGTGCCAAGGCAGCCACAACAACATGCAACATGCGCCCAGGAGGGCGCCCAGACCGCACAACAACGCAACACACGCACAGCACCAAAACGCACACACCTGGATACGGCGCCCATGCACTGGGCGCCAAACACAGCACCACACTAAGACACAAAACACAACATCATAGGCCACGGCGCCCATGCACAAGGCGCCAAAACAGAATCACAGCCACGCCCAGCAAATGGCGCCCAGCGCCAGGGCCCCAAATTCAGCACACAACAAATCATCAAACAACACATGCAATTCATCAATCAACAACAAATCGAACAATCAATCAAGATCATGGCAACATAGGTCTAAGCCCCTACCCTAATACCCATCATACCCACCATTATAGTGAAAGAGAGATCTCACCCTTACCTTAATTCTTAGGAATAGAAGACCCCAGAGAGAAAGTCACCAACAGAACACCGCAACACAGCTTCTCTTCTCTTCTCCCTGATTCGCGAACTCTTCTTCTCCTCCTTGGGATTCGCGCCGCCCTTCTCCTCTCTTTCTCTCCTCTTCGCAATTTCTTTCTTTTGCACAAATGAACCAAACTCTAATTTTTAGGCTTAAATATGCGCCTAGCTAGTGGGCCTGAATCGCGGGCTTTCCTTCAGCTTAAGCCCGATTACTAACGCCATCACCTAAAACCCAATTACACACCTCTCAATCCAACATTAATATAATTACACCAATTAAAATAAATAAAATAAATGAATACCTAAATATTTAATTAAATAATTTAATTAAATATTTGGGCGTTACATTCATAAACTTTAGGCTAAATAGCACTTTTGGTCCTTTATCTTTGCTTCAGATTTCACTTTGGTCCTTTATCTTTTTTTGGTCTGTTTTGGTCCTTTATCTTTCATTTTCGTTTCACTTTGGTCCTTTATCTTTTTTTTTGTCCCTTTTGGTCCTTTATGTTTCATTTTCGTTTCATTTTGGTCCCTCACGTTATTATTTAATTCAATTAAAACATTAAAACAGTTAAAACAAAATTATTTTAAAACAATTAAAACAATATTTTGGTCCCCCACCGTGAACCCCTCCCCCCCACCGTGAACCCCTCCCCCTCACCGTGAGCCACCAACAACCACCACCCCTCCCCCCCACCGTGAACCCCCCCCTCACCGATCCTCCCCCTTCTTTCTTCCTCCCCCCACCGTGAACCCCTCCCCCTCACCGATCGTCCCCCCCTCCCCCTCACTGTGAACCCCCCCTCACCGATCCTCCCCCTTCTTTCTTCCTCCCCCACCGTGAACCCCTCCCCCTCACCGATCGTCCCCCCTCACCGATCGTCCCCCTCCCCCTCACTGTGAACCCCCCCTCACCGATCCTCCCCCTTCTTTCTTCCTCCCCCCACTGTGAACCCCTCCCCCTCACCGATCGTCCCCCCTCCCCCTCACTGTGAACCCACCCCCCCCCCCACCGATCCTCCCCCTTCTTTCTTCCTCCCCCCCACCGTGAACCCCTCCCCCTCACCGATCGTCCCCCCTCACCGATCGTCTCCCCAAACGAAGATTTCGTTCTCTCTCTCTCTCCTCACGCCACCGCGTTCTCTTGTTCCTCTTCCTTCATTCCCGTTTTCGTTCTCTTCCTTTCTCTCCCCAAACGAAGATTTCGTTCTCTCTCTCTCTCTCCTCTGCGCAGATCTGGGTTTGGGAGGTGGTGGTGGTGGGTGGTGGTTGACGGTGGTGGGTGGTGGTGGACGGTGGGGGGGGTTTATGTTTTATTTTTTTAATTGAATTAATTTTTTTAATTGATTTAATGTTTTAATTGAATTAAATAATATTAATTTTAGTCAAAACTAACGCGAGGGACCAAAATGAAACGAAAATGAAAGATGAGGGACCAAAACGGACCAAAAAAAAGATAAAGGACCAAAGTGAAATCTGGAGCAAAGATAAAGGACCAAAAGTGCTATTTAGCCTAAACTTTAGAAACACGCCGAAATCCTAATAAACTCAAAACGCTTCGTCAAAAAGCCAAAATTAAAACAGAAATGAAAGAAATTACAGAAAGATAGATTTCATTCATAAAGTTGAAGGTACAAAAGTCGTATATTCATAAAGTTGAAGATAAATTACAACGAAACAACGAAGAAAACCGAAGAGAGAAAAGTAAATCAAGAAGATTCATTGAGTTCCTTCATCTCGGCATCCTCTTCCTCAGGGGATGGCAACAACACCAATTTTCCATCCACAACCTCCTTCAACGGATCAAGTCCACTCACATCTAAAGTGGGGTAAAGTGCCAAGACTTGGCTTTTAGCCTTCTCAAAACCCTTCAAGAGAGCTACAGCGTTCTCAATGTGTAGTTCTTCAATCTCAGCCTCCTTGGCAACACGCAAATCCGCTAGTTGAGATTTCACATCAGCCAAAGACGCCTCAAGTCCAGAGTTTTCAACTCTCAAACCAGCAATGGTAGATTCGTGAGAAGAAACCTTGCCTTCTTGCTCCTTCAAAGTAGTTCGGACTTCCTCAATCTTGGCCTCCCACTGAATTTCCGTTTCTTCAAGTTGCTTACGCACGAACTTTTCCTTTTCTTCAAACAGATTTTACCTCCTCCGCTAACTTGGATTTCAACGCTTTATTATCCTTCATCAACTCGGCATGAGCGGCAATGGCCTTCTCAGCAGCTTTAGCATCCTTCCTCCCTTGGCGTTCTCGATTCCTAAGCCTGCCGAACTCGTCACAAACCACGTGACTAAGAGCAGCAGATTTCAACGCATAAGACTGCATCGCCAAGAAAGCTTGCTCCGCCCCCAAACTCCAGATGCGGTCACCATCATCAGCAGTAGTAAGGTGTTCCCTCACAAAGTGTTTCAGAGGAAAGCGCTTTGTTACCAAGTGGCTTCAGTCTCAAGAGGGGGGGGTGAATTGAGATTTAAAAACTTTTCAGATCTTTCGAAAACGTTTTTCCCCTTTTCAATGACTTAGATCAATTTTCGCGCAGGTTAAGTGGAAGCGTAGGAATTAGAATATAAAGCAGTAAAGCGGTATAATAGTAAAGCAGGAAAGCAGTAAAGCACGCAGAGATTTATCCTGGTTCGGTCACCTCCTAGTTGTAACACCCTAAATATTTAATTAATTTATTAATTAAGTATTTAGGAATGTAAATTAATTAATAGAATATAATTTAATTATTAGAAATTATATTAATATGTGTAGGTGGTATTAGAAGGTGGAGGTGCCAAATTAGATGGACTTGGGCTTAAGTGAGAAGCCCAAGCCCATGACATCTTGTCATATGCGAAGTAGCAAGGCGCCTAGGGGTTAGGGTTTCCTTGCTAGCATTTGCGAAAACTTGAGAAATAGGGAAAAGAGAGGAGAGACGCGCCGTTGGAGAGGAGAAGAGGAGAAGAGCAAGTCGCACATCCAAGGAGAGGGAAGGGGCGTGAATTGTTGCCGTGGTTCCGTTCGTGACCGTCTCTGGGGCTCCTATTCTTCAAATTCGAGGTAAGGGGATGTCCTATCAATTCTTATAATGATTCCTATGATAGATCCTAAGTAGTGATGGCCTAAATGAACCATGATCTTGACTATGTTGCGAAATCCATGTTTTGTTGTTACTATATGCGTGATCCATGTTTGTGCTTGGGATTGTTGTTGATTTCGATGGTTGGTGTATAATTTTGATGATTTCAATGTGTATCCATGATGGTTGTAATGTGTGTTGTGATTGGTTCAAGTAACAATTTGAGAAAAATGATGTTTGTGCTGAAATTGTGTGAAATTCTGGTGCTGGAAGTGTTCTAGGCGCCAGGCGCCCTGTGCTGGGCGCCAAGGGCGCCAGTGCGCGTTGCAGTGTGCGTGGGTGGGCGCTGGGTGCCAGTGCTGGGCGCTGAGCGCCCGTGTGCGTGTGTGCGTGTGTAGCGCTGGGTGCCAGCGCTGGGTGCTGAGCGCCCGTGTGTGTGTGTTGCTTGTTGCGCCAAGGCGCTGGGTGCCAGGCGCTGGGCGCCCATGTGTGCGTGTTGCATTTTGCTGGGCGCTGGGCGCCCATGGCGCCAGTTTTTCAGGATGTTCCCAAAATATTTTTGAAAACTGTTTTCGCTATATCTTTTGACTCGGACATCCGTTTTGAACGTTTCAAAAAGCGTTGTGAAGAATTTTCAGTTTTCTATCTACGTGTCCCATTTTTAAAAATAAAAACTTATTATTTTCTGAAGGATACTGGGGCGCCCCAAGTGGCTGTTTCCCGGTGATCGTTGTTGTGACAATGAAAAGATGTTTTGGGTGTCTTTAAAAATTCTCTTTTGCGTATGGCCAGTGGTTTTAACGATTTAGTGTCAAAAATGATGATTTTGACGATGATGCCCCTAGTGGCTAGTTAAATGACTGTTTTGCCCTTGGTGGCTAATATTATTTATAATGACGTGTAAATGACAGTTTTGCCCTTGGTGGCTAATATTATTTATAATGACGTGTAAATGACAGTTTTGTCCTTGGTGGCTAATATTATTCATAATGACGTGTAAATGACTGTTTTGCCCTTGGTGGCTAATATTATTTATAATGACGTGTAAATGACAGTTTTGCCCTTGGTGGCTAATATTATTTATAATGACGTGTAAATGACAGTTTTGCCCTTGGTGGCTAATATTATTTTATAATGATGTATAAATGACGATGATGCCCTTGGTGGCTAGTAAATGACGTTTTGCCCTCAGTGGCTATTGTTTGAGTTGATGATGTTTATGTATAAGTGACGATGAAACCCAGTGACGTTTGAGGCCTGAATGGCTAAGTGATGTTAGGGCCTAAATGGCTAAGTGATGTTGTTGTGTAAATTGTGAATTGACAGGTGCTGTGCTTCTTGTGAACAAATGGGTAAGTGACGGGTCACATGGTTGACCGTGATTGTGTGATTTGTGCGTGGTGCATGTTATAGTGTCTCATGCATCCCATGTGCATAAACCCAGTGACGTTTTGAGGCCCAAAAGGCTAAGTGACGATGAGGCCATAATGGCTAAGCGACGTTTGTGAAAAGGTACCTCATGCATATGCCCGCGAGTGGGTTGCATTTCATATGCCTACATGACATAGTGATGAGTTATTGTAGTGATGTGATTGATGATTGTGATGTGATTAATTTAGAGCTGTTGTAACACCCCTTTTCTACCCATTAATTTATTTGCATAAAAATCAGAGTCTTCAAATTTTAAATACACCACAAGGGATGTCACACTTACTTCGTTAAACATCACGCGCCAAATTACTCGCTTTTCGAAAACAGTCTTATAATACTTACAATGCGTCATTGTAAATTAAAATATAACCTCACAGCGGAAAATCCAACAAATTTAATCGTAATAGGCATTGCAACCAGGCAAGGCTGACAATACAAAAAAATCCAACAACAACAACAACCATAAGTAACTTAAACAACATCATTTCCCCCTAGTGTTACATAATCAGAGCAGACGACCCGACTCAGCTAGTGAAGATACCTAAGCCTTCACTCGAGATCACCTGCACGTTACCGCATAGGGGTAACATTTAAACAGAAGGGGTGAGTTCATCTAGCAATATAATAAAGCTTATGATAAGCACTATGCTAGGGTTATGACACTATACCAACCGCATCACGAATTATCAAATCAATCATCAATATTAATCACCACAACAACTCATCGCAACGCCAGCTATATAGACCACATCAGAAACATCAATTCAATCACTACCAAAGCTCATCACAATGTTATGCAAGTATATGAAGTGCAACCCACTCGCGGGCATATGCATGATGGTACCATATTCATCACAATTAAGAGGCCGAGCCTATTCTTCACAGGAGGCCGAAGCCTATTCTTCACAAGAGGCCGAAGCCTATTCTTCATAGCAGGCCGAAGCCTATTCTTCACAAGAGGCCGAAGCCTATTCTTCACAGGAGGCCGAAGCCTATTCTTCACGCAACACACACTGGCGCCTTTGGCGCCCAGCGCCTGGCGCCTGGCGCCCAGCGCCCAGCACACACGCACACACACTGCAGTTTGGCGCCCATGGCGCCCTGCTACAGTAACCGTGGAGCCACAAACTTTCAAGCAACACCAAAATTCATCAAAAATCACTTATATGATCACATTAACATATTAAACACCAAATTCCATCATCAAGGCTCAATCCAACAATACGAACATCAAATTATCATAATCATCCCCAATCATTATAAATCACAATATTCATCAACAATTACTCAAACACTTGGCACGCACAACATGATTTTCCGACAACAAGTCTTCATATGCCTAGGGTTCATCAATAATCGCTAGGAATACATAAAAATGCATACATAGAGCCTAGCCCCTACATAATCCCCATCATAAAACCCGATTATAGAGAAGATGAGACCCACCCTTACCTTAGGTTATGACGAACACGATTTCCTTATACGTAAGCTCCAAAAATCACCGCAACACGATCCCCTCTCCTCTTGCTCTTGGGCGCGCCCTTCTTCTCTCCCTTCCCTCTCTTGTGCGCGCCTCCATTCTCTCTTCTCACTCTCTCTCAATTCGCCACTTCCTTTTCTTTCTTCACAAATGAGCCAAAACCCTAAAATTCTAGTTTATATATGCGCCTAGGTTGTTGGGCTTGGATTGCGGGCTTTCCCCGCAGCTTAAGCCCAACTAATTCGCAGCACCACTTCCTAATACCATACCACCCCCTAATTTAATTAAAACATCCTATAATTAATTTAATAATTATTAAATAATAATTATATTATTATTTCTACCACCCAATTTCATTTAATTAATTAACTAAATTATTCTATTATTTTTGGGGTGTTACAGCTGTGACTTGACTTATCATTTATCATGTGATTTATTATATGAATTGAATTGGACTCCAGCAACCATACACAACAACAACAACAGTCACGAAAGGGCCGACGCCCAAATCGACAACGCACAAACAATGTGGAGACAAAACTCCGGGACCAACTATCCCATATCCGACAACAGGTGCTAAGGCACCGACAACACCACAATCAACGTGGGGCACTAAGCCTCCGGAAACACAACATCTTGGGCACTAAGCCACCGGCAACACAACAACAACAACAACAATGGGGCACTAAGCCACTGGGGAAGCCACACGGGCGCCCAACCACCAACAACCACGGACCGGCAGGCAACACTTAACCATTTAAAAAAAACAACCGACACATTTAAAAACCAAAGACACCAGAAACAGTCAATTTTGCCTTGAAATTAGAATATTCAGTTAGGCCTCTGAATAAGCTTTCCGAAACATTTTAGTTTGCTCAAATCGGACTCCTGGGTCAAAAGATATTGCGAAAACATTTTTCCGTTACAGTGACAGCACAAACTAGGCAACGCAGGAAATTCCAGCACCCGCACATAAACTTCAACAATTTATTTACCCTATCAAACGACGTCGGAATTTTGAAAACAACCCCTCTACGGAAAACTTACGAAGTCTAGTTTCTGGTTATATTTTTAGAATTTCAAAATGATGAGTCCAATAGCACAGTTTTCGCAAACAATGCAGTAGGTCCAGAAAATGGGGCAGCGACTGTGTCCCAAGTTGTGACTCTTCTACAATGCCCAAAACAAACCCTAATAACACGAAACTTCAGCCTAAACAGTAAATCATTTTGTCTAGTTTTCAAAGAAATTGGATTCATTCGAAAAGGAGTTCATTTGAAAACACCACAATCAAAACATTGACCCTATGTCCAGACTGTCCCCAGAATTTTACCCTAACTTGCGAAGCCTATAACTGGAGCTATACTACTCCAAATGCGACCAAACCAAAGCCAAAATGACAAGCATTCAGTCTAGTTTCTAAAATTGTAAGCTACATAATTTATCAACCAGTAAGACAGTTCCAGTTTAGCCGAAATCCAAACCTACTCAGAAAGTGTCTACACAGTGAACTTAGCAACAAATTAAGCACCCAAGCAGTCACACATTCGGCCATCAAGCATAATTTAAACTTCCCAATAATCATATACATTCAAACATCATTTTCTTCAAAATTCAACCTTGCTACTTGTAAAACCAACTAGAGAAAAAGGTCATTTTTCCAATTCTACAAAACTTCAACACCTACACTTCCTTCATTTAAAATCCTAAGTCCAAAATAAATTCATTTCTTTCAATCTCTACAACAACAACACCTACGTTCATTCGTTAAAGTAGATTTTATCACCAATATCAGTTTCCAACCGTAAAATCGTCCATTTGACTTTTCAAAAACAATTTCAGAAGCCCTTTTTCCTTTCAGATCACAAAATTACCAAGCACACGGCATTAGTGTCGTTCAAATAAAACGGTTTTCAAAAACATCAATAATTAAACAGCAACACTAATCCTTGGAAAACAGTACAATATTTCCAACAACAGCAACATCGATCTTTTAAAATGGCAATTAAACAGTAACAGCAATAATATTTCCAGCTAACAGCATCAGTAGTTTAATGGTAACAATAACACAACTACGTAACAATAAACAAACAGCAATGGCAATGATAAAATAAAATAATAATTAAAAAAACACAGTATTTACTTTGCAGCACAACAGTAACTTAAATTACAGCAGCAGCAATCACCAAAAGCACATAAGCACGACAACAGGGTCAAAATAAAAGTCACAACCAAACGACACATGGTTCACACGGAGCACAACATAGCAAACAGCACACAATACCAGTAGGGGTGTCTCCCCCACTAGTTTACTTACCATAGTAGCTTCCGTCTACTTGTACCTGCAAGAACATCACTACAACACAAACCAATGGTCAAGACTAAAAGACAACAGTTGGTCGTTAACCGACACAACGACTCTACGACTTGGCCGGACGGACCAACCATTGCTCTGATACCACTAATGTAACACCCCTTTTCTACCCATTAATTTATTTGCATAAAAATCAGAGTCCTCAAATTTTAAATACACCACAAGGGATGTCACACTTACTTCGTTAAACATCACGCGCCAAATTACTCGCTTTTCGAAAACAGTCTTATAATACTTACAAAGCGTCATTGTAAATTAAAATATAACCTCACAGCGGAAAATCCAACAAATTTAATCGTAATAGGCATTGCAACCAGGCAAGGCTGACAATACAAAAAAATCCAACAACAACAACAACCATAAGTAACTTAAACAACATCATTTCCCCCTAGTGTTACATAATCAGAGCAGACGACCCGACTCAGCTAGTGAAGATACCTAAGCCTTCACTCGAGATCACCTGCACGTTACCGCATAGGGGTAACATTCAAACAGAAGGGGCGAGTTCTTCTAGCAATATAATAAAGCTTATGATAAGCACTATGCTAGGGTTATGACACTATACAAACCGCATCACGAATTATCAAATCAATCATCAATATTAATCACCACAACAACTCATCGCAATGCCAGCTATATAGACCACATCAGAAACATCAATTCAATCACTACCAAAGCTCATCACAATGTTATGCAAGTATATGAAGTGCAACCCACTCGCGGGCATATGCATGATGGTACCATATTCATCACAATTAGGAGGCCGAGCCTATTCTTCACAGGAGGCCGAAGCCTATTCTTCACAAGAGGCCGAAGCCTATTCTTCACAGGAGGCCGAAGCCTATTCTTCACAAGAGGCCGAAGCCTATTCTTCACAGGAGGCCGAAGCCTATTCTTCACATTATGCACATGGGATGCATGGGACACTACGACATGCAGCACACACAAACACACACTAACACAGTCAACAATGTGACCCGTCACTTACCAATTTGCCAAAAAGGGCACAACACCTGTCAATTCATAACAACACACAACATCGTCGCTATAATTCATCGTCGCTTATTATCATCGTCGCTTAGCCTTTTAGGCCTTAACATCACTTAGCCTTTTTGGGCCTCAAAACGTCACTGGGTTTTCATCGTCACTCATTCATAAACATCATCAACTCACACTATAGCCACCGAGGGCAAAAACGTCATTTACTAGCCACTAAGGGCATCATCGTCATTTACACATCATTATAAATAATATTAGCCACCAAGGGCAAAACAGTCATTTACACATCATTATAAATAATATTAGCCACTAAGGGCAAAACAGTCATCTACACATCATTATAAATAATATTAGCCACTAAGGGCAAAACAGTCATCTACACATCATTATAAATAATATTAGCCACTAAGGGCAAAACAGTCATCTACACATCATTATAAATAATATTAGCCACTAAGGGCAAAACAGTCATTTAACTAGCCACTAAGGGCATCATCGTCAAAATCATCACTTTTGACACTAAAACGTTAAACCATTGGTTATACGCGAAAAGGGGATTTTTAAAGACACCAAAACGATTTTTCAACGTCACAGCAACGACCACCGGGAACAGCCACTTGGGCGCCCAGCAACCTTCAGGAATAGTAAGTTTTTATTTTTAAAAATGGGACACACAGATAGACAACTGAAAAGGCTTCACAACGCTTTTTGAAACACTTAAAACGGACACCCGAGTCAAAAGATATAGCGAAAACAGTTTTCCAAAAATTTGGGAACATCCTGCAAAATGGCGCCCTTGGCGCCCAGCGCCTGGCGCCTGGCGCCCAGCGCCCAGCAACACGCACGCAACACACACACTGGCGCCCTTGGCGCCCAGCGCCTGGCGCCTGGCGCCCAGCGCCCAGCAACATGCACGCAACACACACTGGCGCCTTTGGCGCCCAGCGCCTGGCGCCTGGCGCCCAGCGCCCAGCACACACGCACACACACTGCAGTTTGGCGCCCATGGCGCCCTGCTACAGTAACCGTGGAGCCACAAACTTTCAAGCAACACCAAAATTCATCAAAAATCACTTATATGATCACATTAACATATTAAACACCAAATTCCATCATCAAGGCTCAATCCAACAATACGAACATCAAATTATCATAATCATCCCCAATCATTATAAATCACAATATTCATCAACAATTACTCAAACACTTGGCACGCACAACATGATTTTCCGACAACAAGTCTTCATATGCCTAGGGTTCATCAATAATCGCTAGGAATACATAAAAATGCATACATAGAGCCTAGCCCCTACATAATCCCCATCATAAAACCCGATTATAGAGAAGATGAGACCCACCCTTACCTTAGGTTATGACGAACACGATTTCCTTATACGTAAGCTCCAAAAATCACCGCAACACGATCCCCTCTCCTCTTGCTCTTGGGCGCGCCCTTCTTCTCTCCCTTCCCTCTCTTGTGCGCGCCTCCATTCTCTCTTCTCACTCTCTCTCAATTCGCCACTTCCTTTTCTTTCTTCACAAATGAGCCAAAACCCTAAAATTCTAGTTTATATATGCGCCTAGGTTGTTGGGCTTGGATTGCGGGCTTTCCCCGCAGCTTAAGCCCAACTAATTCGCAGCACCACTTCCTAATACCATACCACCCCCTAATTTAATTAAAACATCCTATAATTAATTTAATAATTATTAAATAATAATTATATTATTATTTCTACCACCCAATTTCATTTAATTAATTAACTAAATTATTCTATTATTTTTGGGGTGTTACAGCTGTGACTTGACTTATCATTTATCATGTGATTTATTATATGAATTGAATTGGACTCACCCTTCTGTTTGAATGTTACCCCCATGCGGTAACGTGCAGGTGATTGCGAGTGAAGGACTAGGTACCTTCACTAATTCGAGTCAAGTCGTCACGCTCTGATACGTAGCACTCAGGGGGGGGGGGGGGGGCGAACTTAATGTTATGAATGATTTTGGTTGTTATGTTTTGTTGACAATTCTGTTTTATTTTGTTATTCCACTGCGTAGTTGATTTTGTTGACGTTAAGTTTTATTGTGATGATAACCGTGGTGTTGAAATTCGCCTTTTAGTGATGTGCTACGTAATACATGGTTATTATGTTTTTGAGCCGTTCTATTGAGATAGTGTGGTTTTATTGAAGTAAGTGTAACATCCTTTGAAATGAAAAGAAATTTTGAAAACTCTGATATTTTTCCAATTAAATTAACGGGTAGAAAAGGGGTGTTACATTAGTGGTATCAGAGCAGTTCGGTCTGTCCGGCCAATGTCGTCCTGTCATAGTGTCTTATGACAATAGATTAGTTCTGAATTTTTGGTTTGTGTTGCAGTGATAGTTCGGAAT
The DNA here is from genome assembly GCA_039519185.1 of Astragalus membranaceus. Classification (NCBI taxonomy): domain Eukaryota; kingdom Viridiplantae; phylum Streptophyta; class Magnoliopsida; order Fabales; family Fabaceae; genus Astragalus; species Astragalus membranaceus. The sequence goes on along the minus strand of CM076848.1, from coordinate 170,778,623 downwards.
GGCTGGGAGGAACGACGCTGCTCTTGCTGCTGCATTGCAGGCTATGGCGCAGGCTGTGCAGGGTCAGCAGAATGCTGGAGAGAACGCTGGTTTTCGGAGTCTGACTACTTTCCACAGAGAGAATCCGCCCACCTTTAAGGGCAAATATGATCCAGATGGTGCTATGGCTTGGTTGAAGGAGATCGAGAGGATATTCAGGGTGATGGACTGCACTGTTGAGCAGAAGGTCCGTTTTGGTACCCACATGTTAGCCGAGGAGGCCGACGACTGGTGGTTGGCTACTAGGCAGAGGTTAGAGGCTGTGCAGGAAGAGATTACTTGGGAAGTATTCAGCAGAGAATTTCTGAGAAAATATTTTCCTGAAGACGTCCGAGGGAAGAAAGAGATAGAGTTCTTGGAACTGAAGCAGGGTGGTATGTCTGTGACTGCCTATGCGGCGAAATTTGTGGAGCTAGCAAAATTCTATCCACATTACAGTGAGGCTACAGCTGGATTTTCTAAATACATCAAGTTCGAGAATGGGTTGAGGCCTGATATCAAAAAGGCCATTGGTTATCAGAAGATTCGTGTGTTCGCTGATCTGGTTGACAGTTGTAGAATCTTCGAGGAGGACAGTACTGCTCATTATAAAGCTACGTCTGAGAAAAATGGTAAGTTTCAGAGTCGAAGCAAGCCGTATGAGGTTCCTGGGGGTAAGAGTTATCAGAAGGCTGCTGGAGGTAAGAATTCTAGTGGGGGAGATGCTCCTGCTAGCATTGTCTGTTATAAGTGTGGCAAGGCTGGCCACAAGAGTACTACATGCAGGTCTAATGAGAGAGTTTGCTATCGTTGTGGTAAAAAGGGTCATATGGCGGCCGAGTGTAAGGTTAAGGATGTGGTGTGCTTCAACTGTGGTGAGTCTGGGCATATCAGTACAAAGTGTACAAAGCCGAAGAAGGAAAGGTCTACTAGGAAGGTGTTCGCATTGGCAGGAGAGGAGCCTGATGATAAGGATGGTCTGATTAGATGTACGTGTTTTATTAATGGTACTTCTCTGAAATCTCTTATTGATACTGGTGCTACCCATTGTTTTATATCTGTTGATTGTTGTAAAAGATTGGGTCTTGTTTTATCTGCTATGTGTGGGGATATGGTTGTCGATACTCCTGCGAAGGGGTCGGTGATTACGTCCCAGGTGTGTTCTCAGTGTCCCGTGTCGATCTTCGGCAGGGACTTTATTGTGAATTTTGTTTGCTTGCCGTTGAGAGGTCTGGATGTAATCTTAGGCATGGACTGGTTAGAGAATAATCATGTTCATATCAACTGTCGTAGCAAGTCGGTTAGTTTCGGGGAAGAAGATTCTGTTTTGGTATCTGCTGGTCAGTTGAAGAAGTTGAAGAAAGAAGGAGTTCAGCTATTTGCGTTGATGGCATCGTTGTCTGCTGAGAGTCAGGCTGTTATTGAAGAACTGCAAGTGGTACGCGAGTTTCCTGAGGTTTTTCCTGATGAAATTCCGGGGGTGCCACCGGAAAGAGAAGTTGAGTTTTCGATTGATCTTGTACCTGGTACGAGGCCTGTGTCTATGGCACCGTACAGGATGTCGGCGTCGGAATTGTCTGAGTTGAAGACGCAACTTGAAGAATTGCTTGAGAAAAAGTTTGTGAGACCGAGTGTATCACCGTGGGGAGCTCCGGTATTGTTAGTGAAGAAGAAAGATGGGAGCATGAGGTTATGTGTAGACTATCGTCAGTTGAATAAGGTAACTATCAAGAATAAGTATCCGCTTCCGAGGATCGACGATCTGATGGATCAGTTAGTGGGTGCCTGTGTTTTCAGAAAAATTGATTTAAGGTCCGGATATCATCAGATTAAAGTGAAGGATGAGGATGTTCAGAAGACAGCATTCAGGATGAGGTATGGGCATTATGAATATTCAGTGATGCCGTTCGGTGTAACCAATGCTCCTGGTGTATTTATGGAATATATGAATCGTATTTTCCATAATTACCTAGATCGGTTTGTGGTGATCTTCATAGATGACATTCTAGTTTATTCTAAATCAGAGGAAGAGCATGCTGAGCACCTGAAAACAGTGTTAGAAGTTCTGAAAGAGAAAAAGTTGTATGCTAAGTTATCAAAGTGTGAATTCTGGCTGAAAGAGGTGAGTTTCCTTGGGCACGTGATTTCTGGTAATGGTATTGCGGTTGATCCGGCAAAAGTAGAAGCAGTGTTGGAGTGGGAGGCTCCGAAGTCCGCAACAGAAATTAGAAGCTTTTTGGGTTTGGCTGGGTACTACAGGAGGTTCATCGAGGGTTTTTCCAAGTTGGCCCTTCCATTGACTCAGTTGACTTGTAAGGGTAAGGTTTTTGTTTGGGATGCTCGCTGTGAGGAAAGTTTCATGGAACTGAAAAAGAGTTTGACAACGTCGCCTGTTTTGACGTTGCCTAATCCGGAGGAACCGTTTGTTGTATATTGTGACGCTTCGAAGATGGGTCTTGGGGGTGTGCTGATGCAAGATGGGAAAGTCGTTGCGTATGCGTCGAGGCAGTTGCGAGTTCATGAGAAAAATTACCCTACGCATGATTTGGAATTGGCTGCTGTGGTATTTGTGCTTAAGATTTGGAGGCACTACCTTTATGGTTCGAGGTTCGAAGTGTTCAGTGATCACAAGAGTCTGAAGTATCTGTTTGATCAGAAAGAGCTGAATATGAGACAGCGTCGGTGGTTGGAGCTCTTGAAGGATTATGACTTTGGTTTGAACTATCATCCCGGCAAAGCTAATGTCGTGATTGATGCTTTAAGCAGAAAGTCTTTGTATATGTCGGCAATGATGGTGAAAGAATTAGAGTTGATTGAGGAATTTATAGATTTGAGTTTGGTTTGTAAAATGACACCTCGCAGTGTCAAGCTGGGAATGTTAAAGATCGATAATGATTTCCTGGGCAGCATCAGAGAGGCTCAGAAGTCAGATGTCAAGTTAGTAGATTTAATTAATGGGGTTGGTCAATCTGAAGAGGAAGATTTCAAATTAGATTCCAGTGGTGTGTTGAGGTTCCGGGGTAGGATCTGTGTTCCGGATGATGAGGAGATGAGAAAGGCAATTTTAGAGGAGGGTCACCGTAGCAAGTTGAGTATCCATCCTGGAGCGACGAAAATGTATCAAGATCTGAAAAAGATGTTTTGGTGGTATGGTATGAAGAGAGATGTGGCACAGTTTGTGTATGCCTGTTTGACCTGTCAAAAGTCGAAGGTTGAACACCAGAAGCCAGCAGGGTTAATGCAACCGTTGGAAGTTCCAGAGTGGAAGTGGGATAGCATAGCGATGGATTTTGTGACGGGATTGCCGAATACAGTTAAGGGTCATGACGCTATTTGGGTGATCGTTGATAGGTTAACGAAGTCTGCTCACTTTATTCCTATTAATATCACTTATCCGGTGTCGAGGTTGGCAGAGGTCTATGTCAAAGAAATTGTGAAGTTGCACGGTGTTCCGAAGAGTATTGTGTCAGATAGGGATCTGAGGTTCACTTCTGAGTTTCGGACGGGTTTGCAGAAGGAATTGGGTTCAAAGTTAAAAATGAGTTCGGCGTATCATCCTCAGACAGATGGTCAGTCAGAGAGAACAATTCAGTCGTTAGAAGATTTGTTGAGGGCTTGTGTATTGGAACAACGGGGTTCATGGGATTCCTACCTTGCGTTGATTGAGTTTACCTATAACAACAGTTACCATTCCAGTATCGGGATGGCACCATTTGAAGCATTGTATGGTCGAAAGTGTAGAACGCCATTGTGTTGGTATGAGTCGGGAGAGAGTGTAGTTTGGGACCGGAGATTGTCCGGGAGACTACAGAGAAGATCAAGATGATCCGTGAAAAGATGAAGGCTTCGCAGAGTCGTCAGAAGAGTTATCATGACAAGCGGAGGAAGGATTTAGAGTTTCAGGAGGGTGAGCATGTGTTCTTGAGGGTTTCTCCTATTACCGGTGTTGGTCGAGCGTTGAAATCGAAGAAGCTCACTCCTCGATTTGTTGGTCCTTATCAGATTTCTGAAAGAATCGGAAATGTGGCCTATAGAGTGGCTTTACCGCCAAATCTTTCGAATTTGCATGACGTGTTTCATGTGTCGCAACTTCGGAAGTATGTTTCGGATCCATCTCATGTGATCCATATGGACGATGTAGAGGTGCAGGATAATCTCATTGTAGAGACGATGCCCGTACGGATTGAGGATCGTGAAGTGAAAGCGCTTAGAGGCAAAGAGATTGTATTAGTGAAAGTGGTTTGGCTAGGAGCTGCCGGCGAGAGTATGACTTGGGAGCTAGAGAGCAAGATGCGAGAGTCCTACCCAGAGTTGTTTGATCAGGTAAATTTCGAGGACGAAATATTCTAAGTGGGGGAGAGTTGTAACACCCTAAATATTTAATTAATTTATTAATTAAGTATTTAGGAATGTAAATTAATTAATTGAATATAATTTAATTATTAGAAATTATATTAATATGTGTAGGTGGTATTAGAAGGTGGAGGTGCCAAATTAGATGGACTTGGGCTTAAGTGAGAAGCCCAAGCCCATGACATCTTGTCATATGCGAAGTAGCAAGGCGCCTAGGGGTTAGGGTTTCCTTGCTAGCATTTGCGAAAACTTGAGAAATAGGGAAAAGAGAGGAGAGGCGCGCCGTTGGAGAGGAGAAGAGCAAGTCGCACATCCAAGGAGAGGGAAGGGGCGTGAATTGTTGTCGTGGTTCCGTTCGTGACCGTCTCTAGGGCTCCTATTCTTCAAATTCGAGGTAAGGGGATGTCCTATCAATTCTTATAATGATTCCTATGATAGATCCTAAGTAGTGATGGCCTAAATGAACCATGATCTTGACTATGTTGCGAAATCCATGTTTTGTTGTTGCTATATGCGTGATCCATGTTTGTGCTTGGGATTGTTGTTGATTTCGATGGTTGGTGTATAATTTTGATGATTTCAATGTGTATCCATGATGGTTGTAATGTGTGTTGTGATTGGTTCAAGTAACAATTTGAGAAAAATGATGTTTGTGCTGAAATTGTGTGAAATTCTGGTGCTGGAAGTGTTCTGGGCGCCAGGCGCCCTGTGCTGGGCGCCAAGGGCGCCAGTGCGCGTTGCAGTGTGCGTGGGTGGGCGCTGGGTGCCAGCGCTGGGCGCTGAGCGCCCGTGTGCGTGTGTGCGTGTGTAGCGCTGGGCGCTAAGCGCCCGTGTGTGTGTGTTGCTTGTTGCGCCAAGGCGCTGGGCGCTGGGCGCCCATGTGTGCGTGTTGCGTTTTGCTGGGCGCTGGGCGCCCATGGCGCCAGTTTTTCAGGATGTTCCCAAAATATTTTCGAAAACTGTTTTCGCTATATCTTTTGACTCGGACATCCGTTTTGAACGTTTCAAAAAGCGTTGTGAAGCATTTTCAGTTGTCTATCTACGTGTCCCATTTTTAAAAATAAAAACTTATTATTTTCTGAAGGTTGCTGGGGCGCCCCAAGTGGCTGTTTCCTGGTGATCGTTGCTGTGACAATGAAAAGATGTTTTGGGTGTCTTTAAAAATTCTCTTTTGCGTATGGCCAGTGGTTTTAACGATTTAGTGTCAAAAATGATGATTTTGACGATGATGCCCCTAGTGGCTAGTTAAATGACTGTTTTGCCCTTGGTGGCTAATATTATTTATAATGACGTGTAAATGACAGTTTTGCCCTTGGTGGCTAATATTATTTATAATGACGTGTAAATGACAGTTTTGTCCTTGGTGGCTAATATTATTTATAATGACGTGTAAATGACTGTTTTGCCCTTGGTGGCTAATATTATTTATAATGACGTGTAAATGACAGTTTTGCCCTTGGTGGCTAATATTATTTATAATGACGTGTAAATGACAGTTTTGCCCTTGGTGGCTAATATTATTTTATAATGATGTATAAATGACGATGATGCCCTTGGTGGCTAGTAAATGACGTTTTGCCCTCAGTGGCTATTGTTTGAGTTGATGATGTTTATGTATAAGTGACGATGAAACCCAGTGACGTTTGAGGCCTGAATGGCTAAGTGATGTTAGGGCCTAAATGGCTAAGTGATGTTGTTGTGTAAATTGTGAATTGACAGGTGCTGTGCTTCTTGTGAACAAATGGGTAAGTGACGGGTCACATGGTTGACCGTGATTGTGTGATTTGTGCGTGGTGCATGTTATAGTGTCTCATGCATCCCATGTGCATAAACCCAGTGACGTTTTGAGGCCCAAAAGGCTAAGTGACGATGAGGCCATAATGGCTAAGCGACGTTTGTGAAAAGGTACCTCATGCATATGCCCGCGAGTGGGTTGCATTTCATATGCCTACATGACATAGTGATGAGTTATTGTAGTGATGTGATTAATTTAGAGCTGTGACTTGACTTATCATTTATCATGTGATTTATTATATGAATTGAATTGGACTCACCCTTCTGTTTGAATGTTACCCCTATGCGGTAACGTGCAGGTGATTGCGAGTGAAGGACTAGGTACCTTCACTAATTCGAGTCAAGTCGTCACGCTCTGATACGTAGCACTCAGGGGGGGGGGGGGGGACGAACTTAATGTTATGAATGATTTTGGTTGTTATGTTTTGTTGACAATTCTGTTTTATTTTGTTATTCCGCTGCGTAGTTGATTTTGTTGACGTTAAGTTTTATTGTGATGATAACTGTGGTGTCGAAATTCGCCTTTTAGTGATGTGCTACGTAATACATGGTTATTATGTTTTTGAGCTGTTCTATTGAGATAGTGTGGTTTTATTGAAGTAAGTGTAACATCCTTTGAAATGAAAAGAAATTTTGAAAACTCTGATATTTTTCCAATTAAATTAACGGGTAGAAAAGGGGTGTTACATAAGTGACCTACGTCCAGTCCTCACACCCTTGTGAGATTTTCCACTAACCAAAACAACAAGGCTTACAGGTGCCTTGGAAAACCTTTACAGACTCAGGCACTCTCCTCCTAGGATACTCCACCTATGGAGAGCCCTCAAATCTATTACAACAATAACAAGAGATACCCCACCCCTGATACAATCAGCTGCCCCAGAAAGATACCCCACTTCCTAGTACAAACAGATACCCTAGAGAGATACCTCACTCCCTAGTACAAATCACAAACAATTAAATAATAAATAAAGTAAAGACAGAAATACCTCTAATGAAGGCAGATATTACAACTTGAAGAATGCAACCCCAACTAACTCTTAGCAAAAGATCAGCTCAGACGGACCAACGGTGCGTGACGAGCAAAAGTAAAAGCGTGAAGAGTTTTTCAAAGATGTGATAGATCGTAAACTTGGGTTGTGAGAAATGGAGGCTATGAGGCCTCTATTTATAGGCTATGAAAAAATAAGGTTTACGTTAAAAAAATGTAGGAATCGATTCTTTGTTTAAAACATTGGATCTAGGAATCGATTCTTCTTTTAATTAAAAATCGATTTTGACTTGCTTTGAAAAGAGGTGGCAATCGATTCTTGAGATCCAGGAGGGCTAGGAATCGATTCTTATACTCAATGTAATTTGTATGAATCGATTCTTGGCTTTCCTGCGACATGTAGGAATCGATTCTTTTGCTAAGTGAAAGATAGTGTGAATCGATTCTTTCCTTTTTGAAAAATACTTGTGAATCGATTATGCACTTTGGTAAAAATAATATGAATCGATTCTTTCCTTTTAAAGACACTTGAGAATCGATTTTTATGCTTAGTATAAAATAGTATGAATCGATTCTTCCTTTTTAGAAATACTTAGGAATCGATTTGCATACTTAGTGAAGCTATTATGAATCGATTCTTTAGCTTTTGTATTGACCTGAAAATCGATTTTTATGTATAGAATAAAATAGAGAAAATCGATTTTATGCTTTTCAAAAATGCTTCTTGTGTTTACGTGTGCATGCATGCATTTTGAAAAACGTGTGACTTTGAGAGATGAGCTGACCTTTGGAAGAGCTTACACTTTTTCCTAAGACACACCCAAACCCTAAGGACTACCCTGAAACTTGAATCTTCAATCCTTTGGCTTGATTGTCTTGGATTGACTTTGATGTTTTGTCACTTTCATTAACTTTGGCTTTGGCCTTTTTACTATTATCAACTTTAGCTTTTGTCTTTTTCATCATCAAAACTTAGCCTGCAACACAAGATATCTACACGCTTGTCCCACAAGGACGCGATCTCCCCTTGGCCCTCAAAATCCTGTAGAAATTCCATCCAAGAAATCTCGCCTTCAGAACTCTTAAATTTCTTCTTAGAGGAAGAACATTCCTGCACAACAGGCCGCTTTGCAGGAGTTGGAATCGCAGCAGCAGTTTCTTCAACCTCTTTCACAACGGCACCCCCTTTATCCTCCTTCAACACCTCAGAAGAGTCTCTCGGAACGGCTTTCAAAGGAATAGCTGCGATGGGGGTAAAGCTGAGATGCATCCCAACAATAGTAGTTCGCCCAGTATTTTTGGCAATCTTCACCAAGCCTTTATCCGAGCTTTCTGTTGCAGAGGTCCCACCTTGGTTTTGAGCATTTAGTTTCTCCTTCGCCAACCTCTCTTGAGCCTTCTTGATGTAGTTTTTGATGTCCTTCTCCTTCAAACTCATCCTAACTGCACAACGAGATAAAAGGAAACATTAGAAGCAGTTACAAAATACTAAAAAGAAGGCGAGAAAAAACTTACTCAATAGATGTTGAAGACCTTTGTCATCCCCCTCCAGATTAATCACCTCCTTACAAGTCATGGTATGCAACCTTTGCAGCATTGCTGCGTCCTCAAGGAGCTCGGGACTTAAATCATCCAAGATGACTCCAGTCACACCAAAAACCTCACTCTGCCAATACAAAGGGAAATGAGGTGCTCCTGTCTTGTTTAGGAGAAGTTCGGGAAATGAAGGAGGAGCTCGAACTCGGAAGAACTTCGCCTTAAAATTCTTGTATGAGGTGGTGAATAGACTAAAAAGGGGGCGAGGAGAATGGCTATGGAAGGATATCCATTTTCCCAAACCTTCGCCCTTAGTCCGAAAAAACTGGAAGAACACCCCTACATTTGGAGTCATACCCAAAGCTCCACAGATTATCTCATAGGCGCGTATAAATCCCCAGCTATTCGGGTGAAGTTGCGTTGGAGCAACGTTGAGAAGCTGCATCACGTGGTGTTCAAAGCGGGTGAAGGGCATTTTCACCTTCAAGTCCTCAAAAAGACAAGCGTACATATAAGTACTCTCTTCCACCACTCCCTTAGGCCGCATCATACATACAGGCTCGTTATGCTTGCAACACTCCAGAATCACGTCTTCTTCATTTCCAGTGGAGGACACGGTGTTCTTCCGTCGAAAAGCTATCAAGTCTTCTGGCTTTGTAAACATGGTGAATAAATCCCACGCTTCAAAGTTAGGAACGGACTCAACACTCTGTTTCGATGCCATCAACACCTTGATCCCACGCGCAGGAGTAGAAGGAAGAGCCAAGGGCCCCACCTCTTCTCGTCTAAAGTCAGAAAAGGCCACAGTATTTTTGAAATGAACCTTGATTCCTGGGAAAAGAGGAGAAGCAAAGTGAGCATCCTCACCATCCGAAGAATCGGAATCTGAAGAGCTAAAATCAGGAAGACTTGAGAGTGTCTCGAAAATGGATGATTCGAGGCGCCTCCACTTCTCCTTCATTTTTTCCCAACGAGGCCGAGATTCATCCAAAATCACTCGATATGCTGAAGGTACCTCACTCACGTCATTTCCATTTTCATCAACCTCCCAAATTTCTACCATTTTAACTAAGGTACAAGAGAAAAAGGAAGAAGAAGGATAGAAGGGTATACCTCAATGCAAGCAAGCGAAACGCTGAAGGAAGGCGAAGCTTCACAGCAAGCAAACCTCGGCAGAAGAGTGAGCAGAAATCAAAAGAACAAACGAAAATAACGAAGTTCTCACATCCCCAGCGCGCCCTTTAAACCATGTCAAAAGCCTACCCTCAACGCACGCGCTCATTCAAGCGTGAGGTAGGTGAAACGTTCCACTGGCGCGTCCCCTCAGTCAGCTGTCCATCGAAACGCTGACAGTACACGCTTTCCCAAGTCAACGATCACTTCAACCGTCAAAACAAATCAACGAAAGTTCAAACCTCTTCGCCGAGCTCACTCAGCTCGAGCTTGGGGGGCTGTGGACTGGGCCAGTGAATTGGAGTTCGGCCCAATGCAAGACCAACCGAACCACTTACACAGGACCTCGGCATGGCCCGCAAAGAGAAGTTACCAAGAACAGGTGTCGCAGTGAGGGGACACGTGGAACTCATTTGGCTGGAACCGAGCTAACCGCTGGTAACCGGCCTCCCAAGGTAACTGCCGAGGAGAACTAGATATATATGACTCTAGGCCAGAGGAGAAGGGACATTCATTCAGCGACTAACTCCACTTTCTGTACTGGAGAGAACCGCCATACTTGTAACTGCCGAGTTGATTGAGCAGAGACATTCTTACTCAAGAACACCTAGCCTGTAGTGTGGGTGAGGGAGACAGGAGGAAAGGGAATTGTAACGCCCCAAAATAATTTAATTATTCACTTAATTAAATTATTTAAGGCTTACGACATTTATTTAAGTAAATTAATTAATTTGGAGTTTTATTTTATTCAGGAGGTGTCTAAGTAGGTAGGGAGGTGTAAATAAAGGCCCATTACCCATTAAGTGGCCCAAGTTCAACTAATAAACCTAGGGGTCTTATGAGAAGGTGCTCATTTTGTGCAAAGAAAGAAAAATAGAGAGTGAGGAGAGGAGAGTGAGGCGCGACGGTTCAAGGGAAAAAGGAGGAGGGTTTTGCGTGAAGATCATTCAAGGAAAGGAGCTTGGTTGGTGATTCTTGTTGAAGTGCTTGGAGTCTTGCTTGGTTTCTTCGATTTTCTAAGGTTAGGGGGCTCTCTTCCATTCATAATAGACTATATGATGAGTGTTCTATGTGGGTGAGGTTCTAGGATAATTAATTGATTGATTGTTGTGTTGTTTTCGTGGTTGATGTTATGTTTGAACTCAATTTGATGAATCTATGTTGTTTTTTGTTGAAATGGACGTGATATGAACTGTGTATACAAGGTGTTTGATGTATTGTCTCAATGAAATTGAGTATGAATTTATGATGGTTGCAAGGTGTTTGATGAATTTCCTAAATGAATTGGTGTTGAAATTGGTGTTTGAGGAGTTGTGCCACTATGTTGCTAGTTGGGTGAGCCACGGCTAGGCGCCAATGCCCATGCCGTGGCGTGTTGCGTGTGAAGTGTGGCGTGTTGCATGATTGTGTTACATATTATGTGTTGATGTGTGCCTTGGGTGCGGGCGCCAACATATGGCGTGCCCTTGTGTGTGTCTTGTGGTGTTGAGGCGAGGGCGCCAAAGTGGCAGGCCCGTGTTGCCTCGGTTGTGTGGCCGTGCGCCTTGTGCGCCTTGTGCTGGGCATCAAATTTGGCAGCCCTTGTGCGCCTTATGCTGGGCGCCAAGTTTGGCAGCCCTTGTGCGCGTGTGCTGATGATGTTTTGGCGCAGGGCAGGCGCCATGCCTGTGCCCTTGCTGCCTGTGTTGTGTGCAGGTGGCGCCACATTGCTAGGCGCCAAATGCCTGCTATGTTGCCTAGTTGTGTTGTTGTCTTGGCGCAGTGCTGCCAGTTTGCTGGCGTAGTGCTGCCCGATGTTGTCCGAAGTGTCTAAGTGCAGTTTTGCTTATTTTTGACTGTTCTGTGTCGGTGACTTAAAATAGTCTATTTAATTGGTGTTGGTGTAACTGGTGTAACTGGTTAATTGGTGATGTTTCTAAGGGTGAAATCAATTATTGGTGATGGGTCTATGACCTCTTTTGGTGATGGTGAATTAATTAATAGCAATGGTGAGTCTATTAATTATTGGTGATTATACTTATTGCTCATTATGGTGAATACGGTGTGTTGTGGTGCATTGTTCATGGCGTCACATAAACCATATGCATTTATTGGTGAGTAGGCTTCGGCCTTATTATAAATTATTGGTGAGTGCCCTCAAGGCTTATTTTGGTGATGGATCCACATGCATATGCCCGTGGAGTTGGGTTGCATTTCATGCACTAATCATACATTCGGTGACGTTTCTTGGTAATTGTAAATTTAATGGTGTATGTTGATATCGTTGTGAATTGGTGCTTCTAGTTGCTTTCCCTAGTATAATGCTTATCCTATATGCTATTATTTATGTAAAGAGACTCACCCTACTGCTTTTATGTTGCTTCTCATGTCGGAAACGTGCAGGTGATAGCAAGTGATGGTTATCCTCACACCTTCTTCTAGTCGGTTGTGTCTGGCTCTGATACGTAGCACCAGGGAGGGGCGTCTTAGTTTACTTGTCATTTTTATTTTGATGATTATTAAACTGATATTTTGTGATGAATTGATTATGTTCAAGACTTGTTGTTATTCCGCTGTGATGGTGATTATATTCATGTTGATGTAAACTAAACAGGTGATTTGTGACTTGTCCCTTAACTGTTGTGCTATGTATCGTACTGTTAGCTGTTGGACTATGCCATTGATGTTTGTTTTGGTTTAAATGAAGTAAATGTAGCACGCTCTCGTGGTTGTTTTTGAAAACTCTGATTTTATTAATTAAATAGTAGTTGATTAGAAGGGGGTGTTACATTAGTGGTATCAGAGCAAAAGTTCGGTCTGTCCGATCACGTTGTTGAGTCTTGAGTTTTCTAATCCTCGAGTCTTGTTGCTCGTTCTGATTTGATCTTGTTTCAGTGAATAGTTGAGATGGCCGGAAGAAATGATGCGGCTCTTGCTGCTGCTCTGGAAGCAATGGCTCAGGTTGTGGGAAATCAGCAGGCTGCTGCTGATGCTGGTGCTGGTGCTCGCAACTTGGCCACTTTTCAAAGGGAGAATCCGCCCACTTTCAAGGGTCGGTATGATCCGGATGGAGCTCTTGCATGGTTGAAGGAAATTGAAAGGATTTTCCGGGTTATGGAGTGCACGCCTGCTCAGAAGTTGAGGTATGGTACTCACATGTTAGCTGAAGAAGCCGATGATTGGTGGCTTGAGGTTCTGCAGAGGTTGGAGAATGCTGGTGAAGAGATCACGTGGGATGTCTTCAAGAGAGAATTTATGAGAAAGTATTACCCGGAAGATGTTCGGGGCAAGAAGGAGATTGAATTTTTGGAATTGAAGCAAGGAAACAAATTTGTGGCCGAGTATGCGGCAAAGTTTGTGGAGTTGGCTAAGTTCTACCCTCACTACAATGATGCTAATGCTGAATTCTCTAAATGTATCAAGTTTGAAAATGGTCTGAGGCCTGACATCAAGAAGGCAATTGGTTACCAAAAGATTCGGGTGTTTGCTGATTTGGTTGATAGCTGTAGGATTTTTGAAGAGGATAGCAATGCTGCCTATAAGATTGTGAAAGAGAAGAGGAGTTCTCAGTATCGTGGGAAGCCCTATGATGTTTCTGGTGGTAAGGGCAAGTGGAAAGCTGGTTCAGGCAAGAAGCCCAGTGGGGGAGATGCCCCTGCAAGCATTGTGTGCTACAAGTGTGGTAAGCCCGGACATAAGAGTGTTGATTGCCCAGTTAACAAGTGTTTCACATGTGGCAAAGAAGGTCATATAGCTGCTAATTGTGAGAAGAAGGATGTTGTTTGCTACAACTGTGGAGAGGTGGGGCATATTAGTAATTCTAAGCCAAAGAAGGAGAAAGCTAGTGGGAAAGTATTTGCTCTTGCAGGATCTGAGGCGGCTAATGAGATCAGAGGTACGTGTTTCATTAATGGTACCCCGTTGCTTGCTATTGTTGATACCGGTGCCACGCATTCCTTTATTGCTGCTGTGTGTGCTGATAAGTTGAATCTAGTTTTATCTTCTATGAAGAGAGAAATCGTTATCGATACTCCAGCTAAGGGTTCGGTGACTACTTCTCTCGTGTGTGCTAAGTGTCCTTTATCGGTTTTCGGTAGAGAGTTTATTGTTGATTTGATTTTCTTGCCGTTGGATGGATTAGATGTTATCTTGGGTATGGACTGGTTGGTGAATAACCATGTTCATATCAATTGTTTTAGTAAGTCTGTGAGTTTCTCTTCTTCGGTTGAGGAGGAATCTGTTTTGTTGTCTGCTGGTCAGTTGCATAGAGTAATGAAGGAGGAAGTTAATCTGTTTGCTTTGATGGCGTCGTTATCTGTTGAGGGCCAAGCTAAGATTGATGAGTTGCCAGTGGTGCGTGAATTTTCTGAAGTGTTTCCCGATGAAATTCCTGATGTGCCACCTGAGAGAGAAGTGGAGTTTGCTATTGATCTGGCACCTGGTACTAGACCTGTGTCTATGGCACCTTATAGGATGTATGCATCCGAGTTGTCTGAGTTGAAGAAGCAACTTGAGGATTTGCTTGAAAAGAAGTTTATAATGCCAAGCGTGTCGCCGTGGGGAGCTCCGGTGTTGCTGGTAAAGAAGAAAGATGGGAGTATGAGGCTCTGTGTTGATTATCGGCAGTTGAACAAGGTGACGATTAAGAATAAGTATCCGCTTCCAAGGATCGATGATTTGATGGATCAATTGGCGGGGGCTCGCGTGTTTAGTAAGATTTATTTGAGGTCGGGTTACCATCAAATTAAGGTGAAGGATGAAGATATTCCTAAGACGGCGTTTAGGACTCGGTATGGTCACTATGAGTATTCGGTGATGCCATTTGCGTTACGAATGCTCCGGGGGTATTCATGGAATATATGAATCGTATCTTTCATGAGTATCTAGATCGTTTCGTGGTGGTGTTTATTGACGATGTCTTGGTTTATTCTAAGTCTGAGGAGGAGCATGCCGAGCACTTGAGGTTGGTGTTGGGAATCTTGAAGGATAGGAAGTTGTATTCTAAGCTATCTAAGTGTGAATTCTGGTTGAAGAAAGTAAGCTTTCTTGGTCATATCATTTTTGGTGATGGTATTGCAGTGGATCCATCCAAGGTTGATGCCGTGTTGCAGTGGGAGGCTCCTAAGTCGATCACGGAGATTAGAAGCTTTTTGGGGCTAGCTGGATATTATAGGAGGTTTATTGAAGGGTTTTCTAAGTTGGCACTCCCGCTAACTCAGTTGACTTGTAAAGGAAAGGCGTTTATTTGGGATTCTCGTTGTGAAGAGAGTTTCAATGAATTGAAGAGGAGGTTTACAACGTCTCCTATTTTGACGCTGCCTAAGCCAGGAGAACCTTTTGTGGTGTATTGTGATGCTTCTAAGATGGGGTTAGGAGGTGTCCTTATGCAAAATGGTAAGGTAGTTGCTTATGCGTCTAGGCAGTTGAGGACTCATGAGAAGAACTATCCTGTGCATGACTTAGAGCTTGCGGCAGTTGTAACACCCCTTTTCTACCCCTTAACTTACACGTCATTATCAGAGTATTTTCATTTTCGAAAATAATATTTAATTAGTAGAAAAGAAATGTCACATCTTCATTTATAAAAACTCATCGCCTGCACCATTAAAATTTGTGCAACAACGCAATCGTCATAAAAGTTAAACTTCAAAATAATCTCATCACAGCGGAAATAGCAATAACTCACCAAAGTCGCTCAAACACGTCTCAAAACATCAATAAAATCATTAAACAGCTAGTTAAATAATTTATCGACTTCAACCCCGCCCCTAGGTGCTACAATATCAGAGAGCGACTCAAAACATCCCAACAGCTAATCAAGAAGGCAGCAGGACCTTCACTCGCGGTTACCTGCAGCGTTGCCACGATAGAGCAACATTCCAAGCAGAAGGGGTGAGAATTTCAATAAAACATAATCAAGTGCATAATGGAGAATGAGAACAAGCAATTACACAATATCATCACACAACATCATCATCATCACCACGTCACTATCACAAACACCAGCTCAAACCACGAACAATAACAACTCACAGTCATGATTATGCATGTAAATGCAACCCACACCTGGGTATATGCATGATGGTACCATCTCGTCATAAAAATCCACTCAAGGCATTTCATCATCAAAAACCACTCAAGGCATATCATCATAAATAAGAGGCCGAAGCCTATTCGTCATAGTATGCACATGCCATGAGACTCTATGAACGCATGTGCAACTCATCAAACACTCACCTGGAGTACTCATCATCATCATAAAACACTCATAGAGTGTATTCGTCATAATCATCAAAATCATATATATCACATCATCATAATCACTCATAGAGTGAACTCGTCATATTCATCAAAGTCATATAGATCACATCGTTATAATCACTCATAGAGTGAACTCGTCATATTCATCAAAATCATATAGATCACATCATCATAATCACTCATAGAGTGAACTCGTCATATTCATCAAAATCATATTGCAACATCATTATAGTTATACATACCATCATCAACATTAAGTATATATATATGTATATTTCAGTTATCTTTTAGCTTAGCGTGTTATAAAATAGTAAACTGACCTTAGTGGTAAACCACAGTCTAGCCATAGTCAATGAGTACACTAGTAATATAACGTTTCACAGAGACTCATTTATATAAACATAGCATCACAATTTTTCATCTGAGGAATCGTCACAATTTCAATTCGAGAAAACACCTCATTTTTAAGCTTAGACACCCCACATTTGAAAAAGAGGAGACATCACATTTTTAATAGTGGCAGCAACACCTTTTTATAAAGGAAACATCATAATTCAAGTTTGGGATAACATCATAGTTTTAATTGGAAAAACTTCACATTTTAAATGAGGGAACATCACTTTTAATTTTAGAAAAACTCACATTTTAATCGCGGGAACGTCACCTTATTATTGGAAAAATGTCACATTTGAAAGTAGAGAACATAGTGTGAAAACAGCAGGAAAAGAAGCAGTGGAGAAAACAGTCATATTCACATCATGAATTCTTTTCCAATCATCACCAACCTCAAAACACGATTTGTTCATCATACAACTCATCAAAAGTTCATCAAGGAATCATCACAATGTTCATCAAGAAATCATCAAAATGCTCATCAAGAGATCATCAAAAATTCATCAAAATGACATCAAAACTCTTCGACAATATCAATTTCATCACAATATCAATTTCATCACAATATCAAAATAACATCAACAACATCGAAAGGGCATCAACAACATCAAAATAACATCAATGACATCAAAATAATATCGATAACATCAAAACCCCCAAAACCCCAATTACATACCCAATTATATCAAATCGAAACGCTCACCCTTACCTTAGGTTTTCACGAAGACAAGAGATCACTACAAGTCACCTACGAAACAACAGCAACAATCCACGCGATCTGCACTTCTTCTCTCCTTCTCACAATCGCAAGTTCTCTCTCTCTTAGATTGTAGGGAGATTAATTTTCGTTCTCACCACTTCTGGATTCTAACTCTGGAATTGCTCTCCTATCGAAGCCCTCTGCGATACGAGAAGAACGCAACAAACGGCGTCACAATCGGAGCTCCAGAGACAAAGATATGGTAAAAAGAGTGAAAACAGCAAGAAAAATGCCCTAGCTGCGCAGAAACGCAGCTATATACGCGAACTCGCGCTCGGAGCGCAAGCCAGGCGCGACTTGGGCGCGAAATGGCAGTAACTCACGCTGCTCACGCACAGCACTTGCGCTTGGGGCGCGACTTGAGCGTGACTCAGGCGCAGAATGGCAGAAACAACAGCGTACATGCGCAGACTACTCTTTTCTTCCTTCTCTTGATTAAAATAGCAAACGACATCGGATTTTAACAAATGACCACTCGTTGGAAAGCTCTCGGAGTGTAGTTTCTATCTATGATTTTTAATTTCCAAAATAAGTAACCATTTGGTACAGATTTTCAATATACTACAATGAGGTACCAAACTTGGACAGAACTTCTTACTCAACTTGCAACCAAACTTCCTTCCTCATTTCTTAATGAAATTTGATGAAACCAGTGCCTACTTTGTAGGGAATTCAGTCTACTTTCCAACTAAACAATAACCATACAAAACGGAGTTCAATTGAGAATGCAAAACCTGCAAAACCGAACCTCAATTCTAATCATTTCTACCATGGTTCCCATGCCAATAACTCTCTAATTTCTTCAATCATTCTACCAATTCATCTCACAAATAGATTTTAATAAAATTGGGGCGTTACAGCAGTTGTGTTTGCATTGAAGATCTGGAGGCATTATCTTTATGGTTCTAAATTTGAAGTGTTTAGTGATCATAAAGGTTTGCAATATCTGTTTGATCAAAAGGAGTTGAACATGAGGCAAAGGAGATGGTTGGAATTGTTGAAGGATTATGATTTCAGTTTGAATTATCATCCGGGAAAGGCTAATGTTGTAGCCGATGCTTTGAGTCGGAAGTCTTTGCATGTGTCAGCAATGATGGTTAAAGAGCTTGAATTGATTGAGCAGTTCCGAGATATGAGCTTAGTTTGTGAAGTAACACCTCAGAGTGTTAGATTGGGATTGTTGAAGATCCATAATGAATTTTTGGATGTCAATCGAGAAGCTCAGAAGCGAGATATTAAGCTAGTTGAATTGGCGATTGGGATTGATCACTCCGAAAGTAAAGACTATGAGTTGGATGCGCAAGACGTGTTGAGATACCGTGGGAGGATTTGTATTCCTAGTGATGAGGAGATTAAGAAGGCAATTCTTGAAGAGGGTCACCGAAGTAAGTTGAGTATTCATCCGGGAGCCACAAAGATGTATCAAGACCTGAAGTAGTTGTTTTGGTGGCCCAGTATCAAGCGTGATGTAGCTCAGTTTGTGTATGCTTGTTTGACTTGTCAGAAGTTGAAGGTTGAGCATCAGAAGCCTGCAGGATTGATGCAACCGTTGGAGATTCCGGAATGGAAGTGGGATAGCATTTCTATGGATTTTGTGACTGGTTTTCCTAATACCGTAAGGGGGTTTGATGCTATTTGGGTGATTGTTGATAGATTGACGAAGTCTGCTCACTTTTTGCCAATTAGTATCACTTATCCAGTTTCGAAGTTGGCAGAGATCTATATTAAGACGATTGTGAAGTTGCATGGTGTTCCTCTGAGTATTGTATCTGATAGGGATCCTAGATTCACTTCTGAGTTTTGGAAAAGTTTGCAAGAGGCTTTGGGTTCTAAGTTGAGGTTGAGCTCAGCTTACCACCCGCAGACAGATGGTCAGACGGAGAGGACTATTCAGTTATTAGAGGATTTGTTGAGGGCTTGTGTTCTTGAGCAAGGAGGTTCGTGGGATTCTCATCTTCCATTGATAGAGTTTACTTACAATAATAGTTTTCATTCTAGTATTGGAATGGCACCTTTTGAGGCATTGTATGGTAGGAGGTGTAGGACTCCTCTGTGTTGGTATGAATCGGGACAAAGTGTGGTGCTTGGACCTGAGATTGTTCGTGAGACCACTGAGAAAGTGAAGTTGATTCGTGAAAAGATGAAAGCTTCGCAGAGTAGGCAAAAGAGTTATCATGATAAGAGAAGGAAGGATTTGGAGTTTCAAGCCGGTGATCATGTGTTCTTGAGGGTCACTCCTGTGACCGGTGATGGCCGTGCCTTGAAGTCTAAGAAGTTAACCCCTCGCTTTATTGGTCCGTATCAAACTTTGGAGAGAATTGGGAAAGTTGCTTATCGGGTGGCTTTGCCACCTAATCTTTCGAATTTGCACGACGTGTTCCATGTATCTCAATTGCGGAAGTATGTTCCTGATCCATCTCATGTGATTCAAATGGATGATGTAGAGGTGAGGGAGAACCTCACTGTGGAGACAATGCCGGTTGGAATTGAAGATCGTGAGGTGAAGGTTTTAAGAGGTAAAGAGATCAGTTTGGTGAAAGTGGTTTGGTTGGGAGCAGTTGGCGAAAGCATGACTTGGGAGTTGGAGAGTAAGATGCGGGAAGCATATCCAGAGTTGTTTGATTCAGGTAATTTTGAGGACGAAATATTCTAAGTGGGGGAGAGTTGTAACGCCCAAAAATAATTTAATTATTCACTTCCATTGCTAGGCGCAGGGCAGGCGCCATGCCTGTGCCCTTGCTGCCTGTGTTGTGTGCAGGTGGCGCCACATTACTAGGCGCCAAATGCCTGCTATGTTGCCTAGTTGTGTTGCTGTCTTGGCGCAGTGCTGCCAGTTTGCTGGCGTAGTGCTGCCCGATGTTGTCCGAAGTGTCTAAGTGCAGTTTTGCTTATTTTTGACTGTTCTGTGTCGGTGACTTAAAATAGTCTATTTAATTGGTGTTGGTGTAACTGGTGGATTAATTGCTAGCCTTAAAGCTATAATTGGAGGTGTGTTAATTGGTGATGTTTCTAAGGGTGAAATCAATTATTGGTGATGGGTCTATTACCTCTTTTGGTGATGGTGAATTAATTAATAGCAATGGTGAGTCTATTAATTATTGGTGATTATACTTATTGCTCATTATGGTGAATACGGTGTGTTGTGGTGCATTGTTCATGGCGTCACATAAACCATGTGCATTTATTGGTGAGTAGGCTTCGGTCTTATTATAAATTATTGGTGAGTGCCCTCAAGGCTTATTTTGGTGATGGATCCACATGCATTTGATGCACTAATCATACATTCGGTGACGTTTCTTGGTAATTGTAAATTTAATGGTGTATGTTGATATCGTTGTGAATTGGTGCTTCTAGTTGCTTTCCCTAGTATAATGCTTATCATATATGCTATTATTTATGTAAAGAGACTCACCCTACTGCTTTTATGTTGCTTCTCATGTCGGCAACGTGCAGGTGATAGCGAGTGAAGGTTATCCTCATACCTTCTTCTAGTCGGTTGTGTCTGGCTCTGATACGTAGCACCAGGGAGGGGCGTCTTAGTTTACTTGTCATTTTTATTTTGATGATTATTAAACTGATATTTTGTGATGAATTGATTATGTTCAAGACTTGTTGTTATTCCGCTGTGATGGTGATTATATTCATGTTGATGTAAACTAAACAGGTGATTTGTGATTTGTCCCTTAACTGTTGTGCTATGTATCGTACTGTTAGTTGTTGGACTATGCCATTGATGTTTGTTTTGGTTTAAATGAAGTAAATGTAGCACGCTCTCGTGGTTGTTTTTGAAAACTCTGATTTTATTAATTAAATAGTAGTTAATTAGAATGGGGTGTTACAGGAATCATTCTTCAGAATGTTGAAGAATTGAAGAAAATGAATAAATAAGAAAATTAAATTAATTTTAAGTCATGAAATTTGTTGTTTCAGATGTCAGCTGAGTTCCAGATTCC
Source organism: Astragalus membranaceus (assembly GCA_039519185.1). NCBI lineage: Eukaryota > Viridiplantae > Streptophyta > Magnoliopsida > Fabales > Fabaceae > Astragalus > Astragalus membranaceus. Next base: position 170,757,412 of record CM076848.1, on the reverse strand, counting down.
TTCTCCATTAGTACCAACTCGTGAAAACTATTTTGTGAGGTACTGTAATTTTGTTTACTCTATGTCTCTAGTCCGAAATTGAAAAGGAAACAACTTTTCATAGTTTGATCTCGTGTCCAAAAGTAAAAAGTGTTTTGTTTTTCAAAATGGTAAAAAGGTTTGGAGAGGGTAAGAAAAGGTGATTAGCTTTTAAAAATAGTTTTCAATTTTTAAAACAAGCCTTAAATATTTGGAGTATCATCGTTCAAAACTTGTATGAAATAGTTAACTTATGTTCCTCGTTTTTTCAAGTTCTACCTCACTTAACAGTGGAGGAGAAAGATGGGAATGGGAAGATTAGAGACCGGTCACCATCAGCCTCAGCAAGATAGCCTTGCAAAAGGAATAAGCCTCCACGAGGTTTTGTGAAGTGAAACAAATATGCTTGTTTTTCTTAGCAACAAAATCAAGTTGGTATTAGTCCTTTTTTTTAGATAAATTTGGTCCCTTCACAGTTGTAAAGACAATTTGGTTAACCCATTCTTGGTGTTGAATTGGATGAAGCATGGTATTAAAGTAGGGATGACAATGTCTCTGGTCTTAGGCGGGTTTTACAACCCGCGTCCCTGTCCACATTTTTAGTGGGGTCGGGTTTTGCCCTACCCATCTCTGCCCCAAACTGGGTTAGGGTTTCCCGCGAGTCCCCAATTCTATAACTATTTATATAAAAAATCTAAAAAAAATTATGAAAATTAATATTATAAAATCACATTTATTATACAATAATAAAATAAAGTTAATAGCATTAAATTATATTTTTCTATTGAAAAGAGATCAAAATTAAAAATAAAAAAATTATGAAATAAAGTGAATAAGTATATGCACAAAATAAGATAAAAACTAATAAATAATGTTTAGTCGAGCGGGCTCGGGGCGGAGGCGAGCCAAGTATCGACATCACAAAACCCGCCCCGTCAAAACGGGTTTTCCGTCAAACTCCGGCCCAAGGTTCGATCGGTACCTGTGGGGTCAGGTTTCATTGACAACCCGATTTCAAAGTTGCAATTGATGGGATGTAGGAAGTGAGCATCACAGATGTAATCTTCGAGATGGATTCAAAACTAGTAGTTGATGGGATTAAGGTGCCAAGCAGAGGTGTTATTGAGTTTGGAAGCATTTTTTACTTATAGGCATAGTAATATGCTTGTTAACAACTTAGCAAAGGTGTCTACTACAATTTACTGCAATATAATAAAACACAATACTACCAAAATATCCATTTTAGACACTTTACCAGCTTGTCATGTGTCCAAAAATGGGGGCAAAATGGTATATGTGTTGCCAAAAAAAAAGCAGCAAAAGTCAAAAAAACTGAAGAAAAAAAACTGCGCAACAGTACGCGCTACAATGCGCAGCAGTACGCGCTACAGTGCGCAACAGTAAAAGTCAGAATTTATTTAAATTTTTTTTTCTTTTTTATTTTTAAAACACTTTTCTCTGATTTCTTTTAAATAACTTTTTTTCAATTTTTTTAATAAATCACTTTTTTTAAATCACTTTTTTCCTGAATTTTTTTTCAATTATTTTTCTAAAATTTCATTTTTTTTCTTCAATTTTTTACTAAAAAAATCATTTTTTTGTCATTACAAAAAATTATCAAATAACTATTTTATACTTATTAAAAGGGAGTAAAATGCCAATGGGGTTGCAAGAAAGTCGTACGCCGACCCTGGAGTGTCCAAACCTTGAAAACGAGAAGGAATCTGACCTTTCAGGTTTCAACAGGTCCCGGACCAAACCACTCGGCTATTTGGAATTAATGATCACCTATGGCGAAGAACCATTGGAGAGGTCAGTCAAGACCAAATTCCTATTTTTGTCACGCCCTTCGGTCTACAACTGTATTATTGGAAGACCGGCTCTAGGAAGGCTCGGAGCTGTAACCTCAATAGTTCATCTGAAAATGAAATTCTACTCTCTGTGCAACAAAGTTATTACCCTCAATGCCGACCTCGAGTCTGTCCAGAGATGTTTCTATCTGCACGTGAAAGCAGATAGGCAGGCCTCAGAGGAGGGGGTTCCCCCGAAGAAGCAGAAGCCCGTAAGGATTCCAAAAAGAGAAGAAACAGCAGAGCTGCCGAGATCAATGTCATAGACCTTGATGCGAGGTACGACCCTGACAGCTCCGAAGAGGAGAGTGATGATGATCTTACCCGAGAGCTGAAGAAGAAAATCAGGCGACCTCAACCTGATGGGGAATTCGTGCAAATCCAATTGGGAGATGACCCAACCCAAACTATCAAGATCGGATCCGATCTCTCTAATGAAGTTAAAGCAAAGCTCGCCCTATGTCTGCAAGCTCATGCCGACCTCTTTGCCTGGTCAGCAAAAGATATGCCCGGGATTCCCCCAGAAGTCGCCTGTCACCAACTAGTTGTTAACCCCGGAGCCAAGTGGGCCGTCCAGCGGAAGAGAGCTCAAAGCAAGGAGAAAGAAACTGCTGCGGCTAAGGCCGTTGATGATCTAGTTAATGCCGATTTTGTAAAGGAAGTCAAGTATACAACTTGGCTCTCCAACCCTGTACTTGTTAAGAAAAGTAATGGAAAATGGTGAATGTGCGTTGATTACACCGATCTTAATAAGGCCTGTCCAAAGGACGCCTTCCCTGTCCCTAGCATTGATCGCCTTGTCGACAATGCTTCAGGTTTTCGTTTACTATCTTTTATGGATGCCTACTCCGGATACAACCAAATTGCGATGTTCCCTCCCGACCAAGAAAAGACCGCCTTCATGACGGACCGCGGTAATTTTTGTTACTGAGTTATGCCGTTTGGCTTGAAAAACGCTGGGGCTACCTATCAGAGAATGATGAATAGGGTATTTCATAAACAGATCGGGTGCAGTGTAGAAGTATATCACTACAAAAAACGGATCAAATAGCGGGGGTTTTATTGCGGAGGTTTTAAAAACCCCCTCAGTTTAACAATAAAAAAGGAACCCCTCGGTCAGGAAGTTGAAAATGTTGATTCAATTTACGGAGGTTTTAAAACCCCCGTTGAATGTCAAGAAAAACCCCCGCTAAATGTAAAAAAAAAAAAAAAAACTTTCGCTAAACCTGTTTCCCTCCCATCAGTTTCACGTTCCCTCTTCTCACTTTCATTGCTTCACAAAAAAAACCCTCACTCTTCACCGCTTCTCACAAACCCGTACCAATCGCGTTCCTCACAAACCCATTCACGTACCATTCTCGCGAATCCAGTTTGCTGTTTCTCTCTTCACTGCTTCACGTTTCTCTCTTCTCACGAATCCCCTCACCAGAAACAAATCCTCCCTTTCCAGAAACCCTCTCGCGAATCCCCTTACCAGAAACCCCCAATCTCGTATCTTATTGTGCGTCTTGGCAATCGCTTCTTCGTTTCTGCTACAGCTTCTTCGTATATGCATACGATTCGGCAATTGTTGTGATTTTGATTTCGTCTTTGTGAATGGATCGCAGGGGAAGGGAACAGGGAGTTTCGGTAAGAGGAGGAACAAGACTCACGTTCTCTGTGTGAGGTGCGGCCGCCGCAGTTTCCACCTCCAGAAGAGCCGATGCTCGGCTTGTGCTTACCCCGCTGCTCGCATCAGGAAATGTAACTACTCTTCCCCAATTACGAACTGTTTGATTTCTAATTAGGGTTTATGTTTGCTAAACTGATTACCGTTGATTTACGATTTTAGATAACTGGAGTGTCAAGGCGATCCGCAGAAAGACCACAGGAACTGGTAGGATGAGGTACTTGCGCAATGTTCCTCGCCGATTCAAGAGCGGCTTCAGAGAGGGTACTTTAACTAACCTTTTTTTATATTCTAATATGCACAATTACCATTCCCAATTGTTGCTTTACTTTATTCTTTGTAATTGGATTGTTGTATTTTTTTTCGAATTCAGGAACCGAAGCTGCACCCAGGAAGAAGGGAGGAGCCGCCACTGCTTAAGCTTTTGGAACTTTGTTGTTTGCTGGGTATGGAGTTATAGAATTAGATTACTTTTTGTTGTTTGGGGCAAATCAATTAGAACTACTGTTTTTAAGGCCTCATTGCTTCCATTTATTTTTCATAAATTTTGTAGTATCTTTACATTTCAACATGATCCTAAGACTTTTTATTGTTCAGTTGAATTGCGTGGCACTTTTAGTTTTGGATTTAAATGGTTTTTCTTTTGGGAAATACAAAAACCTTTAACCTAGCTAAAATACCATTTTAGGCAATCATCATTTTATTTGCTGCAATGATACCATTGAGCCATAATTAGTTGTATGAAGATAGTTTGGGTTGTGATTTGCTTATTCAATACGGCTTCATATATAGACCTTGCTCAGGTTGATTTTGTTGTACCTTTTCCTTTTAACTCTTCTACTAGAAAATTGACAAGTCGATATCTGGATAATTTTCTTCTGATAATTATTTCTGTAATGACTGGAAGAATCTAAAATGTAATTCTTATTGCTTTAAGTTAAAGTGATTTGAAAATTAATGTCTGTACTTTTAGCCATGGTTATATAACAAACTGGGGCAATTTCATATTGCATATTCCATTGTTAGGTTAGGTCAGGAGATGCAATAGGCTGGCTTTATATGATTCAGGTGGTTATGCCCTCCCCGTGTAGTTATGATTCAGCTTATAATTCATCCATCATTTATCCACATTCATGCATTAGCTCAATGAACAGGTATTTTCATAATACTTGAGGTTATGTACCTGTCTGACAATAGATATTTGAGCTACAATGTGTTTCTTTTTATTATGTTTTTGAGTTGGATGATATCAAATATTTTAGATATTTGACATTACATTTATATTATCACAATTATATTTTTAATGAAATTTTCAGTTTTTTGATTCAGTTTTGAAAAGTGATACTGTTGGGACTTTAAAGCGAACTGAAAAGGCAAAGGTTGCTGTGTTTGTTGGTGGTGTTGATACTTCTGCAACTGAAACTAAAGGAACTGTCCTCATACATACAGCTGAGCAGCTAGAAAATTATTCAAAATCTGAAGAGAATAAAGTAGAGGAGCTCATCAAGGCAGTAGCAGATTCTGGTGCCACCGTGATAGTCAGTGGAGGAGCAGTAGGAGAGATGGCTTTGCATTTCTGTGAGCGCTACAAGCTTATGGTTCTGAAAATCAGTTCAAAGTTTGAACTACGTCGATTTTGCCGAACAGCTGGTGCTGTTGCTATGCTGAAACTTAGCCAACCAAACCCAGATGATCTTGGATATGTTGATTCTATTTCAGTCGAGGAAATTGGTGGTGTTAGGGTCGCCATTGTGAAAAATGAAGGTGGTGGAAATTCTATTTCTACTGTTGTATTACGAGGAAGCACTGATAGCATACTAGATGATCTTGAAAGAGCTGTTGATGATGGAGTGAACACTTACAAAGCCATGTGCAGGGATAGCCGCATTGTACCTGGAGCTGCTGCAACTGAAATTGAGTTAGCTAAAAGGGTGAAAGACTTTTCCTTCAAGGAAACAGGATTGGATCAGTATGCTATAGCAAAATTTGCTGAAAGTTTTGAGATGATTCCTAGAACTTTGGCTGAGAATGCTGGGCTAAATGCAATAGAGATTATATCATCTCTGTATGCAGAACATGCGTCTGGAAATACCAAAGTTGGCATTGATTTGGAACCAGGTGTTTGTAAGGATGTCTCAACCATGAGGGTCTGGGATCTCCATGTGACGAAGTTATTTGCTCTTAAATATGCTGCAGATGCTGCATGCACTGTACTGCGGGTAGACCAGATTATTATGGCAAAACCGGCTAGTGGGCCAAGGAAAGATCAGCCTGCTCCTGGCATGGATGAAGATTAAGAATAAAATTTTGATAATTGATTGTTGCCTTGGTTATGTTCTCAAGAAATTTTGAATTTTGATTTTAAAGAGATTTGGTTTGTTAATTCAATTTTATTCCTTAGTGTTGTTCAGTTGTGTACTATTATTGCCTTGACTTTTGAATTTTTTTCATACATATTATGTGGCAATTTTGTAAAAAAAAATGTAAGATGTATGTATAGTCATTAGTGATAAAAATATTGTAATGAGATAAGGAAAGAAATTCTCAAATTGGAAAAGAAAAATTGTCTCTAATAGGAGGTTGTAACCCCCACAAAAAAGTCCTATAAATTATATGGCAATAAAAAATCTATACAAATAAAACTCCTACAGCTTATCTAAAAAACCCCTCAAAAAAACCTCCACTAATTGTGGGGGTTAAAAACCCCCGCAGTAAAACCCCCGCTAACAGGAACGATACCAGCGTTTCTTTAAAACCCCCGCAATCAGATTGCGCCACTTGATTCTCCAGCGTTTTTTAAAACCCCCCGCAGAATACGTTGCGGGGGTTTAAAACCCCCGCTAAACGACTTAAAAACCCCTGCAATCCGTTCCATTTTTTGTAGTGTATCTCGACGACATGATAGCAAAAAGCAAGGGTGAGAGCCTCCACGTAGCCGATCTTGAAGAGATCTTCGCGGAAATCCGAAAAAATAAGATGAGGTTGAACCTAGAGAAATGCACGTTCGGTGTACGTGTTGGGAAATTCCTTGGTTTCTACCTTACAGAGAGAGGCATTGAGGCCAACCCGGATAAATTCCGGGTCGTGACTGAGATGCATACCCCATCTACAAAAAAGGAGCTCCATAAGCTTAACGCCATGATCACCGCACTATCTCGTTTCATCTCCAATGCTGCGTTCAAGTCGCTCCCTTTGTTCAAATTACTAAAGAAGGAAGCAAAGTTTGAATGGACCCCAGAGCGGGACGAGACCCTCTCCCAGCTTAAAAAGGCCCAATCCGTAACAGATATTGAGTTAATAAATTAAAGAATTTAATTGTTATGCACCAGAGGTGTAATTGTTTTCGATAATCACTCACAATTCATAGGGCAGATGACTTTTAATGGGTTGAAAACAAAGATTCAACTATTTTTAATGACACCGTGAATTGTTGATCGATTGAAAGTGTAAAACATCTTTAAACTGACATTATATCTGGTGGCGGACCTACCCTTTAATGAGGGGGTCCATTACACAACCTGAAAAAATAAAATTGCACCCACACCGTTAAGGAGTTATATTAAAATATATTAAGTGTTTAATGTTAATGTTAGGGAATTATGTTACAATATACTAGGGGAATGCCCGTGCGTTGCACGGGTTGTTCTAATATTGTTATTTAAATATAGAATATAGTATGATATTAATATAATTTTAATTTCTTATATCAAACTTATTTATTTTAGGCAATAATCTTATATAAAGTATGTGTTTTTAAATATAATATTTGTTAATACTCTTTATCAAGTTAATTATTTTGAAAATAATTTTACAAAAGTGAAACGAATTTACAAAGTTGAATAAATACTTTAAAATAAGAAATTTGGGATTTAATATGAAAATAAATTATAAAAATAAGGAGCAACCTAAAGGCTCCATTTGAGCTTCCTACACAAAATATTATGTTTACATAATATTTATACAATAAATTGGAAAACGTATATAAAATGTAAATTTTAGTCAAAGACATAAAATTTTAAGAATAAATATTTTTTATAAACTGTATTCCTTTAATTTCGATTAAACTTATGAGTTTGTATAAAATGGATTGAAGATGTAAAGTTTTAATTAATTTATCTTATATTTAATTCACTTTTTTATAGTAATTATTGCATATTTTGATATTTAAATTATGTATCTGTTTATATTTATCATTAAAAAAATTAAAAATAATACATACTTATATAAATCTATCTTTCTGTTAAGCTTTATTAGACTCTATTTTTTTTCTCTACCATTATTTTCTCTATCATAAAAGTAATCACTTATGTTTGTGTATTTTTTTTGCTACCATGTTATTGGTGCGCAGTTTCCACTGGCTTTGCCGATGACTAATCTACACCTGAGAATCTGACTGGCCACGTGTATACTCGGCTTTGTCAGTCCGTGTGGTTCTCCCCTCTCAATACTTATGTTTGTGTATTTAATTTCTAACTATAATTATGTCCAAAAAATTTGTAACTATAATAATTACTACTAATCATGATAATAATTTAGAGATACAAAAAGGCAACAAAAAACAAAACATCAAGTAATGAGTTAAAATTTGTCGGAAAAAAAGTAATGAGTTAAGAGTTATCAATAAAGTGTTTTAAAATAAAATTGAAAAATGGAGAGAAACTGACAATTCAAGAGTCAAGCTTCTTTTATTTATTCATTTATTTATAAATATTATATTATAGATAAAAATATTTCTTTCATTTGTATCAAAAAAAATATTATACATAAAAATATTGTTAGTTTGTTATTATCAACTTCTATATTTCCATAAGAAAATATAATTTTCATATAAATATAAAATTAGTTAATCAATATTCTACTAAGAGAATCAATTCTGACTCAAATTAAGAACAACTCTACATCAGTAAAAAAATGAACAACTCTACATTTCTGTACCAATTCAATTCACACGTTTCTTTCGGTTTCATTGAAGTTATGCACAATGTAAGAATAACTTCTGAATAAGTGATAGTTTTTATAATGTCATTTAAATAATATAATAGAAATTAAATAACACGACGTTTTGTAATTGAAGTTTGAAAGACTTATGTTTTATATTGATTTTTATACCTATCACCTAAAAATGTAGGAGGGTGATAACAATAATGAGAAGACATGTGAAGAAGATATAGATATTAGTTATCCTTTTCTTTAACTAATGATATTTTCCCATATTCGTAATTTAATGTTACGCTCTTCTTTAACTAACAATTTTGTTGAATATTACGCTCTTGCAAACTATATATAGTCTATTTAGTAAAATATGTATGAATGAATTATTATGATGTGATTTTAAATTTCCTTGAATCATATTTTGTATTATTTAACATTATAATTATGTTCGATGGTAACTAATTTTAGTGACTATTTTTGGAAGTCACAAAATTAGAGCAATTTCTTAAAATTGTATTTTAAAATTAGAAACAGAATACAATATTCATAGTTTCTGATCCATGCACTCACTTTAAAAACAAAACAAATGAACTTTCTAATTAGAGACAAAAACGTCTTCTTTTATGCTTGAACAATCGTTTGTGAATGTTCAATATAACAAAAACTGTTAGATATAGCACATCATCCAATTTAATGGAAGCTATTAAAATTAAACATTTTTTAAAGCACAATTTTAAAATTAAACATAACTCATACATGTCTATACCTTTACAACAAAATTGTGGCTCGATTGTCTAACTCAATAACTAATCCCAATTTTTCTTTTTGTCCTTTTGACTACATTAGAATTGTCAAGAACATGAACCTCAAATCTTATGATTTGTCTTTTCTATTTTTTCTCCCTTGACTGCACACTCTAATATTTCTCTATGCGCACTCTACCTCTTCTCGTGTTACCGCTCCTTTCTAGTGCTCACATGCACATCCTATTTTTGTTTTAATTTTTTTTGCCAAAACCACTTCCTTCACCATTTAAAATATTCTCCTATAAATAGTTTTGTCATATCATAACTAATTAAAACTACACATCTTGCACTTATCTTTTAGTATCTCATGAATTTATTGGCAACTAAGGAATGATTCATATTAATATGAAACTCCACATTCAATGTATAACGGTTACACCAAAAAGAATTTCAAAGACCCACTCATTATTTCTTAGTTAAAAATATTTATACAATGAGTTAGAATATGACTATTCATTTCCATTATCATACTAAATTAAATAATTTTTCCAATTGATTATGTAATAAATGAGCTATTAAAATTTATGCAATTTTTGATTAGAACGTAGGGTATGGTTGTTCAATTTTTTTTGTTTTATCACTTAATTATATTATAAATAATATATATATAAGGTTATTTTTAGTTTTTACATTAAACATAAGTTTAAAATTATTCCGATAATTAAAATTAGTTATATATATGTATTTGAACTAATATTTTAAGTTTCTAGTGAAGTTTGATTTCAACTTATTAATCTTAATATATATATATATATATATATATATATATTTAACTAATTTTTATTTATTTTATAATAACTAAACAAAAAAATTATGACAATAATTTAGAATGAATCATAGATAATATTTTGATACTTAATTGTGTATTAGTTACAAAAATGAAAAATTACTTAATAATAGAAAGCTAATTTATAGAGAGCTTTTTCTGTTACAACCTTTCATTACATCTACTATATATATATATATTTGAACTTAAATTTTAAGTTTTCAATAAAGGTTGATTTGAACTTATTAATTTTTATAAATAAATAAACATTATTGTAAATAATATATATATATATTTCTTTATATTACGTCAATTACATAAAAAAAAAACAACTTACTCATAGTACAACGTAGAATATTGCTATTCATATCTTTTTGGTTAGAATGTGACTATTCATTTGCATTGTACTCCTAAATTAAACAATTTTTTCAACTAACTATATAATGAATCAAAAATTCAAAGTTTTTATTTTTTGGTTAAAACGTAGGGTATGGCTATTCATTTTTGTTTGTTTTATGACTTAATTATATGGTAAATAATATATATATATATATATATATATAAAGAGAAAGACAGAGTGAGAGAGAGAGGGGGGAGAGAGAAAGAAAAATCACAACATCATCTAAGTTACGGTTCAACCATATAATCAAGAAAATTACGAATAATAATTGAAGATATTCTTCAATCCAAGAAGAGATAGTTTATTTTCTTTACACACTATAAGAATATGATGTATACATTAAACTTGAAACCTATAACAATCTCAATACTTAATCAACAATCAATTAAAGGTTATGAATAAAAGACAAATTTAGACAAATAAACTTTGGGACGCTAACTACCACAATGGCTTTATTCAAGCTTGAATATTAGTGATGTAAAAACCAAAAAATTGACATAAGTCATGTAACAACTAAACAAATGTGATGTAAAAAATGAAAAGATAATTGGTGGCTTCTCTTCTTAGGTATTTATAGTATCTCTGAAAGAAGGCTTAAATTGAAAGAAAATGAAAAAATTGTAACTTATCTATATTAAAAACCAACTATAATAATTAGTACTAATCATGATATAAATTTAGAGACACCAAAAGGCAAATATAACTTATCTATATTTAAAATAAACAAAATATTATTTTATTTTATTTTATATTATATTATACTATATTATATTATATTATATTATATTATATTATTTTGTTCTTAAACATATTTAATTAGTTAAAATTAAAATATCATTTTCATGTAGATATAAATATGTAATTAATATTCCACTATCATTGAATAAGTTAGTGGCAATTATGTTCTTTAATTGAAATTAAAGTTTTTTTATGTCTAAATTATGAATAAATATTTTAATACATAAAAATATTGAGAAAAATTGTGGAGCTTCCTTTCGGTTTCCTTTACATATATATATATATATATATATATATATATATATATATAGATAGATTAAGTGCTTAATGTTAGTTAGTTGGGCCTTTTTTTATTTTTATTTTTTATACTAAAAGACTTTTTCATTCATTTATAGGACTAATAAGCATGAAACGCCTAACACTAAAAATACTAAAAAATCCCAAATAAAACAACCATAAAACAAAGGCTCAACTAACTAACATTAAACCCTTAATATCTCTAACACTAACATTAAACACTTAATATATTCCAATATAAGTCCCTAACACACAGTCTATAAAAAAATATGTTGCACACTCTAAAAAAATTGATTTGCACCCAAGTCCTTAAATCTTGCACCGAGTTCACAATGTACAACCAGTGGCGTATCTAGGACCCGGGTCTAGAGTGGTCAAACTATTTAATCAAATAAAATTTTATATTATAATAATGGAAAAATTACACCAGAGGACCTTTAAGTTATTTATTTGTAACAAGTTCACCCTTTAAGTTTTTTTTGTAACAAATAGGCCCTTTAATAGAATTTTGGATGTTGAATTTATAGGTTTTAGAGATGAATGCAAGGAGGAAGATGAATAACTAGAACCCTAAATTTGTTTTTAATAAAATTAAATAAAAATGGCATGGATTAAAGGTCATATTTGTTAGTTAAAAGGTCAACGGTGTCAACGTTAGGTAAATTAAAGGGCCTATTTGTTACAAAAAAAACTTAAAGGGCCAACTTCTTACAAATAAATAACTTAAAGGTCTTCTGGTGTAATTTTGCCTATGATAAATAAAAGTAAAGACATAATTGTTCAAAATGATCAACTCAATGTCAATTCATGAACACTTCTTAATGCGTGTTGTTGTTGCTGGTGGAAGACTGGAGTTTTGGGTTGCGCTTAATGAGTTTTGTTGTTTTGGGCTTAATGAGTGGTGCAAATAGTAGAGACTAGGTTGGGGAGGATGTGCAAAATAAAAAAAATATAGGGTCAAAAAAAATTATAATAGGGGTATCGGTGAGATTTTTAAAAGGGGAGGGTGTGCAGCTGCACACCCTGGGCCCTATGTAAATCTGCCAGTGTGTACAACACACAATCACTCAATACCAATTCTTTTCCCTCCCGTGTGCATAAAGAACACACAATCACTAAATGTACTAAAATTATGTTTTTATTATATTTTTAATGATGCATGATTTTAATTTTTTTAATTTTTTGACCCCGACCCCGGGTCCTAGATCCCCCACCGAGTGTATCTAAATTAAATCCTAAATTAAAAGTATTTTCTTTCAATTTTCAAATTTAAAATATTTAATTATACCTAGAAATGCTTAATGACACGGGAATTTTGGTCCCGACAGAACGCATATAACAAATGAGCTGGCATCACTTTCATAGTAAACCCTTCTAATCATTAGATTTGAAGTTTCTATCAACAAGGGAGAAAACCGTGGTCTATTCTACTACAGTATTTTTATAGAAAGAAAGATACTCCATCCGTCCCATATTATATAATTTTTTAGCCAAAATTTTTTGTCCCATAATACTTTTAATTTGTCCCATAATACACGACTTTTTAGAATTCTAATAAAACATTAATGTTTCTTTTCCTACTATATTTTTCATTATTTAATAATATTTCTTTCATAAATCTACTAATTTATCTTCCCAATGTCATTAATGAAGTTAATTTGGTAAACTTACTCACAATTTGTCTTTCCCATACAAAATTAACTACTTTTCTTAATATGTGTGAAATGACCCAAAACGACATATAATATGGGACGTAGGGAGTAGTTGATAAGGGTGCACTCAATTTTCTGAGCATAACTGAAATTAATTAAACAAACTAAAAAATCTTGCAAGCTAACCGGTGTTATCAAGTAAAAGTTTTAGGCATGTAGCGGTGTTATCCAGCCTTCCATATAGCGGTGTTAAATCTCTTGAGGGAGTGCTTTGCCACCCATTGTCCTACCCGACTCGAGATATTAGTCTCTGCAATTGCGCGCAGAGGATACCCGGTTTATACCAAAAAAAAGTAGAAGTTTTAGGTATGGATGTGTCTATGCTAAAAAAACCTAGTTACCAACAACATTTAGGATAATGATTTGAATTCATTTGGGGTCAGTAACTTAATTGTTGGATTTTGCCGCTAATTAACCAAATCTATATCTATTTTATGTTTCTTCTATCTTCTATCTGAATTATATATATCTTATACATTCAAAAGCACTTGGATGGAATGATAGTAGTGTTGTCTGGAGGTGCAGTACTGGCGGACCCATTTAGTAATGAGGGGGTTCACTTGAACCCTGAAAAAAATAGCAATTTATCCCTTATATAAAAATATTTTTATTCATTTATTTTCTATATACAAATATTTTGAACCCCCTAAAATTATAATTTTGTATTAAGACCTCTAATTTTTCCCCCATTTGCACCCAAATACCTAAACACATCACTAGGCCAATTATGAGTTGTATAATTTATTTATTTAAATATATTAAAGTTGTTTTTAATTTTATTTTAGAGATTCATGTTTTTAAAAATTTGAACCCTCTAACTCTAGGTCCTGGATCCGCCACTGTAAGGTGGAATCCAAATCTTGAAACTGTAGCAACATGAACTTTTGTCGCACTGACCTAAAGGAATTATATATTCAACTCAAATGAACATGCGGGGAATACCTTGATTTATACAGAAAAAAAAGCTTAAATATGTTAAGTTATGGCAAAGAATAAGTTTTTTGATTTTGATCCCTACACAATTTTGTGTTTGCTTTTTTCATATTGACAAAATATTTTATTTTGATTTTGGTTTATTATAAAGACTTCATTTTCAACCGTATTTCTTGTGAATTTTGATTTCAAAGAACCTAAAATCACGATTTCGACCAAAGCAAAAGCAACCCACAAAGAAGGCCCAAACCAATACCAATCCAGGGCACTGTAGCGCATAGCGCTCCTGAACGAGCTGGGAGTGGATCAACGGCTGAGATCGAGCCGGTTGATCCTACGGCTAGGAAGCTTTGCTGAACTCTATAAATAGTGGTCAACCCCCGCGGAAATGTACTTTTCATCCCATCTCTCATTTCCTGATTTGACTTCTTCCCCCTGACTTGGGCGTCGAAGTGTCTTTGCAGGTATACCCACCCTGAGTTCTGCTCGCGACCTCACTGCCCGGCAGAACGATCAAACAACATACCTGTCCTACCCTTGTACGATCAAGGTACAGATCAATTGGCGACCACAGTGGGAACCCCGACTCTATCCCACTTCATCAGCTACCACCTCATCTACTGATATGGCTCCGCGAGGTAGACCGCCTAGCAAGCGGGCCCCGCGCTTGCAGAGTGCGGCCGAGGTTCCTACTCAGCCCGCGCCAGAAGGCAACGCAATCACGGCAGAGGTGGCCGTGCCTGTCGTCCATCCCGATCTCGCTCCTTGGACAGACCTAACGATAACTGCGGCCGCCCCCTCGAAAGGGGAAAGCCCATCACCGATCAGACTCGCCCGACGCTCCCCCTCGAAAGGGGAAAACTGTGGCCAGTAAAGTTGCAAAGGCCGCCCGAGATAACTATAGTGACTCTGAAGGAGAAATCAATACTTGAAAATCCAAAGGCCGCCCGGTAGCGATGGTCATCACGGGCGGGTTCACTTTGGAAGGAGGAGAAACTAACAAGTCAATGAAGAGGCGGTGGAAAGAGACCACGAGCATCGCCTCAACCTCCTCCCCGAGAATCAAGTCCAACAGACCCGTCTTGGCTTTTGGGGATGACGACTTACTGGACGGAAGGCCAAACAAGTATCATCCCCTCCTGATCACAGCGGTGATGGCTAACGTAGAAGTCAGAAGAATCTTGGTCGACAAAGGGTGCTCCGCTGATATCATATTCGAAGACCTATTGGATGTGTTAAAGATTTCTCAGGACGACCTCATGCCCTACCGATGCAGCGACCTCTAGGGTCGTCCACCACGCCCTAGGCCATCTTGAGCTGATGGTCACCTTCGGCGATGATAGCACAGAGAAAACGCTATACAGAACAATCAAGACTCCTTTTTTAGTCCTCCCCTATAAGTCAGTATATCAGTGTATCATTGGCCGACCCACTCTTGGCCGGCTTGGAGCAGTTTCTTCCACAGTCACCTTAAAATAAGATTCTATTCGAACACATATGAGATTGTAACTCTGCAGGCCAATCTCCGATCAGCACAACGATGTCACTTCATGAGTCTGAAGTAGCAAGGAAAAGCCGAGTTAGGGACGAAGGAAGCTGCGGGCAAAACAGCTGAGGGCCACCAAGTCAACGTGGCCGACTTCGATGCCCGCTACGACCCCGATAGAGAGGAGGAAGAAGGGGATGACGCCATGAACCGGGAATAAAAGAAAATAACTAAGAGGCCGGAGCCCGACGGTGAATTCATCCAGGTACAGCTAGGCGAAGACCCATCAAAGACAGTCAAAATCGGGGCCGATCTTCCTGATGACGTGAAAGAGACCACGCCGACCTATTTGCGTGGAGCGCGTCCCGCATGCCGGGGACTCCACCAGAAGCACCATGCCATCATTTGGCGGTAGATCCACAAATCAAGTGGGTTGCCCAAAGGCGGCGGGTGCAGAGAGAAGATAAAGCTCAAGCCGCAGAGAAAGCGGTCGAAGACCTCATTAAGGTCGGGTTCGTGAAGGATATAAAATATACAACCTGGCTATCCAACGTCGTGTTGGTCAAAAAAGCAAACGGCAAATGGCGAATGTGCGTCGACAACACGGATTTGAATCGGGCTTGTCCGAAAGACACCTTCCCGATCCCCAGCATTGACAAGCTGGTCGATAACGCGCCCGATTTCCGTTTGTTGTCGTTCCTGGACGCCTATTCGGGGTACAACCAGATCGCGGTGTATCCGCCCTGCCAAGAGAAGACGGGATTTATGACCGGAAAGGGGAACTACTGTTACCGAGTGATGCCGTTTGGGTTGAAGAATGCTGGGACGACGTATCAAAGGACGATGAATAAAGTTTTTCAAGCCCAGATAGGACGGGTTGCCGAAGTCTATCTAGATGATATGATCATGAAGAGCAAAGCGGACATGGACCATCTGGCTGATCTCCAAGAAGTGTTTGCTGAGGCCCGGAAAAACTCCGTCAAGCTCAACCCAGAAAAATGCACCTTTGGAGTAAGGGCGGGAAAATTCCTTGGTTTTTACTTGACTGAGAAAGGTATTGAAGTCAACCCGGACAAGTGCAAAGCGGTGACGGAAATGAAGCCGCCCACGAAAAAGAAAGAGATTCAAAAGCTTACCTGGATGATCGCAGCCTTGTCCCGTTTTATTTCGAAGTCAGCAAATAAATCCCTCCCGCTCTTCAAGCTTCTCAAGAAAGGAGTGCAGTTTGATTGGACACAAGAATGCGAGCTAGCGTTTGACCAGCTCAAGACCGTTTTGCTGCAACCACTGATCCTGACAAGACCGGAGCCAGGGAGACATTGTACCTATATCTGGCAATAGCCGATGAAGCTCTCAGTGTCGTGCTCGTTTGAGAGGACAGCTCGAGGCAAAATCCCATTTACTTCATCAGGAAAGTCTTGCAAAGCCCTTAACTTCGATACCAAAAGGTAGAAAAACTCGCTTTGGCGCTAGTGATTGCCGCTCGACGATTAAGGCCCTACTTCGTCGCCCACCAGATCGTGGTCAGGACCGATCAGTCGATCAGACAAATTCTGCATAGACCAGACCTGGCAGGGCGGATGATTAAATGGACGGTCGAACTCTGAGTTCGGGATCACATACGAAGCCAGATCAGCAGTGAAATCACAGGTGCTGGCCGATTTCATCGCTGAAATGACCCCGACCCCAGAAGAAAGGCCTCAACCCGCTTGGACCTTACACGTTGATGGTTCCTCCAGCAGCAAAGGCAGTGGGGCCGGTCTGATTCTTGAAAACTCTGAAGGTTTGACCGTGGAAGTGTCGCTCACGTTTTCTTTCTCAACCTCAAACAACCAGGCCGAGTACAAAGCGTGCATAGCAGGGCTATTACTCGCCCGGGCATTCAACGTTGTCAGGGTCGAACTCCATTCTGACTCGCTCCTGGTGGTTTCACATATTAAAGAAGTTTTCGATGCGAAGGACGTGGTTCTCCAGAGATACTTAGCAAGGGTAAGATAACTGCTAAAGTTGTTTGAACATGCAGAGGTCAAGCACGCCCCAAGATCTGAAAATATAAGGGCTCGAAGCTGCCAAGCACGAAAAACCCGAGAAATCACCGGAGTGTGATCCAGGAAATCCTATCTCGACCGAGTGTACGGATTGAGGTAGCCCCTGACACTAACGTCTGTGTGATCAACCCGGGAGAATACTGGATCGATCCCATCCTCAAGTATATTCGGGACGGAGAAGAATCACATGACCCGAAAGAAGCCGCCCTGACAAGAAGAACAGTGGTGTTCTACTCAGTCGTCGAAGGGAAACTCTTCCGTAAGGGATACTCCATGCCGCTCCTGAAATGTCCAGCACCTGACGAAGCCGATTATGTTCTGTGCGAAATACACAAAGGCATATGCGGACACCACCTGGGTGGCCGCTCGCTTCCCAAAAAAGCACTCAGGGTGGGATACTATTGGCCCACTATGGACGAAGACACGAGGAAGGTAGTCAAGAAATGCGATAAGTGCCAACGACATGCTGACGTCCACATCGCCCCTCCCTACTGAGCTGAATAACTTGACCCCCGTCGCCGTTTGCATGGTGGGGGATCGACCTACTGGGACCGTTCCCTATTTCCCTCGGCCAGTTGAAATACTTGATAGTTGCGGTAGACTACTTCAAAAAATGGATAGAGGCAGAACCCTTGGCAACCATCACCTCTAGAAATTGCATGAAGTTCTTCAAGAAGAATATTCTGGTACAGTTTGGCGTACCGGAGGTCGTGATTACAGACAATGGGACGCAGTTCACCGACAAGGGATTCAGGAAGATAATGACCGACCTCGAAGTTAAGCAACGCTTCACCCAAGTAGAACACCTGCAAACTAACGGTCAAGCTGAGGCCGCGAATAGGGTGATTCTCCGCGGGTTGAGAAGGCGCCTTGACGAGGCGAAGGGAAATTGGGCTGAAGAATTGCCATACGTTCTATGGGCGTATCGAACGACCCCGCATTCCTCTACGGAAAAGCCCCCGTTCAAAATGGTATACGGCACTAAGGCGGTCATCCCTGTTGAATTCGGGAAACTAAACTGGAGAACCGGGAATCCCAAAATGACACAAGAGAACGACCAGGCCATCCGGGAGGAGCTTGACCTCGTCGAAGAGCTTCGAACTCAGGGCCTCCCTGCGGGAGACCCTGATCAAGCAAAAAATAGAAACCAGGTACAATGCCAAAGTCGGCGCAAGAGAATTCGCTGTCGGCCAACTCGTCCTCCGCCGAGCCGATGTTGGTCAGAAAAACGCAGCACAAGGAAAGCTCACCCCCAACTGGGAGGGCCCCTATCACATCATTTCGAAGACTGGAAAGGGCGCTTACCAGCTCGAAACAATGGGTGGAAGGGCGGTTCCTCAAACTTGGATCGCCACGAAACTAAGGAGATACTACAGCTAAAAGACGTAACTGATTGCTTGTAAGAAATACAAAACCGGGACGAGCGCTTTTTCCCTACGGGATTTTTTAATGAGGCCCGCCCGTCCGTCATTAATAAGACGAGACATTTACGTACAAAATGGTTTCGAAACTTTTCTTTGACCGGTATTCGCAAAGAGCGGGCTAAGATTGAGCCCTTGCCGACGATAAACCTATGAGGCGAGTTAAGTCTGAGCCGAGTCTCGATAAACTGCCTACTAGGTCGGCTTGTGGGTCCACCCACAAAGCATCTCGAAGCGACCACAAGAGCGAGTCGCCCCCATCGAGCGAGTTTGATCTGGACCGAGATCCGGTAAACTGTTCTTAGCGCGTAAACGGAAACAATAAGGCCACGAAACGGCCGCGCGAATAATGCAGGCTCGCAAAACGAAACCAGAAAGCAGAATTAACATGCGCACACAAAACCGTGTGGCCGCTCGAACATAGCATTTCTCAAGTCCCACACGTAAAAACCACACGCACACAAGACAAGTGACCGCCCTCGAACAGGGCAGGTGGGTGGTTCGCGGGACTCAGTCATTAAATGCCGAGGACCTAGGGCATCAAGCCTAAACCCTCCCTCCGGGAGACTTCGGCTTGGGGGGCAACTGTTCTAGACTGGGCCGATGGCCTAATCCACAAAAAAGGGCCAAACCAATACCACTCCAGGGCATCTGTAGCGTATAGCGCTCCTTAACGAGCCTGGGAGTAGATCAAGGGCTGAGATCGAGCCGGTTGATCCTACGGCTAGGAAGCTTCACCGAACTCTATAAATAGGGGTTAACCCCCGCGGAAAGGTGCTTTTCATCCCATCTCTCATTTCCTGTTTTGACTTCTTCCCCCCTGACTTGAGCGTCAGAGTGTCTTTGCAGGTACACCACCCTGAGTTATGCTTGCGACCTCACCACCCAGCAGAACGATCAAACAACATACCTGTCCTACCCTTGGACGATCAAGGTACGGTTCATTCTATATTTAAGAGAACTAAAGATAAACCCAAAACAAAATTATGTTCTGCTCATACGTTTGTATTGGTAAAAGTTAAGCAATAATTAACAAATCACGAAAAATGTTGCTTGAATATTAAGCTGCGTGTCCTCAATGCCCTGCTACTTCATGGCATCTATACTATATCTCCCGTTGTAACAGATTATTTTTATTCCTGAAAACTATCTTTTTGAATTGACCAATCCATGCCATGTAGATACAAACTTCAGCACATCTTCATTTGATGAGTCATATGGTTCAAAAAGGACAGGAAGAGACATAACTAATATTTAAAAGGCTAAATATATATTTTGTCCCTTTATCTTTGGGGTTGTGGTCACTTTGGCCCTTTATCTTTTTTTTTCTCATTTTAGATCCTCATGTTTTTTGTGTGTGTCATTTTGGCCCCTGCCGTTATGTTTATGTTTTTTTAGGCAAATTTTTAAGGACGAAAATGAAATCAATTAAAAACATAAAGGCCCAAAATGAAATCAATTAAAAACATAAGGGACTAAAATGAAATCAATTAAAAACATAAGGGACCAAAATGATAACGGCAGGGGCCAAAATGACACACACAAAAAACATGAGGGTCTAAAATGAGAAAAAAAAAGATAAAGGGCCAAAGTGACCACAACCCCAAAGATAAAGGGCCAAAATATATATTTAGCCTATTTAAAAATATTAAACTATTAATCTATTTGTAGTGGCTTATTCAGATTTAGCTATATAAATACTCCAAAGACTAATTGGATGAGCTTATCAAAATAGCTTATAAGATATTTATAAGTTGTTTTCAGTTTATTTCTATATACCTTTTAAATTATTAGCTTAAGGAAATTGATTGATTTTATTTTTATCCTTTATTATAAAACTAGCTTATATATGAGTATTTATGGGCTCATTTGTTACAATTTTTTTTAAAAAATCTATGTTTGTTACACCTTAAAAAAAATAAAAATCTAAAAATAATCTGAAAACTGTTATAAATTCTGTTTTGAGTAGCTTCTCATGAAATTCAATTTTTTAAAGAATGATTTTTTAAAATAAGTGAGTTTTCAGTATAGTACACAACCACAAAATAACTTCTCATTTTCTTAAAAATCTCTAAAAACTAATATCGAAATCATTTAACAACAAAATCACTTATTTTTTTAACTCGTAACCTACGAATGCTACCATTATTTAATTAAGCTATTTATCTAATGGTCTAGTTGGTATATATATGGATTCCTAATAAAACAAGCACTTTTTAAAAAAATGAATAAATATCATTTTTAGCATCTAGTGTTTCATACTTTGCTACTTCAATTCTCTCATACATATCTACTACCTACTCTATACAAATTGTATATTTATACATTGGTTCCTTGTATCCTCCGAGAGGTGGGAGCAGATTACAAAGTATACCATTTGCATTATTATATAGACATAGAAATCATCATCATGGTAAAGAAAGTGAACCAAGCATCAGTGAAAATATCCAAAGATGAGAAACAAAATTTCAATAGCTAGTTTGATTAAAGTTTTAAAGCCTAAAGTCTACATCACTGAGAGCTCAAGGTTTCAAGAAGTTAGTTCAAGAATTAACTGGCAATGGAAACTCTACAACTTTTTCTCAAACTACTTTGGAACCAAACTTTGTTGAGATTCAGAATTCATCTCTTATTCTACACCGTAGCTTCGCGCCCTTGACTAGTGCAATGAATTCATCCGTTATTGAAAGTACTAGTAGTCTTGATGCTTCAGTTTCAATTACTACTGAGGAAACAAATAATTCATTTGAGTCATCTTATGATGATGATGCATTGATGAATGAAGAATTTAACCATGTTTATAATCAACTATATTTGGATGATGACTCAGTTTTTCAAGATTCAATGGTTAGCCAACCTCTTGATCAGTTTTTGGCATTTCAGAATCTTGAATCATTGCTTTTTGATGTTGAAGAAAGTTACTTGTACAATTGTTATCGGCAGTTTGAATTGCCTATACTAGATGTCAGCATAAATGACTATGAGTTGTCAGGATTGCTATGAACATACATGTTACTCTTTCATATGGAAGATCATCCATGATTTTGTTTCTTGGTTTACTTTTGTTGTTCATGTCTTGTATAATGTGTAAAAGATTGCTATGTGCCTAAATATTCTTTTGTATATACAATGAGATATATGTACATGGGTACATATGCTATTGCTTTCTGAATTGGCTGAATTGGTACATGAGTTTGTTTCATGGATTAATTAATCTTGGTTTAAATATATGTTCAGTGCCTGCAAATATATGTTTGATCAAGTTTAGTTTCTGTAAAAATAAATTTTTGTTTTTTGTCCTTCCAAATTTATGTTTTATTCAGTTTAGTCATTGTAAAAGCAAAATTTTATCAAGTTTGTGTACGTACATCGACACAATGAATGACAAAAGTGTCATAGTGATAGTTAGTTTAAACTATCAAGATATACAAAAGTCATAGCCATGTAATCAATTAAATATTCAAAGTTTATTAAAAAGTTGGATTCAATCTAGCAATCCTTTGACGAAAGGAATGCCAATGATATGATGTTGAAGAGATCATTAGGGATATAAACCCATATCTAATTGGTCATCAATAGTCAAAACCCAACTCACACTTGAGTAATATCAAGTCTTGAGTTCAATGATGAAAGTACACTATTGGAGTTATTGAAGTACTTGACAATAGATACATCCCTAGAGGTAACAATACTTGGACCATAACAATAAAAGAGGTAGGATGAAGTTTTCCTCTTAATAGACTTATAGCAGATATTTGCTGAGATGCATAATTATGGGTGCATTTCTGATATAGTCTAACTATATGAGAATGAAGTAGGGCTGTAGGGCCACTTCATAGAGTTAAAGGGCTTGACTCTTAAATTCTCATGAAAAGGATATGAGACACAATGTCTTAACAAATGTGTCATTTTAAAATTCGATCAACGGTAACGAGATTTCATGTGAGTTATGCACACTTGTTCTAATAAATACTTGGTTCAAAGCTTGTCTACCAATCTATTCGAGGATGAGTGAAAACTTAACTTACTAAGTAGTTGTTCAAATCGTAGAATATCATTATCTGGAAACCATGAGATTTCCGGAATAATGAATTTAGATATATTTTGAAAATGGTGGAGGATTGTTGGAAAAAGAAAAAGTAATGAAAGGTCTAATAGAATAAAAGGGGGGGGGGGGGTAACAACCCCAATGTGAGAAAGTTATCCATTCAACGGCCGTCATCATGAACCCAAAAACAAGGCCTAAAAGTACCAACTTACCACAAGGTTAAATTAGAACTGATGATAATGTTTTGACTCAAGTTCTGACTTTGCTTTTTGACGTTTGTCCACTTTAGCCCTCATGTGAGGTATCACAATTTTGTCCTTTGTTAAAAAGGCCTCAATGGGTTAAGGATAAGGGTGTTTATAAACTGTCATTAGCCTTGATTCCCAAGCAATATAAGACTTTTTGGTGTACCGAAATAGATACTTGCAAATCATACACCAAAGCAAATTTGTTCCTTTTGAAACTAATAAGGGGAGTGAGAAGTGCATCTTATATAACCAAAATGAAAATATGCAAAGATAGATATTAAAAGAACAACATTAGGACAACAAACAAAATGACCGAACTTAAACTAGAAATCAGCTAACCATTTTAATCTTGGAGCATTAATCTAGTATAACCCTGAGTATCATAAGAAACAAGGGCATATAAAAATCGTATGCTATAATTAGTGCATCTCTCTCCCTCTCCCTCTCTCTCTCTCTCTCTCTCCCTCTCTCTCTCTCTAAGGATAGAATTTGTCAAGAACTTCTTCACTCATGTCTTACCACGGAAGCCTGAGCAAATCAAAGCAATGCTATTGGATACAACGGGCTTCCGTGGTATGAATTTAACGAATTTCTTTTCATTTCAATAACATAAAAAAACCATAAATCAACAAAAAAACCATAAATCAACAAAAAATTTAATGAATTTCATTTCATTTCATTTCATTTCAATTGTAGTTTTTGTTATAGAGAGGAGAGTAAAAAAGGATTTTGACATCCATTTAACGAAAATAGTCGTTGGTTAAGGGTCGATTTACTTTCTGAAAAATTTCTCTGTTTTATATATTTATGTTTATTTTGAATTTCTAAATAGAATATGGGAGACTCATATAGCGAACAATTGTGATAGACGGGAAATGGAAGGACAATGAAAACAACTTTTTTTCATTTTGATACGAATGCTATAAATGAAGGGCAGATTGGGAAATTCAGACATGTTTATGAGAGAAAGAAGTGGAAACCAATTGCTTGGGGACCACTAGTGCACACACCTCACACACCTTGATTCTGTTATGATTCATCCTACGTGGCAGGTGGGAGGGGCGTGGAGAGGATCTCTTGTGATTGGAGAGAGAAAGTACATCCATATATATTCTATTACGTCATGCTTTTCATTTTTAGGCTTGTATTGGGCATTGTTTGGGAAAGGGACTTGGTGATAGGATCACCATTTCACTGTTTCATTGTTTCCTTTCTATCTTTGTAAATCCTTCATACCAAATTCAGTGAGATCCACTGAATTTGCAGTAAATAATACAAAGACTATTCATTCCCCATTACTCTGTTTTTCTACTACGTATCAACTGGAGAAACGACTTGACAGTATGGAGCAGAAATTTGAGCAACAGATAGCTGAGCTGAAGAATCTGATCGTCTCCCGTAGCAAATCGCGCAGTGGACGTCTGCGCATATGCCATTCTCACCGGCGACATGAAAAACGACCCGACCCGACTGAAGATGTTGAAGGAGTTGTCAATACTGATGACGACAACTCAAGCACGACGAGACAAAGCAGTAGTCGTGATTCATCTCGCGATTTTGGTAGAAGAAAGTTGAAGATACCCATCTTTAGGGGTGACGATGCGTATGGGTGGATCGTTACAGCAGAGCGCTACTTCAAACTGAACGATGTTGAAGAAGAGGACGAGCTCGACGCTGTAGTAATCGCGTTGGAAGACAAAGCCCTCAATTGGTACCTGATAACTCTATTTTATATAGAGTTATTCATACAATCAAGCTTGAGTTATTGCTTATTTTCAAGAACATTTATATATATTTATAGCTTATTTATCAAGCAACAGCATTCTAAATATTCAAATGGATAAAGGGCAATGATCTAGGCAAAATGCACACATCTTGTTAGGTTTGATGTTTTTGTTCAGTGCAGCTACTGCAGGAGTGGGAACACTGCCAACATCAGGAGTGGAAACACTAGGAGTGGAAACACTAGGAGTGGAAACACTGCCAACACCTGCTAAAATTCTGCAGTTTATACCAAAACATCCAAAGACCATTTCAATGCTTCCACACTTAATTAGTGACGTCATGCCTAGTCACCTGGAGCTGAGCCACTTGCTGAAGTCGGCGATACACATAAAAATCAAGTTGCAAGACTCAAACTTATCTAAAAGACATGTGGCACTTCTCCAATGGACCTCATCTTTTGTTATGCATGCAAGCGACCAAACCTGTGCAGCTTGCTTGATTGGTTGTCAACAAATTAACCATGTTCGGTCTCCTCAGCTGATCTTTCACGCCAAAGGAAACCCCTTGCAAGAGGAAAGCTTTCAAGCCTATAAATAGATATCATATCTTCACAAGAAAATAATCCTATCTTCTATCATCTTTCACATCTTTAAATCCTTTATCTTTTCGCTTAGTTTAGGTTTAGTTTATTTTCATTTCAAGTTTCTAAGGAGAGGAAGGTGAGGAAGTGCTTGACAACCATTCCCTTCACTTCGACTTTGAAGAAATTCGTGTAAGAAATCTTTATTGTACTTCAACTTGGGAACTTAATGCAAAAGATCTTCTATTCAAGTAATCTCTACTCTTTTAAGTTCTTTTGCTTTATTATTCATTTACTTATGTTCTTTGCACATTCTTTGCTTTATAACATGAGTAACATGAGCTAAATTCCCTTAAGTTGAGATGTTCTAACCTTGTAATGAACTTCTAAATATGTTATTATGGTTTATGTAGTGTAAACACTTTAAACTCTTGCATAACACTTCTTTCAACTTATTCTGGAATTGATCACTTTAGAATAGGTAAAACTTGTAGCAGCAGACATGGGCTACATTTATGAACTCAAGAGTTAATAGGGACAAGTATTTAATAAAGGAAACTTTGTTAAACACATGCTAAAACCTAGACATAGGATAGCATAGTCCTTAGGATAATAAAATTACAAGAGAGAACCTATTTAGCAACTTGGATCATTGTTAGGAGGCAAGGGAGGAGTTGACAAACCTTTTTTTACTGTAAAAAACAAAGATCATAAGAGCTTGTAATGAAACTCTGAAGAGAAGTGCTGAAAGGCACAAACTGATGCACCTACATCCAGTGTTCCCACACTACATACTCCATTAAAACACTTAGAAGTAAAGTACTTGGTGAAAACATCTCAACTACTTTTTCCAACTGATTTCTTACACATTTTATTGCTTATTATTATTTTACTTACTTTGAAAACTCCAAACCAAAAATACTGAATAGTGTAGACACACTAAGTGTACACTTTGAACTACAAAAATTTACAATACATAATCCCTGTGGGTTCGACCTTTCTTATCACTTTATTACTTGTGTGACTATGTATACTTGCATATAATAAACCACACCAGTACCAATGGTGGGAGGAACAGAACACTGAGCTCAATTGGGACGAATTCAAAGCTGCAGTGATTCGTCGCTTCCAATCGGGTCTTGTACAGAACCCGTTTGGTCCACTGTTGAGCATCAAACAGACGAGCTCTGTGATGCGATACATGGAGAAATTTGAGAGAGAATCAGCTCCTTTGAAGAAGGAGGAGAGAGTAATGTTGAAGGGAATTTTCATCAATGGCTTGAAGGAGGATATTCAAGCAGAACTCAAGTTACATGCCACTGAAACTCTTGATGAGTTAATGGACAGAGCTTTGCTATTGGAAGAGAAGAATGCTGCACTGAGAAGAGGAGGATTGATGAGTGCAAAGAAGAAGGGGGGTCGTGAAGGAGATAAACACCATGGGAAGCATCCCAAAGGCTTCACAAGGTGGGAGAGAGGTGGGAATAAGGAAGGCTCGGGCAGCAAAGGTGATGAAGGAGGGGCTAGTGAGAAGAAGGCTACTAGTGGTAGCAATTTATCTCAGGCAGAACTGAGAGAGAGAGAAGCAGGAAGGGCCTGTGCTTCAAATGTGGTGAAACTTGGAGCAGAGACCATATTTGTAGGCTCAAACACTACAAATTTGTGTTGATGGCGGACTCTGGGGATGAGGAAGTAGAGGAGCTCAGTGATGATAATGAGGAGACCGAGGTGTTGACTGCCAAAGTGTTGCAGATTTTCTTGAAGAGCAAGGAAGGACTAACCTCTAATAGGTCTTTCAAGGTCCTTGGAATGCTTGGAGACACTGAAATTCTAGTATTGATGGATTGTGGGGCTTCCAGCAATTTTATTTCAAGGAAATTAGTGGAACACTTGAATTTAGAGGTGAGTGATACCTTTGAATTTGAAGTGGAGGTGGGAACAGGAGAAAAGGTGAGAAACAGGGGAATTTGTAAGAATTTGAAGATAGTGATACAAGGAGTGTTGATTGAGCAACATTTCTTTATTATGGAGTTAGGAGGGACTGACTTGGTGTTAGGAATGGATTGGTTGGCTAGTTTGGGGAATGTGAAGGCTAATTTCAAGGAATTAGAGCTGACTTGGGGTGTGAGAAGGGATAGGAAGATGTTGAAGGGTGATCCCCTTCAACATCTGGTGAAGGCTCTCACTAATGAAGGTGAAGGATATATGCTGTCATACCATCCACCAGAGACAGTACCAGTGACAGAACCCCTAGCAGAACAGCATGTAGAATTGGAAGTTGTTCTTGATGAAATTGAAGCTTTGTTCAGAGAACCTACTGGTCTACCACCTCAAAGAGGATGTGATCATACTATTATCCTCAAGGACGGCTCCAACATTCCTAACATAAGACCATATAGGTATCCTCACTACCAGAAGAATGAGATAGAGAAGTTTGTTAAATAAATGATGTTAGCAGGGATTATAAGGCCTAGTAACTGCCCTTATAGTAGTCCAGTGATATTGGTGAAGAAGAAGGATGGAGGGGGGAGATTCTGTGTAGATTATCGTGCTCTAAACAAGCTCACTGTGCTTGACAAATTTCCCATACCAGTGATTGATGAACTCTTAAATGAATTGGGTGGAGCTAAGGTGTTTTCCAAGCTGGATTTGAATTCAGGATATCATCAAATTCGCATGAAGGAGAGTGATGTTCCTAAAACAGCATTTAGAACTCATGAAGGGCATTATGAGTTCTTGGTCATGCCTTTTGGCTTAACCAATGCTCCCTCTACTTTCCAAGCTCTTATGAATCAGGTATTGAACCCTTACTTGAGAAGATTTGCCTTAGTTTTCTTTGATGATATACTCATTTATAGTAAGAGTATAGAAAGCCATGTGGAACATGTTAAAACTATGTTACAAGCCTTGAGCAAACATGACCTAGTGGTGAACAAGAAGAAGTGTTCTTTTGGCAAGAAGAGCCTTGAATACTTGGGGCACATTATTTCTGAACTAGCGGTATCTGCTGACCCGAACAAGGTGAAAGCCATGGTTGAATGGCCTGTTCCAAGAGATGTGAAGGGCTTGAGAGGATTCTTGGGACTCACATGCTACTACAGAAAATTTGTGAAAGGGTATGGGAAGATAGCTTGGCCATTGACTCAACAATTGAAGAAGGACAAGTTTCAATGGGATAGTGAAGCACAAACTGCCTTTGAGAAGTTGAAAACAGCCATGACACAAGTGCCTGTGCTTGCTGTTCCTGATTTTAGCAAGACTTTTGTGGTGGAGACAGATGCTTCTGGGAAAGGTTTGGGTGCTGTGTTAATGCAAGGGGGTCAACCAGTAGCGTATATGAGTCAAACATTGTCTGACAGAGCAATGAGTAAGTCTGTATATGAGAGGGAATTGATGGCAGTGGTACTTGCCATCCAGAAGTGGAGACACTACCTGTTAGGTAGGCATTTTGTTGTTCATACTGATCAAAAAAGTTTGAAATTCCTACCTGACTAGAGATTGATGGGAAAAGAACAGCACAAGTGGATATCTAAACCGTTTGGGTTTGATTTTGAAATCAAGTACAAGCCTGGGATAGAAAACAAAGCAGCAGATGCTTTATCAAGACAGTTGCAATATGCTGCCTTGTCTATAGTTCAATTTTCGGAATGGGATGGTAGAGAAGATGAGGTGAACAATGATGAGAAGTTGAAAGTGATTGTACAGGATCTGTTAGTGGAAGAAGGAGAGCATCCTGGTTATAAATTGATCAATGGAAGACTCTATTATTGTTGCGCCCGAAAAAGTCCCCGAGGGAGAACCTTCCTCGTTCACAACTTTTCCTAAGACAATGAAGCCGCCACCAATATTTATTAAGAAAAATATTAGGAAAACCTTTTTGGAAAGCGATTGGTCTTGCGAAAACTGAGAGGTTTGGGTTCGGGGGCCGGTTACGCGCGGGGAAGGTGTTAGCACCCCACACGTCCTCTCTACTGAGAGGGAACCTTTAATTAAATGTGTGGTTTTAGTGTGTTGACTTGAAAATACTTAATTTTGCCTATCTACTTCTTATTGAAAATTTTTTAATGAAAATCTTTATTTATTATGAAAAAGAAAAGGGGGAAGAATGGGTTTTTAGAAAAATGTGCTTGACGGGACATGGCCCGCTCCTACGTATCTCCCGGTGCGATGGAGAACTCAAAGCTACGTAGTTCTTCTTTGTCCTGAAAAAGATTTTTGTCTTTAATCTTTTTAGTGAGTTTTCGAAACAGGACGAGCATTTAGTGAATGATTAAACTAACCAAGGTTATGGGTAATCACCGCTAAGTACTCTAGAAAATGAGAGTCAATACCACTAGTCAGACGAACAAAGGTTCTGATTGACTATTAGTAGCAACCCGTTTTTATTTGTTCTTTTGAAAGTGGTTTTCGAAAGGGATTGATTGGCACGAATGATCAAGCTAACAAAGGTTATGAGTGATCATCGCTTGTTGTTCTTTTGGGAAAAAGACATCACCACCAATGGCTAGATGAACAAAGGTTCTGATTAGCAACTAGTGACGATGGGTTGAAAATGTTTTTAGAAAGGAAAAGGTTTTCGTTCTGAAAATGATCTTGGTTTGCAAAAGTGATTCTTTTTTGTTATGAAAATAACTCTTTTCTTTTTGTTATGCAAATGCTAAACTTTTTATGGTTGCGCTTGACGAGAATGTGACTCGCTCCTACGTATCCCAAATGGGAATCAAAGCGACGTAGTTCTAACGAGCCTTGAAAACGAAAGTCTTTTGCTTTGGCTTTGAAAAGTGAAGGGGCGTTCATAATGATCAAACTAACAAGGGTTATGGGGGATCATTACTAAAACCCACTCAAGTGCATGTAAAAATCTCCTTTTGAAAAAAATGAAAGCCTTCATGATGACCAAACTAACAAAGGCTATGGGTGGCCATCACTAGCACTCCATTGTTAATAATCATGCAAGCAAAGGCTTCGCAGGACCACTAACAAAGTTTTTGATTTAATGAGTTTTCGCAATTGGGTTGATTCTTATTTAGGGAAAAGGAAATCTGTTATTTGGGAAAAAAGATTTTGTAAAAATAAATTTATTTAGGGGAAAGAAGCAAAATTCAAAAAAAAGAGAAACATGGGGGTGCAGTTGTAAAATGGGGTGCAAATAATAGGAGGGCTGTATTATTAAAACTGGGGTGTAAACAGTGAGTCCAGCTGGTTTTTGTAAGCTGGGCTGCGCTTCAAACAAAAAAGAAATCGTGGGCTTGCGAGGGGGTGGCGCGCGAAGTAAACCGTGGGGGTGTAAATAGAGATCTGAAAAATAAAAATTGTGAAAAACCGAAAATGCCCTTGCACCCTAATATAAAAGCTTAACTAAAAAAAGAAACCCTAATTCACTCCCCCACTCACCCACGGCGCCCCTTTCCCTAAAATGTCCAAAACCTAATTCTCTCTCTCTCTCCCTCCTTGTGCGGCCGATCCCCACTCCCCTCACAAAATCCCAACTCCCTTCTTCTCCAACAGCACATCCGCCTCCCCCTCTTCTCTCCACCGTGTCGCCCTTTCTCCCTTGCGCTGTCTCACTCTTCTCTCCCTCTCACGGTGATCTTTCACTTCCTCGCCGTACTGATCTCTCTCTCATCCATCGGTGATGACGCAAAACGAACGGAGAGAGAGAGAGGGGGGCACGAACGACAGCCACCGGGGTGAGCCGGGTCACGATGGCGTCGGTTGGGGGTTGTTCGTGATTGAGAGAGGCGGTGATGGACAGTGACGGTTTTTTTGGACAGCGGTGGTGGTCGTTGGGATCGTGGCCGTAGTGGTGGGGCGATGTTCTTTCTTCCCTTTTTTCTTGGTTGTTCAGTGGTTGTGGGGGGAGTACTCGACGGAGGTTCTGGTCACCGTGGTGGGTTTGCACGGTGGTGGTGGTCCGTTGGCTGTTTGGAGGTGATGGGGTGGTGATGGGACGGTGAGATGGTGTCGTGGTGAGGAGAGGGAAGGAGGGTGGTGGTGTATGGGCTGTTGCGGCGGTTCGGTGATGGCGTATGGTGGTCACGTGGTGGCTGCGGTGGTTTTGATGAGAGGAGAGTGAAACGGAGGAGTGAGAGAAGGTTTTGGCGGTGAGGGGGTTCAGTTTGCGAAGTAAGGGCGAGACTACGGCGGCGCTTGGGGCGGCGGCGACCACCACACACGGTGGTCGGAGTGGAGGTCAGAGCTACAGGTACAAAAACCGTTTGTTCCCCCTCTATTTTCTTAGTTATTTATTTTTAAAAAAACTGCCTTAAACTCAAGTCAACCAAAATCAGATAAGCCCATTTTTTTTTATGATTTGTTAGAAAATGATTTCTTCTCCTTCTCAGGACCTCCTGGTTCGCTTTTTTCTTTATTGTTTTTTTGGCTAATCTGTTTGTTTCTGCAACATTCATTTTTTTTTGCACATATACATATGTATGTTTTTAACTAAAAGTGTACCGTTTGAAAATGATATACATGGCAACATTTGCAGAACATGCATTATTATTTATCAATAAACATCTATATAAGATTACCATGTAATGAATGAAAAGTTAAGCATACCTTTGTGTTGTCTTTCCTCTGATTTCCACTCCAGCCCCCTATCCTTGAACTCTCAAAACCGGAATGTCTTCAAAAATATTTTTTAGACTCTATCTATTCAAAAACAGAACTCAGACTCTCCACCAATTTGATGCTATTATCTATGTTTTTTGTTACAGTGCATCCCCCCTAACACTGTTTCTGTGCATTTGTATTTATAGGCAAGGGATCATGGTGTAGCTGTGGCATGAAGCAGGGGAGCAAATCCCTTTGGAGACAAAGCTGTTGGAGCAGTGGAGCAGCAAGGGGATGGCAGCAGGGTTGCTGCCACTGCAGCAATGTTTTGCTGAAAATGGAAAAAGCAAAGGGCAAGATGAAAGGAGTTTGAGTTTGAAGCTCAAAATGTTTTTCAGCCACAGCAACAAACAGGGGCAGCAGCGACTTGAGCTGTCCCCTTTTTTTTATTCTTTTATTTTGTGTACTTTTGTATTTAATTTTTGTTTGTATTTTTATTTTTGTATTATTTGTAATTAAATTTCTTGTCTACATCTAAATAAAACAGCTGCCTTTCTTTTTGGTACTATTCTGCTTTTTTTTTAATTTTTTTTTTGTATACATATGTTACAAAAACAATAAAAAGAGACAGCTGATTTTATTCTACTATTTACTTATTATATTTTCTTTTATGAGAATAAAAGTGGTAGAAACAATGCGCAACGACTCGTGTACAACTCGAAATAGCGCGCGCGCCCGCGCTAGCACTAGGAGCACGTACATGATTTGAATACGCGTGCGCATACGTTATTAAAACCGATTATATTTTATCCTCACTTTTCTAAAAAGAAAACGGTAAAAATAAACGCGCACCGACGCAATTACTCATACGACTCGAGACGAAACGCCCGCTCGCGTTATTTATTATTATTTTTATTATTTATTTTGGATTCTTTTTTTTGAAAGTAACGAGCGCCAAACGAAATCGCTGCACGAGAGTGCCAGAGGCACCCGCGTTTAGAACGATATGCGAAGCAATAAAATTTGGGACTTTTCAATTAGTCGGACAAAATTGGGGTATGACAGCTGCCCCTCTTTATTCGGATTTTATCAAGAAATATGAATTGGCCGAGACATATTTCGAAGGTAAAATAGGAATAAAGAATTTAGACATTATACCAATTTTGTCTACTTGGAGAAACCCAAAATTTCTTTTTCTTTTTCTTCTTTTTTTTTTGAATCAACACTTGGGGTGTCGATGAGGAAACAGTAAATGAACACTGATATGCAGGCAGAAAAGGTAAAATGGGCACTTGCGTGCAGACAGAAAAAAAAATGGGCACTTGGTGTGCACACAGAAAAGTAAAATGGGCACTTGCGTGCAGACAGAAAAGTAAAATGGGCACTTGGCGTGCAGAAAGCGGTAAATTGCCCAGGCTGCCTAAAACCTGTAATCCTTAAACGAACTCTTGAGGAATCCGAGTTTGCACGTGGCTTTGAGGAGCACGCTCTTCCTGTTGGCCTTTTCGAGCGACCGGGGGGATCGTTATCAGCTCTGGAACTGATATACAGATCAATGCACGGCGTCCACTGTATCTTAGGCTGATACAACTATTCCGTTGAACCTCACATGGGGCTGCGGTCCATCGCGTTGCTCGTACACGATGTGAGACCTGGGCAGAAGGGAGCGATGATCTCTCTGGGCTCTAATCCGCAATGCGCGCCTGAGCGCTCTCTTTTCTTTCCTTTCTTTCTTTTCTTTTCTGTTTCTCTCTTTTCTCTTTTCTTT
This sequence comes from Astragalus membranaceus, assembly GCA_039519185.1. NCBI lineage: Eukaryota > Viridiplantae > Streptophyta > Magnoliopsida > Fabales > Fabaceae > Astragalus > Astragalus membranaceus. Next base: position 170,723,412 of record CM076848.1, on the reverse strand, counting down.
TTCTTTTTGTTTCTCTCTTCCTTTTTCCTTTCTTTTCTTTTTTTGGCTTCTCTTTTTTTGCTCTTTTAAGAATCATGGGTATGCGAATGCAAATTTTGGTGTTTGATGATATGTAATGCTCTTGTGTTTTGATGAAATGGCAGATGACATGTAATGGAAAACTTTTTCTTCTTTGCCTTTTTTCTATGAAATGTGAATATTGCTGATGAATAACATGAAATGATGAACGACATGGGATGCTTTAGCTTTCTTTTCTTCTATGAGATGCAAGTATTGATGTGATGCAACTGTATTGCTTTGATGTTTGATGGGATGATGAATTTTGGTTCTTTTTGTTTTATGGAATGCAAACATTACTATGATGTAGACGACACTGAATGTTTTTGTTTGTTTTCTCTTTTTTTTTGGCATAGGGACCTTAGGATTCTTGAGTGATCAGTTCAAATGTCCTATCGTGATGACTATTTCGAATGTACATTCGACTTAGTCTCCTATTTATTGAAAATGATTTTGAGACTTGATTTGATGTCTGATGCAATGATGATGAATGCTTGGTTTGCTAGAAAGAAAGCAGTAAATGAACACTTGGCGTGCTGATAAGGAAGCCGTAAATGAACACTTGGCGTGCTGATGCGAAAGCAGTAAATGAGGATGAACACTTAGCGTGCTTTTAATGAACCACTTGGGACCCGAGGGCATTCGAACTCCGAACTGAAGGAGCGACTGAAATCTAAACTGAAAGAGCATTTGAACTCCGAACTGAAGGAGCGACTGGGAATGAGATTTTGAGACTGACAAGTCCAGGATGACTGACTTGAGAATTAGATTGAAGACTGACACTTGAAGTGCTGATTCTTGGAACTAGGCATGAGGATTAACATCTTGCGTTCGTCCGCATTTTGCTTAGCAATGCAATGAATGACACATGTAATGCAAACATATGCCATGATTGATGTCTTGAATATTATGGAATGCTTTTGTTCTTTTGTATTTGCTTCTTCTTTGTAGTTTATGAAATGCAAATATCAACATAATGCTTAAATGTATGCGGTGATTGATGCTTTGATGAATGGAATGTTCCCGTTCTAACTTTTGTTTGTTTCTTTTTTTGCTTCTTCTATGCAATGCAAACATTAATCTGATGCGATGCTCTGATGTTTGATGCAATGATTTTTGTTCCTTTTCTTTTATGGAAATGCTAACGCTAATATGATGCAAATGCACTGCTTTAATGTTTGAGGATTGAATGACAAAGGAATGCTTATGAAATGATGAATGATATGGAATGCTGGATGATAGGGAATGTTTCTGTTCTTTTTATTGTTTGTTTGGAGTTTGCAAGTGAGAGTCAACACTGGATGTGCTAATGAAAAAGCAATGAATGAGAAGACATGAAATGAGGATCGCCTGGGATCAAGGGAGTAGCTTTGAATTATGGACACAAAGGTCTGGTTTATGGGTCAACATACGTCTGTATTGATCTAATGGTCTGAAGAATTTTGATGATGCAATGGCGCATGCAATGATTAGTATCTTGTGGAATGGTGAATGACATGGAATGATTTTGTTCTTTTCCTTTTTATGAAGTGCGAACATTAATATGATGCCAATGCAATGAAAAGATTTCTGCTTTTTCTTCTTTACTATTTTCCTCTATGAAATGCAAGTATTAATATGGTGCAACTGACGTGGAACGTTTTTTCTTTTTGCTATGTGATGAATGCACAAAATGTGAAGATGCAAATGTAATGCTTTGATGCATATGCTATAATGAATAGATTGGAATGCCTAGATGCATGAGGTAAACATTTTTGTGATGATGAGATGCGAGACTTTGGATGCAAGGAATTGAGATGACTATTGCCCATTCTGTTGAAAAATTGAATTTGATTCAAACTCCGGTGTTCTCAAGGTTTTTATTTACAAACAACCTCACTTGTTTTCTCTTTCTTTCCATGATGACTGAATTTTAGATATCACGTAAACAACTTGTGCTCTCTCTTTTGAAGCATTGTCTAGTAAGCATGCATAGGAGTGCAAATGTGAATGAATGAGTCAGTTAACTTGGAATTGGTTTAGGGCATGGACTTTTATGGCAAGTGAAGGAATGACAGACATGGTTATTGCCGAAGCTCATGAGGGATCAAGAGATACAAGATTGCCCCAATTCAGGTCTTTGATGAGTGAATAACTTGCCCCTGTCTGGTGGTGACAACAACTAGGGGTGTAGAAGATGATGAATTGGGAATGCTTCGGCTTTTGAGATGAAAGGTGGATCAAAAGAGACTTTGTCTCAACCCATAAAGTTTGATGTTGCCCCAGTCATAACAAGGACAAAGCTGCCCCAATTAGAATGACAAGGCCTTGTTTAGGATAGTGAGTTGAGAGATTGCCCCAGCGAGGTTTTGTAGGAATGAATGAGGTGAAGGAATGGGAACGCGCTTGCCCCACTTTCGAATGACATTTCAAATGGTTTCTTTGAGTGTGGTTGTGAAAGGCGACAGAGTTATGGTGATGGTTATGAACTGAGGGTAATATATGAATGGGGTGGGCAATGAACAAACCTCCCCAAAGTTGAGTGGAGTGAGGGGTGAAGGGAATGCCCCGTAGTACACACTTTTGGTTTTCTTTAAGAACAACTCAAATGCAATGAAAGTTTTGACTTTTTAGTGTGATGAGAGGCTCCACCTGCTGACTACTAGACCTTGTTTTAATGCAACATGAATGCATTTTGGAGTGCAAGTCCTTCTCCTTTTTACCAACTTTCTTTTTTGATTGTTTGTTTTTTTTTGTTTTTGTTTTTGTTTTTGTTTTTGAGCAGCTTTCTTTTTTCTGCTTCTTTGTTTTTTTTTCTTTTTGAGCAAACACGTCGTAAATAGATAAACTTATTTGTCCTAAGATTAAAACTTGAGAGAACGAAAGCAATTAGTCATTGATCGGAATGGACTTTTTAGGGTTGTGATGTGGAGAAGGGGATGATTGAGCTTAATGAAGTGTTTGGGGTTGATGGGGAGGATGGGTCTTATTCGGTGTTGGCCGATGGTCAATGATTTGTGAGGGAAATGGTTATTAAGCTTGATGAGGTGTTTGGGGGTGGTCGTACCCAATGAGGTGTTTGAAGGTTTTATGAAAGAAAATATGGCTAATCCCAATGAATTGAGGGTTTTTTTTGAAAGGAGGAATGATTGAACCCAATGAATTGAGGGCTTTTTTGAAAGGAGAAATGATTGAACCCATTGAATTGAGGGCCTTTTTGGAAGGGGAAGTGATTGAACCCATTGAATCTGAGGGCGTCTTTGAAGGGGAGCTCTTATGCTTCATGACAAAATGTATTGACTCTTAATTTATACCCCCTTTGTCTTCTTTTCTTTGTTTTGGGATTCTCCTTTTTGAAACTTTGTTATTCCCCTCCTTTTGTGGATTTCCTTTCCTTTTGACTTGGGTGAGAATGATAGACCATCTTTGATGTGGAATTAACCCTCGTCCAGAGTGATGGGGATATCTTGGGCTTTTCTCGGCTTAAGATGGGTAACAAAGGGTATTTATGTGATTTGGAATCTTTGGCTTAAGAGGGGTAGGAAATGGACTTTCTGGGATTTTAGGTTTTTTTTTTTGAGGGTATGGAGAGATGGCCAAATTTCATTTCAGATCCCGATTGTTTATCTCTGTAAGACTTAACTTTAGGACAATAATTTATCTATCCTCATGTGCATGCTCTCTCTTCTCTTTTTTTTTTTTACCCTAATTTTTGCCTGGACCGCTCTTTGCGAGTTTTTAATCCACCAGGCGCTCTTTTTTGCCTAGGCCGCCCTTTGCGGGTTTTCAACCTAGCGAGCTTATTTTATCTTTTTTATTTATTATATATTTTTTAGAAATACTTGCACTAAAGGAATATGATACCGACAAGGAAAATTAGTGATCACAGAATTGCCCCAGCAGGGAGGACTTAAAGTGTTAGTGAGAATGAACCAAAAAGTCAAGTATGCACTGATGGGAGAGAATATGCGCTTTATGGGCGGACGGGGCGGGATTAGACTTGGATGGGGAATGGTGATAAATGAAGGAAATTGACTGACTCAAACAAGAGAAACTGCACGTGGCATGCATGCTTATTAGAAGAACGCTTCACAGAGAGTTAACATTGGTTAAAACATGATATGAAAACCCTTTTTTTTTGATGAACTGTTTCAGTCTTTTATCATGGAATGGATGAGATGTAATGCCCTTTTTTGAAGGAAATACAAATGAGCTATTGATGTGAAAAACTGAGTGCCTTGGAACACCTTGAGTTTGCAAATGAGTGAGGGTAAACTTTTCCAAAAAGGAAAGATTAATTTGCAAGAACATCTCGTCTCTCATCACAACATTTTTGTTGTACGCAATACATGGATGAAAACATTATGATGTATACATGATGAAAATGAAATGCATGAAAGCATATTCACTTGAAAAGTGTGATTATTCTAAAAGTTTTTTCTTTTTGATGCTTTCTTTTTATGCAAGACGAAATATGAAATGCCAATGCATCTTTGGATGATGAATGATGCAAGAATGATGCTTCTTTTCAAAATGATTTTTATAGAGGCAAGACAAGATATGAAATGCCGATGCCCCCTTTTTCTTTCGAATGATGAAAGATGCAGGAATGATGCTTTTTTTTTTCTAAATGATGATTTTTTAGAGGCAAGACAAGGTATGCAATGCCAATGCCCCTTCCTTTTTTTGAAAGATGCATGTATGGAGGAATGATGTATTTGAACTAAAGTGATGAGGTTAATGAAATGATGCATGAATGCTACATTTTGAATAAATTTGATGATGACTTTTGTTCATGATTATGAATGAGATGCTTTCTTGTTTACATTTTTTTTTGTGCAATGAAATGCATGATACTCACAATGATTTTCTTTTATTGTGAGTATTATTTTATTGAATGGGAAGACATGACTTTTATTGAATGGAAATGCATGCAAGATGAGAGGTTAATGTATCATTTTTTCATGATGTGTGAAAAAGGCAACAATAATGCATGAGACGCGCTTCTAATAAGACACGATTTTTGGATTTTTCGAGAAAATTAGGGAAAAGAAAGCCTTAGTGAATGGAAAAGAACACGTGCGGAGAATGCACTCCTGACAAACCTAAATGAGATAGAGAAAAATGCATGTATGAATCTTATCAAGTTTTTGTTTTATGCAATGCAAATGATGTCTTTATATGACAATGACGGCGATAATACGACTTGACATGCATGTGAAAAAAAAAAGATGAAAACATTTTTTCGGGTATGGTGACTAAAATTTTGGGAACATCACCTCATGTAGCCCGGTAAAGAAAAGACTATGATGATTTTTTGAAAGTTTTGCTTTTTGCCTTTTTTTTTTTGAAAATTTGGTTTTAGGTAATGCAAGGAGGTATGCAAATGATGATGTGAGGCAACCAATTGTCGTTACTCTGAGTAACTTGCATGAAACATTGAGTGGATCCTGACTCAATACTTCACGCAATATACTGAAATGCTTCGACATTTGGTTAACTCAAACTTATTCTCTTATTTGAAAACAAACCCCACTTGATAGGGTCAAAGTGCCCCGATACCGTAGAGTAACATCTCAAATTTGTAGTGCACAAACAATTTTGAGATATTACCCTTCGTCATTCGAAGGTGCGCTTTTACTCATTGAGCTTTTACATGAAGAGCTTTTCTATTTTTTCTTTGTTTAGAGAAGATGCATGCATTGGAAACTTTTGATTTTTAGTTTTGGAACATGATTTTGAAAATTATTTGGAGATGCAAATGATTTATTGGAAAAAAGGTTTTAGAAAAATGTGCTTGACGGGGTATGACCCGCTCCTACGTATCCCCATTGTAATGAGGAATCAAAGCTTACGTAGTTCTACCGGGTCTTTTTTTTTTTGAAATAATGCTTATGCATGAATTCCATGTTTTTGATGAACTTGGCGAGGAGCTTTTTCCTCTTTTTTTGATTATAAACGAAATGTTTAAGCTATGAAGATGATAATTGTTTTTTCATTTTTATGCAATGAAATGAAATGCAAGATGAATAATTTTTCCAAAATTGGAACTTTATTTAATGCAAATGACGCAATGATGTAATGATGCAATGATGCAGGATGCAAGATACTTCTTTTTTTTGAGGTTTCTGCATAAGGAGGGTATTCACAGGCGGAATTTAGAAAACTTTCACACTATATGCCACCTTATATAGGTGTTTAAGGGAAAATCATATCCTTTTTTTTATTTTTGAAAATCTTTGAGGGGAAAAATTAACTGGACGAAATGCAACAATGCAGCACACAATTTGGGAAGCCCTTGTGACCTAAAAGGGGGTAGCACCTATGATCTAAGGCACTTTAGGGATAATCTTCTCATGTAGCTCTATTCACACCCTCACAAAGGCCATCAGAGCCACAGTCCCTCTCATGAAAATCCCCGTAAATGCAGCAAACTGCTAGATACAAAGCATCATAAAAGAGCACAACTCTGATTGAAACTTTCGCGAGTAGCCAAACGGACAAAGGTCCTGATGGGCTCCCACTACTTGAATCCACTCATCCTATGGTATCCTAATAGACCTGGGTTATGGTCTCTTTCTCTAATCATATAGCCTCAAGGTACAAGTGTGTGTGTGCGAAGGGCATTTCCTAAAAAAAAACTACCCCACCTGCAAATGAAAATCCAGAACAGTCCAGACAATAGAAAGCAATAACATGTCGTCTACCCTAGGGTTCAATACCAATCAAATAGAACTAATCTAGGGTGCCGACAACAATGCACTACTTACCTCAAGAAAGCGAGCAAAGAAGAAGGGGACATGACAAGAGAGGGGAAATATGCATGAGGGAACTAAGCATTTAAGCAAAGAAGTAACTATCTATTATTTTAAACAAAAGCAAACATAGAAGGAGAAGAAGAAGAATGCACAGGAATGCAACATGAAAGTATGAAAAAGAAGAAAGCATAGAGGCAAAACAAGATATTCAAATCAATCACACAAATCACACACTTAATTAATTAGGCTTGACCCACTTTTGAAAAAAATGTTTTTTAGTCCCCAGTGGAGTCGCCAGCTGTTGCGCCCGAAAAAGTCCCCGAGGGAGAACCTTCCTCGTTCACAACTTTTCCTAAGACAATGAAGCCGCCACCAATATTTATTAAGGAAAATATTAGGAAAACCTTTTTGGAAAGCGATTGGTCTTGCGAAAACTGAGAGGTTTGGGTTCGGGGGCCGGTTACGCGCGGGGAAGGTGTTAGCACCCCACACGTGCTCTCTACTGAGAGGGAACCTTTAATTAAATGTGTGGTTTTAGTGTGTTGACTTGAAAATACTTAATTTTGCCTATCTACTTCTTATTGAAAATTTTTTAATGAAAATCTTTATTTATTATGAAAAAGAAAAGGGGGAAGAATGGGTTTTTAGAAAAATGTGCTTGACGGGACATGGCCCGTTCCTACGTATCTCCCGGTGCGATGGAGAACTCAAAGCTACGTAGTTCTTCTTTGTCCTGAAAAAGCTTTTTGTCTTTTATCTTTTTAGTGAGTCTTCGAAATAGGACGAGCATTTAGTGAATGATTAAACTAACCAAGGTTATGGGTAATCACCGCTAAGTACTCTAGAAAATGAGAGTCAATACCACTAGTCAGACGAACAAAGGTTCTGATTGACTATTAGTAGCAACCCGTTTTTATTTGTTCTTTTGAAAGTGGTTTTCGAAAGGGATTGATTGGCACGAATGATCAAGCTAACAAAGTTTATGAGTGATCATCGCTTGTTGTTCTTTTGGGAAAAAGACATCACCACCAATGGCTAGACGAACAAAGGTTCTGATTAGCCACTAGCGACGATGGGTTGAAAATGTTTTTAGAAAGGAAAAGGTTTTCGTTCTGAAAATGATCTTGGTTTGCAAAAGTGATTCTTTTTTGTTATGAAAATAACTCTTTTCTTTTTGTTATGCAAATGCTAAACTTTTTGTGGTTGCGCTTGACGAGAATGTGACTCGCTCCTACGTATCCCAAATGGGAATCAAAGCGACGTAGTTCTAACGAGCCTTGAAAACGAAAGTCTTTTGCTTTGGCTTTGAAAAATGAAGGGGCGTTCATAATGATCAAACTAACAAGGAATATGAGGGATCATTACTAAAACCCACTCAAGTGCATGTAAAAATCTCCTTTTGAAAAAATGAAAGCCTTCATGATGACCAAACTAACAAAGGCTATGGGTGGCCATCACTAGCACTCCATTGTTAATAATCATGCAAGCAAAGGCTTCGCAGGACCACTAACAAAGTTTTTGATTTAATGAGTTTTCGCAATTGGGTTGATTCTTATTTAGGGAAAAGGAAATCTGTTATTTGGGAAAAAAGATTTTGGAAAAAATAAATTTATTTAGGGGAAAGAAGCAAAATTTAAAAAAAAAGAGAAACAGGGGGGTGCAGTAGTAAAATGGGGTGCAAATAATAGGAGGGCTGTATTATTAAAACTGGGGTGTAAACAGTGAGTCCAGCTGGTTTTTGTAAGCTGGGCTGCGCTTCAAACAAAAAAGAAATCGTGGGCTTGCGAGGGGGTGGCGCGCGAAGTAAACCGTGGGGGTGTAAATAGAGATCTGAAAAATAAAAATTGTGAAAAACCGAAAATGCCCTTGCACCCTAATATAAAAGCTTAACTAAAAAAAGAAACCCTAATTCACTCCCCCACTCACCCACGGCGCCCCTTTCCCTAAAATGTCCAAAACCTAATTCTCTCTCTCTCTCCCTCCTTGTGCGGCCGATCCCCACTCCCCTCACAAAATCCCAACTCCCTTCTTCTCCAACAGCACATCCGCCTCCCCCTCTTCTCTCCACCGTGTCGCCCTTTCTCCCTTGCGCTGTCTCACTCTTCTCTCCCTCTCACGGTGATCTTTCACTTCCTCGCCGTACTGATCTCTCTCTCATCCATCGGTGATGACGCAAAACGAACGGAGAGAGAGAGAGGGGGGCACGAACGACAGCCACCGGGGTGAGCCGGGTCACGATGGCGTCGGTTGGGGGTTGTTCGTGGTTGAGAGAGGCGGTGATGGACAGTGACGGTTTTTTTGGACAGTGGTGGTGGTCGTTGGGATCGTGGCCGTAGTGGTGGGGCGATGTTCTTTCTTCCCTTTTTTCTTGGTTGTTCAGTGGTTGTGGGGGGAGTACTCGACGGAGGTTCTGGTCACCGTGGTGGGTTTGCACGGTGGTGGTGGTCCGTTGGCTGTTTGGAGGTGATGGGGTGGTGATGGGACGGTGAGATGGTGTCGTGGTGAGGAGAGGGAAGGAGGGTGGTGGTGTACGGGCTGTTGCGGCGGTTCGGTGATGGCGTATGGTGGTCACGTGGTGGCTGCGGTGGTTTTGATGAGAGGAGAGAGAAAAGGAGGAGTGAGAGAAGGTTTTGGCGGTGAGGGGGTTCAGTTTGCGAAGTAAGGGCGAGACTACGGCGGCGCTTGGTTATTTATTTTTAAAAAAACTGCCTTAAACTCAAGTCAACCAAAATCAGATAAGCCCATTTTTTTTATGATTTGTTAGAAAATGATTTCTTCTCCTTCTCAGGACCTCCTGGTTCGCTTTTTTCTTTATTGTTTTTTTGGCTAATCTGTTTGTTTCTGCAACATTCATTTTTTTTTGCACATATACATATGTATGTTTTTAACTAAAAGTGTACCGTTTGAAAATGATATACATGGCAACATTTGCAGAACATGCATTATTATTTATCAATAAACATCTATATAAGATTACCATGTAATGAATGAAAAGTTAAGCATACCTTTGTGTTGTCTTTCCTCTGATTTCCACTCCAGCCCCCTATCCTTGAACTCTCAAAACCGGAATGTCTTCAAAAATATTTTTTAGACTCTATCTATTCAAAAACAGAACTCAGACTCTCCACCAATTTGATGCTATTATCTATGTTTTTTGTTACAGTGCATCCCCCCTAACACTGTTTCTGTGCATTTGTATTTATAGGCAAGGGATCATGGTGTAGCTGTGGCATGAAGCAGGGGAGCAAATCCCTTTGGAGACAAAGCTGTTGGAGCAGTGGAGCAGCAAGGGGATGGCAGCAGGGTTGCTGCCACTGCAGCAATGTTTTGCTGAAAATGGAAAAAGCAAAGGGCAAGATGAAAGGAGTTTGAGTTTGAAGCTCAAAATGTTTTTCAGCCACAGCAACAAACAGGGGCAGCAGCGACTTGAGCTGTCCCCTTTTTTTTTATTCTTTTATTTTTTGTACTTTTGTATTTAATTTTTGTTTGTATTTTTATTTTTGTATTATTTGTAATTAAATTTCTTGTCTACATCTAAATAAAACAGCTGACTTTCTTTTTTGTACTATTCTGCTTTTTTTTAAAATTTCTTTTTGTCTACATATGTAACAAAAACAATAAAAAGAGACAGCTGATTTTATTCTACTATTTACTTATTATATTTTCTTTTATGATAATAAAAGTGGTAGAAACAATGCGCAACGACTCGTGTACAACTCGAAATAGCGCGCGCGCCCGCGCTAAGACTAGGAGCACGTACATGATTTGAATATGCGTGCGCGTACGTTATTAAAACCGATTATATTTTATCCTCACTTTTCTTAAAAGAAAACGGTAAAAATAAACGCGCACCGACGCAATTACTCATACGACTCTAGACGAAACGCCCGCTCGCGTTATTTATTATTATTTTTATTATTTATTTTTGGATTCTTTTTTTTGAAAGTAACGAGCGCCAAACGAAATCGCTGCACGAGAGTGCCAGAGGCACCCGCGTTTAGAACGATATGCGAAGCAATAAAATTTGGGACTTTTCAATTAGTCGGACAAAATTGGGGTATGACAATTATCAAGACAGATTTGTGATTCCTAGAGGGTCTTCCAGAATTGATTCTATCTTGGTTGAATTTCATGACTCGGCTATGGGAGGTCGCTCTGGTTTTTTCAGAACTTACAAAAGAATTTCCACATTATTCTTTTGGGAAGGAATGAGAAAATGCATCATGGAGTATGTGCAGAAGTGTGAGATCTGCCAGAGGAACAAATATCAAACACTAAACCCAGCTGGACTCTTGCAACCATTACCAGTTCCTAAGCAAGTGTGGAGTGACATTTCTATGGATTTTGTTGGAGGTTTGCCTAAAGCAGGAGGTATGGATACTATCTTAGTGGTGGTAGATAGATTTACTAAATATGCTCAGTTCATTGCTTTAGCTCATCCTTATAATGCTAAAGATGTTGCTGAGTTATTCTTGAAGGAGGTGGTTAAGCTTCATGGCTTTCCTGAATCCATAGTTTCAGATAGAGACAGAGTATTCATTTGTTCTTTTTGGACTGAATTGTTCAAATTATCTGGGACCAAGCTCAGATTCAGCTCTGCCTACCACCCTCAAACTGATGGGCAGACAGAGGTGGTTAACGGGTGCCTAGAAACTTACTTGAGGTGCATGACAGGCACCAAGCCTAGACAGTGGCATAAATGGTTGAGTTGGGCTGAATTTTGGTACAATACCAACTATCATGAATCTACCAAAATGACACCTTTCAAGGCATTGTATGGTAGGGATCCTCCCCCTGTGATACGCGAAGATGTGCAGGCCACACCCATGGAAGAAGTAGCAGGAATGATATAGGACAGAAATGAGATGATAGAAATTCTGAGAGATCATTTGGTGCAAGCTCAGAATAGAATGAAATAGAAGGCTGACAAACACAGAAGGGAGGTGGACTACAAGGTTGGAGATATGGTATTCTTGAAAGTTCAACCTTATAAGTTGAGGAAATTAGCCAAGAGGATCAACCAAAAGTTGAGTCCTAGGTTCTATGGGCCCTATGAAGTATTGGAGAAGATTGGAGAAGTTGCATATAAGCTGAAGCTTCCTGAAGACAGTAGAGTGCATCCAGTGTGTCTTTATTGAAACCAATTGCTGCTGACCATGCTAGTGTCCAGCCACTGCCTGCTTGCCTCAATGAGGAAATGGAGCTGCAGACGCAACCAGAAGACATTCTTGCTGTTAGGGGTGAGACTGCACTTGAGTGTGAAGTGCTTGTGAAGTGGAAAGATACGCCTGCTTGTGAAAATTCCTGGGAATTGCTGAGCAAGATGACAGAGTTATTTCCAGACTTTCACCTTGAGGACAATGTGAAATTTGAAGGAGGGGGTGTTGATACGAATGCTGTAAATGAAGGGCAGATTGGGGAATTCAGAAATGTTTAAGAGAGAAAGAAGTGGAAACCAATTGCTTGGGGACCATTAGTGCACACACCTCACACACCTTGATTCTGTTATGATTCATCCTACGTGGCAGGTGGGGGGGCATGGAGAGGATCTCTTGTGATTGGAGAGAAAAGTACATCCATATATATTCTATTACGTCATGCTTTTCATTTTTAGGCTTGTATTGGGAATTGTTTGGGAAAGGGACTTGGTGATAGGATCACCATTTCACTGTTTCATTGTTTCCTTTCTATCTTTGTAAATCATTCATACCAAATTCAGTGAGATCCACTGAATTTGCAGTAAATAATACAAAGACTATTCATTCCCCATTACTCTGTTTTTCTGCTACGTATCACATTTTCAAAATTTCCGGAAATAATTTTTATGTGATATTTATTAGTTTTTGTGGAAATGAATGGAAATAAAAATGAGAAATGAGGAAAATAAAGTAAACAAGCAGCAAGATTTTAAGAAATTGAACCACTTCAAGTTTTTTGCAATGATCGCCAACCTCTAATAACATACAAGTATGTATAAAAATAAAAAAAATGTCTGGTGAACATAAATAAATGAGTATATACCTCAGCTTTAAACACATCTAAAGCAAAACCATTGAAGCAACTGATAACAGCCTGGTGAACATCCAACCCAAGGTCATCCAATGCCCTCATGGTGGAAAGAAAAAGACCTAGTCGACGGGCGCAAAACATATGGATGCTTACATTTCTCCCTTCCCTTACCCTAACTTCTACCTATAAATTTATTTATAAAGGCTCAAGTCAAGTCAAAGTGTTATATGTGCTGAAATTTAATGCAAAATCCTAAAACACCCTGGGAATAATATAACAGCTATTTAAAAAGTTGTTATAATGTGGTTACAAATCTATTTTGGTAGTTAACAAGTTTGTTAATATAACAAACTGGGTTTGTATCTAAAACAAATCCTTCTAACGGCTAAACAGATCCAGTGAAAGCTATAAATACATACATACACTTTGTAATCTATACAGAATCACTTTTATTTGAAATAAAAGTTTGCAAGTTAGTTTTACATTCTAAAATTCTTTCTTCCTGAGCATCTTTCTTCTTTTCCTTCTCTGTTGGCTGTGTGTGTGAGTCCATTCAACAAGTGGTTGAATATCTTGCAAAGAAAGCAGAAAACAGAGTCACAAATGTCTCAAGTGGAGAGAAACAAACAGTATTAAAGAAAGGTTAGAGAAAGGTTAAGAAATATACCTATTTGGAAGATTCTGAGTGAGTTCAAAGGCGTGAAGCTCACAGATCGTCAATCAGCAGATTCAACAACAGTTTTTCACATACAAAGTACAGAAGTCATACAATCAGTAAGATACAACACTTAAGGTTTTTGAAATAACATAAATCGTAAGAAAGAAAAGTGTAAATCACAAAGTGGTTGTGATTTTACCTTCTCAGTGTTCGTTTTCTTCCATTTACATCATCGTGTACCTGAAACATAAGAACCAAGAATTAGGGTTTTGTTTCTTTGAGACTTTGACAACACAGTAAAGAGTTGAGTGGATCTACCTTCGTTCTGTATTCGTAATCTCATACGCTAAATATAGAGTTGTTCTTCATACTTGGAAACAAAGAAAGACACTGAAATCAGTGTTTTGTGAAGAAGAGAAGGTTAAACAGAAATTAAACAGAAGGGTTTAGAGTTACTAGTGTACCTGAGTGCTTATTCTTCAAGATTAGAGGGATTGTAACCTCCGGTTTGCTAAAATCAGTGTGATTTTTCAGCAAACCCTAGCCTTGAAGACGAAGACGAACCATAGAGCAGCGTGGAACCAAGAAGAGAGAGACTGAAATCTTGACATTCTGACCGGTTAGGTTTAGAGTGAAGCTTTTATACTACAGGTCGTGTGAGATCCGCGTGCTGCTCCATTGGCACCGGGTCTGGGTACCGCACAGACCCGTTTGGCAGCCAAGTTGGGCTGCTGCGTTTTTTGGTCACTGTGGGCTGGCGAATTGATAGTTGCACCCCAGCTATTTGGTTTTGCAACTTGAAAGAAAAAAAACAAATTAAATGGTTAGAAATTCAATAATAGGCAACAAAGTGTAACTCTGCAATTTATATATTAAATCTAAGAAATATGTAGACATTGAAGTTCAATATATTTGGCAGGTAGGCACGTTGTATGATGGAAGTTATCTAACAAAAATGAAGATATTCATTCAAATTCAGTGCTCTCTAATCTATAATCGATATAATCCCAAAATTTGCATCTGTCATCTTATATGTACACTTGTTAGCCACATGAGAATAAAATGAGTATCAATTGTGACGGTCTAACATGGTCTTGCAAGTAACAAGTTAAGCCTTATTGGGTCAAGCTGGTCCATCTAATCTTCAGGTTAGGAAACATCTAAACCATAATTGAGATGTTAAACAAGCCATTAAATAAGAATTCCAAACAATTTAAAGCAATATGGAAGATATTTTGGTCATGAAAAACTTGCACTGTTATAAACTAATACCTTTGGTGATTGGTTTTTAGGGCTTAACATAGAGTTAGGACATAGCTGTTTCTTCACCCAGGTTGGCAAGGAGGCATAGATGAGCCATGTGAGCTTAACTATAGCTCAATATGAAGATCATTGATTCGCTCTACTAACTCCATCAATTAGTCAATTGCATCTCCAAGTATTGAGCCCTATTCATCTATAAAATAATGAAAAATATTAGCTTGTCCAATTCCAGACATTTCACCCATCAAGGTACCAAAATATTGGTTGTTAAAACCTATGCATTGGCAATAACCAGGGTTAGATTTTTGATAACAACTGACATATATAATAACACACATCAGATTCATTAAAAAAATGGCGACATATCATTTACATCATCAAAACACTTAACAAAATTTAAAAATAAAGAAAATATCAAACCTTAGGTCCGAGGGAAAAGGAACCAAAAGAAACATCATTACTTTTCCAAGCAGTCAAAATCGATCACTACATCGAGAATCAACAAACTGGTGTAAAAAGGTTCTAGACCCAAAAATCTTTAAATAAAAATCACAAAAAATATCACATAATTGTTAGCACTGTCTATAATAATTAGTCCATAAATAGTATAAAATTAAAAACTTTAAATTGAGATCCTAAACACAATTGCAGATGCAACATCATGAGACATCTATGGGAGCTAGGGTTTTTAAAATGTAGCCACAATGAACTGTGATATCTAGGTTTTTGATATCTCTTCGATCGAAATGCAACTGCAATTGAGACCAAATCAACAACATTTGGCTACGATTTTCCACAGAATTAAGGATTGTGATGCAACCGTGATCTTGACTAATTTAATATCTCGATGATAGTAATCGCAGTTACCACATTTTTAAGAAATATCAATGATCACGATCAAACTTAACCACAAGTCAAAATTTAAAACCTTGACGAAAGTTTAAAAAGATTATAAAGAAATAAACTTCAAACAAAGTTATACCTTGCTAATCTTTGGCACAATAGAGCGAAGCATGTACATCCTATCATTGAGTTTCTTCCTACGCTGTCTCTCAGCTATGAGATTCTTCGCCGGCAATCCCTTCTTCTTCCCCTTCCGATCTTCACCATCAGCCATGTCATTATCATCGTCACCATCATCATCATTATTATTACTATTATTACCATTATTATTTGCATTATAACTATTGCAAATCTCAATAACCTCTTCATCAGAGTCATGATTCATCCCTCCCTCAGAGCAAACTGTAGCAGTGCTAGCCCATCGTCGGCTCCACCAAAGTGTGTCATCTGCTTTTGAAACAAAGAGGTTAGTGCGCCCACGAGCGGAAGGGACTGGAGAGGCCTCAAAACATTAGGCCTACTTGGAATCACTACAAGAAAACCTTTGTTTTCACACCAGAATTTCCGACGGACTCATCCTCGTCGCAAATTTCCGACGGAACTGTTCATCGGTAAGTATGTGCACATATTTTAAGGCTTTTCCCGCTTCGTTTCCGACGAAATTTAGTTCCGTCGGTAATTTGCGACGGCTAGTTTCGTCGGTAGTCCGTCGGAAACTTAAATTAAAATTTAATTTGCATTTCTCATACCCGATGCTCACTAAACCCTATTCTTTTTCTTCTCATCACAGCACACATAACACTCTCCTCTCTACTCTACTTCTCACAACATCATCCTCACCACAACATCATCCATCATCCATCTCACCACAACATCATCCATGCGAAGTTCACTCATCATTCATCAGCCATCTCACTTCTCTCCGCTCTGCATTTCGTTTTGCCGCGACAACGTCTTCTCTCTCATCTCTGCTTGCACCTCGCGAAGTCGCAAAGCTACCACACCATCTCTGCCGTCACTTTTTCCGGTGAGCGTTGCTTTCTTCTCCACGCCTCCCTCCTTCGAGTTTGCCATTTTTTGTTACTTTTAGGTGAGAAATTGATTTTTCCCCCAAACCCTAAATCTCCAATGTTGAATCTTTTGGATCTATGAAATTGAACATTAATGTGTTGTGTCTATTTTTTGAAGGTGTGGATACAGTGAAGGCAGAGAGTGAGACAGGGAAGATAACTGTTACCCTTGTGAAGGCAGAGAGTACCAACACGACAGGTTTTCTTCCTATCTGTAATTGTTTCCTTTCCCTTTTTTTGAAGCTTAATTTTGTTGTTCTTTCTGATATTGAAATGAAAATATTACAGAGGATATTCTTGATTGGGGGATTTGTTAAGTTGGTTACTTGGCTTGTGTTGTTTCCTTATGTATATGTATACTTGAGTGTGTGTTTTTGATTCTGAATTAAACTATACTTGAGTGTGTATCTGGAAGACCAATCTTTTTCTGTGTGAATGGTGAGTTGAGTTGGTAGTTGTACTGATAATGTTTCTAATACAGGGATTCTAAATAACAATTATGTTTTTTTCCTCTAACTTGTAAGATACCGAATTGCTTATTATTAAATTCTATAGGGGATGGGAAGACCCAGCAACTTGGGCCAAAAGTGTGGGAAACAGCTGGAGAACAACGGGTGATATTGAAGATAACTGGAAAAGGTATCACAATATATTAATTTGTCTTGGATATATAAAAATGATAACTTAGTTAAATAAGTATCAACTCTCTAGATTATATCTTCATTAATAGATGAAAATGACAAATGGGCATCTTATGCTGGACCTGGAGAAATATCTGCAGAGTTAGATTCACATGCTTCGGGAGAAATATCTGCAGAGTTATATCTTCATTAATATATGGAATGTTAGTTAACTTACCTCAATAGAATCATTGGCTTCGGGAGAAATATCTGCAGAGTTAGATTCACATGCTTGTTTTGGACTGAGAATAGTGTAACAGTGAAGGAAACTTTGTTTTGGGTGGCTATGGAATTAAGTGAAAAGGTTAGTCATGAAATGATTATTTCTTTTAATTATTGTAACAAGATTGAGATGCCTTTTTTGGTTAATAATAAGGATTGTGTTGAAGTTTATAAGAAACTTGCAGTATACAAGGATTCTGTTGCTTTGATTATTTGCACAGAAACTAAGAATATGGAACATGTTTTAGATTTGTGGGTTTTCTTTTGACTTTGACTCAGTGAGTTTAGATCTGCTATGTGCTTTGTGGTACTGATTTAATGAAATTTGTTATGTTATTTAATGAGATTGAACTTATATTTGTAGTGAGCTAAGTTCTATTCTTTCCATAAAAGTAATAAAAGTTCAATACTTGTATATACATTCCCCGTTTACTTATTTAGTAATTATTTGCTTGCCTTCCAAATATTCAGGTCTCTATTTTGCTTGAACCCTGCTGGTGACACTCCATCCTCTGCTAGATTATTTGATGCTATTGTTAGAAGGTGCATTCCTGTTATAGTAAGTGATGAGCTGGAGCTTCCCTTCGAAGGAATACTTGATTACAGGAAGGTGTGTATGCATTTACTGAAGGATATGATCAAATTACAAATATTATTAAGACGCTAATGGTAAAATTGCAATCAAATTATTGTGAAACTAACTTGCTAGCTTTGTTTAGTTGCAAGTCAAATTTGGGGAAGTTGCTGTGAAATCACCTGTCTTTTATATATCTATTGCAGAATATGTTTATGGGAGTATATAATGGCCTAATATCTTTTGTCATCATGCTCACTCTTGAACATTATTAATATTAATATTGAATCCTTGCATAAGTGTGTTGGACCCCTGGCTATTTTCTTATTTCTTCATTTTGGTACTTAAAAAGGAACAAATTAAGTGACACGCAGGACATCCTTAGGTCATTGACAAATAATGACTCCCATTGTCTGAAAGCGGAGTAGATTCTTATAGTAAAAGAGAGTTCTGGAGAAAAGGGAAATATACTGAGGATGATGAAGAGTTCTCCTCAGATGCACTAAAGAAGTGCAAGTGTAAAAGGATGTTAGGGAACCCAAATATTCGGCAGGGCTGCCTAGTCCCTGAACCAAAAAATCTGGCAGGGCTATCCAGTCTCTCTGACACGGTGTATGACAATTCACATGAGAAAGTCATGGGCATTACACCAACTAGAAAATAACACACATTTCTATCCCCCAATATATAAGTACATGGAGAGACCCTTAAAGGTGCAAGCATTCTGTTTCATTCAAATGCACCAAAGAATAGCATAGATTCCACAATCCACACTGTCCCAGAATTTTGTCCTCGTTATTACCAAAATCTCGAGAGAAAGAAAACCTGATTTAAGGTAGGAAACACCCAGTAGCCCAAAACTGCACTATCCAGTATGCTATATGACTAAATGATAAGTCAGAGCTTTATTATTTTGTTATTTTTTATTTTTCAGAGGAAAGTTGCTAATTTACCTTTTTGCCATACATGCAGATATAGCATTGTTCATAGTCCATGCTGCCATCAGTAGACTCCAGTGGCCACCACGATAGCATGTCCTTCTCCTTCACCTCACGACTCTCCTCTCCATTTCGTCTCCGCCCCGTTTCTCCGACTCTCCGCCGCAGCTGTCGCCTCCTGCCTCTGAAGCGGATCACCACCACCGACTCTCCGCCAGTTGCTTCCCTCTCTGGCTCTCAGTCGCGAAAACAGTGAACGTGAGAAGCTTTGTTCTTCAGTTCTTCTTCTTCTCAGGTTAGATTTCTTCTTCTCTTCTTTGATGATTGTTTGATACAATGATACTTTGATTGAAAACCCTAAATGTTCAATTTCTGATTTGGGGAAAATTGAAAACCCTAATTGTTTAATTTCTGATTTCAGTGGTAAATTTTTTGTGTCAGGTTCTGGTTGTTAGGCAAGACCTAAAGATGAAATCTGGAAAGATTGCATCTCAGTGTGCTCGTAAGATTCAAAGCTTTGGTTCATTCAAGGATTGACTACTGATTGTGCCACTTGTAATTGGACATCTCGTCTAGGAACTGTTTCGGATCAGAAAGAAGTTATTACGAATTCATGTTCTCAATTAGTGCTTCAACTCCATGAATTTTATGATCCAGAGAAGGTTGGATATTTGAACATAACTATGTGACTATTAATTTCCACATTCTTTTTGTTGCTTTGTGTACACTAGTCAGCTTTTTTAACCTGTCAATTATTTGCACGATAAAAATTAGAGTAAAGATTCTTTCTGGTTCTTTGTGTGGTGCTGTGGCTGCTGAAGCCAAGAGAGTAGAATCAAGCTGGGTTATTTTGGACAGGTAATAAAATAAAAGAACTAATATTAGTTTGTATACTCTCACATTCTATGTTAGAGGTTCTGTTCTTATGTTATATGCAATACAATGTAAAAGTTGTTTCTACTATTAAGTTTCTAAAATTTCTTATGGACTGGGAAACAATCATTCATTCTTCCACAACTGCAGAAAATTGAAACGTGGGAAGAAATGCTGCATGGAGCAGCTGCATTGCAATATTGCGATTATGAAACGGTCTCACCCGAAGATTTTGCGCTTGAATTTGAACAATTCTCCGAAGATAGAACTCAACCGAGATTGTTCATGGTCATTGGATCCAAGTGCATATACAAGAAACTTAAAAGACAATTCTGAACATCCAGACATAATTAGAGGTCCTGTAGTTACTCCTGCTAGTATGTTGCTTATTTTGTTTTGGCTCTCTAGTGTGCTTTGTAGTTATATAATTATAATTATGTTGACAACTTATCTTAGGAAACAGCATTTTCATAGTAGCATCACTTATGATGGATAATGTAAATTTTGTTAGTCATATATATTATGTTTGTGGTATTTAAATTTGAAAAAGATTTTGTTGTGTGAAAGAATAAAATCCATAACTAGATAACTAGTATATTTTTTTTGGATGTATGATTTTATTTTTTTTTTATTTTTTTTTTAAAATTATCGACGGATTTCCGACGGAAATTTTCGTCGGAAATGGTTTTTTTTCGACGGAATTTGCGACGAAACTTTGCGACGACTTTCCGACGACTTTGCGACGGAGACATTTGCGACGAAAAAATCCGTCGGAAACGATTTCCGACGAGCGATTTTGCGACGACTTTTTGTCCGTCGGAAAGTTCGTCGGAAACGTCAATTTCCGACGAAAATCGGTGCGTTTCCGACGGATTTTGTCGTCGGAAATCGTCGATTTTCTTGTAGTGAATCATAGCAGCATTGGAAGGCCTAAAGACATGTTGTTCAATGTCGAATTGGGCCAATTCAGAGTTGTTAAAGGTGGTCATTTGGGTCGAGAATCCCATCAAACCATGGGAATTGGTAACCTGAAAGGGAGCAGGGGAATCGAAGCCATTGTGAAAAGGGCTATTGATGCTAGTGGCGGTGGTGTTATTTAAGAATGGCGAGAAACATGATTTGGGTGGTGGCAAGAAACAAGAAGAGGAATCCAAATGAAGTGCATCATTTGGGTCTAAAAGGTTGTTGTTGTCCATGTACACAAGTCACCTTCCAACATTGATTTGAACGAAGGAAGATGAGAGTCAAAGTGAAACGCAGTGTTTGGGTCTGAAGGATTCATCGTTGAAACATCGTTGTTGTTGTTGTTGTGATGGCTTCAGGTTGAGGGTTTATCCAGGATAACACCTCTCTCCCCATTAGAAAGAGTGTATTTTAGTGCTAGTCAGAAAAGTAAGTTGAAGAGCTTTTAAGCTTTTCTTTGTCTCAGGCTTGATTTGTTTGTGATTGTGGGTGAAAAAAAACGAGATGCAGAGCTGTTTGAGGATGAAACGTTATTATGTTAATGTAATAATAAAAAGGAAAAAAAATGGGCGTTTGCTTTTCCCACACCCCCTCCTACTCGAAACACACCCCATAAGGGTGTGAAATGACCAAAAGGCCAGGCCAAACCTCTTTTTTTTCACGACTTTTCACCTGTTCGAACACGGGCCTTCGAACAGGTTCGTACGCGGCCATTCGCGTGTGTTAAATATGGGGACACACCCTCTTGGGTGTTTTTCACCTGTTCGAATGGGGTCATGCGAACAGGTTCGAATGTGGTCATGCGAATATGTTCGCATGAGGCTGTTCGAACCAGTGTTGCAGAGCGACAGATATTGGACGTCTCAGATTCCACCGACAGTTTTGATCAACGGCTTACAATCAGTCAAATGTGTGTCAGATAAAGGAGTGGATGTCAGTCCCTTTGGAAAATGTGACTGAACGGATAGAATTTAAACGGCTCAGATTTGTGATCTAAAAATGAAATCAACGGCTGACATTTCACCATGCCTATTATAAAAGGGGGTTCACATCCTCAGACCTTCTTCACCAAACCCTAATCTGCTTCTTCACCAAAACCTACTCTCCCTCTTGACAGCTACAACCAAGCTGAAATGGAATGGCAATTGTGCCCAACCCAGTACTCATCCACCAAATTCCTAACGGCCCTTCATCACCATGGGACTGTCACCACCGACGAACATGGTGTTGTGTTTCGTTGTCCTAACCATGTATTCTGCAGGATGAGTAAGGACATCACCTTCGCCCAACTGAAGGAAAAGGCTGAGAGGAAGATTCGTCCAGAGGGAGCGTGGCGTAAAGACGTGGAGCGTATACGTTACCGAAAGTACAACCGTCTTGATTACGGGACTGGCTATTTTTCAGTTATGGAGATCCGCAACGATGACGACGTTGGGACCATGATGGAATATCATGCTACACTTCCGATGGGGCGACAAGTCTTAGAGTTGTACGTGGACACAATACGCACTCCAGAAGAGATCATTTATCTTCTGGAACAGGGACTACCGAAACACTAGTTTCTTAGTTAGTTGTTTGCTTATGTTGGTTTTATGTCTTTCGTATTTCATGTCTTTCGTATTTCATGTATGGTTATGGTTTGTAATAAAAAGGCAATAAATTTGCGCCAAATTAAGTAGATGACATCAGAAAAATACTTAATAATATAAAAAGTAGTTAAATTATACAAAAGTTCCAAACAAATATCCCCCCCTAAGACATCATCCTACTGGGTGTTGCGCCCCTTCCTCTGATACACATTGACGATCCTCCTCCTAAACCTACGGAAGGGGTTGAGCAACCTCTTGATGCGCTGAAAGACGCTCCTGGTTCGCTCTGGGACATTATCATTGATGGTCCCATCCATCTCATCCACCATATCCAGGAGCTCTGGCAGCATCTGTCAAACAAATAACATAACATTATTTAAATAAGTAGATTTAAATAAGTAGAAGAAACTTATTACTGTAATTAACATAAAAAACACGTACCACACTGACATCCGGCTCATCCACAAGCTCTACATAATTTTCAGGGAAGGAAAAGGGATGTGAGACCCTAGAAAACCATGGAAAGTAGCCCGGCACCGTGTTTGAGGAGTACGGCACACAGGGAGGCCCCCGCGCCACCAAGTGGTCCTGGAACTGTGTCCACCTCTCATCACACTCCGTGACAGTACAGACGGCCCGATTTGCAGGTCTGGGATCCTCCGGGATGTGCTGTACCTGGCCAAACTGTCTGAGCACTCTATCCGGCAAATGGCTCATCATACAGCCAGCACTCCGGATGAACCCTCTGAACCTGGCCAGCTCCTCAAAGGGTCTCTCCTCCCTATGGCCTGTGTAGGGGTCCCAGGTGACCTCCTCACGGTGTAGCCGGTCAAGGCACAGTACGATGGTGTGTGACTTGATGGCCCCGGGGCCATCCCTACACAGCCATTTCTTCTCCCGTGGCATACTCTCAACATATTCTGGGTGCACCACCCAAGATGTAAAAAAAGAGTAAGTTTTATACCTGTAGTAGAGCCATATGACCAGCCATCTTCTTCGTCTTCTTTCTTGAAGCATCCTTCAGCTGATCATAAAGATGGGCAAGGGCCATTGCCCCCCAGCAGTAGTCTCCAACATTGTTCAAATCAAGAAGCATACCTAGGTAGCCAAGCTTAACCTTGCTTCCTGACTTGTCTGCGAACAATGTGCAGCCCAAAAGATAGAGCAAATAGGCCCTAGCAGCATGATGCCACCTCTGCTCAGCTATGGCCGGGTGGAAGACATGATCCCTCAGCCATACAAGACCAACTGACAACCCTCGCGCAGAAGTCTGTTCAGCGGCATCTTGGGGGGTGGCCCCCAAATAGTCAATCAGCAGCTGCTCTCCCTGCCACGAAGTCCAGTCAGGCATGTCATAGAACTGGCCCGTGATGGGGATGTGTAGCAGCTGGGATACATCATCAAGGGTGATAGACATCTCACCCACAGGAAGGTGGAATGATGATGTATCCGGCTGCCAACGCTTTATGAATGCGTTCAGCAGCCCCTTGTGAGTGAGGGGAAAACCAAGTCCTATGAGAGGGAACAACCCCGATAGGATAAGAGTCTCCCTGATCCTAGCATGGACCACAAGGTTAACCGGTCCATGTGGAATCGTAGTTATGTCCGGCCGAACCTGCATTGACAAATGACACAGGCACAATAAGCCAATATGTTCAACAAAATAAGAAACAAAAATGACAACACGCTATTATATAACAATAACTTACCCGGCCAGCATAGAACTCAGTCAAAATATGAGACCCGTATGTGGGCAAGACAGAACCATCAACAGGTCCACCAAGGAATGGGAATGTAGCCCTAGGAGCAGCAGCAGGCTCCTGAGGCTCAACATCCTCCTCATGTTGAGCACCAACCTCCTCATGTGCATGACCAGAAGGGCCGGCCAGCTCATATGCCGGAAATTGAGCATCACGCTCAACATCCCGGCCAATATCATCAACCTCCGGTGGGGGAGGAGGGACGTCTAATCTGTCCCTACGCCTACCCCTCCGGGAAGGTTCAGCTCCATCTTGCCTCCGTTTGCATTCGGAAGCCGTCGGGGGTGGCCTACGCTCCGGCTGTTACGAACTACCGCCATGATGCCTCACCATATCTGAAACAACAACCATTAAACCAATTAAGCAACATAACCAACAAAATAACAGAAACAATACTGTCACACCTGTTCGAACAGCATCATTCGCACCTGTTCGAACAGAATCATTCGCACCTGTTCGAACAACCCCATTCGAACATGTGTTCGCATGGCCTCATTCGAACGGTGTTCGCATGACCTCGTTCGAACTTCATCGTTCCCAAAAAGGTTCGGGGAAGGCCAACCGAACGCGTCGCATATGCAGAAAAAATAAAAACGCAGTAACAGGCAAATTAAAACGATGAAATGGAAAGAGAGGAGAGTGAGGGAGGGAGTACCTGGTGCGTAGAATGCGAGATTGAAGCTTCAAAAATGGTGGAGTTGAGATTGAGAGGGAGAGTGAGGGTGAGAAATCAAATTTGGGGTGGGGGAGGGGTTAGGGTTCGGTTGAGGTTATGTGAAGGGGGTGTGAGAGTGTTTGGGAGGGAGAGTGAGAGATGAAATGTTTTTAATTGAAGGGTATTTTAGGGATTTAGGGGGTTTGGGGGTGTGTGGTGAGTAGGAGGGGGTGTGGGAAAAGTCAAAGCCAAAAAATGAGAGGAGTGTGAGTGGGGTGTGTGAGAGGTGAGCGTTTCAACTTTGAAATCACAAATATATCATTGTTATTTCTTTTATTGTTAAGTGCTAAGTACAACTTGTTTCCTTTCTTATTTTTTTCACAAGTGGTAAATACGTAATTCCAAATCAATAAAATTTTACTATTATATAATACTAGTCAACTTATTAATTTTGATTATGGAAAAACAACTCATTTTTATGTATCATTTTTCTCTTTCTTGATTAGAGAAAACTTAGCTGCAGTTCTACCATTTTTTTTCAATCATGTCATGATACATGATGAATTGTTTTTGCAAAATAAAATTAACTGAAAGATAATAGATAATATGAATGTAAGTTGTCCACTTACATGCTGCTTTCTGTTATTGCTTTTTTCGCAGAATGATCTAGGATAACAAATTCATATTATCACATTCTTCCGCAAATCATAATATTATTACATCAAGATACATTCTGAACTTTTATTTTGAAATTACTAAATTTGGAATAGGAATAGTCTATTTTCGTTTAAAGTTGGAATATGCATTCAACACTATGCATCTGGGTCCCACTTTCACGTATCATTTTGTGCTTACTTTTCTCGAATATTCATAAAGTTTTACTCATTAAATGTTTATAAAGAGATCAACACAAAATTTTCAGATGGAATTTTCTTTAATAAAATGAAATTAAGGTACTAAAGAAATAATGATCTTTTTTTTACTGAAAAAATTATTATATGTAACTATATTTTTTATTAATTTTATATATAGATCCATATGATTAAAATATCAATCTGTGCACTTGTACAACCTAAAAAATAAAAATAAGCACTTACCTCCTTATATTATTTTTATTTCACCTCCTAAAAATAAAATTTTGCACCCTAGCTACCTCACATTGCTTTCGATTCTAACAACTAAAGAAATAATAAACTCACAATTAAGTTCATGAAGGTACGGTCTCTCTTCTATTTAATTCGTAAAGCATATAAAATAATAAATAGTCTCTAAAGTTTGTGAAATCTTTTAAATTAGTTTCAAAAAAATTTGTCTTATTATTCTCCACACAAAGGACTATTTATAAAATATTAGGAAGTAATTTGACCGATATCACAAACTTTTGCGGACTACATATTATTTTCATATACGTTAAGACCTAAATAGGAGAGAGCGTGTAAACGTAATAGAATAATTTGGTAATTTACTCCTAAATAACCATAAACAGACCAAAATTAACAGATTAAGACTACTAAAATGACTGTGCCAAAAAAGTTCACCTTGTTAGAGCAAGAATGAATGAAAGTGTATATTCTGCACACTGAGATTGTATTCCATATATCTGTTTAAATATCTGTTTAAGATGTTGATGTAGTTACAACAGACTAACTAACTCTCTTAATAAGAGATTAGTGAACTAGTGGACTGGGCCAAGTCGTATACAAGCCCAAAGAAAGTAAAACAGATTACAAACAGAACAATGGGTCTGATCCAATACATTTGAGCTCAATTGATATTTACACCTAGGCACAATACTTCTATCATTCTCCCTTAAACTAGTTGCCATTTGCAAGTGAGTTTACACTATCTGCTGTACACATGCCCATCCATTCCCTAAGCTTGATAAAATCATGCTGCTTCAGAGGCTTGGTCATTATGTCCGAACACTACTAAAAAAACGGAAATTAGAGACGTCCAAAATCCGTCTCTAAACAACAAAAATCCGTCTCTAATCATTTTAGAGACGGAATTTGTGACGAACCAAAATCCGTAACGAAATTCGGCGTCACTAAATATTTAGCGAGGGATTCCGAAAATCCGTCTCTAATAGAGAGGGAAAAATCCGTCTCTAATAGAGAGGGATACAGCTCGTCACTAATAGAGAGAAGGATATTTTCCCAATCCTCAGCTCCAACAGGGTGCATTTCTAAGATGGAAAAGTCAAAGCAACATTTTTTTATGGAATAGCACACTGTTTGGAAACTTCATTGGAATGCTGGGTGTGCTCAAATACATTGAAACGAAATACATTTAATTGTTCATCTCCAGCTTTACTTGATCTCAGATAGAAAGTGTGCTCAAATAGGCAATAAACTATCCGTCCAATTCCAAAGGATGGTTCAATCACAGATGGTGTAAAAACTCGCTGATGCTCTTTCTTTTTCTCCTTGTGAATGGTCACCATATTCTTATTAATAGTAACAGCTTTCCCTATTGAGAATCAGTTTAATTGAATATTCTGTTTTCATTGATTGAAGTATCCATTACACTTTGGTATATATACACTGTTAGAAGACTAACAGAATCCCCTACGGTTTGGTGCTGTACACACTGTACAATTGATTACAATTACTGAACATTACAATTGTTTATTGGATACACTATCTATATCTCTATTACTCCCCCTACAAACCCAAAGGCTGGCTGGAGAACTTGACAACTTTGAGTTTGTACCTCAGGTCCTGAAAGGCAGCAGTAGGCAGTGGCTTTGTCAATGCATCTGCAATTTGAAGGCTGCTGGACACATGCTTAACAGATAGCTTCTGGGCTGCAACTTTCTCCCTGACAAAATGAATGTCCAGCTCCAAGTGTTTAGTTCTAGCATGAAGTATAGGATTGTGGGAGAGGTGCACAGCACTCAAATTGTCGCAGAGTAGCAGAGGGGACTGTGTAGGAATCTGCAGTTCTTGTAGCAAAGATTGCACCCAAAGCAGATCAGCAGTGGCATTGGCCATGCTTCTATACTCTGCTTCTGCACTTGAACGGGCAACCAAGGACTGTTTCTTGGAACTCCAGGAGACCAGGTTAGGTCCAAGGAAGAGACAGGAACCAGAAGTGGATCTCCTGTCATCTGGGTCATTGGCCCAATCTGCATCACAGTACACTCTCAGTGAGAAAGGTGTATCTGGTGGGGCTGGTTGCAACAGTAGACCAAAGGTGGGAGTGCCACTGAGATATCTCAATATTCTCTTCACAGCCTTCCAGTGTGTGTTAAGAGGTTGAGAAAGAAATTGGCAAACCTTGCTTACACTGAAAGACAGTTCTGGCCTTGTAAGAGTAATATACTGGAGAGCTCCAACAATGGACCTGTACTGAGCAGGATCAGGTATCTTATCAGTCCCAAAACGACTTAGTTTGCAATTTGCTGTCATTGGTGTGGACATAGCACTGCAGTGGAGCATATTAGCACGAGCAAGAAGGTCTTGGATGTACTTAGCTTGAGTGAGAATCAATGAACCATCAGTGAGATACTTGACTTCAAGGCCCAGGAAGTATTCGGGTTTGCCCATCTGTTTCAAGGCAAACTGATGATGCAGCTTGGTAATAAGATCTTGAATTAATTCAGATGATGACCCTGTGATTAGAATGTCATCAACATAGACAAGTGCATACAAGTGAACTCCTCTGAAGCTGTACACAAACAGAGAGTGGTCACATTTACTATGCTTGAAGCCAAACTGAAGAAGAGCCTTGTGGAGAGTTTCATACCAGGCCCTAGGAGCCTGTTTTAAGCCATATAAGGACCTGTTCAGCTTGCAGACTAAAGTCTTATCACTGCTAACAAAGCCAGGAGGTTGCTGCATGTATATATCTTCCTTCAAAGCTCCATTTATGAAAGCATTGTTAATATCAATCTGTTTGATGTCCCATTTGTAAGTTAGAGCCAGAGTTAGGATAATTCTGATGGTGGTGGGTT
Source organism: Astragalus membranaceus (assembly GCA_039519185.1). Taxonomy (NCBI): domain Eukaryota; kingdom Viridiplantae; phylum Streptophyta; class Magnoliopsida; order Fabales; family Fabaceae; genus Astragalus; species Astragalus membranaceus. The sequence continues at coordinate 170,694,566 of CM076848.1, read as the reverse complement.
TGACCACTGGGGAGAATGTCTCTCCATAATCCTGACCATGCACCTGACTGTATCCCTTTGCCACTAGACGAGCTTTATACTTGTTGACTGTCCCATCATGATTCTCTTTGATCCTAAACACCCATTTACAACCAATGGACTTCCTATTGGCAGGAAGAGAGGTGAGAGTCCAAGTATTGTTCTTCATTAAGGCATCATACTCTTGTTGCATGGCTGCAAGCCAATTTGGGTCACATAAAGCTTTCTTGACAGAGGTAGGTTCCATGCTAGCAACAAAGAGTCTTGGTTTCAGTTTGCCAGTCTTGGATCTAGTTAGCATAGGATGAATGTTGGGTGGGGAGATGAGGGCAGGTTCTTTAGTGGATGAAGTGACTGAGGCAGTGGCCTGGGAACTTACTGGTGTAGTATCTGGTGTAGGCACTGGAGCAATAACAGGGTCAGGAACTGTATCAGGTGTAGGCACTGTATCAGATGAGTTTATGTGTGGCCTGGACTCAGCAGTGGCTGAAGTTGACTCTGTGGATGGCAAATTTAGTGGGAGGGACACAGATGAAGGGAGGGGTGACTCAGAGGAATACTTGGGAGAGGAGGGAAAGATTATTGGATAGGGAAAGGAATTCTCATGGAATGTAACATCCTTAGAGAGATAGACACGACCACTAGGACTTAGACACTTAAAGCCCTTGTGATTTGGAGAGGGTCCCAAATTAATACACTCCTGACTATGTAGTTGTAGTTTATGTTTGTTATATGGTGTAAGAAGAGGGAAGCAGGAGCAGCCAAATGATCTAAGGGATGAATAATCAGGTGAAACCTTATAGAGGGCCTCATATGGGGAAATGAAGGTGGATAAAGCTGAGGTGGGTAGCCTATTAATTAAATGAACAGCATTTGTAAAGCTGTGGTCCCAAAAGGTTAAAGGCATAGAGGCATGAGCTAGCAATGTGAGGCCCATTTCTGCTATTTGTCTGTGTTTGCGTTCAACTGAACCATTTTGATGTGATGTGTAAGGGCAAGTGAGTCTATGCTGAATGCCAAGAGTGGCTAAGTGTTTGGTGAAGGGAATGAACTCTCCCCCATTATCTGACTGGATAGCTTTAATTGTGGTGTTAAACTGGGTCTTAACCAAAGCTAAAAACAAGTCAAGGGCCTTAATTGCATCAGATTTATGCTTAAGTAGATACATCCAACTAAACTTGGTACAAGAGTCAACAAAGGCAATATAATATAAGTAACCACAGCTAGAGGGAGAGGGAGAGGGGCCCCACAGATCTGTGTGAATAAGTTCAAATGGTGTGTGATATTGTGTAAGTGATGGTGGTGAGTGAGTTCTGTGAGACTTAGCAACAGCACAAGATTTACACAATTCAAAAGACTTATTAATAGATGTAGAGACATTACATTTTTGCAACACAGTGTGTATAGCCCTGCTGTTGGCATGGCCCAATCTGTGATGCCATACAGTATAATTGTTCATATTACTAGTGATAGCATTAGTAGATGGTATACTACTTACAGACTTAGAAGATGCAGTGACATTAACAGACAAGGAAGCAGGAATGGAAGACTTAGGAACAGCAGCTAGGGAAGGTACAAAGTACAGACCATCAGCAGCTCTAATACCTTTAAGAAGAACCTGTTTAGAGACCTGACATTTCACAAGACAAGTAAATGGATGAAACTCAACGAAGACATTATTATCAAGAGTGAATTGGCCTACAGAGATAAGGTTTCGAGTTAGGTTTGGTACCAGCAAAAGATTATTAAGTTTAAAGGTGAGATTAGGTTGATGTGTGGAGCATAATGTGGTTGTGCCTATAGCTTTAATGGCTATAGGATGACCATCTCCCAGATAAACATTCTTATTACCTCTGTAGGGTGTGCTTGTGTGAAGGAATTGAGCAACAGAGGTGAAATTAAGTGAAGCACAAGTGTCAAGGAACCAACCTTGAGTTATATCAGAGGGAACCGGGAAGGCCTCTGCAACATTCGGATCAAAGGGAGTGTAAGCAGCCAAAATCCTAGGATCTGAACCTGAATCATCCGCAGTAGCCTTCACAGCAGGTGCTTTGGCAGTTCCCTTGTGAGATTCAACATCATGATGTGCAGGTTGAGGAGGCTCATAGTTTTCATCATACCTGTACCAGCAATTAAGAGCAACATGACCTTGCTTGTTGCAGACCTGACACGTAGGCCTATTGGCAGATGGTGGAGCGCGACCCCGGCCACGACCACGACCACGCCCAAACCTTCCACGACCAAATCGTCCACCGTAACGGCCACCAGCATGACCTCCACGAGCGTCAGTGTGCACAACGTTTGCAGAGACTGACGGTGTAGCAAGTTCTTGACGAAACTTGTCAAGTTGTGCTTCCTGAACAAGCAGAAGAGACTCCAATTCCATGAGATCAAGAGTATCAGGTTTGGCAAACGCGAAGAGTACCAGGGAGTTGTATTCCTCTGGTAGTCCATCAAGAGCGACGTCAACGAGATCACGATCAGAAATGCGATCTCCACTTGCAGCAAGGGAACTCGCGAGGACGCGAATGCGAGAGATGAATTCAGTGATGCTGCGATTTCCTTTCTTAGTGCTCTTCAGTTCAGCACGTAACTGACGAGTCTTCGCGCGAAGATGAGCAGTGAAATGCTTATGAATAGTGTCCCAAACTTGATACGCGTGGTGACAGTCAAGCACGCGAGGAAGCATGGAATCGGAGATTGTGGAGAGTAGCCAGGTGAACAGCGCCTGATCTTGAACAAACCATTGATCGTACGCATCAGATACTTTGTTGATGACGCGATCTTCACTTGAATCGAATTGATTGGGTATCTGAGGGTTTACGAGGAAGCGATGGAGTCGATGCGTTGCCACAACACCTTCAATTTGTTGATTCCAGAGCAAAAAATTCTTCTCGTCCAGCTTGATGCGAAGCTTTGGACCTGTGATGAATTGCGAAGAGCTTTTCGTGGAATGTTGCTGAGGAATTGAAGGAGTTGGTGACGACGGTGGTGACTCCATGTCAGAACCATCAAGTGTCGACGCCATTGATGGAGTTGCGATCGAGAGCTAGAGAGCGGAGCAGAAACGGAAAGCGAGAAAGTGGCCAAGGATCAGTAGAGCGAATGATACCATATTGAGAATCAGTTTAATTGAATATTCTGTTTTCATTGATTGAAGTATCCATTACACTTTGGTATATATACACTGTTAGAAGACTAACAGAATCCCCTACGGTTTGGTGCTGTACACACTGTACAATTGATTACAATTACTGAACATTACAATTGTTTATTGGATACACTATCTATATCTCTATTATTCCCAAGTGTGCACACTTCAACTCCACCTCCCCTTTAGCTTCTAGAGCAGCCTTCATATCCAAGGCCTCTTTCTCATGCATTGCCTGCCAGAGAAAATTCCATTTCTCAAAAATACTGTAAGTAGCTAAACACAGAGTTCCCTCCTCACCACCTCTCAGCCGCTTCTCTCCCTCACCGCCGTTTTTTATGAAACGAAAACAGATCGGACCACCGCAACCCACTTGCAATCCACCGTAACATAGATATGAGCAAATCGGACTGAAAACAGATCGGACCGGAAGAAGCCAGATCTGAGAGTGAGAGGAAGAAAATGAAGAAAACGAAACAAAGAAGGGAGGTGGTGGGTGGCGGATCTGAGAGTGGAAGAAGCCAGATCTGAGAGTGAGAGGAAGAAAACGAATAGGCTTGGGTGAAGGGAGGTGGTGGGTGGCGGTGAGAAAGTGGTACCGAAACAAAGGGAGAAAAACGAAAAGGTTTCGATGGAGGAGGTTTGGGTTCACGGTGGTGGAGGAGGTTTGGGTTCAGGGAAGTGGAATGGAAAAAAGAAGGAGAAGAGATGGATGGGATTGAGAGGGATTCGAGAGGCATTGATGATTTGAGAGAGAGACTTTTTGTTTTTTTGACAAGAGACTTTTTGTTGGTGATTGGAGAGAGAGGGATTCGAGGCATTGGGAGAGGGATATTTAGAGAGAGAATATTTAGAGAGGGATATTTTTCTCTCTCCAAATTCGTCTCTAAACTCTTTTTTATATTTTGTGACGAATTTAGAGAGGAAATATTTAGAGAGGGATATTTTGCATCTCTATATTCGTCACAAAAATAAATTAGCGATGACAACCTATTTTCGTAGCTAATTCCCTCACTAATAGTGAGGGATACTTATCCATCTCTAAAAATTGGTCTCTAAAATTAACTTTTCTAGTAGTGGAAACCTGAAACTCAGACCTGCAGAAAACCAGATCAATTTCTCCTTTTTTCACTAGCTCTCTAAGGTAGTGAAAGCGTACATCAATGTGTTTGCATCTGCCGTGTAGAACTAGGTTTCTGGAAAGCTTGATAGTGGAACTATTGCCACACATGATGCAGGTGCTATCCTTTTGTTCCTCTCTCAGAATCTGCAGTATTCTCCTTAGCCACACAGCTTGGCAGGATCCTGTTGCAGCAGAGATAAACTCTGCTTCTGTGGTAGACAGAGTGTTAGTGGGGCGCAGCTCAGGCCCAAGAGAGAGACTAAGAAACCCTAATGGCTAAATGAATTTATCTAGGCCCAGTTATAAGTAGTCCAATATTTTTATCTTTTAAGTACAGTTGTCCTTAAGTGGCCCATGGCCCATTTATCTGTTCAGCAGCAACCCTAGTTATATATAGTGTAATGTGCCTCTATTGAAGGATAGAAAAAATTCTGAAGTTGTTTTATGTTTATTTTCTTCTCTTGCAACCCTAGATCTAGTGATTAGTTTAGTGTAGCCTATCAATTGGTGCTTTCATTTTGCTTCTCAATGCCCCCAAAACCTACAAACCCATCAACCAAGGACCTTGAAGATGCCATTCAAGCTTCCTATCAGCATATGGATGCATTTCTGCATGAACACAACCAGCAGCTTGAGCAACAGCTAGGGGAAAAACTGGGTTCTATGACTACAAGGTTGGAGAATTAGCAGCAAATCATGGATTCACGATTTGAGACCCCCACAGCGCTGATTAATGAAAGGTTTGCTGTACAACAACACCCTCCTTCACCAGGTACCCCCATTTCTCCCCTAATACCTCCCGGTTATGAAAATGTTGTTACCCATGCTATCCCTACCTCTATCCCCATAACACTACCTCAAACACCACTGAGTCAACCCAGTGTTACCCTTGCTGGGTTCCCACCACCACCACCCCCTAACATAACTGCCACGTCAGCCTACCCAACCTTTCCCCAATTTCCCCATAGCGCACCACCACACCCAAATCTGTTTCCCCATTTTATGCAGCCTGTGTACTCTCCACAGTTTTCCCAAACAAACCCTCAACCCCCTTTTAGAACACTAAAAATAGAAATGGGTATTTTCGATGGGACATACCCTTTAGAATGGTTGTTTCAGGCTAAGCAGTTTTTCACATTTTATCACATTCCTTTAGCCAACCCAAATATCCTATTAGGCGCATTAGCCCAGCTCAAAGGGAAGAGCGTCGTGCTCAAGGCCTATGTTATAACTATGATAAAAAATTTATTCCGGGACATAAATGTGCTAGTGGTCGTTATCTCTTGCTCATGCTAGATGAAGATGAGGAAATTGATACTAATGAGATACAAGATGCAGAAATTGTAAGTGGGCCAGAAGAGACGTACTTTCAACTATCACCTCAAGCCCTCACAAGTCAATTTTCCCCTCAAATACTGAAGTTCTATAGCCTAATTGTAGGACTGGTTGTTATGGTTCTAGTTGACACGGGAAGCACTCATAATATACTTCAACCCAGAATTGCTGAACACTTGAAACTACCCACTTCAAAAATCCTCATATTTTCTGTCATGGTTGGAAATGGTTCCCACTTACACTGCCAAGGGGTTTGTAATAATGTTTCTATTAACCTACAAAAACAATCATTCTGTTTGCCATTCTACCTACTCCCAATTGAAGGTGCTGATGTAGTCCTGGGTATGGAGTGGCTTAGAACCTTGGGCCCCATATTCAGGCTGATTTCTCTATTCCCTCAATTACCTTCCAACATAATAATGAGTCCATAACACTAAAAGGGGAACCTAAATCCGCCCCAACCCAAACTACCTACCTCCAGATTTGCCATCTATTACACACTAACTCAATTGCTTCACTTCACCTCCTAAGCTTTGAGTCCAATGAAAGAAACATGAACTCACACAAAACAACCAACAACCCAATTGACTCTATATCACACACCCTATCACCTGAGATCAATTCCATCCTACAAAATTACCCAACTGTCTTCCAAGAACCCCATGGCCTACCACCCCATAGACCTCATGACCACCATATCCCACTACTCCCAAACACACCCCCCATCAATGTCAAACCATACCGTTACCCTCACTCACAAAAAGAAGCTATGACCTCCCTAATCCACGACATGTTACAAGAAGGTACTATTGTCCCCAGTAATAGCCCTTACTCCTCCCCTGTTTTATTGGTTAAGAAAAAAGATGGAACCTGGAGGTTTTGTGTTGACTACAGAGCACTTAATGCAGTCACTGTTAAGGACAGACTTCCAACACCCACAATTGATGAGCTTCTTGACGAACTCGGCTCCGCGAAAATATTCACCAAGATAGATCTACGCTCAGGTTATCACCAGATTCGGGTTGCACCAGAAGATACTCATAAAACAGCTTTTAGAACTTTCGACGGACATTACGAGTTCCTAGTCATGCCTTTTGGGCTGTCTAACGCTCCGTCCACATTTCAATCAGCAATGAACGATTCACTACGACCTTTCCTATGACGGTTTGTTCTGGTTTTCTTTGATGACATTTTCATCTATAGCCGCTGTTTATCTGATCATTTACTTCATTTAAGACTTGTTTTAGATTTACTTTAGACCCATCATTTTGTTGCAAAATTATCTAAGTGTGTATTTGCAGTTGATGTTGTTCATTACCTAGGCCATGTTATTTCTGTTGATGGTGTATCCCCAGATCCTGATAAAGTTCAAGCTATCCTTGATTGGCCAAAGCCACGTTCACTCACGGCACTCAGGGGATTTTTAGGCCTTACCGGATTTTATAGACGATTTGTGCGTCACTACGCCTCTCTCGCGCTCCTCTCACCGATTTGTTGCGTTCCACTAAGTTTGCATGGAGTACAGATGCCGAGATGGCTTTTACAGAACTTAAACAGAAAATTACAACAGTGTCGGTGCTTGCTCTCCCTGATTTTACCAAGGTGTTTGTGGTTGAAACAGATGCATCTGCCGTCGCCATCGGTGCTGTTCTCTGCCAAGAGGGTCACCCCTTAGCCTTCTTTAGCAAAAAGATGTGTCCTCGGATGCAAGCAGCCTCAGTGTATGTGTGGGAAACGTATGCAGTCACTGAAGCAATAAAAAAGTGGCGTCAGTACCTATTAGGGCGGCATTTCCACCTTTATACAGATCAAAAGAGCCTTAAAAGCCTCCTTGTTCAGAAAATTCAAACACCAGAACAACAGAAGTGGGCATTCAAATTACAAGGGTTTAGTTTTGACATTTACTACAAACCTGGCAAGTCTAATCAGGTTGCGGACGCACTCAGCCATAAATATACCGAGGATGCAACGCTGCTCTCTGCGATCTCTTCTCCAGTTCCTACTCTCATTGCTCAACTCAAAAAGTATTACAAGACAGATGGAAAAGGACAGGCATTAGTTCAAAAGTGCAAATCAGATACAAACATGAAGAATGAATACAGTTTCTCAAATGACTTAATTTATTTCAAGGGCAAACTTTTCGTACCTGACTATGTAGATCTACGGAAAGCTCTTCTGCATGAATACCACAGCACCCCCGCAGCCGGTCATTCAGGTGTTAAACCCACTTTAGCAAGACTCTCTACTTCTTTTTCATGGCCAGGAATTCACAGAGATGTTAAACTCTTCATCAAGCACTCCACTATTTGCCAACAGAACAAGTACCTGCCACAGAAGAAACAAGGGTTACTTCAAGCCTTACCGTCACCAAATCAGGTGTGGGAAGAACTTACAATGGATTTCATAACTCACCTTCCAAACTCTTTTGGGCATACAGCAATCTGGGTGATCTGTGACAGACTTACAAAGTATGTTCACTTCATAGGACTTCCAACAAAATACTCTGCCGTAGATCTGGCCACTAGATTTTCAGTAGAGATCTGTAGACTCCATGGAATCCCTAAGTCCATCATTTCTGACAGAGATCCCTTGTTCTTAAGCACTTTCTGGAAAGAACTTTATCGTGTGCAAGGCACCACACTAAAGTACAGCACTGCTTATCACCTAGAGACCGATGGCCAAACAGAGGTCGTCAACCGTTCCTTGGAGGCGTATCTTCGATGCTTCACGAGTGACCACCCCCGTAAGTGGTTCAGATTCTTGCATCTTGCAGAGTACTGGCACAACTCATCTTTTCATTCAGCCATCCAGATGTCCCCCTTCCAAGCTCTCTACGGCCGACCACCACCAACAGTTCCAGATTATGTTACAAGAGCAACTGATCTTGACGATTTGGAATCCACACTGCAACAGAGGCAAGAAATTTTAAGAACTCTGGAAGAAAACTTGAAAAAAAGCAGACAGAGAATGGTACAACAGGCTAATAAGAAGAGACGTGATTATACCTTCAATGTTGGAGATCTAGTCCTGTTGCGTTTGCAACCATGCCGCCAACAGACTGTTGTTCGTAGATCTTCTGAAAATTAGCCAAGCGTTACTACGGGCCATTCAAGATCCTCCGTCGCATTGGACCTGTAGCTTATGAACTGGGGCTTCCACCTTCCAACAGTACCCACCCTGTGATTCACATATCTCAGTTACGCCCCTATTATGGTAACGACCCTAGTTCTCAGTTTTCCCTTCTCCCTTCTACTTTACAGGAACCTGATGAACGTGAGAAAGAAGAGAATGATTCTATTTTCAAGAACAAGGTAACTTAGAAAGAGAAAACAGGAGGGTCGAATTTTATTGGTCAAGAGAGAGGTGAAGAAATGAGTTCAGAAGAGAAAAGGAGAGGTAGAGAAAGAAAAGAAATTTTTATGACTGAGTTAGGGGAAGCAAACGGGTCTGTTAAGGGAAGTACGAAAGCTACAAGCATGACTAAGTACCCCTTACACACTTCCTCGAATAGAAGCCCTCAAGAAAGAGAAAGTGCACTTTCCCAAGTTACTTATGCACCGTTGGATGCCCAAAGCCTCTCCCAAGACACGTTAAGTACATCACTACCCTCCATTTTAAAAAAAATCTGCACAACAATTTTTGCTACCTAGGGGAACACCCCGCCACGCACCTCAAGACGCGGAATTGGAGCTGGCAATGTCGCCAGCTGTTACCCACTTCCCCAACGCGGTTTCACATGGTCCGTTGGATCTCAACGGCAAAATCAATAGTGAATCTGGTCCGTCCACTCAAGTCTTGGATGCTGCACCACGCCAGGCCTCGTTGACCGTGCAAGCAGTGCCCTTTCAGCGCACTGACAGCGACTCTTCACTGCCTTTTCAGCGCACGGAAAGCGAAGATCAACAGCAACCATTGGATGATCCTGCCTTTGCTGAGAGTAAATCCTCACCCCTCCAAAGAAACACAATCCATGTGCCTCTACCATCAGCTGCTAGCGCGCACCACATAGGATCCTAAACCTTGAGGACAAGGTTTCTCATGGACCCGTGAGTATTGTTAGTGGGGCGCAGCCCAGGCCCAAGAGAGAGACTAAGAAACCCCAATGGCTAAATGAATTTATCTAGGCCCAGTTATAAGTAGTCCAGTATTTTTATCTTTTAAGTACAGTTCTCCTTAAGTGGCCCATGGCCCATTTATCTGTTCAGCAGCAACCCTAGCTATATATAGTGTAATGTGCCTCTATTGAAGGATAGGAAAAATTCTGAAGTTGTTTTATGTTTATTTTCTTCTCTTGCAACCCTAGATCTAGTGATTAGCTTAGAGTAGCCTATCACAGAGTCACCACCGCTTGCTTCTTGGATGACCACGAAATTGTTCCAGAACCAAGCATAAAGATGTAACCTCCAGTGCTCTTCCTATCATCAGTATCCCCAGCATAGTCACTGTCCACATAACCCTTCAATTCCACCTTGCATTCTCTGCTATACAAAATACCAAGGTCAACAGTCCCTTTAAGGTATCTCATTATCTTCTTGATGGCTTGAAGATGCATGCTAGTAGGATTCTCCATGTATCTACTAACTAGACAGACTGGGTACATAAGGTATGGTCTAGTAGCAGTGAGATACATTAGACTTCCAACCATTTGCTTGTAATTGGCTGAGTCTACATCATCTACATTTCCTTCTCTGGTAAGTCTAGTGCCAGGAACTATAGGTGTCTTCACAGCATTCACATTCTCCATCTCAAACCTCTTGAGCACCTCTTTGGCATATTTTAATTGACCAATGAATATGCCAACTTCACTTTGGATCACTTCTATTCCAAGAAAGTAAGACATCTTTCCAAGATCAGACATATCAAACACTCTTTTCATAGAGAGCTTGAATTCCTCAAACATACTAGCATTGCTCCCTTAAACAACAGATCATCTACATACAGGCTATATCAAAATTCCTCCATCTGGATCAGTTTTGACAAACAAAGTGTATTCAGAATAGCACTTCTCAAAACCTTCTTTCTCAAAGTAGGCCTCCAATTTATTGTACCATGCCCTTGGGGCTTGTTTCAACCCATAAAGAGTCTTTCTCAGCTTATAAACCTTCTCTTCTTCTCCCTTCTTTGCAAAACCTTGGGGTTGTTCTACAAACACTGTTTCTTCAATTTCACCATGAAGGAATGCACTCTTCACATCTAATTGATAGACTGTCCAGCACTTAAGAGCAGCCAAGGCAAGTATTGTCCTGATGGTGTCCCATCTAGCTACAGGAGCAAATACTTCCTTGTAATCAATTCCCTCCTTTTGAGAGTATCCTCTTGCAACCAGCCTTGCTTTATATTTCTCAATCTCTCCTTTTTCATTATACTTTGTTTTGAAAATCCATTTCACACCTATGGGTTTCACTCCTTTAGGTAAGGTAGTGAGTTCCCATATTTCATTCTTTTCTATGGATTCCATTTCAGCTCTCATAGCCTTCTTCCACTTTTCCTCTGTTACTGCTTCTTCATAGTCAACAGGATCTTCAATTTGGCTAAACACTGCCAAACCGAACTCATCAAATTCTTCTTCACCAGTTATATATGCATCAAGATACTGTGGTGGCCTTCTCATTCTCCCTACTTGAGGAGTTTCCGTATTGTCCTCTTCTTCAGTGATAACATCAGTTTCTATAGCGTTCTCAGCATCATTCACAGCCTCCGTAGTTGCTTCTACAGGCTCTGCATCAGCAGAAGCATCTTCTTCATCAGAATCCCTTGCACCAGTATCAACAAGCTCACTTGCAGCTTCTTTAGTTTGTTCATTCCAATTCCATTCATCTTTTTCATCAAAGACCACATCTCTACTAATCATCACCTTTCTTGTGAGAGGATCATAAAGTCTATATGCCTTAGACTCTTCACTAATTCCAAGCAACACACATTTGGTGCTTTTGTCATCAAGCTTCTTTCTTTGAGCATCAGGTACATGCACATACGCAATGCAACCAAAACTTCTGAGGTAATGAACATCAGGTTTATTTCCACTCCATGCCTCCTCTGGTAAACAACATAGAGATCCTTTTCCTTTCACTTGCATTCTAGTATTATTCCCTAATTTCACAGTGACTGAAAAATTCTCATCTAAGTCATGGAACCAATCCTTATTTCCACTCATGTGATTACTACAGCTAGAGTCAAGATACCAAACCTTGGGATCTTTGGACGTTCTGCTATCTGTGTTGGCCATTAGAAGAATTGCCTCATCAACATTATCATCTGTGTGATCAACATCTGCCTCTATGCTACTGGTGCCTTCAATTCTTGGTTCATTCTCATCATCTCCAGAATCTGAATCCTCAGTGTATTCCATCAATAGAAGTAATTCCTCTTCACCATCTTCAGCAAAGTTTGCCCCTTCTTCTAAACTAGGGCATTCATATTGGTAATGCCCAAGTTTTCTACAGTTGTAGCACACAATCAACTCCTTGTTGACTTGCTGCCTTCCTCTGCCTCGACCTCCTCTAAGACCACGCCCTCTGCCACGCCCTCTTCCTGCACCAGTGACTTTGAGAGCATGTTCCTCTTCTTTGGGTTCTCCCATCCTTTGCTCATGGATCATCAAACTACTCTGCAGTTCATCTATCGTCATCGTGGTCACATCGTTAGCCTCTTCGATGGAGCACACCACATAGTTGAACTTCTTTGACATCGAGCGCAGAACCTTCTCCACCACCATGGTTTCTTGAACATTTTCCCCAAGCGCCTTGAGTTTGTTCACAATTGCAAGGGTTCTTGCAAAATACTCAGTCACATTCTCGCCTTCCTTCATTCGAAGAATCTCAAATTCACATCGCTGAGTTTGTAGTTGTGCATGCTTCACCTTCGAGGAACCCTTGTATTTCTGTTGCATAGAGTCCCAAATTCCTTTCGTCGTGTCCTTGTTCATGATTGTTTCGATTATCCTTCTCTCAATTGCTTGAAAGAGATAAATTTTTGCTTTGAGATCTTTCAATTTGGCTTCTGCCGCGATCCTTGATTTCTTCCGGTGTAGACGTCGCCGTAGTGACCAGAACTCCTCCTTCAACAACGCACCAGCATTCTTTAGAGCGTAGAATGTTCTCCATTAACATTGACCAATGATCGTAGAAACCATCAAACTTTGGCACCGCCGGTGGTGCGAAATTCTTCTCTTCCGTCATGGCTTGAAAAAACGATTATTTTCTTTCACCTTCTTGATGCAACAAACTATCAGAGAATTTGCGAATACGATCCAGGCCCCTATACGGAGCTCTGGTACCAGATGTTAGAGCAAGAATGAATGAAAGTGTATATTCTGCACAGAGATTGTATTCCATATATCTGTTTAAGATGTTGATGTAGTTACAACAGACTAACTAACTCTCTTAATCAGAGATTAGTGAACTAGTGGACTGGGCCAAGTCCTATACAATACAAGCCCCAAAAAAGTAAAACAAATTACAAACAGAACAATTGGCCTGATCCAATACATTTGAGCTCAATTGATATTTACACCTAGGCACAATACTTATCACACCTGGATTTGTTTCAGCAGTGTACCCAAATAGAATCCAAACAAAAGGATTATTGTGATCATGGTGGGTCTCTGTTGAAGGGTGTCAATTTACCTTATGTTTAATGATATCAAACAGAAGTAGACAATTAAAACGTTATTTAATTTATTTATTTATTGGTTTTTTGTTTAAGAACATATCCTTCTTCCACGTATTTTATCGTGTCATATAACAGCGCTGTTAATCAAAATGTCATACTAGCTTATTTTATGAAAATTTCATTAAGAGTGTGACACGAATTTTTTACTGTATAAAAACTTTAACAAAATAAAAATATATGAAGACATGTGCATGAACTACAATTGGAAAGATGATGGACAAAGCAATGCTTTGCTTTGAACTACAATTGGAAAGTTGGGACCCATTTAACACCACCCAATAAATTCAAAGATGCTATAAAAGATTGACCTCTAGGAAGTCCCGATACTTCAAAAATGGAGACGTACCCGTATTGGATAAGTATCCGATACCGACACGCACCCGATACTTCCCGATACGTACCCAAAGAGTATCCAATAATTTTTTTAATTTTTTTTAAAAAAATATTTGACTCGATACTTTTCAGATACATCTTTGGTACTTCTTACCAAGTAATGATACTTCTCAGATACTTTTTCGATACCTCTTACCAACTAAGCACATGATTGTCACTCATATATGATACACTTTAATACCTCAATAACTAAAAGACAAAATTACATGTTTTTTCGTAATACAATAATAGAATAAATAATACATTGTGATATGAGTGAGATAAATATACGTAACTATCTCTACTTGATATGATCACAAGTATTTATTTTTACAATGTGATGATCATATATTGATTAATGCTATGCTTATGTTTTATTGACCAACTATGTACTAATATAAATATCTTAGTCTATAAAAAGTAATCTATTTCTGCAACTAACTATTCGGATTATACGATTTCGGATGGTCTCAGTTTTTCATCCACCTTTACTTTTTATGACTAGTCACTCATACATAGGCGTGTCGGCTGTCCTCTTCCTTTCATCCATATATTTTCTATTTGATTTGTTTTATCTATTTGGGCAGGTTTTTACGTATCTATAAAATGCAATATTTCAATTTTTCATCTTTGTTTTTTCTATTTGTGTTTTTATTCTATTTTATTTTTTCTGTTATGTTTATATATATATATATATATATATATATATATATATATATATATATATATATATATATATATATATATAAATTTTAGTTTAATTTTTTATTAGAGTATCCCAGCTGTATCGTATCTTGATTTTCAAAATTTTCCCGTATCCCCGTATCTGTATCGTGTCGTATCCCGTATTGTATCCCGTACCCGGGCTTCATAGATTGACCTTATAAGAGCAGGGATATAAGCGGTAACGGATTTAGAAACTTTTATTTGTGGGGGCAAAAAAAATAATCTATAATTTCTTTTTAAAAAATATTATAAATTTTTACTACATACACCATTAAACCGTATATAAGTGGAAGAATGACATTAAGCGAAGATGAACCATTTTTGTCAGAAAAAGGAAAACAAAAAGAAGATAAACCCATTGTGAGTATAAGAGAGAGTTTATAGTAAGAGATGCTCCCTTCGGTTCCTGTTATAAGAATATTTTACAAAAATCACAAAGACCAATGAGGTTATTAAATGTTATTCAATTTAAGTCTTATCCCAATTATTTAATTTTTATACCCATTAAGTGACTTTCTAATAAACCTATATCTTACATTAAATAGGGGTATAAAAGAAATTTTAGCAATTAATGTGATTTAGAAAATGTATCTTTTTCTTATAATCTGAACAAAAAAAGGTACCAAAAAGGATTGACTAATCATTGCATAGGATTCCCTAGGAACATTCTAAAACATGGTAAGTCACACAACAAAACAAAAACATAAGTGCTAGAAATAAACCAACTAGCTAATACACAAGTAATTCTAATATTTATTTCCTGTCACATTTTTAAAACACTTCTTACAAATTCAAGAAATATAATGGAAGTTGAATTAGAAACTTTGAATAGTAGCTTTGAACTCGTCATGTGTTCAAACATGTAGCTACAATGAAAACAAAACTGCACCTAATTCTTTATCAGTTACCAAATAGATTAACAACACAATCCAGGGACCCAATTAAAAAAAGTTCAAAGATTAAATTGAAAATTAATTTGGGTATCTATTTCAAAATCCATATCATAGTTTAGGACACACATTAACAACCTACTGACAACGTAATGAGAGTGCCTAATTAAAAACAAAAACTACTTCATATACCTGTTTCAAAACCTCAAAAACCTTATCGAACCTCCAGAGTAATTAAACCTATAAAATATCAATGTAGCATGCAAATATTACCTAGCCAAATTGTAAATATACATTTTTTTTTGTAAACCAAGATATCCTCCGCCTATAAAATATTAATGTAGCATGCAAATATTACCTGGCCAAATTGTAAATATACATTTTTTTTGTAAACCAATATATCCTCCACAGCGACAAAACTGTATTACTTTTAGTTTTAAAAAACGTATAAAATAAAATCTCAACTTTTTGGCCTTTTCTTTCTAATTATAGGGTTTTTTGTTAATCTAGTTTATCCCAAAAGAAAAGTAAAAATATATCTCTTCAAAAAGGTTTGGCATAGTATTGCCACAATAAGAGACCGTAGAAAAATTTAAACATCAACCAACAAACTTTCCTCATAACTCAACCCCACAAAACCGACTTGTAAAGTGAGGGATGCTTCCCATTTATAAACTCTTTTTCAGACCATATCACATCCGATGTGGGACTCTTAACACACCCCCTCACGCCCAGGAATAGACATCTGGAGCGTGACCCGAGTGGCCCAGGAATAGACATCTGGAGCATGACCCAACAATAGGTGGCCCAACGAATCTTGGATAGGCTCTGATATTATCTTAGAATGTGGATTGGGCCTAACTCAACCCCACAAAATCGACTTGTAATGTGAGGGATGCTTTCCACTTATAAACTCTTTTTCAGGTCATATCACATTCGATGCGTGACTCTTAACACTAATGAATTTTATTCTCAAATTGAAATAACATTCACTAGCTATTCATTTTATTCAATATGCTAGCACATTCAAAATCGCAGTTAGTAAATATACAAATAACAATTTGTTTTGTAACAACTTAATTGTATAATCCCCAAAAGGTCCCTGACAAGCTCCTATAAGTATAACAAAATCCACAAAATTTGTTTAGTTAGTTCCCAAGTTTCTTGGTGCAATGTCACCAAGGAAGAAAATCAAGTTTACAATAAACAATAAGCCCCAATTAACTTTTGCTTATAACTTTAAAATCCACCATATAAAATTTAATGCTCTTTTAAAGTCTCAGATGGCTAAAATGGTGCACACTCAAGTTATTATTATACCGCCATCAATCCATACTTGAATTTCCATGCTTTAAAAGTTAAGAGCTTATTGGAGATTGTACAAGCATATGCACTTTATTATAACAATGGAATCCACAGTGCTGCTTTTTTCTCTGGTACATCTGAAACTGATTGAACAAAATAAGAAAGTTAATTTAAGCAGGAGTTGGACATTTAAAAGATATAAATAATATCATAATTAAAATTTGATATTATGTTTAATAGAGCACTCATAATTCTTTGTAGTCTAATAAACAAAACTTGGTGGCAAGATCCTCTGCTGAAGCCGAGTACCGCAAGAAGGTGCTTGCCCACTCTCTAGGTGTCCCTCGCTTACATGCTCAAGACTAGGTTCCGGAAATCTTCACCAAACCATTATCCAAACTAAGATTATGTACTTTCAGAGACAAACTTAGGGTGCACAACAGTTCACAGTCACCCAGAGTTTGTAGGGGAATGTTAGCATATGAAATTTCAGTATATATAGCTTCTCTAGTATAGTATATTTGTACTTGTATTTTCAGTATAGGTGTACTCTTTGTGCTTGTAGCTCATGCTTTTGTTAGTTAATGTTTGTTAATGATGCAGTTAAGCAACTGCAAGTTAGTTAGGGGGTCTAACCAACTCTAAGTACTAAATAAATCTCAGTTACACTACTTAGAATATTAGAAGACAGAAATAGTATTCTTAGTTTCATTTAAGGCATTCTTCTTTTATTTTATTTTGTTGGTATTAGGGCATCCTTCTTTTAGGATAGTCAAAATTATATTTACCTCATTTTTCACAAGATGTTGAGAGTCTAAATTGTTAGGTGTGTGAGTTTCTTTAGCCCAAATTATGTTCAGTACTTCTTCATCCCTAACCTACTTATGCTACCCCCACTGATACAGAATTTGGGATTTGGGGTTCTTCAATAAAATTTCAATCCAATTGTTTTTCTGATCCAATTCTTAACATTTTTCAATCCATAAATTAATTCAAGCAACAAAACTAAAATTGCAAAAAAAATAACAAAGGTGATAAATGTGGGCTTTAGTCCAATGTACTGTTAATGTGTGGGCCTTAGCCCAATGTACTATCAATAGTCCAATAATAGTTAGTTAGTTATTAGAAATAAGGCGTGTTGCCTATAAATAAGAGGAAAGGCTTAGAGAGGAGCTATCTTGCCATTCCTATAAACTTGACTTGAGGGCCTTTTGGCATTACGAGAGTCTAGAGTCTCTCGAATACTCTAGAAATTCATTGTATTTTTCACTATTTTCTGCGATAAACTAGTTGGTTCCTATCAAATGGAAACTAAGAAAACGGATGTACAGTTTCTAAGTAACCGTGATTCTTCTGTTATGGTTGGACTGGGATCAAATATTGCTTACACAAACAATCTCAGCTAAAGTGAGAACATCGCAAGTGTATATGCATAAGTAATATAAAATGAATGAAAGCAAGAACTAATACTTTTTGGGCATCGACTTCAGGTACTAAACAAATTAAACGATAATCTAAAATACAGGCGAACAAAACTACCATTACGGAAAACTTCTGACGCTAGTGTATATAGTTCACTGAAAAAACACATACCATAGAAACAAGAAGAGGAGCAAGACTTCCAATATAAAAATAACTTTTCACAATTGAAGCATGCCCTTTTTTATGCAAGTATCCTGTAGAGATAACACATAGGAAGCTATCATGGCAACTCAGTTAAGAAAAAAAAGGCATTGAATTTAAAGAATACAAACACTTCTTAAAATTAAATAAGCAGACATTTGGGGGCCAAAAGGGAGATAAAAAAGTAAAGGCTACATTATACTTTTAGTCCTTTATGTTAATTTTAGGTTTTGGTTTGGTGCCTTGTGTATTAAGTGTTCAGATTTTGTCCCTTATGTGTGGAAGTTATACAAATATCGTCCCTCATGTTTCTTGTTCCAAAACAATCCTGAAAATGGACCACATTGGTATGCTTTTAATAACATAAGAGACCGTTTCAGAACAACAAAAAAACATGAGACCACACTGGAATAACTTTTATGCATAACGGATCAATTCAAAACTTCTAATACATTCGGGACCAAACCCAAACCACAAATAAACATAAGGGACCAAAAGTATAATTTACCCAAAATTATAAAGACCAACTAGAGGAAGAATAGAGCAGATAAAATGTGTTTCTTTTTGTTAGAGCTCTAAAAGTATTTGACGGATAAGTTTGAAAGTGAAATAATTAGGGACAAAACCTACTATAAAAAATATTCCCAATATTAGCCTACAGATTGATCTTATGTTTCTTTGAGCATTCATGAGTCCATAAAATTGTTCGCGTGTCCAAAATTCTTGTTTTCCTAAAGGGTCTAAAAGATTTTTCTATTCCATATCACACGTCGAATGTACAAGAGGCCCTTTAGGTGCAAAACCATTAGAGGCACACATGTACTCTTGTATTCATAAACTAGGAATAAACACAATGTAACCCATTTATTTCCCTAGAGATAATGCCACCAGGATACAAATTGTGACGTGAACTCTAGATACTCATATAACCAATGACCATTCAGAGGATAATCAAACTTGGGTTAACTTATCAAACAGGTGAACACTCCGATACTCATAGATTTGTTGGGTATGATACCCTACATCCAATCACTCAATGACATGTCATTTTTTTATATTTAAGTATTTTCAAATAAATTTAGATACCGTACTAATTTTACCTACAGGGTATCATACGGTACCCAACAAAACTCAATGGGTATCATAGAAATTTCCTATCAAATAACACAACATATGGTAATGCTTCCCGGAGAACTATCAAAATTGAGGCTACCACAATAGAAAATAACAGTAAAAAACTAAGCACCATACTAAAAAGTCAAAACATGCATCCAGCATATACACGACCACATACTAAGTATTTTTGTTGGCTTGGGCTAATTTCTCGAAATGTAGGTAATTAGCCTATTAGTTAATTATTTTTCTTGCTATGAACTATTAACTGATTTAATCTAAGGCATGAACATTGTTTGACAGAAAAAGAATTTCCATTTCAAGAAATAAATGAAGTAAACAACTAGAAATAAGCAGTCCTAAAAAGAAATAGTGGAGAAAAAAGAGCCTGCAAAACTCCATTTGTGCATTTGAGTCTCTGGCAAAGGAGGGAATGACTCTTCTCATGTGAAAATTTTGTCTATCTATCTTTTCACAATGACAATCAATCTCTATATGTCTAGTCCATTCACAAAAAGCTCAGTTGGATGCTATGCCAGGAGTTGTCCGATTATCACACTAATTTTCAGAGTTTCCATCTCACCATTTTTAACTTCTACGAGTTTTATGAATACAGATGTAGTAAGCCATTTCTGTTCTATGCTTCAGCTTGCAGACACATCCTACTTCTTGTTCCATGAAATGAGATTTCCTCCACAAAGAGAACAATATCCCGACGTAGACCTCCTGTCACAATGAGATCTAACCCAATTTGCATAAGTGCAGCAATGTCCTTATGCCTTCCATTTTCATTCACTATTTCTTTGCTACGTGTCCCTTTAATAAATCTCAAAATTCAGACAACAGTGTTCCAATAGTGTAGTTGGAGAGAATTGGGGAATTGGCTCACCACACCACCACACAAACAACAAATTAGATATCTGATGTGCTAAGCTAAGATAATTTAGGTCTACTACTAATCTTCAAAATCTGTTGTGGTCTAAAAGAAAATTCTTCATATGGAAGAAGTTTAGCATTTGGATCCATGAGATGAGAGAATCAATTGGCTTACAATTCAGCATTCTAGTTTCGCCAAGAATATCAAGAGCATCATTTCTTTGGAGATAGGATTTTCAAACTACAACTAAGTAACTTCAATCCAAAGAAAGTATCTTAATCGATTTAAGTCTTTTTTTTGAAGTGACAAAATAGATGCTCTTTTACATGACCACGTTGAATCATCCAAGGCAACATTGAGGAGATCGTTTAAGGCCATATAATGACTTGTTCGGTTTACAAACCAATTTTGACTCATGCTAAGCAACAAACCTAGAAGGTTGGTCCGTATAAATCTTCTTAGTCAAATCTCCAAGCAAAAAAAAAGGTATTTATTATGACTGATTATTGGCTACTACTTCATACTACACAAACTGAAGCCATTTTTACAACAGGAGAAAAAGCATCTAAGTATGCCCATAATCCCATCGAACCCATCCTTAATACCATTAAGTCTTACTAGTACTTCGACAGTGAATCACACCATTGGCATCGCACATTTTGTTTGGAAGTAAAGAGACTGTATTCATTTTCCTTAGTGTATTCATTGCAAGTTTCAAACCCAAGCTACACGGTGAAGTAAAGGATATCATATTCATCGTAAGTCACTGAATATCGTATTCATTGTAAGTCATTGAATACGGTATTCATTGTGAGTGCCAATGGTTAACGTATTCAGTGAAATAATATTAGTTTTCTTTCTCCATTCATCTACTAAACCCAAGCAACATGATGAAGCAAAGAATACAAAAGAATCATTTTTCTATATAATTCTATATACAAATGGCGTCCTCAAATCGAGTAGAAGAAAACATAAGTTTGAAACTTACCTTAGAACACATGAACATCAACCTTCATCTTAAATGCATGTTAGCAAGGAAATCCGACAGCCTGATAACATCATGAATTAAGTTGGTGAAATTGGAAAGATCAAACAGCACAAGGCCAAAGATAAGAACAGTGAAAAGGTACAAAGAAACCTGATGTCTTTGGCAATTATGGTATCCCCGTCAGCAGCCCCAAGATGTCGCAAAGCTACCTGCTCAAGTCGGCCATCTCTAAATGCATGCTGCAATCAAAGACAAAAAGAAACTATTTAGGCTCAATTATTTTGATATAAAAAATAATTTAAGTTTTAGAACGAACAGAGTAAAATGCCCCAAACAGGAAGGAGATGGGGGAGGGAGTACTAAAATAAGAACTAGGTATACTAATGTATTTACCTTGTAGAAGCAACTAGTTCCAAAAGGGCAGTTTCCATCACCAAAGTCAAAATGCTTGCAGTCAATCGACCTACAAATGGCATAAAACAAATACCAAAAAATATCAGAAAAAGCTTTAGACATTCGCTCAGCTGAACTACTACGTACTTTCCTTATCGACTGCCACTACCTGTGAAGCACTGACACAGACCCCAAACACGACACAAACACGAACATGCAAACACCAGTTTTAATCTGAAAAATACAAGACTTGAAGTTCCGGTGTCCGACACGATACGTGTCTGACACCGTACACATTTTCAACTGGAAGTGTCGGTGCTACATAGGCCACTACACATGTAAACCAATATAGAAAAGAGGGAAAGGAAATGGATATTAAGTATCAATGTCATCATCCTTCATAATTAAGCAGCATAGAATGGTCAACCAAACTTAAAACTAACCAAGGTTTGGTTGTGAGGGATTAATTGGATCGAAAAGGCAAAAAACGACATAAAACATGTTGAAGTGATCGAGAAATTACTTGAGCTTTGCCTTGTAGGTTTCAACGATCTCCTCTTTTTCATCACTTGTGGAGTACCAAATAACACTTGGAACGACAAAGTAAGATAGCTTGCGACAAATAGGACATGCCCTCAATGTGCTATTAACATCCATCCCTAACGTTGGGTTACTACTACGCCAATTTCTAATACACGATATGCAGAATGGATGATCACATTCAGATAGCACTCCAAACTTCCGTTCAGCGACTGTAGCCTTTGAAAGAACACGTTCAAGGCAAACACTGCATTCAATTTCTTGACTTCTTTTCAATGCGTCGAGATGCTTTTGCTTACTTTCACAACTCATCATATGTTCTTCTCTTTCTTCAGGTCGGAAAGGATGCAAGCAATGTCTTCCACACGAGGGGCATAAATCTCCATGAATATGAGGACAGTTTTCCCCGCGTGGACAGTTGCCAGCAGCAGCAAATGAACAAATTGGAAGCTCGGAAGGTGAAGTAATTACGGATTGAGCAACACCATCATCTTCCCTTAAGAAATCATGAAGCACGGATTCTTGGTTCCAGGCTGGTTCACTAGGAAGAAGGTAAGAAAACTCCGCAGCAGTAGTAACATCATTTGGTGTGATTCTAGTATTACCAAGTACAACAGAGTTAGGAACAAGGGGTTGGTGTTCGATTATTGAGGAAGATGGAGTAGAGGGTTGTGCTCGAGAAGCTTTAACATGATCATATCTGCACCGACTTCCATAAGCACACACTCCTTTCTGATAAAATGTGCATATCTGCCACAAATGATAAAAGAAACGTAAATCAACAATAACTATCAATTGGTGGGATATGAAGCATAGAAGAGCTTGTAGTTGTATCACCGACATTATTTGGAGGAGCTTTCCAGTCATGAGAAAACTCACAATGCTCCCCTTTTAGACATGCTCCATGAGCAAAGAACTTACAAAGAACCCTAAAAGATTCAGAAGATAAGAAATTAAATAGATTAGAACAGCCTGCAAGTTGCAAGATACACAAATTAACACAGAAAGAATAAGGCCTATTGCGGTTCAAAATGGTTCAAAGCGTCCAACCGCAATTTAATTGGACCAGCCCGGTTCTGGACGTTCAACCAAACTGCAGTCTAATTGAGATTGAACCGACCGTCAGACTGGACGGCTCCTGGTTCAACCCATTAAACAGTCTGGTCCGGTTCTCACAACACTGGTCAAAACACGACAACTGTAAACCATCATGAGCAAGGAGTAGAGATCATTTCCATATTTCAAACAGAAATAGAGAGCTCTATTACTAAGATTTTGGGTATGTAAAAGCCTAATATATGTAACCATCCTAAAAATATGTGTATTTATACACCTAAAATCATAGTAATGGATTGGAGAAGATCTCTACTGATCAACAAGATAGCAATATCAATTTTCACTCTACTAGTCCTGATTACAGAATTTAATATGGATACAACAACCCCCAAATAATTTCCACAATTATTGCCTACCATGACCTAAAAAGTCTACAGAACAATAGCCTACACAAATTATAACCTTATTTGAGTTCCCACTTCAAGAAAATATCTTAATTAAATAACAATTTTACAAAGTCAATAACATCCCAGATGGGAGAGGGAAAAAAATACTCTATCATGTAACTTTCAATTCTTCATGTCTGAATCCTAATCAAAGAAAAAACAACTCAGATGGAAGAAAAAAAAATCCTGAATCCTCAGAACATATCAATAACAAGAATATCAAAGAAACAACAGTAATCAGAACATCTCACATAAATATATAAATCATTAATATTGAAACCCCAAAACAAAGAAGAAAAACAATCAATTGCAAGGTTGTCAGAATCGAGATTCTAAGTAGGATCGAAGAGGGGTAACAAGATCGTGAATCGTAACACGAATCGTAAGATTCTACCAATTTTTCAAAATCATGTATCTAAGCATAAAGATTCATATATATGCTTACAAAACAACATAATTAAGTAAAAATACTTAATAAAACTCACATTTAGTAACATAACATAAGGTTCAAAACATAGTAATAAGTTCCAAAACAGAGTTAGAGATAGAGAACAAAATATGAAACAGAGTTATGCGTGAATGAAAAACAGAGTACAAAACACTAAAAACTGAGAAGGTGCGTGAATGAGGACTGAGGAGAGGAGAAAGGGCTTCAGTGCGTGAATGAGGAGGTTTCTGATGTTCCAAATAAATAGGTATAATTTTAGGAAATTTGAGGAGGCTTCAGTGACAACCATGGAAAAAACAACTCTATCTTGTAACTTTCAATTCTTCATGTCTGAATCCAAATCAAAGAGAAAACACCTCAGATGGAAGAAAAAAAATTCCTGAATCCTCAGAACATATCAATAACAAGAATATCAAAGAAACAACAGTAATCAGAACATCCCACATAAATATATAAATCATTAATATTGAAACCCCAAATCAAAGAAGAAAAACAATCAATTGACCATAAAAAAAAAACTATTACAATCTATCATCTCACCTCTTTGACATGGAGGATATTGTAATTATTTATAAAATTAAGGGAGAGGTGGAGAGCCTGTGAGGATCAAAACCCTAAACCTCAAAGTGATTGTTATTGGATGGGAAAAGAGCTGAAAAGAAAAAAGGGGAAACCAAAATAAAATGAAGGAGCATAAGTTAACACGTGGGGTATTTATTGAAGCCACCCAAATTATTAATTAAAAAAAGATTAAGAGCACCGAGAATTAGAAATGGTGGTGGTGAGGTGAGGTGAGGATAGGATATGAGAATAGAAAATAGAAAATAAGAAGAAAGATGAGAAGTTGGACACAACACAAAACAACACAATGGTTTTCTTTTCAGCTCTTTGCCGGTTCATCAGTTTTGTGTCGTGAACGCGTTCGCGTTGTCGTCCGATCACGTGTACTTGCGCTCTTTTTTTTGACAAACATCACGTGTTCTTACAGGTTCTATACTCATCCACGACGGGTGCACCATAGTTTTTTTTGACATAATCATAAGGTAAAAGTTGATTTTTTTTTAGGGTACATCTAGACCTCTTAAAAATGGACTAAAGATGAACCCTTTTCATTTTTAGTAAGTTTTTATAAAATATTATTTTTATTTTTCATTTATTTTTTACTAAAAATAGTAAATATCTACTTTTGAATTTTCTTGAGAAGCTTATATTAGATGCACTCTTTTTTTTATATATTTTTAATTAGTTCATGAATCTCGTGCAATGAAACCCTGAAAATAGCAAAAATATATTTATATTAATTAGATTTTTACTATTAAAAAACATAATTATAATTCTAAAGAAATTTATAGTTAATAAGAGTGTGATTTATATTAAGTTGAATCGAAAAATATATGTTTAAGTGCATAGTTCTTCTCGTGCGATTATATTGACCATTTTGCTCTCCAAAATGGCTTTTGATTCACCTATACGCACATCAATGTCAAGATCTATGGGACCTGGTTACATTTGGCTGAGGGGTTCACACAGAGTTTCAACTAAGAGACATGAAAGACATTATGTATGTCAGTCATGGAAAATAGCTCAAGTTGGAAAGTAACTTGCGTAATGCAACCTAGAACTTTGAATGGGCCATAGAACTTGGGCAAGAGCTCGTGGAAGAGAGAGTTGTGCATGGAATGCTGCCTATATCGATGTTGTGCCATCTTGTTTTGGCATTGCTTTGGCAGTGCAACATTAGCTCTACTTGTCACAAAGGAGTTTTGTGGTTACTCATATAAAAAAAACGAGTCATCTTATCCAACAAAGAATTACTATTGTTGATCACCAAAACTAGATTGACAAACGCCTAGGCTACCATTTTGAGGTTATTTACATGTTGGGTATTGAGAACAAAGCGGCTAACGCATTGTCCAAGGTGTTTGAGTGTTCTGTACCGTATCTCTGGACCTGTATCCGATCTTAGACACAAGGTCCGATCCGAGATAGTTGGTAGGGGTTGGTCTTGATCAACCGAGCTCCGCTTCCGATCCGGGGCAGGTGGTACCTACGAGGACACTATGACGCTCAAGTCAGCTAGGGAACTGATTAGAGGTAAAAAGTAGCAAAGAGTGTGTACCTTGAGCATTACATTGAATGCCTATTTATAGAGTAAAAGTGTGTTGTCCTAATGAATCAAAGCCGTCCGATCTAGGGCCTAAATCTTAGCCGTTGGTTAATGGATCTGCTTTTGCTTATGGGTCTCACTATTGTGGATTGGGCCAATCCGTAACAGTTGCCCCCCAAATCGGGTCGCCTGTGGGGTGATCTTGACTAGTAAGCCTTGTCTGAGCTCCACAAAACCGGGCTAGTGCTCACGAGACAGAGATGACCGTTGAGTGACTCAAGGTTCCTCTGAACATCCGGGATTCAGTCTTTAGATTGCGACCTTCTACAAGGCCGGGGTTATAGCTACGAAGGTTTCTGCCCCCAGCCTCGGAAGCCTCGGAGTGTCAGGAAATGATGTGACCACCGAGTGACTCGAGATGTCAGTTTAATGTCGCCTTTAGGATAGTATTCTTCGAGGCCGGGCTTATACCAGCAAGGATGTCTGCCACCACCCTCGGAGCACCCGAGATACGGGTCTTGTCAAAGAACTTCGAAGCCGGACTTATACCAGCGAGGGTGTCTGCCACCAGCCTCAGAGCGCCCGAGATACGAGTCTTGTCAAAGATCTTCGAGGCCAATCTTATACCAGCGAGGGTGTCTACCACCAGCCTCGGAGCGCCCGAGATACGGGTCTTATCAAAGATCTTCGAGGCCGATCTTATACCAGCGAGGGTGTCTACCACCAGCCTCGGAGCGCCCGAGATACGGGTCTTGTCAAAGATCTTCGAGGCCGAGCTTGTACCAGCGAGGGTGTCTGCCACCAGCCTCGGAGCGCCCGAGATACGGGTCTTGTCAAAGGTCTTCGAGGCCAGGCTTCTACCAGCGAGGGTGTCTGCCACCAGCCTCAGAGCGCTCGAGATACGGGTCTTGTCAAAGGTCTTCGAGGCCGGGCTTGTACCAGCGAGGGTGTCTGCCACCAGCCTCGGAGCGCCCGAGATACGGGTCTTGTCAAAGATCTTCGAGGTCGGGCTTATACCAGCGAGGGTGTCTGCCACCAGCCTCGGAGCGCCCGAGATACGGGTCTTGTCAAAGATCTTCGAGGCCGATCTTATACCAGCGAGGGCGTCTGCCACCAGCCTCGGAGCCCCCGAGATACGGGTCTTGTCAAAGATCTCCGAGGTCGGGCTTATACCAGCGAGGGTGTCTGCCACCAGCCTCGGAGCGCCCGAGATACGGGTCTTGTCAAAGGTCTTCGAGGCCGGGCTTGTACCAGCGAGGGTGTCTGCCACCAGCCTCGGAGCGCCCGAAATACGGGTCATGTCAAAGATCTTCGAGGCCAGGCTTATACCAGCGAGGGTGTCTGCCACCAGCCTCAGAGCGCCAGAGATACGGGTCTTGTCAAAGATCTTCGAGGCCGGGCTTATACCAGCGAGGGTGTCTGCCACCAGCCTTGGAGCGCCCGAGATACGGGTCTTGTCAAAGATCTTCGAGGCCGGGCTTATACCAGCGAGGGTGTCTGCCACCAGCCTCGGCAATGTTAAAAACGTGACCACCTGAAGGACTCGAGGTGTCAATTTAATGCCGCCTTGAAAAAGAGGAAGCCAGAGACGAGCTGGACCGAGGGGAACCCTCAGGATAGTAGGAATCATCTGGAGTCCGACCTGGTGGAGCTCCCGAACCTCTAGCGATGTCGAGCTCGGTGTCTCGGGTTCCGGTTTTAGCGTGGAACTTTAAGGTGATCGTTCGACCGATCCCAAATCCTTCCCTTCAACCTCGGAACTCACTTTTACTAAGCACTCCGTGTGAGGAAAGTCGCAGTCGGGATATATATTAGATGGTTAAACATTTACAAAGTCGGATTACATCACGCCCGTAGGCTCATTCCGAGACCTAGGTGAAACGCGACCTTCCTGCGTTAATCCCTTCTTCATGATCGATATACTTCTGAGAACGCTGGAGGAACTCAGCAAGTGACTCAGCTTGGTTGACCCCGACGTCTATCTGAAATAGACTTCCTTCACGAAGACCAGCCTCCATGAAGTAAAGACGGAAGAAGTCGTTGAGATTCCGGACTTGAGCAGCTTCTTTATTGAATCTCTCTATGTAGTCCCGAAGGAACTCATTTTCTCCTTGCCGAATTGCCTGCAATACCTTCCGAGATTTAGGATTCATCTTCGAGTGGGCGAAGTGTGCAGAAAAGAACTTGGCTAACTGTCCCCAAGAGGAGATCGTATTTGGCTTAAGAACCCTGAACCAGTCTAGACCCGCCTTCTCTAGAGTGAGGGGAAAGGTTCGGTGTTGCGTTAAAAACACACTTAGAGCAAGTGTACTCTACCGCAGAAGTAGTATAAAAGATTATCGTGTCCACAGAGATTAATTAGCAAGTACCAAACTAATCGAGATTATTTATTATTTAGACGAACAAATATTTGAATTGTAATGGAACAAATAAAAAAGAAATAAATAACAATAATTAAAATACTAGACTTAATAAATGAGGAGAGGCCTAGGATCACGGTTTCACTTGCAAGCTTCGATTCCCCCTATGTCTAATCATACCTGAATTCCCTTATTTTACTTAATTACCAATCCCTTTACTAAAACTATTAATCCGTTTGGTCATTCGCGATTAATATTCTTTTTCCTAAATTAACCATCGTTTGGTCATGCAAGAATTTAAATTCAGGAAAAGCATAAAGAGCAAAAAGGTTGAATGATTGGA
This sequence comes from Astragalus membranaceus, assembly GCA_039519185.1. Taxonomy (NCBI): domain Eukaryota; kingdom Viridiplantae; phylum Streptophyta; class Magnoliopsida; order Fabales; family Fabaceae; genus Astragalus; species Astragalus membranaceus. Next base: position 170,665,681 of record CM076848.1, on the reverse strand, counting down.
AGACTAAATTATGGTTTGGTCATGCCCTAATTATAGCCCCAATTATCCTATAGGTCCACCAACTAATTGCAGTACGGTCGCTGATCAACTAATTGATTATAAACATGCAAATGGTAGCTAATCCTAATCATGTGATAAAAACAATAGGACAATATTAATTAAAATAAAAACAGGAATTCAAACCAGAAATTAGAACATAAAAAGGTCTCTAAACATGCAAGATCCACCTAAGACCCTAGAAGATGATTTAGCTATCCATAGTGTTCGAGAACAATAAAATAAAATTAGGAGTCATAAATTACAGAGATAAAAATAACCCGGAATAGAGAAATTTCTGATCCTGAAAATTTAGTCTCCTTTTTCTGCTCCAGAGCTCTCTCACGATGTCAAGAACGGTACCCAAAACTCCCTCTCTCCAAGCCGGCGCTACTGTTGCGTGCGCGGCTACTGTTCCTGCGTTTTGTGTTGTGCGGTTGTTGTCCCTTTTTTTATGTTGTCAATTCCCCCCTCCTCTTAATTCAAGTGCACCCTTTTATATTTGTATGCCCAGGGTTCCATGCAAACCTTCAATTCCAATCTCCAGCTGGGCCTGGATCCCCTTTTTAAATGCTAGCTCACGTGCCTTTTCTTTTTATTTCCCACACCTCCAATTGTTGCTGCTTGCGGCACCTTTTTATTTGGCCTCCTTCCATCATTTGGGTTTTGCATCCAATTTGATATTGGTCACGCTTAACTCCTGGGCTAAGTCTTTAGTCCATCAGGCATTGACCATTTCCTGTATCTTCAAACTGGCTTTAAAAATAGACTTGTCATTCTTTTTTATATTTTCTTTCTCTCTGCACAATAAAGAGCAAATTACGTCAATGATTTATATAATTAGCAATATTTACTCTAAAAAGTAATCCAAAAGTATCTCTAAAAATGCGTTAAATTAGAGTTTATCAACTCCCCCACACTTAACTTGTGCTTGTCCTCAAGCAAATTTCCTGGCTCAATAAATTTTTCAAAAAAAGTAACAGAGACAGTCAAATAAAGGATCCAAAATTAAAAGCACAATGACAAAGATATTATAGCACATATGAGGTGTCAAAAGGTTGTCCAATTAGAGGCTCATGTCCCTGAAGAATACATTTTTGTGAATAAAGACACTCGCTCACAATCTCTCTAAGTGTTTAGGGACTTGAGAAATATACACTCAAGTTTCCACAAAATGCACATTACCATAAGCTTGTAATTTGACCAAATCTCCACTAAATAGTTCACATGCATGCAAAAGATTGGGTGTTAAGGGTTGTAATCACTACAAAAAAAGCTGGACTTTGCGGCGGGCGAAATCCGCCGCAAAAGCCAAATTTGCGGCGGATATTTGGACTTTGCGGCGGAAGTTTTTCGCCGGTAGCCAGCTCGAAGCCAACGCGTTGCGGCGGATTATCCGCCGCAAGTTTGCGGCGGATTTAGTGGCGCCGCAAAATCCAACGCAAATTTGCGGCGGATAATCCGCCGGAAAAGGGGACAATTTTTTGACGCAATATATCCGCCGGAAAGTACCCAATATCCGCCGCAAATTATCCGCCGCAAAGTACCCCTTATCCGCCGCAAAACACCCGTTTTATTTAAAAAAAAAATGAATATAATTTTTTTAAAAAAACATTTTTTAAAAAAAAAAATTAATTATTATTATTTTAATTAAAAAAAATTATTATTATTTTTAAAAAATAAATTTTGTTTTTTTATTTTAATAATTATTATTATTTTAATTAAAAAAATTTTTTTAATTATTATTATTTTAATTAAAAAAATTTATTATTATTTTTAAAAAATAAATTTTATTTTTTTAAAAAAATCGTTTTAATTAAAAATATATATTATTTTATTAATTTTTTTAATTATTGATAAAAAAATAAAATCCAATAACTAATTAATTTTTAATTTAAAAAAATAAAAATTGGGAAAAGCAGTAAAAATATCCATACAATTAATAAAATATCCAGACAATTAATAAAATATCCAGACAAATAAATAAAATAATCTAAAGCTACTGGGGTGCCTGCCGGTCAATGTCATCAACATTATTATAATATGTATCATCTTGAAGTAAAGCACTGAGCGATGACATTTGGACATTAAGATCAATGTCCAGCGGGGGTGACCGCTGCTGGGGGTACTGCTGGTTTGGCTGGATCAGGGGTGACTGATGTTGGGGCTGCTGGTATGGCTGGCGGGGTGACTGATGTTGCTGCTGGTATGGCTGGAATGGCGGCGCATACTGCGGTGTATACTGCGGGGGATATTGGGATGCATACGGCGGGGGATACTGGGGTGCATACTGCTGCTGGTAGTACTGCTGCTGTGGCGGCGGCGGGTAGGATGCTGATGAGGATGGCCTCGAGCTAGACACCATCTGATCCTGCAAGAACTTAAAGCGCTCCTCCATGCGCACCTCAGCTACCCTAGCCTGCTCCCGAATCGCCTGAATTTCCCGCTCACTTCGATCCCGAATCGCCTGAATTTCCCGATCGCTTTGCTGCTGCCGCTCGGCAATCTGACGCTGACCTTTCAAACGGATACATATGCGAGATGCACCGGTAGATGCTCCATAGAATCAAAGAAACCAGGTGGAAATACTCTCTCCAACTTGCATAAGATAAGTGGGATGTCTTGTTCCATTTTTGAAAGATCATCAGCTTTTAGCGTTGCAGAACACAAATTCTTAAAGTATTGACTTATTTCAATGAGCGGATTCAAAACGTGTGTTGGCAACGAACTAAAAGCGATAGGAAGTAAGCACTCCATGAATACGTGACAATCATGACTCTTCATCCCATGCAACCTCCCATTATCCACATCCGCACATCTAGATAAATTGGAAGAATAACCGTCTGGCATTTTCAACTCTTTTATCCACTGATAAACTGCTTTCGCTTGTTCGGTAGATAAAGTATAATTGGCTTTGGGTTTCAAAATCCTAGTACCTTGCTCAACCAACAACAAATCCTTTCGTCTACAGAAATGATCTATATCCTTCCTAGCTTTCTCATTGTCTTTCGTTTTGCCTTTCACGTTCATGACAGTGTTAAATATGTTGTCAAAAAAATTCTTCTCTATATGCATGACATCGAGATTGTGTCTCAATAGATTATCTTTCCAATAGGGAAGTTCCCAAAAAATACTTTTTTTTGTCCAATTGTGCCATTGTCCATAGCCATCTGGACGAGAAACAACACCGGCTACGACTTCCACAGGAGGGATATCCCTAACATTATTCCAAACTTCCTCTGGTGTCAACTGACGAGGAGGTCCAGCTGTTTCAACATTTCCCTTGATGAACGCATATTTCTGCTTTCTAAATGGGTGATCCATAGGTAAGAACCTACGGTGCGAGTCAAACCATGAAACTTTTCCTCCGTATTTAAGACTAAAAGCCTTTGTGTCAACCATGCAAATCGGACACGCCATCTTACCATGTGTCCCCCATCCAGACAACATTCCATAGGCAGGGAAGTCATTTATGGTCCACATCAAAGCCGCCCTCATCACAAAATTTTGTTTGCGTGCCACATCATAAGTTAAAACACCATTCCACAACCTTTTTAGGTCATCAATCAAAGGTTGCAAATAGATGTCAATACCAGCTCTTGGATTACTTGGCCCTGGAATAATAGAATTTAAAAACATGTATGGTTTGGACATACACATTTCTGGAGGAATGTTGTATGGGGTAACAATAACTGGCCAACATGAATACGGTGTTGCCGAGGCTTGAATATATGGTGTGAAACCATCAGAGCACAAACCAAGCCGAACATTGCGCGGATCACTGGCAAAATCTGGATGAACACGATCAAAATGCTTCCAAGCTTCACCATCAGATGGGTGACGTAATTCACCAGAATTATTTCTATTTTGATGGTGCCATGTCATTTTACCTGCGGTCTCCATTGAAGTAAACATCCTCTGTAGCCTTGGAATAAGAGGCAGATAGAACATTGATTTTCGTGGAACCGGTTTGCCTCTGCTCATCCCTGATCTACTGACACGATAGCGTGGTTGTCCACACAACTTGCATTCCGACAACTCTCCATCATTTATGCCAAACTCATTGTTATAATAGAGCATGCAACCAGACACACAACAATCAATCCTTTTAGATTTTAAGCCAAGCTTCGATACCACTCTTTTAGCTTCATAATAACTTTGCGGTAAACTCCCTCTAATGGGGGTTGCATCCAACATCATTTTGGTCATATATTCCATGCACAACTCAGCAACATTAAATTGAGACTTAAGACCCAACAACCGAACACACATTGATAATTTTGAGTCTGTAGATCCTTCAAATATGGGTTTATTTGTCTCACTCAAATACATGTAAAACCTTTGAGCTTCCTCATTTGGAACTTCGTCAGCATCTGGTTCTTCAAAATCCAAATTTACTCCAACAGCGTCAGATATCATTCCCTGATAAACATCTAACGGTTGTATTCCCCATCCTTCAGATGTCGTAGTCACTGGATAACTACTTGATGTGTGATCTACTACTTCAACCGGAACATTAACCGCAGGAACTGCAGCTACCCCTGGCGCTCCTTCCCCGTGACGACTCCATGTCCAATAATTTGGTCTAAACCCATTATTGTACAAATGAAGTCTAACTTCATGTTCATTTTTTATAGCTCGAAATGAACATTTCAAGCACGGACATCTAATACCGCCTTGTCGCCCAAATTCTTCATGATCAATGTACTTAGCACAAAAAATAAACTCTTCTACTCCTTCTACAAAACGTCGTTTTACACCAGTTCTTCCAGGATACAATCGATCATACATCCAACTACGATCCATTTTCAAGAACTATACGTATACTACACTACAATATAAATAAAATAAACTATCAATTATTTCATATTTTGATATATATATATATATATATATATATATATATATATATTTATTACTCATTTTATTTTGATATTTCAATAAACTACCAATTAATTACAAGCAACAGAATGAATTTTTTAATAATGTTATATACAAATAATTTAAACATTATAAATAATAATTCCAAATTTAATTTTAAATTTCAATTTTTATAAGACAATATATGTTAATAAAATTTATAAGTGAACTTAATAAATAAGTTTTTTCAATATAAATTAATTTGTATTATTATTGCAAACAAAATACTAAACAAAATTTTACTAAAAATAGTGAAGTAAGTAATATTTTATTAATTACTTTAACAACTAACCGTAGTGAAGAGAAGGCTCTGGCTTGAAGCTTATCCTGAACTCAAGCAGAGAGGAAAAAGGAGGAACCCAAACAATACCTAAACAAAAAAAACAACACAATTAGTAACAAATTCATATTATTATAAAATAATTTAAAAACGAATATTAAAAAAAAATTAAAAACTAAAACTATTAACTAATATCAAAAACATACCTTGAAGAAATTTCCCAATAAGAGCAGAAGACAATTCGTAGGGAGGAAGCGCTACACTTCAAAAACAGATTTAGTAGAGAAGGAGAGAATTTGGGAGAGAGTAAAAGAGAAATTTTAAGAAGAGAATGGGAGGATTGTTAGAAGTGTGAAGAATGAGAAGTGGGGAATGGATATATATAGAAAAACGCAGCCCAACGGTCAAAAGGGATTTGCGGCGGATTTGGACGGTTGCGGCGGATTTTGAAATTCAATATCCGCGGGTTTTTTTTTTCGGTGCTTTGCGGCGGATTCTGGACGGTTGCGGCGGATTTTGAAATTTAAAATCCGCGGGTTTTTTATTTACGGAGGTTTGCGGCGGATTCGTGGTACTTTGCGGCGGATATTCAAATTAAAATATCGTGCCTTTTTTTTTAAAAATACCAAATAATCCGCCGCAAAAGCTATAATCCGCCGCAAAGATCCGCCGCAAATTCTCAATATCCGCCGCAAAAAACACAAATCCGCCGCAAAGTACCAATTTTTTTTTAAAAAAAAAATTATTCTTTTTTTTAAAAAATTATTATTATTTTTAAAAAAAAATTATTATTTTTTTTAAAAAACTAATATTTTTTTTTAAAAATTATTATTATTTTTAAAAAATAAGTTTTATTTTTTTAAAAAAATCGTTTTAATTAAAAATATATATTATTTTATTAATTTTTTTAATTATTGATAAAAAAATAAAATCCAATAACTAATTAATTTTTAATTTAAAAAAATAAAAATTGGGAAAAGCAGTAAAATATTATCACCAAAAAAATATACATACAATTAATAAAATATTTTAAACAAAAAAATAAAATAATTAAAAGCGATAAAAATTGGGAAAAACAGTAAAATATATATTTAATGTCTGCTACCCCTAAACGGAGACCTACGCCATTATCTTGATATGACACTCTCTTGAGCATTGTCGGCAGCAGCTCCATTACAGTGGCGTATGTCTCCATTTCTTTGTAAAGAAATTTCCACATTGTCGTGAACACCCCTTCATCTTTTTCGTTAAAAGTAACCCATTTATCAGCAAAAAGCTCCTCCTCATTATTTCACCACAAGTGACATATACGTTAATCAAACGCTCGGTATCATCCTTCAACTTAACAGCCCGTCCTTGCAGTTCCTCAAACTTTCTATTTAGAGATTCAACCATATTTTCAAAATAGAAAGTTTCACAAGAAACCATCTTTTGAAAAGATGATTGAATCTCTAAATAGAAAGTTTGAGGAACTGTAAGGACGGGTTGTTAAGTTGGAGGATGATACCGAGCGTTTGATGAGCGTATATGTCTCTTGTGGTGAAAATAATGAGGATGAACTTTATGCTGATAAATGGGTTACTTTTAACGAAAAAGATGAAGGGGTCTTCATGACAATGTGAAAAATTTTTTACAAAAAAATGGAGACGTACGCCACTCTATTGGAACCCCGCTGCCGACAATGCTCAAGAGAGTGCCGTATTAAGAGATCGAGTGCCGTATCAAGAGAATGAGAGTATTGGTAGAGGTGTGAAAAAAGAAGAAGGGGAGAAGGGGTTTATATAGGTGAAACGAAGTCAAACGGTCAAAAGGCAAGATCCGCCGGAAAAGGAAGTTACCGGCGGATTTAGGGGATTTGCGGCGGACATAAGGGATTTGCGGCGGACGGAGGTGCATTTGCGGCGATTAATTAAAAGCTCGTAAAAAAAAAAACTGTGAAGCAAAATCCGCCGCAAGAACCGTTAAATCCGCCGCAAAATCCAAGACGAATTTTAATCCGCCGCAAATGTCAATTTTTCCGCCGGTAACTTTGAGGCGGACTAATTCCGCCGGAAATTCGTAGATTCCGCCGGTAACTTTGCGGCGGATCTGTATCCGCCGGAAACTCCTGGCCGGAAAAACCAATAATTCTTGTAGTGAATGGGGCCAGGGTGAATTCATGTAGGGTAGGAAATAAGAAAGAAGGGATAATCAAAGGGCTAAAAACAAGAAATGAATAGTAACATTTGAAACCAAATATGAAACTCCTATCTATTTTACAATTTTTGTCCAAACTCCACATTAATGTCACTTCCATTCTTCAATCTTTTTCTATTGAGTCGACTCTTTTTGATTTGTTTTTTTTTGCTCTTGAGTAGACTCTTTTTTTTTGGATTTGCCCTTTGGCTCTTTCATTCTTTTGATGTGTCTTTTCCTCTTTCTTGCTTTCCTTCTTTTTTTTCAAATTTTCTTCCTATTTTTTTTTGGAGGAGGTAAGTACATGAAAACTCATGTTTTGTTTCCATTGTAGGAGAATATTCTTGTAAGCACATGATTCACTCCTTTTTTTTTTCCTGACAAGATAGACAACTAAAGTATAGGACAAAATTGTAATTTTCAATAGTTGTTCCACATTTAATTCCAAATGGTTACCACCAACAAAAAAAGGATAAATTATATCTGGGTACCAAAGAAAAAAAAATATAACAATTAAACTCAAATGGGGCAACTAAGGGATAAATTCAACAAACAACTTAAAATGCCAGAAAAATACCTAAATTCCCCAAATCCTTTTACATGATGCAAATCAATTTTCACTTTGAAATGGTCAAAAGACAAATTCTAGAATGTAGCAAATTGGGAAACACACTCATAGAAAGAAAAGGGGTAAAAATTTATGATTTAGTATCAATCCCCTTATGAAGACTCAGATCTCACATTTAGAAGCTAGTTCACAAAAAGTACTCAAGAGGAACAATTGCTAATTATCAGCTTCCTAAGGGCATCCTCACAGTTACAATTAAGCACAAATCTGTCAAGTAAATTAATTATGGAATCTCCTAAAGGCAAAATTTCTATTTTTTTCCAACTTGAAGCATAATTCATTCAAAACAAGCCAAAAAATGCTATCAACATATATGGTGGGTAGGTGCATTAATAGAGATCAAGTGACAAAATAAACTCTCCTCCCCCACACTAGCATGAAACATGGTCCTCAATGCGAAATGATCAAATAGAAACCAAAAGAAATAAATGAGAGAGAGAGAGAGTAATAGTGACTTCCCTGAGAGAGCTTGTAGTCTGAGCTTATTCCTAAAAACAAAAACAAAAAGAAAATGAAAATAACTGAAAATAAAACACAGGTTGCCTCCTGCGAAGCGCTTGTTTAACATCGTGAGCCTGACGATAGATAGTGCTTAATCAGGTGGCTCTCCAAGAGCAAATTTAACATCTAACGTAGTACACCTTCTTAACTTTCTAACCATGTGGTTCACATTGTTCTTTCTTTTTCCATGTGGTGGATGAACTTCAAAGGATGGTGAATTTTTTATTTTATCTCCATCCACCATTATGCTAGGATCCTGCAAAATAAGACTTTTTTCAAAAAGGTCCTGCATCTTTAATTCACTAAAAATGTTAGTTTCAACCACATCATCAAAATAAGGAGAAGTTAAAGAAGAGAAAATTTCATTGGCATTTAAAGCTTTAATAACATCATCTTCTTTACCACTCATCAAAGTTACCTTTCCCCGGTGAACCTCAATCACAGCATCACCAATGGTTAAAACAATTTGCCCAAAAATGGGCACTTTCTCCTCTTTCTTCAAATCAAGAGCCAATGGATCTTTCTCATTCGCCTCACAACCGCTCTCATTAATAGGATCTTTTGTTTCAATATGACTCCCTTCAGTAGGAGCTACTATTTTGATTTGACTCCCGTCAGTAAGAGTCTCCTCATCTTTCTTGAGAGTTTCTTCCTCCAAATTATATTCCATGGAGACAACTTCATCTCTCGTAGGAATACTTTCATTGTATTGCCCAGCTTCTTTATTTTGGGTAGACTTAGTTTGTGAATAAAGAGTTTCTTGAGCCAACTGAGTTGCTACCATATCAATAATCTTTGACAATTGATTCTCCAAGCATTCAAATTTTTCATTTGTCTGCTGCATAAATTTGGTCAATACCTCATTGGTATCTGACTTTTCCTCCTCTTGCCCTTGCTCTTGTAGTGACTCATAATTATCCCGGTGGGAGAAATAATGAGGTGGCTCATAGTCATCCCAATAGTCTAAATAAGGTTCATAAGGAGGAGGAGAAATTTGAATCTGGCATTGAGACATATACCAATATGACTTCTCTAAATTTCTTTGTGCCTCTGCCTCTCTAATATAGTCTCCAAGAGTTTTAACCATGATTTAGACTTTTCTCTGCAAAACAAGGTAACTTGCAGTGGTCTCTTGGGAAAGTATTAGTAACTTTTTTTATATATTTTTTTTTGATAAAATAAAGAAAAATACAAAATTTAAAATTAAAGCAAAAAAAATATCTAAAGCAATAAAAATCTTTTTCGTTTAATATTACTAAATTAATCCCCGGCAACGGCGCCAAAAACTTGTTGCGTTAAAAACACACTTAGAGCAAGTGTACTCTACCGCAGAAGTAGTATAAAAGATTATCGTGTCCACAGAGATTAATTAGCAAGTACCAAACTAATCGAGATTATTTATTATTTAGACGAACAAATATTTGAATTGTAATGGAACAAATAAAAAAGAAATAAATAACAATAATTAAAATACTAGACTTAATAAATGAGGAGAGGCCTAGGATCACGGTTTCACTTGCAAGCTTCGATTCCCCCTATGTCTAATCCTACCTGAATTCCCTTATTTTACTTAATTACCAATCCCTTTACTAAAACTATTAATCCGTTTGGTCATTCGCGATTAATATTTTTTTCCTAAATTAACCCTCGTTTGGTCATGCAAGAATTTATATTCAGGAAAAGCATAAAGAGCAAAAATGTTGAATGATTGGAAGACTAACTTATGGTTTGGTCATGCCCTAATTATAGCCCCAATTATCCTATAGGTCCACCAACTAATTGCAGTATGGTCGCTGATCAACTAATTGATTATAAACATGCAAAGGGTAGCTAATCCTAATCATGTGATAAAAACAATAGGACAATATTAATTAAAATAAAAACAGGAATTCAAACCAGAAATTAGAACATAAAAAGGTCTCTAAATATGCAAGATCCACCTAAGACCCTAGAAGAGGATTTAGCTATCCATAGTGTTCGAGAACAATAAAATAAAATTAGGAGTCATAAATTACAGAGATAAAAATAACCTGGAATAGAGAAATTTCTGATCCTGAAAATTTAGTCTCCTTTTTCTGCTCCAGAGCTCTCTCACGGTGTCAAGAACGGTACCGAAAACTCCCTCTCTCCAAGCCGGCGCTACTGTTGCATGTGCGGCGACTGTTCCTGCGTTTTGTGTTGTGCGGTTGTTGTCCCTTTTTTTATGTTGTCAATTTCCCCTCCTCTTAATTCAAGTGCACCCTTTTATATTTGTATGCCCAAGGTTCCGTGCAAACCTTAAATTCCAATCTCCAGCTGGGCCTGGATTCCCTTTTTAAATGCTAGCTCACGTGCCTTTTCTTTTTATTTCCCACACCTCCAATTGTTGCTCCAATTGTTGCTGCTTGCGGCACCTTTTTATTTGGCCTCCTTCCATCATTTGGGTTTTGCATCCAATTTGATATTGGTCACGCTTAACTCCTGGGCTAAGTCTTTAGTCCATCAGGCATTGACCATTTCCTGTATCTTCAAACTGGCTTTAAAAATAGACTTTTCATTCTTTTTTATATTTTCTTTCTCTCTGCACAATAAAGAGCAAATTACGTCAATGATTTATAAAATTAGCAATATTTGCTCTAAAAAGTAATCCAAAAGTATCTCTAAAAATGCGTTAAATTAGAGTTTATCATTCGGCATTTTATCTCCTCTGGAACGTTACGGTATTGCATAACCGTGTCAAAGTAGTCGAGGTGGCGATCCGGATTGCCAGTCCCATCATGCATTTTCAAACCCTCGGGAGGTTTCTCAAGGTGCTTTGGCACCAGGAAGTAGTCGATCTTACTTGTGAAAGATCTTTTACGCTTTGCCGACCTCACAAGGGGTGAAGACCGTCGGTAGCCACACTTGCCGGGGGATCCCAGCAAGCGAAGGCGCTGACATTCCTGCCACGGAGACCTTTTCCGACTTCTGGTACGTCGCCTCGGAGGAGAGGGAAACAGAAACGAGCTAGGCCGAGGGGAACCCTCAGGACCATAAGGATCATCTGGTGTCCGACTTGGGGTAGTCTCCGATCCTCACCCTCCTCTACAACGAGGTGGAGTGCGGTGATGGTATCTCCTCCAAGCCGGAGATCGGTGGCGGCCGCGGCCATGAGTCATTCCACTTGAAGAGTTGCGCAGAGAGGAACTCCGATCCGGGATGTTACGGGCCCGGATCTCAGCAATCTGAGCTTCTAACTGGGTGTAGCGTTGGCTTTCCTGCCGGTCGTCCTCGGCTTGCCGATTTAGGAACAGGACGAGTTGTTGAACAGCATCGGCCGGTACCTGGACGGTCAGAGGGGGAGGTGGAAGTCGGTTCCGGGCTGAGCTCCCAGGAACCATAGCCGTAGCCGAGCTTTGAGCATGCTCCGGGCTAAGGGGTAAGGTGACTGCCACTCCTTTCGGAGTCACCCGCTGCAGAACTGGTCCTTCAGCGACATTCGGGATAGTCCTATGACGTAAGGTCGGAGCCATTGTCAATCAAGGAGATGGGGGGGGAACTAAAGTACAAGATCCTCCCACTGTGGTCGTCAATGTTTTGTACCGTATCTCTGGACCTGTATCGGATCTTAGACACAAGGTCCGATCCGAGATAGTTGGTAGGGGTTGGTCTTGATCGACTGAGCTCCGCTTCCGATCCGGGGCGGGTGGTACCTGCGGGGACACTCCGACGCTCAAGTCAGCTAGGGAACTGATTAGAGGTAAAGAGTAGGAAAGAGTGTGTACCTTGAGCATTACATTGAATGTCTATTTATAGAGTAAAAGTGTGTTGTCCTAATGAATCAGAGCCGTCCGATCTAGGGCCTAGATCTTAGCCGTTGGTTAATGGATCTGCTTTTGCTTATGGGCCTCACTATTGTAGATTGGGTCAATCCGTAACATTGAGGAAGGGGGTTGAAGAATCACTCCCTTCCTTGATCTAGTTGCAGAAGCAAATACAACAAGAAGTTAATGATGACCCTCAACTGCAATATGTGGTATTCAACTTATAGAGGGACCCTAGTGTTCGACCTAGTTTCAGTTTTCAACCAAGAGTTTAGTTTTACCAAAACAGGCTGGTTTTGGCCGCAAGTTCTCCTTGCATACCCATGAATTTTATCCTTCCCTTGCAAGAGGTCATTCTAGGTTTTGAGAACATTTAGAAGAGTGGTTGGAAATTTATATTGGGTGGGAATGAAGAAAATGGTGTAGTATTTTGTGAGGATTTGTGATATAAGTTAACGGAAAGAATATGCAGACTCTTCGCCAACTTGGTTGTTGCATCCGCTACCAATTTTGGATCATATTTGAGAAGATATTTAGCTTGATTTCATAACTAGTCTTCCCAATTCGAAGAGATTTGAGGCAATGATTATCCAAGTATGGCCACTTTATACCTTTGAACTTCAAACCCTACACGCCTAAGAAAGAAGGTAGCAGACATGTTCACCAAAGAAATAGCTCGCCTACAGGGTCAAAAATGAAGTTGTCAATAGATTCCTAAAAGCCTATTTGCATGGTTTTGCTTCGGAACAACTTGATGTAAAGCAGTGGTTGGTCAAGTGAAAGGTCTGATCCACCAAACAGATGTCACTTAGGAGCCTTATTCCTCCTCCTAACCTTTAGGACAAGGTTGCTGCTACATGAGGGAGTAGTGATAGAACTCTTGGGACTGACTTTAGTACCGTGCTATTTGGAGAGCTTAATTTATCAGATAAACAAATACAGTTTCATCACTCATTTCCCTGTGTTTCTATCACGTCGTGTTGTTTATATACTGATAATAATAACCAAGTTTGTGAGCAAATAAATATATGTAAGGAGCTTTTCCTGTTTGCATGGAGAAAATTTGTAACTACTGTGAGAAATAATAATAATAATACGAGCTAAGGGATACCGAAGGAGTGCACCAAATGAGTGCAAAAAGGAGGTTCTGGGTTCAAACCCCAGAAACTAACATTCCCCCTCCCCCACTAACATTGCTTATCAAAAAAAAAAAAAAAAAAATAATAATAATAATAATAATAATAATAATAATAATAATAATAATTCTAGTAATACCCGGAACTTGCAATACATAACAAACCTCAACTAGGCCCAAAACTGACCAATCATTTCATAGGGTATTGTGCGATTCACTGGTCATGTCTACAGCCTTGAAGAACAAAAACAAGCCTTAGAAGCACAATCTAACCATCAAGAGATATGAGCCAATGCAAATACAAAACACTCAGAGTCAAATCTCCTTCAACTTCAATAGCATGGCTTAAAAATATACAAGACATAGGATCTCGAAAACAGGCTATAGACATGAACTAGAATGAGAATCTCAAATTTCCTGTCAAATACTTTCAAAAGTCAATGAAAGATAGGGATGAGTCAAAGGAAACTTCTTTGAAAACTGTTTAAATATAGGCATCATGTGAACTAAGTAAAACTAATAATAGTCTTCATCAGTGTATCCATCTTCTTCATCTTCGTCTTCTTCGAAGTCTTCTTCCATTTGAGAATGAATCATCATCGATATCAAGGCTGCCTCCATAGGATCAATATCATCAAAATCTTCAGGGCCAAAATAATCCACACCAGAAGACAGGGCCTCCGACAAAGCGGCCATTCGAAAAATTTCTGAACCCTCCCCATCCTCGTCCGAATCAAAAGGATTCAAACAAGGACCTCCTGATCCACTAGCAAGTGAGTCTGATATAGCCATCATCTCAAATGGATCCATACCATCAAAAAACTCAGAGTCCCTCATGATGGAGTAAAATTCTCCACTTTGTAAATCAACTTCACTGAGCATGTCCAACATGTCACGCATATCAAAATGGTTTGGTCTACGTGATGAAGGTGGTGGCCTGTTATGTTTCCATGTGTATGAGCCAGGCTTCGCTGTATGCTGAAAGTAACACATCAAAACCATTAAAAGTGTAACAAATAAAATAATATAAAAACGATGATGCATCAACACTTTTTGAAAATATTGGTAGTTTTTTGATTTTCTATTCATTTTGGATATGTTAATAGAATTTTAGGATTTAGCTCGAACTATTGAACAAGACCAAGGCTAAATTTCTTTTATCTTGCGAATTACATGTTTTGAAAATAAAAGTTTTAGAAAAAATTACTCAGAACTACCTCGCATTTCCACATTTAACCACACACATCTACCTTAAAGTTCTAAACAAGGAAGCTCATTATCTGATTTGGCCTCCACCAATTTTTAGAAACATGGGAAGTTCTGGAATCAAATGACAAATCACAAATCCTAAGCTGGTTTTTCTCCAAATCTTACTGTGCCATACTTTTTCAACTCCCACCAGTACTCTATTTAGATATAACACAATACATGACATATAATGCAGCACACAAATAAACTTAGAATGTAAGTTGGTACTTAAAAGTTAAAACAATTAAAATGGCAATGCATGTTAGTAGTACTAGCATTGTAACACAAACACTTCACTTTGCCCCATAGGTGGCAAAAATGTTTTAAGAAGTGTTATCAATAGCAGCATTGTGGGAATTGCAGCCACAAATGGTGGTCATTATCCTGATAAATCATGGCCATTTCATCAGCTATTCATCACAGAAAAGTTCCACCTTATCTTCAGTTGTGTGTTATTGAACCCATTTTTTGGTTGATTTTGAGATTGCCTTCATTTTACATCTGAAAGACATAGGCTCAGTTTGTGGTCTAAATACAACAAGGACGAATAGAAGTATACAATTGGTCAAGAGCAATATAGCATCTAGACCTCGTAAGTTCTTAGTCTATTCAATGGTTGATGTGCACTGGATAATCTACAAGATATTATTATATTATACTATGTGTGTTTCAGATGGACTAGAAATGGCAGGACATGATATAAATTATGTATTATGTAGAAATGACGATTATGCTTTTGCGAGGTGGGGTAAGGGAGGTAGTTGGAAATGATGGTGGCAGTGGTTGAGGGTGTGGGGTGGCTACAACAATTGTGGAGGGTGACAAACGACGGCAGCAGTGGAAACGAGAGAAAGAAAAGGGAGGAAGAAGGCTTGTAAACAAGGGTGAGAGGAAAAAATGTAATGACAGATGTGATGTGATGTGATATCCTAAATGACATTGATCATAGCGACATGTACACGTGTGGGTAAAAAAATTGCTTCAACAACTTCAACTCGACAATGTGATAAAAATGAAATTAATATGTGACAACTAAAGCCATTTCACATAGTATCATGTATTTTTCAGTTCAGGCATCTGAATCCCTCCCCCAAAAAAAATGTATACTGATTCATAAAATAATTGGTTAAACAAACCAAACCACAGTTAACTAGTTGTTAGATTTGGTTTCGTCAGTTTGGTCCAGTTCTTCAGCCAATTGTAGTTGAAATCAGGCAAAATCCACCCACAGACCCACTCCTCCCTTAGAGCCTTACAGTGTCTTCCTATGACATTTTATATAGTTTCTCTTACAATGTGAGGTTTGTCAGATGTGAACAATAATTTCAACATACTAATACTATCATGCCATTTACTGAAACAAAGAACATCACTAAATCTTGAAGTTCTAATTTAAACAAAATGGAAATTGTAATAAACCCATAGCCTATATAAAAGCTCCAACAATAGGGCAAAAGAAACAAACTTCCAACACTAAATAAGAAAAAATGGTGATAGATATCACTCAAAAAATAGTTTGGATTTTCTAATCCATACATAATCCAACAAAAAACCGATACACGACTATGGAGACAACATATAAATAATCTGTGGCAATATGAATAGAAATCATTGTAAGAAATAGTCTAACAGAGAAAGGAGAAGCATGTTGGGGAGCAATTTATTGCCCAAATAAATGAAGTTAATCATATTTGTAATTTGTCAGCAACCATGATAATCAAACTTGCCCAAGGAAACTAAAAAACAAAGCAAGAGACAGAAGACAGGAGGTTGCATTATTACCTTGTAGAAACAACTAGCCCCAAAAGGACAATTCCCATTTCCGAAGTCAAAATGTTTACAATCAATCAATCTGAAAGGAAAAAAAGCAGAACAGTAAACTTAAAATTCAGTTGTCAAACATTAAAGCTTAATCATTAGATTGTCATCTAGTTAACGGAATCCTGCCCTGAACTCAACAGAAACATCTGAAGAGTGAACAGTGGCAACGGTAAGTACATATGAAATTACCTGCAGTTAGCCTTGTAGTTGTCGATAATTTCCTGTTTTTCTACCTTTGTAGTATACCAAATACCACTTGGAATCACAAAATATGATAGCTTGCGACAAACAGGGCAGGTTCTCACTGTATTAACATTATTACCAATATCCATTCCAGAAGTTGGGGCACTGTTACGCCAATTGCGGATACAAGACAAACAGAAAGCATGATCACATTCTGGAAGAAGCCCAAACTTACACTCAGATGATTTGGGTTTGGAAAGGACCCGCTCCAGACAAACATTGCATTCTATTTCTTCACTATTTTTCAAAGCCAAAAGGTACTTTTCTTTTTTGTCACAAGTCCTCAGATGATTTTCTTTTTCCTTTTTATCAGTAGGATGCAAGCAATACTTTCTACAATATAAGCATTGATTTCCATGAAGACGAGAACATTCTCCTAAGGGACAGTTGGCAGCGGCAAATGTACAAAATACATTTTCCAATGGTCTAGCATTGGCATTACTGGATTCACCAACATTACTATTCCCCATTGAGTCCTGATGCATTCGTTGTAAACTTCTCGTGTGCTTGTCAGATGAAGACAACTTTGTGCCCTTTGGAACCCAATTTGATGCTCCTTTAGTACCATGAGCCACAGGTACAGAAGACACCGAACCCGAAGATCGCCGTCCATCTGCTGAAGATGATGCTCTCACATGCTTATATCTGCATCTACTACCATAAGCACAAGATCCTTTTTGATAATACGAGCAAATCTGTTTTCCAAAAAAGAAAAGAAAAGAAAAGGATAAGAAAATAAACAAAAGGATCCATAGGTCGGTAACTGTATGAAGATCAGAATTGGAGTTACATCAATTGGAGGATCCTTTCTCTGATGAGCAAAATCGCATTGCTCCCCTTTCAAACATACCCCACGTGCATAGAACTTGCAAACCCTGACACAATTCATAAATTTCAGTAAAATACATAACGAAAACAATAAACAATCAAAAAAGACTATTCAAGAATTCAATACACCATCACACAAATCACAACCCTCAATTTACAAGATTCAGGCATTCACGCCAACAAAAAGGTCAACAATCAAGAAAGACTATTCAAGAATTCAATACATCACACAAATCACAAACCTCAATTTACAACATTTAAGCATTCACACCAACAAAAAATTAACAATCAAGAAAGAGTATTCAAGATTTCAATGGAAAGAGTTGGAACAATATGAGTGCATCATACAACTCAAAGTCCTCACATTTACAAACATTTAAGCATTCCCACCGGCAAAACGTACGAATCACTTCATATCAACCACTAGCATTAAAAAAAAACAAGAAACAAGAAACCCTAAAATTATTTTAAAAAAAGTTAACATGTTACATATCGTGCAACGACGATCCCAATTCCAGCTTATCAGAAAAAAGAACTAGTTAAACTCTGTTTCCAATCAAAATTCTAATAAGAGGCATCAGAACATGGCTGCAAAGAATCATCAAATGGGTGTTTGAACACATCAAGATTCAAGAGTAGCAAAAATCAATTAACCCTAGCAAATCAATGTCAAATAACCATAAATGGAACACAACAAAAACCCTTTTTCTCTCTTTCTTTCTCTCTTTTTCGGCTTCTAAAGCGCTAAAACCATGAGAATCACAAAAAGAAAAACAGTGAAATTGAAACATTGCAGAGAAATAGGAGATTGGATCGAAGGAAAACGAGAAAATTTACCTGTTGGACATGGCGTAGGAGAAGGTGAGATTTTAGGAACGTTGTGAAAAAGTGTAAAAAGGATGAATATGAATATAAATATAAACCTAAGCGCGACCCATTTGAAACCGGGTTTGAGGGTTTTTTTGGCGGTCGTACTCCGATGCAACCGGCTCCCCACTCTCAATTATTTATTTGCAACCAGCGCATTTATTTATTTGCAACCAGCGCATTGCCCCGTGCAACTAATGCGTTGAATTCTGCGTTTGCACTGGGTAAAAACTCTAGTTAATATAGAATTATTGTTGGGTAAAATTTGTTTCTTAAATTACAATCATGAGAAAACATTATTTAAACACTAAAGTACCCCAAAATATGCTGTTTAGCATCACACTTTACGTATTTTGTCACGAAATTATTTTGTTTTCACCAAATTGGTTATTGAGGCACAAACTTTGCATATTTGAATAGTTGAATTTTTTTTACGAACACACTAAAGCATCAAAAAACACACTACTTAACATCGCACTTTACATATTTTGTTTTGAAATAACTTTTTTTAACCAAATCGACCATTGAGTAACAAACTTTGGGTGTTCGAACAGTTAAAAAGAATGTCGATATTGAGGAATGAACTTTGAGTATTTGAACAGTTAAATTTTTTCGAACACTAAAGTATCTCAAAACGCGCTGCTTAACATCACACTTTACGTATTGTCACAATTTTTTTCTTCATCAAACCGGTTATTGAGGCAAATTTTTCATATTTGAATAGTTGAATTTTTTTGCAAACACTAAAGCATCCAAAAAACCACTACTTAGCATCGTATTTTACATAAATATGTTGTGAATTTTTTTTCACCAAACAAGTTACTGAGGAACAAACTCCGCGTATTTGAACAATTAATTTTATTTCGACCACTTAAGTACTCCAAAACACACTGTTTTGCATTGCACTTTACAGATTTTATTACAAAATCACTATTTCCTTTTAACAAACCAGTTATTGAGGAACAAAATTTGCATATATGAACAACTAATTTTTTCAGACTCTAAAGTACCTCAAAACACACTGACTAGCATCATACTTTTCATTTTTCACCAATCCGATTATCAAGGAACAAACTTCATATATTTATAGATCCAATTTTTTTCCTAAATTTTAATGTACACTTAAAAATAAAATAAAATAAGAGAGAAAAATGGGGGGGGGGGGGAGGGTGGGATGTGGCATTTTGACGCCAAATGGGGAGGTGGGGAAAATGTTAGTTTTTGGGATTTGAACTCGGGACCTCTTTCTTGCACTCATTTGGTGCACTCATTCGGTATCCCTTAGGTCTTACCTATTAGTTGAGTGGTGCTAAAGAGTATGAAACTCTTTCGTACTGTATTTGACAACAATGAGAAAACTAACACCACATGGGTTAGTTGGTAAAGTAGAAGATAGGCGAGGGTTATAAAAGTAATAACAAATCAATGGTAAGTGCAATTTTTGTCTTTCGTGCGAAATAATTTCGTAATATTTAGCATTTTTGTTATTTTTATCAATTTGGTTTCATAAATTTACAAAGGTAATTTTAGTCTAGTCGTTTTCCAGCCAACCAGGGTTGGTCTAGTTGGTCAGCTTACATCCCATAAGTATGGCTCAAAGAGCCATGAGGTTTTCCCTAACCCTATTGAGCCCCCTAAGATCCAACTCGCCAAAACTTCTTGTAAAAAAAACTCTAATGTTGTTTGCCTATTCCTACATTGTAAACATATGCCTTATGTGACAGTTTCGTGTGGTATTGTTGTATAATCAATGTGAGAGGAAAACCTTGGTTCAATTTCAAACCTTAATATCTCTCTCAAACCTTACACATTGCATTTGTTTTATTGTTAATGACATTTGGGCATTTGTTTTCCTATTTGTTGACCTCCTTTGCCAATCGTCCATCTGTTTTGGTCGTATAAAGCACCATAGAGGGATTTTGGCAAATTGGACTATATTTGTTGTGTCAGAGTGAAATTGTGATGCAGATAGCTGGTTATACTTGGAGGGGCTAGGCATTTTTAAGAAAATGGGCTACCCATAAAGGACTATGTGGTATCACAACCCAAATGAGAAGAAGCACAATGTGTTTGAAGGTATTAATAGATGATAAGGTGCAATTGAGATGAGTAACATAGCAAAGGCCTGTGGGGCGTGCATATGTTTGGGGTGCACTCGTTGTCGCAACCTGATATAATGGAGATTGTTCATGATGTTGGGACTGTTAAGGATAGATTAATTGAGGATAATGAATGTGATGTCACTAATGGACTTGTTTAGGATAAGCATATGACTAATAGGTCAGCTTAGGATGAGTCT
This sequence comes from Astragalus membranaceus, assembly GCA_039519185.1. Taxonomy (NCBI): domain Eukaryota; kingdom Viridiplantae; phylum Streptophyta; class Magnoliopsida; order Fabales; family Fabaceae; genus Astragalus; species Astragalus membranaceus. Next base: position 170,644,918 of record CM076848.1, on the reverse strand, counting down.
GTTCAATATGGGCCTATTAAGGATGGGTCTGCTTTTTTTTTTGACAATAAGTTGATTGGTCTGCTGATGAGGGTGATTTGAGGGTAATGCATTGTACATTCGCTTTAACAACTCAAAATAACAAATAGATGATGTGGACCATTTTGAGAAACTAGCTTCGGTTGAGCTAAGGGAAGTTGAAGGCAGTGGTTTAAAGACAAATAAAGTTATGAAACCTAAAGGAAAATAAGACTAGGGAATCCTCCGCTGCTCATCCTCTACTGCAACTTCACCTACACTCACTCCCCAACGTCCCTTACCCCATTGGGTCTTTTGCTTCTAGTGTTGGAAACGGAAGAATGGTTAAAAAACAGTATCGAGTTTTTGGACATTGTGGTCCTTGCCTAATATGGTTCCAGGCGGACAAGCAAGCTCATTTGGTGTGGATTAGGTGGCAGCGGGTGGTCACTATTAGGACCCACACATATAGGCAACATACTAAGGAGTGGTCAGTGTAACACCCCATTTCTACCCGGTGAAATAATGCAAAATCAGAGTTCATAAAAAACTTTTTCAACAAACAATGGAGTGCCACATTGGCTTCGTGAAAACAATAAACGGTTTAATTCGCTTTTTGAAAACAGATACATAGCGCTTTCGGATGAACCGACAAAACAACATTTCAAAACAAGTCAAACTTCTTTTAACTACGCAGCGGAAATTCAAATGGTTCAACTAAACAATCGTGGCAACTATGCAAGATTCATAATTCAAAATCCAACAGTAAACAACTTAGATAACATAAATAAACGTTCATCCCCCCGAGTGCTACGTATCAGAGCGACGACACTGACTCGATCAAATGAAGGTACGACGGCATTCATTCGAGGTTACCTGCACGTTACCAACATCGGGGTAACATTCAAACAGAAGGGGTGAGATATCGAACTATATAATGAATCATATGAAAGACAATATATATCAGGTCAGGACATCAAATCATCATTTCACAGCAGTCAATATCATCATACCACAACGGTCAATATCATCATATCACAACGGTCAATATCATCATATCACAACGGTCAATATGACCTAGCTTGTGACACCTCTAAAATTATCAAAACTCGGTCAAATGACATGGAAAGCTAAGAATGTCTAGTTCCTGACTATAGTTGTTATTTTACAAAATAATGGTCCAATTCGTACATTTTCAGTAAATAAGCAACAAGGTTCAGAAAACAGGACAGTCACCATGACCTAGCTTGTGACACCTCTAAAATTATCAAAACTCGGTCAACTGACATGGGACTTGAGCCTAACCCGAAACAAATTGAGTGTAGTTTTCAATGAATCAAGAATCATTCAAAAAGGAGTTCAAACGAAAATGTTATACACGAATTACCGAACCTATATCCACATTGTTTCCAGAATTTTAATCTAACTTGTGACACCTATAACTCGAGCTATACAACTACAAATGCAACCAAAATAGTGCCAAATTAACAAGCATTAAGTCTAGTTTCTGAAAAGGTAAACCACATCATTTTTGGACCGCTATATTGTTCCCAGTTACTGTATAACCGAACCTGTATCCAGATCGTTTCCAGAATTTTAACCTAACTTGTGACACCTATAACTCGAGCTATACAACTCCAAATGCAACCAAACTTGTGCCAAATTAACAAACATTAAGTCTAGTTTCTGAAAAGGTAAACCACTCAATTTTTGGACCGCTAGATTATTCCCAGTTACTGTATAACCGAACCTATATCCAGATCGTTTCCCTTATGAACATGGCAAGCACAAATATAATTCTAGGGCTAATAACGTAGAACACCAATCACACAACAATTGTTCAACAAGGCAACATTAACATATGATCATACATGGTGACAACTTATCAAACCTTAACCCCTACATAAAGCCATTCATAGGACCCATTATAGAGCTAGAACCCCACCCTTACCTTAGCCTTAGAAGATCACGAAACCCTAGCTTCCTCTTTGCTCTTGGCGTCGCTCCCTCCTTCTTCTCTCCTCTTGGCCGCGCCTCTCCTCTCTTCTCTTCTCTCCAATTCTATTTTTTTTTTTATCCTTCTAAATGAGCAAAACCCTAACCTAGTCCCTTATATACTCATTTAATTCTATGGGCTTTTTCCATAGCTTATGCGAATTACAACAGGGGCCTCACTAATACTTCTCATTTACTAATCCTAACACTAATAATAGGTCCACATACACTAGCATTATTTTTATTCTATTATTTTTCTACCAATTAAATTCCCAAACAATTCAATTAAATAATTAATTAAATTTTGGGGTGTTACAACTCTCCCTCACTTAGAATATTTTCGTCCTCGAAAATTTACCTGATTCGAACAACTCGGGATAAGATTCCCGCATCTTGATACAACATCATATCACTACAACACAAACAATAGTTAGAACTAAACGACAATACTCGATCGTCAAATGACACAAGAACTAGACAACTTGGTCGGACAGACTGAAACAGCTCTGATACCACTAATGTAACACCCCATTTCTACCCGGTGAAATAATGCAAAATCAGAGTTCATAAAAACTTTTTCAACAAACAATGGAGTGCCACATTGGCTTCGTGAAAACAATAAACGGTTTAATTCGCTTTTTGAAAACAGATACATAGCGCTTTCGGATGAACCGACAAAACAACATTTCAAAACAAGTCAAACTTCTTTTAACTACGCAGCGGAAATTCAAATGGTTCAACTAAACAATCGTGGCAACTATGCAAGATTCATAACTCAAAATCCAACAGTAAACAACTTAAATAACATAAATAAACGTTCATCCCCCCGAGTGCTACGTATCAGAGCGACGACACTGACTCGATCAAATGAAGGTACGACGGCATTCATTCGAGGTTACCTGCACGTTACCAACATCGGGGTAACATTCAAACAGAAGGGGTGAGATATCGAACTATATAATGAATCATATGAAAGACAATATATATCAGGTCAGGACATCAAATCATCATTTCATAGCAGTCAATGTCATCATACCACAACGGTCAATATCATCATATCACAACGGTCAATATCATCATATCACAACTTTAACACCCCCTTCTAATAACTACTATTTAATTAATTTAAAATCAGAGTTTCCAAAAACTTTCCGTGCAACCGCAAGAGGGTGCCACATTTCGAAAACAACATCCTATAATAACTCCAAAATAATTCATAAAGACACAAGTACGGGATACATAGCACCACGGCCAGCATAAACATCCTGTTTAGTTTACATCAACACAGTATAAAAACCATCCCAGCGGAATAACATCGAATCTCAAGGTATTCAATTACATCACCAATAAACAGTCTAAAGATATCCAATAAATAAAATGAGTAAACTAAAACGCCCCCCCGGTGCTACGTATCAGAGCTGACTCAACCACTTAGAAAGAATGTACTAGGTAACCTTCACTCGCTATCACCTGCACGTTGCCGACATGAGAAGCAACATAAAAGCAGTAGGGTGAGTCTCATTTCATAAGTAATAACATATAAGATCAACAACATATAGATCAGGCAACTAACAACACCAATACACAGTAATATTGGCACACCGTTATCTTATGTCAATCAACAGACAACACCGAAAATATATGTAATGCATGCAATGCAACCCAACTCCTAGGGCCTATGCATGTGGATCCATCAACACCATTATCTTGCCTTGAGGGCACTCACCAAATAAGGCCTAAGCCTTCTGCTCACCAACAATTTATAATAAGGCTGAAGCCTTCTGCTCAACTGACAATGTATATGCTTATGCGACGCCATGTACAATGCATTCACACCCAAAATCACCATAATTCTGCATAAACAAGCTCACCAATAATATTTCAGCTCACCAATATTTATTCAGCTCACCAATAAATTTTATATGAACTCACCAATAAATTTTATATCAACTCACCAATAAATTTTATATCACATCACCAATATTTATTCAGCTCACCAATAATATTTTATTTTGTCTCACCAACTGTTTACAAGAACTAGCACGCAGGGCAGCCAAAACTGGCGCCAAGCAACAGCAAAACACACACGCACGCAACACAGCGCCCTTGGCGCCCAGCAACACTCACACGCAACACACACAGCGCCCTTGGCGCCTAGCGCCCAGCAGCACACGCACGCAACACAAAACACAGCGCCCATGGCGCCCAGCGCCCAGCAACACACCGAAAACGAAATGCAACATGGGCATGCCAATTTGGCGCCCTTGCACAAGACACACCAAGCAACACACACAAGGGGCTTGCCAATTTTGGCGCCCTCACACCGAAACACCACAACACACCATGGGGCAACCACATTTTGGCGCCCCTCACCATGACACACCACGCACACACCCAACAACAACACGGCGCCCCTAGGCGCCATGGGACAGCCATTAGGCGCCCCAATAGTCCTACACCCCAAACACAACACACACACCACACCATGATTCACACATGGGCAGCCACTTTTGGCGCCCATGCCTAGCACACACACATGCTCTACGCCACAACTATGCACACACCAATCAACATCACACCACAACCCCTATTACACACACTTCAATCACCCAATTTCACTCCAAGTTAATCATGCAATCACAAAAACACTCAACAATTCCTCATGTTCTCATTCTCAATCCTATTGTTCCATTATAACAAACACCTATCATGCGAACTCAATTTCATATACACCTTAATGCTAATTAACATAGAATCAATCCATCAAACTCAATATTCGCAATTAGCAAGGAACAACATAACAATTCAATTCACAAATCATCCCTAGCACCTAATTCCTATAATTGCTAATCAAATAGGTTATTAAGGATGAAAAGGAGAGCCCCCTAACCTTGGAAGTTGAAGAACTCGAAGACCCCTAGGGATTCGCCAACACCACCAACGATCCAAGCTCTCCTCCTTCCTTAGGCTCCACGCGAATCCTCTCCTTGGCCCTAGCCTTCTTCTTCCTCAAGCTTGCGCAAAACCCTCTCTCTTCTCTCCTTGAGCCGTCGCACTCCTTTTCTTCTCTCTTCTCTCTTGCCTTCGAATTCTTTTCTTTCTTTTGCACAATGAGACACTTGTCTCAAACCCTTGCTAATTCGCCTAGGCCTAAGTCAATGGGTTTGGGCTTGGGCCAATCCTAACACTCCGGAATTACCATCACCACTCCCTTCAAATTAAATAAAAATAACACATTAATAAATTAATATAACAATAATAATGCAACACTTAAATAATTTAATCAAATAATTAATTAAAATATTTTGGGTGTTACAACTCTCCCCCACTTAGAAAATTTCGTCCTCGAAATTCTTACCTGATTCAAACAACTCCGGATATGCTTCCTTCATCTTACTCTCCAATTCCCAAGTCATGCTTTCGCCAACGGCTCCCTGCCAAACCACTTTCACCAAGTTGATCTCTTTACCTCTTAACACCTTCACCTCACGATCTTCAATTCTAATCGGCATTGTCTCCACGGTGAGGTTCTCTCTCACCTCCACATCATCCATTTGAACCACATGAGACGGGTCAGGAACATATTTCCGCAACTGGGACACATGGAATACGTCATGCAAGTTCGAAAGATTAGGTGGCAGAGCCACCCGATAAGCAACTTTCCCAACCCTCTCCAAAATTTGATACGGACCAATAAAGCGAGGAGTTAACTTCTTAGACTTTAAGGCACGACCAACACCTATCACCGGAGTGACTCTCAGGAACACATGATCACCGGCCTGAAACTCCAAATCCTTCCTCCCTTTATCATGATAACTCTTTTGTCTACTCTGCGAAGCTTTCATTTTCTCACGAATCATCTTCACCTTCTCTGTAGTCTCACGAACAATCTCAGGACCAAGTACTACACTTTCTCCCGATTCATACCAACACAGAGGAGTCCTACATCTTCTACCATACAATGCCTCAAAAGGCGCCATCCCAATGCTAGAATGAAAACTGTTATTGTAAGTAAACTCTATCAATGGAAGATGAGAATCCCACGACCCTCCTTGCTCAAGAACACACGCCCTCAACAAATCTTCTAGCGACTGAATGGTCCTCTCCGTCTGACCATCTGTCTGCGGATGATACGCTGAGCTCAACCTCAACTTAGAACCCAAAGCTTCTTGCAAACTCTTCCAAAATTTAGAAGTAAATCTAGGATCCCTATCAGACACAATACTCAACGGAACACCATGCAACTTCACAATCGTCTTAACATAAATTTCTGCCAACTTCGGAACCGGATAAGTAATACTAATTGGCAAAAAGTGAGCAGATTTCGTCAATCTATCAACAATCACCCAAATAGCGTCCAATCCTCTTACGGTATTAGGCAAATTAGTCACAAAATCCATGGAAATGCTATCCCACTTCCATTCCGGAAATTCTAACGGTTGCATCAACCCCGCAGGCTTCTGATGCTCCACTTTCGACTTCTGGCAAGTCAAACACGCATACACAAACTGAGCTACGTCCCTCTTCATACCAGGCCACCAAAACAGCTTCTTCAAGTCTTGATACATTTTTGTGGCTCCCGGGTGAATACTCAACTTACTTCTGCGCCCTTCTTCAAGAATTGCCTTCCTAATCTCCTCATCACTCGGAATACAAATCCTTCCACGGTATCTCAACACATCTTGCGCATCAATCTCATAGTCTTTATTTTCGGAACGATCAATCCCCACTGCCAATTCAACTAGCTTGATATCTTGCTTCTGAGCCTCTCGAATGACATCCAAAAATTCATTATGAATCTTCAACATTCCTAGTCTAACACTCTGAGGTGTTACTTCGCAGACCAAACTCATGTCCCTGAACTGCTCAACCAATTCAAGTTCCTTCACCATCATTGCTGATACATGCAACGACTTCCGACTCAAAGCATCGGCTACAACATTAGCCTTTCCCGGGTGATAATTCAAACTGAAGTCATAATCTTTCAACAATTCTAACCATCTCCTCTGCCTCATATTCAACTCTTTCTGATCAAACAAATACTGCAAACCTTTATGATCACTGAACACTTCAAATTTAGAACCATACAGATAATGCCTCCAAATCTTCAAAGCAAATACAACTGCCGCAAGCTCCAAATCATGAGTAGGGTAGTTCTTCTCATGAATCCTCAACTGCCTGGATGCATAAGCCACTACCTTACCATTTTGCATAAGAACACCTCCTAGTCCCATCTTAGAGGCATCACAATACACTACAAAAGGCTCTCCTGACTTCGGCAACGTCAAAATAGGGGAAGTTGTCAACCTCTTCTTCAATTCATTGAAACTCTCTTCACAACGAGAATCCCAAACAAACGCCATTCCCTTACAAGTCAACTGAGTCAGCGGGAGTGCCAACTTAGAAAACCCTTCTATGAACCTTCGATAATAACCGGCTAGCCCCAGAAAACTTCTAATCTCCGTAACCGACTTAGGAGCCTCCCACTGCAACACGGCATCAATCTTGGATGGATCCACTGCAATACCATCACCAGAAATAATATGGCCAAGGAAACTTACTTTCTTCAACCAGAATTCACACTTAGATAGCTTAGCATACAACTTCCTATCCCTCAAGATTTCCAACACTGACTTCAAATGTTCAACATGCTCCTCCTTAGACTTAGAATAAACCAAAATATCATCGATGAAGACCACCACGAAACGATCTAGATACTCATGAAAAATACGGTTCAGATACTCCATGAATACCCCCGGAGCATTCGTAACACCGAATGGCATCACCGAATACTCGTAGTGTCCATACCGAGTCCTAAACGCCGTCTTAGGAATATCTCCATCCTTCACCTTAATTTGATGGTAACCCGACCTCAAATCAATTTTACTAAATACGCGGGCACCCACCAATTGATCCATCAAGTCATCAATCCTTGGAAGCGGATACTTATTCTTTACTGTCACCTTGTTCAACTGCCGATAGTCAACGCAAAGTCTCATACTCCCGTCTTTCTTCTTTACCAGCAATACCGGAGCTCCCCACGGAAACACACTTGGCCTTATGAACTTCTTCTCAAGCAAGTCCTCGAGCTGCTTCTTCAACTCAGACAACTCGGATTCAGACATCCTATACGGTGCCATAGACACAGGTCTAGTACCAGGTACTAGATCAATAGCAAACTCTACTTCTCTCTCAGGCGGCACATCAGGAATTTCGTCCGGAAACACTTCAGAAAACTCACACACTACCGGCAACTCATCAATCTTAGCTTGACTCTCAATAGATAGCGATGCCATCACGACAAACAATTTAACTTCTTCTTTCATCACCTTATGCAATTGACCAGCAAGCAACAAAACAGAGTCCTCTTCGACCGGAGAGGTGAAACTCACAGACTTATTAAAACAGTTGATATGGACATGGTTATTCACCAACCAGTCCATTCCCAAGATAACATCTAATCCATCTAACGGCAAGTAAATCAAATCAACCAGAAAGTCTCTACCGAAAACTGATAAAGGACACTTAGCACACACGAGAGAAGTAGTCACCGAACCCTTAGCTGGAGTATCGATAACCATTTCCCTCTTCATGACAGACAGAACTAGATTCAACTTATCAGCACACAGAGCAGCAATAAAAGAGTGCGTAGCACCAGTATCAACAATAGCAAGCAACAGAGTACCATTAATGAAACACGTACCTCTGATCTCATTAGCTGTCTCAGTTCCCGCAAGAGCAAACACTTTCCCACTCACCTTCTCCTTCTTTGGCTTGGTACACTTGGTACTAATATGTCCCACCTCTCCGCAGTTGTAGCAAACAACATCCCGCTTCTCACAATTAGCAGCTATGTGACCTTCTTTGCCACATTTGAAACACTTGTTATCCGGGCAATCAAAACTCTTATGACCGGGTTTACTACACTTGTAGCACACAATGTTTGCAGGGGCATCTCCCCCACTTGGCTTCTTGCCTGAACCAGCTTTCCACTTTCCCTTACCACCAGAAACATCATAGGGCTTCCCACGATACTGAGAATTCCTCTTCTCTTTCACAACCTTATAGGCAGCATTGCTATCCTCTTCAAAAATCCTACAGCTATCAACCAAGTCAGCAAACACCCGAATCTTTTGATAACCAATTGCCTTCTTGATGTCAGGCCTCAAACCATTTTCAAACTTGATACATTTAGAGAATTCGGCATTAGCATCATTGTAGTGAGGGTAGAACTTAGCCAATTCTACAAATTTCGCCGCATACTCGGCCACAGACTTAGTTCCCTGTTTCAATTCCAGAAATTCAATCTCCTTCTTGCCTCTCACATCTTCCGGATAGTATTTCCTAGTAAACTCCCTCGTGAAAACATCCCACGTGATCTCTTCACCAGTAGCTTCCAACCTCTGTAGAGTCTCAAGCCACCAATCATCGGCTTCCGCAGCCAACATGTGAGTACCATACCTCACCTTCTGAGCAAGCGTGCAATCCATGACTCGGAAAATTCTTTCAATCTCCTTTAACCATGCCAAAGCTCCATCAGGATCATACCGACCCTTGAAGGTGGGTGGATTTTCCCTTTGGAACGTGGCCAAATTACGAGCACCAGCATCAGCAGCACCCTGCTGATTTCCCACAGCCTGAGCCATTGCTTGTAGAGCAGCAGCAAGAGCAGCATCATTTCTCCCGGCCATCTCAACTAATCACTGAAACAAGATTCAAGTCAGAACGAGTAACAAGACTCGAGGATCATAAAACTAAAGACTCAACGACTTGGTCGGACAGACCGAACTGCTCTGGTACCACTAATGTAACACCCCCTTCTAATAACTACTATTTAATTAATTTAAAATCAGAGTTTCCAAAAACTTTCCGTGCAACCGCAAGAGGGTGCCACATTTCGAAAACAACATCGTATAATAACTCCAAAATAATTCATAAAGACACAAGTACGGGATACATAGCACCATGGCCAGCATAAACATCCTGTTTAGTTTACATCAACACAGTATAAAAACCATCGCAGCGGAATAACATCGAATCTCAAGGTATTCAATTACATCACCAATAAACAGTCTAAAGACATCCAATAAATAAAATGAGTAAACTAAAACCCCCCCGGTGCTACGTATCAGAGCTGACTCAACCAACTAGAAAGAAGGTACTAGGTAACCTTCACTCGCTATCACCTGCACGTTGCCGACATGAGAAGCAACATAAAAGCAGTAGGGTGAGTCTTATTTCATAAGTAATAACATATAAGATCAACAACATATAGATCAGGCAACTAACAACACCAATACACAGTAATATTGGCACACCGTTATCTTATGTCAATCAACAGACAACACCGAAAATATATGTAATGCATGCAATGCAACCCAACTCCTAGGGCCTATGCGTGTGGATCCATCAACACCAATATCTTGCCTTGAGGGCACTCACCAAATAAGGCTTAAGCCTTCTGCTCACCAACAATTTATAATAAGGTCGAAGCCTTCTGCTCACCTGACAATGTATATGCTTATGCGACGCCATGTACAATGCATTCACACCCAAAATCACCATAATTCTGCATAAACATGCTCACCAATAATATTTCAGCTCACCAATATTTATTCAGCTCACCAATAAATTTTATATCAACTCACCAATAAATTTTATATCAACTCACTAATAAATTTTATATCACATCACCAATATTTATTCAGCTCACCAATAATATTTTATTTTGTCTCACCAACTGTTTACAAGAACTAGCACGCAGGGCAGCCAAAACTGGCGCCCAGCAACAACACACACGCACGCAACACAGCGCCGTTGGCGCCCAGCGCCCAGCAACACTCATACGCAACACACACAGCGCCCTTGGCGCCCAGTGCCTGGCGCCTGGCACCCAGCGCCCAACAACACTCACACGCAACACACACAACGCCCTTGGCGCCCAGCGCCCAGCAGAACACGCACGCAACACAAAACACGGTGCCCATGGCGCCCAGCGCCCAGCAACACACCGAAAACGAAATGCAACATGGGCATGCCAATTTGGCGCCCTTGCACAAGACACACCAAGCAACACACACAAGGGGCTTGCCAATTTTGGCGCCCTCACACCGAAACACCACAACACACCATGGGGCAACCACATTTTGGCGCCCCTCACCATGACACACCACGCACACACCCAACAACAACACCGGCGCCCCTAGGCGCCATGGGACAGCCATTAGGCGCCCCAATAGTCCTACACCCCAAACACAACACACACACCACACCATGATTCACACATGGGCAGCCACTTTTGGCGCCCATGCCTAGCACACACACATGCTCTACGCCACACCTATGCACACACCAATCACCATCACACCACAACCCCTATTACACACACTTCAATCACCCAATTTCACTCCAAGTTAATCATGCAATCACAAAAACACTCAACAATTCCTCATGTTCTCATTCTCAATCCTATTGTTCTATTATAACAAACACCTATCATGCGAACTCAATTTCATATACACCTTAATGCTAATTAACATAGAATCAATCCATCAAACTCAATATTCGCAATTAGCAAGGAACAACATAACAATTCAATTCACAAATCATCCCTAGCACCTAATTCCTATAATTGCTAATCAAATAGGTTATTAAGGATGAAAATGAGAGCCCCCTAACCTTGGAAGTTGAAGAACTCGAAGACCCCTAGGGATTCGCCAACACCACCAACGATCCAAGCTCTCCTCCTTCCTTAGGCTCCACGCGAATCCTCTCCTTGGCCCTAGCCTTTTTCTTCCTCAAGCTTGCGCAAAACCCTCTCTCTTCTCTCCTTGAGCCGTCGCACTCCTTTTCTTCTCTCTTCTCTCTTGCCTTCGAATTCTTTTCTTTCTTTTGCACAATGAGACACTTGTCTCAAACCCTTGCTAATTCGCCTAGGCCTAAGTCAATGGGCTTGGTCTTTGGCCAATCCTAACACTCCGGAATTACCATCACCACTCCCTTCAAATTAAATAAAAATAACACATTAATAAATTAATATAACAATAATAATGCAACACTTAAATAATTTAATCAAATAATTAATTAAATTATTTTGGGTGTTACAACAACGGTCATGTCATCACGTCACAACAGTCAAAATCATTTCAATCACATAAGTATGCACATAATGCGAAATGTGACTCAACTCAGGGCCACCACCCTATAATGCATGTGGCACCATAATTCAAACCCGTAAATAGGGGCATCAACATCGCAACATCGTCGTCGTGGTTTGAGCATAGCTCCGTCATAAAAATATGCTATGCATGCGACGCTATGTAAATGCACAAGCAAATAACAACGGTTACATAGCAACGCAACAACATCGGAACACAACATTGGCCGTAGGCCGACAACACATCACCTGCCAATGAATAGAGGCAAATTCGTCTTCGTACAACCTTCGTCGTCAACAATTTACAACTTAGCAATTTTTAACATTTTGGGCAACATCGCAATATTTTAGCAACTTTCAACATTTTGGCAACATCGCAATATTTTAGCAACTTTCAACATTTTGGCAACATCGCAATATTTTAGCAACTTTCAACAATAGCAAACAATGGTAGCAGCAACAATGGCAACAACGGAAATAGCAACAATGGCAACAACGGCAACAGCAACACAGCACAGCAACACAGCAACAGCAACACAGCGGCAGCAGCAATAGGGTGTGGCGCCTAGGGACAAGGCGCCAACACCAACAACACAGAAATAGGGTGTGGCGCCTAGGGGCAGGGCGCCAACACCAGTAACAATAATATAGAGCATGGCGCCTAGGGATAGGGCGCCATCATCAGCAAGCAACAAAACACCAAGCACAAGGCGAATTTCCATCAAACATACCTCTACTTCGGTGAATTAATTAACCTAGCAAACGGTATCCAAACTTAGCAAAGGAACCCTCTATGGAAAGCTAAGAATGTCTAGTTCCCGACTATAATTGTTATTTTACAAAATAATGGTCCAATTCGTACATTTTCAGTAAATAAGCTACAAGGTTCAGAAAACAGGACAACCACCATGACCTAGCTTGTGACACCTCTAAAATTATCAAAACTCAGTCAAATGACATGGGACTTGAGCCTAACCCGAAACAAATTGAGTGTAGTTTTCAATGAATCAAGATTCATTCAAAAAGGAGTTCAAACGAAAACGTTATACACGAAATACTGAACCTATATCCAGATTGTTTCCAGAATTTTAACCTAACTTGTGACACCTATCACTCGAGCTATACAACTCCAAATGCGACCAAACTAGTGCCAAATTAACAATCATTAAGTCTAGTTTCTGAAAAGGTAAACCACATCATTTTTGGACCGCTAGATTGTTCCCAGTTGCTGTATAACCGAACCTGTACCCAGATCGTTTACAGAATTTTAACTTAACTTGTGACACCTATAACTCGAGCTATACAACTCCAAAATCAACCAAACTTGTGCCAAATTAACCAGCATTAAGTCTAGTTTCTGAAAAGGTAAACCACATAATTTTTGGACCGCTAGATTGTTCCCATTTACTGTATAACCGAACCTATATCCAGATCGTTTCCCTTATGAACATGGCAAGCACAAATATAATTCTAGGGCTAATAACATAGAACACCAATCACAAAACAATTTCTCAACAAGGCAACATTAACATATGATCATACATGGTGACAACTTATCAAACCCTAACCCCTACATAAAGCCATTCATAGGACCCATTATAGAGCTAGAACCCCACCCTTACCTTAGCCTTAGAAGATCACGAAACCCTAGCTTCCTCTTTCCTCTTGGCGTCGCTCCCTCCTTCTTCTCTCCTCTTGGCCGCGCCTCTCCTCTCTTCTCTTCTCTCCAATTCTATTTTTTTTATCCTTCTAAATGAGCAAAACCCTAACCTAGTCCCTTATATACTCATTTAATTCTATGGCTTTTTCCATAGCTTATGCGAATTACAACATGGGCCTCACTAATACTTCTCATTTACTAATCCTAACACTAATAATAGGTCCACATACACTAGCATTATTTTTATTCTATTATTTTTCTACCAATTAAATTCCCAAACAATTCAATTAAATAATTAATTAACTTTTGGGGTGTTACAACTCTCCCCCACTTAGAATATTTTCGTCCTCGAAAATTTACCTGATTCGAACAACTCGGGATAAGATTCCCGCATCTTGATACAACATCATATCACTACAACACAAACAATAGTTAGAACTAAACGACAATACTCGATCGTCAAATGACACAACAACTAGACAACTTGGTCGGACAGACTGAAACAGCTCTGATACCACTAATGTAACACCCCATTTCTACCCGGTGAAATAATGCAAAATCAGAGTTCATAAAAAACTTTTTCAACAAACAATGGAGTGCCACATTGGCTTCGTTAAAACAATAAACGGTTTAATTCGCTTTTTGAAAACAGATACATAGCGCTTTCGGATGAACCGACAAAACAACATTTCAAAACAAGTCAAACTTCTTTTAACTACGCAGCGGAAATTCAAATGGTTCAACTAAACAATCGTGGCAACTATGCAAGATTCATAATTCAAAATCCAACAGTAAACAACTTAAATAACATAAATAAACGTTCATCCCCCCGAGTGCTACGTATCAGAGCGACGACACTGACTCGATCAAATGAAGGTACGACGGCATTCATTCGAGGTTACCTGCACGTTACCAACATCGGGGTAACATTCAAACAGAAGGGGTGAGATATCGAACTATATAATGAATCATATGAAAGACAATATATATCAGGTCAGGACATCAAATCATCATTTCACAGCAGTCAATATCATCATACCACAACGGTCAATATCATCATATCACAACGGTCAATATCATCATATCACAACGGTCAATATCATCATATCACAACGGTCAAGTCATTACGTCACAATAGTCAAAATCATTTCAATCACATAAGTATGCACATAATGCGAAATGTGACTCAACTCAGGGCCACCGCCCTATAATGCATGTGGTACCATAATTCAAACCCGTAAATAGGGGCATCAACATCGCAACATCGTCGTGGTGGTTTGAGCATAGCTCCGTCGTAAAAATATGCTATGCATGCGACGCTATGTAAATGCACAAGCAAATAACAACGGTTACATAGCAACGCAACAACATCGGAAAACAACATTGGCCGTAGGCCGACAACACATCCCCTGCCAATGAATAGAGGCAAATTCGTCTTCGTACAACCTTCGTCGTCAACAATTTACAACTTAGCAATTTTTAACATTTTGGGCAACATCGCAATATTTTAGCAACTTTCAACATTTTGGCAACATCGCAATATTTTAGCAACTTTCAACATTTTGGCAACATCGCAATATTTTAGCAACATTCAACAATAGCAAACAACGGCAGCAGCAACAATGGCAACAGCGACAATGGCAACAACGGCAACAGCAACAGCAACACAGCAGAGCAACACAGCAACAGCAACACAGCGGCAGCAGCAATAGGGTGTGGCGCCTAGGGACAGGGCGCCAACACCAACAACACAGAAATAGGGTGTAGCGCCTAGGGGCAGGGCGCCAACACCAGCAACAATAATATAGAGCATGGCGCCTAGGGATAGGGCGC
This sequence comes from Astragalus membranaceus, assembly GCA_039519185.1. NCBI lineage: Eukaryota > Viridiplantae > Streptophyta > Magnoliopsida > Fabales > Fabaceae > Astragalus > Astragalus membranaceus. Next base: position 170,629,277 of record CM076848.1, on the reverse strand, counting down.
CATCATCAGCAAGCAACAAAACACCAAGCACAAGGCGAATTTCCATCAAACATACCTCTACTTCGGTGAATTAATTAACCTAGCAAACGGTATCCAAACTTAGCAAAGGACCCCTCTATGGAAAGCTAAGAATGTCTAGTTCCTGACTATAATTGTTATTTTACAAAATAATGGTCCAATTCATACATTTTCAGTAAATAAGCAACAAGGTTCAGAAAACCGGACAGCCACCATGACCTAGCTTGTGACATCTCTAAAATTATCAAAACTCAGTCAAATGACATGGGAATTGAGCCTAACCCGAAACAAATTGAGTGTAGTTTTCAATGAATCAAGAATCATTCAAAAAGGAGTTCAAACGAAAACGTTATACACGAAATACTGAACCTATATCCAGATTGTTTCCAGAATTTTAACCTAAATTGTGACACCTATAACTCGAGCTATACAACTCCAAATGCGACCAAACAAGTGCCAAATTAACAATCATTAAGTCTAGTTTCTGAAAAGATAAACCACATCATTTTTGGACGCTAAATTGTTCCCAGTTGCTGTATAACCGAACCTGTATCCAGATCGTTTACAAAATTTTAACCTAACTTGTGACACCTATAACTCGAGCTATACAACTCCAAATGCAACCAAACTTGTGCCAAATTAACAAGCATTAAGTCTAGTTTCTGAAAAGGTAAACCACATAATTTTTGGACTGCTAGATTGTTGCCAGTTACTGTATAACCGAACCTATATCCAGATCGTTTTGCTTATAGGGTGTGGCGCCTAGGGACAGGGCGCCAACACCAACAACACATAAATAGGGTGTGGCGCCTAGTGGCAGGGCGCCAACACCAGCAACAATAATATAGAGCATGGCGCCTAGGGATAGGGCGCCATCATCAGCAAGCAACAAAACACCAAGCACAAGGCGAATTTCCATCAAACATACCTCTACTTCGGTGAATTAAGTAACCTAGAAAACGGTATCGAAACTTAGCAAAGGACCCCTCTATGGAAAGCTAAGAATGTCTAGTTCCTGACTATAATTGTTATTTTACAAAATAATGGTCCAATTCGTACATTTTCAGTAAATAAGCAACAACGTTCAGAAAACAGGACTGCCACCATGACCTAGCTTGTGACACCTCTAAAATTATCAAAACTCAGTCAAATGACATGGGACTTGAGCCTAACCCGAAACAAATTGAGTGTAGTTTTCAATGAATCAAGAATCATTCAAAAAGGAGTTCAAACGAAAACGTTATACACGAAATACCGAACCTATATCCAGATTGTTTCCAGAATTTTAACCTAACTTGTGACACCTATAACTCGAGCTATACAACTCCAAATGCAACCAAACTAGTGCCAAATTAACAAGCATTAAGTCTAGTTTCTGAAAAGGTAAACCACAGCATTTTTGGACCGCTATATTGTTCCCAGTTACTGTATAACCGAACCTGTACCCAGATCGTTTCCAGAATTTTAACTTAACTTGTGACACCTATAACTCGAGCTATACAACTCCAAATGCAACCAAACTTGTGCCAAATTAACAAGCATTAAGTCTAGTTTCTGAAAAGGTAAACCACATAATTTTTGGACCGCTAGATTGTTCCCAGTTACTGTATAACCGAACCTATATCCAGATCGTTTCCCTTATGAACATGGCAAGCACAAATATAATTCTAGGGCTAATAACATAGAACACCAATCACAAAACAATTGTTCAACAAGGCAACATTAACATATGATCATACATGGTGACAACTTGTCAAACCGTAACCCCTACATAAAGCCATTCATAGGACCCATTATAGAGCTAGAACCCCACCCTTACCTTAGCCTTAGAAGATCACGAAACCCTACCTTCCTCTTTCCTCTTGGCGTCGCTCCCTCCTTCTTCTCTCCTCTTGGCCGCGCCTCTCCTCTCTTCTCTTCTCTCCAATTCTATTTTTTTTATCCTTCTAAATGAGCAAAACCCTAACCTAGTCCCTTATATACTCATTTAATTCTATGGGCTTTTTCCATAGCTTATGCGAATTACATCATGGGCCTCACTAATACTTCTCATTTACTAATCCTAACACTAATAATAGGTCCACATACACTAGCATTATTTTTATTCTATTATTTTTCTACCAATTAAATTCCCAAACAATTCAATCAAATAATTAATTAAATTTTGGGGCGTTACACTCAGTCATAGGCTATGCATTTTTTGTTGACATTATTGGTTTTTAGTATTTCAAGTAAATCCCTACAAACCTAGAATCTGACCCTAAACATATCCTATTTGGTTCAAGTATTATTCGTGTTTGGGTCAAACCCGAACCAAACCATACTAGCCTATAGTAATTGTTTGGGCTAGGGTATTTAAAAAACAAACTCGTGGATCTGACCACCCGAAACCAAAGCAACAAGTGACTAAGTATATATTGGTTGATTATTTTAAAAGCACACTATGCTATTTGCTTAGACACTTTACTTTTTTAATTTTTCATTTAGTTTTAAGTAGTGGAGGACCCAGGACTCTGGGTTAGGGGGTGCAAAATTTTTCAAACATGCATTGCTAAAAATGTACTCCCTCCGTTTCAACTTTGCTAAAATACCCTCATTTAATATCTTGTTCTCCACAACTTTGTTTTGGTAGATGCATTCTACATAATTAATACAACATAATTGCTAAGGGTAAAGTTGGAAGGAAGTAGTTAAAATAGCATTGGGTTTATAAAACATCAAAAAATTTGGAACAAAATTTGAAGGCTAAAACATCAAAAGATTTGGAACGGAGGGAGTAATAAAAACAAGACTTTAACAGGTTCACAACTTGTGTTGCACTAAACCAACACAAATTAAATAGCACTAACAAGTTCCTAAATACAAATTAAATAGCACTAAAAGAATCAACATATTAACAATATACAGAACTAATTCAAATTATATAGACTAACATAATTAAAATAAACTATATAGCACTAACACAAAATACAAATTAATTAAATAGCACTAACACAAATTACCAATTAAATAACTTTAACCGAATCAAAATTAGGATTAGGACAATAAGAACAAGAACTAATTCAAGGAGGGAGAAATATTTTTTTAGATAAAATTTGTGAGAGTGAGTGTCGTGCATTAGAGTGGTGCAAAACTAGGGACTTTAGTGCAAGTCTAAGGACTTGGGTGTAAAATATATTTTTCAGGGTGTGCAGAAACATTTTTTCCTAAGATATCAGTACTATTTTTTTAGGGGGTTCACTTGAACCCCCTCAAATGTATGTAGGTCCGTCATTGATTTTAAGATTTAATACTTTGAAAAGGATGACTATTTTTTGTTACACATGAGTAGGAAGACTTTTAATGAGCTTTAGTTTGAATCCGCGTATTTTCTAAATATTAGAATTGATTTTAGCTATTTTAAAAAGTGTTGGAATATTACAGAAAAAAACATAGGTTTTTATATTAAGGAAAATTCACATTTTGTTGCATGACTTGTGAACCCAATCAGAACTAACATATCTAATATGAGGTTGATTTGGTTTGGGTTTTACAAAAAAAAAAACCATAAAATTCAAGTCAACCCAAGCTGAGTAAATGTAACTAGTTTGGGCAACAAATTTAGGTAAATTCAATCTAAACTGACCTGTGAACATCTCTAATTAACATATTTAAAGAGCATCCTGTCTACTTCTAAATGTTGAGTGAGTCACTACATATACCTATTCAAGAGTTTAATATCGTCTTTTCATTGGGGAGAAAAGTACAAAATCAATCTGTTAAAGATGCATACACTTTCTTTGATAGTCTCTTGGGCGAGACTTTTAAGTTAATATAAATGTCCCCAACAAGCATGTTGTTTTTTATTGGCCCAAACTGCTACGTAGTATTTTGCATTGTTTTGGGGCTGGTCCCAACAATTCATGTTTCAATATACCAAAGCAACTTGAATTGTATTGACTGCAGATCTCGGTCGGGTAGCAGACCGAGATGCTCACCAAGTTGAGTAGCTAGATCGCTTCAAGTGGGATGCCGAAATGCTGGTGCTCGCGTTGATCCGGCAAGGGTAGTGGTATCTTCACACACTCTGATGCTTAAGTCAACATTGTGAATAGGTGATATGATGTAATAAATGTGTACCTGTAGCATTAATAAGAGTGTGTATTGTCATACCCTAATTTTGTCCGGCTAATTGAAAAAAATAAAAAAAAAGTTTTTATTCTCGTTGTGTCACGTATCGTTTTAAGAGCGTGTGTCTTTGGCACTCTCGTACAACGATTGTTCGATGCTCGTTTTATTTTATTTCGTTACTATTATTATTTAGCCTATTGTTATTGATACGAAAAAATATTAATAATAATAATAATTGAAGAAGCTGAATAGTCGAAAGTTTTTTATATATATAAAGACAGTTTTCTTTGCAAATATGAGCAAAAAAAACAAACAGCTAAAATAGTACAAAAATAATACAAAAAAATTAAAAAAAATACAAAACTTCAAAAAAAGGGAAAAGAAGAAAAGGGGCGCAGCAGCTGGCTGCTTGCCCTAGCTAGGGTTTCCCCTTGGCTGTCCTTGGTGTCAGCTCTTGTCCTTTTTTTTTCTACTCAAAGATGCTGTCCTTTTGCTGACTCAATGGCTGTCCTTTTGATTCCTCAGCCCCACACCTATACCACACCAGTGTGCCCATAAATACTGTGAACAGTAATACACAGGGGGGAGTCAGTGAAAAAAAAATCCGCAGATACACAGACATACACACAGTAACAACAAAACGAAAATCAAAAAAAGGGAAGAGGAGAGATAAGCTGAGGTGAGAGGAAAGTGAAGGAAATGCTATCAGCAACCGCATCACCTCACGGCCAGCCACCTCTTGCCCCCACATCACCCCAATCAGCAACATCACAGTCACCACCATAACCACCAAACACCCACATCCACCGCCATCACTCCTCCCTCACGGTCATCCACCACCAAACAACCACCACACTCTCTCTCCTTGCGAAACACCATGAGAACCACCGTGTACCACCACCGTGCCAACATCCCTCTCTCCATCGTCCTCACCGTCAATCACCATACCACCACGAACCATCTCCCTCCCCTTCGATGTCCGTCTCTCTCACCACCGTCAAACCAACCCCCACTGTCGCATTCCCCTCTCTCTCCACCGTCACTCATCTCCCCCTCCTTCTTCGTTTTTCGTTCGTCTCTCTCTCCACCATATTCCTCCCTCTCTCTGTCACCGTCCCTCTCCATAACCACCGTCCCCATTTCTCACTCCTCTCGTAGTCACTACCACGCCATCAACCACCACGTCGCTCTCTCTCTCTCTCTCGTTCACATTCATGTTCGTCTCTCTCTCTCGTTCACCTCCTCGTTCATCTCTCTCTCTGTCTCCTCGAAAGTTAGTTTCTCTCTCCTCTGGAAGTGGGTAACGACACTGTGAATAGAGGAGACGAGAAATTAGGGTTGAGTTTTTTTTAGTTGTTGCCTTATATATCCTGTTGTTTTATTTTGATTTTCCCTTTTAGTTCAGATCACTTGTTACACCCCCTAGTTTAATGATTTAACCCCACACACAACAAGCTCATCCCTTTAAACACAGTCAGTTCACAATTGCACCCCACTATTCTCAAATACAACCTCCTCGCGAACCACACCCCTTTTGTTTTCTAATATAACCCACTGCAGCTAATGACACCCCTGCGTTTAATCATGCAGTACCCCCTAGATGAGCCCATTCGCAGGCCATGATTCTAAAAGCCAAAAAACATTTGATTCATTTCTGGACCCCCTTTCGTTAATAGTATAACACCCCTGCTGTTAACTACATCCCCCTTATTACGGATTTGCAACCTACTCTGTTATTGTGAATGTTTTTCCTCATTTATCTTTTATTGCCATCAAAAACCATTTATGTTAAAAAACTCCTAGTTTTCAAACACCAAATTTTATTTCACACCATCCATTCTTTTTACAACAACCCTAGTCTAAAGCCTTTGAAAATGAAACTTGGCTTGTATCTGAACGCACCCCTGTTTTTGACAAAGCGATACCCCTGTTGCTAGTTACACCCCTTTGTAGTTTTATTACAACCTATTTCGTTTTTATTACACCATGTTGCTTTCAAACTAATTTTCCTTTCTTTCAAACAATCAAACTCACACAAAATAGTTTATTATTAATGGTCACTCTGAGTTTAACTTGTTTGATCGTTATTAACAACTATAGTTTTCAATTGAGCTATTATTGGTGACCACTCTGTTTTTACTTGTTTGGTATACTCATCCAAATTTCAAAATGCTTAACAATAAAAAACGCCAACACACAAACATTTTCTACCCAAGAACTACGTGTGATTTGATTCTCTACCAGGAGATACGTAGGAGCAGATGGCGGTCGACCTCTGTCAATTGCATTAATAAAAAACCCTTTTTTCTTTTAATTCATTTCTCTCTTTTTTCTCAAAAAGTACAAAAAATAACTAACCGTTTATCGAGTTTTTTTATTATTATAAGGGTAAAATCATTATTTTTGAATTAATAAATGTTTACACATTTAGTTAAAAGATAACCTTCCTTAGGAAGGATGTCGTAGGGTACTAATACCTTCCCTACGCATAAACGACTCCCGAGCCTAAACCTGGTCCGCAAAACCCCCTTATCCACTCAATAGGGATTTTCCAATGTTTTCCCTTAAACTAAGCTTTGGTGGCGGCTTCATTGTAAATTTCGAAGAATCCCTCCTCCGGATTTTTCGGTCGCTACAGCTGGCGACTTCCCTGGGGATCAATTAAGAGAGTCAAGCCAAATTAACTAAATGTGTAAGTATTTGTTAATTTTTGGCTAAAGTGCTCCCGGGGTCCCTTATCTTTATTTAAAGTAACGAATTAGTCCTTTATGTTTTTTTGTCCCAAATAAGTCCTTTATCTTTCAAATTTTTGACACATAAATCCTTTTCCGTCAACCTCCATCCAACTTTGTTAACAGTGCTTATGTGGCGTGCTGACTCATTATTTGATTAGGTGGCATGTCATTTTTATTTTTGTTTAGCTTTTATTTTTATTAAATTAAATTATATGCCACCTAAGCAAAAATAAAAATGACATGCCACCTAATCAAATAATGAGTCAGCACGCCACATAAGCACTGTTAACAAAGTTGGATGGAGGTTGACGGAAAAGGATTTATGTGTCAAAAATTTGAAAGATAAAGGACTTATTTGGGACAAAAAAAATAAAGGACTAATTCGTTACTTTAAATAAAGATAAGGGACCCCGGGAGCACTTTAGCCATAATTTTATATTTTGTTTTTGCCCTTATGCTTATTTTTTTTATTTGTTAGCATTTCTTTATATTATTGAACCTTAGGGTAGATGACTTTTCTGTTATTGTTGTTTAATATATTTTCCAGTTTGGTTAGTTTAGGTATTTTGGCCCTCATCACACACCTCACTTACACTTTTGCACACACTTTTGAGTGGGGCCCTATACCCGGGCCTGCAAATAACCTAGGACGAGTGGAGATTATTAGTGACAGTCATTCTGGATTTTATCTGTCTGACTCTCATGAAAGTCTCAGCCAGAGTACGCTCTTGTATGATATCCCACACCAGGTAGCTCGCTATCGTTGTGGATCATATCATGAAGGGGATTTTAGCTATGGAGACCTTTGTGAGGAAGTGAATAGAGCCACTTGAGAGATTTATTACGTAAGTGACCCTAGACCATGTTAAAAATCCGAATTTAGACATGACCTACCTAGGACACAGGGGCATTATACTTACCCTCTCTATTAATCTGGTTACCGTTTCTCCACAAATAAAATCACTCAAAGAAAAAAAATTCATGAATTCTTTCTTTCATTTGCACGCACATGAGGCGACATCATCATACCAAAAAATCATCATGCATCGATAACAAAATAAGATCATTCTTTTGATACGCATCCCATTATCATTGCACTACCATGCATCTCATCATCCTAGAAATATCATTTGCGTCATTTGTCCATCTTGCATATCCGTCCACCAAAAAAATATTACCCCCATATTATATAAAAGTTATGTTCATTACTCCTTTCCACGCATTAAAAAAAATCGCTGCGAGTGTCATGCATTTTGTTTTCTCGCACACAAAAAAACAACTTTTACCCATATAACATTAGCATATTATTTGATCAAAAAACATTAGCATCATATTTAACATGCACCGACATTCATTCATAATCATTCAAAATCATGATCACAGAGTGTTGATATCACATCATTTGTAAAGTTTTGAATTACATTTCAAAAAAACATAACATTCATACATCATTTCCCTCATGTTGCCATCCTAGTTTAAATGCATCAATTCCATATTCATGTACCATTTTCCAAATAAAACAAAATAGTATTTCATCATTCATCATCCCATGAATAAAAAAATGAGAGTTTGCATACATGTTGCACTACCTCTTGAAAAAATAAAAATAATTGCATCAAACATTTATTTCTTCATGCATACATGCATGCATATCTGACATCATGAGCATCATATTTTGCTAGAAAATAAAAAAATCACCATAGAACGAATCACTTGTTTTCATATACATCTCGTTCTCATGGTACTAACATGCATATCATCCTCCAAAAAAAAAAACAAAGACACTACATATTTGTCCAACTTGCATCATCTTGCATACTCAAAAAATATACTATATTCGTTACTCCTCTTCATGCACAGAAAAATAAAAAATAAAAACAAAAGCTCTTCATTCCTAACCACCTCGAATGCATTAGTCATCTAGCATGCAAAATAAAAGAAAAATAATAAAATAGTGCCACTTTCTTGCATTATTCATCATCATATTGCATTGCCTACGAAAAATCATTTTGGATAGTCAATCTTTTCAAGTGATCATTCATTCACATTCCTCGCATCTGCATCATGCAACGTTATTCGTTTATTCATTCATTGCATTTTTTTCATGAAAAAGAAAAGAATAAAAAACATGATCACAATTAAAAAAATTGTGATAAATAATTGAATATCTCATTTAGCATGCATTTTCATTCATTCGTAATCATTCACTACAATCATCATCAAATAATATAGGCATTTCATCATTTGCAACATCATGAAATGCATGTAAAAAAACACATAGCATTCACACACCTTTTCACTCATCCTAAAAAAAACTGTTGTTTCATTAAATCATCCATACGCCATTTCATCCACACATCATTTATACACCGTCTCAACATGCATCATTTCAAAAATTATGTCATCATTTTCACATCATTCAAAGATACGTATTCAACATTTCATTCTGATACATGAAAGAGGCTCTGCATCGGTCCCGTGCTACATTGCCTCCAAAAATTATTTAGAATAATTGACCTTTCCAAGTGATCACCATGTGTTCCTTCATGCATTAGGACACAAGGCGGCGTTTAACTTGATTATTCCTATTGCGTGAGATAGTTAGTCTTTTAACTAGTAAATAAAAAAATCACCATGCATTCATAATAGAATACGGTCATTATTTTCATCCCATTATCATGGTACCAACATGCATCTCATCATCTAGAAAATAACAAAATATCATATTTTTTAAATTACTTCATCTTGCGTAGCCATAGGCCAAAAATGAGAAAATAATATCACCTTGATATTATAAATTTTTTTTACATTCATTCATTGTTTCATTCAAACGCATTACTCCTCTTCATGCACCATAAAAAAATAATGAAAAATAAAATTTCTTTATTCCAAACCACCTCAAACGCATCAGTCATCCATGCAAGAGTCATTTTCTAAATAAAAAAAAAACAAAAGTCATTCATCATCCAAAATATATTTCAGTTAGCAATAAACGACGATTCGCATCATCTGCAAGCTATACTGTCTCCAAAAAGTAAAAAAATTCTGTTAGAATAGCTGATCTTTCCAGGAGATCATTCCCTTCACGCATTTCACGCATTTGCGTTTTCATATCCATCATCACGTGCATTACATTTTTTCTAGAAAAGAGTAGAAAACAATCATGAGCACAATTTCAAAAATTGTGAACATCTCATTTTTCATGTATTTCCATTCATTCATAAATCATTCATTCACGCGTTTTAGGCATCTGCATTTGCATCATGCATATACATTATCATGTGTTCATCCATACAAAAAACGTGAGCATTACCTTTTTCAAAAATTTTGATGAGAGATGAGGCAAAGTTGATTATTTCTTCTTTGGAAAAGTTTAGCTTAGCTACAAACTCAAGGTGTTTTCAAACACCCAGTTTTCAAAAAAGAAGTTATTCACTGTTCGCAGCTTATTCATAATTTTCTTCAGCAAAATGATGCATCTCATCAGTTCCATGATAAATGGTCCACTTTGTTAACTAATGTGTTATCAAAAATTTCTTCTATCTTGTCGCTAACTATGTTAACTCTCTCTGAAGCATTCGTATAGTGAACTGGTATGCAATTTGCATTTACTCTTGTTTGAGTCAGTTAGTGTCCATATCTTTCCTATCATCATCCCTTGTTCATGTCCAATCCCACCCCGACCATCCCATAAGGTGCATATTCTCCACACAAGTTCCTAGTCGACTACTTGGTTGGTTCCCAATAATGGAATTTCACAAACTAACACTTTAGGCCCCCATGCGGGGGCAAATTTGTGATCACTAGATATCATGTCAACATTGTATTCCCTTGGTTCAAGTCCTTTACAAAAAATAAATTAAAAAACCTGTTAGGTTGAAAACTTGCGATACCAGCCTAAGCAAAAATTAGGGCAAATAAAAGAAATAAAGAGAAAAGGAGCGGATATAAAAAAAATAATAAATAATTTTTGTCCTTGAATTAATCTCTGAGAAAATAAGCAATCATGATTTGAAATGCAGTTTGTTCGCCTTCCCGTATCCTAAAAAAAAGAGAGTTCTTTACTACCCCTTTGAGCCAAAAAAAATCAAAAAAAACCTTTCAGTTTAGCGCTCCACTCAAAAAGAGAGTTCTTTACTAGACAATGATCAATTCCACATCAAAAATGGTGTGTCACTTTTATCAGCTCACTCCACTCAAAAAAAAAGATCACAAAAAAGAAACTGAAATTCAAAAAAGATGATTGAAAAAGAAATCCTCAGAGAAAAAGGCAAAAGCGGTAGAAATTGTGAGCTGATACATAATATCACCAAACACATAAGATATCCTTGTCTAAAGCCCTCAAACACCTTCTTGCGCCAAATTAGCGCTTCTTTCACGAAACCCAAACAATGGACCCCAAACACTTCTTCGGGCCCATTATCATTTCTATTCATAAACCCCTAACCATTATTGGCCACATTGCAACCCTAACAAGTCCATTCTGATCAATGACTGATTGTTTTCGTTTTCTCAGTTTTAATTCTAGGACAAGTTTATTTATTTACAATATATTTTCTCAAAAAAAAAGAAGAAAAAATTCAAAGGCTTGCACTGATACCAAGACAAGGTTTAGCGATCACCAGTTGGAATTTTCATCGTATCAAAACCTAGGACTATCATAGTCTGTGGGAGTCACCTTAAAAGAACCAAAAGTTTAGACTAGGACCATCACCTAGATCCCAAAGTGGGGCAATCCCTTCACCTTTCATGCTTCTCGAACTTGGGGAAATTTTCCAGCGTCCATCCCATTCATACACCACTCCATACGACCAATTCCAAAAACCCATGACCCTAACTCAGTCACCTTTCACCACCCCGCTAAAAGCACCATTTGAAATACCATTTCAAGGTGGGGAAATCCCGTCGCCATTCACTCCACCTAAAATTGGGGAAATCCGCCCTACACTCATCTCATCCCCTTGTCATATTCACATCCATAAGACCATACTGGGGAAATTTCTCAACCCACCATCCTAAACACAACCTTTCACAAACCTTAGTCAGGGCAACCTTGCCCATGTCATAGTTGGGGAAACACCAAACACTATGGGTTGAGACAAAATCTTTCGCCTGCCACCCTTCATTCCAAAGTCATGGCGTTCCCAGTTCATCATCTACTACACCCCTTGCTGTTGTCACTACTAGACAGGGGCAAGTTATGCACTCACCGTCATCAACTCTAAATTGGGGCAGTCCTACATTTCTCGGATTGGGGCAAGCCTACCTTTCATGATTTTGGCCAAAAACCTGTATTACTATACGTCTTTGCTAAATAAAGCTTCAAAGAGAGAGAACACAAGTTAATAACATGATGCTGAAGATTCACCCTGTTAACTTTGAGGACCTAAATTTCAATCATCATGGGACACCATCATTGGAGAGCAAAATAAGCGAGTCTGTAAATATAGCCAATTACTTCTGCATATCAGTGTCCGTGAATAACAACTTTGAGATTGTCATGTCTGAGTTCAAATCATTTGTTTCAAGGAATGATTATTTCAAAATATTAACTTCTTTCCCTCTCGCATCAAAAGTCTCATTTCTCATCATTACAATAAACAAAAAAATCTTTCTGTATCATCAACCAAATCATAGCATAAATCATTCCACCATGCAATCATGCAACTACCATAGCACCTGCACCTAAGCTGCACATTTGCATTCACATGTCATCTACCGTCGCATACACGGCTTATCAATTTCTGTTTTCGACCAGCTTCAACATCCATCATTCACGGGCTTTTTGTAGTCCATTTACTTTCGCATTGCACATTCATCACATTGCATACATATAACATTTTTTTGTTTCGATAGACGTGTCAAGTGCCGGTCTCATCGTTTCCAAAAAGCTTTCTACATCACCAATCATATCATTTGCTATGCATTCATGTGTTTCCTTTTATTCACCATAGCATTTGCATCAAAGTATTACATTCGCATCATATTCACATTCCATTGCATGCATCAAGAAAAGAAGCAAAATAAATAAGAAAAAGCAAAAAGAAAAATCCATCCATTACATTCATCATCACACCGAAAATTAATCACAACAGTCACATTCACATCTCATACACCGTTCGTCAACTTTCCCATTCCTCCAGTTACAACACCCGTTGTCTGCCCCATTTAATTCATCATCAGACACCAATCATTGCACATTCATCACATTACATGCATAACATTTTTTGCTTCGATAGATATGCCAAGTGCTGGTCTGATCATTGCCAAAATATGTCAACATCACCAATCATATCATTTACCATGCATTCATGTGTTTCCTTTTATTCACCATAGCATATAATCATTACAATTGATAACTCTTATTTATAAGAGTTATTTGTACCTTAGTAGCTTAAATAATTAATTGTCCAAAAGCAATTTGTTTTATTTAATTATTAGAATTAATGGTTTGTGGTTAGTTAGAAAGAAATTCTGGTTTATTCCCCATTGGGCACTTTGGTGCTCTATTTTTGTGTTTTAATATGTGTTCTAGTGTGCTGCAGCATTTAGGTGCTATAGCATTGGTGTGGGTCCTGCATTAGATGAAAGAGAAACTGTTGAAGCCACTTTCTGCGAAAATAGTACATGCCAGTGCATGCTGATGCGTGACCACTAATTTGGGGGGTGTGCTGTCCTTTTATTAATGACCCATGTCCTTTGGGCCCAAAAGAAGAAAAAGAATTGGACTTTTAGGGTTTTTCTTGGATCCCACAACCCTAGGCATATAAAAAGGACACCCTACTCCTATTCTTGGGGGGGGGGGGGGGGGTGCAGCTGAGGAGGAGATTAGACATAATCTCCCCAAATTTTCGTGCTCCTCCATTGTTATTCACAAAAGAACAGAAATTCTGCACCTCTGTGCTGCGAGCAGTGCTGCAGCACCACTGATGCTGTGATTCTGCGAGTTGCTGCAATAAGGAGTCTGTCTTCTTCATCAGGTGCTGTCACACCCTGAAGCTGACCAGGTGCTGTTACACTCTGGATGCTGAATCAGTGTTGTTACACTCTGGATGCTGAATCAGTGCTGTCACACTCTTGATGCTGAATAGTATATCTCTTTTTGCTACTCTACTCTTTTGTAATTTCAGATTTAAAGCACAAGATTTATCATCCATGCTTTACTTCATGGATTTGTTGCTCATTATGAGCTAAACCATTTGTGGTTGGAATGCTATTAGCCATGTAATGGATTTCTAATGGTTTTAATGTGAATTTGATGTTTAGCAACTTTATCCTTTGTGTGATACTATTTCCAAACTTATTTTAGAAGTGATCACCTAAATATAAGTACCATTTATAGATTTAGACATGGTTTATAAATTGATCTCAAAGGATAATATGGATAGTGGTTATTTAAGGACACTTTATTAATCCTTGCTTAAAACCTAGACATAGGAGGGAAAATTTCATAGGGTGAATACTGTGGGTGTTTAATAGCCTAGGGTGAACCTATTTAGAGCTTAGACATAAGTGCTTGTAGTGAAGCCCTTTAGAAAAGTGACTGAAAAGCACGCACTGTTGCTACAGCACCCAGATGCTACAACATCAGATTTAACGTTAAACCATTATTTAGAAGTTGCATATATAGTGAAAGGCATTCCAACTTGTTCCCAGAGTGAATTTCCTACTATCCTTTACTTTTTATTACTGCTTATGATTAAATTGGGTTCTACAACTTGTTGCTTTACTTTGTTTTACTCACTAGCTTACTTACTAATTTAAATATAGAAAAGAACTCAACAATCCTCGTGGGAACGATCTCTACTTACTCTTTATTATTTGCTGGACTGTGTATACTTGCACATATTGTTTTCACACAACAAGTTTTTGGCGCCGTTGCCGGGGATTGTGATAGTTAATTTCTATTGTTTAGTTAGTAAGTTAGTTAGTTAGTTAGTTTTTGGTGTGTTCTATTTTTGAGCAATTTTTTTTCTTTCTATTTCGTATTGTGCTTTGTGTTTGTAATGTGTTCTCTTTGTTGTTTTTAGTGCCGTTATTTGTGTTTAGTGTCTTGTGAAAAGAAAAAAAATCCACTTTATGTCATGGACCATTCGAGTTTTTATTTTATGCAAGAATTGAATACTCAACAACAATGTTTCAATTTTGATTCCCATGGGAGTGAACATGAAAGGGGCTATTACGAGACAAATCCATCTTCTCAAGCTCAAACCGAAAGATTACATGAGGACAACTCTAGTTTAAAAGAACTCTTAGCTCGATCCATTGAGTCTATGAAGGTGGAACGTGACAACTTTGAAAGGGGCTGTTATGAGACAAATTTCATGCCAATGACAGCCCAAAATATGGATTGTGGCATGGAAATCTTTGTGTGTGAGCAAGATCCAAGTTGTCAAGCTCAAAGCGAAGGATTCCATGAGACCATCTCCAACTTCCAAGAATTTGTAGCTAAATCCCTTGAGGATATCAAAGTGGATAGTGAAAACTTTCAAGTGTCATGTAAGAATATAAAGGCTCACTTGAAGACAATTATGGAGCATCTAAAAGAAGAGAGTTGTATTGAAGAAGTGAGTGATCTAAAAGAAAAGAATTGTATTGAATATGTGGTTGAGAAAAAGGAAGAAATGAGTGTAGAGTGTGAACTTGAATGTGGTCATTTGGAAATAGTGGAAGAAAAACAAAAACATTGTGTAGTTGTAGAACAAGAAAAATCCAAAAATTGTGACAAGGAAGAAAAGCCAATGTTGAGATATGAAAAGATTCATGTGACAAGTGAGACTCAACCCTTGGTAATTGAAGAAAAAAGTCTTCCGCAAAATGAGTTTCAATTTTTTCAAAAAAGGGGAAATTCCTATCCCAAATGCTTATTGATTGGGGCATGGGAACACTTGCTTCCCTATGCCAAATACATGGGATTTCTGACTAAAAGGAGAAAGCAGAAGGATGGAATTTTCTTCTTGTCCTATTATCCACCCTAACTTGGGTTTTGAAGGCCAAGTCTAGCTAAAGACTATAAATTAAGCGCTACTGGGAGGCAACCCAGATTTTAGGACTAATTGTGTTTTGTGTGCTTTTGTTTTTACTTTTTCAGGTATGAATAAGTGGTCTTGTGGTATGTGCTGTCAATCATGCAGAATTTTGGTGCTGCAGCACCATGTGTTGCAGCACCTGTTGCTAAAGTGGTGCTGCAACACCTGTTGCTGAGGTGTTGAGTACGTGGTCAAAAAGTCAAAATGGAGTTTCAAATGTCAATGTAGCATATTTGGCAGTCACCTCTGCTAATTGGCAGTGTGTTTTCTCCTTCTCATCATTTAAACCTTGTTAACGGTCTTTTCCCCAATCACCACCCACCCAAAACCTTTCCACCACACCCTCACCGAAACCATCACAAACAAAGAACCATCCACTCCACCCAAAAGACCTTCTCCATCACAAAAAAACCATTTGTCATAGTTCCAAACCTTCATTACTTACCCTTCATCCACCCCCCCACCTCAACGCCTTCCCTATCTCCAACACCTTCCCTATCTCCAAAACATTCCACTCCACCAAAGCAACCTACCCCACCATCTCTGCCATCAAAAGACCCAAGCCAAACCATTGTCACTGATCAGCCCCAGAACTTGCCAGGCACT
The DNA here is from genome assembly GCA_039519185.1 of Astragalus membranaceus. Taxonomy (NCBI): domain Eukaryota; kingdom Viridiplantae; phylum Streptophyta; class Magnoliopsida; order Fabales; family Fabaceae; genus Astragalus; species Astragalus membranaceus. The sequence continues at coordinate 170,612,779 of CM076848.1, read as the reverse complement.
GAGAGTTCAGAGAAGCAGGCTGTAGCATCTGATGCTACAGCATTTGATCAAAAAGGGAGTGCTGCAGCATCTCCTGCAGCACCAGAAAAGCAAATGATAAGCAAAAAGGTAGCAAGAAAGAGGCCAGATGTGCAGCCAACACCTGTGGATGAACCTGATGATTGGATTCCTCCCCCTCCACCAATGCCTACTGATGTGGAGAATCCTAAAGAGGTTGTTCTAAAGAAAGTCAATTCTCAGTTGAGGCTGCAGCACCTGAGGGCAGCAACAAAGATGATGTCAAGGAGCCGGATAAAAAGAAGCTTAAGGTTTATGAAAGCAAAATCAGAAGAGGTGGATCTCGAAGCAGCCAGAGGCTCAAATCTGGGGTTATTTCTAACTGAACCCTTCTTAATTGTTTTTAATTTCTTGCTTTAATTGTTTATGTTTTTGTGCTGTATTTTGAATAACCGCTTGGTGCTGTAGCATCAGTTTTAGCACCTGGCAGCAATGTAGTTTTGTTGTATTTGTCTTATTTTGTGTTGTTGAGTCTTGCCCTCCCCTTAGTGGATGCATGTTGCAGTGGGGACACAGCAAGGTCTTAGGTTGGGGGAGGGTCTTTATATGCATTATTTCTAAGTTATTGGAGTCCATGTATGTCAAGTTATATAATGTTTAAAAAAAAAGTGTTCTAGCTGTTGCGCCCGAAAAAGTCCCCGAGGGAGAACCTTCCTCGTTCACAACTTTTCTTAAGACAATGAAGCCGCCACCAATATTTATTAAGGAAAATATTAGGAAAACCTTTTTTGGAAAGCGATTGGTCTTGCGTAACTAGAGAATAGGGTTCGCGGGTCGGTTACGCGCGGGGAAGGTATTAGCACCTCACGCGTCCTCTCTACTGAGAGGGAACCTTTAATTAAATGTGTGGTTTTAAGTGTTGATTTGAAAAATACCTAATTTACCTCTTTATTTCTTATTGAAAAATGAATTAAAGAACTTAATAAAAATTTTTATTTTTGGCGAGAAAGGAAGAAAAAAGGGTTTTTAGAAAGAAGTGCTTGACGGGACATGGCCCGCTCCTACGTATCTCCCGGTGCGATGGAGAATTCAAAGCTACGTAGTTCTTGTGTAGAAAATGTTCGTGTGTTTGGTGTTTTTTAATATAGGGGTTTTAGGATTGTGTGATCTGTGTTGAAGGACCACTGGGGGTCTGAAGGGCCGCTGGGGGCTGAAGGAGCGCTGGGGCTCTGAAGGACCACAGTTCACTTATCCTAAAACAATGATTAACCCGGCCGTACGACCGACTTAATCCCCTACTTTGAAAATAAGATTTTTGATTTTTGAAAGAGATGTGTTTGTATTTTTTATTTAGAAATTATTTGTTTTTGCGCTTGACAGGGGCGTGGCCCTGCTCCTACGTATCTCCGGGTGGAGAATCAAAGGCGACGTAGTTCTTGTTCTTTTGAAAATGATTGTTGAAAACTTATTGTGAAAATGATTTTTATTTGTTATGCTTGACGGGATGTGACCCGCTCCTACGTATCTCCCGGTGCGATGGAGAATTCAAAGCTACGTAGTTCTTCAGTGTTTGGAAAATGGTTTTTTTGTTTTTTATCTTGTTTAATTGTGAAAATCAAGCTTTCATGATGATCAATTGAGCAAGGGCTCCAAGTGATCACCACTAGCACTCCATTGTTAATAATCATGCAAGCAAAGGCTTCACAAGACTATAAACTAAGTTTTTTGATTTAATGAAACTCTTTAGGAAAATTCAGGCATTCATGATGATTAATTGAGCAAAAGCTCCAAGTGACCACCACTAGTACCTCGTTGTTAATAATCATGCAAGCAAAGGCTTCACAAGACTATTAACAAAGTTTTTAATTTATGAGAAATTATTTTGTCTTGAAGAGAATTAAATTAAATTAAAAAAACGAGAAAGGGAGTGAAATGGTAAAATAGGGTGTAGTTTGCAAAAGGGAACTGTACTATTAAAAATTGGGTGTGAAAAGCAGTCCACGTCTTGGTTTCTGGGCTTTGGGCTGATGGATAGAAAGGGGCTGTATTGTTATAAAAAAGGGGGTGCGCTAATAAACCTGATTGTTGGATTTTTAATTTAAAATAAAAAGAAAATAGGGATAGTATATAAATGGAAATTAAAGGATTCAGCAAACCCTAATCTTCTTATTCTTTCCCCTGCTCACAGCGCCGCATCAAAAAAAATGGAGAGGGAATCTCGCGAAATTCGCGGCCAAGAGAGAGAGAAAGGAAATTTCGGAGAGAGAGAGGCAGAAACGAAGGGGGAAGGGAAGAAGAAGAAGAGGGAGGACGCGGTGCTGCTACGACGGCGGCTGGCCCTTCTGCTTCCGGTGAAGAGCGTTGCAGCGGCGGCGGCTTACGATGGTGACCGGGAGGTTTGCGACGGTACGGCTACGTAGGGCGGAGATGACGGCAGTGAGAGCGAAGGGAGAAGAGTGGTGGGGACAGAGAGCGCGGCGGTGGTGATGAGGAAACGACACCACGCTGACGGTAGTGGAAGAAGAACGACGCCGACCGGCCGTTCCTTGGCCGGCGATGGCGATGGTGACGTGGCGTGCTTGATGGTGAAAGTGACGTGCACGATAGTGACGGTGACAGAGGTTGAGGGATTGTGGCTGTGGCGGTGTTTGGTGCGAACGCCCAGGGGGGCGGCGGTTTCTGCAGAACAAACCACCGTGGGTGGTGGTCAGAGTCTGTCTCACGGTGGCGCAGGTTAGTTTCTTTTTCTCTTTTCATTTTTTGTTGAAAGTTAAAAACGAACAGGTCTGAGATTTTAGTTGAAAATTAAAAACGAACGGGTCTGAGATTTTAGACTTGTGTTTTGATCCCTCTGACCACTAAACACGACTCATATTTACATGTGATTTACTTTGACTATCTACGTATTCTGATTTTATTTTGTTTTCTGAAATCCTAAACAGAAATTGTTAAGCTGATAACAAACAGGTATTATAATGATTTGTTTCTAGATAATCACATAAAATGCGTGTACAAAATAACGGACCAACCTAATCTCCAGCATCTTATATTTTCCCTCCGTGTGCTTGCTACGGCTACTGTTATTTACATTCTTGTTTGACTGCTACTGCTTCTTTACTCAAATTTTCCAGCTCTCAGATCTTGAGAAAAAAACGTATTTAGGTGTAGGGTTTCAATGCGAAGCCCTAATCCTTATTTCTTAGTGATTTTTGCAGTTGTATGCATCTGTGATCCTCCCCTTTTGCTGTGGACTGACTGTTTATTTATATTAAAAACTTAGGTCTTGGCATTAATTGCTTTTGACCGGGCTTTGAATTATTTTTCAGGTTTTGGAGCGGATCGACCTAGGCCCAGCAGCTTGGGGAGCAACTGCTGGAAACCCTGAATCTGCTGCTGCTGCCTATTATTATTTGCATTTTCGGATTTGTATTTTTTGGTATTTTTAATATTATCATTTTTTGTATTTTTGGACTTTTGGACATCTTGGACACTATTAAATTGTAAATAAAAATAAATAGAATTTTTTTTGCCATTTTTGATACTATATTGCTTAAATAAATTATATAAACAAAATAAGATTAATAACAAGAAAAAGCAGTCGGGCCAAATAAAAAGACGAGAACGGGCCAGACTAAACAAATACGCTAAAACGAGGCCCAAAAATAGAAAAATGGGCCTGTTGACTAAAAACGCTAAAAATTAACTTGGAATTGCATTCTCAAGCCCAAATTGAAACGACAAGCCCAATCGCGAGAAAAATGACTTTGGTAGTCCCAATTAGGTTCGACTAAATCCAAATACAAAGATTAAATTGAAGAACGCACGAAACGACCGATCGTTCGCGTGCATGCCTAATTTTAAAACAACGGTATTTCGATTTAGTTGAACAGGGTAATTGAAATTGGCTAGGATTAGTAACTGAGACGCCATACTGATAGTTCTCGTAATCACGCGACTTCAAAACACGATTTAAGTAAAATAAACGACTAAAACTAGAAGACGGACAAAATTGGGGTATAACAGCTGCCCCTCTTTATTTGGATTTTGACAAGGAATATGAATTGGCCGAAACATATTCCGAGGCAAAATAGAAATAAAGAATTCAGAAATTATACCAATTTTGTCTACCTAGAGAAACCTGAGGCAAAAAGGTAAAACGGGCACTTGGCGTGCAGAAAGCGGTAAACGGGCACTTGGCGTGCAGAAAAGCGGTAAATGGGCACTTGGCGTGCAGAAAGCGGTAAATGAGCGCTTGGCGTGCAGAAAGCGGTAAATGGGCACTTGGCGTGCAGAAAGTGGTAAATTGCCCAGGCTGCCTAAAACCTGTAATCCTTAAACGGACTCTTGGTGAATCCGAGTTTGCACGTGGCTTTGAGGAGCACGCTTCCTGTTGGCCTTTTCGAGCGACCGGGGGGATCGTCATCAGCTCCGGAACTGATATACTGATCAATGCACGGCGTCCACTGTATCTTAGGCTGATACAACTATTCCGTTGAACCTCACATGGGGCTGCGGTCCATCGCGTTGCTCGTACGCGACGTGAGACCTGGGCAGAAGGGAGCGATGATCTCTGTGCTCCAATCCGCAATGCGCGCTTGAGCGCTCTCTTTTCTTTTCTCTCCTTCTTTTCTGTTTCTCTCTTTTCTTTTTCTTTCTGAACTCCCAACTTGGGGGAACATTTTCTGGAATCTGGGGGCGAGGGCTAACACCGAAGTGCTCATCCTCTCTTTGTACCTGTAGCTAAAATGAACAAATGCATGCAGTGCGAATGCCATGATTGCTGTTTTCTTTGAATGATGAGTTTCTTATTTCCTTTGTCTATGTCGGATGAATGCATGATCTTCTACTGTTCCTATATGATTTTTCTCTTTCCCTAGCTTCTCGTCTTTCTTTTTCTTTCTTTTCTTTTCTTTTTGTTGCTCTCCTGGCTCTTTTCTTTTCTCTCTTTTGGCTTCTCTTTTTGCTCTCTTAAGAATGCGAATGCAAAGCTCATGTATTTTAGTGCAAAGGAAACTTTCTCTTCCCCCCCCCCCCCCCCTTTTTTTTTTTGGAAAAATGATGAATAACATGAAATGATGAATGACATGGGATGTTCTAGCTTTCTTTTCTTCTATGAGATGCAAGTATTAATGTGATGCAACTGTATTGCTTTGATGTTTGATGCAAATGTATGCGGTGATTGATGCTTTGATGAATGAAATGCTCCTGTTCTAACTTTTGTTTATTTCTTTTTGCTTCTTCTATGAAATGCAAACATTAATATGATGCAATGCTCTGATGTTCGATGCAAATGTATGCGGTGATTGATGCTTTGATGAATGAAATGCTCCTGTTCTAACTTTTGTTTATTTCTTTTTGCTTCTTCTATGAAATGCAAACATTAATATGATGCAATGCTCTGATGTTCGATGCAATGATTCTTGTTCTTTTTTCCTTTTATGGAAATGCTAACGTTAATATGATGCATATGCACTACTTTAATGTTTGATGATTGAATGACAAAGGAATGCTTGTGAAATGATGAATGATATGGAATGCTGGATGACAGGGAATGTTTTTGTGTTGCTTTTGGGGTTTCTTTTCTTTGTTTTCTTTTTGCTTTCTTTGCTTTTTCTATGAAATATCTGATGCAAAATGTAATGCTCTAATGATGAATGACATGCAATGATTTTGTTCTTTTCCCTTTTTTATGAAGTGCGAACATTAATATGATGCCAATGCAATGAAAAGATTTCTGCTTTTTCTTCTTTACTATTTTCTTCTATGAAATGCAAGTATTAATATGGTGCAACTGATGTGGAACGCTTTCTCTTTTTACTATGTGATGAGTGCACAAAATGTGAAGATGCAAATGTAATGCTTTGATGCAAATGCTATAATGAATAGATTGAGATGCCTAGATGCGTGAGGTAGACATTTTTGTGATGATGAGATGCGAGACTTTGAATGCAAGGAATTGAGATGACTATTGCCCATTCTGTTGAAAAAAATTGAATTTGATTCAAACTCCGGTGTTCTCAAGGTTTTTATTTACAAACAAACTCACTTGTTTTCTCTTTCTTTCCATGATGACTGAATTTTAGATATCACGTAAACAACTTGTGTTCTCTCCTTTGAAGCATTATCTAGTAAGCATGCATAGGAGTGCAAATGTGAATGAATGAGTCAGTTAACTTGGAATTGGTTTAGGGAATGGACTTTTATGGCAAGTGAAGGAATGACCGACATGGCTATTGCCGAAGCTTGTGAGGGATCAAGAGATACAAGATTGCCCCAATTCAGGTCTTTGACGAGTGAATAACTTGCCCCTGTCTAGTGGTGACAACAACTAGGGGTGTAGAAGATGATGAATTGGGAATGCTTCGGCTCTTGAGATGAAAGTCGGAGCAAAAGAGAATTTGTCTTAACCCATAAAGTTTGATGTTGCCCTAGTCATAACAAGGACGAAACTGCCCCAATAAGAATGACAAGGTCTTGTTTAGGATAGTGAGTTGAGAGATTGCCCCGGTGAGGTTTTTATGAAAACGAATGAGGTGAAGGAATGGGAATGCACTCGCCCCACTTTGGAATGACATTGACAACTGGAGTGACATGGGATGGGCATTGAACAGACTTTCCCAATACTAGGGTGTGTGGGTGGTGAAGAGAATGCCCCAACTTTTGGGTCTGAGTGGTATTCTCAGTGCAAATCTTTGGTTCTCTACTGATGTCTTGACTTTTGGTGCGAAAGAATCCTTACCTGGTGATCACTAAACCTTGTTTTAATGCATCTTGAATGTGTTTTGGAGTGCAAGTCCCTCTTTTTTATTTTGTCAGCTTTCTTTTTTCTGACTGTTCGTTTTTGTTTCCTCAGTTCTCTTTTTTCTGAGGGTTTATTCTTTCTTGATCAACTTTCTTTTTTCTGATCGTTTGTTTTTCTTTTGAGCAAACACATTGTACATAGATAAGCTTGTTCGTCCTAAGATTAGAATTCGAGTGAACAAAAGCAACCGGTCATTGATCGGAATGGACTTTTCGGGATTGTGGTGTTTTGTGGCGGAAAGAGGGTTAGGCTTAATGAAGTGTTTGAGGCTAAAGGGAGGATGAGTTTTGTTCGGCGTTGATTGACGGTTAATGGTCTATGAGGAAGATGGTTATTGGGCTTGTTTGGGCTCTGTTAAAGCAAATTCGTGTCTCATGGTAGAATGACTAAGGGGTTTGAGGCCAAAGGAAGTGTTTGAAGGTTTATGGAATCAGGTGTTGGAATGATGAAGTGTTTGAAGGTTTATTTAGACAATGATCTCATGTACCAGCTCACCACTTACATTTCTTTTGTATTTTCTTTTGTTTTGGGATTTTCATTTTTGAATCCCCTTTTTTGATTTTTTTTTTGTTTTTTTTTTACGACTCGGGTGAGCTGATAAAAAGTGATGCACTGTTTTTTTTTTTTATTTGGGGTGATCCTTGTCTAGGGTGGTTTTTGGATTTTGGTTTTTCTTGGCTCAAGGTGGGTAGGAAAGGGGCTTTCTGGGATTTTGGGGTTTTTGAGGAGATGGCCAAACTTCATTTCAAATCCCGATTGCTTATTTCTATAAGACTTAACTTTGGAACAATAACTCATCTATCTTCATGTGTTTGCTCTTTTTTCCTTTTTGTGCCCTAATTTTTGCCTGGACCGCTCTTTGCGAGTTTTCAATCCACCGGGCGCTCTTTTTTGCCTAGGCCGCCCTTTGCGGGTTTTCAACCTAGCGAGCTTGTTTTCTTGTTTATTATATTATTATTATTTTTTTTTTGAGAGACTTGCACTGAAGGAATATGATATTAATAAGGAAAATTAATGATCACAGACTTGCCCCAGCATGGAGGACTTGAACCAAAAGTCAAATACGCACTGATGGGGAGAATATGCACTTTATGGGTGGACGGGGCGGGACTAGACTTGGACGGGAAACTGTGGTAAGGGAGGAAAACCAACGGACTCAAACAAGAGAATGTACTCATAGCATGCACGCTCATTAGAAGAATGCTTCACAGAGAGTTAACATCAGTTAAAAATTTGTTTTTTTCTTTGATACACTATTTCAGTCTTTTGTCATAGAATGGATGGGATGCAGTGCTTTTGAAAGAAATGCAAATGAGCTATTGATTTGAAAAACTGAGTGCCTTGGAACACCTTGAGTTTGCAACCGAGTAAGGATAAACTTTTTCAAAAAGGATGATTGTTTCGCATGAACGTCTCGCTTCTCATCACAACTCTTATTTTATGCAATGAATGAATGAACAAATTATGATATGCAAGTATGATGCAAATGCGTGGAGAATGACCACTCGAAGAGTGTGGCTTATTCTAAATAATTTTGTTATTTTTAATGCAAGACAAAACATGGAATGCCAATGCGAATGATGCAAGAATGATGCCCCTTTTTTCAAAATGATTTTTGATTTTGATTTTTTTATTTTTTAGAGGCGAGACAAGGTACGAAATACCAATGCCCCCTTTTTTCTTTTGAATGATGAAAGATGCAGGAATGATGCTTTTCTCTAAATGATGATGATTTTTTTTTGGTGCAATGAAATGCATGATACTCACAATGATTTTCTTTTTTTGTTTTTTTAGTTTTGGAACATGATTTTGAAAATTATTTGGAGATGCAAATGATTTATTGGAAAAAGGGTTTTAGAAAAATGTGCTTGACGAGGTATGACCCGCTCCTACGTATCCCCATTGTAATGAGGAATCAAAGCTTACGTAGTTCTACTGTGTCTTTTTTGAAATAATGCTTATGCATGGATGTCTCATCTTGGATGAACTTGACGAGGATTTTTTTTTTGCATGATTATAAATGAAATGCTTATGCTATGCAGATGATAATTGTTTTTTTTTTTGTTTTATCTTTATGTAATGAAAGGGAATGCAAGATGAATTTTTTTTTCAAACTTTTGTTAGATGCAAATGCAATGGTGCGAAACGATGTGAATGCGAAATGACGTGGATGCGAAATGATGTGTCATTTACATAAAAAGAGGGTAAGAAAATAAGGATATTATTTTCTACGATTATAAGAAAAAGGAATGCCTAAACTAATGCAACAAACAAAGGCGTGCCCCCGTGTCCTACAAAGGGTGGGAATCCTAGGGTCTAAAGCCGACGAAAGGGGTAATCCTCCCATGTAGGTTCTAATCACTTCCTTACAATGGCAACCAAGAGCTAAAGTCTCTCTCATGATGGCACCCACAATCGTAGAAAGCTACCGAGTGTGAGGCATCATGACAAAGCGCACTCTTGGGCGGAACTTTCATGAGAGCCATACAGACAAAGGTCTACGAATGGCAGTCACTAATCGTTCCCACTCTCCTAGGTTTTTGTTCAGACCTTGGGTTTTAGGCCCCACTCAATGCTCACAAGTATAGGATGTGAAGTGTGTGTCGAGGACACAACACCTAGGAATAACTACCCTTCCCCACCTGCAAATGAAAATCCAGAGAAGTCCAGACAAATAGCATGTTGTTTATCCTAGGGCTCAATATCGATCCAATATAAACTAATCTAGGGTCCAATAACAATGCACTACTTACCTCAAGAAAGGGAGCAAAGAAAAAGGGGACATGATAAGAAAGGGGAAGTATGCATGTGCTTATCATAGGAAAGGGAGAAGAGAAGAAGGGGACATGATAAGAAAGGGGAAGAAATGCATGAGGGAACTAAGCAAAGAAGTAACTATCTATTGCAAAAGCAAACATAGAATAAGAATGCACATGGATGTAACATGCTTATGAAAAAGGAAAAAGAAGAGAGGCAAAGCAAGATATTCAAATCAATCATATAAATCACACATTTAATTAATTAGGCTTGACCCACTTTTGAAAAAATGTTTTTTAGTGTCCCCAGTGGAGTCGCCAGCTGTTGCGCCCGAAAAAGTCCCCGAAGGAGAACCTTCCTCGTTCACAACTTTTCTTAAGACAATGAAGCCGCCACCAATATTTATTAAGGAAAATATTAGGAAAACCTTTTTTGGAAAGCGATTGGTCTTGCGTAACTAGAGAATAGGGTTCGGGGGTCGGTTACGCGCGGGGAAGGTATTAGCACCTCACGCGTCCTCTCTACTGAGAGGGAACCTTTAATTAAATGTGTGGTTTTAAGTGTTGATTTGAAAAATACCTAATTTACCTCTTTATTTCTTATTGAAAAATGAATTAAAGAACTTAATAAAAAATTTTATTTTTGGCGAGAAAGGAAGAAAAAAGGGTTTTTAGAAAGAAGTGCTTGACGGGACATGGCCCGCTCCTACGTATCTCCCGGTGCGATGGAGAATTCAAAGCTACGTAGTTCTTGTGTAGAAAATGTTCGTGTGTTTGGTGTTTTTTAATATAGGGGTTTTAGGATTGTGTGATCTGTGTTGAAGGACCACTGGGGGTCTGAAGGGCCGCTGGGGGCTGAAGGAGCGCTGGGGCTCTGAAGGACCACAGTTCACTTATCCTAAAACAATGATTAACCCGGCCGTACGACCGACTTAATCCCCTACTTTGAAAATAAGATTTTTGATTTTTGAAAGAGATGTGTTTGTATTTTTTATTTAGAAATTATTTGTTTTTGCGCTTGACAGGGGCGTGGCCCTGCTCCTACGTATCTCCGGGTGGAGAATCAAAGGCGACGTAGTTCTTGTTCTTTTGAAAATGATTGTTGAAAACTTATTGTGAAAATGATTTTTATTTGTTATGCTTGACGGGATGTGACCCGCTCCTACGTATCTCCCGGTGCGATGGAGAATTCAAAGCTATGTAGTTCTTCAGTGTTTGGAAAGTGGTTTTTTTGTTTTTTATCTTGTTTAATTGTGAAAATCAAGCTTTCATGATGATCAATTGAGCAAGGGCTCCAAGTGATCACCACTAGCACTCCATTGTTAATAATCATGCAAGCAAAGGCTTCACAAGACTATAAACTAAGTTTTTTGATTTAATGAAACTCTTTAGGAAAATTCAGGCATTCATGATGATTAATTGAGCAAAAGCTCCAAGTGACCACCACTAGTACCTCGTTGTTAATAATCATGCAAGCAAAGGTTTCACAAGACTATTAACAAAGTTTTTAATTTATGAGAAATTATTTTGTCTTGAAGAGAATTAAATTAAATTAAAAAAACGAGAAAGGGAGTGAAATGGTAAAATAGGGTGTAGTTTGCAAAAGGGAACTGTACTATTAAAAATTGGGTGTGAAAAGCAGTCCACGTCTTGGTTTCTGGGCTTTGGGCTGATGGATAGAAAGGGGCTGTATTGTTATAAAAAAGGGGGTGCGCTAATAAACCTGATTGTTGGATTTTTAATTTAAAATAAAAAGAAAATAGGGATAGTATATAAATGGAAATTAAAGGATTCAGCAAACCCTAATCTTCTTATTCTTTCCCCTGCTCACAGCGCCGCATCAAAAAAAATGGAGAGGGAATCTCGCGAAATTCGCGGCCAAGAGAGAGAGAAAGGAAATTTCGGAGAGAGAGAGGCAGAAACGAAGGGGGAAGGGAAGAAGAAGAAGAGGGAGGACGCGGTGCTGCTACGACGGCGGCTGGCCCTTCTGCTTCCGGTGAAGAGCGTTGCAGCGGCGGCGGCTTACGATGGTGACCGGGAGGTTTGCGACGGTACGGCTACGTAGGGCGGAGATGACGGCAGTGAGAGCGAAGGGAGAAGAGTGGTGGGGACAGAGAGCGCGGCGGTGGTGATGAGGAAACGACACCACGCTGACGGTAGTGGAAGAAGAACGACGCCGACCGGCCGTTCCTTGGCCGGCGATGGCGATGGTGACGTGGCGTGCTTGATGGTGAAAGTGACGTGCACGATAGTGATGGTGACAGAGGTTGAGGGATTGTGGCTGTGGCGGTGTTTGGTGCGAACGCCCAGGGGGGCGGCGGTTTCTGCAGAACAAACCACCGTGGGTGGTGGTCGGAGTCTGTCTCACGGTGGCGCAGGTTAGTTTCTTTTTCTCTTTTCATTTTTTGTTGAAAGTTAAAAACGAACAGGTCTGAGATTTTAGTTGAAAATTAAAAACGAACGGGTCTGAGATTTTAGACTTGTGTTTTGATCCCTCTGACCACTAAACACGACTCATATTTACATGTGATTTACTTTGACTATCTACGTATTCTGATTTTATTTTGTTTTCTGAAATCCTAAACAGAAATTGTTAAGCTGATAACAAACAGGTATTATAATGATTTGTTTCTAGATAATCACATAAAATGCGTGTACAAAATAACGGACCAACCTAATTTCCAGCATCTTATATTTTCCCTCCGTGTGCTTGCTACGGCTACTGTTATTTACATTCTTGTTTGACTGCTACTGCTTCTTTCTTAGTGATTTTTGCAGTTGTATGCATCTGTGATCCTCCCCTTTTGCTGTGGACTGACTGTTTATTTATATTAAAAACTTAGGTCTTGGCATTAATTGCTTTTGATCGGGCTTTGAATTATTTTTCAGGTTTTGGAGCGGATCGACCTAGGCCCAGCAGCTTGGGGAGCAGCTGCTGGAAACCCTGAATCTGCTGCTGCTGCCTATTATTATTTGCATTTTCGGATTTGTATTTTTTGGTATTTTTAATATTATCATTTTTTGTATTTTTGGACATCTTGGACACTATTAAATTGTAAATAAAAATAAATAGAATTTTTTTTGCCATTTTTGATACTATATTGCTTAAATAAATTATATAAACAAAATAAGATTAATAACAAGAAAAAGCAGTCGGGCCAAATACAAAGACGAGAACGGGCCAGACTAAACAAATACGCTAAAACGAGGCCCAAAAATAGAAAAATGGGCCTGTTGACTAAAAACGCTAAAAATTAACTTGAAATTGCATTCTCAAGCCCAAATTGAAACGACAAGCCCAATCGCGAGAAAAATGACTTTGGTAGTCCCAATTAGGTTCGACTAAATCCAAATACAAAGATTAAATTGAAGAACGCACGAAACGACCGATCGTTCGCGTGCATGCCTAATTTTAAAACAACGGTATTTCGATTTAGTTGAACAGGGTAATTGAAATTGGCTAGGATTAGTAACTGAGACGCCATACTGATAGTTCTCGTAATCACGCGACTTCAAAACACGATTTAAGTAAAATAAACGACTAAAACTAGAAGACGGACAAAATTGGGGTATAACAGCTGCCCCTCTTTATTTGGATTTTGACAAGGAATATGAATTGGCCGAAACATATTCCGAGGCAAAATAGAAATAAAGAATTCAGAAATTATACCAATTTTGTCTACCTAGAGAAACCTGAGGCAAAAAGGTAAAACGGGCACTTGGCGTGCAGAAAGCGGTAAACGGGCACTTGGCGTGCAGAAAAGCGGTAAATGGGCACTTGGCGTGCAGAAAGCGGTAAATGGGCGCTTGGCGTGCAGAAAGCGGTAAATGGGCACTTGGCGTGCAGAAAGCGGTAAATTGCCCAGGCTGCCTAAAACCTGTAATCCTTAAACGGACTCTTGGTGAATCCGAGTTTGCACGTGGCTTTGAGGAGCACGCTTCCTGTTGGCCTTTTCGAGCGACCGGGGGGATCGTCATCAGCTCCGGAACTGATATACTGATCAATGCACGGCGTCCACTGTATCTTAGGCTGATACAACTATTCCGTTGAACCTCACATGGGGCTGCGGTCCATCGCGTTGCTCGTACGCGACGTGAGACCTGGGCAGAAGGGAGCGATGATCTCTGTGCTCCAATCCGCAATGCGCGCTTGAGCGCTCTCTTTTCTTTTCTCTCCTTCTTTTCTGTTTCTCTCTTTTCTTTTTCTTTCTGAACTCCCAACTTGGGGGAACATTTTCTGGAATCTGGGCGCGCCAAGCAGACCGTTTTACTAGTACCATTGCTAGTTCGCGCTCCATCAGACCCATTGGTCCATCAGGCTTAGGCACGTCCTTCAGATCCCGTCGGTCCTTCAGTTTAACTCCAATCAATGCGCCAAGCATCGACTGTGAATTAGACCATCAGGGCCCCAGGAATTCTTATTTACTTTCGTTCTATGTCAATTCATTTTTTTCAAGAGTTTCTAAAAAACCATAGTCTTGACAAAATTAGTGTTTTTTTTATCTTTTATTCTATTTTGCTCGAGAAATTTGGAGACCCTTCATGTTTCCTAGTAAAATATAAATAAAGAGGGGCAGCTGTCATACCCTAATTTTGTCCGGCTAATTGAAAAAAATCAAAAAAAGTTTTTATTCTCGTTGTGTCACGTATCGTTTTAAGAGCATGTGTCTTTGGCACTCTCGTACAACGATTGTTCGATGCTCGTTTTATTTTATTTCGTTACTATTATCATTTAGCCTATTGTTATTTATGCGAATAATAATAATAATAATAATAATAATAATAATAATAATAATAATAATAATAATCGAAGAAGCTGAATAGTCGAAAATTTTTTATATATATATATATAAATACAGTTTTCTTTACAAATATGAGCCAAAAAAAATAAACAGCTAAAATAGTACAAAAATAATACAAAAAAATTAAAAAAAAATACAAAACTCCAAAAAAAGGGAAAAGAAGAAAAGGGGCGCAGCAGCTGGCTGCTTGCGCTAGCTAGGGTTTCCCCTTGGCTGTCCTTTTGATTCATTGTCCTTCCTTTGACTGTCCTTGGTGCCAGCTCTTGTCCTTTTTTTTCTTCTCCTCAAAGATGCTGTCCTTTTGCTGACTCAATGGCTGTCCTTTTGATTCCTCCGCACCACACCTATACCACACCAATGTGCCTATAAATACTGTGAACAGTAATACACAGGGGGGAGTCAGTGAAAAAAATACGCAGATACACAGACATACACACAGTAACAACAAAACGAAAATCAAAAAAAGGGAAGAGGAGAGATAAGCTGAGGTGAGAGGAAAGTGAAAGAAATGCTATCAGCAGCCGCATCACCTCACGGCCAGCCACCTCTTACCCCCACATCACCCCAATCAGCAACATCACAGCCGCCACCATAACCACCGAACACCCACATCCACCGCCATCACTCCTCCCTCACGGTCATCCACCACCAAACAACCACCACACTCTCTCTCCTTGCGAAACACCATGAGAACCACCGTGTACCACCACCGTGCCAACATCCCTCTCTCCATCGTCCTCACCGTCAATCACCATACCACCACGAACCATCTCCCTTCCTCTTCGATGTCCCTCTCTCTCATCACCGTCAAACCAACCCCCACCATCGCATTCCCCTCTCTCTCCACCGTCACTCATCTCCCCTTCCTTCTTCGTTTTTCGTTCGTCTCTCTCTCCGCCGTATTCCTCCCTCTCTCCGTCACCGTCCCTCTCCATAACCACCGTCCCCATTTCTCACTCCTCTCGCAGTCACTACCACGCCATCAACCACCACGTCGCTCTCTCTCTCGTTCACATTCCTGTTCGTCTCTCTCTCGTTCACCTCCCCGTTCATCTCTCTCTCCACCGTATTCCTCTCTCTCTCTCTCTCCTCGAAAGTTCATTTCTCTCTCCTCTGGAAGTGGGTAACAGCACCGTGAATAGAGGACAAGAGAAATTAGGGTTGAGTTTTTTTAGTTGTTGCCTTATATATACTGTGGGTTTAATTTGATTTTCCTTTTTAGTTCTGATCGCTTCTTACACCCCCTAGTTTAATGATTTAACCCCACACACAACAAGCCCATCCCTTTAAACACAGCTCAGTTCACAACTGCACCCCACTATTCTCAAATACAACCTCCTCGTGAACCACACCCCTTTTGTTTTCTAATATAACCCATTGCAGCTAATGACACCCCTGTGTTTAATCATGCAGTACCCCCTAGATGAGCCCATTCGCAGGCCATGATTCTAAAAGCCAAAAAACATCTGATTCATTTCTGGACCCCCTTTCGTTAATAGTATAACAGCCCTGCTGTTAACTGCATCTCCCTTATTACGGATTTGCAACCTACTCCGTTATTGTGAATGTTTTTCCTCATTTATCTTTTATTGCCATCAAAAACCATTTTTGTTAAAAAACTCCTAGTTTTCAAACACCAAATTTAATTTCACACCATCCATTTTACAACAACCCTAGTCTAAAGCCTTTGAAAATGAAACTTGGCTTGTATCTGAACGTACCCCTGTTTTTGACAAAGCGATACCCCTGTTGCTAGTTACACCCCTTTGTAGTTTTATTACAACCTATTTCGTTTTTATTACACCATGTTGCTTTCAAACTAATTTTCCTTTCTTTCAAACAGTCAAACTCACACAAAATAGTTTATTATTAATGGTCACTCTGAGTTTAACTTGTTTGATCGTTAATAACAACTATAGTTTTCAATTGAGCTATTATTGGCGACCACTCTGTTTTTACTTCTTTGGTATACTTATCCAAATTTCAAAATGCTTAACAATAAAAAACACCAACACACAAACATTTTCTACCCAAGAAATACGTGTGATTTGATTCTCTACCAAGAGATACGTAGGAGCAGAGGACGGCCGACCTCTGTCAATTGCATTAATAAAAAACCTTTTTTTCTTTTAATTTATTTCTTTCTTTTTTCTCAAAAAGTACAAAAAATAACTAACCGTTTATCGAGTTTTTTTTATTATTATAAGGGTAAAATCATTATTTTTGAATTAATAAATGTTTACACATTTAGTTAAAAGGTAACCTTCCTTAGGAAGGATGTCGTAGGGTGCTAATACATTCCCTACGCATAAACGACTCCCGAGCCTAAACCTGGTCCGCAAAACCCCTTATCCACTCAATAGGGATTTTCCAATGTTTGCCCTTAAACTAAACTTTGGTGGCGGATTCATTGTAAATTTCGAAGAATCCCTCCTCCGGATTTTTCGGTCGCTACATGTATTTATAGGTGGAAGTGTCAAAAAGGCGGGTAAAACCCCGACCGCAGGATGTAGGGTTTTGATCTCGTGTGTCCATTAGTTGCGGGTTAGGGATCATTCTCAGGGCCTATTAATCATAGTCTGCCTTTTAGACCGTTTGTTAATGGGCTTTGGCCGATCCAGAACACAACTCAAGTAGGTTTTACCCAAATGTTAGTTGTGTATAAGCAACTCATTTTTCTATTTGTACTTAATTTCAATTACAATTTAAATATGAAATTCAACCAACATGGTATAGCACAAATGGTAGATATTTGGGTTCAAGAGTTTGATCTCTAACCGCGTATGGAAAAATAGCTAATGAGATATGTTAAACTCCTAAATGGATATCAGAATCTCGGAGATTAATCTCAACAGTTGCGCGCAATCGATATATTGGTTTACCCAAAAAAAATATGAAATTGAAAAATAAATTATAACAAGGTTCATAAAAAATTATCCATAATGGTAAAAAATAATTATCATTTATTGTCATTAATGTATAACGATTATTATTGCCATTTATTGTTTTTTTATTATTTCCATAAATTAATTTTTTTAAATTTATTATTGCCATTATTACACGATGGTCATAATTCCATAGGTAGCATAATCCAAGACAATTTGAATGAGATAATCCGAATGGCTTCCAACTTAACAAATATACCGAGTTCAAATCCAATTTTGGAAATGCAATAATATTAAAACAGAGCGTGGAGTTCAGCGGTTGGGGCTGAAACTCCCTTAACCAAGGGTCGGGGGTTCGATCCCCGCATTGGGTACGGAGCAACGTTAAAACTCTGGCCCAGCTGTCCTGCCCCTCGAGGCACCTATAATGAGTGAGAGATTAGTCACTGCTGTCCGTGTGGTGGATACCCGAGTTTACCCAAAAAAAACACTTGAGGAAAATTTTTACCGCCTATTATAATATTATCTCGCTCGAGAGATTAGTTTTTATAATTGCACGCCAAACATGGGTTTTACGAGAACCTAACATTGGTGTTATTGTACCATGGAAGATGCTATTGCGACATGGCGTTTCCCCTCACACTTCCACTCTTATTGGCAGTGTGACTGAGAAACTAACGATTACAACTCAGCATCCACATAAGCCGAGACCTCCGGTTACTCTATCTTCTGGATAAGAAAAAAATCCACACAATTATTTTTATTTTTTGATTAAAAAAGTCCACACAATTATTTCAACTTTCAACACTTGACAAATAGTCGCAAAACATATCCAGAGCACCACAAAAACCAATGGCCACAATATTCTCATCGCCACCCCCCATTTTCACTTCCACCACCTCCCCCACCACAATCACAACCACCACACCAAAAACCTTCCTCTCTTTCAACCACAAACCTCTAACCACCACCTTAACCACCGCAGCAGCAATCGCGACAATCCTCACCACATCTCCACCTTCATTTGCCTCCGTCGATTCAACAACCTACAATATCTACTACGGCACCGCCGCAAGCGCCGCCAATTACGGTGGCTACGGAGGAAATTCAAACAAAAAAGACTCAGCAGAATACATCTACGAAGTACCAGAAGGATGGAAAGAAAGATTAATTTCAAAAGTCGAGAAAGGAACAAATGGAACAGACAGTGAATTCTATAACCCTAAAAAAAGAACAGAGAGAGAATACTTAACTTTCCTTTCTGGATTTCGTCAATTAGCTCCAAAAGATACTGTTTTGAATAACTTAGCACTTTCTGATGTTAATTTGCAGGATATTATTGCTAATGCCGATGGATTGAGTTCTGAAGAAGTTAAAGATGAAAATGGACAGGTTTATTATGTTTATGAAATTGATGGTGTTGGTACTCATAGTTTGATTTCTGTTACTTGTGCTAGGAATAAGCTCTATGCTCATTTTGTTAATGCTCCTACTCCTGAATGGAATAGGGATAAAGATGTTCTTACTCATGTTCATAAGTCTTTTAAGACTGTGGGATCCTCTTAGTTCATTGTATAGATAATGTGTTGTGTGATGAATTTGAAACTACTTTTATGAACCCTATATATTGAGTTTTTGCTATGATTACTGAGTCTGGATCTTGCATGCACACGTTTTGTGTGGTTTGAGGTTGAATCTAATTTGTGTTTTTGCTTCAAAACTCTGTTTTGTTGTTACTCCCAAAATCTAGCTAAGAATGTGATTATTTTTGGCTGCAATGTTATAGTTGTGAAGTATCAACTTACTTTGTCGATGACCGATAGATTTAAGAATGTATATGTTAGAAAGAAAAATAAAAGAGGGGCAGTTACAACTGATGGAGCGACAGTTACCCAGGATGGGTCACCAAGGGCGCCAGTTATCATTGACTGTGCGCCTTAGTGTAGTGGGCGTTGTAATTGCCAGGCGCCTTGGGCGCCAGTTACTCCTGGTAGTTACTATTTTGCTATATTGTATTTATGTTGTCTTTTCAGATTCTGTAGGATTAGGCAAGTTAATATTTTGGAAGTTATTTCCTTTGGGAGGCCCTGAGCACCTCGAATCGCTCAAGATATCATTTTACTTGCTTCTGTAATCACAGGAATCACCCTGATTCCTTGTAATCATTCCTATTTCAGTAATATTATCCAGAGTATAACTCTGTGTTTATCATAAATTCTCAATTACTGAGTTGATATCTATTAATTTGGTATCAAAGCACTAGTCTTGGTGCAGTTTATGGTAACTACGAGAAGCAACATGGAGAACCGTATGACAGCATTGGAACAAAGGTTTGGGGGAATGGAAACTGTTGTTGCAGAAATATTGCAACGTCTGAGCGAGACCACAATCAGACCCCGTCGCAGGCACCATCCTCGTAGTGGTGAAGTAACTGCCGAAGATACTTCTCCAATACGATCACACTCCAGTTCTGGTGACAGTGAGCGTCACAGGCATCATTACCGTGGTGGACGACGCAAGTTGGAGATACCTGTATTCTCTGGAGATGACGCACATGGCTGGTTGGTGCGAGTGGAGAGGTATTTTCGCATCAATGGCGTGCGTGAAAGAGAGAAGTTGGACGCGGTGGTCGTTGCCATGGAGGGGAGTGCACTGAATTGGTTTCAATGGTGTGAAGAGGAGGCCCCTTTACGCACTTGGGATGAATTTAAGAATGCTGTGAAAAGAAGTTAAATCCAGGCAGTCTCAACAACCCCATGGGACCCTTATTGTGTCTCAAACAAGGAGAGACTGTTAAGGAGTATAGAGAGAAGTTTGAGTCCTACATTGCTCCCTTACAACGCCATGAAAGAGTGTTGTTGGACATCATTTTCCTTAATGGGCTGAAGGATGAAATACAAGCGGAAGTGAAGTTGTATGACTATGAAGATTTATTAGATTTGATGGATCGTGCCTTGTTGGTAGAAGAGAAGAACGAGGCGATGAACAAGAAACCGCAGCAGTGGAAGGAAAAAGGCGAATGGAAGGGGAATAGTTCCAAATTCCGTGCCACATGGGGAAACCCAAGTGAGAAAAAGGAAGGAGGAAAGTGGGGAAACAAGGATGGAAGGGAAAGAAACTAAGTTCTACGGAGTTAAAAGAGAGACATCAGAAGGCCTTATGTTTCAAGTGTGGTAAGAAGTGGAACCGAGAGCATGTGTGTAAATTTAAACAGATGAAACTCATGCTGTGTGAAGTGGAAGGGGACTCGGAGGATGAAGAGGTGGAAGAGCAGGAAGATACAACAGTTGTTGAAATGAAAACTTTGCAACTGTCTTTGCAAAGTAAGGAAGGACTTACATCAAATAAGTCTTTCAAGGTGTGGGGTGTGATCAGGGGAAGGAGAGTGTTAGTTCTCATTGACTCTGGGGCAACCAACAACTTCATTGCTCCTAAGTTAGTGCAGGAATTGAACCTTCCAATGATGGATACTCATGTGTATGTTGTAGAGGTAGAAACGGGTGAGATGGTGAAGAATAAGGGAGTGTGCAGAGATTTGATTTTCACAGTGCAGGAAGCTGAAATTCAACAACATTAGTTAGGTGGTGTAGAGGCAGTTTTGGGAATGGACTGGCTCATAAGTTTGGGGAATATTGAGGCAAATTTCATAAACTTAACTCTGAAGTGGCAGCATGGGAATCCTCACCATGTATGTCATCAAGGGCGATCCTGCTCTGTGCACCGTGCAAGTGTCATGGAAAACAGTTCTAAAAGCAATGCAAGGAGATGGTATGGGATTCTATGTAGAATGCTCAGAAGATGGAGAGGGAAAGGCACAGACAGATATTCATGACAGAGTGTGGGAGGAGATACTTTCTAAGTTTCCAGAAGTGTTTCAACCACCCACTGGATTACCACCACCAAGAGCTCATGACCACGCAATCATATTGAAAGAAGGGACTGCTATACCCAACATACGTTCATAGAGGTATCCTTTTTATCAAAAGAATGAGATTGAGAAAATAGTTAGTGAGATGCTGGATGCTGGGATTGTTAGACACAACACTAGTCCATTTTCAAGTCTAGTAATTTTAGTTAAGAAGAAAGATGGTGGTTGGAGGGTTTGTACTGATTATAGGGCATTGAATAAGGTGACTGTGCCCAATCAATTCCCTATTCCAGTCATAAATGAGTTGTTGGATAAATTTGGGGGAGCGGTGATATTTTCCAAGTTAGATTTGAAATCCGGCTATCATCAAATTAGAATGAAGGAAGATGACATAGCCAAGACAGCTTTTAGAACTCATGAGGGGCATTATGAGTACCTTGTGATGCCTTTTGGGCTCACTAATGCACCCTCAACATTCCAAGCCTTGATGAATGAAGTATTAAGACCTTACTTGAGAAGTTTGTGCTGGTTTTCTTCGATGATATCTTAATTTATAGCAGCAGTGTCGAATCTTACTTTGAGCATTTGAGACAGGTTCTGAAATTGTTGAAGGAAAATCAATTGGTTGCTAACAGAAAGAAGTGTCTTTTCGGTCAAGAGCAGGTGGAATACTTAGGGCATCTAATATCTTGGAAATGAGTGACTGCAGATCCCAAGAAGATAGATGCTATGGTACAATGGCCAACACCTAAGGACATTAAGGGCCTTAGAGGGTTCATTGGGCTCACTGGGTATTACAGGAAATTTGTCAAGAACTATGGAAAGATAGTTTGGCCTTTGACTCGATTATTGAAGAAAGATAGCTTGGCCTTCACTCGATTATTGAAGGACAGCTTTATGTGGAATGAACAAGCCCAACTAGCATTTGAGGCCCTCAAGAATGCTATGACTACCAATCTAGCACTTACTGTCCCTAACTTTGATAAAGAACTAGCCGTATACCCGTACATACGCACGGGTGTTGTAGTGTTATTTTTATTAATGGACTTAGACATAATTTAATTAGTCTGAACATTACCCCGTGAAAATCAAGACTAATTTTAAGTAGATAAACAAAAAGTTTCAAATTGTAATTGAGTTAGTCCAAACATTACCCCGTGAACATTTAACAGCAATATGTAATATTTTCGTACAGGTTAGAAAACAAAATTTTATTAAAGTTTCAAATTTTCTAAATTGTAATATTTTCGGTATAGAGTAAATAAAACTTATTGATAGAGGAAAATGGAATATTAAAAATGAAGGAGACATGTAGATGAAATTAAAGTAGATATATTCTGAAAAATAGAAAAATGAGATAGAGTTAGAAGAAGAAAGAGGAGGAGAGAGTGAAAAAATGTGTGAGAAAGATTGAAAAAATTTGAAAAAATATATTAGAGAGCGTGATAAGTAATATTTCTTGTAGAGATTAGAAAACAAAATTGTAGTAATGTTTCAAATTTTACAAATTGTAATATTTTTCGTAGAGACTAAATAAAACTTATTGACAGAGAAAAAAAATAGAATATTAGAAAAATGAAAGAGAAATATAGATGAAATTAAAGTAGATATATTGTGAAAAATAGAAAAATGAGATAGAGTTAGAGGAAGAAAGAGGAGGAGAGAGTGAAAAAATGTGTGAGAAAGAGTGAAAAAGTTTGAAAAAGTATATGAGAGAGTGAAAAAGTTTGAAAAAAGTGTGAGAGAAAGTGAAAAATTTGAAAAAGTATGTGTGACTGAAAAAGTTTGAAAAAGTGAAAAAGTTTGAAAAGGAAAAAAGTGAAATTACATAAATATCATAAAATTGTTTAGTTGGGAAAATAGTAAGATTGGTATTTTGGTAGTAGGTTAATTGTATAGATAGATAGTAGATTTGTAGTGGAGACAGATGCTTCTGGGAAAGGGATAGGGGTTGTCCTAATGCAAGAGGGCAGGCTTATTGCCTTTATGAGCCAAAGGCAATAAGAGAATGATGTAGCTGATGCATTATCTAGAAAATTACAGTTTTATGCTATTACAACTGTGCACTGTGAGGCGTGGGAATGACTGGAAGAAGAGATCATGGTTGATGAGCATTAAGGGCAATTGTACAAGACTTATTAGGTGACTCTAGTAGCCACCCAGGCTACAAACTGAAGAAGGGCAGATTATACAGAGAACAGAATTGTTCTATCCAGAAATTCACCTAGAATTCAATGGATTTTGAGTGAGATGCATGACACAGCTATTAGAGGGCATTCTGGTTTCTTTAGAACATACAAGAGGATTGCAAGCTTAGTGTATTAGGAAGGAATGAGAAGGGTGATTCAGGAGAATGTTCAAGCTTGTGAAGTATGTCAAAGGAATAAATATCAAACATTGAGTCCAGGAGGACTGCTGCAACCACTTCCGGTACCCTCTCAAATTTGGAGTGATATCTCCATGGACTTTATAGGAGGACTACCTAAAGCTATGGGTATGGACACTATTATGGTAGTGGTGGATAGGCTTATTAAATATGCGGGTTAAAGTGCTCCCGGAGTCCCTTATCTTTATTTAAAGTAACGAATTAGTCCTTTTTATTTTTTTGTCCCAAATAAGTCCTTTATCTTTCAAATTTTTGACACATAAATCCTTTTCCGTTAACAGTGCTGATTTATGTGTCAAAAAAAGGATTTATGTGTTAAAAATTTGAAACATAAAGGACTGATTTGGGACAGAAAATGATTTATGTGTCAAAAATTTAAAACATAAAGGACTGATTTGGGACAAAAAAAAATATAAAGGACCAAATCGTTACTTTAAACAAAGATAAGGGATCCCGGGAGCACTTTAGCCTAAATATGCTCACTTTATAACTATTTGCCATCCATACACAGCCAAGGACATTGCTGAAATTTTTGTGAAAGAGGTAGTGAAATTACATGGTTTCCCAAATTCCAATGTATCTGATCGTGACAAGATCTTCCTGAGCTCATTTTGGGCAGAACTGTTCAAGCAACCAGGTACAAAACTAAAGTACAGCAGTGCATACCATCCACAAACTGATGGACAAACTGAAGTGGTGAATAGATGCTTGGAGACGTATTTTGTAACTAATATATTTTTGTAAAGATTATTAGTTTATTATTTATTTATTAGCATTACAAAATATTAGTTATGATTTATTATTATTATTATTATTATTATTGATATAATTATATAGTTTTATAAGGTTTAGACGTGTTTTAAAGTGGAAAAGAAAAAGTATTAGATATTAACTTTGTAGCTTAACGTTGCAGTCCATTGTTTATTCTTTTATTTTTTTCAACTTTACTAGCTGCACCCCTATTTTCACACCACGCACCCTCCCAACAGCACTTAATCATAAATTTGCGTACTGTTCATCTCCTTCAAGCTATCGTACGCAGAACTCAGCGCCGCCACCACCAAATTTCAAGAAACTTCTCTCTTCGATTTCTCAATGATTTGATCACGAAATAACACCAAACTTCGTAATCCTACACAAAATTGACCTCTGAATTCTTCTATTATCGGTTCCTTCAACCGTGGCTCCGTTTGTGCCGTACTTTCTTCAATGACGAGCTGTAATTGCCGTTTTCTGGCCATCACGACATTCGTTTCGAAAAATGCAAATCGTTTTCGGATTCTACACGTCGAAACCTTCGGGAAGCACCAAACCTTCTTTCGTTTCGTTGAAGTTGACGTCGAACCCCTCGTGACCTGTTGTTCGGTGAGACGCTCTTCGGTCAGTCTTTTTATTTCGTTTTACTCTCGTTTTAGTTTTAATAATTCTCAAAAATTATTTAGAACTGGTTGTATATGTTTTTCAGCTACTTTTCGCTTCGCGAGTGACCCGTAGATCTTCCGTGTGCTCGTTCAGTGCTAATTTCTTTACTGTGGGTGATTCAGCTCTGCTTTCAGTGTTAATATAATTCTTACTTATCCAGGTAAGAAGGGGGGGGGGGGGTGATAACTAGGGAACATGGTAGTTTAAGATGCAATTGACATAACTGGGATGTCCCATGATCCCTATGTCTGACGCTAACAATATATTTCCGTGTAAACCATTGTATGAGCAATGGGTTTTATATGTCTTATTTTATAATTTGGTTTTGTCCTTGAGGGAGCAAGAACTCTATTCTAATGTGTTGACGTTGATGATATGTGTGGCTTTGAGCATCTTTTGCTTATACGTTGTTGTTGATGTTGTTTTTGTCGTTGTTGTTACGATTGTTGTTGATGATGATAAGAGACCAATTCAATGTCATTGGGTCTCGTTGTTAAGGCCTAAGGGCTAACCTCTTTAGAAGAAATATGATTGTTAGCATGGTTGTAATTGGGTAATAATGATTGCTGAACCCTAGAGTAGTTGACCTTATTAGATATTTGATATAGTTGATGTTGAAAATCTATGGTTAGATAGCTCTAAGTTTGGAAACTAAAGATGAGCTCATGATTTAGTCGTCTCTAAGTTCATGAGCCAGGTTAGAATGTAGAATAAAAGACTAAATTGTTGAGATTGACGTCCCTAAGCATGTTAATGGTTAACTTTAGATTAAGAATGACTTGTAGTGACTTATAGGCATGACCGAGAATGACAATCGATTAAGTTGATGTTTTTAGTTGATTGGAGCAATGGGAAGTATTTAAGATACAATTTAGAGCCTCTTAACTAAACTAATTAAGACTAATTTGTGAATAGATTAGAACTATTAAAATTACCTAAGAGGCCATCTGAAACCTATTTGTTGAATAAGACTAAGTTGATAATGGATTAAAACTATTAAAATTACCTAAGAGATCTTTTGAAGCCAAGTAGTTGAACAAGACGAAGCTGTTAATGGATTAGGACTATTGTAGGAATGTTTTGCATGATGTTTGACCCTTTCTAAGCTAGTTGTCGGTAACCTTGACCATAGATGTGTTGACCAAGCAACTTCAAACACAAGAGGGGGGTGAATTGTGAAATTAAAAATAGCACTTAAAAATAAAGTCTTTAAAAGCAAGTTGATCAAGTAAAGTAAATTGCTTAAGAAAATGTTTTGATTCGAATAAGAGCGATAAGGAAATAAATATAACTTGCAGGGAAAATAAAAGAGATGAAGGGAAGGAAGAAGACACGCAAAGTTTTATCCTGGTTCGGTCACCTCCTAGTGCCTACGTCCAGTCCCCAAGGAAAACTCCAAGGGATTTTAATCAATCACTAGCTTTTAAAACAGGTTCAGCTAGAAACCTTTATAACCAACGACCTTTTTACAAAAACCCGGGATATCACCTCCCTATGTAACAGACCTTTAAAAACCTAGAGATATCACCTCTCTATGAAAACACCAAGAGATATCACCTCTCTTGAATAACTTGGGATCACACCCAACCAAGAGATATCACCTCTCTTGAATACCTTGGGATCACACCCAAAAATAAGAAACACAAAGGATTTTGATAACACACTCAATAGTGTGGATAAAACAAATTGAAGCACAAGTTTACAATTCAAACTATATGAAATATAAATCTCTCAAAAATAAAATAGCAAGTGTAAGAGTAGTGTGAGTGATGAGAAGAATAATAGATCTCAGATACAAGTGTGAGTGTGGTTGCGAGTGAAGAGTGAGGCTGCTATTTATAGGCGTATAGAAAATATGACCGTTGAAACATTTATGGAAAATGTGAGAATTGATTGTTTGCCTGAATGAACTGAAATTGACAATCGATTATATGCTTGAGAATGAGTAAAATGCAAATCGATTATGTGCTTAAAACAAGGGATGTGCAAATCGATTATATGCTTATTTAAAACATGAGAGAATCGATTAGTTGCTTCCTTAAAAGAAAGAGGAAATCGATTATGCTTTTTTTAAGGACATGGATGAATCAATTATGTGCTATGTTAAAAATATGAAAGAATCGATTATGTGCCTGTTTAGATGCTAGGAATCGATTATGTGCATCAAAGGAAAAAGGAAAGAATCGATTGTGAAGCTAAAATAAAAGAGAGAAGGAATCGATTCTTTGCTTGAATCAGGAAGTGTTGAAATCGATTTCTTGCTTGAATATGGCATGCTAAAATCGATTGAATGCCTTCCTAAAAACACGGATCACTCCCTTATACCATAAGAATCGATTGTATGCATGCAACAATCGATTATATGCTTTCCAAAAATCATTTTCATATCATATGTGCTTGTCCTATTCAATTATGCATGCATGGGATTTGTTTTAAAAATATTTTCATGTAAAATTATTTTTATGAAACATATTGTGAGTGTGTGATTTATTTTATATTTAGAGAGCTTTATTTTCACTTACAAATTGTCCTAATACACACACAACAGTAGAACCACTCTTGACTTGATCTTGATTACATTTTTTCGCTTTTTGCAGTCTAGTCCCTTTTGACTTTCTTTTGTCAATCATCAAAACCAGATTATTCCTGTCAAGGCATATATTCACATTCTCCCCCTTTTTGATGATGACAAACATCTTTAGGAGGGATTTACTCAATGAAAGGGTTAGAATAGAAATATTTAGAAACAGTGTATATATAAGAGATAAGCGCAGATTATACTCCCCCTTTCTATATGCAAACATTTAAAGAATACTCCCCCTGAAACATGCAAATCACATAACTCTCCCCCTTTTGGCATTATCAAAAAGCGGGAAAAATAAATAAATCATGTCAAGGCATATATTCAAACGATAAGTGAAAATCAATTTGCATGAAATTTTCAAAAGCCTCATTTTGGAACTCACCACCGTGATCACTTCGGATAGATGCAATGATCTTATCAAGTTTTCGAAAAGCATCAAAAGCGTCGTTTTTATGAAAAATAAACAAGGTCCATGTATAGCGAGAGTAATAACGAGTGCATAGTAATTTCAATCATAAGACAAGTATAAGAATCAAGCACAACCTTATTACCTTTGTTGCACAGATTACTAATACTTAGCAAGTTATGCTTCAAGCCTTCAACTAACAGTGCATTTTCAAAACAGGATTTGGTTTCTTACCAATAGTGCCGACGCCACTAATTTTACCTTTTGTATTGTCATAATGAAACACAAGTCCGCTTCTTTTTCGAGCTAAATGAGAGAACTTCTCTTAGTCTCCTGTCATGTGCTTTGAACAGCCGCTATCTAGATACCACTTTGAGCTTTTCGCTTTCAAGCACACCTACAACACAAAATCAATTTTTGGCTTTTGGTACCCAAATCATCTTGGGTCCTTTTGGGTTCGTCTTGGAAATTGTGCCCTTTGGAATCCCCTTCCATTTCTCATTCATATCAATATTCTTTCTTGCATTACAAATAGAAGATGTATGACCTTTTCTACCACAATAATAACATTTTGTAAAAGGGCTACTAGAAGTTTTGTTTGGGCAAAAAAACTTTTTGAAAGATTTTTCATGATTCCTTGGTTGATAGCCCAAACCAGCTTTATCATATGTTCCCCTTTGATTTCCTAAAATGATATTTAAATTATCTCTTCCCCTGGTGAATTTTGCAAGAGTGTTGTGTAAATCATCAACTTTATTTTTCAACACATTGCACTCTTCACACTTGAGAGTATTCTCCTTTTTATTTTCATAAGAGTTGCAAGAGGATACTTTACTTATGAAAATTTGTTTTTCTTTAAGAGCATCTATTTCCTTGTTTAAAGTTTCAGTTTTGGATTGAAGAGTGGAAATAGTTTTATTAGACTTTGAAACAATTTTCCTAAGTTTAGTTGACTCATTATTTAGTTCTTCACAAATACTAAGCAACTCATCATAAGTTAAATCACGTTCAGTTTCAAAGGAGTTTACCTCATCTTCCTCATGCTCTGCCATGAGACATAGTTTTGCTTCCTCTTCTTCAGATTCATCGGATGACTCCATGTCATTTTCATCCAAAGTGATATACGCCCTTCTTCCTTTTGATTTCTTTCGAAGATCTCTATCCGGTTTCTCATATTTTTGACTTTGAGGACAATCCGGCTTTATGTGCCCCTTTTTACCACATTTATAACATGTTGGGTTGAAGGAAGTTCCTTCCTCATTTTTGCTTTGAGGATTTGGTTTACCTTTATACCTTATGAACTTTTTGAACATTCGAACCATTTCACTCATGTCTTCATCACTTTCATTGGAGCTATCATAACCTTCCGTGTCACTTTCTTTGATACATGCTTTTAGCGAAAGTCCTTTATTTTTCTTTTCACCTTCCTCACTTTCAATGAGTCGATTTAATTCGAGCTCATGTTCCTGCAATTTACCAAACAAGGTGGTTAAGTCCATAGAAGATAAATTTTTAGATTCCGAGATAGCTGTCGCTTTGGGTTGCCAATTTCTATTTAGGCATCGCAGAACTTTATTGGTTAAATCCTCATTTTCGAAGGATTTTCCAAGGCCTCTAAGATGGTTAACTATATGGATGAAACGTTTGTTTAGTTCTTGGATGGTTTCACCCGGTTTTATCTTAAATAGTTCATACTCATGAGTTAATGTGTTCATTCTAGCCCTTTTGACCTCGGTAGTACCTTTATGGGTCACTTGAAGGGCGTCCCACATTTTCTTGGCGGTTTTACAATGTGATATGCGATAGAACTCATCGATGCTTAACGCAGTTGTAATGATGTTCTTAGCTTTCAAATTGTATTGAACCTTTTCTTTTTCATCTTTGGTCCAAAGAGATCTAGGTTTGTTGTAACACCCGTTTCTTCCCATCATATTATTGGTAAAAATATCAGAGTTTTTAAACAATTAAACGAGCGCCACATTTACATCTTGAAAATCACCACGAAAACATACTGCAAAAATAATTATCTTTCATTCAATAAGCAGCGGAAAATAAAGGGGTTTTCAACTTCGACAACAGTAACTTCAAAAATGGTTCACAGCGGAATAATCGAACAACCATAACTCCAGTTCAATAAAATAACAACATCGGAATTCATAGCCATAAATAAGCGTTCGCCCATCCCCAAGTGTTACATATCAGAGCGACACGACCCGACTCGATTACATGAAGGTGAACTGCCTTCATTCACGGTTACCTGCACGTTACCAACATAGGGGTAACATTCAAACAGAATGGGTGAGATATCACACTATATAATAGGATACATGAAAATCAATATACAAAGGCACGTCATGGTATCCATTCAGCAACATACAGCAATCAACATCATTATAAACACACAGTTATGCTCACAATGCGGATGAGACTCAAATGCACGGCACACCTCCCCTGAATGCATGTGGTACCAAAATCAAGCCCATAAATAGAGACATCTCGTCGTCGTCGTAATCATAACTCGTCGTGTTTGAGCATAGCTCCTCGTCGTAAATATGCCATGCATGCGACACTATGCAAATGCACAAACAAACAACAACAACTGCATAGCACGCAACAACATCAAAACAACAATGGCCATAGGCCTACATCACGTCACCTGCCCATAAATAGAGGCAACTCGTCGTCGTCATATAAACATCGTCGTCACCAATTACAACTTAACAATTTATAGCGCTTTGGCCACATCACCACAATTTGCAACATCACAACAATTTGGCTTAATCACATACTCAACATCATTTTAATTGACAACACCTAGGACAGCACCTACCGGGCCGCCACACGGGCGCCCAGCTATCAACAACCACGGACAAGCAGCCGATACTTAACCATTAAATCAACAGACACGCTTAAAAATTAACGGCACCAGAAACAGTCACTTTTGCCTTAAAATTAGAATATTCAGTTAGGTCTCTGGATAAGCTTTCCAAAACATTTTAGAACGTCCAAATCGGACTCCCGGATTAAAAGATATTGCGAAAACAAAATTGTTTACAGTGACAGCAAAAACAGTGACAGCAAACATGACCTAACTTGTGTCACCTCTAGAATTATCAAAACTCAGTCAAATGACATGGGAGTTGAGCCTAACCCGATAAAAATTGAGTGTAGTTTTCAATGAATCAAGAATCATTCAAAACGGAGTTCAAACGAAAACGTTATACACGAAATACCGAACCTATATCCAGATTGTTTCCAGAATTTTAACATAACTTGTGACACCTATAACTCGAGCTATAAAACTCCAAATGCAACCAAACTAGTGCCAAATTAACAAGAATTAAGTCTAGTTTCTAAAAAGGTAAACCACATAATTTTCGGACCACTAGATTGTTCCCAGTTACTGTATAACCGAACCTATACTCAGATGGTTTCCAGAATTTTAACCTAACTTGCAACACCTTTAACTCGAGCTATACAACTCCAAATGCAACAAAATTAGCGCCAAATTAACAAGCATTAAGTCTAGTTTCTAAAAAGGTAAACCACATAATTTTCGGACTGCTAGATTGTTTCCAGAATACACGCAGAATGCGCCCTACAACCAGAAATTTTGTTTAAAATCAACAACACACAACACCAAACACCAACAATCACATCCAAATCAACATCAAACATGTTAATCATCACCAATCATGTCTAAACACCATTAATCACATTTAATCACCGTCAAAACACATTTAATCATCACCAATCACATACAATCATCATCAATCATGCTTGGACATCGTCAATTCATGTTTAAACACTTTTAAGCACATATATTCATCATCAAACATAATCAATCCTTAAAATTAAGGTTCTCTAATCTTAATCACCTAGGGTTCCATTAACCACCCCACATAGAGACATTCATATAACCCATTAGATAGATAGAATCCCACCCTTACCTTGTTTTTGAAGAACTCGAAATCCTTGCTTGCCTTAGCCCCCTCTCAATTCGCGACTTCCCTCTTCTCTTCTCCTCTCTAGCGCCGTCCTCTTCTCTCTATTCTCACTCTCTCACTTTGTTTTTCTAATTATGTGAGCAAAACCCTAAAAATTACCTATTTATACTTAGTTAGTCTTATGGGTTTTTCTACTTAGCTTATGCCACTTAACTCAAGCCCTTTTCCTTTTAACATCTCACTCCTTACCAATACCAACCCCCACACAAAATAACACACATAATAATATATATTTATTTTATTATTTTTCTACCACATAAATCCTAATTAATTAATTAAATAATTAATCAATTATTTTGGGGCGTTACATTTGTTCACCATTACATCATTAACAGGATGAGTGGGAACAAACAGACCAATTATGACAGCATCCCAAATATCACAATCTACTGCCTCAATAAAATTTTCATTCTTGTTTTCCAATAATCATACCCTTCACCATTGAAAGATGGGGGTCTGTTTAAGGAGTCATTGTTTGAAGTCATCTTGCCTCTTGAGACAGTTAGTCTTTACCAAGAGTCTAGCTTTGATACCACTTGTTGACCAAGTGACTTCAAACACAAGAGGGGGGTAAATTGTGAAATTAAAAATAGCACTTAAAAATAAAGTCTTTAAAAGCAAGTTGATCAAGTAAAGTAAATTGCTTAAGAAAATGTTTTGATTTGAATAAGAGCGATAAGGAAATAAATATAACTTGCAGAAAAAATAAAAGAGATGAAGGGAAGGAAGAAGACACGCAGAGTTTTATCTTGGTTCGGTCATCTCCTAGTGCCTACGTCCAGTCCCCAAGGAAAAATCCAAGGGATTTTAATCAATCACTAGCTTTTAAAACAGGTTCAGCTAGAAACCTTTACAACCAAAGTCCTTTTTACAAAAACCCAGGATATCACCTCCCTATGTAACAGACCTTTAAAAACCTAGAGATATCACCTCTCTAAGAAAACACCAAGAGATATCACCTCTCTTGAATAACTTGGGATCACACCCAACCAATAGATATCTCCTCTCTTGAATACCTTGGGATCACACCCAAAAATAAGAAACACAAAGGATTTTGATAACACACTCAATAGTGTGGATAAAACAAATTGAAGCACAAGTTTACAATTCAAACTATATGAAATATAAAGATCTCAAAAATAAAATAGCAAGTGTAAGAGTAGTGAGAGTGATGAGAAGAATAACAGATCTCAGATGCAAGTGTGAGTGTGGTTGAGAGTGAAGAGTGAGGCTGCTATTTATAGGCGTATAAAAAATATGACCGTTGAAACATTTATGGAAAATGTGAGAATCGATTGTTTGCCTGAATGAACTGAAATTGACAATCGATTATATGCTTGAGAATGAGTAAGATGCAAATCGATTATGTGCTTAAAACAAGGGATGTGCAAATCGATTATATGCTTATTTAAACCATGAGGGAATCGATTAGTTGCTTCCTTAAAAGAAAGAGGAAATCGATTATGCTTTCTTTAAGGACATGGATGAATCGATTATGTGCTATGTTAAAAATATGAAAGAATCGATTATGTGCCTGTTTAGATGCTAGGAATCGTTTATGTGCATCAAAGGAAAAAGGAAAGAATCGATTGTGAAGCTAAAATAAAAGAGAGAAGGAATCGATTTTGCTTGAATCAGGAAGTGTTGAAATCGATTTCTTGCTTGAATATGGCATGCTAAAATCGATTGTATGCCTTCCTAAA
The DNA here is from genome assembly GCA_039519185.1 of Astragalus membranaceus. NCBI lineage: Eukaryota > Viridiplantae > Streptophyta > Magnoliopsida > Fabales > Fabaceae > Astragalus > Astragalus membranaceus. The sequence continues at coordinate 170,579,161 of CM076848.1, read as the reverse complement.
AACATGGATCACTCCCTTATACCATAAGAATCGAGTGTATGCATGCAACAATCGATTATATGCTTTCCAAAAATCATTTTCATATCATATGTGCTTGTCCTATTCAATTATGCATGCATGGGATTTGTTTTAAAAATATTTTCATGCAAAATTATTTTTATGAAACATATTGTGAGTGTGTGATTTATTTTATATTTAGAGAGCTTTATTTTCACTTACAAATTGTCCTAATACACACACAACAGTAGAACCACTCTTGACTTGATCTTGATTACATTTTTCCGCTTTTTGCAGTCTAGTCCTTTTTGACTTTCTTTTGTCAATCATCAAAACCAGATTATTCCTGTCAAGGCATATATTCACAGGATGATGATTGAGAGTATAAGAGTCATAGGAGCCTTAGTAAATATCAAATAACGAGTGAAGTTGGGATTATAGGCATTGAATCAAAACGACTACATATGAATATAAGGATGGCGTTATTATATAGAGTTAGCGGGAACTTGGGTAATAGTTATGACCAGAGATGATGACCATAGTGACCCCCTAGTTGATGGTGATACTCGAGATGATGATTATAGAACAAATGACCCCTAGTTGTTGATGATATCCTCGGACTTAGGAGTTCTTAGAGAAGTTGATGATGATGATGTTTAAGAAACCTTGTCGCAGTATGGGCAAGGACTCGTCGCAGTATGGGCGAGCCGTACCTCAAAGGATGGTGATGATGATAGGTGTTGTTGTTGTCGTTAGTAAGGGCATTATCGGGCAAGGTATCCCGGTCCTCATAGTCCTCTTTTGGGTGTTCTTCAGGGCATTATCGGGCAAGGTATCATGTTCGAGTGTCTCGGTCCTGTTGTTCTTGTAGGGCATTATCAGGTAAGGTATCCCGTTCGGGCAAGGTATCCTGGTCCTCATAGTCCTCTTCCTGCTGCTCTTCGTAGGGCGTTATCGGGCAAGGTATCCCGTTCGGGCAAGGTATCCCGTTCAGGCAAGGTATCTCGGTCCTATTGTTGTTGTTCTCGTAGGGCGTTATCAGGAAAGGTATCCCGTTCGGGCATAGTATCTCAGTCCTATGGTTGTTGTTGTTGATGATGATTGTAAAGTAGTATGTGGCAAGGTGTCATGATCCTGTTGTTGTTGTTGTTGTTGTTGTTGCTGTTGCTGTTGCTGTTGCTGTTGCTGTTGCTGTTGCTGTTGTTGTTGTTGTTGTTGTTGTTGTTGTTGTCGTCCTATGACCGTACATGAGGTCGCGACACTAGGATTGGCTGAAGATTAGTTAAGGATTGTTGTGCATGTGTGTTATGAAAGTTGTATCGACTACTATTGATTGTTTTCTTGTTATGTGATTTTCTCACTCTTCTTCCCTGGTGGCTACTCGTGTGCCATTGTGCACGTTTAGGTGAAGACCTTGCTGGTTATGAAGAGCATATCGACGTGGATGCCGATGAGTAGTTCGTGATGATGAAGACTTTTAATTGCTTTTGGTTTTTGTTATTGTTTTTTTGAAAGAGTTGTGATGAAGTGGTAAAAGCTTTGAGATATGTGACACATGGATTTCACGGGGTTTTTCTATACTTTCGCTATTGGATTTGTTTTGTATTTCCGCGTTGTTGGTGATACTTGTTATTCGTTGGATTTAAGGTTTTTATAAAGACATAATTTTATTTAAATTCTCCATTTATGTAAATTTTCCAAACGAGGTACAGGTGTCACATTTAGTGGTATCAGAGCAGTTCGGTCCTAACCGAACTGTTTGTGTTGTATATTATGCTTTACGATGGGTGATCTTTGCGTAGAGTTGCATGCATTACTTGTTTGATTCTTGATAGTCGTGAGACTGACCAATTAGTAGGTTAAGTTCTGAAGATAATAGGATGAGTGATAGGAATTCTTAGGAAAGATCATCAAGGTTATAGCATATAGGAAGAAGTTAGAATCCAAGTGAGAACCCAAACAACTCTCGTCGTTGGAGAGAATTTTTCATAGAGCTTGATTTATTCTTAGGTCGTGCGCTATGTGTCAATTATGTTTTCTGTAACACCCCAGTAATTCTATCAAGTAAAAATACTAAAATGCACATCTAAGCATACATCAGAGAATAATTTCCTATTTCAGATATTGAACATAACTAAAAACTCTTGATTAATAATATCAAGGAGTCTCTCATAACTTATAAATTACTCATAACTTAGAGTTCAATATCCAAAATACAAAGAAATAGCGGAAGCGATTTTACAACTTTTACTGATACAAGTTATATAATCGAAAATACAAAGACATTGAGGGAATTGACAATAACCAATGAAAACTAAGTCTTCATCAACTTCATAGGCACACCGTTTAGCCGTGCTACTTCACACTTGCTTCCCCCTGTTTCTCTTTGAAAACCACAAAACATAAACAGAGATAAACATCTCAGTGAGTTCTACCGAGACCCCTAACTACACTCTTGATTCAATTATAAATTCTTTTCATTCGTAGTTTAATTTATAAACCACGTGCCTTTTACTTTCTTTCAATCGTAGTCCATTTAGGCCCTACGTGCATATATTTTTCATGACATAGTACATTTCCGGTAATGACCACGTCTTTACCGTCGAACCTCTCCACTAACTTGTGTTAGCTTCAAACACTCTTGAGGTCTAGGTTCTAGGGCTCATGATTTCCCCTCCCCTAGTATACTAATTTATGGGTTGTCTCCCATCTTTCACTTGAACATTTAGTTCCATGACATTAAACAGTTGCTTGAACATTTAGTTCCCTATCATCAAACGGTTGCTTGAATATTTAGTTCCTTATCATCAAACGATTGCTTGAACATTTAGTTCTGTGACATTAAACGGTTGCTTGAACATTTAGTTCCTTTATCATTAAACGGTTGCTTGAACATTTAGTTCCGTGACATTAAACGGCTGCTTGAACATTTAGTTCCTTAAAAATAAACATACTACATGTTCGCTCACGTATACTACTTTACGGTTTTTCGAAATAAATATAACTTCGCAAACCCTTCACTTTAAACCTTGCAATTATATTCAAAACCATGGCCTTATTGGTCTAAATTCATGAGGGACGGTTGGGAAAAAGATTAGAAGAGGTTTGAAATCGAAAGGAGCGACGAAACGAGAAATTTTCAACCTGGGACAGATTCACACGTACGACCCGTGCGCCCTAGGCGCACGACCCGTGCGCATCGCACCAATTTTACGAGCCAGCACAGAAACTGGCACATGACCCGTGCCACAGGGCGCCCAGTCCGTGTGCCATGTTTAACATACCAATTTCATTCTGTTTCTCTCGTTTTGCTTCTCCGCTCGCGTTCAATCCGTATTCCGATTAAAGTCCAACCTTAATACAGAAAATACCAGGCAATATTCCAATCCAAACAACATCATTAAATTACAACACATCAACAATCAATTCGTTCCAAAACACACAATATGCATAGTTTTCAAAATACGGTTTTTCGACTTCAAAATTTTACGAACTAACGACACAACATAAATCAGTGACATTCGTAAACCAAACTCAAAACATAAAATCCTAAACATGAGTAGAACTCACCTATCGTGATGAAAATCACGAAACATCGAGAATTTCCGCAAAATTGCAAATTTCTACATAACCATACGAACATTCCCCGAATCAACTCTACGTTCTGACGACACCCAAATCCGCTCCCAAAGCTTGCACTTTCCATATGAACGCCCAATCAACCATAATACTTCTCAAAGTCACTATTCATCATCCCTAACCTCAATTGCTCTTCAACACATAAACCTCTAATTTGATTCACAAACCCTAACTCTCCCAATCTTTGATACCTTCACTCCTAGCTAGCAATCAACCTCTTATTTGAACTTTCCTAACCTCTAGAACACTTGATGAAGAAGGAAACTCAAGCTTCTCTCATTTTCTCCTCCAAATTCGAAAATGGTGGAAAGTGAGAGAGTGAATTGTTGGTGATGATTTTAGTGCCAAATTGAAGAAGATGATGAGGTGATCCTTTTTGTGTAAGAAAAATGGAGCTTACATGATAATCTTGGCTCTCCTCTCCTTCTTCCTCCTTCTCACCTTCGTTTCTCTCCTCTCTCTCAATCCCCTTCTTTCTTTTCTTTTTTCCTCTTTTCCTATGGTTTCCCTTTCTTTCATTTTTATAATATAAACTAAACAAATATCCCATGTAAGGGAAATTCCTATGATGCCCTTACGCTTTCCTCAATTCCCTAAAATACCCTTTTCTAGCTACTATTCACTCAACCACACAATAACTCATACAGTTAAATACTTAATGTATGTAAATTATATAGTTGAGCAATTAAATATCGTTTTCGCGACGAAATATATCGTGACTCGACTTATCATTTAATTAAATAATAAATCGTTAGTTAATTTCATAAAATCGAAATTAACCGTACTAGGGATGTTACTTCTTCTCCGTGTGAACTCTGTCTTTTTGCCTTTTGTTTTGTAACTTTCTTGTTCTATGATCTTTGAATTCATGTAATCTAAGTTTCTATGATTTGAATTTGAATTTTAGTGGTTACATATACATTATTTGCGTTATGTGGATTCGTGATTTAAAAACACGATGTGTACCGAGATTGTTTTTTAAAATTTTATTAAACAAGTTTTATTGTTTGATGCTTCTTATAATATCTTTCCAATCCAAAGTAAAAAAAAAAAACAAACTAGTTTTCTTTTTATGCCGGCCTTCATTTGGTCAATTTGCCATTCCAATGACATTTATTTTTTAAAGTTTCACCACTTGGTTTTTCTTTCTTTCTTTATCTTATAATGAAAGGAGACTTCATGCCGGGCTTGATTCATAAATACCTTAGTTAATGGTTTCTGGTTTGTATCTTTCAAATAATCAGTGATTAATTGTTTTAGACAATCAACAAAAAATTAATTTATTAATCAATTAAGAATAAACTGCGTGTAAGGTCTTTGTTGTAACACATTTTTATCTATGTGTTGATTCTCCCAACTAATTTCTTTCTATGAATGAGTTTGTCTATTTGACTCTGTGTGACATTATTGTCTAGTGCATATAGCTTTTTCCATGGTGATTATAAGTTATACTTTATGATAAACTTTTGATGAATCTTATTTAATTCTCTCTATTTATATGTGATGCGCGTCTTAACAAAGTAGTATGATTATGTTCTCGAAGTTTCGATATTTTCGCAACATGAATGTGTGACTTCTTTAAATTGTACAATCTAATATCTTACAACCCGAATTTGTTAGTTATTTAATTATTATTTTTTTTTTTACATTGGGGTTATGTGACTTTGTGACTTAAGGATAGATGTGTACTGAGCTTACTTGTCAACTTCAATTGTACTAGTTTTTCTTGTTGGATGCTTATGTATGTATTTAATTCATTTTCATTAATTAATACTAAATCTTGTAAAAAGTCTTTTGTTGTAGAGTGTTTTTATTTGGGTGTTGATGCACCGGAAGAGATGCTTTGTGTATTTGTTTTGTTAATCATTTTAAGGTGTTTTCTTCATTGTTTACATGTTGAAATATTTTGATCACTTTAAGCAATACTCCTTTTTAAATGATATAATTATTTATTTCTTTTATTTTATGACTACAATTAGATAGATGTAATGTTTCAAATGTTGACTACATGTTTATGTTGTTTATTTTATTCTCATTTGTTATATATGCCTAAATGTCCACGACATGCAACATTGTGAACTCTATATCCTTGTGAATTTTTTCGTAACTTATGTGATATATAATCGGTGACTTTGTACTATGATTATGTGATATTGTTTTGCAACTGTTGTGTCATTTGTGAGCTTTGTTGTGAATCTTGTGATTGTTGGGGAAAAACGCCGCAAGAGGAGAGGGAAAGGAGCGAGAGCGCTAGAGAGAAGAGAAAGCTAGGGCAAGACAATAATGCAGTAAAAACTGTATAATGTAAAATCGTTCTTCACAAGTGAAAATAACTGTACATGCTACTACGTATATATAGATAAGCCAGACCCATGATTTAGACCAGGCCCACACTTTCGACTAGGCCCATAAAAGGCTTTACTTACTACACCTATCTATATTTACAAGCAATTGAATTACAAAGCATATCTCAATATTCCCTCTTAATTCACACTGCTAAGTGACATCATTCCAAGCATAGTTCTCAGTTCTTCGAATCTTCCCTTTTGCAATGGCTTGGTCACTGCATCAGCTACTTGAAGTTCCGAACAACAATACTCCAGATTCAGCTTCTCATTGTTGACTTGATCACGCAGGAAGTGATATCTGGTCTCTATGTGCTTCGACCTACCATGTGCGACAGGGTTCTTGGCGAGATCTATCGCAGACTTGTTGTCGATCAACAACTTCATTGCTTCGACCCTGTGCAGCCCAGTTTCGACCAATAACATGCTCAGCCATGATGCTTGACATGCTGCAAAGGAAGCAGCCACATACTCTGCTTCACAAGAGGATAACGCAACTATACTTTGCTTCTTCGAGCACCAAGAGATGGGTGTCGATCCATGCATGAAGACATACCCACTTGTGCTCTTTCGATCACTCTTGTCTCCACTCCAGTCGGAGTCTGTGTAACCAAACACTTCAGCGCTATTCTTCGACTCAGACTTGCTAGGGAAGAGAATACCATAACTTTGTGTTCCCTTTATATACCTTAGTACTCTTTTTGCAGCTACTAGATAGGAGCTTTTCGGCTTCTCCATGAATCTGCTGATCATTCCCACACTAAACATAATGTCAGGTCGAGTGTTGCACAGGTACCTCAGGGATCCCACAATCTGTTTGTAGAGGGTGGCATCTACTTCAATCCCTTCATCATCTTTCGACAGCTTGTTGCTTGTGTCAGTTGGTGTCGAAACCTCCTTACAGTTGATCATGTCGAATCTCTTCAGGATATTAGCTGCATACTTCGACTGATGCAGAAATATTCCCTTCTTCGACTTTGTAAATTCCATTCTTAAGAAATATGATAAGTGTCCTAGATCACTCATTTCGACCTCATTGCTGCCAGTTACTAGTAGATCATCTACATACAGGCACAGTAGAAATTGAGTCGAAGTTCCATTCTTCTTAACATATACACCATGTTCATTGGTGCATCTAATGAACTTCTGAGCTAAGAGAAAACAATCAATTCTCTTGTTCCATGCCCTTGGTGCTTGCTTGAGTCCATATAGGGCCTTCTCAAGCTTGAATACCTTGTCTTCTTGTCCCTTCGACTCAAAACCAGGTGGTTGGCAAACATAAACTTCCTCCTCCAGAGGTCCATTGAGAAATGCTGACTTTACATCAAGTTGATGTAGGGGCCAGCCTCTGTGACTTGCCAATGCCACTACCAATCTTATTGTTTTGATTCTGGCTACAGGGGCAAAGACTTCATTGAAATCCAAACCAGGTTTCTGCAGGAAACCTTTGGCTACTAACCTGGCCTTATACTTGGCCACTTCTCCATTAGGTTTGACTTTGGTCTTGTAGACCCATTTCACACCTATTGCCTTCTTCTGCTTTGGAAGTTCGACTAGCTTCCAAGTACCATTTTTCTCTATTGACTTCAATTCGTCAATCATAGCCTCCTTCCACTGTTTGTGATTCAAGGCTTGCTCCAGGTTCACTGGTTCTGCTTCAGCCATCACTGCGAAGTGTGTCAGGTCTCCCTCTGCTGTAATAGCAGAATCTGGGAACGTGTCGAATCCTTCTAACCTTACTGATCTCTGCCTTTCCCTCTGTGACCTTCTGATAGGTTCGACAGCAACAGGTTCTGGTTCGACAGCAACAGTTTCTTCAGGTTCTGTAGCTTCATTCTGATCATCTAGATCCTGAACTGCGTCGAAGTCCATCACTGTAGGTTTTTAATAGCCTTCTTCCCAGTTCCAATGCTTCGACTCATCTACTATGACATCCCTGCTTTTCACTATTTTCTTCGACACAGGATCATACAGTTTGTATGCTCCTGTCGAATGGTAGCCAACAAGGATCATTTGTTGTGCTCTATCATCTAGCTTGCTTCTTTGTTGCTCAGGGACATGTCTGCAACATAATGAGCCAATTATTTTGAGATGCTTGACACTTGGCTTTCTTCCTAGCCAAGCTTCTTCAGGTGTCCTCCCAATCAATCTCTTTGTAGGGCACTTATTCAGAAGATACACTGCTATGGCTACAAGTTCTCCCCATAGACTATGAGGAGGCTTCTTTTCTTTCATCATGCTTCTCACCATGTCGAGGATAGTTCTGTTTTTCCTCTCAGCAGTTCCATTATGTTGAGGTGTGTAAGGTGAAGTGACTTCATGTACAATTCCTTCATTTTCACAGAATTTTTCAAATTCATGTGAGTGGTACTCACCACCTCCATCAGTTCTAAGGGTTTTGATTGCACATTCACTTTGCTTCTCAATCATTACCTTGAAGTTTCTGAACACTCCCAGTACTTCACTCTTCCTTTTAATCAAGTACACCCATGTCATTCTAGTGTATTCGTCAATAAAGGTGACAAAGTACTTGTTCCCTCCTAATGAACTTACCTCAAATGGACCACAAACATCAGAAAATATCACCTCCAACTTCTTCTCTGCTTTGCTTGGCACCTCTGACTTGAAGGAGTTTCTTGGTTGCTCCGACTTGCAGCAACACTCACATACTTCGACAGGTACCTTTACTGCAGGCAACCCATGAACCATCTTCTTTTCATGTAGTTGACTCAAGCTCATGAAGTTTAGGTGGCCAAATCTTCTGTGCCACTTCCAGTGCTCCTCTTCGACAGTAGTTTTGAGGCATTTCTCTTCGACTACATGCAACTTGATCTTGAAGGTTCTGTTACTCTGTATCGACACCTTCAGGATCATCTTCTTGTTTGAATCAAACAAGCTAAGACAGTTATCATCAATCTCGACAGAGAATTTCTTCTCAATCATCTGCCCAATACTTAGCAGATTGCTCTTCATCATTGGTACATAAAATACCTCTTTAATATAGCACCACTTACCATCTTTCGACAGGAACTTTATGGTACCAATTCCTTTTGCAGTGACTCTGCTGTTGTCTGCAAATCTAATTCTTTTGCTTATCTGCTTTAATTCGACAAACCATTCCTTGTGGCATCACATGTGGTTCGAACATCCTGTGTCGAGATACCATTCGACAGACTTCTCTTCAGTCGAATTTGTATCTGCCTTCAACAACAACAATTCTGGGTCAGTAGCTGTCATGAGGGATAATTCTTCATCATCATTGCTGGCTATGTTGGAGGCATCACCAGTGTTACCACTGTTTCCACATAGCACAAGTATTTTGAGCATCACAAGTGCTTCCACATTCACTAGTGTTCCCACTGTTTTGCTCGCTACTTTCAGCAATTTCTTCAATCTCATCTTCGACTGCCATTAGCATTGCCCACTGTGTCTCCATCACTTGCAAATTTGGCTTCAGCATCTTTATCTCTAGGAACCTTCTTGTTCTTGCACTTGTTCCTATAATGCCCAAATTGCTGACAGTTATAACACTACACTTTCGACAGATCTTGCTTCTTCTTGTCGAAATATCCTTTTTCTTTTTTCTTGCTGCTTGATCCATTTTCTTTCTTGTTGTTTGCTTTCCAATTTTTCTTAGAGGAGTATGATAACAAGGCTTGTTCAGTTTCTTTCTCTGAACTTCTCTGCCTTATTCTCAATTCATGAGCCTCTAAGGAACCTTGAAGTTCATCTAACTTCAATTCATCTAGGTTCTTGGATTCTTTAATAGCAGTAACAACATAGTCGAATTCCTGGGTTAAGGATCTAAGCACCTTTTCGACTTTACTTGTTTCCGACACAGTTTTACCATTGCCTTTCATTTGATTAGTTAAAGCTACTAACCTCGTAATGAATTCTCCAATTGATTCTCCATCTTTCATCTTCAAGGCCTCGTACTGTTTTTTGAGCGACTGTAGGCGTATCTTCTTCAGTCTATCTGCTCCTCCATACGAGTTCTTGAGGACATCCCATGCTGCCTTTGCTGAATCGCAATCAACGATCAGGTTTAGGATGTTGGAATCAACACTTTGGTGAATCAAGAACAGCCCTTTTCCATCTTTCTTTCTCAGCGAATGGTGGTTGTTCCTCACCGCTTCTGTGGCGTTTACTGCCAATGGTGGAACACCATCATTAACGACATCAAGAACATCTTGATACCGAAACATGACCTTCATCTGCGCGCACCATCGTTCGTAATCCTTTCCATCAAAAATGGGGAGGTTCCCCGGAATACCTCCACCAGAGTTATCACGCATTGCCATTAGTCTTGAAGGATCTTGAAGGATCTTTAAAGCTCTTGATACCAGTTTGTTGGGGAAAAACAGCGCAAGAGGAGAGGGAAAGGAGCGAGAGCGCTAGAGAGAAGAGAAAGCTAGGGCAAGACAATAATGCAGTAAAACCTGTATAATGTAAAATCGTTCTTCACAAGTGAAAAAAACTGTACATGCTACTACGTATATATAGATAAGCTAGGCCCATGAATTAGACCAGACCCACACTTTCGACTAGGCCCATAAAAGGCTTTACTTACTACACCTATCTATATTTACAAGCAATTGAATTACAAAGCATATCTCAATAGTGATATCATTGTGAAACTAGAAGAATTGATGTGTGTTTTACGTGAATAATTTCTTAATTATTTCAGTTTGTGCTTGTGGTGATAACCATTTTCAAATTGTTTATGACCCTGAGTAATAGAACATCAGTGCTGTGATAGGAAGCTATACAAACCTTGGGTAAGCACCATAAAGATGGACGGTGGAGAAAGAATATGGGTAATGCTTGTAGCTGCGAGGTAGATTGATAGAGTAGCGCAGCGGAATTAGGATGATAACACTATAGGAAGGAACTTTAATAGAGCTTGAGGGTGATAATGTGGTACCGACATTTTCACGCTCAAGTTCCTATCAAGGATCCTTACATAACCATTAGATAACATGTTTGATTGTTGTTGCTTGAGTTACCTGGCTGAACGAGTAGGAGGGACGACCGCCCAATCACTTATCGTCGGTAATGAAAGCAATGGTAATCTACATGGATAGGTAACATTAGTTTACGACTTTAGTTTGCTACTGGAGCTTATGAGTATAAGATTAGTTATCTTACCTTACATCTCTAGACTTCTAGTTGAACTTGTAAGTTAGAGACAGACTAGGATCGTTTTTGTTTGCCAGGAATGGTTGAATTTCGAGGACAAAATTCTTTTAAGGGGGAGAGAATTTTAACACCCAAAATTTTGTGTTTATATGTATATTCATTTGCTTGAATATAGTAGTACTGTTGGGATGTATTTTGTGCTTGTTTGCCTTTTGTAACTAATATATTTTAGTAAATATTATTAGTTTATTATTTATTTATTAGCATTACATAATATTAGTTATGATTTATTATTATTATTATTATTATTATTATTATTATTATTATTATTGATATAATTATATAGTTTTATAAGGTTTAGAAGTGTTTTAAAGTGGAAAAGAAAAAGTATTAGATATTAACTTTGTAGCTTAATATCCCAAGTAGGTAGCTCAGTTGGTGAGCTAAGGGATACCGAAGGAGTGCACCACAAGAGTGCAGGAAGGAGGTCCCGGGTTCAAACCCCGGAAACTAACATTCCCCCACCCCCACTAACATTGCTTATCAAAAAAAAAAAAAAAAAAAACTTTGTAGCTTAATGTTGCAGTCCATTATTTATTACTTTATTTTTTCAACTTTACTAGCTGCACCCTATTTTCACACCACGCACCCTCCCAACAGCACTTAATCATAAATTTGCGTACTGTTCATCTCCTTCAAGTCATCGTACGCAGAACTCAGCGCCGCCACCACCAAATTTCAAGAAACTTCTCTCTTCGATTTCTCAATGATTTGATCACGAAATAACACCAAACTTCGTAATCCTACACAAAATTGACCCCTGAATTCGTTTCTATTATCGATTCCATCAACCGTGGCTCTGTTTGTGCCGTACTTTCTTCAATGACGGGATGTAATTACCGTTTTCTGGCCATCACGACATTCGTTTCGAAAAATGCACATCGTTTTCGTATTCTACACGTCGAAACCTTCGGGAAGCACCAAGCCTTCTTTCGTTTCGTTGAAGTTGGCGTCGAACCCCTCGTGACGTGTTGTTCGGTGAGACACCCTTCAGCCACTCTTTTTATTTCGTTTTACTCTCGTTTCAGTTTTAATAATTCTCAAAAATTATTTAGAACTGGTTGTGTATGTTTTTCAGCTGCTTTTCGCTTCCCGAGTGACCCGTAGATCTTCCGTGTGCTCGTTCAGTGCTAATTTCTTTACTGTGGACGATTTAGCTTTGCTTTCAGTGTTAATATAATTCTTACTTATCCAGGTAAGAAGAGGGGGGATGATAACTAGGGAACATGGTAGTTTAGAATGCAATTGACATAACTGGGATGTTCTATGATCCCCATGTCTGACGCTGACAATATATTTGCGTGTAAATCATTGTATGAGCAATGAGTTTTATATGTCTTATTTTATAATTTGGTTTTGTCCTTGTAGGAGCAAGGACTCTATTATAATGTGTTGACGTTGATGATATGTGTGGCTTTGAGCATTTTATGCTTATACGTTGTTGTTGATGTTGTTTTTGTCGTTGTTGTTACGATTGTTGTTGATGATGATAAGAGACCAATTCAATGTCATTGGGTCTCGTTGTTAAGGCCTAAGGGCTAACCTCTTTAGAAGAGATATGATTGTTAGTATGGTTGTAATTGGGTAATAATGATTGCTGAACCCTAGGGTAGTTGACCTTATTGGATATTTGATATAGTTGATGTTGAAAATCTATGGTTAGATAGCTCTAAGGTTGGAAACTAAAGATGAGCTCATGATTTAGTCGCCTCTAAGTTAATGAGCCAGGTTTGAATGTAGAATAAAAGACTAAATTGTTGAGAGTGAGGTCCCTAAGCATGTTAATGGTTAACTTTAGAATAAGAATGACTTATAGTGACTTATAGGCATGAACGAGAATGACAATCGATTAAGTTGATGTTTTTAGTTGATTGGAGCAATGGGAAGTATCTAAGATACAATTTAGAGCCTCTTAACTAAACTAATTAAGACTAATTTATGAATAGATTAGAACTATTAAAATTACCTAAGAGACCATTTGAAACCTATTTGTTGAATAAGACTAAGTTGATAATGGATTAAAACTATTAAAATTACCTAAGAGACCTTTTGAAGCCTAATAGTTGAACAAGACGAAGCTGTTAATGGATTAGGACTATTGTAGGAATGTTTTGCATGATGTTTGACCCTTTCTAAGCTAGCTGTCGGTAACCTTGACCATGGATGATGATTGAGACTATAAGAGTCATAAGAGCCTTAGTAAATATCAAATAACGAGTGAAGTTGGGATTATAGGCATTGAATCAAAACGACTACATATGAATATACGGATGACGTTATTATATAGAGTTAGCGGGAACTTGGGTAATAGTTATGACTAGAGATGATGACCATAGTGACCCCCTAGTTTTATGGTGATACTCGATATGATGATTATAAAACAAATGACCCCTAGTTGTTGATGATATCCTCGGACTTAGAAGTTCTTAGAGAAGTTGATGATGATGATGTTTAAGAAACCTTGTCGCAGCATGTGCAAGGACTCGCTGCAGTATGGGCGAGCCATACCTTAGTAGCTTAAGTTGTAGGAGGAACCTTGTCGCAGTATGGGCAAGGACTCGTCGCAGTATGGGCGAGCCGTACCTCAAAGGATGGTGATGATGATAGGTGTTGTTGTTGTCGTTAGTAAAGGCATTATCGGGCAAGGTATCCCGGTCCTCATAGTCCTCTCTTAGGTGTTCTTCAGGGCATTATCGGGTAAGGTATCCCGCTCGAGTGTCTCAGTCCTGTTGTTCTTGTAGGGCATTATCGGGCAAGCTATCCCGGTCCTTATAGTCCTCCTCCTGCTGCTCTTCGTAGGGCGTTATCGGGCAAGGTATCCCGGTCCTATTGTTGTTGTTATCGTAGGGCATTATCGGGCAAGGTATCTCGGTCCTATGGTTGTTGTTGTTGTTGATGATGATTGTAAAGCAGTATCTGGCAAGGTTTCATGATCCTGTTGTTGTTGTTGTTGTTGTTGTTGTTGTTGTTGTTGTTGTTGTTGTTGTTGTTGTTGTTGTTGTTGTTGTTGTTGTTGTTGTTGTTGTTGTTGTTGTTGTTGTTGTTGTTGTTGTTGTTGTTGTTGTTGTTGTTGCTGCTTGTAGTCCTAAGACCGTACATGAGGTCGCGACACTAGGATTGACTGAAGATTAGTTAAGGATTGTTTGTGCATGCGTGTTATGAAAGTTGTATCGACTACTGTTGATTGTTTCCTTGTTATGTGATTTTGTCACTCTTCTTTCCTAGTGGCTACTCGTGTGCCATTGTGCACGCTTAGGTGAAGACCTTGTTGGTGATGAAGAGCATATCGACGTGGATGCCGAGGAGTAGTTCGTGATGATGAAGACTTTTATTTGCTTTTGGTTTTTGTTATTGTTTTTTTTAAAGATTTGTGATGAACTGGTAAAAGCTCTGAAATATGTGACATAGGGATTTCATGGGGTTTTTCTATACTTTCGCTATTTGTTTTTTTTTTGTATTTCCGCGTTGTTGGTGATACTTGTTAGTCATTGGATTTAAGGTTTTTATAAAGACATAATTTTATTTAAATTCTCCATTTATGTTAATTTTCCAAACGGGGTAGCAGGTGTCACATATTTGAGATGTATAACAGGACAGAAACCAAAAGAATGGCCTGCAAGGTGGGTTCTGTTGCCTACAAACTGAAGCTGCCACAAGACAGCAAGGTGCATCCGGTCTTCCATGTATCTCTGCTCAAGAAATCAATGGCACCAGCTAAGAATTTCCAACCACTACCGGCTTCTTTGAACGAAGAATGGATGTTGGAGGCAATTCCTGAAGAAGCTAAGGCAGTGAGTGTCATACCCCAATTTTGTCCGGCTTAGGTTAAAACCCTAATTTTCCACAAAAAAAATAAATAAATAAATCGAAGAATGAAGAGCATCATGCATTGCATTTTGGGTCCTAGAAGTCATTCCAAGGTCTTTAAAATCATTTTTAGGGTTGGAATGCACTTTTTAGGCGAATTAGGGTTTTAGGGTCAAAAAGGGCATTTTGGTCATTTTTCGCAAAAAGATGATTTTCTCGCCAAAAATGCACATCCACAAAAAGTACATTTTTATTCTATCAAGGATAGTTTTTGTACAATTTTTTAGAAAGAAAACCCTAGTTAAAATAATTAAAAATGTATTTTTCCATTTTTAAGTGCATAGAAAAATAAAAAAGGACCATTAAATATTCATCAATTCTTAAGTGACAATTTTTATTGTCATAGGTGACTAGAGGGAATATTTTATGGTGCCCAAAAGCATGTGACACATTTTGAATAGTTGCATTCCCATTATTTCCCATGCCCAAAAATTCAAAAAAAAAAACTCAAAAAAAAGGGAAGTGTCCTCAATAAGACAAAAGACCAAAAAAACAAGTTTTTTTTCTCTCTTCCTCTCCTCAATTTCGAAATCCTCCTTCTCTCTCCCTCTCTCTCCAATTTGTAATAGTTATACCCTCTTTGGTAAAATACCTCACTCACTTACACTAACCCCTTCATAAGAAAACCCAAATTTCCCTCTTTGGTAACAGTTCTTCTCTAAAATGCCCTTAACCCTACCTCACATCAAATATCTCTTCCAAAATAAGAAATTCATTTTTCCTTTTCTTTCTTTTTTCCCTCTAACTTTCGCCCCCCACTCTCTCACTCTCACATTTTGTGTTTTCTCTCCACCCTCAATCCTTGTGATAAGTGATCTCAACCCTCCATTCAAAATCAAAGCTCAATCCTAGAGCACATCAAAATCACAAAGACTAAACTACCCTTAGACCTAGTTTCATCCTATAAATACTCCCTCATTCCCACACCTAAGGATCCTCTTCTTTTTTTTGCTCATTCTCTCCTACACAAAACCCTAGCACACCTCCTCTCCTCTCCTTCCCTCTCCTTGGCTGTAGCCTCTTCCTCCCCTCTTCCATATATATATTTTCTTCAAAAATCAACCACCAAATCCTCCATTTCTTGTTAGATCACCATCTTTCCTTCCATTCTCTTCAAGGTTGCATCATCAAATTGCTAAGAGCTAGTAATTTTTGAGCTTATCATCTCCTTCTTCATTTCATTGTAGTTTTGAGGTAATCCTTGAAGCTTTGCACCTCATATTTAATTTTCTTGCATAATTTCTCCTCTACTCCAAACTCCTTCTTGATTGTTGTTTGTTTTGAGGATCCATTTCAAACATTTTGACAAAGACTTAGGGAGCTTTGGGTGTTTGACATGGGTCCTTGGCCTTGAAGGAGTTATTCTTCTACTTGAATAATTTTCCTTGCATCTTTACATATTTTGCACTAGATTTCATAAATAAAATTGTTGTTTATAGGCTTTAGCATTTCGCATATCATAAAAATTAGGGTTGATATGATTTTGTTGCACTTCCTTGCTTAATCATATAAATCCTTGCAAAAAATAGATCTATGTTGCTTTGTGTTAATTTTGGTGTCTTCTTTATTAAATAAAATGTGGATCTATGTTTCCTTTGGTTCACATGCTTATAGATCTAAAAATATTTCTAAGTTGATTTTGTTGTTGTTCTTTGTTTGGTGATGTTTAATCTTGTTATTAGTATTTCATTTTAGTGTTAAATGTTACTTTTGTTGTTTGATGATTTAGCAATATGATTCCCACTAGTGCCTAGTGCACCTTGACCTAAGTGGTGAAGATTTCTAGAAATGACTCAATGTAGTTTATGTGTCCATTCATTCTTGTGTCTTAGTTTACTTGTTGTAAATTGTTGATGATAGGCAAGTTGATTCTCACTAGTGCCTAGTGCACTTTGCTCAAAGTGGGAGGATTGCTCTAGGTGATTCAACTTATTTGTGTGTTTAGTTAATCTTTGCATTTTCATTTGCTTATTGTTCATTGTTGATGATAGGCAAGTTGATTCTCACTAGTGCCTAGTGCACTTTGCTCAAAGTGGGAGGATTGCTCTAGGTGATTCAACTTATTTGTGTGTTTAGTTAATCTTTGCATTTTCATTTGCTTATTTTTTTTTGTTGATGATAGGCAAGTTGATTCTCACTAGTGCCTAGTGCACTTTGCTCAAAGTGGGAGGATTGCTCTAGGTGATTCAACTTATTCGTGTGTTTAGTTAATCTTTGCATTTTAATTTGCTTATTGTAAATTGTTGATGATAGGCAAATTGATTCTCACTAGTGCCTAGTGCACTTTTCTCAAAGTGAGAGGATTGCTCTATGTGATTCAACTTGGTTTTAGTGATTATTTACTTTTTACCTTTTTACTTTACCATTCATTAACTTTTTACTAAAACATAAAAAGATTTTACCACTTCCCATTTACCTCATGCATTTTTACTTTACCATCTCATTAAATAATTACCATTTACTCCATGCATTCTT
This sequence comes from Astragalus membranaceus, assembly GCA_039519185.1. Lineage (NCBI taxonomy): Eukaryota > Viridiplantae > Streptophyta > Magnoliopsida > Fabales > Fabaceae > Astragalus > Astragalus membranaceus. The sequence continues at coordinate 170,561,639 of CM076848.1, read as the reverse complement.
ACTATACCATCTCATTAAATAATTACCATTTACTTCATGCATTTTTACTTTACCATCTCATTAAATAATTACCATTTACTTCATGCATTTTTTACTTTACTTTTCACTAACTTCTTACTCAAAGTTTTACAACTTATCAACTTGCAAAAATACCCAAAACATTTTCACATTCATACATCTTCGTTCATACTTAGTTTATGTGACACTCTCATGCCTCCTCATATGCTTATATCTCTTGCATCCTTTTATGGATCCTGGTATGCCATCCATTCATAAATAAAGTGCTATGCATTCATTCCTTGTACACTCATGCACTTACATGCCTACCTAATCATGCATCCTTGCTTACATATTCAATCATTTAACTTAGAATACTCTATGTTTACAATCAATTGTATTCACTTGTTCTTGATGCCATGTAAATGTCTTGACTTGATTGTGTACCCTCCTCTCCACTTGTATGACCTCCTAATGGAGACGTAAGTCTACATGCATGTTGTAGCATAGAGCCATTAGGGAAAATACAATCCTTCTTGTACACACACAATTACTTTGAGAACTTTGTTTTGCATCTTTAATAATTGAATCATTTGATTGTATGGGCATGTTTAATCTTGGTTAATGAATGATATGTTCATGTTTTCTTGAGTATTATTCATTCATTTGAATTTGGTTATGGATTTAGAATTGACTTGAAATGTTCTACTCCTTTTCTAAAACCCATTTCCTAAAATCATTTCAAAACAAAAAGAAACTTTTACTTTCAAAACAAAAATAAATCAATCGTCATTAAACACCAATCGCGCCGTTGCCGGTTAGGTCATTAATGATGATTTCATTTTCAAAAGAGTTAGTAGTGAGGCCATTCTAACCGTTGTTGTTCGGTCTTCGCAAAAGCTCTATCCCATTTTCGAAAACTTATTCATTTCTCAAAAATAAACCAATTGTCATTAAACACCAATCGTGCCGTTGCCGATTAGGTCGTTAATGATGATGTTGTTTTCGAAAGGAGTTAGTAGCGAGACCATTCTAACCGTTGTTGTTCGGTCTTCGCGAAAGCTCAATCCTTTTTCAAAACCAAAAGCCGAGAACTACGTCGCTTTGATCCCTCTTCCAGTGAGGGTACGTAGGAACGGGGTCCTGTCCCGCCAAGCACACTTTTAAAAAAAACTTTGTTTTGTTCCCCGAGAACTACGTCGCTTTGATCCCTCTTCCAGTGAGGGTACGTAGGAACGGGGTCCTGTCCCGCCAAGCACACTTTTAAAAAAAACTTTGTTTTGTTCCCCGAGAACTACGTAGCTTTGATCCCTCTTCCAGTGAGGGTACGTAGGAACGGGGTCCTGTCCCGCCAAGCACCCTTTTAAAAAAAAACTTTGTTTTGTTCCGCTTTTCAAAGATAACCAAAAATATTCTTCTTCCCTCCTGTTTTCAGTAAAACAAATCAAAAAAAAAAGAAAAGAAAAGGAGTAGAATAAACCGCTTTCAAACTCAAACTTTTGTCCAAACCACACATCAAATTAATGGTTCCCTTTCGGTAGAAAGGAGGTGCGGGGTGCTAATACCTTCCCCGTACCTAACCGACCCCCGAACCTACATCTCTACGTTTTTCAAAAGACCATCCGCCTTGTTCAAAAGACCTTTTTTCAATGTTTTGGTCTTAAAATTAAAATATTGGTGGCGGCTCCAAACTTTTTCCACGTTGTCAAACGAAAAGTCCCAAACCGGATTTTTCGGGCGCAACAGTGAGAAGAAATGAACAAGGAGAAACTGAGGTACTGATCAAATGGCTGGCTCTACCGGATTTTGAGAACTCTTGGGAATCAATGGAGAAGATTCAAAGAGAATTTCCAGAGTTGATCCTTGAGGACAAGGATGATTTTGAAGGGGGGGGGGGGGGAATGATAGATTTAAGAATGTATATGTTAGAAAGAAAAATGAAAGAGGGGCAGTTACAACTGATGGAGTGACAGTTACCTAGGATGGGGCGCCAAGGGCGCCAGTTATCATTGACATTGCGCCTTAGTGTAGTGGGCGCTGTAACTGCCAGGCGCCTTGGGCGCCAGTTACTATTTCGTTGTATTGTATTTATGTTGTATTTTCAAATTCTGTAGGATTAGGCAAGTTAATATTTTGGAAGTTATTTCCTTTGGGAGGCCCTGAGCACCTCGAATCGCTCAAGATATCATTTTACTTGCTTCTGTAATCACAGGAATCACCCTGATTCCTTGTATAATCTTTTCTATTACAGTAATATTATCCAGAGTATAACTCTGTTTATCATAAATTCTCAATTACTGAGTTGATATCTATCAATGACTAATATTATCTTTGCCCGAGAACCTAATTGATCACTTTTAGTGACCTTTCTCGTTCCAACCGCGTTTTTTTCTATGCATGAGATTCGAACTCAAAACCTTGCTTAAGAGATTTGAGTTCCAATGCGAAGATGTGAGTTTTGAAATGTTTTCATTGAAAATTAGAACTATGACCGATGAAATTCTAGGTAGGTTATCAACCTACTTTTCCAATGACTAATTATCTCTGCCTGAGAATCTGATTGGTCATTTTTAGTTGGGTCTCTCATTCCAACTGCGTTTTTTCTATGCACAAGGCTAAACTCTCGATCGAGACCTAGCTTTAAGAGATTCGAGTCAAGTTCCACTCAAACTAATGTAATTACTAAGATGATGAAATTTTAGGTATGCTGATATTAAAGTTGCTGGAAGTAGAAATATGCTTATATTGTTGGTGGTCTCTTTGAGAGTTTCATTTCCAATTTCAAGATCCTTCTGGTCACTACTAATGTTTGCATAGCCTGAAGTAATCTCAACACAATTTGAATTGTTACTTGGTTGCAGTTAATCCTTATAAATTCTGAGATTAAATGGCCTTCTGGATTTTCAAAAGCATCCTCTTACATCTGTGTGCTTCTTTTAGATTTGCTCAGTTAGATGCATAATGTAATTTGATTCATAATAAGACTCGTCTTCAACAACCATTTTAAGTTTGACACACAATGTGCCATCAAATAAATATAGCAATACTGTGAACCTGCAAAATCATGTAAAGTAAAAGCAAAACAATAAGTTTCATCATTAATAAAGTTAAATTCAATATATGTTAACAAAATTCACAACTTGAGATCTTCACCTGTACATTATTTATCAACTATATGCAAATATTAAGGCTTTTGCTGAAGCAAATCACCTCCTTTTATAACATGTGCCGTGACCAGGATCCCGACGTAGACGACTCAAAAATTGATTATTAAAGGAGTCGCCACCCAATTTATTAAATAAGGGGAAAATTGAGAAAAACCTAGCTAAAAGTTATTGGTCTGCGTAAACTAGGTTGGATTCGGGAGTCGGTTATGCAAAAGGAAAAACGAAAACCTAATTTCACTACACTCCTAATACATTCGTCCTAAGACAGTTACCCTAAATTTGATTGTGCAAATATAAATTACGAATTTATTTGTTTTACCCAAAAATAAAATAGTAGAAAATAATAAGGACTAATTTAGAAAAGTTTAATTTTGACTTGACGGGGAAGCCCCGCTCCTACGTATACTCTGGTGCAATAAGGAACTCAAAAGTCACGTAGTTCTTTCTTGAATTTTTTTTTGTTGGTTGGTTGATTTTATTTTTGAAGGGTTTGAGATCACCAAGTTGTACAACTCAAGCGTCTTAAATCAAGATCGACAAGATGTCACATCTCGGCCGATCCGTGTTTTTATATTTTTTTATAAAAAAAAAGTGTTAAAGAAAAAAATGATTATTTATTTGAAAAAGATTAATTTGGTGTATTTTATTGAAGTTTTAAATTTTTGGTGTATTTTCCCCTTATTTAAGGAAAAATGAAATTATTTTTGGTGTATTTTATTGAAGTTTTAAATTTTAGAGCACTGTCGAGCTATTATTGGAGGCGTCTTGTATATGGTACTGCTCATGATGTAGACTCCTATACACAATAATCTGACCACTACAATACAATGGAGACAATGGAGACTCTGATATCAATTTAACCTGTATTAATACTATCTTCATCTTGCACCCACGTTCTTCTTGCTTGTGTAGGGCTGGAAATGAGTCGAGCTGAGTCGAACTTGGTTCAGCTTGACTCGACTTGTTAAGGATCGGCATTCGGCTCAGCTTAGCTCGTACCTCGACTCGAGTTGGACATGAACTTTTTTCCAACTTGAACTCGACTCAACTCAAGTTCGCGATTAGCGCAGTTCAGCTCGTTAGCTTGACTCGCATGAATAAAAAGTAAAAGCAATTTTTTTTTTTGAAAAAAGCCAAAAAAATTAAATCTTTTACATTTTAAACTAACAATTTTTAGTATTTTTTAGAAAAAATATTTTTTTAGGCATTAGATTAAATAATTACCTAATTAAAAATATAAATATAATTATAATATATTTTATTTACTTATGTCATGAGTTTAATAAAGAAAACTAGATAAGCATAATAATATAATTTCAAAATTGTATAAATAGCTAGTACTAAATAAACTGCACCAGCCAATAAATAAAAACTTTTCTCTATAAACACAAAATACATAACAAAAGATGATATTGAAATGATAATGAAAATATATAACTTTATTAATATATATATATATATATATATTATTGAGTTGGTTCGTGAACCAAATGAGTCGAAATACTACACACAGCTCAAGTTCAACTCATTTATTTAACGAGCTCAATTTCTAACTTAAACTCGGCTCATTTGGATCATGAACAAAGTTCAACGAGCTATTTATAGAGTTTCGAACTATGTTCCAGTTGGTTTGATTCATTATCAGCCTTATGTCAAATCGAAAAAGAAAATTAAAAGCAGACAAATATACGACCTCAATGACATTCATTAATGCAAGGTCTTTGTCCGTCAAGAACACTTGAGGAAGTAGGATGTTTGTTGCAAACAACTCTCATATCATTAATAATTAGTATTATTAAAAGTTAAATTGATTAAATTAACAAAACAAATATTCTAAAAAAAATATATACCGAAATAATCCACAAATATGTTTTCCGGTATATTATTCTGTATACCGGAAATTTTACAAAAACATATTTTTCGGTATATTAAATAATATATCGAAAAAAACATTTGACAGAATTTCCGGGAACAAAATTTTATGAAAATAATATATATACCAAAAAAATCTATTGTTATTTTCACGGAATTCAGAAAAATTAAAATAAATTTTTCCGGAAACAAATATATTCCAGAAAAAAAAGGAAAAAATTGTATTCTCAAAAACACTTACAAAAAATCACTCAGAAAAAGTGGTAAAAATAGCTAAGGGTCTAGCTGGGGAGGTAGGTACTTTTAGAAATTTAAGGGAGGGATGCTCAAATCAAATTAATGGAGGAGGTGGATTTAGATTTCCTTTTCTCAACTCAACCTGAGGTTTACTAGAAAGAGAAAATAATAAGTGAATCCTATAATTTTTGAAAATTTTAAAAGCATCTCTCTTCCTTATTTAGACTAGAAATCCAAATCCTTATTTCAAAAAACATTTATTTATGTTTATCTTATATTTATATTTTAAAAATCGCATTCGAGACACTTTTAGACACTAAATATATATGTACATAGTCATAAATTATTTACTTACTTAAATGTAATAAATTTCTTATTAGTTTCAAGATATTAATTACCTTTATTTATTTGTTGTATATTTTTATTTCTTAAATTGTTAAAAAACAAAACAATAGGCGCGCTTTTTACACAATAAATGAAGAAAGATATTGTTATGGATTGGGCCTTTGTGCTTAAGGCCCAACACCAAATGCAAATACATCAATCAATGGGGGAGATTAAAAGACCTAGATCCAATGGTTCCCATTGATCCCCAAAACTTATAAATAAGCATTCAATGCTAGCATTAAAGGTACACACTCTCCATTCACCTAACTTGCAATTAGCTCACTAGCTGACTTGAGCGTCAGAGTGCTATTGCAGGTACCAACCACCCTGGATCGGAGTCAAACTCGGACTGACCAGGAACGCGTTACCAACTATCTCGGATCGGACTAGGCATCTAGTGTCGGATACCAGTCCAGAGGTACGGTACAGAACATATATTATATATATAACTATATTACAAGCACATATGTGAAACTAAATTAAAAATCACTTCAATTCTTGTTTTCTATCTTTCACAATGATTAGCAAGCTATATATCCCCATCATGTTCTATTTCAGAGTTAGCTTCATCATCTTCTTGCATGCAATCAATATCAACAGCTCCATGGCTGTGGCCAAATGACCTTATATGGTCTTTTAGAGATCTTTTGTGTTTAAAATCAGACCCACAAAAACAATACCAAATTTTGCCACAGTTTTTCTCATGTGTTCGCCAATCACCTTTCACAGCAAATGCTTTGCCACATTTTCCACACATGTAAGGTTTTACGCCATGCTTTCTTTTGTAATGTGTTTGTAGAGTTCTGAAATCTTTTAGAGGCCTTGCTCTTGGGTGTTCAATGCTGTGCTTGCAACCTGGTGCACAACAAAAACATGGAAGCCTTAACATAGTTGATGGTTGTGTTCCTTTTAGAGAATCAGGCCCCTTTCTATATTGTGATCCATGTCCCCACATATGCATCTGCAAAGAAACGATGACAACAATTACAAAATAAAGAGAGAGAGAGAGAGAGAACCAAATTTGTGCACTTCCAAGAATAAAGAAATAATGAGAGAGGGGATGTGAGAATTTGTGAAAATGCTAGGGACTTTGTATAAATCTCAAACTAAATATAAACTCCCCATGAAACACAACGTGCAATTAAAAATATGCTAAATCAACAACTTGCAGTAAAATACTTACATTTTTAGTTCCCATGCTAAAATGTCAAACAATGACAACTAGACCAAGGTCTTATGCTGGAAAAATAAATTTAAGTATGGAAGAGAGAGAAAAGAGGGTAGAGAGATAAGCTGTGCTAGGGCATGAAGAAGGGTGGAAAGAAATTATCAATAAGAGGAAGATGAGGCAGACGTACAGGGTGGGGAAGATAGATATTGCAACAAAAGGAAAGTGGAGCAATAATCAGGGCACTGAGTCTTTCTACTTCTCGGAGTTCCCCGATTCACATGGTGCAAGGGACATGCTCAAAGCTTTCTCGTACTATGGTGATATCATGGAAGTGGTAATTCCTCCTAAGAGAGACAAGATGGGGAGAAGGTTCGGGTTTGCTCGGTTCAATGGTGTCAGCGATCCCAGGTTATTCGCTGTTCATTTGGATAATATTATCATTGGCTCAAAAAAGATTCACGTCAATATTCCGAGGTTCTGTAGAGAACGTGTTGCAGGGAATCAGAAGAACAACACCTCTCACCAGAAGAGGCAGGTTACATGGCCAAGGGAGCAGTCCGTTTGGAGGAAGAAGGAAGGGGGGAAGAAGTATGAGGGAGTAGCCGAAGTGGCTGGTAACGCAGTGCATGCTCGTCGGAATGAGTCGAGGAAGGTTCAAGTCCCATTCAATCCATTGCCACCCAAAATTGTATATCATAGGAAGATTGACTTATCGGAGGTGTGCTTTAACATGGAGGAAGATAAAATGCAGAAGTTCAATCAAATGTTTGTAGGGGTTGTTAAAACACCAGGCAGCACCTATTCTGTTCAAGAATGGTTCAGCACCAACGATGTGTTCTCGGTTAAGGCCACACCATTGGGCTCTAATAAAGTTCTGCTTGAAGAGATGGAGGAAGGAACTATCCAAGCAATGGTGGAAAATGCTGGCGACTGGTTAAGAGAGAAGTTTGATGACGTTCGTAGATGGAGTCCTGATGAGGCTGATAATGAAAGAGTAGTGTGGTTGAGATGTCACGGTATACCAGTACATGCGTGGAACGAGGATTTCTTTGCATCCTTGGCAAGGAAATATGGCGATTTCTTGGGAATGGATGAAGCTACAACGTTGAGAACATCTTTGGATATGGCAAGAATTAGAATTAGAACACGAAGCTTTGATGTGTTTAACATGGTGGTTGTAGCCAATATAAATGATTCCTTGTTTAACATCAAGATGATTGAGGAGTGGTGTGGCCCTCAACAATGGCATAGTATACCTAAGGGCGATGTTAGTGATGATGGTGGTTCACAACATGGCATGGACTCAATGTATTCAGAAGACTCATGATGATTTTGAAGAAGAACCACCGTTATCAGCGGCGGTGGGCGGTGGCTTTGTGGAATCCGATATGGTGGGGGAAGATGAGCAGTCCATGGAAAGTAATAATGAAGAGGAAGTCGAAGAGAGGCTGCGCGTTGAAGAGTCGGTTGAGATTCACGAGAAAATGCGGCGGGGCACTCACTTTATTAGTAATAATATTGTTGGGCACGATTTGTCACCCACGCTTCATGGGGAAAATAACAGAAGTATTTCTATTGGTTGGTTACCTAATTGTACGCCGGCTTTAAGGTTGGATGATGAGGCTTCCTCAAGTTTGAATAAGTCAGTGGCTAAGCATGGGGCCCAAAGTGGTGGAAGTCCATTAAAGGGACTTTTTGGTGGTGTGTTTGAGGTGGGTGGCACTAGTAAAGCAGGGGGGTGCATAACTAAAAATAGCCCAATAAAAATCAAAAAAAGGAAGAGAGTAAGGAGAAGAAAAAGAAGACAGGCCCATTCTCTGGTTAACCACTCTGGCGAGCACTTCTATACTGGGCTGGGCAAGGAGAATATTGATTGTAAAAGCCCAACATTACCTACGAAGGTGGTCGTTGTTGCCTCCTCTTTGAGTGAGGAGAATTCATCCTCACAGATCAGGATAGGTGTAGTACGTAATTCTACTCTCTCAGGTTCGCTTCCTGCTGGTATTCTCTCTGGCATTGAGTTGGGGAATTTGGATAACTCAGTAGGGGACTCCGGTATTATGATGGGGAATGAAAGATTTAAAAAGGATCATGATGATATGATTGCTGGTAAATTGTGGAAGATTGCAACAGAGGACTTGGGGGTTACAGGTGAAGGAGTGGAAGAAGTATACATTGAAAGAATAAAAGAAATGGAAGTTAGAGATAAGGGTGCGCTAGGAAGGAAGGGGACAAAACATAGGAGTTCTCAATGAAGGTATACTCTTTGAATATGAGGGGGTGGGGAGGAGCTGATAAGAGAAGGCGTATTTGTGGATACCTTGTGTTGCAGGTAACCTGTTATTGCAGGATGTGTTTTGATGATGAAAAAGACAAAGGTAAGATTGACGGTGAAAGTCAATAAAAGTGACTAAACGTCAAAGTCACAATCCAAGACAAGCAAGCCAAGAACTGAAGATTCAAGTTTAAGGGCAGTCCTTAAATATAAGGATAGTCCTTAGGGTTTGGGTGTGTCTTAGGAAAAAGTGTAAGCTCTTTCAAAAGGTCAGCTCGTATCTCAGAGTCTCACACACTCACAAAGTTTTTTAAAGGTGCATGCATATTTACGTAAACATTCCTATCACCTTTTAAATAACAAAATCGATTTTCCTCATGCATAAACAATATATCAAAATCGATTTTCAGGTAAAATAGAAAAGCTATAAATCGATTGTCAGGCCATGTTTTATAATACACAAATTGATTTCTGAGCCAAATATTTTTTAAGGGAAGAATCGATTCCCAACCTTTTGCACATAACTGAGAATCGATTCCCACTTGTCTCAGGCAAGCTGAAAATCGATTCCTACATATTTTCACTAAGTATAGAATCGATTCCTAGCTTTCCATGGCACTCAAGAATCGATTTCCCATATTTTACAAACAAAGATAAAATCGATTCCTTACCTAAATAAATCGATTCCTAGATCAAATTCATTTTAACAAAGAATCGATTCTTACATTATTTTCAACGTAAAAATGAATTTCTCATAGCCTATAAATGGGCAGTGCTTCACGATTCATTTTACACACAACCACACAACAACCCATTTGTACGAATCAGAAAAACTTTTGAGAAAACTCTTCACGCTTATACTTTTGCTCGTCACGCACCGTTGGTCTGTCTGAGCTGATCTGTTGCTAAGAGTTAGTTGGGGTTGTATTCTTCAAGTTGTAATATCTGCCTACACTAGAGGTATTTCTGCATTTACAATTGTTTATTATTTATTTGTTGTGTTTTGTTCTAGGGAGTGGGGTATCTCTCTAGGGTAGCTGCATGTACTAGGAAGTGGGGTATCTTTCTAGGGCAGTTGATTGTAACAGGGGTGGGGTATCTCTTGTTATTGTTATATTAGATCTGAGGGCTCTCTATAGGTGGGGTATCCTAGGAGGAGAGTGCCTGAGTCTGTAAAGGTTTTTCAAGGCACCTGTAAGCCTTGTTGTTGTTTTAGTGGAAAATCTCACAAGGGTGTGAGGACTGGACGTAGGTCACTAGGAGGTGACCGAACCAGGATAAATCTCTGCGTGCTTTACTGCTTTCCTGCTTTACTACTTTATATTCTAATTCCTTCGCTTCCACTTAACCTGCGCGAAAATTGATCTAAGTCATTGAAAAGGGGAAAAACATTTTCAAAAGATCTGAAAAGTTTTTAAATCTCAATTCACCCCCCCTCTTGAGACTGAAGCCACTTGGTAACAAGTGGTATCAGAGCTAGACTCTTGTATAAAGGGCCTAGCAGCTTCAAGAGAAATGGCTTCAGGTTGGTCTACGCAAGAGGGTGCTTCTCTTACCCGTCCTCCGGGATTCAACGGGAAAGATTACGCATATTGGAAAGAAAGAATGAGAATCTTTATTGAAGGGGTAGACTTAGATGTTTGGGATGCTGTGGAAAAAGGACCCTATGTCCCCACACACTTAGTAGATGGTATTCTTACTATTAAAAGTATAAATGAATGGTCTGATGATGAGAAAAGAAAAGTGCAACATAATTTACGTGCCAAAAATATTATTACTTCTGCTTTAAGTCCTGATGAATTTTTTCGAGTTTCAAACTGTAAATCTGCCCAAGAAATGTGGGATAATCTCCAAGTTACTCATGAGGGTACAAATGAAGTGAAAAGGGCAAGAACAAATACTCTTATCAGAGAGTACGAATTATTTAGAATGAATACAGGTGAAACAATACCAGAAATGCAGAAAAGGTTCACTCACATTGTGAATCAGTTAAGCTTGTTGGGTAAGTCATTTCCTGCAGAGGATCTAATCAACAAAGTTCTGAGATGTCTGAATAGAGAATGGCAGCCCAAGGTTACTGCTATAGCTGAATCAAGAAATTTAGCTACTATGACTCTGGCTACTTTGTTTGGTAAACTTCAAGAGCACGAACTAGAACTCACTCGTCTAGCTGAGTATGAAAATACAGATAAGAAAAAGAAAAGCTTGGCTCTAAAAGCATCTTGTTCTAGTCAATTTGATGATAGTGACAACTCAGATGATGAAATTGATGAAAGTGAAGAGAATATGGCCCTTATGGTTCGAAAGTTCAAAAGGTTCATGAAAAGCAACAACTATCCAAAGAAGAACTTCAAATCAAAAAGGTTCTCCAGCAAAGAAAGTACATCCGGTCCTCCTACTTGTTATGAATGCGGGAAACCCGGGCACATGAAAATGGAATGTCCTAATCTACAGAAAAAGGACTCCAAATCTGAAAAGAAGGCATTCAAAAATAACAAAGGAAGAAAAGCCTACATCGCATGGGAAGACAACTGCATGGATTCATCAGATGAATCAGAAGATGAAGAAGCTCAAGTTGCATTAATGGCTGATCATGAAAGCGAGAATGAAAACGAGGTAATTTCTAACCCTGACTCTTTACAAAATGCATATGATGATTTATATGAAGCTTTCACTGAGTTGCATGATGATTCTATGAAATTAGCTAAAGCATTAGATAAAGCAAAGAAAGTTATCAATCATCTTCAAAATGAAGTAATTGCATTAACTAAAGAAAGGTTAGAACTTAGAAAGGAAAACTACAGCCTAGGCTACCTTAAAGCAAATTATGTCTGTGACAAATGTACTGAGTTTGAAAAGAAAGTCCATGAACTAGAATGGACAGTAGGAAAACTATCCAGCTTACAACAGGCACATCCTACACATCCTAGAAACAAATACACTAAAAGGCATATGCATCATAGATCAAGACCATGCATCAGTTGTAGTTATTGTGGTAAAAATGGACATACAATTTCTGTTTGCAGGACAAGAGAAAGACAAAATGTGAAGAAAGTATGGGTTCCCAAAGGGACCATACTGAGTACTAACCCACAAGGACCCAAAGAAATTTGGGTACCTAGAACCCTTGTTTAAATCATTGCAGGTATGCTTCAAGGTATGGGGGACAAAATTGGTACCTTGAAAGCAGAATCACAAAAGCTCATGACTGGGAAGAAACAAATCCTTAAACACTCCACCCCAGGTTAAGCAGTCATGTGACTTACATCAAAAATAAAAACTGAGGAAAGAATCCTCAGGAAAGGTTAGTCCGCTTTTTATAGAACTATTAATTCAATCTCTTAACATGAAATTGGTCTATACAAGTGCGAAATTTCATTTTCATGCTTTACTCATGTAAATTAAAAGGAACCATCATCCTAGAATCCATGACTCTAATATGTGCATACATGATTAAAAGTTAGTTGAATTTTTTAAACGGCCTGTCAAAATTATTGTCTTAAAACCCCATTGCAAAAGAAACCATTTACAATATTTTAATCGATTGTCAAGCCACTTCCATGACATGAATCGATTGTCAAGCCACTTCCAAAGGCATATTATTTAGCTCAAAAATCGATTATATAGAATCTCTCTCTAAAATCTTTTAATCGATTATGATCTTTTGCAAAATCTCCAAAATCAATCCCTTCCTAAAACTTAGGAAAACTAGCGCTTTTTTCTTAACCTCTCCAACAAGAAAAGCGCATAATCCTCCTATGTTATCTTATCATATCCAAACAAATTGCTTAGGGCGCATAAAATCATCCAAGATCACGCCTTCTCTTAGAGCAAACTCATAGCAAATTCGCATCTCTCCAAAAATTCCCAATGCCTCCAAGAACCAAGAACCTCTGTGTCAAAAGGAAAAGGGTACATGATGGTGAAAGCTCCTTCCACTCCAGATATTTCACCAGCTCTGAACAAGCTGACCTCTACTGCAAAAACTTCTCTCTCAGAGGATTAGGAACCACTTATGCTCTAGACTTACCCTGGTTTCAAAGTCAAAAGGGATTTGAATTTATTGACTGGCTAGAGTTCCATAAACTACTAGACTTTGCAACTGACACAGGCTCAGTCGCTCCTGACATGGTTAGAGCCTTCTACACCACTCTTAGCTACAACGATACAACTGAAACACTATCAGCTGAACTAAAAGGAACCAAAATCCACCTCACCCTAGATCAGTTCAGTAATCTCACCAGCTTACCTTGTGATGGTGAGAAATTGATCCATATGAACCCTCCGGAATCTTGGCCCGAATTCGACCTAGGAGATACTTGCATATCTATCTGTCATGCTCTGGCCGAAGTTGGTAAAAAGCCTATTCTAGCAAAATCACTCACAACCCAAAATCGGCTTCTCCACTACACCATAGCCCGAACAATCCTTCCGAAAACCTCAAACATTGCTCAGGTAACCTATGATGAAGTTATTTTACTTTGGGGAATCAAACACCGGAAGAACATAAACTGGGCACATCTGATCGTAAGCCACATGATTCGTCACACAAAGACAAGCGACAAACCTCTTCCATACTGTGTCCTCATTACAAAACTCCTCCAGCACTTCAACATTCCATTCTTAGGGGAGAAAATCATAAAAGGGAAAGCAGCCTATCACATGATAAACACCTCCACCTTAAACCAGATGCAATTCATCCAATCTGGAGATACATGGCATCACTCCTCCATAGGCATAGCATCATCCCAAGAATATGATCCAAACAGGCCATCTGGTCCAAACACAAACTCCACCATACATGAGGATGGTCAAACAGAACCAAACCAAACTGCTGCTGCTGCAGCCCCATCCACAGCTCTCACTCACTTCTTGCATGCACTCAACATCTTTCAAGAAGAACAGAACGAAAGGATGGAAGAATTAAAAAAAGAAGTCATCCTTTCCAGAGAGACCCACAGTCACGAGATTACTGCCTTAGACAATCGATTAACAGAATTTGAGGCTCGAAACAGTTCCTTTTCGCATTGGATGCAAGATCTTTAGATAAAATTATGAGTCAGCATTTTATTTTTATGTTTTGTGCCCTGTTGGCATAACCCTTCTCTTATAAGCCTATGACTATTAGCTCTTTTTGTTGGTTACCAAATTGGTTTAATGCAATGATTATTCTTTTCTAATTAAATGACTGTGCTGTTAAGATTCGCATTTTTTTATTACATGTTGCCCTCTTTGATCATGACAAAAAGGGGGAGAAGAATAGAGTTTTTAATACTTAGAATAAAGTTTTAATATTCAGCATGCATTTGCATTTACTTGCATACAGTCAATAAAACAGGGGGAGCATCATGATAGGGGGAGTATCATATACATTATCTGTTTGAACTAACCTCCCACCTTGAGATGAGTTAATGTTTTGTCATCATCAAAAAGGGGGAGAATGTGGATACCTTGTGTTGCAGGTAACCTGTTATTGCAGGATGTGTTTTGATGATGAAAAAGACAAAGGTAAGATTGACGGTGAAAGTCAATAAAAGTGACTAAACGTCAAAGTCACAATCCAAGACAAGCAAGCCAAGAACTGAAGATTCAAGTTTAAGGGCAGTCCTTAAATATAAGGGTAGTCCTTAGGGTTTGGGTGTGTCTTAGGAAAAAGTGTAAGCTCTTTCAAAAGGTCAGCTCGTATCTCAGAGTCTCACACACTCACAAAGTTTTTTAAAGGTGCATGCATATTTACGTAAACATTCCTATCACCTTTTAAATAACAAAATCGATTTTCCTCATGCATAAACAATATATCAAAATCGATTTTCAGGTAAAATAGAAAAGCTATAAATCGATTGTCAGGCCATGTTTTATAATACACAAATCGATTTCTGAGCCAAATTTTTTTTAAGGGAAGAATCGATTCCCAACCTTTTGCACATAACTGAGAATCGATTCCCACTTGTCTCAGGCAAGCTGAAAATCGATTCCTACATATTTTCACTAAGTATAGAATCGATTCCTAGCTTTCCATGGCACTCAAGAATCGATTTCCCATATTTTACAAACAAAGATAAAATCGATTCCTTACCTAAATAAATCGATTCCTAGATCAAATTCATTTTAACAAAGAATCGATTCTTACATTATTTTCAACGTAAAAATGAATTTCTCATAGCCTATAAATAGGCAGTGCTTCACGATTCATTTTACACACAACCACACAACAACCCATTTGTACGAATCAGAAAAACTTTTGAGAAAACTCTTCACGCTTATACTTTTGCTCGTCACGCACCGTTGGTATGTCTGAGCTGATCTATTGCTAAGAGTTAGTTGGGGTTGTATTCTTCAAGTTGTAATATCTGCCTACACTAGAGGTATTTCTGCATTTACAATTGTTTATTATTTATTTGTTGTGTTTTGTTCTAGGGAGTGGGGTATCTCTCTAGGGTAGCTGCATGTACTAGGAAGTGGGGTATCTTTCTAGGGCAGTTGATTGTAACAGGGGTGGGGTATCTCTTGTTATTGTTATATTAGATCTGAGGGCTCTCTATAGGTGGGGTATCCTAGGAGGAGAGTGCCTGAGTCTGTAAAGGTTTTTCAAGGCACCTGTAAGCCTTGTTGTTGTTTTAGTGGAAAATCTCACAAGGGTGTGAGGACTGGACGTAGGTCACTAGGAGGTGACCGAACCAGGATAAATCTCTGCGTGCTTTACTGCTTTCCTGCTTTACTGTTATACCGCTTTACTACTTTATATTCTAATTCCTTCGCTTCCACTTAACCTGCGCGAAAATTGATCTAAGTCATTGAAAAGGGGAAAAACATTTTCAAAAGATCTGAAAAGTTTTTAAATCTCAATTCACCCCCCCTCTTGAGACTGAAGCCACTTGGTAACAGTATTAAGCAATTTATCTCCTCTGGCAATTTTGATATGTGTATGTTTCAAGAAACTAAACGTAGTGGTCTTACAAAGAAGATGGTAGCATCAGTCTGGGGTGGGGGTGAGTTTGATTTTATAAGTAAAGATGCGGAAGGACTATCTGGTGGTTTATTGTGCGTGTGGACCCGTGGGTTGTTCGATTTACAGTCAGCAGTCAATGGAGAGCATTTCTCCATTATTTCAGCAAAGTTCCATGATGTTTTGTGCCACGTGGTAAATGTCTATTCACCATGTAGCATATCTGGGAAAACAAGACTGTGGGATGATTTGCGTAGGATGAGGGATGAAGTAGAGGCTGGGTATTGGTGTTTGGTAGGGGATTTTAATGCAGTGTTGAGTAGAGGAGAAAGAAGAGGCCTATCGGCTAGTAATTGCAGCTTAGAAATGAGGGAGTTTAACACGTTTGTGGAAGACATGGATCTCATTGATGTTCCTGTACTAGGGAAGAAATTCACCTACTTTGCTCCTGATGGGGTAACAATGAGTAGGATTGATCGCTTTTTGGTCTCCGAATGTTTTATTGCTAGATGGCATATTACAGCGTAGTGGGTGGGTGATAGGGACATCTCTGATCATTGCCCCATTTGGTTGTTAAGCTCAATTACAAACTGGGGACCAAAACCATTTAGATTCAACAACTACTGGTTAGATCATAAAGATTTTTTGAAGGAGGTGAGTGAATGTTGGTCTTCGTCTACCATCCATGGGAGGCACTATTTTATACTCAAAGAGAAGTTGAAGAGGCTGAAAGAGCATCTGAGGAAGTGGAATAAGGAGGTTTTTGGTTTTAGGGGTTTGTGTATTGATAAAATTGTCAAAGATTTGAATGAGGCCGAAGCCTTGGCTGTGGAGGGAGGATCCCCAAGAGTTGAGCAGAGAAGGTTGCTTAGTACTGAGTTCTGGAAGGAATTGCAAATTAAGGAGAGTCTATTAGCACAAAAGTCAAGAGTTAAGTGGTTAGCGGAAGGGGATGCGAATAGCAAGTTTTTTCATGCTTGTGTAAGAAACAATAGGCGAAGGTTACAAATTGTTAAAATACAAGTGGGGGATCATTGGATTGATGATGTGGACGAGGTAAAGAGAGCGGTAAAAAATCACTTTGAGGATAGTTTTAGAGAAGAGGGCTTTTCACGGCCTAAGTTGGATGGGGTGGAGTTCAAGCAAGTCAGTGGAGAGGATAATGATATGTTGACTTGTCCTTTCAGTTTGGAGGAAATCAAAGAAGCAGTATGGGAGTGTGATGGGAATAAGTGCCCGGGGCTGGATGGCTTCAATTTCAACTTCATAAAGAACTGTTGGGAAATTTTAAGCCCGGAGATCCTCAATTTTTTTGGTGAGTTCCATTCATTGGCTAGATTGCCTAAGGCCGTGAGTGCCTCGTTTTTTACTTTGGTACCTAAAGTTAAGAATCCTCAGAAGCTTGATGAGTATAGACCCATTTCTCTTATTCGCTGTATGTATAAGTTGTTGGCTAAGGTGCTAGCAGGGAGGCTAAAAAGAATCATGTCAAAGTTAATATCGGAGAATCAAAATGCCTTCTTGGGTGGTAGGAACATTCTTGATGGGGTCATAGTAGTAAATGAGGTGATTGATCTCGCAAAAAGATTAAAGAAGCAATGCTTAATTTTGAAGGTGGATTTTCAAAAGGCATATGACACGGTGAATTGGAATTATTTGGATTATATGATGAGGAGAATGGGGTTTAACACGGTGTGGAGAAGGTGGATGCAAGCTTGTGTCTTCTCGAACTCTATTTCGGTCCTTGTGAATGGTAGTCCTCGAACTCTATTTCGGTCCTTGAGAAGGTGGATGCAAGCTTGTGTCTCCTCATTGCGGCAGAAGGTCTCGCCGGATTGCTAAGAAAAGGTGAAGAGGTTGAATGTATTAAAGGTTTCAAAGTTAGCGATAACTTATCCGTATCAATGTTGCAATTTGCTGATGACACAATATTCCTAAGTGATGAATGTGATAGGAGTGTGTGGGGATTGAAGGCGATATTAAGAAGCTTTGAATTGGTATTGGGTCTTAAAGTCAATTTTGCAAAGAGCAATGTCATAGGGTTGAACATGGAGGAGAGAGTAGTTCATGGAATCTCATCATTCTTGGCTTGTAAAATAGGGTCGGTGCCCTTTAAATTTTTGGGGATTCCGGTCGGGGAAAATCAAAGAAGGGCATCCATGTGGCAACCAATGTTGGATTCCATTAAGGCTAGACTATCTTCATGGCGTAGTTCAAAATTATCCATTGGGGGGAGGGTAACACTAATTAACTCCGTGTTATCTTCTCTTCCTTTGTATTTGTTTTCAATGTTCAAGGCTCCAAAGAAGATAATAAATGAGATACAAAAAATACAAAGACGCTTTTTATGGGGAGGTGACGAAGATAAAAGGAAGATGGCTTGGGTCAAATGGGATTTGGTGTGCAAACCGAAACATAAAGGTGGATTGGGGGTGAAAGATCTTGAAGCATTCAATGTAGCCCTCTTAGCAAAATGGAGGTGGAGGTTACTTTTGGAGGATGATTCTCCATTATGGAAAAAAGTATTGATGACTAGATATGGCACAACAAGCTCATGGCCAGGGGTGCTGCCTACAGCTGCTGTAATGAGGAAATATTCACTGTGGTGGCGTGATTTGTTGTTGTTAGGGGATGGGATACAATTGGGAAGCAATTGTTTTAATGATGTGTGTAAGCTTAAATTAGGAAATGGTTCCAAAGTCAAATTTTGGACTGATAATTGGATTGGTACGGCGACACTCGCTGCTCTCTTTCCCTCGGTATTGGATGCTTGCGAAAGGAAGGATTATACGGTCGCGGAGATGGGCTCATGGGGTGCTTTCGGTTGGCGCTGGAACTGGGAATGGTCTGCACCAGCAGCTGCTGCAGAACCCGCAATAGTGAGGGAGTTACAGGAGATGCTTACTGGTGTACAGCTGCAGCAAAACGCGCCGGACAGGTGGGTGTGGTTACCGGAATTGATTCGTGGCTTCACGGTTAAGTCTTGCTATGACTGGATCGGGAATTATTTGCAAGGAACTGTCTCGGCTATAGAGGAAACGGTAGCTGAGGCGTGTAGTTTGATTTGGAAGAATGATTTGCCTTCTAAGGTTCTAATTTTCAGTTGGAGTTTGTTGCTCAACAAGTTGCCAACTAGAGAAAATTTGAGCAATAGAGGTGTCTTGTCATCTAACTTTGAGTTGAGCTGTGTGTTTTGCTTCCGTGAAGTTGAAACTGCAGCGCATATCTTTTGTAGGTGCTCCTTTGTGCTCTCAGTTTGGCGTGGTATTTTCGTGTGGCTGAACATTGATGGTGGTGTGGAAAGCGAAGTTCTTGATACTTTTCATCAAGTTAGCAAGTTAGTTGAAGGAAAGAAAGTACGTAGGCTTCACCACATTTTTTGGGTCGCTACAATGTGGCACATATGGTTGGCTAGGAATAGGACAGTATTCAAAGGCGTAGTGGCAAATGTAAACTCAGTAATTAATTCTGTCAAGTATGTATCCTGGAGCTGGGTCACTGCTAGGAAGGGGAGAAATAGTGGGGTAACATATTCAGACTGGTGTAATTTCCCCTTGGGGTGTCTGTCATCTTTGTAGTCAATCCTCACTATTTGGGGTTCTCTTTTTCCTGCCTGAGTCTTTTTCCCAAAGGGTTTTGGCCCAGGGAGGCTTTAATGAGGCCTATCCCCTTTCCTTAAATTGTAAGGGTTGGGTGCACTCCTAGTGCCCCCCTTTAATACATTGCTTGCTTATCTAAAAAAAAGACCAAGGTCTTATAGTACATGTGGTGAGGAATGTGGGTTCCCTTAAATAATTTGTATTCAGAGTTTTGTAAATTGAAAAACTAGCTAGATGTTAGAAGAGTTTTGTCATCTTATTAGGTCAAGTTGTCGTCGCGGTTGCAGTTCCGTCACGATCCTTGATATTTAATAATATGTTGCTGATGTAGTCTCACCGTCGTGATGGTAGTGGAAACATCTGGGGTCATCTTAGAAAATTTGGAGAGGTTCTGTTCAACTCTTAAAAATTGGGTCCTTAATAATTATATCTTTATCAAATAAATCACCAAAATAATGTTTTCTTCATGAACCTAATTTTTTTCATGAATCATATATTAATTTTTTTGGGGCCCTAAAAATTTGGATTGAGATGAAGCCCTAATGAAATGTTTGTTCACAATACACACTAACACAGTAGAGCAATGGCAGAAAGATAGAGAGTCAGGAAAGGAAGTAAGGATAACGAGAGAGAGAGAGAGAGAGGATTTTTGATTAATTTGATGATGGATTCCTTGATTGATGAGGCATACAAATAGTACTGAAAAGGCAAATAGTACGATGACAACAAATGAAAGGTAAATGACAGCTACTTAAATTGAAAAACTTGATTGTGACTCAGCACAATTCTAGAATGGGAATCCTAGGTAAAATTCTCATCAAATCACTGTTTGCTGGTGTTTTTAGCAAACAATCACTGGTTTTATTAGAAAGGTTTTGTGAGATTAAACCAGAAATCTCTAAAGCAATTGCCTTTAAACACCACCGTTTGTCAACAAATATATTTTAAAAAGGAGACAATTCACCATGAACATTGAAGTAAAAGTGAAAGAAATAGTAAAATGGAACGCAGAAATATTAAATGACTTGTATTGAAAGCAATAAATTGCATTGAATGTAAAGAGAATGGTGTACAAATTTACATACGTCGTACAAGGATTCTTTTGCTCTGTTTTCGCTGTGACTTGGAAGTTAGAGTTTCAGAATTGTGTGTTTGGTATAATAATTTGCCACCCCTGATTTCTACATAGAAATCACTATTTATACAGAAAATAATGACTGAAATGTAAACTGCTATGGACACGTGGCCACGTCTTATTACCCCATGATGGACTTCGTGCCACGTTCGGCGCCACATATTACCCACGTTGAATTAACTGAAGTCTTGAAATTCGACACAACTGTCTGCTAGTAACTGCTTGACGAAATCTTGAATACACTATCTTGTCGAAAACTTTGTCCTGTCGAAATGGTGAAGACCTCTTCTGTCGAAAACATGTTGAGATGACATATATGTCATTTATTCTCTTTGAAGGCATTATGAATGTTCTTTAATGAAAAGTCAAACCTTATTAAATAACCACTCAGGAGTCTTGTCGAAATTCTAGGCTAACAAATTGCCCCCCAAAAAATAGCTTTTTCGACAATGTTTAAGGAAGAAAAAGAATATTTTTTTGAAGATTTCGAAACGTCACCTCCAACAACTTCACATTAAATGGTGATAGGCAAAAAATAATTATGACCTTACGCAGATAAAGCGAACCATTTCATTGGGCCACGTCATTTGGTTGGTAGACCACGTCTTTTCAGAACCCCAAACGTGCGAAGCGTCGTAACTGTGTAACCGTTGCACCTCTAACGTATAAATACGTTTCACTTCATCTTCTTCATTTTTACGCTCCCTTTGAACCTTAAACTCTGAAATTTCTTAGCTAACTTTGCTTCTTCAAGAAAGCTTCAAACTTTTTCATTGTTTCGACATTCCCACTAAAAACACAACCTTCTTTGTTCATTATTCTCAACAAATGGCTTCTTCCAGCGCTCAAACTCAGAAACAAACAGTTGCTGTGCGTGGCTTTGAAGGTTTCGTTGAAGAACCTTCACCAACTTGTTTTAATCAGATACTTATTCCATCTGGTAAACCTTTTACCCATGCTTATTTAGGTCCTCTTCCTGATCCCATTGAAAGCGAAGAAATTAAAGCGATTTTTCCGAGTCACCGCAAACTTCAACCTAGAATTTTTGAAGAAACTCCTTTTCATTTGGAATTTCTGAAAAACCTTAACAGAGTTTTTAGGTCTGCTCCCAAAGTAGAACAAAGTGATTATATTGCATGGCTTGACAAAGTTCAAAAACAAAAAGAGACCATTTGGCAAGAACAGGGAATTTTTGACATTATCCAGCTGTCGAAATATGGACCCAAATACGATAGCACTATGCTTCTAGCAGCATTGCAGTTCTGGGACATATCTACCCATAGTCTCCATCTAAAGTGTGGCATGCTAGCTCCCACTTTGTTGGATGTGGCTGCCATTACTGGCCTGAAACCATTGGGTGAAATCTTTGACCCTAAATTAGCCACCAACGACTATGGTTTCTCATTTAACAACCCTACTTTTAGCGCTTATATTGCTGATCATCATGATACTGAGAATGCTGAAGTATCTGATCTAGAACATATAGCTTTTCTTACCTTGTGGCTGTCGTGTTTTGTCTTTTGCTCCCGTTCTCTTCAAGTAGCAAAAGTTTTCGTTCCTTTGGCTATTCAACTTCATCAAGCCAAAAATATCAATTTAGCGAAATTGATTTTGGGGAATCTCTATCAACATCTTGATGGTGCTGCTCTCGAATTGAAAGAAGGCGAACCCACTGACAAACTGCTTATTGCTGGTCCTATGTGGCTTATGCAACTTTGGCTCTTAGCCACTTTTGAAACAAGGCTGAACTTGTTTATTCCTAAGGAAGTTCGACCAACTTTACCAACTAGAAGAACCCAAGGAATTCGACTAGCACAATTGAAGAATAGGGAGATAAACTTGTCTTATGAAGAAGCGTTTTCCATGTACTTCGACATCTTCAATAAGTGCACTACTTTCGTTGATGCTATGGCGCCTTTTGTCAGATGCACTTTTGGACCATCTTGGTTCACCAACGAATTTCCTTCTAACTCAACAGAAAATGCTGAAGAAATAAACCAAATTTGGCAAGCCTATCTTTCGCCCTCCCTTCTTTCGATCAGGCTCTCTCCAAGCAACAATAAAAACAATCTTGGCATTAGCAAATATTTTCCCAGCTATCTTTCAAGACAATTTGGGCTATGCCAACTTCGACCGGCTCCGGTCTGCTTGCATAGGAGAGAATTCAACACTCCAGAAACAGAGCAAGCTTATCAACAAGTCTTCAAGAATTTTCGTTTCAAAGATTTACTCTTTGAACCTGCTAAATTTCAACCCAACTTTTCTTGTACGAAGGCATTCCAAGATTGGTGGGATGGATATTATGCTAAAGCTCTTAAAGGAAAAACTGATGCAGAAATTTCGAAAATTTTGTATTCAGCTTTTCCTTCTCAAATTGCTGAGAAGAACAAACCCCCAGGTATCTTCACATAATTGGAAACATACTTCTTCATTAGTTAAATTTTAAAACCATTTACCTGATAAAATTTTTTGCATTATGAACAGCTGCTGTTTCACAGAAGAAGCTTACTAAAGCAGCACCAAAACAGAACAAGCCAACAGCAAAGACACCACCCAAAACAAAGAAGAAGCTTGTGGTCAAATCTACTTCTAATTTACCCCAAATAGAGGTATATCTTTGTTAATTGACTAAACCCTCAAGGTAGCAAATTCGACCAAATTTCATCACCTTTATTTCTTTTTCCTCTTTCAGAAGAAACCTGGAACAACAAGTTCTCTTGCAATAGGGCAAAGCTTACTTGTTTCCAGTTCTGAGGTAACAAATATATCTTCAATTTTGTTTCAAATTTCTTCGATTCTTTTAACTTGATTATGTATTCAACTCATGCTTCTCTTTCACAGGATACTGCTAGTGATGACGATGACATGCCTCTTATCCAACGGTCAAGGAAGCGAACGCAACCCGAATCCCAAGCAAGGGGAAAAGGGATTGTGATCAAGGAACCACAAGAGCAATCTCAGGGACCTTCTCCCAAAAGACTTCGCACAACAATCGAAGTTCCTGTTGTCGACTCTGTAGCTGCCCCAACTGTCCTTTCGACTGAGCAAATTTTACCTGCACCACCAACGCCTATGGAGATTTCTACAATAATTCCAACTACCCAAAATTCTCCTATGGTTGTTGACGTTGAAGGAACGGACATTGCCACTGATGCGAATGTCGAAATAGAACCTGAGCACACCACCGAACACACACCAGATGTGGCAGGCATTAAGGCTTCAAACAAAGAAACGATTGAAATTGATGCTCAAGAACAGGCTTCTACCAAGGAGTCAACTAGTAGCGCTATGAGTGACCAGGAATTTTCGTTAATGAAGGCGACAAATCCTTTGGCTGCGCTTAAACACTTGCTGAGCCTTTCTTCTTCTTCCCCTGCTATGGTTTCCAGTGCTTCGACTACTTCCTTGACCTCTGTTACTCAAGAGTCTACTGAAGAATTGCTTCAGCAATTAAAAACTAAGGTCTTGGAAGGCAATCTTTTTACTAAGATTGAAGAAAACCCATCAGAAAGCTTTGCAATTAAAGACATCGCTCAAAAATTGCTGCAATCAGAGCCTAATGCGAAACTTTTCTCTTTCTTGGTTGAATTTTTGCCAGTCTTTGAAACTTTCGCACTTCACATCAGCAAACGCTCTGAAACTTCTATGTTAAAAAACCAAGAGGCTGCACTTCATCAAGAGAAAATGAATGCCTTCAAAGTTTCTCAAACCCCCATTGATGAATTGGAAGTTCAGATGACGAAGGATGAGCAAGAACTTGCTAACTGGAATTCAAAAATTCAGCACTATGATGAAGAGATAAGAATTCTCCAATCAAAGCTGGCAAATGCTAAATACCAAAAGGGTTTGGTACAACAAAGAATGGAGACTCCTAAGTCGAAAATTGAAAAGGCAGCTACAGAGGCTCTTCAACATTTTGAAGATGCTCAAAAACATCAAGCCACTATTGCTCAACTGGATAAAGAGTTAAGCTTTCTAGATTCTTCGATTGCTGTGGGCACCAAAATTCTCTACAGGCTCAAGCATTCTCTTCAAAGCCTTTAGTAACTTGTACTAGTATAGGATTTCTTTTAATGGCTATGTAATTATTTTAATCGAATACATTACCATTTTTGAACCAATTATGGTTTTATCCTTGCTCGATTCTAACTTCGTTTAAAGTTGGCTTATATTGTTTTAAATACTTGCCATTTATTTTGAAGATTCTATTTTCGTCACCTAGTTCTTCGATTTCATAAGCGCCATTCGAAAAACATTGCAACACGCGAAATGGGCCTTCCCAACTGGGTGACCATTTACCCAAGACTCTATCTTTTTTATCCATGGGTAACAGCACTTTCCAAACTAAATCACCTGTATTAAAGGTTTTTAACTTAACCTTTTTGTTATAAGCTCTAGCTACTCTTTCCTTCTGTCGAATAAGCATTTCCAAAGCTAATAACCTTTCCTCGTCTAAATCAATTAGCTCATCAAGCATCATTTTCCAATAATGATCAAAAGGAATTTCATACTGTCTTTGAATTCTTGTTGATTGTAAACAGATTTCGACAGGCAATACTGCATCATGTCCAAAGGTTAATCTGTATGGAGTAGTATTGATAGATTCTTTGGGTGAATTTCTACAAGCCCATAAAACTTGATCTAAAGTGTTATGCCAATTTCTGGGTTTTTTCCCAACATGTTTTTTAATCAAGTTAATAATGATCTTATTGGCAGCCTCTACTTGACCATTAGCTTGTGCATAATATGGTGTCGAAGTTAATAACTTAAAACCAATTTCAGAAGCAAATTCCACCATTTTTCGACCAGTGAAAACAGAACCCTGATCTGTAGTTATGGTTTCTGGAATTCCATACCTATAAATAATATGATTTTGGATAAACCGTATTACTGCTTCTTGATCTACATTGGTTAAAGGTATTGCTTCAACCCATTTGGTAAAATAATCAATTCCTACCAATATATATTTGTGACCTTTTGATGATGTTGGCTTTATTTCTCCAATTATATCCAGAGCCCAACCTCTGAATGGCCAAGGTTTCACTATGGCATGCAATTCATTTGCAGGTACATGTTGTATTCCAGCATGCTTTTGACACTCTTGGCATCCTTTAGCAAACTCTATACAATCTTTCAACATTGATGGCCAATATATTCCTTGTCGAAATAAAAGCCATTTCATTTTATGGCCTACTTGATGTGAACCACAAGCTCCACTGTGTGTTTCAGAAACTGCTAAATATGCCTCATTTTCACTAAGACATTTCAATAATATCCCTTCATGAGTTTTCTTAAACAATTCATTTCCTATTATCACATAGCTTAAAGCTCTGTATTTTACCTTTTTGTTGGTATTTCCTGTGGGATTTTGCAAGTATTCTACAATGGGTTTTCGCCAATCATCATTGGCCATATTGTTAATAGCAAAAACTTCTGCTAAAACAACTTCATCAACAATGTGATGTTGTTCAATACATTCCTCATCTGTATTTGTTGCCCCCCCAGTTTTTGGTGTTGACAATAATGAGGAAGAAATATCATCAGATACGAGTTTCTCTTTTATTTCTATTAATTCTTCAAGGCTTTGTTTTGAAACTCTATAACCTGATGCAATTTGGGCCAAATCATTCGCCACTTGATTATCAACTCGTGGTAAATGTTCTAAATGAACAGAGTCAAATCTTTTTAACAAGGAATTGGCCATAATAAAGTATTTAATAAGGTGTTCTTTAATACATTTATATTCTTTGGTCATTTGTTTGATAACCAATTCTGAATCACCTTTTATTTCGATACATCTTGCCCCCAGCTCAAGTAAAATTTCAAGGCCTATAATTAAAGCCTCATACTCAGCTTCATTATTTGAGCAATGATTTCGAATCTTATACTTGTATTTCGTTGGAATGTTATTTGGTGAAATAATTAAAACACCAATCCCAACTCCTTTTTTATGACTTGAACCGTCAAAATACAACCTCCAAGGATATGTGTCTACGAAATGTAACGTTTCTTCGACAACAGAATGGTCTACTATAAAATCAGCAACCACTTGTCCTTTAGTTGATTTTAAAGGTTGATAAGTTAAGTCATATTCAGACAAAGCTAAAGCCCACTTACCAATTCTACTATGCATTATTGGTTTCGACAGCATATGCTTAATAATATCAGAATGCGAATAAACACAAACATTAGCTGGCTTTATATATTGCTTTAACTTTGTGCAAGAAAAATATAAACAAAGGCACAATTTTTCTATAGAACTGTACCTAGTTTCAGCATCTATTAAAATTCTACTAAGGTAATATATGGCCCTTTCGACACCATTATCATCCTCTTGAGCTAACATGCTACCAATTGTTTTTTCAGATGCTGCTATATACAATTTGAGCACTTTGTTTCTAATAATAGGCATTAGAATTGGTGGTTTCATCAAATAAGACTTAATTTCTTCAAAAGCTGCTTGGTGAACGGATTCCCATTTGAAAACTTCTTCTTTCTTCAGTCTCAATAATGGCGAAAATGCTTGAGTTTTGCCACTTAGATTTGATATGAATCTTCGTAGGAAATTGATTTTTCCCAACAACGACTGAAGTTCTTTTTTGGTTGAAGGAGCTTTCGTTTCAATTATAGCTTTAGTCTTATTCTGATTGATTTCAATGCCCTTTTTGTGCACCACAAAACCCAAGAAATCTCCTGCACGCACACAAAAGGCACACTTTAATGGATTCATTTTCAATCCATATTTCCTCATTCTTTCGAAAGACTGTCGAAGATGGTCTAAATGACCATTTTCTGAGGAAGATTTAACTACCACATCATCTATGTACACTTGCATAAAGTTTTCAATGAAATCATGAAACATACAATTCATTGCCCTCTGATATGTAGCACCAGCATTTTTTAAACCAAATGGCATTACTACCCATTCATAAATACCTAATGCCCCTGGACAACGAAATGCAGTTTTCGAAACATCCTCTTCAGCAATAAAGATTTGATTATACCCAGAATAACCATCAAGCATGCTGAGATATTCAAATCCTGCTGCTGAATCTATCAACATTTCTGCCACAGGCATTGCGTATTCATCTTTGGGAGTGGCATTATTTAAATCTCTAAAATCGATGCAAACTCTAAGAGTGCCATTTTTCTTAATTACAGGAACTATATTAGCTAACCATTCGACATACCTGGCAGTTCTGATGAATTTGTTCTTGAACAACCTTTCAATCTCCTCTTTAATTTTAGTTAATATCTGAGGAGCAAACCTTCTTGGTATCTGCTTCACTGGCTTCTTCTCTGGTCGAATTGGTAACTGCAACTCCACAACGTCTCGACTCAAACCAGGCATTTCGTCATAGTCCCAAGCGAAGCAGTCTTTGAACTCCCTCAGTAATGTTATAACTTGGGTTTTCAATGCAACATCCAGGTATGCGCTAACAAAAGTTGGCCCCTTCTTTGAACCATCTCCCAAATCCACTTCCTCCAATGGATCTTGAGCCTGCATTCGCTTTGTTGAATCTCTAGGATCTTTTTCAAACCCTAATGGCTCATTATCATAAATGCAATCAAGCTTTTCATTCATAATAATGCCATTTTCGTCTTCAGAACCTTTGGCTTCGACAGCCATTGTTTGATGAATTAATTCGGCTTCCATAACCGCTTTTAACTTATTCTCGGCCATATAAGCCGTAATCTTGTTCCATGCATTAGGAACTGACATAGGAAACATTTCAAGAATCAGAATACCACCCTTCAGGTTGGGCAGTAGCATCTCCTATTATTTGCCTTTCCCAAACAAAACCATAGTTTGGATGCAAATTAACTGAAGCAAATACATTATCAGCAGGAATGTATGCCTCATTAGAAGATGAACATGGCGCAATATTCGCCAATTTTTTCTCAAAATTTTCCTTAGTAATGTGATTTACATCAGCACGAAAATAACTTTGGTCTGCTTCAATGTATTCGACAAGACCATCTTCTCTCCACATCACTAGTTTTTGATGTACTGTTGAAGGCACAGCGCCGACCCCATGTATCCACTCTCTCCCAAGCAACATATTGAAGTTTGCTTTGGAAGCAATTACTAAGAACAAAGTGGTCCTCTTGATAGTTCCAACAATCAATTCCACTTCGATGGCTCCAAGAGAGTAGCCAGTTTTGCCCTCGTAATTACTTAAGACAATATTGTGTGGCTTGAGGTCGGTGATGGATATGCCTAATTTCTTCATCAGCACTTCAGGCATAAGATTTACAGCAGCACCTCCATCAACCAACACTTTGTTAATGCCAATGCCATTAACTTTAGCTTGAATGTATAAAGGCTTCAGGTGGTTCTGCATACTCGTATCTGGCCTCTCGAAAGTAGCCATCTGATCTTCGACACAGCCATCATTCATCACATAGTAACACAGGGGTTTGTGACAAGCCATATCTTCAGTGAAATCTTCTTCTTCATTGTTAGGTACGGTTATGACATCATACTCCAATGGCAATATTGACACCACGTTGCAGACGACGTCAAAATCATTATCAGAATCATCAAAACTAGAGCCTACGTCCTCATCAAAATCAGATTGAGGCTCTTTCCCTTTGTATGTCGAAGGTGGAGGGCAGATTCTTTCAAGTGCAGGCCTTCTAGGCTTAGCCACATCAGCACTGGTATTTGCTTCAACCTTAGAAGCCACCTTCTTATCACCCACTTGGACTTTGATTCCAAAGTGACTAGGAACCTTGTTCACGTCTAAAGAAGCCTTTTTCTTCTGGTTTCTCTGAAAACGACGCCATTGGGTTTTAGTCATGGGATTCTTACCTTTATAATTATTCCAATAATTATACTTGCTGGAATCACCTTGATGGACAACTTGAGCGTTTGCATTGTTGTGAACCCATTTTCCAACAGGGGAGTTCATTTGTGGAACGAAGGATTTACCAAACAGTCTTATGGATCCTTTCTTTCCTGGTTCTCGGCTTGTCGAAGGCTTAGTCGAAGTATTAGCCTTGCTAGATGAAGGCTTAGTCATAACATTAGCCTTGTAACCGGGGAGCTCAGTGTTGCCAAAATCAAAAGATGGCCTATTGTCAAGCCATTTCCTCTTTCGATGTTCCTGATCCTGGTACCCTTCAACAGCTTTTGCTGCTTCTTTGTCGAAAACAGCACTGCACCTAGGACATAACATGACTTCAGAGTTATTCCATTTACATCTGTTGAGGAAATCTATCAATTCCTCTTCAGCTTTTGGGAACACAGCATGTAGCTTTCCATCATATTCTTTCAAGGTTATCTCTTGTTTCTTTCCTTCAGCGTATATAAAACCTTCCAATTTCTTGGTGGAGGATTTAAGTTTCTTTGGAGGATCTTTCATTTCAGCATCTACCATGTTTACACTTGTTTCGAACGGTTCTGTATACATAGCTTCAGCTTCGGGTAAAGGGTTATCCACAACTTGCATTTGAGTTTTCATCTTTCTATCTTCGAATTTTAGTCTCCCTTCTTCGATTGCTTTTTGCACAAGATCCCTGAAAAGCACACAACGGTCAGTGTTATGTCCCAAAAAATTATGGAACTTACAATAACCCTTTTTCTTTCTCTGGTCAAGAGTTGGTACTCTTAAGCCATTAGGTACCAATATCTGACCATCTTTCACCAACAGATCAAATATTTCATCACATTTAGTAACATCAAAAGTATATGTTTTAGGCACAAATTTGTCATTTTTTGGCTCGACAGGATTTTTCCCATTAGCAGGCCTTAGTAATTTACAAGTATAAGGAGGACCAGGCTTGAGTTCAGCCACATCTATCTCCTCTCTTTCGATATCACTAAATGTGGTGTCGAATTCTTCTTCGACATAAGCTACTTTTTCTTTTTTATGAAACCTAGTTGACGTAGATTTTTCTTCTTTAAGCCTTTCTACCTGTCGAACTCTGTCAGCTAATTGGGCCATATCTCTTAAATGAGATGTATCCAATTTTTTCCTGATTGAATAATCAAAGCCACCAGCAGCCATTTCAACAAGTTCATGTTCAGGCACTTGTGTGAAACAACGAGCCTTCAGTAGCCTAAATCTATTCAAATAGTCATCAACAGTTTCAGGCATTTTACGCTGAACACTGGCCAATTCTTTGAGGGTGATCTTAGACTGGCCCATGTAAAACTGCGCATGAAACGCTTTTTCTAATTGCCCCCATGTGAAAATAGAACCAGGGGGTAATGTAGTAAACCAAGTAAAAGCATTTTTTGTTAAAGAATTTGGGAAATATTTCATCTTCAAATTCTCATTTTGGGCTATATCCCCAGACTCAGTCAAAAACCGAGCAATATGTTCGACAGTAGATTCTTTTGTGTCACCACCAAACTTAGTATACTTAGGAACTTTCCAGCCCCTTGGCAACTCAGTTTGCAACACATATTCACATAATGGTGATATGAAATTTGGCCTATGTAAGCCTACATTAACGCCATTTTGTGTCAATATAGTTTCAACTAAAGTGGCTATGTTATCTTGAGCGCCAACATTATTTTGTTGCACTTGTCGAACAACTTCATCAGCATTCTGATTTCGATTCACCAGGACAACTTCAGGGACATGATTTGCCATTCCCTGTCGTTCACCTACATTGACTGGGACTTCGACTGGAATTGTTCTTTGGGTATGAACAGGTAATCCATTATTTACTGTATTAGGCACCTGCCTATTACTAGTATTTGGAGCCCCAAAGAAATCTGCAATTCGACCCATTTGTTTTGCTAACATTTGGTAACTGGTATCAGTATTTTGAATCAATGGATTAAAAACTGTACCAATTTGTTGGGTTAACATATTAACCATATCATGATTGCTCTCATCCACTTGTTGTCGTAAGGCAAACAAGGATTCATTGGTTAATGCCATAGGATTTCGACCCATTACACTTTCAGAAGAAACATGTACAGGAGACATAGTCGAAATATGTGGCATTCCAGTAGGCATGCCATATGATCCAGAAGGAAATGCAGGAAAACTTACATTATGAAAATGTGGATTTAAACCGCTTCCTATTGCCATATAAGGACTATGAAGTCCCATATGTAACGGCAAAGACACAGGCATAGATGCCATGTTTGACTGCGTTGATCCAACGTTAGTCATTGATACTGAAGGAACGGTTGTTGATGATAATGGGGATAATGTTCCCACAACCACCCCTGCATTTATGTTTGCAGAGTCTACTATTGTTCCCTGTTCTTGTGGAACCACAGGATTAGAACTAGACGCATTATTAGTATGACGAACCATTTTTCCACTTCTTAAGTGCATGCAAATACAAACACATCAAAGAACCAGAAAAATTATGTATTAAAGGCAAACTGTCCCACCGGGCGTGCCAATTTGTTTGCTGGTGTTTTTAGCAAACAATCACTGGTTTTATTAGAAAGGTTTTGTGAGATTAAACCAGAAATCTCTAAAGCAATTGCCTTTAAACACCACCGTTTGTCAACAAATATATTTTAAAAAGGAGACAATTCACCATGAACATTGAAGTAAAAGTGAAAGAAATAGTAAAATGGAACGCAGAAATATTAAATGACTTGTATTGAAAGCAATAAATTGCATTGAATGTAAAGAGAATGGTGTACAAATTT
This sequence comes from Astragalus membranaceus, assembly GCA_039519185.1. NCBI lineage: Eukaryota > Viridiplantae > Streptophyta > Magnoliopsida > Fabales > Fabaceae > Astragalus > Astragalus membranaceus. Next base: position 170,529,224 of record CM076848.1, on the reverse strand, counting down.
ACATACGTCGTACAAGGATTCTTTTGCTCTGTTTTCGCTGTGACTTGGAAGTTAGAGTTTCAGAATTGTGTGTTTGGTATAATAATTTGCCACCCCTGATTTCTACATAGAAATCACTATTTATACAGAAAATAATGACTGAAATGTAAACTGCTATGGACACGTGGCCACGTCTTATTACCCCATGATGGACTTCGTGCCACGTTCGGCGCCACATATTACCCACGTTGAATTAACTGAAGTCTTGAAATTCGACACAACTGTCTGCTAGTAACTGCTTGACGAAATCTTGAATACACTATCTTGTCGAAAACTTTGTCCTGTCGAAATGGTGAAGACCTCTTCTGTCGAAAACATGTTGAGATGACATATATGTCATTTATTCTCTTTGAAGGCATTATGAATGTTCTTTAATGAAAAGTCAAACCTTATTAAATAACCACTCAGGAGTCTTGTCGAAATTCTAGGCTAACAATCACTTAGTATCATATTCAAGGAGCCACTTGGGCTTGACCCGGGTATGCCTGAACCGAATAACAGGAATGGGCCTGCTTTCCTCTTCTATATCAGGCTCAATATCTTCATTATCTTGGGTCATAACATCCCCTTCTTCTTCCATAAACACCTTGTGCTCAAGGTGTAGCTTAGGTTAAGTTTTCAGTAGCTCATCCATGGGCTCCCAAGTAGCATCCTCGGGGTATGAACCTGCCCATTGCACCAGAATTTGCTTGTTTGAATCTACATCAGAGTCTTTCCAGTCCAGAATAGCTATTGGCTGAGTATATGGCAGATTGCCCATTCCTTTATCACAGCTTCAGTGTTCACAGCAGCAGCACTTTGACAAGGTTTAAGTTAAGACACATGAAATATAGGATGGATTCTACTAGATGGAGGTAACTCCAGCTCAAAAGCCACCTCTCCAATTTGCTTAACCAATTTAAAGGGGCCATAATACCTCTTAGATAATTTGTGAGTTCTTTTTTCTCCCAAAGAGGATTGCCTATAAGGCCTCAGGTTCATAAACACAAGATCACCTACTTTGAATGGGTGTTGCATCCTTCTCTTGTCTACTTGTCCTTTCATAAATTTCTGGGCTTTCAAAAGTTTCTTTCTAATGCTATTGAGCATCTCTTCTCGGTCAGTGAGTGAAGTATCAACAACTTCAACTTGACTGATTCCGCTCACATAGTGTGGCAATGCAGGTGGTGGTTTCCCATACACTATTTGGAAAGGAGAGAGACCCGTAGCACTGTGTTGAGATGAGTTATAGTGCCATTCAACCCAATGTAAGTATTTTCCCCAAGTGCGAGGTTGTTTATGAGCAAAACACCTCAAATACTGCTGTAGAGTTTTGTTAACTACCTCGGTTTGCCCGTCGCTTTGCGGATGATAAGCTGATGACATCCTCAGTTTAGTGCCATTTAGCTTAAAAAGTTCCTTCCAAAACTGACTAAGAAATATAAGATCTCGGTCTGAAATAATGCTTTTTGGCATTCCATGATGTTTACAAACCATTTGAGTGAACAATTCAGCAACCTTAACTGCAGTGAATCCAGTTGCTAACATACCAAAATGAGCAGCCTTTGAAAACCTGTCAACTACCACCAAAATAGCTGTGTAATTTTGGAACAAAGGGAGCCCCACAATGAAGTCTAGAGAGATGTCTTCCCATACCCCATAAGGAACCGGAAAAGGTTGTAACAAGGCATTTGGAAGATGAGTAGGGTGTTTAGTTTGTTGACAAATGAGGCAAGCATTGACAAACCGTGTATCATCATTTTTCATATTCAACCAATATACATTTTCTCTAAGTCTACCATAAGTCTTTGCAATTCCACTATGTCCACCACCAAGTGTGGAGTGAAATTCCTCTAACAAAGCATGCTTTAATGAAGAAGTATCAGGAATAAACAATCTGTTTTTGTAGAAAAGAAGGTCTTGTTGTACTTGATAGTGAGGATGATCATTTGGTGAGTTTTGAACTTGCTGAATTAGCTCTTTAGAGACAGGATCTGCTTGTAATTTAGCCCGTAATTATTGCAAAAATTCCCAGTGAGGGACAATGAAACCGAGACAGCTGTGTGGAGGCTCATGGATGCGAGGTAAAGCATCAGCATATAGGATCTCATAAGTATATCCCAGCAGCTTTGAGAGATAGAATTGTTGCTCCGGAGTCTGGATAACTTGTGTCATAAGTTCTCCCAAGCTTCGTTGATCAGTATGAATAACGAACTTTCTGCCCAGCAAGTATGTACGCCACTTCTTCACAGGTGAAGTGATAGCACAGAGTTCTCGAACATAAGTAGAAGCATTCAGTAACTTTGAACAGAATTTTTTACTGAAGTAACAAATTGAGTGCTGGTTTTGGATCAATACAGCCCCCATACCAAGACCCGGTGCGTCAGTTTCCAACACAAAATCAGCATTAAAATTTGGCAAAGCAAGCACTGGAGCCTTTGTCATTGCCTCTTTGAGATTCTCAAAGGCATTTTGAGCATCTATGTTCCAAGTGAAAGCACCTTTTATTGAGCAATGCAGTAAATGGCTGAGCAATTTTGGCATAGTTCTTGATGAATTTGCGATAAAAACCGGTGAGCCCAAGAAAACCACGTAGCTGTTTTAGATTGGTGGGTGTAGGCCAAGAAGTCATTGCCACAATCTTTTCTGGATCAGGTCCAACTCCCTGAACCGAAACTACATGCCCCAAGTAGTTGATGGACTGTGTGCCCAAGGTGCATTTGGACTGCTTGAGAAAAATTGTAACATCCCCTAATTAGCTAATTAGATTTAATTAAATTAGCACGAGGTTAAGTTGATTAGTGAGCATAATTACTTTAGTTATGAAATGGTATCATGGATAAAATAAATAAATGATTTATTGATTATGCATAATTGGTACATTATGTTAAATAAGTGAATTATAGAATAATTGTTGAGTTATAAGTAACTTAAGTGAGAGTGAAGGAGGGAGGGGCGATTTAGTCATTTCCCATCTTTAAATGAACCCCAGCTGAACTTATGCCAAACACACTCAGCCACACTTCACAATTTCAGAAAATTTAAAAGAGAGGGTTTGAGAGGTAGAGAGAGGGAGCTGCGCGAGAGAGGGAGAGAAGAGGAAGGAAAGCTGAAGATTTCCAAATTCCTCCATTGCATGTAAGTCGATTCTAGCTCATTCTCATCCTCTTTCCAAGACCTTTCCATTGATACCATTATTAACTGCTAAATCACCCTTTTGCTTCAGCCACCATTTTCGACCCACAAAGCTTCATAGAGCCAAAAATGGAGTTGTAGTGCTTTTAGTGGGTTGCATGTCATCTTAGAGATGGAATAGAACCTTGGGAGACATCACCTTGCTGTTTGAAATAATTAGAGAAGAGGGTCAGTAGCTCAAATTGCTGGGATTCGAATTGGAGAGGGCGTGGAGTTCATGGAAACGAGTAGGACCGTTACGGAGCAAGTTCGTGCACGTTCGGTGTCGTTGAACTCCAAGTGTTTCAGAAATTGCGTGATTGACATCACGTTAGGTGAGTTCTATAACTCGCTTAGGGAATGTGTTTGTGTTTCTGAGTCTTTACTCTTCGAAAACTCTTGTCACGTATTTCCGGTAACGAAAGGAAATTATTCGAAAACCGTTTTCTCAAAAAGATTGTGACTTAAATCATATATCGTTGGATTGATTGTTTGGGATTGCTATCATATATTATTTCAATGTGTGTTTGAGTTTGGGTCTCGATCGGAAGGGATTTTGGAATCAGAACAGAATGGAAAAACTCATGAAAAGTGTGTTTTCTGGAAAACTGATAGAGACGCACGGATCGTGTGCCTATGAGCACGGGTCGTGCGCCCCCATCTGATACTACAAGAACTGAATTTTTAAACACGCATGGATCGTGCGCTTAGTCGCACGGGTCGTGCGTATGTTTCTGGAACTTTCTACAATTTTAGTGGATAACGCACAGATCGTGCGCTTAGTCGCACGGGTCGTGCGTATCTTTCTGGAAATCTTCTACAAATTGTTCAACAACGCACGGGTCGTGCGCCTACACGCACGGGTCGTGTGAGACTTTCTGACCTTCAATTTCAAAGTACCTTTTTATCCATTCCAAATGATTCCAACCCTCTTCTAATCCATTCCCCAAGGTTCCCCAACAATGTAAAGATACCGATGACATGAGATTGAACATGTTCGATAGAAAACTTGTGTATTATGAAAGAAATGGAAAACCGTACTTAGATAACGCGAGAGTTCATATGTCAATAATTATACACGGTACTTGACTGATATTATACACGGTACTTGACTGATATTATACATGGTACTTGACTGAAATGACTAACAGCCCATTGCGGGTACATGGATTGATAATGTATAATAAATACAAGAGGAAAAAGGGTGACGACCTTTAAAGGTTAGCATACTAGGGGAGGGGAAGTCATGAGCCCCAAAACCTAGACTCAAGAATGTTTCCCCCACTAGAAATAGCGGGATGGGTTCACCAAAGTCAAAGAAGTACCTATAAAATAGGTAGACTGAGGTGTTATGCTAAAAACATGGAACAAAAGATTGTATGCTTCATGTGTCACTTAGGAGGGCCATGAGCATAAAGGTTACAAGCACTTAATGTATTTCCACGTGGTTGCTTTTTTAGGACCACGAGTTCAAAGCAAGGCATAATGAACCGCTAGAGTTAGTAAGGGGTCTCGATAGGACTCACTGAGATAATGTTTATCTCACCCTTCATATTTGTGGTTTTTACAGAGAAACAGGGGAAAGCAAAGGCGACAAAGCACGGTTAGCTGGTGTGACTCTTGGAGTCATTGAAGACCTAATTTCATGTTTTAGACCTCTGCCCCATTTATTGTTTCTATGTTATCGATTGTATAACGATCATGTATCAGTTGTAAATCGTTTCCGCTACTTTATGTTTTGAGTATTGAACACCAGGATTATGTACAAGTCTTAAGTTTTGAAACTTAAGCATTTTCAGGAAGTTTATGAGGTTCAGAGAACCATTTGATATGTATTATCGAAAGTTTTAGATGTGTTCAATATTTCAATAACAGGAAGTTACTCTGATGTATGCCATTTAGTGCATTTCGGTGATTCTATATGTTAGAATTTATCGGGGTGTTACATTATGGTATCAGAGCAGTTCGACCTAGTCGGGCTAAGACAGTTAGGGTGGTTTTGTCCCTCGAGTAATTATGCTATCTTGCTTCTTATGATGCTAAGAGACATTGAGACTGATCAACTTAATACTTGGTGTATCATTTGCAGAATTATGGCAGGAGGATCGAGGAATAACCCACCAATTGATCTGCATTCTGCATGGATGCAGAACGTGTTCGAGAGACAACAGAAGATGATGGAAGATATGTTTCAAATGCAACAGAATGCTCAAGCTCAGCCCCAGCAAGTCCCCGAACCTCAAGTTGACCCAAGGAGGGTTTTCTCTGAATTTCTGAAAATGAAGCCGTCCGAGTTCAGAGGAGGACCAGATGTCATGGAAGCCCAGCATTGGCTAGATGATATAGAGAAGATTTTCGTAGCTATGCAAGTCACTGATGAGGACAAACTGAGACTGGCGACGCATATGCTGAAAGGTGAAGCTAACAACTGGTGGACTAATACCAAAGCCATGATGGTAACTATGGATACTCCACAGACTTGGGAACATTTCAAGCAGGTATTTTTGGAGCAGTTCTTTCCAACAGCCATGAGGTTCGACAAAGAGAACGAATTTCTGACTCTCACTCAAGGAAGTTCAACTGTGGGTCAGTACGCGGCTAAGTTTGAAGAGTTATATCAATTCTTCGGTTTGGCCGGGTATGCTCCCAATGACAAGTGGAAAACCGAAAGGTTCAAGTATGGGCTAAGGGAAGACATTGCTCAGAGTTTGAGTTCTTTTGCTTATACTAACTATGCTGCCATGGTTCAGCAAGCACACATAGCTGAGAGTGACTTGAAGAGGTTATATGCAAGCAGGAAAGTATTCCATCAAAATAAGAAGAGTGTTGGTTCATCCAACCATCAGACGGGTCCTAGGCACAACTCCAACAAAGGGAAACAGGTTCAGTCGTCGAATTCCTCAAGGTTCAGTACATGTTCCAACTGTGGAAAGTATCATCAGGGTAAATGCCAGATGGGATCCAACCAGTGTTATTTCTGCAAGAAAGACGGTCATTATGCATGGGACTGCCCAGAGAAGGAAAAGAGTCAAGGAAGTAACCCTGCTGCTACTACAACTCATGGGAGGGTTTACACCCTGGACGCCCAGAAGGTCACACCGTCAGATAATCTACTAAGGGGTATGGGATCTCTTTTTAATAACTCCGTTAGTATTTTATATGATTCGGGTGCGACCCATTGTTTTATATCTCAAGTTTGTGTCGAACGGTTGGGATTGGCTTTAACTCCTTTGCCTCAACCAATCTCCATTAAGACTGCTGCTGAGGGTAGTGTTCCGACCCAAGCGATATGTGAAAATTGTCTTCTATCCATTGGAGACAGGAATTTTGTAGTAGACTTCATTTGTTTACCAATGAAGGGCATGGACGTCGTCCTAGGCATGAGTTGGATGACGGCCAACCATGTGACTATAGATTGCTTCCATCGAACTATCGGTTTCGCCTCCGAGTCAGTGGAGCTACAACCGCCCAATTCTGAAGCTGTTATTTCTTTCACTTCGGCCAGTAACTATCTGTTCCAAGGCGCATAAGCTTATGTCATGATGCTGTCTGCATCCACTGAGACAGGTCAGGATTTATCTTCCGTGCAAGTTGTTAATGAATTTCTTGAGGTGTTTCCCGATGAAGTTCCTTCATTTCCTCAGGATCGTGAGGTGGAATTTTCTATAGAGTTGGTTCCGGGCACTGGACCTATTTCTATAGCCCCGTATAGGATGTCGCCGTTAGAGTTGAGGGAATTGAAAGTTCAACTGGAAGAGCTAATTTCCAAACGGTTCATCCGGCCGAGTGCCTCACCATGGGGCGCTCCAGTGTTGCTTGTCAAGAAGAAGGACAGAAGTATGAGATTGTGTATCGATTATCGTCAGTTGAATAAGGTGACTGTCAAGAACAAGTACCCTCTACCGAGAATTGATGATTTGCTAGATCAGTTGAGGGGAGCTTCTGTATTTTCAAATATTGATTTAAGGTCCGGCTATCACCAAATCAGGGTGCGAGCTTTGGACGTCCCGAAGACCGCTTTCCGTACGAGGTATGGACACTATGAATTTGTAGTGATGCCCTTCGGTTTGACCAATGCTCCAGCCGTATTCATGGATTATATGAATCGGATTTTCAATCCTTATCTGGATTGGTTTGTGGTAGTGTTCATTGATGATATCTTGGTGTTCTCGAAGACAATTGAGTAGCATGTGCAACATCTCCGAATTGTTCTGAACGTACTCCAAGAGAAAAAGTTGTATGCTAAGCCGTCTAAATGTGATTTTTGGATGCCCGAAGTTAAGTTTCTGGGCCATGTGATATTTAGGGCAGGTGTTGCAGTGGATCCCAGTAAGATTGAAGCTGTGGTAGACTGGGAACAGCCGTCTACAGTTACTGAGGTAAGAAGTTTCTTGGGATTAGCTGGGTATTATCGAAGATTCATTCAAGGATTTTCCCAGCTGGTTCTTCCACTCACTCGGTTAACTCGCAAGGGTCAGCCGTTTGTTTGGGACTCAGACTGTGAAAATTGTTTCACGGAATTGAAGGGTCGTTTGACTTCTGCACCCATCCTGATTCTTCCAGATCCGTCCGTAGGATTCCAAATCTATTGCGACGCCTCTGGTAAGGGTTTGGGATGTGTCCTGATGCAGAATCAACAAGTAGTTGCCTATGCCTCCAGGCAGTTGAAGCCGCATGAAGAGAATTACCCAACTCATGATTTAGAGTTGGCGGCGATTGTGTTTGCCCTAAAGATTTGGAGACATTACCTGTATGGGTCTCGTTTCGAAGTCTTTAGTGACCACAAGAGCCTTAAGTATCTGTTTGACCAAAAGGAGCTGAACAACAGACAGAGAAGATGGGTAGAATTCTTGAAGGATTACGATTTTGAATTGAAGTACCATCCTGGTAAGGCTAATGTTGTGGCCGATGCTTTAAGCAGAGAGTCTATCCATACTGCAGAGTTGATGATGCACGAGATGTCTTTGTTGGAATCGTTTAGAGACCTTAACATGAGAGTTAAGTCAAGAAGGAACAAGTTGGTGTTGAGCCATATTCAGATTTCAAGTTCATTGAGAAATCTGATTCGCTCAGCCCAAGAAGGTGATGTAGAACTGCAAGCACAGAAAAGATTGCCGAGTTACACCGAAGACGGTGACGGCGTAATCCGTTTTGATGGTAGAATCTGTGTGCCGAATGATGAGAATGTAAAGAGGCAAGTTTTTGAGGAGGCTCATAAGAGTCAGTTCTCAATACATCCTGGGTCTACCAAGATGTATCGAGATTTGAAGCAATTGTACGGGTGGCCGGGTATGAAAGTGGATATTGCAGAGTTTGTGTCTCGATGCTTGACTTGTCAAAAGGTTAAGATAGAGCACCAGAAGTCAGGTGGCCAGTTACAACCGTTGAATGTACCTGAATGGAAATGGGAAAGCATATCTATGGATTTTGTCATGGGATTGCCACGGTCCCAAGCCGGAAATGATTCTATTTGGGTAGTGGTGGATCGTCTGACCAAGTCCACCCATTTTATTCCAGTGCGTTCGAATCACAAGGTTGCTAGGTTAGCAGATGAATATCTCAAGAATATTGTGAAGTTGCATGGAATCCCTACGAGTATCATCTGTGATCGAGATCCCAAGTTCACATCTCGATTTTGGAGAGCATTGAATATGGCGTTGGGAACGACAATATGTGTTAGCACCGCTTACCATCCACAGACAGACGGGCAGACTGAGACGACAATCCAGACATTAGAGGATATGTTGAGGGCTTGTGTACTCGATAGTGGAGGCAGATGGGAGGATCATCTTCCATCGGTGGAAAACCGTACTTAGATAACGCGAGAGTTCATATGTCAATAATTATACACGGTACTTGACTGATATTATACACGGTACTTGACCGATATTATACATGGTACTTGACTGAAATGACTAACAGCCCATTGCGGGTACATGGATTGATAATGTATAATAAATACAAGAGGAAAAAGGGTGACGACCCTTAGAGGTTAGCATACTAGGGGAGGGGAAGTCATGAGCCCCAAAACCTAGACTCAAGAATGTTTCCCCCACTAGAAATAGCGGGATGGGTTCACCAAAGTCAAAGAAGTACCTATAAAATAGGTAGACTGAGGTGTTATGCTAAAAACATGGAACAAAAGATTGTATGCTTCATGTGTCACTTAGGAGGGCCATGAGCATAAAGGTTACAAGCACTTAATGTATTTCCACGTGGTTGCTTTTTTAGGACCACGAGTTCAAAGCAAGGCATAATGAACCGCTAGAGTTAGTAAGGGGTCTCGATAGGACTCACTGAGATAATGTTTATCTCACCCTTCATATTTGTGGTTTTTACAGAGAAACAGGGGAAAGCAAAGGCGACAAAGCACGGTTAGCTGGTGTGACTCTTGGAGTCATTGAAGACCTAATTTCATGTTTTAGACCTCTGCCCCATTTATTGTTTCTATGTTATCGATTGTATAACGATCATGTATCAGTTGTAAATCGTTTCCGCTACTTTATGTTTTGAGTATTGAACACCAGGATTATGTACAAGTCTTAAGTTTTGAAACTTAAGCATTTTCAGGAAGTTTATGAGGTTCAGAGAACCATTTGATATGTATTATCGAAAGTTTTAGATGTGTTCAATATTTCAATAACAGGAAGTTACTCTGATGTATGCCATTTAGTGCATTTCGGTGATTCTATATGTTAGAATTTATCGGGGTGTTACATTATGGTATCAGAGCAGTTCGACCTAGTCGGGCTAAGACAGTTAGGGTGGTTTTGTCCCTCGAGTAATTATGCTATCTTGCTTCTTATGATGCTAAGAGACATTGAGACTGATCAACTTAATACTTGGAGGGCTAACAGTTCATGGCGAATAGAAGGTTTCAATCCAGAAATAAAACAACTTAGATAGAATTGAGGAGCCAAACCTACAACCCTGTTAACCAAAGCTTGGAACTCTGTCTGGTATGCTTTCACGGTGGTCATTTGACAGAGCTTGAATAGAGCACCGCGAGGCTCGACGTACTGCGATGGTGCGAAGCGAAGTTCGAGCAAGTGGATAAACGTTGGCCATGACGCGAGCTGTCTGTTGGCATGCATCCATTGGTACCAAGTCAACGCCTCTCCTTCCGTATAGAAGGAAGCCATGCACAAGCGATTCTCCTCGGTGACATTGTGGAACTCAAAGAATTGGTTGATCTTGAAAGTCCACCCAACAGGATCTGTGCCATCGAAAGTAGGGATGGTGAGTTTGATGGCGGAGGCTGAGTAGGGTTGATGGGGGTTAACGGTGGTGACGGGTGGGGGAAAACCGGGTGGTCCAATACGGGTACGGAGCTGGTTTAGTTCAGTGGAGAGGGAGGAGATTTGGGTGCCGAAGTTGGTTTGATTTTCTAGGATCTGGCGGAGAGTGGCGTTTAGGTCATCGGGGAAGGGTGAAGATGAGCTCATGGTCAATGAAAAGCACCAATGCAATGTTTGTTCACAATACACACTAACACAGTAGAGCAATAGCAGAAAGATAGAGAGTCAGGAAAGGAAGTAAGGATAACGAGAGAGAGAGAGAGAGAGTGAGAGGATTTTTGATTAATTTGATGATGGATTCCCTTGATTGATGTGGCATACAAATAGTACTGAAAAGGCAAATAGTACGATGACAGCAAATGAAAGGTAAATGACAGCTACTCAAATGTAAAAACCTAATTGTGACTCAGCACAATTCTAGAATGGGAATCCTAGGTAAAATTCTCATCAAATCACTTAGTATCATATTCACGGAGCCACTTGGGCTTGACCCGGGTACGCCTGGACCGAATAACAGGAATGGGCCTGCTTTCCTCTTCTATTTCAGGCTCAATATCTTCATTATCTTGGGTCATAACATCATCGGCCCCAGAGACATCATAAGATCTTTATGTATAAGGTAAAAGATCTTTGTATAATACTTTTTTTTGGGTCAAGAGACTGGCACAATGACCACATATAGGGAGAATGGGGAATGGGGAATGAGAGTGTCGCATACCGAGTTCGAACCCAAGGAGCAACCGAAAGAGGTCCCTAGCTCCAACCAACTGAGCTAGAACACTAAGACTAAAACTTTGGGTGCAATATAATATTAATTATAAGTAGAAGGAAATTTTCAAAAAGATCGTGCTATTTTGACACAAACTCGACCGCAAAATTAATAGTTAATTACTTCAAATACGTGGTTAGTTATTTCAATATATAGATATGATTAGTGGATATACTAGGTAAACTAATTAATTGTCAACCTAACCTAACTTCATTAGCCAAAATCTTAAACATGATTAACCACAATTTCCAAGTGTTTACGGTTATGCACACCTTAAAATATGAAACGGTAAGAAGCCAATTGAGAAGACGATCCATGCAGAAGGGATATAGATAAAAAACCAAAATTATGAAACAATTGTATAAAACTTTGGGTGCCATAATATTAATTATAAGGTAACACAAAAGTAGAAGGAAATTTTCAAGAAGATCGCGCTATTTTGACACACAAGCTCGAACCACAAAATCAAAAGTTAATCACTTCAAATACGTGGTTAGTTATTTCAATTGATATGATTAGTGGATATACGTACTATAGGTAAACTCATTAATTATCAACCTTACCTAACTTTATTAGCCAAAAACTTAAATATGATTAACCACAATTTTCAAGTGTTCACGGCTATGCACACCTTAAAATATGAAACGGTAAGAAGCCGATCCATGCAGAAGGGATAGATTAAAAACCAAATCATGAAAACATTTATATATAAGGAGTGACATTTAGTGGAAAAAAATTTCTAAACTTCGAGACACTCACTTTCCACAAAGACAACAAGCAAAACAAAAATATAGCATATTATAGCCATGACTTTTGTAACATTTTGTCAAACTAGAAAAATAGTAACATATATAGCTTGTTACCTGAAGATTATTATATCTGTTGAAAGTCTTAGAGCATAAAGAACAAGAGAACTGAGTAGGACCAATGAGAATCTGAGAAGGGGTGGGAATCCAATACTGAATCTTGTTTAATCTATCAAAAGGGTATCCAGAAATCACACTCCTTTCTTCATTTTTACCTTTTTGTGCAGAACTTGAGATCTTCCTTGATCCCAAAGCAGAAGAAGTAGCCATACTAGGAAGCCCTATGTGCAGTGCAACAGTCACAGTTTCATCATCAACACCTTCAACATCTTTGTTCCTTTTCTCCTCCACAACCTCTTTTGAGGGTTCATTTTCATTTAGTTTTTTGAGGCTTATATTATTTATGAGAGGAAGGGCTTCTCTTAGAGGAGGGGAAAGAGGAGATGAAGAAGAGCAAGGTGTTAAGTGGAGCCATCTAGTGTATAAATTTGACTGAGGATATGTCATAGCGATTGCTTAGATGGTTTTGAATCTTTGGCCACTTGTTAGTTTTTTTTGAAGGAACCTACGAAATCTCCCTATCTTATCCTCTTGATTATAAGCGTTGGTCTCTTCATCTTTTTCATGGAGGTTATGTATTGTGAAATGAGATCTAGGTAAAAAAAGGAAGCAAAAGTGTGTGGAAAGCTGAGGAACTAGTGAGTGAAGTTAACTAATGGAGACAAAAGAGTGATTGAAAATAGACAACTGCATGTTGTCTCTCCCAAGAGATTTAGATGTTGCGCTCCGGCCGCCACGTACCGTTTTTAAAACAATTAGCTTAGCATCCCTACATGATGATATGGACCCATAGGCGGATTCAGCGGGTGTTCCCCGTGTTCCCGGGAACACCCCAAATATCCTATCTTAGTGGTAATATACCCCAAATATCCTACCTTGGTAGTAATACATTATGCCTTAATGTCATTGAAGGAACACTCTATCAACATCAACTATATCTTTAATCAAAACACTCACTACCAAAATTACCAAACTACCCTTTTTTAACCCACTTTTTATTTTAACTCACTTTTTATTTTTGTATGTTCCACTTTCTCATCAACTATACATTTAATCAATCATCAACTATATTTTTTATCAACTATATATCAAGTATATCGTTAATCAAAACACTCACTATCAAAATTACCAAACTAGCATTTTTTAACTCACTTTTTATTCTATCTCACTTTTTATTTTTGTGTGTTCCACTTTCTCATCAACTGTACATTTAATCAATCAACTATTCAACTATCAACTATCAACTACGAGCTAAGGGATACCGAAGGAGTGCACCAAATGAGTGCAAAAAGGAGGTCCCGGGTTCAACTCCCGGAAACTAATATTCCCCCATTCTCACTAACATTGCTTATCAAAAAAAAAAACTATCAACTATCAACTCTCAACTATATCTTTAATCAAAACACCCGCTACCAAAAATACCAAACTACCCTTTTTTAAACTCACTTTTATTTTTGTGTGTCCCACTTTCTCATCAACTATACATTTAATCAATCATCAACTATATCTTTTTTATATAATGACTTTTTTTATATTCTGATTTTGAATTACAACGGGAAACACTATATATTGTTGGTATGATTTCACTACTGATAAAATATTATAATTTTTTATTTTATTTAAAAATACTATAAAGATATTTGACTAAAATCATATACATTAGCTTTACTATTCAAGTTACACATTGTCAGAATAATTATTTTATATTCTACTTTTGAGTTACAACCGGAAAATGTTACACGTTGGAATAATTTCATTACCGAGAAAATGCTGCAAAATCTTTGATTTTATATTCTGTTTGAATTACACCTTTTAGTATATTCTGTATATTTATCTGCTTGAAAAACTTATTTTAATCGCGCCAAATATATGTATTTTACTCTTGATGTAAATTAATAATTTGACATTAAATCTTATAATTTATCATTGTATGTGTGAACAAATTAAATTCTATCCGACTCTATTTATACAAACAACACAACGGCAGCCGTACGTATGCACGGGTATACTGCTAGTTTACTCCCGAAGAAAAAGGAACACCCTAATATTGTTGAGCCAAAAAAAGCTAAGGTATTATTTATTTGGATATACAATTTAGTTAGCTAAGGTATTATTTATTTGGATATACAATTTAGTTAGCTAAGGTATTATTTATTTGGATATACAATTTAGTTAGCGTTTATAGCAAAGTGTCTATAGTATCCAGAAGAGATTACTTTTCTGGCATGATGTCTCGTTAGGTGACTCATATCTTGGGTTTAGGTTCCCTAGGTTTTTTTTGAATGGCATTGACTCTAATGTTCTAGTTTTTGTTCTAGTGGTTGCTTGTCCAAAGGTTTTGGTCTAGGCAATCCTTTAGAACTACAAGAATTTCGGTGATTTCTGAGGGAAACATCCCTTGCAAATTCCGTCAAAAATCCCTCGCAAATCCCTCACAAATATCCGTCGCAAATCCTTTGCAAATATCCTTCGCAAATCCCTCGCAAATATCCATCGCAAATTTTCGTCGCAAATCCGTCACAAATCCGTCGGAAATATTATTCACAGCAAAAAAAAACTATATCCCAACAATCATCTTTTCAAGCACCACAAATATTTTTTATTACATACCGAAGACAATTGCAACTATATCAACAATCATCCATTCATAACCCCAATATTGTTGAGCCAACATATTAAAAAGAAATTCAACAACAAGAGTATATGATCCATGTCTCTATTAGCATTCACTACAATGCTAAGCAGAAATACGAAAAGAAATGAACCACCGACAAGAATCCCTATAATTATTGAAGCATATATTACATTCACAAGTGTTACCAACAAAATGCAAAAACTATACTAAAATAGAATAACTAATATCATTTAAGTCGAACTGTCGTACTCAGACCCTGTAAAATGGAAAAGGAAACACATAAGATTAAACATATGGGATTCAATACACATGCATTTAGCTACAACCTACACCCTAAACATTTAAGAGATAAATCCAAACAAAGTCACTTGCGGGAAGCTCTTGTTGGCTTTTGTCACTGGTTTTGGATAGAACCAAAAGGTTTTCAACAAATTTTTATTTATGAGGGTATCTAATACAACAAAATTGCAAGGTATGAGGGGGCAGTTAGGAGAGCCTTGTTCTTTGCAGCATTTGAAATGCTTTTCCCCTAAAACCAACATAACAGGACACAAGTTTCATTTTGACATATAGAATTACGCTTCCATTGTAAAAAACACTAAATTGAAGTGAAACAATCAAGAGCTTATGCAGGAAATTGAAAACTACCATTACACAGACAAGAAAATTAGATCCAAACCAAACCTAAAATAATGCTATGGAAGAGACACATTTAAGTTATTTCAAGTGACAATCAATTAGCCAATCAAGCAAAAATAAAACACATGAATGCAAATACATGTATATACAAGCATATATTTATCAATAATAGTTGCAGATAGCCAATATTTATAGAATATAGTATTAGAGCAATGTATATTTGTTTATATGAACAGTTTGTTTAACTGCTTTTAGTTCAGTTAATTAACCTCAGTTTAGTTAGCTAACAGTAGAGAAATTAGTTAGATAATTCCCTGCAGTTATCTCTTGTAATGCGGTTGGATATATATTCTTTAATTGTTGATTATTCCAGTCAGTTGGATTATAATGAAAATTGAGTTTCACTTTCTCTATTTTGGTCCTTCTCTTAGGTCACCATTTCTGGTTCCTCAAACTTAATATGGTATCAGTAGAAATTTTCGTTCCAAGTTCACCTTCTCCCTTCGCAATCTCTGCGATTTTTGTCACTTTCCGTTGAATCATGAAATCGCTTCTTCGATTTCGCTTTCCTATTCGCAATCTTTGCGATTCTTCATCATCACCGATCCTTTCTTGAAATCGTCTCTTCGATTTCACTTTCCTTTACTGAATTCGTGATCTAGGTTTTCTTTCCTTCATCGCAATTTCTGTTTTCTTCGTCAATCAATGGCAACTTCATCAAGTTCATCCAGTCAGTCCACTCCATCCGTCACGATCTCTTCTCAGAGCCACGACGATGCATTCTACTTGCATCCTTCGGACAATTCTGGCTTGGTTCTCGTCTCGCAACAACTCACCGAAGATAACTTCAGTTCTTGGCGAGGCGCGATGCTCATGGCTCTCGCCGGCAAGAATAAGGTTGGTTTCGTTGATGGATCTATTCCACAACCTGCTGAAACAGCCACAAATTATCACTCCTGGATCCGCAACAACTCTACAGTTTCTTCGTGGTTACTCAATTCGATTAGCAAAGAAATCGCAACCAGCGTCATTTACTCCGAAAACGCTGCTGCAATTTGGACAGATCTGCATACTCGGTTCCAGCAATCCAATGGACCTCGCATGTTCCAACTCAAGCAAGAAATCCTCACTTCTCATCAAGGTAACTTTTCAATTAGTGCCTATTACACCAAATTCAATTCACTTTGGGAACAATTAAGTGAATATAAAGCTGTTCACACATGTACTTGTGGTGGTGTGAAACCTTTGCTTGACGGAATTCAAAATGAATGTGTAATGGTATTCCTCATGGGACTTCATGAGCGCTTTATCCCTGTTCGTGGTCAAATTTTACTCATGAATCCCATTCCCTCCATTCACAAAGTCTATGCTATGGTCTCCCAAGATGAGAGGCAAAGGCTGATTGGTTCTCCTATTGTAACTGCTGAGGCAACAATGGCATGTGTTGTCCAACAGAAATTCACCAAGAAAGAGAGACCACAATGTGCTCATTGTGGAGTTCTTGGACACCTCAAGGAGAAGTGCTTCAAACTCCATGGTTATCCACCATCATACAAGCGCAATGCTCCTTCCAAGGCTGCTGTGAATCAAGTCAATGATGCTGCCACACCTAAGTCAGACAATTCAGGTACTCCTTCCACAACAAGAAAAATTGGACTTTTCGGCGGGCAAAATCCGCCGGAAAAGCCAAAAATCCGCGGAAAATGTGGACTTTCCGGCGGATTTTTGGCGCCGGTAGCCAGCTCGCAGCAAACGGTTTCCGGCGGATGTCGCGGCGCCGAAAAATCTGCCGGAAATTTCCGGCGGATAATCCGCCGGAAAATCCAAAAAAAATATAATTTTTTTTTAAAAAAATCCACCGGTATTTCAAAAAATCTGCCAGAAAATCCAATTTTTTTTTTTAAAAAAAATCCGCCGGAAATGTCGCCGGAAATTTACCGGCGGATTTATAATTTTTTTTTCATTTTTTTCGAATTTTTTATTTTAATTGAATAAGAAGTAATAAAAAATGAATTAGAATGTGAGAAAAAATTATATAGAATAGAATGAGAAGTAATAGAGAAATTAGAATGAAAGAGAGTTGGGTCAAAAAAATATATATATGAAAGAGAGTATGGAAAAATAATGTAGGAGAGAATAAGAATAAATAAGTGATAAGGAATAAGAATAAATGAGAGTATGTGAATCAAGAAATAAGAAGAAGTGAGAAGGAAGAAGAAATGGGAAATATAGAAAAGAGATATGTAAAGAAATTTAATTAAGTTTGAAGATTATACGAGAAATAAGAATGAATAAGTGAGAATGAATGAGAAGGAAGAAGAAAAGAAATGTAGAAGAGTGTAGGAGAAAGTGAGAAGGAAATAAAGCGTGAAATGAGAGAATGAGAATAGTGTAGGAGAAAGTTTTATTTATAGGAATTTCAAAACGTTCCGGCGGATTTACCGGCGGATTTTTAACATTTCTGGCGGATTTTTTGAAATTTTTTATTATTATTTTTAAACAAAATCCGCCGGTAAATTTCCGGCGGATTTTTTGAATTTCCGGCAGATTTTTAAAATTTTTTTTTTTTGGAAAATCCGCCGGAAATTCAAAAAAATCCGCCGGAAAATTTCCAGCAACATTTCCGGCGGATTTTTTTGAATTTCCGACAAAATAACCGCCGGAAACTTACCGGCGGAAAAAATCCGCCGGTAATACGCGATTTTCTTGTAGTGTTCTGTTTCTCCACAGCAGTATGAAATGATGTTCCAATTCATACAAGCTCAAATGGCTAAGGCTTCCACTCCAGATAATGAACAAGGCAACTTAGGTATGGTCCTTAACACTCTTGAATCATTCCTTCACAGTACCTGGATATTTGATTCTGGTGCATCCTCTCATATTTGTTGTGACCTGTCATTGTTTGGCAATTACCATCCAGTAGAGAACAAATATGTTACATTACCTAACCTTATTCAGATTCCAGTTAAGGCCATAGGTTCAGTCATCATTTCCCCTAAAATAACTTTGCATAATGTGTTATACATACCTAGTTTTAGTGTAAATTTAGTTTCTGTGAAACAATTATTACACAACACTGATATGTCAATAACTTTTTTTGCAAAATTTTTTTTGCTACAGAGAACCCAACTACTGACAGAGATTGGTAAGGGTATCCTTGAAAATGGCCTCTACACTATGCATTCATCCACTCCTCTATCTACTGATTCTGCTCACTATTGTAATAATGTTAGTGAACCTTTGGTTTGCTCTCTTGTTTCCCATTCTTCTGCATTCAATCTTGCCAATATATGGCATTATAGGCTAGGACATTTGTCTGACAATGTATTGAAAATTGTAAGCAATAAAGTTCCTTTTACTTTGCCTTCTAGCTTTCATTCTCATAATTGTCAAGTATGTCCATTAACCAAGTTTAAAAGACTTTCATTCCCTCATCCTAATCACAGGTCTGCCCAATGTTTTGACCTTGTTCACTGTGACATATGGGGCCCTTTTAGTCAAAGCACGTATGAAAATAAGAACTATTTTCTAACTATTCTTGATGACTATAGCAGGTTCACCTGGATTTTTCTGATGCATCACAAATCAGATGCTACTGCCCGCGTCAAACAGTTTTTTTGCTTTGTCAAAACTCAGTTTGACAAAACTATCAAATGCTTACGTTCTGATAATGCCAAAGAATTGGCTATGACTGATTTTTTGCAGGAATAAGGTACTCAACACCAGCTCTCTTGTCCCTATAGACCGGAGCAAAACTCAGTGGTTGAACGCAAACATCAGCACCTCCTCAACATAGCCAGGGCTCTCATGTTCCAAAGCAACTTGCCCATTAAATTTTGGGGTGATGGAGTGTCTACTGCAGCACATCTCATCAATAGAACCCCATCTCCAATTCTTGGTGACAAGTCCCCTTATGAACTATTGTACAACCTATGATGCTCTTCGTGTATTTGGGTGCTTGGCATATGCATCCACAATTCCCCAATTTCGCAATAAGTTCTCTCGTAGAGCTTCCCCTTGTGTTTTCCATGGATATCCTGCTGGTGTCAAGGGATACAAGCTCTATGATCTCACCACTAGAAAGTTTCTTACTTCTAGGGATGTCATCTTCCATGAAGACAATTTTCCTTTCAAATCATTCACCTCACCTCATACAGATGCCTTCCCAGACACTGTCCTTCCCTCACACTCATCAAACTCTCAAAATACATCTCAAACTCAATCTTCTCCTGATGATCCTGTATTACCCCTACCCTTGGCTACACCTCAGCCTTCATTTGATGATTGTGATGTCACTCCTAGCCCAGCCACTGAACTTCAAACAACTCCCACACCAGAACCAACCACTGTAAACAATCCACCTGTTGAAGTCCGTAGGTCAACTAGGACACACCAGCCACCATCATATCTCCAGCAATACATTTGTGCTGCCCAATACCCCATTGAACTCCACTTGTCCCATTCCAACCTCACACCTAGTTACCATAACTACATCCTGCAAATATCCTCCATTCCTGAGCCCCTATACTACCACCAAGCTTGTAAATCAGTTGAATGGTGCAAAGCCATGCAAGAGGAAATCAATGCTCTTGAGTCAAACAACACTTGGACCATTCAACCCCTACCCTTGGGGAAAGGGCATAGGCTGCAAATGGATTTTTAAAGTCAAATACAAGGCAGATGGAAGTTTGGATAGGTACAAGGCATGTTTGGTTGCACAAGGGTTCACTCTGCAATTAGGGTTGGACTTTGTGGATACTTTTCCCCCTGTGGCCACTCTCACCACAGTCAGAGTTCTTCTTGCATTAGCAGCACAACAACATTGGCATCTTGGTCAACTTGATGTGAACAATGCCTTCTTGAATGGAGACTTAGTTGAAGAAGTCTACATGAAACTACCTTTGGGTTATCCCACTAAGGGGGAGAACATGGTGTGCAAACTCAACAAGTCTCTATATGGCTTAAAACAGGCCTCTCGCCAGTGGTTTACAAAGTTTTCAAACACCATTCTGGAACATGGATTTTCTCAATCCACTGCAGATCCCTCATTGTTCACTATGGGCACAGGTAGTTCTTTTGTTGCTCTTCTACATTATGTAGATGATATTGTACTAGCTAGCCCTTCATCTACTTGTATTTTGGCTACCCAAACTCTATTGCAAAGTCTGTTCAAGCTCAAGCTCCTAGGCCCTCTCAAATATTTCCTTGGACTTGAAATTGCCACCTCCTCCAAAGGAATTCATCTCTGCCAGAGAAAGTACACTGTCAATTTGCTGACTGATACATGTTTTCTCCATTGTAAACCTTTTCCCACTCCTATAGATAGCAACTTGAAACTCAGTGACACAGAGGGAGAGCTCCTTGAAGATCCTTCTCAATATAGGCATTTGATTGGGAGATTGATGTATCTCACCATTTCCAGACCAGATATAGTGTTTGCTGTCAACAAGCTCAGTCAGTACATGACATCTCCAAGAGCACCACACCTGCAGGCAGTTCATCATGTCCTGCAATATCTGAAATCAAGCCCAGGTCAAGGGTTGTTGTTCTCTTCAGACCTTCTCCGTCCCTGTCAGCTTATGCAGATGCTGACTAGGGCAGTTGTACATCTACCAGAAGGTCAACTATGGGTTTTTGTATCTTCATTGGAGAGTCATTGGTCACATCGAAGTCAAAGAAACATCCAACTGTGTCAAAATCATCTGCAGAGGCCGAATACAGAGCTCTTGCTCTATTAACCACTGAACTTCTGTGGCCGAAACAGTTACTCAGAACATTTCACATTGAAACACCTACTTGCAAGGTCTTTTGTGATAGCAAGTCAGCTATCCAACTTGCAAGCAATCCATCCTTGAATGAGAGGTCCAAACACATTGATATAGATGTTCATTTCATACGGGAGCACGTCAACAACAAGTTTAACAACCTGTTCCATCTCTCCACAAAACACCATTCCATGTCTCCACAAAACACCAGTTGGCAGATCCCTTTACAAAAGCTCTACCTAAGCCTCTCTTTGCAAGTCTTCTTTCCAAGTTAGGCATCTTCAATTTGTATGCTCCAAATTGAGGGGGGGGGGGTATTAGAGCAATGTGTATTTGTTTATATGTACAGTTGTTTAACTGCTTTTAGTTCGGTTAATTAACCTCAGTTTAGTTAGCTAACAGTAGAGAAATTAGTTAGATAATTTCCTTCAGTTATCTCTTGTAATGCGGTTGGATATATATTCTGTAACTATTGATTATTCCAGTTAGTTGGATTATAATGAAAATTGAGTTTCACTTTCTCTATTTTGGTCCTTCTCTTAGGTCACCATTTCTGGTTCCTCAAACTTAATATATAGTTGAAGGGAAGAAAACAAGACAATTTGAAACAAACCTTTAGATGAAAAGCTCAAAAACTGAAACAAGACAATTTAAAACAAACCTTTAGAAGAAAAGAAGGAAGGAAGTGCAACAATAACATGTTATTGGTAACAAGAATATGATCATAAAGACTCATCCCTGCCGAATGCTTAAAATGACCCTAATTATCCAAGCAATAGTAGCAATAATGTAAATGAAAATTATTCATGCATTGTAATCGTCAGAGGTACCCAAGCACCATACTAGCTCAAGTAGTAGTATTGGCGGCCTCCACATAAAGAATAGAGTTCATAAGATTGAAATATCATGAAGCCATGCGCTTTATTAAGAAGAAAGAAAATAGGCCAACGAAATGGGATCATGCAGAAGTATTTTCATTGCATTTTCCATCAGTAAGCTGAGAAATGAAACTGGTATGTAGAAGAGCACCTAAAATATTCTATCAAATGAAATGAAATTTGAGTTCACCAAATTATTCTTAACAAGCGGAATTTTAATGACACGTGAAAACTCCTAATTTAAACAGCTAAGCTTACTAATAATTGCAAACTCATCATTAAGACCACTATAGATATCTCTTAGTAACACCCCAAGACCAAACAAATAACAATTGTGTGTGTGTGTCTATATATATATATGAGAATTGAGAAGGAAACAGAACTTGCCATGATTTTGCATCACTAAAAACTGCACTATAAATATAAAATGAAATAATAGTGTGATTGGCAAAACTTATTAGCTTACAAACATAAACATGTGCTAGATCTTATTTCAAGCACTATTGAACTAGCGCCTCTCTTTTGCAAGCAAATAGTTGGGCAATTTACCATCCAGACAAATCTCAATGTTGGAGGCACCTACAGTTTATAAGACAATGTCCTTTTTAAATGTTTTGCCAAATAATTAAATAATAATATGTGCTGACTTGCCTTGATTAAGATCTTCCCTGTCCCCAATATCAAAGTTGCATCAGTATTACCGACTCCAGTAGCAAATTGAACAAATTCTCTGGCTGATGTGGTGTGCGAATCTGGACGGAACAGTTGTTAGTTAGTTCTTAATGACTGTTTGTTAGGCTTAATTGAGTTTGTTGTATTGATTAGGTTAGTAAGTCAGTTCTGTTATTAACTGACTAACCACTTGTAAATAACATCTAGTTCAATCTGTAACAAACTAGCTAGATGGCCAAGGCACACAAGAGTCAAGACTAACAATATCATCTCTAACAAACACAAGAATATTATTAGAACCACAGAAATCGGAAATTGGTTTATTTATAAACGAAGTCTCATTCAGAGAGTTACAAATCAGACATCTATGAGATTTTGAAATCATTTACAAAACAAGTAAAATCAACTTTTTCTAATGAGTTTCAATTCCAAATATACCAATTGATTCATTGATAAACCATTTCATTTTTCACTCATTCCAAATATACTTTTAATGAATCAAAATACACGTGTTCGTTTGGGAAGAGGCTCTCCTGGGGTATCTCCACCTATCACCTGGATTTGTTTCTTTATCAACGGTGTTAGATAGCTGGGTTTGGACTGCACATGGTTTTGAGTATCCTTTGTGCTCCGCTATATCTATCATTATGTTTGCCTTTCAAAAAAATATTAAGTGTTTATATATAAGCTATCTTTGAAAGATATATACAAAATATAGTCAAGCTATTTTCATATAAGTGATAAGATGTTCTCATAAAACTTTTTTTAGAGATTATGAATGTAAGCTAGAAACAACTCTCAAATATGTCATGATTTGTTTCCATGAGCCCTCTTAAATAATCTCACACTTGCTAGTGTCAATATATAAGCGCAAATATGAAAATTCAAACATTTCCTAAGCTGCATTGCAGAGTTGAAATTGGGAACTAGGTTTGAAGTAAAATGAAGTCATATAAAGGGGGAAACCGAGAGATAGCGTGAGGAAAAACTAGCGTGTGTCGATTAATTTTTTAGACTTAACTGTAGTTTTGGTCTCTCTATTTTTCCTCATTTGTAGTTTTAATCCCCATTTTCTAATTTGCAACTATGGTCCCCCAAATTTTCAAAAGTTTGAAATATTGTGACCAATTGTGAAATTGAGTTAGTGATTTGGATATGTGGTAAGTGACTTCTTACGGGAAACATTACAAGTCTTCTTCTTTGCTTCCTCTTCACAACCAATTAAGGACGTTAGCAAGGGTTTGGATGCTGTAATCGATCATTTGTTATTTGGTGGCAACATAGAGAAATAAAAATGAACACAATCAGAACACAAGGATTTAACGTCGAAAACTCCAAACCGGAGAAAAACCACGAACCGTTGTCTAATGACAACCAGAGAATACCACTATGTGAAAATTGTTACAACACACAGACTTCTCTAAAAACACCCCCATGGCCCCAATACACCCACACCCTCCAAAAAATATTTAACTACATCTCACAACACTCTAAAACAAGAGTATAAGAGAAAAAACAAAGTCAAATACAACTTAAGGTATTTCTGACTGGTGCATCTTGTAATGAAGAACTTGAGCCCATTATATAGCCTTGGTCTCCCTCTTCCTTCACAAAACTAAGCGATGTGGGACTTTTTCAAGATGCCAATTTCAATCAACTCCAACAATCTCCACCTTGATTGTAATTGATCAACGAGACATCTTCCGCTTTCATTGTCTTCACCGACAATCATAGTTCAAAAGGACTATCATACTCCGCCATAGAGAGTATACTTCACTTGAAGCTAAACCACTCCAAGAATTTTATCCATGCCGAAAGCCATCGGCATAACTTCTTCAAGATGCTCAATTCCTATCAACTCCAACAATCTCCACATTGATTGTAATTGATACCCGAGACATCTTCATTGTCTACACCGACAATCATACTCCACCATAAAGAGTATACTTCACTTGAAGCTAAACCACTTCAAGAATTTCTTTTTTCGGCACATGTCGAAAAACCTTGCAGAAAAATTATGGTGCAACTTCCATGTTTCACTTTTCCGGAAGTTTCATCTGCCATCGACAATCCTTTCCACCACACACCTTGCAGAACTGTGAACCAGTGCCTCGTGCGCAATTATGGACACGCAATCTTTGGAGCAATTTGCCGGACCTGCTCCCCTGGACAATTTTTTTTTCTTTACATGCCCAGAATTGTTACCTTTCAACACCTTGTGCAACCCCGATTCCATCAACACATCCATGACTTGAATTTTCCACAAGCCAAAATTGATTCTTCCATCAAATTTCTCCATGTCAAACTTCACAGCACTTGAGAAATTTAACATTCCAGCTGTAAACATACTGTAAGCCGTGCACCGAGTAGGTTCCCAGCAAAGAGAGGTGGGTCACAATGGACACGCTTAAATACCAAGTCTTTCCTTAGCCAGAACCTTTCTCAAACGGCACTTTCACAGTATCAAACTTCTTTTCTGATGTGGAAGATCAGACAAACTGCAACCACAGAGCATACTAAGAAATTTATACCCCACTGAACCAAAAACTCTGATACCAGTTGTGGGGGAAAAACAACATAGAGAAATAAAAATGAACACAATCGAAACACAAGGATTTAACGTGGAAAACTTCAAACCGAGGAAAAACCACGAACCGTTGTCTAATGACAACCAGTGAATACCACTATGTGAAATTTTTTACAACACACAGACTTCTCTAAAAACACCCCCATGGCCCCAGTACACCCATACCCTCCAAAGAAAATGTTTAACTACATCTCACAACACTCTAAAACAAGAGTAAAAGAGAAAAAAACAAAGTCAAATACAACTTAAGGTATTTCTGACTGGTGCATCTTGTAATGAAGAACTTGCGCCCATTATATAGCCTTGGTCTCCCTCTTCCTTCACAAAACTAAGCGATGTGGGACTTTTTCTAGATGCCAATTTCAATAAACTCCAACAATATTGTGACCAATTGTGAAATTGAGTTAGTGATTTGGATATGTGGCAAGTGACTTCTTACGGGAAACATTACAAGTCTTCTTCTTTGCTTCCTCTTCACTACCAATTAAGGTCGTTAGCAAGGGTTTGGATGTTGTAATCGATCATTTGTTATTTGGTGACCCCTTCACCATAGGACTTATCCATGCCAATGAACCACGGCTAGGGAACATAACACCCATAACTATAGGCAACCACACGCTGAAGTTGAAGTTCTCCGAGTTTAGTGGCGATTATACGTTGCGGTTCGGTGCGGTTCACTCGACATTGGACAATGTTGAAGAGAACGACAAAGGACAAAAGAGCTAGAGAGGGGCGGCGAGTGAGGGTGAGGGTTGGGACAACAAAGGAGAAGATGTGGTGAAGGGGAAGGAGAAGAGGTAAGTTAAGTGAAGAGAGAAACAACTCTCGCCATGGTTTCCATTAGTTTGAATGAAGAAGACGATGATGAATGAAAAAACGACATGAGTCATTTAGGGTTCTACTTTGATTTTCAATAATTTTAAAATTGAGAAATTAAAATAAATAACTCAATTTTTAAAAATACTAATTGTTGACCTAGAGTGCTAACTAGGACAATTTTTTTCAAATAGTCGGTGTGCAACATAACCAAGCAACTTGTCACAATACCAAACAATTGAACAAATTTTAAAATTAGTCAACAATTCGAATTTTGAAAAAATGAGTGACTAAAATGCAAAATTAGAAAAGAAGAGATCAAATTACGAACGAGGCAAAATGAGGAGACAAAAATGCATTTCATCTTCAGCCACTTTTTAAAGTACTTTTAATCTTTTTGTTGTCACTAGTTGTAGAGCTGGCAAAACGGGCTACCCGCACCACAACAGATTTAAGCATTGGGAGCGCTTTTTTTAGGCCATAGGGAGCGCTTTCGGGCGCTCCTAAAGCTAGCGCTCCTGTTGCAAATCACCCAACGGTAGCGCTCGGAAAGCGCTCCCAAAAAACAGGAAAGAGGAGCGCTTTTTATTACAAGCGCTCCTTATTCTTAGGCGCGCTAAGACAATAAGGAGCGCTTACAGTAAAAAGCGCTCCTCATGGGCTTAACCAAAGGGAGCGCTTTTTATTATAAGCGCTCCTTATTCCTAGGCGCGCTAAGATAATAAGGAGCGCTTACAGTAAAAAGCGCTCCTCATGGTCTTAAGCAAAGGGAGCGCTTTTTATTATAAGCGCTCCTTATTCCTAGGCGCGCTAAGATAATAAGGAGCGCTTACATTAAAAAGCGCTCCTCATGGTCTTAAGCAAAGGGAGCGCTTTTTATTATAAGCGCTCCTTATTCCTAGGCGCGCTAAGACAATAAGGAGCGCTTGTAATAAAAAGCGCTACCAATGCCTAATTTTTTTTAAGAAAATTTTGCCTGTTTCTTCTATATTACCAATTCTCAGCTCCCTGCAATCAGAAACCAGCAACAACCAGAAACCAACAACCAGCAACAAAGTTCCAAATAAAATTCCAAATCAATAACCAATTTCAAATCAATTTCCAACTAATTATACATCCTCATGTACCAATCAACATATGTGCCAACAAAAATGTGCCAACATATAAATCTTCATGTACCAAAAGATCAACAAAAATTACATTAATCCTTATGTACCAAAAGATCAACAAAAATTACAACATATCCAATATGAGGTACTACAAAAATAGGATATCCAAAAAAAATTACATCAAGTTCGATTTGCATTAATCAAACCGGCAACATGACGACACCACTCTCCTTTCAGCTGAGTAAGTTCCTCATCTGGAAATTGAGCTCCACACACATATTCAGGAAAATACTGAAAAAATAAAATAAAATGAACTTAGAATTATATCAATATCAATTAGATTTTGAATTACTTGTCAAAATACAAACTATCAAATTACATACATGGATTGGGATTTCCATTTGGTTGTGAGTGATGATGTCCTTCATAAACTTCATTACATAGTACCCGCAGTCATCGAAGTTTGGTTGTTTGGGACCCTATAAAACAAAAGATTACTTAGTTATTAAATATAATTAATTACATATGCATAAGAATATTGATTATAAACTTACCCTTATTGCTATCCATTTTGTAGAGGATGATGATTTTCTGTACGTAGTCCTGACATCACGCAATCCCCAATAAGTTGCCAAAGCACTGAAACAACATCATATATATATATAACTATAGTAATCGAAATATACATAATTTATATTATGAAATATACGAGAGATCTAAATACACACCTATTAAATACTCTCACCAACTTTGGGTAGTTGTTGTAATGACCTAGCAGTGAATCCAAATAGAAAATCACATCTCTTTTGGGATCAATTGCCAACAATATCCAATGGGTCCTATAAAATTTTTGAATAATCAAATTAATCAGCTTTGAGGTTTAAAAGACAGAGTAAATAATCAGCAAGTATAATTTTTGAACACTCACCCTAAGTTGATGGGTGCCAAAAACAAAGTATCACAACTTAATTGATGTGCTAGTGCCAAACGCCGATCGATATTGTCTTTAACCTCTACCTTGCGTCTCTCCATTTGTTCCTTGCATTTTTCTATATGAACTTTTGACATTGTTTTATCCAGGGGGATATTCAGTAGAAAAGTACTTTCGGGGCATAAGAACACAAATCGTTGTGTTTGATCCATTGGGACCAATATCTCATGGTACAAATACCTTTAATTAAAATGTATACAAATTAAAATAATAATAATAATAATAATAATAATAATAATAATAATAATAAAATATAATTAATAACATCAATAAGTGAAATAATAAGATAGATACGTACCTGATATATGCTCTAATAGTAGTAGCACTTGCCCACTCGTGCTCATATATCACTGCGAGTTCCTCTTGATTCAAACCCAGTGTTTGCTCCTCTCCAAAAATTTCTTTATCCATCAATGACTCTATTATGATTCCACTACCCATGTGGTTTGATGCATGGATTTTTAAATAGCTGATGAACTCCATGGGATTATTCCCACTAGCTATTTGCCGAGACACATTTGTCTTGCCAGCAATAGAAGGGGAAGGTTGGGATTCGCGAACATTCCCACTAACTTTGTCACCCTTGCCAGCAATAGAAGGGGAAGGTTGGGATTCGCGAACATTCCCACTAACTTTGTCACCCTTGCCAGCAATAGAAGGGGAAGGTTGGGATTTGCGAACATTCCCACTAACTTTGTCACCCTTTCCAGCAGTAGAAGGGGAAGGTTGGGATTCGCGAACATTCCCACTAACTTTGTCACCCTTTCCAGCAGTAGAAGAGAAAGGTTGAGATCTTCCTTTGCCAACACTCCGATTAACTTTAGATTTTGCCCTTTGTGATACCTATATATTTAGAAAATAATTAGTTAGTAACAAATATAGTTGGAAAGATAATATATGACAATGATATAATAAATTACTAACAAATATAATGTCACTTACATTGATAAGGTTTACTGGCCATGCCACAAAGGTACCAATTGCATCATCCACAGTCATGATCTCTATACTGTTTACTGGTACAGGCAAATTTGCATCCCCTACAATTGCAACGTCAACTCTGACCCGCATATGATTTTCGGGTATGGGTAGATTATGCAGTAAGGTGCCCAGTTCGTTACAAATTAATCCTCTTGCGACCAATTTAAGCGGGTTTGATATATATAGTTCACACTCATTATTGTTACCCTAAATCAATGATAAAAAAAATTAAAATATGTATAAATTGATGTAATATGTACGAGAAAAAGATGATCTAATGATTAATACCTCATTGGACGCAATGGTACAACTATCTCTGAAGCTATCAAGCTTAGGGGATGGTAGATCGGTCCTCGGTCCAACTCTATCTTTTAATTCCGCAACTTCTTCCATTAGCTTGAACACTATTTGTTCCAACTGTGATTCTCTACTTTCCTTTTTTTATGCTTATTTGGACCCCAAAAAGAGGTCGGGGTAACACCAAATCCCAAACCTCTCAGACGGCCCGAATACTCTTCACGTTCCAAAGCACGGCCAAGGATGTCATTCTCATCATCACAAACAATTATCTCTCCTTGTTCTATTGATTGTGATATAGACTCCTGATTCACAAAAATTATAAGTATGATAAAGTAAGTTAATTACAAAAAAAAATTAATTTTATCATACTTACAATTCTTTGAGACACCTCTTTCGTTTTCGGATCGCTAATCACACCCTCTTTGTTTACTCGGGCTTCTAGCCACAAAACATGTCGGTCAATGGATTCTTGAGTTGGATCTTTCCCGACCTCCACTAGCTGTTAAAATTTACCAATTATTAATAAATATATCAAATGATTCATTTATAATAGTGACAGTTGAAATAAAGGATGTGTCTACCATTTTTTCTTCAATGTCTTGATAACCCTTAACACCGCCTCTATAAGGGAAATCAGGACTTCTTGCTCTCTCTCGATTTTCATTGCATAATGTCTATATAGAAACATAAATATACATTAATGCATAATAATTGTCAAATATAGTTAAGTTAAAAGGTAATTGTACAAACCAAGAAGTCATCATCTTCGGTGCGTCTGGTTATAAAGGCATTCCAATCCTCCTGTGTTATAATCCCACAATATAGTGGTGGGGGATGGTGTATGAGGTTCCCTTCATCATCTGTCATCCATTTACTTTTTAGGATAGTTCTGAACTTCCTATGTAACTTTCCGGCTTTCATAAGACAGAATTCTTTGCGAGACTCATCCACATCAAAATAAGTCTGCTTACACACAAACAAGGAAAAAAACCAAAATTTTACTACTTTCTGACATGATCTTTGTGGGGTTGTACGAATTATACTACTGTCTCAAAAAGTTTGAAGTAAATAATGTAATGTTGTTATGTGAGTTTATTTGCTGTTAGGTGAGCTAGCTAGCTCAGCTGTGTAAGTGTAACAACACAGAATTACAATAAGGGCTGTGAATCTATAACAGGCAAAACCAGCCAGTTACTTAAATATACTGACACTATGGACATTGATGCCAGTTTTAATGAGACCAACACAAAACTAAACTAATTACTTGTGTTGTGTTGCAAAATGAACTTTTGATCTGATTATGAACAGAAAGGAAACAAAGGTACCATATCATTGAACCTTAATAATTTTGGACGTTGACATTATCTAATTAATAATTAATTAACCATGGTGGTTTATTTTTTTCAGTGAATTATGGTAATTAAGATTTTTTTTATCCTAGCGGTAACTTGAGGTATTTCAAAAAAGATTAATCTTTGATTCAGGATTAGTCACGGCTATAGAGGGCCGGCCCAACACTTATGGATGCCTAAAGCGAGTTTTGAAGTGAGACCTATGACATTATCCAATATACAAAATTAAAAAAAGAAAGATGATCACACATACCCAAAGAGTTTCATTTGTTAGTCTGAGAGACTTGACATTACTAAGTCCACTCAATAGCTGAAATGCACATTCAGCAGCATATAGTACATTTTGTGGATTTTCAATCATAAGATCAATGTATGCGTCTACTACTGAGGTCAAGTTAACCGGTAAAAGCTCCACAATTATATGACTTGTGTAGCTTAATGACACAAGATTCACAGCATCAACCTTGAGAATACAATCGTCATCATAATTATTTATATAAATACAATCAGGATTAGAGTGGAAGGTCAAGATCCTTAGTGTGGAAATTGCAATAGTGATCTGCTGAATGTTCAACCAATAACAGTTATACAATGTCAACTCTTGTAAAACAGGACACCCAGAGAATAATTGTTGAGTTGAAAAAAGGCAACAACAGAAGAATTTGGCTCCACTTGCAATCTCTTTTTTTTTTTGACCAAAACACTCACATCAAAATCACACATTAAATTGTTTCATAAGATTTTGTACAACGAAGCAAACAGAAGGAAGTCAGTTTGTAAACAGTTTGTATACCTGGATCAAACACCATAGCTCCTCTTTGAGTCTCTCCAAAGCGAGATTACGTCTATCATGCCATCTAGTTATTGTAATCGGTATCGTTTGCTTCACTTTAGTACCAATGAAGCTAGTCAGCTGTTTACCATTTGGACCAAATGGTTGGCCTTTAACATTCCATTGGACTTGCATTATTACTTATGTAAATTAGATATAACAAAAAATTTAAACTAAGTAATAAATTTAGTTAATTAGTAAGTATCTTACTTGAAGTTTAGGAAGTCCTTTACTCGCCCGATTGATTATATTCTTTTTAACAGTCATTCCACGGCGAGAGGCCTTTTTTGGGGGCTCATGATCACTCTCATGAGCACTATCATGCCCACTATCATGACTATGCGGTGTCATCTGACCTGCAATAAAACATAATCAGTGTTATTGTTATATTTATACAGTTTAGATTACCTAAAAGATGAATAAAGAAGAGACAAGCAAAAAATGCCTAAAAGTAAGTTTAGATTACCTTTTCCTTTTCCTCGATACAATTTTATTTACAATTTGCTTATTCGTACTTTTTCCTCTTCGCTTCTTGGTACTTTGTTTTCGACGAAACGTAATTCCATCGCTATGATCATTTCTAATATACACAACATCCTCTTTAGAAGTACTTTCCCCTAGTATTGGTTGTAATGTCCCGAAGAAAGGGTCATCCTCAATATCAACATCTTCGGGTGCTTTATCACCAATGTCATTAACCAATAGTTTTTTGTTTGTCAATAAAACAATGGACCAATTGATATCAACTGGATCAGTGACATAAAACACTTGTTGAGCTTGCGAGGCTAAAATAAAAGGCTCATTTTTATACCCAGACTTGTTGAAATTCACCCGCATGAACCCCGACTCATCCATCTGTACACCATTATTATTGTCAACCCACTTACATTGGAACACAGGCTCACGAAAAAAATTGTAATCCAACTCCCATATGTGTTCAATGACTCCAAAGTATGACATATTAGCGTAAATGGGATTTCTGTCTTTGGCACCTGATGTATGCATAGATTGAGCTACAAGAGTCACCCCACTATTTTGCATTTTACTCCGATCATCATGGTTTTTTGTATAGAACGTGTACCCGTTTTGTAGATAGCTGGTGTAAGAGAAAACATGTATATTTGGACCTTTTGCTAACCATCTCAATCTATCAGAAATCAAGGTAGGATTCAAAGCAAACTCTAAAGAAATGTGATTTCTTAGCCACACTATGAAACTCCTATTGTGTTCTTTTCTTAACCAAACTTGACCCTTACTTGGGTAATCACTCTTAAGCATGTCCATGTGCTTCGCAACATATGAATCAACCTCATTGTCATTGTGCAGAACATATAAGTGTGCTTGCTCTAGTTCTTTCCTTGATACCATCGCTAGTTTGCTTCCTGTCATCCCTTTACCAATGCTTCTTGTGTGACGCTCCCTTGGCAGCCCCACAGTATGTTCAACACTAGATAGATAGTCGGTGCAGAACTCAATAGCTTCTTCAACTATATAGCGCTCAGCAATACAACCCTCGGGCCGTGATCGATTTTTAACATATCCTTTTAATATCTTCATGTAACGCTCAAACGGGTACATCCATCTCATGTAACATGGGCCACACAACTGTGTCTCTCTAACCAGATGAACTATTAGATGAATCATTATGTCAAAGAATGAAGGTGGGAAAAACATCTCAAGCTCACATAATGTGACAGTAATTGATCTTTGCAACGCTGGCAACTTTCCAGGGTCAATCACTCTACTACAAATCGCCTTAAAGAAGAAACAAAGTTTAGTTATGGCCTGACGCACTTTGTTGGGCAAAATGGATCGTATACCAATGGGTAACAAATTCTCCATGAGAACATGACAATCATGGGACTTTAGAGACTTCAACTTGAGGTCTTTCATCGATACAAGGTTCGTAACATTTGAAGAGTACCCCTCTGGAACTTTAACTCCATGAAGAAACTTACAAAAGACAATTTTCTCCTTTTTAGATAGAGTATGAGCTGCCGGAGGTAGATATGTACGTGTACCCTTCTTTATCGGACCCAATTCGGGTCTCAACCCCATACTAACCAAGTCCAACCTTGCATTGATGGTATCTTTAGTCTTTCCCGGCATATTGAGTAAGGTACCAATAACACTTTCGAAGACATTTTTTTCCACATGCATCACATCAATGAAATGCCTTACATGTAATGACTTCCAGTATGGCAACTCAAAGAAAATCGACTTTTTCTTCCACCCTCTTTTGGCAAGCTCTCCTGCAAAAGGCTTCCCAAATTTAATATTCAAATCTTTCACATTTTCAAATAGTTGTTCACCTGTCAAAGGCGGTGGAGCTTTACGGGTTTCTGAATTCCCATTGAATGCCTTTCTCCACAGTCGATACTGATGAGTTGGAAGCAAAAATCTACGATGACCAAGGTAGATATTCTTCTTACCATGTTCCAACCACATCCAATCTGTATTATCTTCACATATAGGGCATGCACACTGACCTTTGTTACTGTACCCAGATAAATTGCCATATGCTGGAAAGTCATTAATTGTGCCAAAAATCATAGCCCTTAGGGTGAAACTCTCTTCTCTGAACCCATCATACACCTCTACGCCAGTCTCCCACAGTAGCTTCAAGTCTTCAATCAAAGGAGCCAAGTATACATCAATATCATTTCCCGGTTGTTTGGGACCGGAAATTAACAAAGACAACATCATATACTTGCGTTTCATACAAAGCCATGGAGGTAAGTTATAAATCACCAAAATCACGGGCCATGTACTGTGGGAGCTACTCTGGATACCGTGCGGGTTAAATCCATCAGCAGACAATGCAAGTCGAAGGTTTCTTGATTCCCCCCCGAAATCAGGATAATCAATATCAATTTTTTTCCATTGCGGAGAATCCGCCGGATGTCGTAGCAAGCCATCTTTAATCCTTTCATCCTCATGCCAAGTCAAGTGTTTTGCATCTTCTGAACTACGGTACATGCGCCTAAATCGAGGAATTATAGGAAAATACCACAACACCTTTTCTGGAGCAGATTCTTTCTTCTTATACCGCGATGCATTACATTTTGGACACGACTTTAAAAATGCATGTTCATTCCGAAATAATATGCAATCATTGGGACAAGAGTGTATCTTCTCATAGTTCAAGCCAATGGTGCCTAGCATTTGTTTTGCATCATACGTCCGAGAAGGGAGCACATTATCCTTTGGCAACATATCTTTCAATAGTGCGAGTAATTCCGTAAAGCTCTTATCCGTCCATCCGTGACAAGTTTTCAAGTTATACAACTTTATCACAGCCAATAATTTTGTGAACTCGGTACAACCCGCATACAACGGTGTCTCCGCGTCGGTTATCAACTTCTCAAACCTTTGAGGACAATCATTAAGATCATCTTCAACAGCCTTTGTCATCTCTTCAAATTGGTCGCCATCAAATGTATATTTTTCGGTGTCAACCGACGCACATCTCTCAGTACTATTATTCATATTTGAATATTCGCCTCTCACCTCACCGTGCATTGTCCAACAAGTATAACTTTGATCGATTCCGTAGGCCTTTAAATGTCCTTCCAGCTCAACTGCAGTAACTAGGTTTACATAACAACACTGTAAACAAGGACATTTGAATTTGCAAGAAGCTCCCAATCGTCGAACAGCAAAGTTAACAAAATATTCTACTCCGTCGACATATTCCTTCGAAAGACGATTTGCAGACATCCACTTTCGATCCATATTTAACCAAAATTGATAATAAATAGGAACTATGAAAAAGATGAGAGTTCAATAAGCCCTGCAACGCATACACTTATCACATTTCTTGTAGAAATCATATTATTAAAATAATCAAAATATGATATTTCTCATCATCGCCAGTACAACTCACTAGTTAAAATCTAGTTCCTAATAAATACCCTGAACTTGTTTCTCAAATAAGATCAAAATGAAAATACATGTTGCTTAAGTTTCAACTAGCTCACAAGTTACAATCACAGAATTATTGGAACACAACATCAATGTATAATACTAATGCATCATAACCAGCCAGCCAACAAAATTGAGTTATTCTAAATTTGTATTTTATAAAGCATAGTGATTGCTAACCTTTATAAGTGGGACAAGAGGAAGCTGAATGGAAGTTGGATAACAACCAGGGTTTGCGACAAGGCGTGCAGTCTTATTTCCTCTCTTAAAACCTCTGTCAATCTATGTACAGCTTCTTCCTGTTACAGATAACTAGATAAACTCAGCATGAAGAATTTTAATAGTGCATCCAAGATTTAATCTAACAAACTGCAACATAAACCAGCAATAAACAATAACAACATATAGCTGCATAGAAAATAAAAAGAGATTATAAAATTATGTCTACCTTGCTTGCTGGTTCACTATTATAAAAAGAATGTAGGAAATAATATTCAGTTACTAATTATGACTAAAGGCCATGTGTTGTAAGCAAAATCAAGCTTCAATACACCTTCAAAATGAACCCATTACAAGAAAATTGTTCAACTAACTTAACTTTTTCATAGTAGAGATAACAAACAATTGACTCTCAGTACTCAAGCCAATACTAATTCATTTAATAGATGCTTAGTTTCTATGAATTATGCAAAAGGAAATTCCACCCATAATAAGCTCGAACAGCAGCAACATTGACTCCAATCTGTTTGGGGATAAACAAGCATCTGTTTGTTTCAGATTCAGCAGATATAAAGGACAAGTATGAAAGGGGGATGACATTGGATCGAAAGCTGAAACAAATATTATACTTGTTTGGCCACTACTTGCTTGCAGCATAACCATTCTGTAATTGTGTAGTCCACGTCGGATTCAAAATGCTTTTTCCTGCAACTAAATTGAGATTCTAATAGACTAAAACGATTTGCCATAGTGTTCTTAGACTAATATTACTTATCCTTTACAATACTTTGTGAAACTCTATATGCAAATCTCTTCTAACTTGCACAATATAGTAGTGTCTTTATCTATAAGGCATCTGATAACAACTGGAAGGAAACTGAAAGGAAACTGAAATATGCACAACTGGAAGGACACTGAAATATGCAAATCTCTATATGCAAATCTCTTCTAACTTTGTATTCATTGAAGTGTGTGCACAACTGGAAGGAAACTGAAATTTTTCATTGAAATGAATAATGAATCTGATACAGAATTATATAGAATATATATGTGGAGTATGCACTTATTTGAAAAGGGAAATAGTTCAGTTAAGATTAGTCTTTGTAATATTATAGAATCAACAGCAACATCACAAACAGAAGAAATATGTCAAGTGCTTGGAAACTCTCAGAAACTAGTGCATGAGATTGTTAATGTTTTACTTTTATTTGGTCAAAATTGTTGTGAGGTTTCTAAAGCTGCAATTAAAGCTATATCAGCATTATGTTCCTTACAATCCAACAGAGAGAGTTTGGTGAATGGAGGAGCAATTAATGGGATAATAACATATATTTCAGCTTGTGAAAAAAGGCAACAACAGAAGAATTTGGGCAGGAAAAAGTCACATATAATGGGGTCCAATTCATTTTTTTAGGCACAACCATTCTTTTTGACAATAATTTTCATTCATAAATATGTTATTTGCTACTTCTTATTTGGTTCTTACCTTTTCACAATTGGAGGAGTTAGTACCATTGGCAAACCAAACAAGAAGAAGAGAAGTTCCTATCATCATATTTGCTAAGCTATTGGCTCCAACTTACACTAAACAAAAATCATTTGAGGGATCTTTTGTGTTAATGGGGAATATAAATTAGGCTAATTTGCTAAACATAATGTTGGATGCAAGTGAAAAGGAAAGGTGTTGGTACTTGGTTTGTTAAATTTTATATATTATAAACTGAGCAAAAAATTGGAATCAAATATTTTTTATATATAAGAGAACAAATAGAAAAAAAAAATGAGAAAGTGACTTCTTGTGTAAGGTACGTGGAATACAAAATAATGTGATAGCATATACGTTGAAGATCCAATACATGAAATGATTTGCTTTTGAGTGAGGGAGAAAGGATTGAAATTCAATGAAAGCAAATTTAAATATGAAACAGTAATGGATATTGGAATTTGGAAAATAAGAAATCGATTTTGGGCAGGTGATTAATCAAGTGAAGGATAGTGGCATTGTACCAATTGCATTTGCTTATAGACAAACAGATTTACAAGAACTTGTGCAACATGAAGTGACCTTGTTAGATAGGTCTCAAATACAAATGTCAAAATCCACAAATTTAGCTTATCCAAATGCACCCTAATCCATGTCAAAAAGCATCATACAGGGTATTGGAGCTTAGAAGTGCAATGCATTCAAAATCTGGTCATGGATTGTGATATTTTCAAATTGTTACAATTGCCAAAAATATATATGTAACTTAGAAATTCTTACAATTGTTAAAAAAAATTCAGGCTATTGGAAATTTCTCAGTATTAAACAATAAAAAGACTACAAACCTTAAAGCCAAATGTTCAGTTGCTAATGCCCTATTAGTTAACCTATTTAATAGTCAAGTTATAGAGTAACTGAAAGTGACATACCAGAAGTTTGAATCATTTAATAAAACATGTTTTGAAGAGCACCAAACAAACAGGAAAGCAACAAACCAAAGGGTTTCGATCTAGGTAATCTGGAGAGCTAGTGTAGATAAACTTATGGAAGAGCACCAAACAAACAGGAAAGCAACAAACCAAAGGGTTGCTTGAAATCCAAGAGCAGAGAACATTAAAAACCCCAAAGGCCAAAATGGCAGAACAGTTAAATCAAAATTAGACAAACCAAAATAGGAAAATGTTGGGAGCCAAAATAACAAAAAGAACTAGCAGACCTTTTGGTAAAAGAATTCAAAGGGGCACCACTAAGAGTTCACAAAGCTGAACAATTGGTAATTTCATAGCTAAATCAACAAGCAAACCAGAAATGTCCCAATATTAAAGTGTCAACAATAAACTGGTATACTTACACTTCCCAAATTTCCACTGTTATCGTTATCTAGTCACTCAAATAATCTAATCAGTTCATGGCTCCTAGGCAGCAGAATTAAAGAACACATCATCATAATTCACAACAACAACCAAAACCTATTCATGGTTCAGAGTCATAGCAACGGCATAGAGGGGCTCAAGTGAACATATATCTTCACTGTTAAAAAATTCTGAACAAATACATCTTGATCCTTCTATGTATTAAATAAAGTTACACAAATAAATTTTCCATGTCACCTTGATATTGTGAGGAATAGCTTCCTATGTGTTATTCATTCAACAGCAAAACATCGTAATGCTTAAAAATGGAAGAAAAAGAAGAGCAAAAAAAAAAACTAACCCACAGGACGGCATTGAAGTTGAATGGAAGGACGGCGTGGTCGCAGCAAACGCGGAAGGACGGCGGAGGCTGGAGAGCGTACGCGGCGGAGGGAGGAGAGGCGAGGGTGGAGGCGTGGTCGAAGGAGAGCGTGGTCGAAGGAGAGACGGCGTGGTCGAAGGAGAGACGGCGTGGTCGAAGGCGGCGGCGCGGGGTGGAGGGAGCGAGGGTCAGGGAGCGTTTCTGCGTTTGGAACGTTTTGCGAAGAAGGAAGGTACGGTGTACTGGAAGGAGGGCTTTTGGACGGCGTGGTCGAAGGCGGCGGCGCGGGGTGGAGGAGGCGAGGGTCGTGGAGCGTTTTTTGGGAAGAAGAAGGGTCGTGGAGCGTTTTGGGAAGAAGAAGGGTCGTGGAGCGTTTTGGGAAGAAGGGTCGTGGAGGGTACTGTGTACTGGAAGGAGGGCTTTTGGGTTTCTGCAACGGGAGGAGATACAACGCGCGAGGAAATAATATTTTAGAAAATTAAGCATAGGTAGCGCTTTCTAAAAAGCGCTCCTGATGGGTATGCGAGATTTTGAATGAGGAGCGCTTTCTAGAAAGCGCTCCTGATGGGGTATGCGAGATCAAGAATAAGGAGCGCTTTCTTAGAAAGCGCTCCTTATGGGGTATGCGAGATTTTTGAATGAGGAGCGCTTTTTTTAAAAGCGCTACTGATGTTTTAGCCTGATGAAGAATGAGGAGCGCTTTCCATAAAAGCGCTACTGTTGTTGCTAAATAAGGAGCGCTTTTTTAAAAGCGCTACTAAAGGGTGCGCTCTTTTTTTAAGATTTTGGCGTAGTGCCGGCCCATATCGGGCTGGCCCGCTATGGGCTCGGGCTTTTAAGGGCCGGGCTTAAAAGCCCGGGTTGAAATTCGGGCTCACTCTTTATGGACCAAGCCCGACCCTATGCAGGCTGCGGGCTTTTCGGGCTAGTCCACATTATGCGCGATTTTCTGCCTACTAGTACTACCTGGCCCAAATGCAGAACATTAAATTCTACAATATGTATATCCCTGTCAATAATAACACATAACATTAACAACTCTACTTTAAACAAATTAACAATTGCACTAGTAATGATCCACCTGGCCCAAATGCATTTCTCTATAACACACTGTTACAACTTACAACCAAAATAAAATCCAAAGTAAAATCCAAAGTAACATTCCAGTAACCAAAGTAAAATCCAATGACTCCAACCAAAGTAACAACTAAAATCCAACAGAAAAAAGACATTCCAGTAGACATTAAAAGACATTCAATGGATGATAAATCACTGATTTAGGGTTGGTCCTTCGTAAATAAATTATGAAATCACTGATATAGGGTCTAGGGATGATAAATAAAGCTTCAAAACATACCCTGTCGGTGGTGAGCGGTGGACGATGTCGTGCGATGGTGGTGCCGTGCGATGGTGGTGCCGTGCGATGGTGGTGCTTGACCCTGCCGTGCGACGGAGCTTTGAGCGATGGTGGTGCCGTGCGACGGAGCTTCGAGCGATGGCGGTGCCGTGCGACGGAACTTTGAGCTTTGAGTGACTTTGAGAGGAGAGGAAAGGACTGTGTGAGTGAGAGTGACGAGTGTGTGTGACTGTGTGAGTGAACAGAACTGAGAAGTGAGAACACTGAACCGTTTCATTATACTTTGAGAAAAAATGAAAGGACCAGCAACAATATTGGGCTGGGCAGCAACGATATTGGGCTGGGTCCTTAAAATTTGGTTATGAATCTTGGGCTGGGCAGCAACAACAATATTGAATATTGCACCCAATTTTTTTATTTGCAGGCCTGCGGGCTACCCATAGCCCGACCGGGCTAGCCCGGCACGGGCTCGGGCTTTTATGGACCGGGCTAAAAAGCCCAGGTATAAAAACGGGCTCATTTTCTTTGGCCCAAGCCCTCCCATATTTCGGGCTAGCCCGGCCAGGCCCGACGGGCCCGGCCCATTTTGCCAGCTCTAACTATTGTACTAGTTGAATTAGAGGCTCCGTCTTAGATGGACCCCTACAGGATATGGATATCGTATAGTCAAATTTAAAATAATATAAAACGAGTATATTAATTTAAATAATATATATTTTGAAATCACTAAATAAAAAGATATAATTTTTTTTGGTGGAAAACTAAATAAAAAGATTTGATTAAGTTATAAAACTATAATATAAAACTATCATTGCCAAAAAGTAAATATAAAACACTTAATCAGCTTAATGAGAAAATCAATTATAAAATCACTCTGAAAATGTAAAAGTATCAACAGTTACAGATTTACAACACCAAATAGTAACCAAAATTATAAATATTAATTAATTTGA
Source organism: Astragalus membranaceus (assembly GCA_039519185.1). NCBI lineage: Eukaryota > Viridiplantae > Streptophyta > Magnoliopsida > Fabales > Fabaceae > Astragalus > Astragalus membranaceus. The sequence continues at coordinate 170,487,872 of CM076848.1, read as the reverse complement.
AATTCTAAGTGCGCATTATTTTTAATTTAAACATGCTAATATAAATATTAAATAACATGACACATTCATATATTTTAATATAAATTTTATTGTTGTGTTATAAGTAAAGAAGTATTTTATTTTTACTAAAAATAAGGTATTCATTCATTTAAATCAGTCGATTACATCGAAAACAATACGAATTCTATATTGCAAAAACTGAAAAGGATTAATCTGCGAACAAGTTCACCGCATCCAAGTTAATAGTATAAAACAGAAAAATGCCTACAAAAGTGACAAAAGTAAAGCTTCGGATCTAGTTTTTATTAGTTGAATCTGTAACGTGCCGAAGTTGATCTATCAATCTGAACGAAACAAACACTGTAACAAGACGGAAAAACCAAACTACGTCGCACAAGACGACGAACAAAACAAACAGCGCCGCACTTAGACGATGAAATCAAAAAAATCTCACAACTATGTGAATGACACTTATTTAGATGAAAGGAGAGAAAAAATGGTGATGATAGGTGATTCCATGTCAAAAAATGACCCAAAATCACTCGTTTCTAATAGATAAAGAAAAAGAAAGGTTAGAGAGAAGATGAAGCTTCTCTCACTAAAAACCAGGTCAAAAAATAAAGAAGTATTTTATATTAAGCTAGTTTATTAAACTTACCGGTTACCAATAAGAGCTTAGAAGAAAGTAATAAATAAAAAAAATGATTCTATAGGATAGTAAGATGTCATATTCATGCATGAATTTTGCATAATGTGTATACATATATAGTAGCCCCTCACCCCTGTGCACAGAAGTTTATATCATGCATATGTATTGACAGGATATCATTTACTTATTGTTGAAACATACTCTTTCGATAAATGTGGACAGAAATTAAAGGCACAACTTGTGGAAATGATAATGTCCTCTTATTCTTATAATTCAACTTTGCAAGTATTCATGAGAGCACCTCTTGTGATCTCCATTCTTTCATGGAAAAAAAAGGTAATCGAAATAAGTTTTCAGTATACAGTAACACTATTTCGTTTACAACACGTGGAGCACCCATATTAGGTGCAATATTTGGAGATTGTGGCATGACACAGCTGTTTGACACGTGGAGGACAAAACATGAACATGAAAACTAATTAGTTGCAAGCATGAAGAATAAGATAGTACATGACAAGAAAGCGGTAAAGATAGTGATGGATGGACACAAACTATGCTATGCTCTACACACACACAAAAGAAAAACTAAGCTATATATGCTCTATTAATTACTATATATGCTCTATTAATTACTAATTAGCAAGAATAATCAACATGAAGAAGAATGAACGTGCATTTCCCAATAATCGAAAAACGGCACAAATGTTAGATACTAGGGTCCTTTAACCATTTGGTATTGTGTTCGATCCTGATCAGTGTTATGGAAAAATATTTGTTGAGATCTCTAATACCTCGAAAGATTAGTCTCCACAGTCGTCGTGGAGGATACATTGGTTTACCAAAAGAAACTGAAAATGTCCCACACACACTACAACAGAAAAAAGAATCAATAGCATTTTTTTAGCCCCCAGTAACAGTTAAAAGCGCTACTTATTCACCAACGGCTGAAAGTTGTCAGAAAACAGTAACGCTTTTTAGCGCCACTAAAGGTCAGGAATACCCAAGAGCACTTGGATGAGATGGTAGGGTTCTCTTCCAGCATAACCAAGGTCCAGGGTTTGAATCCAGCATTAGGCATGCAGTAGTGTTAAATCTCTTAAGGGGGAGCTTTACCGCTCATTGTGGTCCTACCCGACTCGAGGGATTAGTCTGCAGTTGCGCGCAGAGTATACCCGATTTATACCAAAAAAAGGGGTCAGAAATAAATAGCCCTTCCTTGAGGAAGCGCTATCCAGTGGCGGACCCCGGGGTCAGGGGTGTCAAATTTTTTAAGGCCGGTGTCAAATGGGTGCAAAACTTGGTCTACTAGTACAATTTAAAATTTTCAGGGGGTCAAAATTAAAATTTCAGGAGATTTAGGCTATTTATATAGGGTGTTTAGAGCAAAAAAAAAATTCCAGGGGGTTCAACTGAACCCCCTGGTTATAAGCTGGGTCCGCCACTGGCGCTATCTAATAGTGAAATCAAATAAAAAAAGGGAAAAGACAACACTTCTTCAAAGAAGCGCTACCTTTGACCCTTTTTATTATTAATTAGGTTATGTTGATTACTACAATATGCATCATTTGTACCTATGTAACACCGCTCCAATTATGTTAAAATCCGCATCTTTGTGTTCCACTCCCAAGAGACTTGATAAAATGAATGAAATTCAATACACGGGAATATTTATTGTTAGTCAAACCCTCACATAAGAGACTTCATAAAATGAACAAAATAGAAAACCAAAACACTATCCTACCCTTCTGAAAAAGAGAAGCTCCCTTTAAAATCTACACACCACCAAAAGGCACACAACACCATTGTGCAAGTTGATTAGAAAACCACTGTAGGGGACTTAAGTACTCCTCCACTGAAGATGAATTTGGCACTGGTAGCTTGCATAGGCAATGATGTGCGCCAACTGCAGCGGCAACACCATCTTCATTCTCAATCAAATTAGCAACTTCCATTGCAAGTTGCAATTTCTTCAAACAGAGATAAAGGAGTGTGAAACCTCTTCTGTTCTTGTTTGAATCACACAGAATGCACAAAAAGAACACAATGAACACACTTTGGTAACCCAGTTCGGAATCTCCCCTGATTTATACTCTGAGAAATTTTGGCGCAAGCCAAAATTCACTAATTAACATAGATTCTTGTGAGAGTTTTTGCTCCATTCTCACACAATCTTTAATTTTGCACTCACACTATGATTTTTCTCTATTGTGAATTGTACAGAATTACATTTCCCTAAACCTAGTCATAAAATACTTTATACAACACATGAAGATCCCTAACAAACCCTAATAAACTATTAAAACATTTTTGGTCGTTACAACTTATTTACAACATAATTTAAACTAACTAAAAGCTTCTAGGTAACACTTTAACCAACTAGAACAGAATTAAGGACTTTAAAACAAGCTTAATAGCTAATAGGGAAACTCTCCACCTTGGGCCTTCATTCCTTAGTTTAAGCTGCAAAGTTCTCTAAGTACCTTAAAGGACTTCAATCTTCCTTGCTGTTAACATTTACCAAGTTCACATAGTGGTAGAACTCGGTAGATTGTACAACCAGTGGCGGACCCAGCCTAGAGTGAGGGAGTTCAGCTGACACCCCTGGAAAAAAAATATATTTCTGCTTACCACCCTATAAAATTTTTTTTTGACACCCCTGAATTTTTTTTGACACCCCTGAATTTTTTTAATTGCACCAATAGCCCAAATTTTGCACCCATTTACACAAAATACCCAAAGTTCACTTACCCAAACACACTCTCTGGAAAAAAACAAAACACATCGTTTCCTCTTCTGTTCTCTCTCAGACACGCAGTCACGCTTTCCTCTTCTCTGTTCTCTCTCACGCTGAAGCTGAAGCTTCCAGTTTCCACGAAGACGACGAAACGATCAGACGAAGCCTTCCGTTCTTCTCTGTTCTTCTCATTAATGCGAGTCGCCTCTGTTCTCTCGGATCTCGCCTTCCACGAAGCTTTCTTTTCTGTACTTCTCTGTTTCCAGACCAGTTTCCTTCCACGAAGCTGTCTTCTCTTCTCTGCTCTCTCGTTGAAGCAGCAACCAACCTTAATCTCACAGTATGTAGCTTTTTTCTTCTCTGATTTCAGTGATTTTGTTGAAACTTGAAAACCCTAAAATGAAATTCGATTTCTGATTTGATAATTTCTGATTTGATTTTGTTTGTTAATTTCTGATTTGATTTTATTTTTGTTAATTTCTGATTGGGGAAACCGAAACCCTAAATGGACATTTGTAAATTTCTGATTTGATTTTGTTTGTATTTTCTGATTTGATTTTGTTTGTTAATTTCTGATTTGATTTTTGTTTTTGTTAATTATGAAATGTATAATTTATTTATTTAAATATATTATAGTTGTTTTTAATTATATTTTTAACAAATTGTGAATTTAAAAAATTTGACACTCCTGACCCCGGGGTCCTGAGTCCGCCACTGTGTACAACCTTTGTCAACATATATGTTGGATTGTCCTCTATAGCCACCTTTTTGACCTCTAAGATCCCTTGAACTTCGATATCTCTGATATAATGCATCCATATATCAATATGCTTCGTTCTTTCATGAATAACTTGATTTTTTAAAAGACTGATCGCACATTGGCTATCACACCAAATCTCTGCCCTTAGTTTTCTTTCCTTCAAGTTATCCAATTAAGCCTTGAAGCCATATAGCTTCTTTAATCCCTTCAGTTCAATGATATGTATTCTGTTTTAGTGGTAGATAAAGCCACTATAGATTGTAGGTTGGCTTTCCAGTTTATAGTATTTTCATATAGGGTAAATATGTAACCCGAAATGGATCTTCTCTTATCTAAATCTCCTGCAAATTCTACATTAACATAACCAGTTAATTCAGAATAAGTAGAATTAGAATTACCATACATGAGCCTAAAGGAAGTGGATCTTTTTAGGTATCTAAGTATCCATTTTGATTCTTCTAAAGAGAGTCAAATTCTTCATCCATAGCCCTTTTCCATTCAATTTTATTGATACTAGCCACAACTTCCTTGTATGAAATGGGTTCAACATCTTGTCCTTCCTGTTTTACATTTAAAGCATAAGCAATAAGGTCAGCACAAGCATATGAAGTAGGTTTCCTTACCTGCCTTCCAGTTCTATCCCTAGCCAAGCTATACTGAGGGGTTTCCTCATTATCTTGTTGTTGTTTGTGTTGTTGTTTGTGTTGTTGCTGTTGCGTCGACATCGATCGTCAATATTGTGTTAGTATTGTGTCGGGCAGAATTAGATTCTGTCGTCATCGATCGTCGAGGAGGACCACAGTCCAAGAATTACAAGGAAAAAGGTGGGTGCTCAAACCACCACAACAACAGGGTATCAAAGCGCCAACTAATGTTAGGATAGATCCCAGGTCTGACGGATCTACATTACTGAGATTTGGCCAGTATAATCAGTTACCACCACGACAATCATATTCAGTAAACGAATTTGATGAAGAAACCGTGGACGATGTAGAAGAAGAAATAGCAGCAGTGCTATGGAAGGAAGAAGGTAACTGGGACACGCTCGGGGAACCAATCGGAAGGTATGATTACATGGTTAGGTACGATGCACCATAAAGCTCCAAAGCTAAAATTGAAGACATCAAACCATCAGGATGGGACAGCCATGACGGTGCCACCACCCACAACTCAGAAGATGAAGGAGACCTTATCATTGACGCAAACTTCAAACACTTCGAGGTCTACTGCCAGTATTTGGAAGAATTAACCAAAAAGGAAGTCAATGAGCCCAAATACGACAACTACCCGGCTGATGACTTCAAAAATCCATTCTCAGAAGATGGGTGGGAAGAAACAGCCTACGCAGCTGGGGAAGAAAATGATGGCCTGTCATACCCAAAACTAAGGGAGGCTGAAGAAATGGCGTTCTCATCATCGGCAGTATCAACATACAGACCCCCACCAGAGCCAATAATGGGTCCCCCAAATTACCCACCAGCTAACCAAACTGGCACAGATATATCTCAGCCCAGGTTTGATTTCCTGAGGCCTACTATAGCAAGGTTCAAGGGAGGGCACTATAGCAAGGTTCAAGGGAGGGCATAATAATGGGCAATGGAATCTCCCAACAGCACAGCAAAGCAGTGGAGCAATGCTGGTACTCCCAGAGAACATCGGGACGAATGAGGATGTCATAGCCAGATGGGAATCCATCACCTTAAACCTGGTAAACGAAAGGCATTTTGAAAACAACAAAAGCAAAATTGCCTTCGTTGAAAATCTACTAGGAGAAGTGGAAAAGAAAGTCTGGATGCAGTGGAGAATGGCATACCCCTCAGAATATGAGACTCTGGAGAACATAGCGGATGACCCACAGAACGTCATCTCTCAAATCAGAAGAGTATTCCTACTAGAAGACCCATACCAGGGTTCCACTGAAGAACAAAACAGGGCTTACAGAGACCTGGAAAGATTATCATGTGAAAACATGAAGGATGTCATCAGGTACATGAATGATTTCAAGATCCTTTAAGCAAAATCAGGAAGGCTATACGTCTCTGTAGATCTTTCAGAAAAGTTCTTTAGAAAGTTACCCCCCCTGATCGGAGAAGAAGTAAAAGCAGCATACGAGAGAAAATACCCAGGTGCCACAATAGGAGTATTACCATGAATACACTTCACATACCAATACCTGGCAGAATTATGCAAAAAGGCTGTAGTTCAACGAAGCCTAAAAGACCTAACCTTCTGCAACCAGATACCTATCCTAGGGTACTACGATAGCCCTTGAAAAAGGTACAGTCTAAGGAAAGCAACAACATATAAAGGAAAACCCCATGACTCCCACATCAGGGTTTTTAAAAGAAAACACCAAGAAAAACAAAGAAAGTGTAAATGCTACGTCTGTGGCATGGAGGGGCACTTCGCTAGGGATTGCAGAAACAATCAAGGCAACATTGCAAGAGCTACGATAATGGAAGACTTAGATCTACCAGATAGCTGGGATGTCGTGTCCATAGATCTAAACGAATCAGATAGAGATGCAATTTGCAGCAAGTCAGAAGGAGAAGCAAGTCAAACAGTAAATAACACAAGAGCAGTTGTAGAAGAACTGCCAATGGATGAACTCGCCCTAATGCTGGGAGCAGAAAATTGTGGGTGGAGAAGTAGGGTCAAGCTCCCTGAAGGGCAGTTGAATTGTGAGCACTACTGGACCAAAGAAGTGGTAGTAAGGGATCAGCACCATTGCATGATCTGCAAGGATAAAGTTGGCCCTGGCAGAAAAACAAGCTGCACCCTCTGTAACTTAGTCATATGCCCACTATGTGCCAGCTTCTACTACAAAATCCGCCGGTAATTTCCGGTGGATTTCCGGCACATTACCGGCGGTTTTTTCCGCCGAAAAATCGTTCGCAGGTAACAGTTACCGGCGGATTTCCCGCCGGAAATTACAAAATTTCTTGTAGTCTATTATACCCAACAAATACCCCAGGGTATCATAGTGTTTTTCCAAAAGAATTCAAGAGCTTAAAACCTAATATTCTTTGTGTCACTTTTGATATTAGAAGGATAGTAAAACTTAGAAGAAAAACAAAAATAAAAAGCAATATCAATTTATTCTTTATTTTATACTTTATAACTTTATACAAACATTTTTTAAAAATTGCATTCATAGAAAACACCTAATTTTTTATAAGGCCAAAGAGTTTTTGTTAAGTATATTCAATCAAAATTATTTTAGTTTACGAGTAAAACACATAAGCATATCATGTAATGTGAAATTGAGAAACCAAAACAAAAAGAAACTAGACTAGTTTCTTACAAAAGTTACCCCCCAGCATCTGCTGCTAGTAAACTCATTAAGTCTAAAGGAGGAGTGGACATTACCACTAGCTCTTCGGTTCCCCTAGCACCCAATTTAGCCAAAAAAATCAACACATTGATTCCCTTCTCGTAGAATATGATGGATCTCAATATTCCAACTCTTGCTCATAAGATTTCTAATAGTAGCAATCTCATTCCCTAACACATGATAATCTTGATTTCCCTCCTTGATTAAACGAAGGACATGCAACGAATCTGAGTAACAAACTAGATTATTAATTCCCATCTCCCAAAACAGTTTAATGCCATGTAATAAGCCCATTATTTCTCCATGAGCAATATTTGAATCTCCAACAGAGCCATAAAAATCACGCAAAAAAAATTCCATCACTATCGCGCAAAAGACCACCAAAACCAGCCATACCAGGATTAGAGATAGCACTCCCATCCACATTTAGACAAATGGTCCCTAGCTGAGGTCTGACCCAACTGACCAAACGTGAAGCTTGATGATGAAGAACAGGGCCGCCCATGGGCCTGTGCGGGCTGTGCTACCGCACAGGGCCCCAGCCCATTGCTAATTTTTTAGGGCCCAAAATTTTTTGGAGATAGAATATATATACGTATGACGTTGAAGATTCTGGCTTTGTCCAAACGGTTGGGCGTGCATGTTCTATCTACTGGATACCGAGTTCGAATCACACCAGGGGCCAAGTTTTTTACTTTTGCTTTTTTTTTATCAGTTTTTTATTTTTAATTATTTTTGCTTGATTTAACAAGTTTACAAAACGGTAGTGTAACACTGCAGCCACAAGGCCTGGCCCAAAAAACATTATAGGGCCCCCCAAAAAAGTAACTCACCCTAGCCAAATCCCTTAGGGTATGTTTGGGAGGGGGTTTTGGGAGGAGAAGGGAGGGGAGGGCATATTTTTCAATTTAGAATTGAGGAAGCTATAAAATGTCTCTAAACATAAATCAAGTGTGATTAAAAATGTTATATTGATATTTATCAACTTGTTCTTTTAGGTTTTTAAAATCTTAAATACATATTAAAATATAGACTAATCTTTTTCAAGCCCTCCCCTCCCTTCCCCTCGCAAAACCCCCTCTCAAACATACCATTAGTCTTTCCCTTCCTTGCCCTTAGCCTTTCCCTTCCCTGTTGCACATTGAATCAACAAACCATCGCAACACACACAATCAAACCGAATCCGTCCCTCAAGGCCCCACTCTCACTTACTATTACGTCACCGCCTCTACCCTCCTACCGCCGGACACCGCGTCTACTCTGACGCACTCCTACCACGGCAAACGCAAGTCGCTCCTCCGACGCAAACGTGAGTGGGTTTTGATTTTGGAAATTTTGAGTTTTTTGCTTTTCTAATTTTCTTCTTTCTGAAATTATGAGTTTTGGTCTTTTTAGCAGCAATTGGAGATTGAATCAATTGATTATGTGATTGGAGATTGATTATTCTGAGTTTTTCTTCTTCCTGGTGCTAGAAGGTTGATTTTTTTTTTTTGATAAAAGTTAGAAGGTAGATATTAGTTTAAAATTGTATTGAGATGTTATTTACAATTTAAATAACGAAGTTTGCGTTTTATTGATTTATTTGATAAAAGTATACTTAGGGCCCCACTTTTTAGATTCGAATAGGGCCTCCAAATTGTTTGGGATGGCCGTGATGAAGAAGAGTAGCATTACCATAAGCAAGATTAATATCCCTACACAAGTGACTGGCTTGCAAGGCAACACCCACGCTGTTTATTTGATCACCATAAAAAACAAGAGTGTTTCTACTACAACACACTTTCCACATTACACACAAAAGAGATCTTTTGTGACAGGCATGATCAAATCTAATCTAGCATCTTCACCAAGAGTATTCTTTATAATACCATGACCACCAATCCTCCTATCACTAGCAAAGCAAAAGAGATCTTTGAAAAATTTAAGAGCCTCCTCTCTAAGAATAATAGGGTCAGTGCACCAATCCCCGGAAGGTAAACTAAGCCCATGAATCTTATTACGTTTACGCCTAATAATAGTTTGAGCATGAAAAAATGCAGTGTTGCGGCTCCCCAATTTAATCCATTTCTCGCGAGATTTTTGATACCACATGGCCTCTTCGTGGAAAAGAATATTCTCATATTCACTCAAAAGATTTTTTTGAAGTCGGAGTAAATAAGCAGAGTCAATTCTTTCCAACTCTCTTTGAATACCATTCAACCGCTTCTCTATATTCCTCTTTCTTTTAAAAATGTTGCCGAAAACATTCTTATTAAAAATCATAGAGTCAATACCAACCTGGTTCAAGGCACTAATGACATCAGGAGAATTATTCCAAGTTTCCTTAACCAAATTCAAGTAATCAACATGCGTGCACCATTCAGCCTGAAAATGAAATGGGCGATGCTGATGAGTACCATCTACATGATTGCAACGAAGGAGCAAAGGATTATGATCAGAATTTCTTTTAACTAAATGTTCTACTGTAGCTTCAGGGAACTTTAATCTCCAGTTGTAGTCGCCAACCCCTCTATCCAGGCGCTTATACACCAACCGAAGGTTTCCTTATATTCTCATTTTAGATGCCACCACTAGGGGGTCCTTTGCTAGGGGGCCCTTAGAATTGTTTTGTTTTTACCTTGTTTCTTGTCAAGGGTTTTGGCCTAGTCCCCCTTTGAGCTCTTTTCTGTTCTCCTTTTTTGTTTTTTTTGATAAAATTAGAGGAAGCCATCTTTTTAAAAATAAAATAAAATAAATGAATGTGAAATTAGGTTAGGTGTGAACACATCTTTTGTGTTTGTTTTCCCTTCGACACCACCTCCTCTCTCCAAGGGAAAGGCCAACAAGAAATCTAAATGGTGAAGAAGAAATAGTTAAGAAATACATTTTCTATAAAAAGTGGGTACCTCCATTGTGGTGAATAAAAAGTGGGCATCTATTAGGATGAAAGTCTTGAAGAAAAAAACTCTCTCTCTCTCTCTCTCTCCTCTGACGCAAAGACTCACACCTTTACTTTTCATTAAAAAACTAATAAAAATGGATAAAAACTTTATAGTGGGAACCATTAATTAGTAAATTTTGTTGGAGTTCAGGGTTGGAGAGATGAAGTTCTTATATAAGTACTACTATTAAAAAATTATAAAAGAGTGATGTGTTCACGTGAGACTCATTTAAGAACTCAGTTGGGGGTTTCTCTATTGCGGATGCTCTAATACTTAATACCTAACTTTGGATACTTAATGGTCTGTATTGGAGGCGACACAGTTTTGTCATTTCTTAAAAGGCGCATTGGTGGGTTAAGAATGTGAGTGTTTATAAACTACTATTAGCCTTGAATCCCAAGCAATGTGAAATGTTTGGTGTACTGGAACAATCCCCTGAGGCAAGGCCAATGGGCTAAAGGGCTTGTGGTCTCCTATCCGGCACACCGTTGCTCCTACTGAATCCTAATTTACAAGAACTTTGCTCTTACACATAAAATTGAAACCATATTTACTTGAGAGTAAATGGTTCATGTTGGACGATACAAATAATTCTATTTATACTAAACTAATATTACATGAGTGACATTTATATTAACAAAGTCAGGATGGCCGAGTGGTCTAAGGCGCCAGACTCAAGTTCTGGTCTTCGTGAGAGGGCGTGGGTTCAAATCCCACTTCTGACAATTTTAATACTCTTTTTTTATCTTGTATATCTTTTTCACATGTTCATATTGACATAGAAACTGATCGGCATAAATTTGAATTCAATTAATTCTAGCATTTATGATCAAATGAAACTGTAAATTAATACAATTCTAGCATCTACTAATAACAATTTAAGAAAACAATGAGTTGGTGAATTTACAAAATTAGACATTCTTTCCATTTTTTACATATCACTAATTCCAAGGATAAAATTATCTTTTACTTTTCTTATTTTTTTCCTCTCTTCCATTTTTAAATAAACTATCAATCAATCAAGCTACTTTTCTCTCTCCCCTCCCTTTTTTGTCTTATATACTCACTCTCTCATCGTCACTTTGCCTTTTTTTTCTTACTCTCCCCATCCTCTCTCTATTCTAATATTTATCTTCTACACTCGTTTATATACTTTTGTATTTGTGATGAGTTTGTTTTTTATAAATCAATATTTAACTTTTGAGTAATTTTGTTGTCTTTAAGCAGTCTCAATAAGAAAATATTAAATGTTGTCGGTAAAACTATTTTTTACATTATCTTCTATTTAAACAAATAATAGAATGTGAAAATTACTATTTTTGACATGTGTTAAGTTTAGCGTCAAATATGTCATTTCATTTCTTATCTTCCTTAAAACCTTTTAACTTTTATAACTTAGACACTAATTTTTTTTAGAATTTATCCCTCTATTTGAGTTTCAATGGCGAAATTTTGCATGTTGTTAGTATAATAACTGAATTACTTTTAATTTTGAACGAGGAATACTATCCATTGTCGGAATAATTAGTTTTTATACTTTTTATTTGTGATGACTTTGTATTTTATGAAGGAATATTTAACTTTTGAGTGATTTTGGTGTCTTTAAGTCATCTTCACGAGAAAATATTATATGTTATTGGTAAAAAACCTTTTTTACATTATTTCTTTACAAATGTCTTTATAATTGCATGTTGTTGTTATAATTTTTTAGATTTTGTCATTATAAAAGTATTTATCTATTAAAAATGATTATTTTGTTTTTCAGTCCCGACGAAGAAATGTTCCATGTATCTTAAGAGACGATGATTTCTACAAATATAATTTATTTCATTTATTTAGATATGACCCCAGATGTTGAGTCACAATGTGAAATTGTTAAATGTGGTACGTGTAATTATTTTTATATTTTATCTTTATAAATATTTTTTATATTAATATTTTGTCTTTTAAATGATTATTTTGCTTGTGTCTCGACGGGAAAATTTTACACGTTATTGGAATAATTTTTTATATTTTTTCTTTATAAGTATCTCTACTTTTTATAATTCCTATTTTCTTTTCATTCCTGACGAGACAAGATTACGTGCTAACAAAATAGTTGTTTATTATATTTTCTCCTTATAAATGTATTTTTCTATTTTGAGTTCCAATGGGGAAACATTGCATGTTGTTATTAGTATATTTTGCATTACTTTTATTTTTTATAAATAAACACTTAAGTTTTCAGTCCCCGCGACAAATCATTACCAGCAATCAGTATAGTTTTATTGCCTTTAAGTAGTTTCGGCGGGAAAATATGATATGTTGTCAGTATAACTATTTGTTTTGTAAGAAAAAAAAGTATAACTATTTGTTTGATCATGTCCTTATAAATGAATATAGTTTTTACAATGAATATGTTTTGTTTAAGTCTAAGCGGGGAAACTTTGCATGTTGTTGTTATACTTTTTCATATATTGTCATTATAGATATATTTAGTTTTTATAAATGATTATTTTTCTTTTTTTGTCTGACGAAAAATATTACTATTGTCACTATAATTTTTTTTAATATTTTATCTTCATTAATGTCTTAATTTTTTTATAAATGATTATTTTACGTTTAAGTCTCAACAAAAAATACGTTATTTGTATAACTATTTTTAACTTTATTTTTCAAAAGAAAACTAAATTATTATTACTATTTCAATAGGATTATAAAACAATTGTACTAAGTAACGCAGCGTTAAAACTCTGGGCCAGCTGTCCTGCCCCTCGAGGCACCTACAATGAGCGAGGGGTCCGTGCGGTGGATACACGGGTTTACGCAATAAAACAATTGTACTAAGTAACGCAGTGCAACAAGCAGTGGCGGAGCATCATAGGGGCCGGAGTGAGCCGTGGTACCCCAAAACGACGTCAGTAGCGGAGCATGGTGGGAGCGGAAGGATACCATGGTACCCCCAGAAAAAATAAAATTTCTTTTTTAGTAGAGAAATTGTGAGTTAGTTTACCAAATTAACCTTCATTAATGACATTTGGAAAGATAAATTAGTAGAGTTATGAAAGATATATTATTAAATAATGAAGGGTATGGTAAAATGTGATGGTTTTTTTTTAGTTAGTAGTTGCGGCACCCCCCAATATTTTGGGCAAGCTCCGCCACTGGCAACAAGTGCGTGTGCACAGGTACACCGGTAGTTTATTCTAAAAAAAGTAATACAATCACAAATCCTAATCATAATTCTATTCCCGGTCTATATTCAAACATAAATTTTACAATTATTCAATTAATTTAAAACTGTAAATTTTTCTTATAATAGAGACTGGATGGAGTACCATTCTAGCATTTATTCAACCATAAATTAAATAACACTATTTGAGGAAAAGAAAAAGATTTTATTCCTATAAATCCTGTCGGTTTAATTTCGCATAGTTGAGATAATAAACGTGAAGAGAAGGGAGAGAGAGGGGGAGCCTATAATGAAAACGCATTAACTATAGACGGGGAGTATGACTTATAGTACTAAACATTTGTTTAGTAACTCTTACTAAAGGGCTATAGAGGTAACTTCCTTAATAATTTAAAAAAGGCCAAAACAAAATCAGGAAAAATCTTAATTAAACCCAAAAATTGTGGAACCGTTCCCTAAATCATGGAGCCGTTTTATTTGCGATCTTCCAAAAAAATCGCCTGAAACAAAAACCCACTAAATAAGGAAACGGCAAAATCGCTCACCGCAACAACTCACGCCTCCTTCAACAGCAAAATCACTCACCGCAATACAAATGTGCATAGTAGTGGTTAGTGGCCCCTAACCACAGATATGCATAACTGGCCCCTCTAAAAAAAGAACGTGAAAAAGAAGAAGAACATGAAGATGATGAAGAACGTGGAAAAGAGAAGAAGAACGTGAAAGAAAAAGAGAAGAAGAACGTGAAAAAAGAGAAAACAGGAAAGAGAAGAACGTGGAAACAAATTCTGATTTAGTTTTGTAATTGTCCCTAAAAAATAGGGCATGATTTAATGGTTAATTTAATTTAATTAAAACAAATAATAACTGTGATTACAACAATGCCCTTATTCAATACTAACCATTAGATTAAATATCATTAAAAATTTAAGAATCCAATGGCTATTATTTGTTTAGAAAGAGTTACTAAGGAAAAGGCTTAGTAACATAAGCCAAAGCCCGTTTTCTTTCCTAAGAAATATGATGATAACAAGCTAAGCCTAGTGGGATTCTCTAACTCTGACTGGTGTGGAGACCATGTGGACAGAAGAAGCACCTCTGGGTACCTCTTTAAGCTTCAGGGAGCTTCCATATCTTGGAGCTCCAAGAAACAGAACATTGTGGCTCTATCCTCCTGTGAGGCAGAGTATGTTGCTGGCTGTGCTGCTGCAACTCAAGCAGCATGGTTGGAAGCATTAATCCAAGAACTACAGGTTCAACTCAGTCAACCACCTACATTGATGATAGACAACAAGTCAGCACTTAGTCTAGCAAGGAATCCTGGTTCACATGGCAGAACCAAACATATCCAAGCAAGGTTTCACTACCTAAGGGAGCAAGTAACTAATGGAAGGCTACAAGTTGAGTATTGTTCTACAAAGGAGCAGCTAGCTGACCTATTTACAAAAGCTCTCAAAGGAGAAACTTTTGTGAAACTTAGAAGAGAGATTGGACTAGTTACTTTCTAACTAAGAAAGCAACCTTAAAGCTACTACTTGGGGGCTTGTCTCAAGTGTTTTTTTTCAAAGACTATTCCAAGGGTCTGTCCTGATGAATATCCTATCTCTCTATCTATTTCTTCTAACTAGTGGAAAAAAGACATTTAGCGTCGGTTAAATTGGACATTTAGCGTCGGTTATCGCCCGACGCTAAATCGACCGACGCTAAATGTCATACATTTAGCATCAGTTATTTAACCGGCGCAAAATGTCACCTTTAGCATCGGGTGCTCAGATAACCGATGCTAAATGTCACATTAAAAACTATTTCAGACGTCTAAAAATGACATTTAGCGTCGGTTATTTGAAACAACTGATGCTAAGTGTCTCAAAGGGGAGTTTTAGCGTCGGTTGTTTGAAACAACCGATGCTAAAAGTCCCCTTTGAGATGCTAAATGTCTCAAAGGGGACTTTTAGCATCGGTTGTTTGAAACAACCGATGCTAAATGTCTCACAGGTGGACTTTTAGCGTCGGTTGTTTGAAACAACCGATGCTAAATGTCTCCAAAATCGACATTTAGCATCGGTTGTTTCAAACAACCGATGCTAAATGTCTCCAAAATTGACATTTAGCATTGGTTGTTTCAAACAACCGACGCTAAATGTCTCTAAACGTCATTTAAAAATGACATTTAGCATCGGTTATTTCAAACAACCGATGCTAATTAAATGTCATTTTACACATTTTAGTTTCCTTCGTTTTTGATCATACCTTTTACTATTGACGTTAACAGAAAACCTGCAGATTGCATCACAGACATACACAAAACCAGCTTCACATTTCTAATACCTCAGTACAGTTCTAATACCAAATTTTTCACATTACACAAAACCAGCTTCACAAAACCAGCTTCACATACAATTCTAATACAATATGCAGTCACAATTCTAATACATTACACAAAACCAGCTTCACATTTCATCTAGTACAATTCTAATACCTCAGTGTTCACATTAACAGAAAACCAGACCATATAAAAAATTTGTTCACATATCATCTAAACTATCAATTCACAAAGACTTTCAATATAAACAGAGAATAGATTGAACAAGTTTAAACAATGCTAAACAATGTTTCTTTTTGCTCCGTACGAATCCTCATATAGAATTCTGCCCAAAACTGACGGACCTTAAGAAGCTCCTCTTCAGTGTATGCCTTTGAGTCATCAAATACCTACAAGTTTAAAAATTACTCAAACAAATTATATTCAATCATTCTATAATTCTAAATAAATGTGTAAAGTATAATTTTAACCAAAAATTTATACCTGCTCCCAATTATCAATAACACCAGCATTCATAATGGTCAGCATAAACTTCATCACATAATAGCCACAATGAAAACCATTCCGTTGTGTTGGCATCTACACAAATGAATTAACAAAGTTAGCCAAATATATATATATATATATATATATATATATATATATATATATATATATATATCATATATCATATATCATATATGAATTCACTCCAAATTAAATCAACTCAATATTTTAAATTACTTACTGTAGGGTACAACCACGTGGGGGCAGATGTAGAATAACCTTTGACAGCTCTAATAACATAATATAAAAGTATTTATAAAATTTCAACCCAACTTAAGTTCTAATACTACAATCTAAACCAAGATAAAAAAATACAAACTTACTTGCTAAACATTTCTTTGATTGTTTTGTTTGGTTTGCGGCATAAGGAACACATCCAGACCAGAGTATTTTGAGATGGGATTAAGACAACTAGTTGCCAATGTCCGCTGCAACATTGATAAACTTAAAATTAAGCAACACACAAAGAAATGCATGTTACACACAATAAACTCAGAATGACACAAGAAAATCAGAATCAGAAGACTAACATGCATTTCACCATTCACCAACAAAACAACTAGTAATCAAAACAAGGAACTATGTTGCTGTTACCTATGGCAAAATGGAGCAATATATACTCCCTTATTGTTGGTCATCAATTTGTCTTGAAGGTTTTGAAGGACAACATTCATGGGTATATCCTTCAGGTTAAGCTTGTAAGGACACACAAATCCATATAAGTCATCAATACCTCTTTCAACACATTGACGATGCAAATATTTAGTGGCAAGTAAGAAAAACTATCAGATCGATTAATATATGTAAAATGTGAGAAATTTATATAATGGAATAGACTTTACTACTTACGTGCACCATATGGCCAAATGGCTCAATTCAAGCCATTGTTCACCAGAAATCATGTCCGTGATCTCTTTGAAGGAGACAAAGCAGTGATGATCTTCATGCCGCAACCATATCCTAGCATGTCTCTTATCAGCATACCCTGTCACAAGCATCTCTTTCTTCCAATCGATATTGACCTCCTCCTCCACATGAGATGGTGAGTAGCTAGCCTTAGATCCAACAGTTGTCATGGGAGAGGGAACCTGAACACCCGCATTTTGAATTCCTCCACATGAGATGGGTTGCTGAATAATTAAAACCTACATATAAATTAAGTTAGTATTTATGAATTGATTCAAATAATAAAACAAATCTAGTAATATAAACATATACCTCTGCCAACGCTTTGCGAACTCGGTCTTGCACCATCACTTCCACATCCTCCATAATTTCTTTCATCAACTCCGCTTTGTCAACTTGTGAGCTACTCGAGGCAGAACGTGCCACACCTCCAAAGTATCTCTTTATCCCAACACCTTTTCTAGCTCCCCGAACACGACCGGGATGCTCAGGTGTTCCAATGGCAACAGTCAAAATATCATTCTTTCCTTGAGGAATGAAAGATCCTTGGATACTCATAACCGCAAGTTCATCCTGCAACAAAAGCATGTTCACATGTTACAATTTAACAAATTAAACAAAACATACTAAGTTCCACAGCTTTCTTCAACTTAGATCCACACACAATGTCTTAGAAACACCACACAATATTTTACTTACAATCTTAGATCCAACTGATGCTAACGAATTGGATACATAAGATCCAGACTTGCTTTTGCGGCCAGCCTTCCACAGCTCATGACGCTCTAGAGATGTAGACTCCGCCTCCAAATCAGGATCACCAGACTCCTCCTGGATTTTTTTGATTTGTTCTTCTTTCAAAACCTTCTTCAACTTTTTATAACCACCTGCCCCCATTGTGTGGTTATATTTATTATTTTTTTGAATATTTTTGGCAGCTTCTCTCTTAGCCTGTTACAAAGAACGACCACCATATTTACAACATATCGTTAATGTTTAAGAAACTAAAATAGTTATAGTTAAAACAATACCACAAACTCCTCAGTAATGCGACTGATATAAAATGCGGCCCATGTCTCGAGAGATATGTTGTTGTACTTGTGACATGAATTTTTTTGACCATTTGTATCCCCACTACCAAAGACATATGTTCGGGTGAGAGTTGTCTTGAACTGTCTCCAACAAAGATTCATATGAGACATCCAAGTCTTCTTGAATTCATTACTCTTGGGAACATCAAATGTTAGCAGTACATCATCCCAAGCAATCTTTTTTGTCTCGTCATCAACATCACTCCACTTCATTGGCAATATGCTTATCTTTGTTCGTGCAACCACCCCTAAATAGGTCTTGAATTTGTTAGCATACGGACCAATAAGATCGCCTTTACTATCAATATCCACTCTGTATTTTTGACCATCTGGGCACCTAGAAGTGAACTTTTTTAATGATGTTGGACGTCTGGTATTCTTTTTTGGAGGATCACTGAAATCATCCATGATAGCTGTTTAAACAAAGGAAACAAAATATATCAGTCATTATATCAAATCTGCTCTTTTCATTCAAAGTACATCATCCATGATAGCTGTTTAAACAAAGGAAACAAAGGAAACAATACAACTTTTCATTCATGATAGCTGTTTAAACAAAGGAAACAAAGGAAACAATACAACTTTGGAGAAATACACTAGAAGAAATTGGAAAACATACTTCTCTCGGTTACAAAATCTGTCACATGCTCAAAAGGAAATAATAGAAACAAACCATCATTGTTACTAAGTTCAAAATTACAATTTCATAGGTTCAAAAAAAAAAACAAATCTAAACTCCTTCGTATAAAATTCCTTCATTATGATCATTGCGAGTGGCATGTTCATCGTTAACTTCATTGTCATCAACTGAAGTCGGCACTTATGTTAACAAACAAGGTGTTTCGGAAATTGCAAGACTTGAATATTCATTTTCATCACTGCCTATTTTTCCTTGTAGGACAACTGACCACTTTTTGTTAGAAGGATCTTTGACATAGAAAACTTGTTTTGCTTGGTCAGCCATGATGAAGGGTTCATCATTATAACTTACCCTGTCAAGGTCCACTAGTGTAAATCCCATTTCGTCAGTACGTACACCACTATTGTTGTTAACCCACTTACTTTTAAAAAGAGGCACTTTAAATTTACAGTAATCAAGCACCCAAATCTCTTCAATGACACCAAAGTAAGCAATGGATGCGAGTACAGGATTTGTATCCTTTGAACTAGAGAAGTGCATCGAGGAAGCCATGACCATAACTCCACTGTTTTGCATGGTGCTTTTGTCATCTTTAGACTTTGTGTAAAAGGAAAACTTACTTATGTCGTACCCGCTCCAACATACGACATTAAAGTGAGGGTCATGTGCTAACCATCTCAAAGTCTCAGAGGCACTCACATCTTTCTTAATCTCTGATTTAAACCAATCTATGAATGTGTTGTTCTGCTCGTTCAATAAAAATATTTCTTTCATTCGAGGGTTTTTGGCCTTTACTATCTCTTTATGGAGAGACAAGTAAGGTAATACCTCATCTATATTATTCAAAACATACAAATGTGCTTGAAGCACTTCAGCTCGGCCCATGCATTTAGTGGTTATACCATGTGTACCTTTACCTTGACCTCTCCCTGCATAACGAGACTTTGGTAGTCCCACAGATTTTGCTTCTGACAAATAGTAAGAACAAAACTCAATCGCTTCTTCTGTGATGTACCTTTCGACAATGGATGCTTCAGGACGATAATGGTTCTTCACATACCCTTTCAAGATCTTCATGTATCGCTCAATTGGGTACATCCACCTTAAATAAACAGGGCCGCATAATCTAATCTCCCTAACCAGATGAACAATTAAATGAACCATGATATCAAAGAATGAGGGAGGAAAAAACATCTCCAATTGACACAAGATAATAGCAGCCTCATTTTCCAACGCGTCCAATTTTTGAGGGTCGATGACTTTAGCACATATACTATTGAAGAATAAGCACAACCTAGTTATGGTATATCGGACATCTTTCGGTAAGATGCCACGAATTGCCACAGGTAGCAGTTGTTGCATCAAGACATGGCAGTCGTGAGACTTCAAGCTAACTAATTTGAGATCTTTCATTGAAACAAGTCGCTTTACATTTGACGAGTAACCATGTGGGAATTTGATTCCCCGTAGACACTCGCAAAAGCTCATTTTCTCTTTTCTTGATAAAGTATAACATGCTGGAGGTAAATATGTGCCTTTACCTCGTTCCACTGGATGTAATTGTTCTCTTATGCCCATCTCACGCAAATCTAGACGAGAATTTATACCATCATTTGTCCCTTGAACGTTGAGAAGCGTCCCGATGACACTATCACAAATGTTTTTCTCGACGTGCATAACATCAAGACAATGCCTTACATCAAGATTGGACCAATACGGAAGATCAAAGAACACCGACCTCTTCTTCCACTTGCTTTTTTCCTTAGGCTACTTCTGCTTTTTGCCGAATACAACTTTGATGTCCTTAACCACTTGATAGACTTCTTCTCCGGTCAAGGCATTCGGAGCAATGTCATTTTCCGAGCACCCATTAAAAGCTTTTTTCAACTTATGATATCTGTGATTAGGTTTGAGAAATTTCCGATGCCCAAGGTAGACAGTCTTCCTTCCATATTTGAGTTGATGGTGACACGTGTCTTCTGCACAAATAGGACAACCTTTATGCCCTTTGACACTATACCCAGACAAGTTTCCGTATGCAGGAAAGTCATTGATCGTGCAAAATAACATGGCTCACAGCTTGAAAGTTTCATTAGAATACCCGTCAAACACATCCACGCCTTCATCCCACATTTTTCTCAAGTCTTCCATCAATGGACTAAGGTAAACATCTATGTCATTACCAGGTTGTCTCGGTCCAGAAATCATCATGGATAGCATCACATATTTGCGCTTCATGCACAACCATGGAGATAGGTTGTAAATTAAAAGGAGAACAGGCCACGAGCTATGATTCGTACTTAAGTTACCATATGGATTCATCCCATTTGAAGCAAGTGCGAGCCTAAGATTTCTTGACTCAGTGCCAAAATCCGAATACAAATTATCAATTTTCTTCCATTGCAAAGAATCAGCCGGATGGCGAAGCTGCCCATCACATTTCCTCTCATCTGCATGCCATCTAATACTCTTCGCGTCATTTGCATTAGCAAACAAGTGTTTGAACCTAGGTATTATTGGAAGATGCCATAAAACCTTCGTAGGGGAACCCTTTGTGTTGTTGTCGTCACAATTAGATTCACCCGACTTCACTTTGTAGCGCGACCAACCACACGTAGAACAGTTATGCAACTTCTCAAAGTCTTTCCGATACAATATGCAGTCATTGGGACATGCATGTATTTTCTGATACTCCACACCCATCGGACACAATATCTTCTTTGCATCATACGTTCGTTTTGGCAATGTGTTACCTATGGGAAGCATGTCTTCCAACAGCTCAAGCAATTCGGTGAATCCCTTATCAGTCCACCCATTTATCGCCTTCAGATTGATCAATTTTAACGACGCAGAAAACCGGGTGTATTTTGTGCAACCCAAATACAAAGGTTGATCTTTGTCTTTGCACAAATTATCATATTCATGCGCTCGCTTAAAAGATTCAGGACCAATGTCACGTATCATGTCCTCCATTCGATCATCCATATCTTCATCGACTTTCTCACTTTTGGACACACTTGGGTTGCCGGTTGATTCACCATGCCATATCCATGTGGTATAACTGGGTAAGATCCCATAAACAAATAGATGATCTCGTATTACACTTGGTGGTTGTGGGGTTCGATTCACACAATTACAACAAGGATGAATAAGTTACATCAACTTCGGGAACATCAGTTTTGGGAGCATGAATTTTGCGAAGATTTGCTTGAGCAAAGTTTATAAACTCTTCGACTCCTTTCGCATACTCATCACTCAGACGATTACTCTGTATCCAACTACGATCCATGGCTACGCTCCAAATAATCAACCAAGTATTAATTGTTAAAACAAAATCAAACTATCACATCAAACCAAGATAGTAAAAATAAACTCATAAATCAAAACAAGTAAAAATATAGCTCATTGAGAAATGGTCCAGTAAAAAGGTTTCCAATTAAGTATCTAAGTAAAACAATAAAGAGAAGTAAATTTATAGAACTCATCATTCATTGATGATTAATCAAAATCTCAAATTATAGTAAATAAAATCCCATCTCACATAACTTGAATGTTCCCCAGGAATCCTTTTAATGAAGGGGAATGAAATGAACAAAAGTAGTTTACAAAGAAATCAATTTGATAACTCTTACACATGTGTGTGTATCTAAGAATCAATGTATTATATTTATGTAATTATAAAAAAAGTTTCCATTTTGGGGACATCATAAAATCACATTAGTAAGAAATAAAGAATATTGCTGAAAGAGTTTAGATGAAGACTTACTGTGATGTCGAGACTAGGACTCCAAATCTGTTATTATGTATCAAAGAAATCAACTTTAAAGCAAAGAGACCAATATGTGCACCTGAAATAGTATTCATTCATCTTAGTAAAAAAACTCTAACTGTCATAGACCAATAGGGCACACGGCAACCAACAGAGAGAGAGAGAGAAAACCATTCAGAACTACAAGTAACCACATTAGCAGACATACCAATTTACAAGTATATAAAGAATTAGTTTGCAATGTAGTTCTTAGCTCTTAATCACTATGTTCTTGCTGCCCTTAATGTTAAATGATTATGTGGCTTGCTCAGTCTCCAATACTGTGTCTGATTGCCATATGTATCTTTATTCAATTTTCAATGGCAATGCTACATTGTAACAAATAAAAATGGGAGAATATTTCCTGAAGAAAAATTTGAGGGAGTTGTGGTTATGGCAATAATGGGAACTGATAATGTTCAGCTCATTTAAATCCTTCAAAGCACTGAGTTGTCTTTATGACTTGTGTTGTGTTCTACTTGGTATTGCTTCTAGGAAGTTGCTGCATATGATATGCAAAGAGACTGGGATTGGGGCTAGATAGATTTACATGTATTCTAAAAACTTGCAAGTAACCAAAAAAGTGTGTTTGTTTGAAATTTCCCACTGTAGCCTAGCAGAATCGGGTAACACATATACAAGGTGCTAAACATTAACATTGCAGAATCTGATGTCAAGAACAAAAGCAAAAAAATTATTGAAATAATTAATAATAAGAAGATACTTAAATTCAGTCAAAAAAGACAAAGAAGAATATGCTTAATTTAGTGAGGCCATTCAGAACAACTTGGTTTATTTTGCACCCGAAGGATTGGTGATCTAGAAGCAAGATACTTTCCATAACTAATGAAAAAACAATACTTACCAATAGAATATCACCAGTGACAAGCAATATATATATATAACAAAACCAATTATCATCAACTTATCAACACTAAAAGGGTATATGATAAACTAAAAATTTCACCAATCCAAAACCCTCATTTTGCAAACTCCAAATAATAATAATAATAATAATAATAAGTGTTATTGAAGAGTTGTTTTATGAACACGGAACTCATAAAATTTAGACTCCATAAGTTAGGCAAATGAACAAACATATGGTGTGCACATGTGAAACAAGCTGAAAAAGCTACTCAGCTAAAAAACGACATGAATGAATCAGATAGGAAAGGTACCTACCTAGTAGACAAAAACCCAAGTAGGTCAACCGGCGACGGAGGGAGGGAAAGAGAGCGTTGAGTGCGTTGAAGTCCGTTAACGTCCTTCTCCTTCTTTCGTTCACTTCTGTTCAGAGAGAAAGAGAGTGTTGAGTGCGTTGAGGTTCGCGAAGGAGAGGACCAGCAAATTAGGGCAACCGGCAACGTCCTTCTCCTTATTTCGTTCACTTCTGTTCAGAGAGAAAGAGAGCGTTTACTGCGTTAAGGTTCGCGAAGGAGGGAGGGAGGGAGAAGAAGAGAGCGACAGAGGGAGGCAGCAACGTTTACAGTGAGCATTTCAGAGAGAGTGTTTACAGTGAGCGTTTCAGCGAGAGTGTTTACAGTGAGCGAGTTTCAGAGAGAGCGAGAGAGTGTTCAGAGAGAGTGAGAGGTGCGAAGGAATGGGAAAAAAGTAATAGGGATTCGGACTTTTAGCGTCGGTTGTTTTAAACAACCGATGCTAAAGGTCTCACGCAAATACACTTTTAGCATCGGTTGTTTAAACAACCGATGCTAAAAGTCTGACGCATATACTTATAGCATCGGTTCTTTAAACAACCGATGCTAAAGGTCTCACGCAAATACACTTTTAGCATCAGTTGTTTAAACAACCGATGCTAAAAGTTTGACGCATATACTTATAGCATCGGTTCTTTAAACAACCGATGCTAAAGGTCTCACGCAAATACACTTTTAGCATCGGTTGTTTAAACAACCGATGCTAAAAGTCTGACACATATACTTTTAGCATCGGTTGTTTAAACAACTGATGCTAAATGTAGGCGGGGAAACTAAAAACTTCAATTTAATTACAAATTTGCCACCGCGTCTACATTTAGCATAGGTTGTTCAAACAACCGATGCTAAATGATGCTTTATAATGTCTATTTTCCACTATAGTCTTAGGATTCCTAAGTATAGGTTTTTGAAATTAAGGGAAGGTGTTGGTTTTAATTTTCAAAAACCTGAGTTTGTTTCAAGTCAACAGCTATATTAGTTCAAAAAAGCTGTTGGTAAACGTTTATTAGTTACAAGTGGTTACTATGCCTAACAACTTGTAACTACCTTTAAAGTTTGTTAATACTTAAAACAAACTTTCATTTACATTGTATATATAGGGATGCTATCAGAATGTAAATACACAGATTTCAATATACAGAGTTTATTCAATAAAAGTTTACATTTTACAAAGTTATACCTGGTGTGTGAAAAGATGTGCAAGTATACACAGTCACAAACAAGTAATACAATGATAAGAAAGGTCGAACCCACAGGGATTGGATTAACTTTATGTATGTTTAGAAAGCATATAAATTAGTACTACTATTCTACTCACAAATTTTGGGGTTTTTTACGTTAAGTGAAAATAGAATGCAAATATGTAAAAGAATATGAAGGAAATCAGTTGAGAAAGATGGTAGAGATGTTTTCACTAAATAATGTTCTTTTGAGAGTTTCTATGCTTTTAGTGATGCAGAAGCACCAAGGTGCAGAAGCACCAAAGGTGCAGAACACCAATGTGCAGTTGCATGAGTGTGTGCTTTTCAGCTACTTTCTTTAGAGTTTCGTTACAAGCTTCCCATGTCTGGGCTTGCTAAATAAGTTCACTCATGCCTTTGAAGTACTCACTGTTTCACCCTAAGGACTATGTTATCCTATGTCTAGGACTTAACATGGTTTTAATAAAGTTTTATTTATTACACAAGTTAACAAAGCATTCATTAAAACACTCACCCTTATTAGTCTTGATTTCTAATTATAAACCATGTCTGTGAATATAACTCTACTTATTCTAAGTGATCAACCTTAAAATAAGATGGATGTAGTATAACACAAGACCCAAAATGCTTGCAACACTAAAAAGCACAATAACTTACTCAAAAGTTCATTATAAAGTTAGAACATCTCAACCAAAAAAAAGTTTAGCTCATAATAAGCATTGCATGGCAAAGATAGATGAAATGAAACATATTAATATAGATGAAAGTACAAGAGATATCAATAAGGTAGAGATTACACTGATTGAAGCACTCTTGCATATAAATGCCCTGTAATGCAGAAGCACTGACTTCCTGGTGCAGTTGCACCTAACTAAGTTGATGAAGAAGTGAAGGAAGAAGTTGTCGATTCCTTCCTCACCTTCTTTCCAACTATCTAGTATAAAAACTATAAGAAATGAAACTACTAAAATATAAGTAAAGTGTATGATCTACATATTATCAAGTGAGATATGCGATGCTCTTTAAGTGAGAAGTGGAAGCCTTTTTATAGCCTTGGAAGTTTCCTTCAAGTGAGGGTTTGCTTGAAAACCAAGTTAACCTAAGGAGGCTTAACCATGGTTACTTTTCTGATCTTTAATTCTGGAGATTGAGTCCAGCACTCATCCTTAAGGAGAGGTCCAATTGTGGAAGGCCATGTGTCTTTAGATGAGTAGCCTTTCATGATGATGTTTATGGTGGGCGCCTCCTTATGCATGTGGGCATGTGCCTCCATGTGATTTGTGACAAAGCATGATGTCATAGAAGTTTTAGTGCAGTGGTATGAATTGAGGTGCTTCCATTGTGGGGTTATAAACCTTTAGCGCAGGATGGTGCAGAAGCACTAAGTGCAGGAGCTTCATGGTGAAGAAGCATCGTGGTGCAGAAGCATCATCTGTAGGTAAACTGAACAAACACATCAAACATACCAATATATATACAAGTTGCTTTATTCATCACATAATTCCTAGAATGTTGTTATCTTACTTATACTACTATATTTAACACACTTTATACTTGGGTTTCAAGCAATTTGTTACGTTTAGAAGTATAAATAACTCTATATAAATTAGAGTTATCAATACCCTAAGTCTTCTCTGCCTTTCCCTCCTTCTGTGTGTAGCCTTCCTTTCGTGTGCAGGTTCTGAGAATTCCTTGTGAGACAGCTCCTTCAACAAGTGGTTGAAGGTAAAACCTCATAAAGAAAAGGGAACCAAAACAGCAAGTTAGCAACAGTGATTTCAGTGATTGAAACAACACAGAAATCAAAGGAAATCAGAGAGAAAGATAGGGACTCTACCTGTTTCTAAGGGAGAAACAATCTGAAATCTGCGTGTGTTCTTCAAGGCGTGAAAACCACTTCTACCAAACTCAGTTCATGCAAACAGCAACAAACAGGTGTTAAAAGGTGTTCTGTGTGAAACAGAAACTACAAACAACAATCAAAAGTAAAGATCAAGCGTGATTTTACCTGTTGAAGCTTCTCAGAAGCAGATCCTTCAAGATCTGTACCTGAAGGGTAAGAACAAAGAGTTGGGGTTTTGTCCGAAACAAAACCTAACAAGAACAGCTAAAGACAGAAGATCAGACTCAGAAATTTACCTACTGAGACAGTAGAGGAAGCTTGTCAACAAGCTTCACGCATCAGTTTCAACACATCATCACTGTAGGAACAGCAAGACCATTGAAACCCTAAAAGAGTCTGAGAGAGAAAAAGAAGCAAGAAGGATCAGAGAACCAGCAAGAACGAAGGATCAGTTCTTGATTTTCTGAAGAAAAACCCTAGGAAGCAGCTTTTATACACCGGGTCAAACACAACCCGCGTGTTGTAACAGTTCCGGGTTCTGGGTTCCGCACGGGTTGTGACTGATCCAACAGCCCAACAAGTAACAGCAAGATTTGGGCCTGCGAATAGAAAAGTGCTGGTTGCACCCCCTACAATCAAGTAAAGCAGCCTGCAGCAAAAACAATATTAATTGGTCAATATTACAACATGGTATCATAGAGCAAGACAATTTAGGGACATTTACTAAACTCAAATCCAGTTCTTAATCTTCTTTCATTATCTTTACAAGTTTTCTGTTGCCTACACAGAAGTGACTGTGTAGGTGTGTTATTTTGACAGTTTTTAAGTGTTTTGAAACAGGTGATAGAAAGTGCTAATCAAGGTTTCAAACCAGCATGTCAAGTGCAAGTTTGTCCACCCAGATTCCCAAGCTAAATGGGAAAAACTGGGATAGATGGTATTTGCAAATGGAAGCCATCTTTGGGTTCCATGATGTTCTAGATATTGTTCAAGAAGGGGTTCCTGAGCTACCTGAGGAACCAACTCCTGCAAAAACAGCTGAACACAAGGAGAATACAAAAAAGGATTGGAAATCCCTCTATCTCATACACCAGGGGTGTGGTGAGAGCAACTTTGACAGAATTAGAGGCATAAAAGTCTCTAAAACCGCCTGGGATCTCCTTGACAAATATTATAATGGTGCTACACCAGTCAAAGAGGAAAAACTGCAAGCCTTGAGGAAGCAGTATGAAAATTTAAACATGCAAGAGGGTGAAAGCATTAGTGATTTCTTTGGGAAACTTAAGAAAATCACCAATGCAATGAGTCTCAATGGAGAGACATTATCTGAACTAACTATTTGGAAGAAAATTCTTAGATCCTTAACAAGGAAGTTTGGTTTTATTGTAAACAGCATTGAAGACACTGTCAAGCCTGCAGATCTTAAAGTTGAAGACCTCCAAAGTACGCTTGAAGCAAAAGAAATCAGGTTGAATCTTTTGATGGGTGAAAGTGAGGAAGATCAAGCCTTGTTTGCAGGCAAAGGCAAGGGCAAGAAAGGCAACACCCAACCAGCCAAAGATTGGTCCAAAGGTAAGGGAGGAAAACCCAAAGGTAAGGGGAATTCCTCCAAGAAAAACTTTGACTCAAGTAAGAAAAAGGACAAGTCTAAGGTACAATGCTATAGGTGTGACAACTATGGGCATTATGCCACGGAATGTCCTACTAAAAAAAATGGCAAACCTAAAGAGTCTGAGGAGGAGGCCAATGTGGCCAAGGAGGACTCAGACACTGAATGCACTCCTGTGGCATTCAGTATGATTTCTGACTATGAAAATGAGACAGAAACTGACAGCAATAAGAATGAATTAGAACCTAAGGCTGAAACTAGTGTATCCGATATTAATCTAAGTATAAACTCAGATTATGTTGTTTTAGTAGTTACTACAAGGAATGGTAATACTATAACTGAATTATGGTACCTAGACTCTGCATGTTCTAATCATTTAACAGGTAACAAAGGATGGTTGGTGGACTTCAACCCAAACAAGAAGACCACTATTAAATGTGCAAGTAACAGATCTATTGAAGCAACAGGTATGGGTAATGTAATGTTACAAAGGATGATGGACAGGTAGTAATTATCCATGATGTATACTATGTTCCTGGCATAAGCTGCAACTTAATTAGTCTAGGACAATTGGTTGAAAAAGGATTTTCAATAATCATGAAGGATCTAAAACTAACTGTGTTTGATACTAAGGATAAACCAGTTTTAATCAAAACAAAAGGAGAAGCCCTGGTGATATTCAAGCAGTTCCTAGAAATGGCTGAAAGGCAAAGTGGCAGAAAATTGAAGATCCAAAGGACAGATGGTGGTGGTGAGTATACTTCAAAGGAATTTGAAGAATACTGCACCAGCAGAGGAATTGTTCATGAAGTTACCTCCCCATACACTCCACAATACAATGGAGTGGCTGAAAGGAGAAACAGAAGTTTACTTGACATGGCTAGATCCATGGTCAAGTACAAAGGATTACCAAAGAGTTTTTGGGGTGAAGCAGTCAACACTGCTGCTTACATCCTAAACAGATGCCTTACTAAAAGGATAGAAGGGAAAGTTCCAGAGGAAGTTTGGATGGGTGACAAGCCAAGTGTGGCACACCTAAGGATTTTTGGTTCTCTATGCTATGGTCAAGTTCCAGACCAAAAGAGAAAGAAATTGGAAGATAAGAGCAAACCTCTTATCCTAATTGGGTACCATCCTACAGGGGCCTACTGGTTGTTTAACCCTATAAACAACAAAGTAGAGATCTCTAGGGATGTCACTGTGTTAGAAAATGAGCAATGGGATTGGAGCACTGCTGAACAACCTAATTCAGGTCAGTTTTTTTAGCAAGAAGGCACGAATTCTACACCTGAAGTACTCCATCAGAATGATGAAGACAATTCTGACTTTGAAGATATGCCTGATATGCATACTCCAGATCTGCCTCCTCAAAATGAGGAGCCTGAAACTCCAAGTCCAGAACCTGTACAACCAGAATTGGCAAGAGGGCAGAGGTTGAGACAACCACCTAGAAGGTTGGCAGATTTTGATCTTGTGACTAACAGTGAAGTAAATGAAGAGGGAGACCTCATTCACTATGCTATGCTAGCTGATGCAGAACCTATAGACCACTATGAGGCTCTAAAACAAGAAAAGTGGAGATTGGCAATGGTTGAGGAGCTGAACTCTATTGAGAAGAATGGTACTTGGTCTCTAACTCAGCTACCTAAGGGAAAGAAAGCTATCAGTGTGAAGTGGATCTTCAAACTAAAGCTGGATCCTAAGGGTGACATTGTAAAATACAAAGCTAGATTGGTGGCTAGAGGGTTTCAACAGAAAGAAGGCATTGACTACACTGAAGTGTTTTCCCCAGTTGCAAGGCACGAAACCATAAGGTTGGTAACTGCCCTAGCTTGCAACAAAGGGTGGGAACTTTACCACATGGATGTTAAATCAACTTTTCTGAATGGGCCACTTGAAGAAACTGTGTTCATCAAGCAGCCACCTGGTTTTGAAGTTAAAGGCAGGGTGGATATGGTATTTCAACTACACAGGGCCCTATACGGGTTGAAACAGGCTCCAAGGGCCTGGAACAAGAGGATAGACCTGTTCTTTACTGAAAATGGTTTCACCAAGTGTTCAAATGAGTATGGGGTCTATGTAAAGGGAAACCTACAAACCTATCTCCTATTGGTATGCTTGTATGTAGATGATCTACTTGTCACAGGGAACTGTGCTAAGGAGATTGATTGCTTCAAAGCCTCTATGAAACAGGAGTTTGAAATGACAGACCTAGGTAAGTTATCCTACTTCCTAGGGCTGGAATTTCTAAGAGTACCTGAGGGTATTATTTTACATCAACTTAAATATGCTAAAGAGATTTTGGCAAGGTTTGAATTGGCAGAATGTAACTCTGCTAGCAATCCAGCAGAGGGTGTGCTGGGAAAAAAGGAAGTTGAACTGGGTTGTAAGGTGGATACTACTTACTATAGGCAAATGATTGGCTCATTGAGATATCTGTGTCATAGCAGACCAGATATCTTATTTGCCACAGGTATGGTAGTAGGTTCATGAATGAACCTAGACAAATACACTTAAATGCTACAAAACATTTGTTTAGTAACTCTTACTAAAGGGCTATAGTAGTAACTTCCATAATAATTAAAAAAAAGCCAAAACAAAATCAGGGAAAATATTAATTAAACCCAAAAATTGTGGAACCATTCCCTAAATCATGGAGCCGTTTTATTTGTGATCTTCCAAAAAAATTGCCTGAAACAAAAACCCACTAAATAAGGAAACGGCAAAATCACTCACCGCAACAACTCACGCCTCCTTCAACAGCAAAATCACTCACCGCAATACAAATGTGCATAGCAGTGGTTAGTGGCCCCTAACCACAGATATGCATAACTGGACCCTCTAAAAAAAAGAACGTGAAAAAGAAGAAGAACGTGAAGATGATGAAGAACGTGGAAAAGAGAAGAAGAACGTGAAAAAAGAGAAAGCGGGAAAGAGAAGAACGTGGAAACAAATTCTGATTTAGTTTTGTAATTGTCCCTAAAAAATAGGGCATGATTTAATGGTTAATTTAATTTAATTAAAACAAATAATAACTGTGATTACAACAATGCCCTTATTCAATACTAACCATTAGATTAAATATCATTAAAAATTTGAGAATTCAATGACTATTATTTGTTTAGTAAGAGTTACTAAGGAAAAGGCTTAGTAACCTAAGCCAAAGCCATAGAGGGGATAATACAATGTTTCCAATCATAATTAATCTGAAATAGGATTTGGGATAATACAATGGATAATATCCCTAACTATTTGAGAATCATTGAAACCTAATTAATATGAAAGAGATAATACAATCCCAAATCCTAATCATAATTCTAATCCTAAAGTATTTGATACATTTTCAAATTCGATCAAATCCAAACTCTTTCCAAACAGAATTAGAAGGGGAGCCTATAATGGAAAACTTTGGATCTTCACAAGTACTTGTGGGATAATTTATGAGAGAGAGTGATACAAACAAAAAATAACAACATTTATTGCATTTATTATTATATTGTTTGTGTCTCTCTCATAAATTGTCCCACAAGTACTTGAAAGGATCCAAACTCATAATGGAAACACAATAACTTTATCGAGTTTCAATCCTCTCAAGTACTTGTGAAACAATTTATGATAGTGGTCTTTTTTTTGGTGCCCCACGATTTCACGTTATACCCCCACAATTTTTGTTATTCCCATAATACCCCTCAATAAAGTTAACTAACGGATTTATCTAACTGAAAGGTAAATCCGTTTCTGGAAAAAACACATAACGGATTTATCTTTCAGTTAGATAAATCCGTTTGTTGGAAAAAAATTGTGTAACAAAAGTACTAATGTGTGATATACTTCCGTTGTCTTAATATAACACAACGGAACTAACTTTAAGAACCTTAATTTCGTCTTCTTCAGATTGTAATGACAGAATTACGTAGTGAATAGATAATTCTGTTTTGATAAATTCCAAAACGGAATTACCTAGTTAATAGATAATTCCGTTTTGTTAATTTGTACAAATGGATTTATCTATTAATTAGATAATTCCGTTTTCTAAAAAAATAAATTAATTAAATTCAGATTCTAAAAAAAGATCTAAAAATATAAGGAATATTAAATACAAAAAACAAGTGACAAAATATTGGTGAAACGTCAATCAGATTCAGAATCAGCTGTTAAGTCTACAGTCTTCGATGGATGAGATGGTTGTCTCGGGACCGGAGCTAAAGACACCCATAGTTAGAAACGCCCTATATAAGGATCCAACCATGACATAGCTTCATCAGATGAAAAGCGCTCCCATTGAAGACCAATTGGAGGCGATAGACACTCAGGCAAAAGCGCAACATGCACCCAGTGGAATGTTGTTCACGTGAAGAATAGAGATGATGCTGCGACTCTTATTAGGTGAATAAGAACCTCTCAAAGGCAAATAAGTATATGAGTTTGAAAAAAGATAATTCAACTAGGGCGACATTATATTTGGTAGATATAATGTACCCATCTCCGGCATGCTCAGCCACTTGTCCGCGTCCTGCCTCCCATAATTCCTAACAAACAGTGACTCCTCAATTTCTGCAAGTCTTTGGACCCCAAATAATTCAGAATATAGATCATAACGTGACGTTATTTCATGAATTTGTTCTTGTCGGATTAACGGCCAACTTTCCTCACCATAACCAAGACCAATAGCAACTGATCGATAGACACAATTTCCATCCCCTTCCACATCAATAATTTCTACAACGTAAGAGTAGAAATGGAGAGGAACCCACGGTAATAGTTTCTTTGAAGCCCTCTGTGAGATCTGCTGTGATAGTTTCTTTGAAGCCCTCTGTGAGATCTGCTGTGATAGTTTATTAGAAGTCCCTTGTGAGATCCGCTGTGAGAGTTTATTAGAAGTCCCAGACTCTTGAGTATTTTTCACCGCCTCATCCACATGCTCCCAATAAGAAGGATCGTGTTTCACATCATACATTTTTTGCTTCTTCTTCTTTGGTGCACCCTTTGTTTTAATTTTGATGGTGGTGGAACCATTGAAGATGTGGTAGGAAATGCCAGCTGATCAATCTGTTTCTTGAACACAAACTTCTCCTCAGGTGTCATAGAATTATATCTCGACCATATCATCTCCATAGAATAAGTAATGTCACATTCAACATATTTCTCTTGAGACACATCCTAATCCATACCATCCAAACTCAGCTTAGACCAATGTTTGTCAACCTCGTCCAATGGAATAGAAGTACCTGAGACATGATAAACACCAAGCTGACAAGCACAAGGCAACCCATGTTTCGTTCTAATCACGCACCCACAACGAGCTTTGTCATACCCCACACCTGAGGTGGTTTTCTCATACTCTTTAGCAATATGTTTTAGGGCATTTAAAGATACCAGAGCTCGTAACTTTTTGTAGAATGGAGTATTATGAGCCACTTCAATACGGTTGATACTTTTTTGGAAAGAACCCACAACCTTATCAAAATGCATTTTAAGCATACCATTCATCGAGTCCCAACACCTACACAAGTCTCCTCCGGAATTTCCCAACGCCCTCTTCAAAGCCCAGTGGGCCGACTCAACCCTAAAATAAAAACATAATTAAACATCCATAATTAAACTCATAATTAAACAATGTAAAAGTCAAACAAAATTAAGCATACCTGTTGGTGATTGTATTCCCCAAGTGTGCCACCTGGTTAGTCCATGCCAAAATAAATTTGTGCTTATGAGGAGTCAACCATGTGTCATGCAAGTACTTCATAAGAAATGGCAAATCGACACATGACTCCTCCAATATCTTCAACCTCTGTGAGTACTCAACCTCGTCAAGTGAATCAATAAGACTGTGCCAAAGAGCGATCACTGACTCTTGCCTATCCACATGAACAGACTCTTTAATCTTTGCTTTGACATTCTTAGTTATGTGCCACACACAAAGCAAATTTATAGAGGACGAAAATACTTCATGAATGCCACTCATAAGACCAAGATCTCTGTCAGTCAAGAACACCTCAGGTGATAGGCCGTGTATATCGAACAAATCTTTCAACATCTGCAATGCCCATGTAAAATGACACTCACGCTCATGTGTCAAATATGCAAATGCAACCGAGAAGGTTATCTCGGTTGAAATGACACCCACAATCTCCAACAGAGGTATTCTATATTTGTTGGTCTTGTAAGTGCTATCTAGAATAAGAACCTTCGAAAACAATCTGAGTAAATACTTCTCAGATTCTATCAATCTCACCAGCTCTTGAATATCAGTACTAGGACCCTTCAAGGAAGACCTTTAGATGTAACGATGCCTATATAGTTGGGGCATAGAAGTCACATTACCCACAAATTTCTTCTTCAAAGCATTCATACAATCTTTTGGGGCAACCCTCAATGCAATGTGTTCATCGACCATAGCCTTCTCCTCCTCCGTTAACCGCCCAAACAATGCGGAGCCGGTTATGGTTGTAAGCAGGTCATGTGTGTGGAGTCCACTTCTAATCCTCAAACACCAACCTCCGTCACGAACCATATGTGTAGCTCTCAACTTAAACAGACAATTACGCTTCTTTGACCCGATGACTCTAGAATTATTGCTGAAATTCCCATGCTTCTCGCAGCCAAATATAATTTTATCTCTC
Organism: Astragalus membranaceus; assembly: GCA_039519185.1. NCBI lineage: Eukaryota > Viridiplantae > Streptophyta > Magnoliopsida > Fabales > Fabaceae > Astragalus > Astragalus membranaceus. Next base: position 170,452,494 of record CM076848.1, on the reverse strand, counting down.
GCCCCCCTTTTACCTACAGCTTTGTCAGATCTAAGGAAGATAACGACAACCCAGATGCCTTTCCCAACGTCTCTGACCCAACGTACAATATCATCACGTGTTGGAATAGCTACAAAATAGACAATTGTTAGTTAATTAATTAATTAATAATCTACATACATTTTTTTAAAAAATAATTAAATAAATATACCGCCTCCGTCATGAATGGCCCTGATGTATCTATTGAGAACAGAACCAACTCTGACTCTGTATCCAGATCCGTTGTTGTCTTTTTCAAAGCGGATTTATGTATGTAATATGTAAATCCGTTTAACAAAATAGACAATAACGGATTTAAGTTTTTGAACATAAATCCGTTTTCACATTTTTTGTGTAACGGATTTACATTTTTTGTACATAATTCTGTTTCGTAAAAAACTGAAAAACGGAATTATGTTTAAAACCTGAAATCTGTTTGGTTTTAAAAATAAATACAACGGAAGTATGTTTTTTTAATACTTCTGTGCGTTAAAAAAATCAACAACGGATTTAAGTTTTTAACTCATAAATCCGTTAAACTTCACATTAAATACTAAACGGATTTACCTGGCTGGGAGGTGAAGCCGATGGCCAAGGGTGTTTTCGGAATAACAGAAAATGTGGGGGTATAGAGTGACATGGTGGGGGTACAAACAAACCCTTATGAGAGAGAGTGACAGAAACAATATAATAAAATGCAATAAATGCTATTATCTTTTTGTTTGTGTCCCTCTCTCTCATTAATTATTTCACAAGTACTTGTGAGTATCCAAACTCAACGTTATCATCTAAATCACTGTTGATAAAAAAAATCATCTAAATCACTAACATAATCTTCAAATACGTCCAAATACATGATATCAAGACAGAGAAGACCGAATAATTCCTTCCTGAATTCCACATACCGAAATTGCATGTGATAAATGATTTAAAATTTTACCCATGACAATAGCATTTATTGCAGCTTAACCAGCCTTGGGCATGCAACATTGTTAAATCTCGTGAGGGAGAGTTTTGCCGCCCATTGTGATCCTACCCAGCTCGAGGGATTAGTCTTTGCAGTTATGCGCAAAGAATGCCGGTTTATACAAACAAACAAAATGATTTAAAATTTTCACAAAAGGTGGGTTAGTTCCTGATCATGTAAAAGATGCATAATTTCAATTTTTTTGACACATTACATCATTTGAATTTAAAAGATCCGAACAATAGTTAAGAAATACCAATGGAAAGGCCAACAAGAAATCTAATTGGTGAAGATGAAATGAGATCATCATGGGTAGCCTACTCTTTAACACTTTGCATAGAGATAAAAAACAACTGCACAATTGCATCCAGGGACACGAGTAGGGGAGTACTCATTGTACCCATCTGTGCTCCCCACATTTTTTCCTCCCCATTCCTGATAAATAACCACAGATCTTGCAAGAGTTCATAAAAAATAAACTAAAACTCAATAAATCTGGAATATATATTAAAATATATTTATGGTATACATTATTAGATTTTTATTATAGCAGAACTTGTGATTGTGAGTGCAGAAGTACAAGAAAGAGGAGAGATTCTTAGGTTGACACACCTAGCAACTCATTTTTAGGCACATCTAAGCACACATTTACACCAAATCAAATAAATTTTATGGAATCCACTGGTCATACATTCTAATCCATTGCACTGATGAATTATATGATGATATTACAACAAAAAATTCAGACATAGCAAAATACGTGAGGTACTTTGTTTTTTCCTTCTTAATTTACCAGGTAAAAGTATATCTTAATAGCAGAATTTATCAAGAAATGGAAGGGAAAAAAGGCGTAATTAATTGCTAATACCCAATTGCGACATTACATAATTAATTGAAAATTTGATGATATTAACAATATATGAAGCTGGTTCAAAAAAAAACAATATATGAAGCCTTCTAATGAAACTCAACTTTTCCTTTTTTCACCTTTTTTTTTCTTTATTGATCATTCAGCAGTAACCAAAAAACAAATAAACAGACTCTCCAACAAAAAAACCATACCCACCCTCTATCCACACAAACTGTATGGATGATTCCCAGATATCTCCATCATTCCAACAAAATCAACGTCCTCTTCTCCCCTTCTGTAGCTTCAACCGAAGACAAAAAAGATAGATATAATTATATGTCATCTACTACCTAAGTAGGCATCTAGTCTCTAAATATTAAAATATCGTCCATGTACAGAAGAAAATCCCAGAAATTAGGCCAAGTGTTTCCTTACATCAATAAATTTTTTAACATTTTTATGCTACGGATATGAAGACTCTGATGCTGATGCAACCCTCCCTAGGTTACCTCCATCTTAAGAATTGAATTACGTGGTACCCAAGCCCTCTGGCTTAGATTGTGGTCTGATATAGGTGAGACCGCGAGCAGCAGGAGTGGCGATATTGCCAGTATCTACAGATGAACCACTATCAGAAGGACCGCCCTGAGAATCCCGCTTCCATTGCATGCTCCTTGCTCCCAGTTTTATTGGGGGCCGAGGTCTAAATGCACCAGGAATACCTCTTGGAAAGGGAGGTCTGGAAAACCTAGTAGCAGGAAACGAAGATCCCCTAACAATGCGTGGCCATGTCACCGTTGGAGCTGATTCTTGGTGTGCAGCAGTTTTCTTAACAACCTGCAATAGATGAGTTAATGCAAACAATTTAGTTCAACCACCTTGTGATTAGCTTAGTTTTTTTATTAGAAAAAAATGTACATGTCACATACATTTTTATCAAGCGCATTTTCAAACTAAGCAGGCAAAGTTTTATTCCTCGTTTCATCAAGCCGGCAAAGTTAAGTTACCAGGCAAAGTTAAGCTACCTCATTGTACATGTTAACATTGATTCTCCCCATTAATGCTACAAAAGTATAAAGATTATACGGTTTGATTTGGACCAAATCACTAGATACAATTCCAATAATAACCCCATTTTGATGGCATGTGCGAGTCAGGAACTAAGGGCTCAGTTAAAAAACCATTTTGCTGCTTTAAAGAGAGCTCCAAATCTTTATATTTTTTTATTGAATTTTAAAATAGGTAGCGTCCGTTTGAAAATCTCAAATTACAAGTCATTTAGGTCCAAGAGCCAACATATCTAATTCTAACTTATAGTCAGAAAAAATTGAATTTACCAACTTTATGTTCATTAGGTTCTAGTGCTACTGCTACGCAAGAAAAGGACAATATACTGGCCAATCAACGCAACTAAAAGTCCATTATCTGTCAACGCAGTTACGTTCTTAGGAATTAGAGTTGGAGGAGGAAGAGAGCAAATGCTAGAAAGAGTAAAGAACTCCGAAGGTTGTTTCGTGATTTGAAGATACCAAATAAGATACAAGGGGAGGAAATTTATACCCAATATTCTGCATATCTAACTGTAACAAACTAACTGAAAACTAACTAGCAAGCCGGATGCTGGTATGCACCAGAACCCAGCTTGGGATGAGTTCCTAACTGCGAGGCCATAATAAGCATTAGAAAACTTCCTAAATTCCTACGGTTAACCACTGCTGGAGGGTTCATAGCAACCAGGCTGACTGGAGTAATTAAAAGAGAATAGGATAAACATTGGCAGAGGAGTCCTGGTGGCACTAAGGAATGGCTGACAGAACTGGTAACCGCCTCCACAATGTTGGCACATACACCAAAATGATCGTCAAAGTGAAAACCATGGTAGATCCACCAGATCAAGCACATCACCGATCAACACCTCTTTTTGAGTAAGACTGATTTTCTTGTAAGTCGTAAACTCCATATCCAGAGTGAAGGAAATGGATGCTCTCCTTTACCAGATCCTCAAGAACATCACTGACAAAGGAGCAAGGGCTGAGCAGAGAAAGTGATGTAAAACAAAGTCAATAACAATAGCAAGAAGGGTGGTAGAGATGATGTCCACAGGGTCATGGAAGAGATTGTAGGGGGACTCGCGCATATGGTCCCAGAAGCCGTCTGTGGCAAGAAACATGCAGGAGAAATCTTCTGAGTGGGATATTGCAAACTGCAATTCCAGGGCAGAGCAAATCTTTGGAAGGGAGTGGCATGAGATCATCAGAGACTACAATAGTCAACATGAGCCCTTGCTATTGTTATTGGCTTCTGGGGCCAACGCCATGCTTTGCTGTGCAGCTGAACCTTTGCAAAGATTGAGCTTTAAAAAGCTTGTGTAGAAACAGTTTCCATGGATCAAGATGGCTCTGATTACCATCTTAGGAATCAGAGTTGGAGGAGGAAAAGAGCAAATGCTAGAGAGAGCAAGGAACTCTAAAGGTGATATTATGACTCGGGAGTATTCACACCATTCTGCAACTTAACTGCAATAATAAACTAATAACAGAAAACTAACTACTCTAACAGAGCTAACAGTATCAACTTTCCAGAGCATAAAACTAACAGTATTCATGCTTTTCAGAATTTTTTAATTTAAAAATTAAAAAATGCAAATAAATAGGGTAAAGGAGGTGAGTGAAAGTTATCTTTAGTTGAGCTTAATTCTCAAATGTTTTCCCACCCTCTAATAACATGAGAATAAAAAGTGAGGAAATCATGTGTGCCCAACATTCCAGGGAAAGAAAAATACTCGGGAATAATATTATAAAATTTTAAACAAAGATGAGAATGTTTAATTCTCTGCTTCACTTTCCAGGAATAATACTACAAAACTTGAAACAAACACACTCCCAAGGTTTTAGGAACAATGGGGCAAGGGATGGATGGGTACCCATTGGGTGGGGGTGGAGAATCTGGAGATCGTAAATTGTTTGCTCAAGATTTTTTTTAATTATAATATATCACAAGTATTAATTATTTTGTTCACTTTGAGATATATATTATTAAAATTTTTCCAATTTGAGATGGATGAAATTTATTCTTTTATTATTATTTCTTAATGTTAGTGAGGCAACTTCTTACACACACACATTATATTAAATATAAAACATCATCAAACAACTTAATTCAAATATTATTAAAAATATCCCAAATTCTAGTTATAGACATAATAAATATATTGTAAGGACATAGGTAAGGTTGGGTACTATAGTACCTATACCCAGACCCAAAACCCAAATTGTGGGTAATTGTCTGGTACCACATCAAGTCTGATTGCCATCCCCTATCTATTGGTCCTCCTATATATACACAGACTCAGTCACATCCTTGTATCCGCTAACATTGTCATAAAAATATCAATGGTGACTAGAACTTCACTTCCTCTAGAATGAAAAAAAATTAAAGAGGGAAAGAATGCATGATACAAACTAAAAAAGTGAGGGGAAACCTCTAGATAACTAATTGTTTGTCTACCAGGTAGCTCACATTCAAAAGCTGTGCTATCAAAAAGTAACAAAGGGTTTCGTTTGCAAACGTACGTTTATCCCTCTATGTGAACAACATATACTGAAGTACCAAGGTAGAGTGATACCTTGAGAATTCGTGACATGAAAGAAGTGCCATCCAGAGATAGTGCATTATCAGCTGCTTCTTTTTGCATGAACTCAACATAAGCTGCCCTGCTCAAGTAAACACTAGTCAATATGAAGTTGCAAACAGAAAGTGTTGAGTTATTTAATGAGCAATACAAACTTTTGAAACACCCTACCCTTTTGGCTGCCCTGTTGCAGCATCAGTAACTATAATCACTTTTAACACTTCCCCAAATTTATTAAAATGCTGAGACAGGCCATCTTTGGTGGCAGCAAAATGAACCTGTGACAACCAATATAATAAGATGTTAGAAATGAACCAAATCCTACCCAATACTTATCCCTAAAGCCTTCCCTCAACCATCAAGAACAGAGAGAAATATTACGTTGCTAACAAAAATTGTTCTGGAATCAACATCTTCTGAAGGACGACCAGCTGCACTAGAACCTGCGAATACACAAGACACAATCAATTCTAAACCTGGTAAATCTCCTAAATCTTCACGTGTTAAATTACAATGTTAAAAAATCAAAATTAAAGAAAAATAGAACACAACAAAATGTGTAAATTAATAACAGACCCTTCACCATTGAGAAATTATTTAACCAGCCACTGATATTATTTGCATGTGTCTCAGAACCAGGAATATCCACATATGAAGATTTAAAACTCACCAGATGTACAGTGTGCCTTGCTAGACTCTTTCTGAGCACCAGGAGCATGGTTCGCCTGTCAAATGTCACAATCACAATGAAAACAGTCACTAGCTAAACACCCAGGCATGTTATCTTTGTTAAACTTTCAAGTAAAATAAATTCTACCCATCCTCCTTCCTCAACTTAAGGAGTTAAGTGATAAAGGAAAAGGTTAGGATGTTTAGTCGAGAAGGATCTATTTTTCAAAAGGGGAAAAATATACTATATACTAATTTTAAAAAAAGAAAATCAGTATTTCAGAATGTGGGCAAGAATGAAAAACTCACATTTCCATTAGTAATTTTCAGAGCGTTAACATTCTCCTCCACCAATTGCATGTTGGATCTGGGGTATCCAGTATCATTGTTCGAAATTTTATGACTATCCAATTCTGCAACCGCTCTTGGTTCCTGATACTGTGGTGGCTTCCATGTATTTACATTAACAGAAATATTCACTATTTTACGTGGAGTGTTAATTGCAGCAGCAGGTTGCTCCTGTTCTTGATTCCGTATTAGATGCAAACTATCACCGGCAGTTTTGGCTACACTGTACTGCACCATAAGTAAATTATCGCCCCTGTTTCCAACAGAGGCACTGGTCTGAGAAGTTCCAGTCACCCTACAATCTACGGCGTTTACGCCATGAAACCCTTCATTATCTGAATTAAAATCAGAAGGAAAACCAGTTTCATGTTCCATCGTGGTTGTGGTTGTGTTTGTTTCATATTGCCTGTTATAATCAGTTCTTTCGAGATACAGTGATTGGTTTTGCTCCTTATGTTGATAATTATCTTCAAGTTGGCTGTTATCAGCTGATAAATCCATACCGCTACTGAGCCTATCAAATACACTTCCCGAGGATTTGGACTTCATCACATCTTCTGCAGCTTCCGCTACAGCCTTGATCACTGTAGCCATTGGATTTGGCATTCGATAAGTGGGCTGCACATGCTGAGGATGTTCAACCGATGATGAATCAGCAGAGGATGTAGAAACTACAGAACGAAGGCGTTTTAAGGAAGGCTCCACTGATGTGCCAAAATTGGATGTCCGTGAAGTAGCCACAGCATCTCGAACAGCAAATTGAAGCAGCCGTCGAGGAGCAGCAAGATTTACTTGTGAGACAACATCCCTCTGTTAAAATTACTCTATTAGATGTTTGAAAGCATTGGATCAAAGAAATACAAATAAATGAAGATGAATATCGGAGGACAAGTAAACTGAGTTGTGATTTTATTTGCATAAAGGCTAGCATTTTTCCACTCAGTTTCATAGTGATGGAAAGAGAGAAAAGAATCCAACTAAGTGAGCACAGATAAAGTATAACGGCCATGATGATCCAATCGATGCATTTCTCTTAAAACATATTTCGCCAACCTAATCAATTTACCAACACACATGAACACGGTGTTGACAATAAGTGATTAAATAATTAAATCAACTATTACTCCACCCTCCAATTGTATAAAATCCTTCACTTATACTAACTTGCATTGTAAACTCTTCATTAGTATTGAAACTCCACTAAAAGAAGTCGAGTTGAATAAAAAAGACTGTGTACATCAGGCAAATATTGCAGCAGTTCAAACCTTTGTCCTCTGTTGTTCATCAGCCCGGCCCCTTTTCCTCTGAACAGGATGTTTAGGAGATAGTGACCTTTGGACACGATTGACTTTTGGCCGGACTTTTTCCTCCAAATGAGCATTGTCAACCTCAGAGCTTCTAATGGGAGGTGGTTCATCTTCAGCCCTCGCCAGTCCTTTCCAATCTTTGTTATGCCGACTTCTAGAAAGTTTATTAGATTTTCCTTTTTCTGACTGTGAATTTGCATGCTGAAAAGCATCAGAAACAGCTTGAACTTTGGATGTAAGTTTTCTTTTTGGAGCTTCATCCTGCAATTCTTCACTTGTTACATACAAAGCTAAATTTAAATCTAGATGATCCCACAGCCTGTAAACAAGAAATGGTTAAAAATTAGCACATAGAATTAAGATTTTGAGATTACACTGGTTGCAATTATATCAACCTAAAAATATCCATCAAAGTGAGACTAAATTGAAATTACCAGGACACAAAAGAATCAGTGTCATCCCCCAAAAAGACATTCAACTCATTTCTCGCTTGTTCTTTGCTCTTACCATTTCTCAATAACACGATAACGTATTCCTGTCAGTGCATATCAGTTCAAATTCAGTTTACTCCATCAGGTCAAATTCATCATGTGATATTATTAATATCTCATAGTCATTGCCTATACTCGTACATTCCTCCAAATACAACATATCTTCGGCTAAAAAGAGACAGAAAAAAGTATAACCTCGTGCAACTAACATGTACACTAACGACGACCATGACATTAGTAATGGCTTACAGATATTAAAGAAATTTGGAAGGCATAAAAACAGCTTAAGACCTTCAACTTAAGATTACACACAGAATGCTCAGCATCAATACAACTACTACTACAATCAAACATCACAGTTGACTAGACAAATCAAATAACGTTCAAAAACAACATTAAATCAGCTTAGGTAAAGTCTTCTAAAATGGTTTCTAAAGTTTTTTAGGGTCAAAACTTCCTCTGCTTAGTATAATCATAATATCTTCCATTTGATCTGCTTTTCTCACAGGAGATTCTGTTGGTATTTTTCTGCATAATCAAATCCCCCACAACCAGTTTTTATTCCCAAAAAATAGCTTTTTGTTTATTATTCACAAAATCTTTTTATCTCTCTTAATATAGGCTGCATTTCAACCATAATCTGTATTTTCTCGTGATTTCATGTATAACACAATATAACTTACAAGAAGGTTATCCCTAATCATAACTATAGGAGGGTGCCTCATGTGTGTGTTTGCTTTGATGTCACACATTTTAAAGCATGACAGCAGGAAGCTCATCCTGCAAGTGTATGCACACACAACTGCCAAACACATATACATCAGCCATACCAATAGCTGCATCAAGGTTCCACCTATCAACCAGGAGGACCATAAGGTCACATAAAAAATAGTTAGCCTGCATTATAACCTGCAATACCACACATTTCCAAACCCTAAACACATGATAGCCTTCTGTGCTAATGTCAAGTGGCCTTCCCTTTTATTTAATTTTATTTAAATCAACCCATAGATTTATCTAAATATCTCCAGTCTCCACTTCACATTTATCCACACTCCTAAAATACACATCCCAAAACTTGCAAGAAATACCTAACCATTCTAGCCACAATTTATAGGCAATTTTCAACATAATTCCTTCCATCCTACAACTTACACCACAAATACTATCCCAGAAAGAGTAACACATTAGTCATGTAAAAGAGAATGATGATTAGTTCATCATATCACAAACCTCCAGAAGCCAACTTATTCTCAAAAACAAATTCAACAACCTAGAGATGCTTAGTATTCATTCTTAAACGGTGACGTTTCAAAAACCAATTTTACAATCTAGATTAATACACACAGTATTCATTCTTAAACGGTGACGTTTTAGGACCGTACCACAAGAATATCATCAGTGTACTCTCCCATGAGTTCCCTGAGCTTCTCCATCACAATTTCCCTCAGCTTCGCTACTCCATCGTCGGTGAAGTTCGCTTTTAACGTCCGATTGTCATCTCGATCGACGCTCCCCATCGTCAATCGCGAGAGGAAAAACCAAAAACCCTAACGAAAAACTACACACACTCTCGCTTTATCAAGATCGCGATGTAATCGAAACCCTAATTACCTCTCGAGGTTATTGAAATCTATAGCGACTAGCGAGAGAATCAGAAAAAGGAGGAATCAACGGAAGAATGAGAAGAGATCGTATCGAGATTTTCTCTTTTGGGGGAAACCGACGGAAATTATGGAAAACCTTCGCAGCTCGTTGTTCGCGGGGAGAGAGTGAGAGAAAGTGGGAGGTGTGTTGTTATATAGGGAAAGAATGGAAAATGCGATTAGCGGAAAAACAAAAGTCTCACTCAGTCGGTTAGTGTATCCGTATTACCAATACGGCGCAATTTTTTTTTTGTGAGAAAAATGGCTCAAAGGCCCCGAACAAAACACTAGTTCAAAGAGGACCGGCAAGCCCACGAGAATCTACATCAAGCAATTGGACAAAAAAGTCCGGAACAAAATCAAATATTACACAAGAGTCCCTTATCTGTTGAGATTCCTTTGCCAATCTATCAGCAACCACATTGAAATCGCGACCAATTTTCTGCCACTTGACTTCAATGTTATCTTTACCAATGCCCAAAATTCCCTGCAGAAGACAATGAATTGGGTTGTTTCGGCTTCTTCCTATTTCCAGCAGCTCAATAACTTCCACTGAATCGACTTCAACAATCAGCTTCCTGTAGCCTCTTCCCCACGCCAAGCTAATTCCATGGTAGATCCCCCACAACTCTGATTCGAGAACAGAGCAAGCTTCGAGGCGATGCGAGAAAGTGAACAACAAATTACCCCTGTGATCGCGTAAAATTCCACACATCCAGCAGAGCGACCATTGTTAGTGACAGATCCATCGCAATTCATCTTCCACAACCCTTCAGGCGGAGGTTCCCAGTTATTCACCACAGTCTCAGACATGCAAGTTGTCCTTGGTCTCAGATTCGCAATTCTCATGTTACAAGCCATAATGCAATCAACTTGACTGCGAATGGTAATGATGGAAGCTTGGGTCGAAGATTGCTTACGAGAGAAGACCCAATCATTCCTGTTTCGCCAAATGGTATCAAGCACAACCCCAAAAAAGATATGTCAAACAAGTTCTTCATCTCTATTTGATTGTTGTTTAAGATTCTGTTCTAACCAATTTTTTCAATTCTAAGTTCTGAAAAAATTGTATTTGCTTCTGATTCTAAGGCAACACCAAAGATTTCTGCTCTTCCAGCAATCTCTGAAACAGTGGAAAAGTGTTTCATCTTCCTCATTACAAACCGGACAGAGGCTAGATGCTGTCATCATTCTTCTCTGCCTTTCAACATTAGTCAAAAGTGTTCCATGGCCAAGTTTCCATAACAAGGTACGAATTACCTTTCCACCTCCATATAGTTTGAAACAAAGAAGTATTTTGGCTATCATTGCTTCCTTGAAGAGTGGCATAGGCTGACTTTGTAGTAAATACACCATCAGGGGAAGCACCCCAAGTGAAAGTGTCTTCCTGGTTATTCACTGAGGGGGGTCTGGTTTCCTTAATACTTTGAATCACAGCTTCTGATAAGAAGGGTTCAACTGTACTCAGATTCCAGTCACCTTCATAAGTGACATAGTTGCTTATTGGTAGATATATCATCTCCTCATTAAGATTAGCTTCACAGTAGGAGGATAGCACAACATTTCCAGGACACCACTTGTCATTCCAGAAACTAATAAACTCACCATTCCCCAGAAGCCAACTCAGGTTCTTTCTAAATTCAGGCCAGATGTTACCCATCCCATTCCAAAAGTTAGACCCTTTCCTTTTAGAATCTATAGAAGGAAAACTCTTCCAACCACATCTGTACTTGCTTCTGATACTTTGGCACCACAGGTTATCAGAGTTAGTGCAAAAATTCCAAAGAGCTTTCATTAGGAAAGCTAAATTAGCAGTTCTTGTAGATCTGAGCCCCAGACCCCCTTCTTTCTTTGGTTTGCATAATTTGTCCCAACTGAGAAGATGCACTTTCCTGTGGTGTTCCTCGTTACCCCAAATAAATCCTCTGCACAATTTATCGATCTCATCACAGGTACTTTTAGGGCATTACATAGGTGGGCATTGCTTGGATAACAGATTTTGCTACTCTCCCTGCAAAGGAAAGAGTTCTAGCCTTCCAGATACTCAATCTTTGTTTCACTTTGTCAATCACAAATTTGAAGGTATTGCAGCCCACTTTCTTATGAAATATAGGAACCCCCAAATACTTACCAAGGTCATTTGTAGCATTGAATCCTAACACTTCACAGATCTCCATTCTCAAAACTCTAGGAACATTCTTAGAGAAATACACCCTAGTCTTGTTTTGACTGACCTTTTGTCCAGAACTCATGCCAAAGTTGAGAAGAGTCTGTTGGATTAATTCAGCCTGCTCTGTATCAGCTTCAGCAAAAAGCAAAAGATCATCTGCAAATGCAAGATGAGATATATTAGGCCCCCCTCTGCTGATTTGAACTGCTTTCCAGCAGTTGTCATGAACTTCCTGCTCAATGACTTGGAAGAGTCTCTCAATACAGAGCACAAATAAATATGGGGAAATAGGGTCACCCTGCCTGATGCCTTTAGTAGGAGTAAATTCCTCCAAGGCCTCCCCATTCCAAAGAATTTGCATAGTAGGAGTAGATATGCATTGCCAGATAATTTGGATTAAATTCTGAGGCAAGCCAATGTCTTCCATGGTATCTTTAATGAATTCCCATCTAAGTTTGTCATAAGCTTTCTCCAAATCTATTTTGATTGCCATCCACCCTTTCTTACCACTCTTACTTCTCATAGAGTGAAAGATTTCTTGGGCGACGATTATATTGTCATGAATCTGTCTCTTGGGTATAGATGATGCTTGAGCTGGGCCAATTAGAATTTGGAGAGCTTCCCTAAGTCTGCAAGCAACCATCTTAGTTATAGTCTTATAGATAACATTGCACAACCCAATTGGCCTAAAATGTTTCATAGAAGTCACATGATCTACTTTAGGAATGAGAGCTAGGAGAGTAGCATTAACATCTTTTATCTTCTCTGGATTCTGCCAGAGTTCCTTGATCAGATTGCAAAAAGACTCACCAATAATCTGCCATTGGCTTTGGAAGAAAATAGCCTGGAAACCATCAGGCCCTGGTGCTTTATACGCACCAATGTTTCTGACCATTCTGTGTATTTCCTCATTAGATATCTCTCTACTCATATCAGTGAGCATTTGAGGCTCTAGAAGCAGAAAATGACCTTCAATCACATATGGGACCAATGGTTCATTACCAGTGAAGAGATCCTGAAAATAACCAATGGCCACTCTTTCCAGTTCCATAGGTTCATTTATCCAAGTACCTGAACTGTCTTGAAGAGTATGTATGTGATTTCTCCTTCTTCTGACTGCAGTTACACCATGGAAATATCTAGTATTTCTATCACCAAATTCAATCCACTTGGCACGAGATTTCTGGTACCAGAGAGTTTCCTCTTTGGCCAGAATATCTTCATAGGCTTTCCAAGTGGTTTTTTGCAGATCCAGCAGCTGGTCATTCCAATTACTCTGAAGCTTCCTGTCAATGTTCCTAAGTTTCTTCAACAGAATCTTTTTCGGATTGAAAATGTTACCAAAGACATCTTGGTTCCACTCTCTCAAAGTACCATGTAACTCTTTGAGTTGAGAAGGAAAATTAGATAACTCAGGTCTCCAATTATCTTTGATTAGTTGTTCAAAAGAAGGGTGAGTCAGCCAAACAGCTTCAAACCTAAAAGGTCTTTTTCTCCTATCACTACAAGAAAAACGCGCATTACCGGCAGATTTTTTCCGCCGGTACGTTTCCGGCGGAATTTTGGAATTTCCGACGGAAAAAATAGGTTTTCCGGCGGATTTCTTTTTAAAAAAATATTATTTTTTTAAAAACAAATCCTCAGGTAATGTGCATTACCAGCGGATTTTCTTTTTTATTTATTTTTTTAAAACAAATCCGCCGGAAATGTTCATTACCAGTGGATTTTTCCGCCGGTAATTTCCGACGGAAAAATTCGCCGGTAATGTGCATTTCCGGCAGATTTTTCAAAAATTATTTATTTATTTTTTTCCACTCTCCTACACTCTCCTATAAATAAAATTTTCTCCTACACTCTTCTCATTCTCTCATTTCACTCTTTATTTCCTTCTCATACTCTCCAATCTCCATAAATTTCTCTACATATCTCTCTTCTATATTTCCTCTTTCTTCTTCCTTCTCATTCAATCTCTTCTATATTTTCTCTTTCTTCTTCATTCTCATTCAATCTCTTCTCAAATCTTCTCACATACATACACTTCATTTTTCTCAATCTCTTCTCAAAATCTTCACACATTCATACACTTCATTTTTCTCAAATCTCTTCTCTTCTCTTCTCACATTTCTGTTTTCTCATTACTCTTCTCTTCTCAAATATTCAGTCTACGAATTTAAATAATTTAAATAATATTAATTTTTTAAATAAACGAATTTAAATATACGAATTTTAAAAAAAGAAGAAAATTAAATAAGAAATAAATTAAAATAAACGAATTTAAAAAAGAAATAAATTAAAAACAAATTAAAAAAATTAAATAATATTTTTAAATTACCGGCGGATTTTTTTAAATTACCGGCGGATTTTTTTAAATTACCGGGGGAATTTTTAAAAAAAATGTTTTAAAAAAATTAACTACCAGCGGTTTTTTGGTGATTACCGGCGGATTTTCCGCCGGTAATTTCCGGCAGATTTTCCGGCGGATTTTCCGACGGAAAATCCGCCAGAAATTACCGGCAGAAAATCCGCCGGTAACGGTTACCAGCGGACGAATTACCGGCAGATTTTCGGCGGAAAATATCCGCCGGTAATGTCCAATTTCTGGCGGATTTTGGCCATTACCGGCGGATTTTGTCCGCCGGAAATTCCCGTTTTTCTTGTAGTGTATTCATACGTCTTCTATCAATAAAGTTTATAAGAAGAGGAGAGTGATCTGACTTTAACTTGGGAAGGTGAGTGATACTAGTTTCAGGGAACCTTAAACGCTAGTCAAGGTTGTTTAGAGCTCTATCAAGTCTTTTCCTAGTGTTTCCTCTAGCCTAAGTATAAGGATCTCCATTAAATCCATTGTCTATGAGGTTGCATCTATCAAGAGTCAATTGGAATCCAGGTTCAGCTCTGTGGGGTTGAGACAGAGCAGGTCCTGATCTTTCATTATCTTTAAGGGTAGCATTAAAGTCACCAATTAATGCCCAAGAGCCAACCACCTCAGAATAAATTTCTTGAATTTCATCCCACAGTGTTTGCCTTTAAGAATAGTGAGGATTGCCATAAATAATAGTAAGGAACCAAGGATTGTTGTTGGGGTGGTCGACCTTCACATGAACTAATTGATTTGATTCTTTAAGGATTTGGACATTCCAGTGATTGGAATCCCATAAGAGCCAGATACCACCAGCTTGACCCCTAGCTTCTTTAATATGGTTACTATCAAAACCAATTCTTCTAACAATTCTCTTTGCTTGAGCACCACTAGTATGAGTCTCAAGAAGAGCAATAAAGGAAGCAGAATAATCACGCTTCATATCTTTGACAAGGCCAGCAAAGCCCTTAGATGCCGTCCCACGGCAATTCCAACAAATGAAATTCATTGGGGAGGGTGAGGAAGATGAGGACTTATCTCCTCAGTAACTTCTAGAGGCACACCTTTACCTTGTTCAGCTCCATTGGACATACCAATATGGTCACTGTCAGTTTCAATATTCATCTTACTTATAGCATCAGTAGCTGCTTCCCTCAGTAATTCAGCTCTAGCTTTATCACTCTCATCAACTTGACCAAGAGCAATTCTAATAGGTTCACCACTTCTAAACTTATTTAGAAGGTTTTCACCATGTGTCTTATACATAGTTTTCATGTAGTCCATAATATACTCCTCATCTGGATGTTTTTTCTCAACAAAAACATTTTGATGATTAGAGGGAGGTATATTTTCTTTTGAACTACTTTTGCCTGCTACACTTCTATCCTTGTCTGGCTCCAATTTCTTGTCTTTCTTTTCTTTAGAACTACTTTTGCTTGCTACACTTCTATCCTTGAGTGCAATTCCTTTGCCAAGTTTGGTGACTCCTCTACTCTTGGTTGGGATTTAAGGGTTCTTTCCACCAAGAGGGTTCCTTACTCTTGGTTTGCTAATCTGAGGTGTTGTATTAACCTTGACTGGAGCTTCATGAGGCTCTTTCATTATGATTCCTTGTTCAGCAACAGTAGTCGTTTCAATTGGATTGTCAACAATAGGATTTCCTTGAACCTTTTTGTTCACTCTGGTACAGTCTTTGTGACCAACAGGACTATCAGTCTTCTTAATGGTTCCTTTCTTTTGAAGGTTTTGTTTTCTCTTCATGTTATATTTTGGAATATTCCAAGGTCCCATCTCCAAATCATCTTGTTCCTTGTCTCCTGATTTTTTGTTACTCTGAGACTCATCTTGTGAAGTCACATGCTCATGAGTCTTAACATAATCAGCAAGATTTTCCTTTTGACTTCCCCCAGTCTTCACACTATTATCTTCCTTGAAGGCTCCATTAGGTTTATCCACTGCAACCTCAGTTACAACTTCAAGTCGTCCATGACAGTGGTCCTTTTTATGCCCATATTTTCCACAACTAAAACATATGGAATGGAGACCCTCGTATTCCAGAAACTGTTTCATTCCACAAGTGTAGAAATGTGAAGCCAACGGTTTATCTAAATCAAGTTCAACACAAATTCGAGCAAACTTACCTCTTGAATGGAGAGAAGTCAGTTTGTCTATCTTTAACATAGTGCCAAGTGAAGATCCCATGTGCAGAAATTTTTCATTAGTAAGTTCCATTGGCAGTTTAGGGATCCTGATCCAAACAGCTACTTTCTGACTAATGGAAGCATTAATAGAGAAGAAAGGTCTCCAACGTTGCACTATTAGATAGTGGTCAGCAACTTTCCAAGGTCCTTCAAACAAAGCGTGTTTATAATCATCTATGGAGGATAACTGAACAAGATAAAAGTCATCAGATAGGTCAGTGACCTTCATAGTTCCATTCTTGACTCAATCCCTTCTAAGTTTGTTTTCCAAAACCCTATAGTTGATCCTTTTCCCCAAAACCTTCACAATGAGAGTATTCCTCCAAGGTTTCTCCCAATCTGATAGTTCTTCTTCTGAAACATGGATAACAGGGATGACAGGACCCGAAGCTGTGATTTTTGGGTCTTCTTGCTCTTTGTACCAGCGATTCTCTGAGACTTATTCGTCTAGAAGTTCAGACCAGCAAGCCTCATCCAGATTGATCTCTGGGCACTGTTTCATTAAGGCTTCTTTGAAGGAGTTGGCGCCTCCATTTTGCGCTGTTGTAGCTTCAGTCATTGTTTCCTCTATCGTTGTATTACTAGAGCTAGGTTGTTGTATCTTACATTTCTTATTGCTTCTTTGCAGGGAATCTAATTCTTCGGCGGTGGCTGCCGTCACTTTGGGCGGTGGAGGGCGTGGACTCATGCCCTAGGAGAGCGCTACCAATACGGCGCAAGGCACATTGTTGCTGTGGTGGAGATATATCACTATGGTATTCAATTTCATGGGTGGAAATATATTAGGAAGTTGGCTTTGGTTTTGTTTGGTATGCTTTTGGGGTTTTGTTATACTTTGTTATGAAATTATAAATAGGTTGAAAGGTGTAAAATGTAATAAAAGAAAAATGAAAAACTTGATAAAAGGCTATATTTTTAAATTTATTTAAATAGTTGGGTTGGAAAAAGTTTTAAAAAAATCGATATCTTCTTATAATATTAAAAATGAAGGAAAAGGAAAATGAGATTTAAGGTAAAATATACACCCCGTTGGCACTCCTATTGGCCCTCCCGTTGGCACTTTCGTTGGCTCTCTCTTTGTCTCTCTCGTTGCCACGTGTTGACTCTTTTTTTCTATATGATTTAATATTAATTTAATCATATTCATTTAATTATAAAAAAATTATTTTTGTAATTTTTGTAGTGGTTAAAGTTTTTCTTTACAATTCTTAGTGGTTAAATTGATTAATTTTAATAGTTTTACTAGCACCGGGACTCGTGCGATGCACGGGGTCAAAGCTTTAGTGAGTACTTAATTGTTGTGATATTAAAATTTGATGGATAAATTAAAAATCAGCACACAAATTAACAGGAATTTATAATTCAAACATAATTAATAGTCCATGAAAATAAGGTAGCATAGTAATTTATAATTCAAACATAAGTAATTCAAACAGTTAATTTTTAAAAAAAATTAGCACACAAATGAAATTGATCCATTAAAATATAGACAACAAGTGATAATCAAATAACTTTAGTTTAACGGATTATCACATTACATAAGACCTTTTCAGTCCGTACCTGTTACAACATGCTGCTGCAATCCGAATCTGTCAGCATAAATGATGAGCTGCATAAGCTGTTGGCGAGAGTTTGGAGAACTATTACACCGTCGAAGGTTAATGTGTTTGGTTGGTGTTTGCTTCGGGACTCATTGCCAACGCGTGGTAATTTATTTCATCGCCGTGTTATAGCATCGGAGGAAGACTCTTTATGTCCGTTGTGCTGGCAGCAGTGTGAATTAAACCAGCACCTCTTTTTGCAATGCTCTTTTGCTGCCGAAGTTTGGAACCGTATATACTGCTGGCTAGGAATTAACAGTGCTGCCCATGTTTCTGTGGCTGAACATTGCTTGTGGTTTGGAAAGGTTTGTAAACGAAAGAAGGCGAGGAAATCAAAGTATTTAGTTTGGTTGACAACTTGTTGGAACATTTGGTTGGCTCGAAACGCGCTTGTCTTCAAGAATGAGGATCCAAACATTGATTTAATTGTTTCCCGCATCAAGCAGTTATCGTGGAGTTGGTTGATTTATAGAGTCGGTTGTAATCCTAATTTTAATATTTCGTCTTGGTGGACCGATCCACTTCATTGCCTAAACAATTTGTAACCTTATGTTGTTTGGGTTTGAGCACCCCTAGTGCTCCATCAATGAAGTATTGCTTATAAAAAAACATTACATAAAATCTCAGACAACAACACACTACATAACATATTTGAATAGATGAATTTTTTTTACGAACACTAAAATATAAAAAAAAATACACTACTTAGCATCGAACTTACATATTTTGTTTTGATTTTTTTTTTCAGCAAAACAAATTTTGCGCATTCAAACAGTTAAACTTTTTTTCGATATTGAGCACTGAAAGTTGAGCATTTGAATGGTTAATTTTTTATTTACGAACACTAAAGTATAAAAAAACACACTACTTAGCATCGAACTTTCCATATTTTGTTTTGATTTTTTTTTTCACCAAAATAAATTTTGCGCATTCAAACAGTTAAATTTTTTTTTTCGATATTGAGGACTGAACGTTGCGCATTTGAATGGTTACTTTTTTTCCTGCACTAAAGTATCTCAAAACACACTACTTAGCATCACACTTTACATATTTTGTCACGAAATTATATTTTTCTCACCTAACCAAATCGGTTACTGAGGCACAAACTTTGCATATATTTGAATAGTTGAATTTCTTTCACCTAAATTTTATGTACTCTTAAAAGTGAAAATATGAAAAAGAAAAAAAAGGGAGGGTGAAAATGAAAATATGAAAAAATAATAATAAAAAGGGGGACGAAAATGAAAATATAAAAAAAAAGAAAAAAAAGGGGGGGTAGGGGTGGGGGGAGGGAGAAATTGGCGCCAACATTGGGCGGGAGGGCCCACACCAATGCTGACGTGGAGACTACCTCCGAATTTATATATATAGATTAGAGAGAAAAAAATTAGTTTTAAAATAAAAGTGAAAAAAAATTAGTTTTTTTAAAAAATTTGAAAAAAAAAAGATTTTGAAAAAAATCAGTTTTTAAAAAAAAAACAAATGAAAAAAAAACAAAAACTAACACGCGTCACCATGTTAGCGCAACACGCCAGCGTGCCAGACACGCACCAGCGCAGCGCGTCAACGCGCGCCAGGAATTGTTTTTTTTTAAAGCTGCAAAAGCTGGTTTCTTTTTATCTTTTTGCGTACATTTACCTTTTTGCCCCCAATTTGTGAGAAATGGCAAAATTTGAAGATGTCTACATAGGTAATTTTCCTGACATATGATTTTATTATATTTTTTGATTTGATATAAATATAGATAGATACTATCAACCAATTGTGAAATGACATTTTATTATATGTATTTAATTTAATTTTATCTAAAGAGTTTAATGTATATACCTTTACATCAATTTCCAATCACATTTCACTATCTACCCACTTTAGATTATTTTCAATGAGCGATTGGAAGTTGATGTAAAGGTATATATATTAAACTGCAAAATTAGTCAAAGTAACCGATGTGTCACTTCTCCATGTTCTTCTAACATCATTCCTCCCATGAGCGATTATTTTGACTAATTTTCCATTTTTTTTATTTTAATTGAAAATACTCTAACGTGGCTAAATAGTGAAATGTTTTTTGATAAACAATGTTAGTGGGGGAATGTTAGTTTCCGGGGTTTTTAATCTGGGACCTCCTTCTTGCACTCCTTTGGTGCACTCCTTCGGTATCCCTTAGCTCGCTAAGTGAGTTACCTACATAATGAAATGTGATTGAAAGTTGATGTAAAGGCCAAATACACAGTTAGTGTATATGAATTAAAGGCTAAATTGCACTTTTGGTCCTTTATATTTGATTTTGGTTTCACTTTGGTCATTTATCTTTTTTTTTTTTATTTTGGTCTCTCACTTCCATTTTTGTGTCATTTTGGTTCCTTTTTTAGTATTTTTCATCTTCCACATTGGCAATTAACTACTGACGTGGCGTATTAAGTGTCAATGATGACTTGGAACTCATTAAGTGATGTGGCAAATAGGGGACCAAATTGAAACTTAAAAAAACATAGGGGACTAAATTAACAAAAACACAAAACAGAAAAATAAAATTAACAAAAACAAAAAGCACTAAAATTTTTATCTTCTTCCTCCAAACACCATCACCATCTTCATCTTCCTCGGCGAGCCATCATCACCTCATTCGGTATCCCTTAGCTCGCCCACTTTTTGATTCCTTAGAATGGAATATTATACATTGTCGAAAATAATTATTTTTTATGTTTTGTCTTCATGAATACATTTAATCAACTTCAAATATACATTTAATCAAAACAACCACTACCAAAAATACTAGACTACCAATTTCTAAAACTCAATTTTTATTCTATCTCATTTTTTATTTTTCGTGAGTCACACTTTCTCACATCATCAATCATCAACTATCAAATATACATTTAATCAACACAACCACTAACAAAAATACTAAACTACCATTTTCTAATCAACTATCAACTATACATTTAATCTAGGCATGACAACAAAACCCGAACCCGTGGGTACCCACCTGACCTTGCCCAAAATTTGACGGGGAAAGCCCGCTTTGACCGGGGACGGGGCGGGGTTCGGGGATGTCGATACCCACCCCGTCCCCGCCCCGAACCCGCTCGATAAAACTTTAATTATTTTATTTTATTTTATACATATTTACTCATTCATTTTGTTTCATAAATTTTGTTTATTTTTGATTTTGATCTATTTTCTATAGAAAATTTTATTTTAGGCTAAAGTGCTTCCGGGGTCACTTATCTTTATTTAAAGTAACGATTTGGTCCTTTATCTTTTTTTTATCCCAAATCAGTCCTTTATGTTTTAAATTTTTGACACATAAATCCTATTTTTATGTACTTAAAAAATAGCGATTAAAAATTAATCACATAAATAAAGGTTTGAATTAAAATAAGAGACGATAAAAAAGGAAGTTGGAATAAAAAATAACAAAAATGACTTGCAAAGAAAATAAAAGAGATAAAGTGAAAGAAAATCGACACGCGGAAATTTATCCTAATTCGGCCACTCCCAATTCCTAGCCTTATATTTTCTACTCTCATGTCAGAAAATGGACCATAGCCTTCTTCTTCTTCTTCTCAGAAGAGGTATACCTCTTACTCAGACCTATCCCACACTAAGGTATAATAACTATTTTTCTGCAAAATGCATATTTACCTAATTCCTTTTCGCAAAGTCTTCTTCATTGCATTGGGCTTTCCTTCGGCCACAGATGTGGGAACTTCTGGTGGGCAAAGCCTCGTTCTTTGGACACCAACCTATGATCGAACAAAAAAGAAATTAAATAACCATATACAATCTAGGGCTGCCTCCCGTCCCGGGGCGCTAAGGGGCTTTTGTTTTTGGAACAGACGGCAATGTTTTGCTGACGCCTTGAATCAAGCTTTTGTTGTGACATGCTATGTTTTCTCCCCCATTGCTAGTAGGTTGATGGGTCGCACCCCCGACACACATGTTTTGGCCTTGTCTTTTGTTGTGGAAGAAAGAAGTCAAGTTGGACAAAAGAGAGAAAGCACAAATGATCTATTTCTGTAACTAGAAATTTCATAAGAGAAGAAAGCTGCATTCTTATAAATCAAGTTATTAAATATTTGAAATAAATAAAGAAAAAAGCATCTATTATATTTCTTATTTATACAAATACATATATCGATTCAGTGAGCTAGCCCGCTACAGATGATTGGATCTCTGATCCCTACGACATGATCTCAGGTTCTTCCTCGGCACGTTCTCGCTGCGGTCAATGCCGGTTGAACTTCGGTAGAGACCCCTTCCGTTGTCTATGTTTTCAAACATTTTACCCTCATATTAGAGAGAGCTTTCTCATCCCAAAGGAAAGATGAATGGCAAGAGGGCGTCTGAGCTATTCATTTAGGAGGAATTCCAGTACATCATGGCGTGGAGGGGCGCGGGTCGAGCGGCTTCAAACCTCTGCTCATCCATCTGCATTCCAAATGCGAACATTTATTGGTTAGTCGCCTTCTGTTTACTCTTACCCCTGACTACCGGACCCCATTGGTTAAGTTGGGGCAGGAATAGTTTGATGGAGATTTGTAGCATCATTCAAGCGCCAGGTTCGACTTGCCTGATCATAGACTATGTGAATAACTTCTCAAAGAGCTCCTGAGACTAGTGAAAGAATTTCATTGCAGAGAACAATCCGAACTGAGGCAATCTTTCCGGATTCGCTCCGCCTTACAGCCTTGCAAACTCCTCAATAGTCAGATAGGATCGTAGCATAAAAACATAAACTTTGAGGCTCAATAGAAATCTCGCTACCCTCTCAGTTTTAAATGAGATCAAAGATTTTCAGACCAACAAAAAGCATGGGAAAAAGGATTGGAATCGCCTAATTCTTTTTAGTTCCGGCCTGGTTTTTCCCCACTAACCGGACCCATTGCTTGTGCTTTGCGGTTTAATCTTCTTCAAGATCGATTATTTGGTCTAAGAAGCCTCAACTTCTGAGGCTACCCTGGATGCTTCTTAGATACAGGGAGAACATGAAATGAAAGTCAAGTGGAGTAGGGTCAGGTGAAGAGGCAATATCTGATATCTGTCCTGTGTTAGCTGCCTGTCTCTCCCTGCCCACGACATGGGTTGGGCTTAGAGCCTGTTTCTTCTCTGTAGTTTCTGTAGTTGGTGTATTCATATCTCTCCTTTGAATGGCGTAGATCTTCTCCCCAAGGAAAAACGCACCAAGGGATTTTAATCAATCAAACACTAGCTTTTAGAAAGTGTTTAGCTAGAAACCTTTATAACCGAAGAACACCGTCTTCATACAAAAATGGGATATCACCTCCTTCATACAAAAATGACTTTAAATGATGTCACCACATGAAACATAGCCACATTCTAGTTGCTAAAAAGAAGAAGTTTATTTTATCCTCCATCATGTGCTTTGAATAGCCACTATGAAGATACCAATTTGAGTTCTTGGCCTTCCAGCACACCTACAACACAAAATCAATTTTTGGTTTTTGGTACCCAAACCATTTTGGGTTCTTGTATGTTAGCTTTGGACAAAGTGTCCTTTGGACTCCATACCTTTTTACCATCCACAATTTTATTTTTCCTTGCATTGCAAATAGTGGATGTATGACATTTTCTACCACAATAAAAACATTTCACAAAAGGGCTACTAGATGTGTTGTTGGGACTAAAAAACTTTTTGAAATTTTTTTCATGAATTGTTGTCTCTTCCTAAAATGATAGCCCAAACCAGCTTTATCATAAGTTCCCCTTTGATTTCCTAAAATGATATTTAGATTGTCTCTTCCCATGTGAATTTTGCAAGAGCGTTGTGCAAATCATCAACTTTATTTTTCAAAACATTGCATTCTTCACACTTGAGAATGTTCTCCTTTTTATTTTTATAAGAGTTGCAAGAAGACTTCACGTACAAAAATTTGTTTCTCTTTAAGAACTTTTATTTCCTTGTTTAAAGTTTCGATATTAGATTGAAGAGCAGAAATGGTTTTCTTAGAAGTGGAAACAATTTTTCTAAATCTAGTTGACTCATTATTTATTTCTTCACAAACACTAAGCAAATCATCATAAGTTAAATCATGTTCGGTTTCAAGGGAATTTACCTCATCTTCCCCATGCTTTGCCATACGACACGGTTTTGCTTCCTCGTTTTCGAATTCATCGGATGATTTGATATCATTTTCATCCCAAGTGATATACGCCCTTCTTCCATTTGATTTCTTTCGAGGATCTCTATCTCGTTTCTCATATTTTTGATTTTGAGGACAATCCGGCTTTATGTGCCCCTTTTTACCACATTTATAACATGTTGGATTGAAGGGAGTTCCTTCCTCATTTTTGTATTGAGGATTAGAAAATGGTTTTGTTTACCTTTATGCCTCATGAACTTTTGAACCTTCGAACCATTACGCTCATGTCTTCATCACTTTCATTAAAACTATCATAATCTTCCGTGTCACTTTATTTGATACATGCTTTTAGAGCAAGTCCTTTCTTTTTCTTTTCACCTTCCTCACTTTCAATGAGTTGATTTAATTCGAGCTCATGTTCCTGCAATTTATCAAATAAAGTGGTTAAGTCCATAGAAGATAAATCTTTAGATTTCGAGATAACCGTCACTTTGGGTTGCCAATTTCTATTCAGGCATCGCAGAACTTTATTGATCAAATCCTCATTTTTGAAAGATTTTCCAAGGCCTCTAAGATGGTTAACTATATGTACGAATCGTTTGTTTAGTTCTTGGATCGTTTCACCCGGTTTCATCCTAAATAGCTCATACTCATGAGCTATTTTGACCACGGTAGTACCTTTTGACCACGGTAGTACCTTCATGGGTCAGTTGAAGGGCGTCCCACATTTCCTTGGCTATTTTACAATGTGATACGCGATAAAACTCATCAACACTTAAAGCGGTTGTAATGTTTTTAACTTTCAAATTGTATTTGAACCTTTTCTTTTTCATCTTTGGTCCAGAGTGATCTAGGTTTGTTCACCATTACATCATTGACACGATGAGTGGGAACAAACGCACCATTTACATCATTGACACCATCCCAAATATCACAATCTACTCCCTCAATAAAAATTTTCATTCTTGCTTTCCAATAATCACACCCTTCACCATCGAAAGATGTGGGTCTGTTGAAGGAGTCATTGTTTGAAGTCATCTTGCCTCTTGAGAAGACAGTTAGTCTTTACCAAGAGTCTAGCTCTGATGCCACTTGTTGACCAAGTGACTTCAAACACAAGAGATGGGGTGAATTGTGTACTTAAAAAATAGCGATTTAAAAATTAATCACTTAAATAAAAGTTAATCAAATAAAATAAAGTGTTTAGAAAAGGTTTGAATTAAAATAAGAAAAGATAAAATAAGTGGCTTCAAACTCAACAAAGGGGATCATACTCAGTACCAATTGTGCGTGAATTTTATGCTGGAATTCCTGATCCAAACGGAGGTAAGCCCTTGTATTACTCTATGGTCAGAAATGATGAATACATTTAGGATATAATGGACTTGACTTTCAAAATCTAGTAGACACCTACAGAAAGAAGGAAATGATTAATGATTAGGGTTATGGCTAGAATTGCTGATAAGGATGCTGAATGGGAAAAATTCACAAACACAGAGTTGACAATGAAAAGTAGATATCTTTCAAGTGAAGTAGGAACTTGGTTTCTGTTCATTGCTCACTCTTTGATTCCCACATCACACACCTCCTCAGTTCAGAAAGAAAGAATGATTTTGTTAGATGCTATACTAACAGAATCAAACATAGATATAGGAAGACTCATTGCTAGGGAAATTTTACTATGCAAGAGTAAAAGAACTGGGTATCTATTCTTTCCTTGCTTGATCACTAACCTGTGTACCAATGCTGGAGTTTCAATTGACACAAAGCAGGTAAGGAAGTTTCCACAAAGTGCTCTCTCTGCTGAGTTCAAGGAAAAAGCCAAGATTCCTAAGGAAGTAACAAATGATCTGTTGCCGGAGCAATTCATGCTAGCAACAGGCCATTTGGAAATTCCAAAAAGAGCAATATGAGTGGCAGCAGATGACGTTCCTAGAGCTATCAAATGGACAAAGTAGAGTTGAACCACCCATTTTTCCCACATGGGTCTTGGGAGAAAAAGAACATGAAGAAGAGGAGGATGTGTCTGAAAAGAAGAGAGACGAGGTAAGAAAAACTGTGAAAAAGCAATAACAGAAAGGGTAAGAAGGAAGTTGTGATTGAAGAAGAGCCAGTTTTAAGCTCAGAGGATATGGAAGAGACTAGTGAAAAGGAAGAGGCAAGGAAGGCTGTGAAGGAAATTGAGAAGGATGTAGATGAAGATGAGACTGAGAGTGAATAAGATAGTGAGAAGATTAACTCAGGAGATGTCATCCTGGAGGAAGCACCAAGGCAGAAATACAAGCCGACTACGACTTCACCAGAACCAGTTGAAGCCACCAAACCACCCACCCCACCATCTGCCACAACATAACCTACTTCACCCTTCCACACTTAAGATACTGCAGAAATTATTGTTGAAACTAACATTGAAACTGTTAGTTTGAAAAGAAAATTACAGGCAATTCAAAAGGAGCCAGGAGAAGCAGCACAAGAAGAACCTGAAGAAGAGGAAGAACCAGAGGAAGAAAATGAAGAAAAGCAGGCCTCTGAAGATGCCCCACAGCAACAAGAGCTTGATGCTGCTACAACCAACGCTGCAGCAATGCAGAAACCAACTGATGCCCAACTGATGCAGCAGCATCCAAGGTGCCCGAGCAAGTAGATCCTCACTACAAGATTTTTGGGGATTTTCGGCGGAAATCCCCCGGTAATGGCCAAAATCCGCCAGAAATTGGACATTACCGGCCGATTTTGTCCGCCGGAAGTCCGTCGGAAATTAAGCCGTAGGTAACGTTTACCGGCGGAAAATCGGCGGCTTTTCCGCCGGTAATTGGACATTACCGGCGCGGTGTCCACCGGAAGTCCGTCGGAAATTAAGCCCTACTAAAAAAAAAATCAAATCCGCTGGTAATGTTGGCTTTTTTTTAATTTTTTTTTTAAAAAAAACAGCTTTTAAGTTCGTTTATTTAAAAAAATAATATTGTTTAATATTCATTTATTTAATTCGTTTATCTAATTCCAAAATAAATATTATTAATTTTAAAATTTTTTAATAAATAAATACTAATTAAACGAGAATTGAATAATGCTTTTAAAATGATAAAATTTGCATTCCACACAAGAAAGTAGTAATTAAAATATATATTACAAAATATAAATTAAAATATCCAAGAATTAAAATTAAAATATCTAATAAAATGACTTAAACTCCTAATCATAGTAGCGGTCGGACGGGTTGTTGTTGGGGTCTGGATTATTAATTAACCATGTTTCTATCAATGTTGAGGTCTAGATCTGTGTTGAGTTGTTGTTGGGGTTGCTCGGGCTGCTGCTAGGGTTGTTGGGGCTGCTGTTGGGGTTGTTGGGCTGCTGCTGGGGTTGTTGGGGCTGCTGCTGGGTTGTTGGGCTGCTGCTGAGGCTGAGAGATGAAACCAGAGTACGGCTGACCATATGGGTTGTGGAAGGAAGGCTGCATCTGATGCGGTGCGTAAAATGATGATGATGATGGCATAGATGGCCTCGAGTATTGAGACATACTCCATCATTTGCTTCCAGCGCTCCTCATTCAACCGCTATTGCTCCACATTCAACCGCTGTTGCTCCACATTCAACCTTTGCTGCTCCGCATGCTGCTCCCGCATCTGCTGTATTTCCTGATCATGTTTGTTCTGTCGTTCTTCCATCTCGTTCTGTCGTTCTTCCATCTCACATTGTTGATCGCTCAATTTCTGCGTCAATAGCTGAACATCGCTTAATTCTGAAGGCGTAGGAACATAAGAGCGACCAGTACTTTTGTCTGAAGAAGATGCGCGATTCAGATTTGGAATAATGGAATTTGGGAAAGCAGACGGGCCCAAACCACCAGCTCCTGCTAACTGGCCACTTTTTGATGGCCCAATCCTTCCAAGCAAGAAAAACCGCTCGACTCTCCTCAGTGGGATCAATCTCACTGCCACTACTACTCTGAGTATCACGATAACTGGTCTGCGAATCATAGAAATTTTGCTGAAAGCAACAACCAATAAATGAATAAAATACCATTAGTATGTAATATAATATAATAAAAACAATATATAAATATAAATAATAAACGTTATTCACCGAAATATTCATTGACCGGTCTTCAAGATATTCACCAGTCTCCTCTCGCATATGAAGTTGGCGGTTTAACTCAGGCAAAGTAGGTGGCCAACCAAGGATAGCCTCCTATATATATATATATATATATATATATATATATATATATATATATATATATCTACATTCCTACTTCCACCATCTGGCTCTGATACCAAGAGGGGATCGGAATCAGAAGAAGATTAAATTTAAAGAGACAGAGGGGAAGTAGGGAGCATGCGGAATGCTAAACAAGAAATAAAATTGCAGAATCAAAATAACATAGATAGATAATTAGGAGGCAAAGCCTTCCATATGAGATAGTAAACTGTCTATGAGTTACAGAGTTTGAAGATTGAAGAAGAAGAAGAAGAAGAAGAAGAAGAAGAAGAAGAAGAAGAAGAAGAAGAAGAAGAAGAAGAAGAAGAAGAAGAAGAAGAAGAAGAAGAAGAAGAAGAAGAAGAAGAAGAAGAAGAAGAAGAAGAAGAAGAAGAAGAAGAAGAAGAAGAAGAAGAAGAAGAAGAAGAAGAAGAAGAAGAAGAAGAAGAAGAAGAAGAAGAAGAAGAAGAAGAAGAAGAAGAAGAAGAAGAAGAAGAAGAAGAAGAGAAGAAGAAGAAGAAGAAGAAGAAGAAGAAGAAGAAGAAGAAGAAGAAGAAGAAGAAGAAGAAGAAGAAGAAGAAGAAGAAGAAGAAGAAGAAGAAGAAGAAGAAGAAGAAGAAGAAGAAGAAGAAGAAGAAGAAGAAGAAGAAGAAGAAGAAGAAGAAGAAGAAGAAGAAGAAGAAGAAGAAGAAGAAGAAGAAGAAGAAGAAGAAGAAGAAGAAGAAGAAGAAGAAGAAGAAGAAGAAGAAGAAGAAGAAGAAGAAGAAGAAGAAGAAGAAGAAGAAGAAGAAGAAGAAGAAGAAGAAGAAGAAGAAGAAGAAGAAGAAGAAGAAGAAGAAGAAGAAGAAGAAGAAGAAGAAGAAGAAGAAGAAGAAGAGAGTTTGAAGCTTACAAAGCTCTGGGTTCTCACTAGAACTTAGAGAGAGAAGCAGAGTGAAGCGTAATGTGTAAATTGAAGTGTGCCTTCTAACATAAGCCTAAGCACGTATATATAGATTGAAATTGAAATAGTAACCGGTTACTAACCGGGAAGAGCAGTAAAGGACTACTGTTTGGAATCCAATGACTGTTGACTAGGACTGTGCACTTAGGTGACCTACTGTGCACTCGAGACTTGATTTGATGACCGGTACTAAGCACTTGAATAGTGGACAGGGAACCGGTACTGTTTGGTATCCAAGGTTTGAACCTGTGGAGTCTTGGAAGGTGGTGGGAACCACGTGTCTGTCATGATCGATGCCTTTTGCCAGGTGGCAAGGAAAGAAGGGGTAAAAGCATATTCCTTTTGACTGCTTGTGAAGATATGAACTTGGTGAGGACAAAAGCAGAGATGCTCTTTGTCTGCTATGATTGCTGTCTTTGACTAGGGGGGCCAAGAAGACAAGAAACAATAATTGGTTAGGTAAAATAATAGTAATATTTGGATAGTTTTTCATGTCATTACTGACACTACAATCACCGTATCCAAGGGTGGTTGAACAGTTTTTCATGCCATTGCTGGCACTACAATCACCGTGTTCAAGGGTGGTTGAGCAGTTTTTCCCACCAAGGGTGGTACAGTTGTCTTGTTCAAGGACAGACTTCTGAGAAGATTGATTTAATAAAGTTTTCTGAAGATCTTTAGTGAAGATCATCAGGAGAGTAATCGTCGCAACAACCCTCTTCATTCTGATAGAATGAGTCAGAGGATGAAGAAGATGCTGTTTGAACTTGCTCTTTTCCTCTGTTTTTACTTGCAGAAGAAGAAGAGGTAACCTTGTTAAGGGTTTGATCTTGAAGAAGATTCATAATGTTCTGCAGATTTTCCAGAACATCTTCTTTAGAGGTGGAAGCAGCAAGGGCTGCAGAGATCCTCGCCTTCTGATTGAGGAACCTGCAAGTTTCTGGGTCAGCAACCTGCAAAGACCTAGGATTGTTTTTGAACCAGTTAGTCACGCTAAGAAAAGATGCCATTGAAGCATCAAACTTAGGCCACCATTTGACAAAAGACTGCTTATAAAAAGATGAAAGATTTTTTAGGTGGTAATCACCAACTTTGTATTGCCAGGAAAATATCCATGACAATGAAAATGTGGTAAAAAAGTTTAAACAAATTGGGTAAATATTAAGATCTTTATTGAATCTTTTTGAAAAGGTTTGAAATCCTTCATGGACTTCAATGGGAAGAATTTCAGGGATTGGCCCATAGAAATTCCACCATTGGAGGAACCAATTGGGGAAGGAGTACTTGGTTGCCCTTTTGAAGTAGATTAACCAAGAGTGTTTGAAGGTTTGATTTTGTAAGCCAAGGATAGCATAATCCCAGGCTTTGACATAGTCCCAATAGTTGTATCCTATAGGATCAAAATTTTGGGAAAATTTCTTGGGTCTATTTGGATTTTGGCCAAAGTCTGTGGGTGTTAGAACCTTTAGAATTTGGAAGGTTGAGTGGGTGATGAAAGTTTGGTCTTTCGGGTCCCTGTAGTGTTTGATAGACACAGATTCTGTATCTATGAGGATAAACTCATAGAATGTCTGGGTTTTATTTGAAATCAGGGGGATAAAGTGGGATTGAGATGGGAAGATCTTAGATGGGATCTTGTTTGGGTTCTTATCCATGAACTCAGGTTCTAGATGAGTCAAAAAGAAATAATTTTCTTTAGGTATGTACTGAACCTGGGTTGTTTGAGTTCTGATTGTGGTAATTTGGGATGATTCTGGATTGTTCCGGGTAACCAGATTTTTCTGGGCTTGGATAGCCAGGTCCAAAGAGGGCATATCTTGGTCACTGCCATCCTCGGCAATGCTGGCCCAAGTTCTCCTGGGAAGATTGATTGCTCCGTGTTCATGAAGAGCAAGGAGAGTTTGAACAGGAAAAGCATAATCCTGCTTAGTTTGTTTAGGTTGATTTTGGGGTAAGATTGGTTGGGTATTCTGGGAGGAAGACCCTGTTTATTTTTTGGTAGAGGACCCTGTGGTGATTGGTAAGGGGGATCCTGTAGTAACTGGTAAATTGGGGTTTCCTGTAATAATTGGTAAGGTATCTGGATTAATTTTTCCCTTACCCCTACCTCTTCCTCTTGAGGAGGAGGTCCTGGAAGCCATATCGATTGTAGCCCTGTAAACACCCATAGGAGAGTCAGACAGGGAAAGTATTACCTGAACTTTTAATATATCAAAATCAAATAAACTTAAGATATCAAAAATACTTTGGGTATTGTGCCTATTGATATAAACATAATATGTCACTAGTTTATAATTAAAAGACACTCTAAAATGATTTTCTGGTAAAAGAAAATTGGTAGTTAAAATTTTTCTTTTATTTAAAAAGGTTTTAACAGGATTGAGAGATAAAATAATTTGTTTATCAGGAATGAAGCAAGTGATGGTGAAACCCTTTCTTTTGTCAGAGAAGGTTTTAGCAAGATTATAAGGATTATGAACAACAAAGGAACTAGTGCTGGAGACTGGTTCATTAGTTGGTACCCCTATTGGTCCCTATTTTGATATATTTTTGTTTTAGGCCAGAATTAATATCAAAACTAGAGGTAAAATTGTAGTTTAATTCTAAAGAATTAAACATAATGGGTATACGTATGCCAGTTATAGAAGGATAAAAGGAGAGAGGTATAATTGGGGATTCCCAAATAATTCTCTTCTCAATGATCTTAACAGAAGACAAAGTATTAATTTTGCTAATGGCAGAAGGGGGCTTAAAGGACTCTGAACTGGAATCTTTAAGATGATGATTTAACCAATTGTAAATCCCACTATTGGTTCTGGGACTAAGATTGGATGTTCTGAGAGTACTTTGGATATCATCAAACCTACTGGGTTTGTTACCTCTGCAGTGGGTGATGATTTTGCTTTTGGTATTAGGATCTATATTAAGGGCTTTAAGCTTCCTAGTGATCCAACAAGTTCTGCTTTTGTGACCGATTTTGCCACAGATAAAGCAAATGGTGGTTTTTCTGGGTTTATCCCGTTGTTCTTTTGGCAAACGGTTGGTAGCCTGGGTTTCAGGTTGGTTTTGCCACAAGTGCATTTCCCA
The DNA here is from genome assembly GCA_039519185.1 of Astragalus membranaceus. NCBI lineage: Eukaryota > Viridiplantae > Streptophyta > Magnoliopsida > Fabales > Fabaceae > Astragalus > Astragalus membranaceus. The sequence goes on along the minus strand of CM076848.1, from coordinate 170,419,902 downwards.
CAAGTACAAGAGCTAGGAATAGCTTGAGGTTTGTCCTGGTCATTAGGTCCTTGGTCAGCCTCATGATTTGCTTTCTTTCCCTTTTGGTGTTTAGGCATATAACCAGGTTGGGATGGTTAGGGCAATGCCTGCTGATGTGGCCAAGCATATTGCATTTGAAGCAGATGATTTTACTATTAAGGGTAGCACATTTGTCATCGTCAGAGGGTCGTGCTTAACCATTTTGATGGATTTGTTCTTGTCAGGTAAAGGACTGAGATTCTTAGCTTTGAGAAGGTCAAGCTCTTTTTTGACCATGGCCAGGAGGTGTTTCCTACTATCATTACGGAGATCAAGGTTGATAGTGGAATCTTCTTTCTGGGTAGGACTATCAAAGGCCTGAAGATACCTATTTTGTTTGAAGGTATCTGTAGGGATTTTAACAGGAATGACAGGGACATCTTGTTTATCTGCTAATTTGGTTTTGAAAGGGTAATCAATACCTTTCTTAATGGTATACTTGCGAAACCAGTAAAAGAAAGGAACATTACGTTTGGTTCTTCTGAGAAATTTATAGAATTTCTCCTGGATTTCCTTAGCTTTGGGACCCTGATAGTGCAGAAAGAACCACTCTCTTTGAGGAGACCATTCCTCAGAGTGTAAGTCTTTCTTAAGGGTTTTCTTATCAATAATGAACTCAGATATCATAAGGTTCATTAAGGGAAGAGTAGGTTGGAAATTGGATAGATCTAGGTTCCTCATCATCCTTTTGATAAGAAGTTGTTACAGGGGTCGTGGCTTTGAATCCCTGTAAATGGATAGTGGAACCATCATGGGATGTTCCAATATGAGGCTTGGAAGGTTCAGTTGAGAAGGACCTTCTGGATAGGGTTCCCCTAGACATGGAACATTACGTTTGGTTCTTCTGAGAAATTTATAGAATTTCTCCTGGATTTCCTTAGCTTTGGGACCCTGATAGTGCAGAAAGAACCACTCTCTTTGAGGAGACCATTCCTCAGAGTGTAAGTCTTTCTTAAGGGTTTTCTTATCAATATCATGGGATGTTCCAATATGAGGCTTGGAAGGTTCAGTTGAGAAGGACCTTCTGGATAGGGTTCCCCTAGACATGGCCGTTCTGAAGCTTTCTTCAGAATGCAGGGATCTAGGAATGGAAAAGGAACTCCTATTAAAGACAAGGTCAACTTTTCCGGATTGGTATTGAATGACATCTTGGAATTCTAGTGTTAACCTAGGGGCCGCAGGAAGAAGCTTTCTCTAGGGTCCAGGTTTCTGGTAAGGTGATATCACTCACTCCATTGGATGGTTTTAGGCACAATAATGTTGGCCTTGCTATTGTCAGTGAGAAACAAGGTTGTTTCTCCTGATTTGTGACACTTAGTTTTCAAAAAATTGGATCTGATGGAGTTCATCACTTTGTATTGGACCCTATAGATGAGAGTGATAGGAACAGACCCTTCTTTCATGTCATAGCCATGGCATTTGACATGAAAGAAGAGAACATCAAGGATGTTCTTATCATCTAAACTAACAGTTAGGTCTGGAAAACAATTGAAAAAGATAGTAAAACATAGTAAAACTGCTACGTTAAGGGTTCTCTAGTCAAGGGTTTCATACCTACCTGGACACTTCCTATGTGCAAGTAGTTAAAATTGTCCATTTGATGGGTTTTCACACTTTTCTCAGAGAGAAGATGAAGTTCTTCATCATCTTTTCGAAGTATGATTTTTTGCTCAACCGTTCTGATGATGTAATCAGATTTAGAGAAAAAGGATGTTTTTGGTTTATAAAGATCTTTGTGAGATATTTTCGGAATATCCCAATTATCAAGATCTTGATTGATATTTTCAAAATGAATTTCTTCTTTGAAAATTTTGTTTGAAAGAGATTGTCTTGATTGGTCTTCGTTAAACGAAGGAGATTGAGACGAGGACGAAGGCCTGCTTGAGCTGCAGGAGAATCGTGAGGAAAAGGCTTTAAACATATATAAAACAATATTTCCTCACCCGTAAGCATCATTGCCTTCATCTGGTTACTTTAGAAATATAAGTATTAAAACTGAACTAGCTAATTACCTTCTGGGAAATGCTGTTAGGTTAACCATGTTTTGTTCAAACCTCAGTTATAATGCCATGTTGCCGGATATCAAAGCTTGTATAAGAAAATTATTTTCTATTTTATATTTTGGAGTAGAAATTACCATAGTACAGGGAAAATCAAAGTAAACACTGAAATATGTATTAAACCAGATTTAAACGCTTAGAGTCTAAATTATTCCTTGCTTCAAACCTGTGTATGATCAAAATTAAAGCACTTTCAAAAATACTTTTCTCCTACAGGATTAGAATACTTTAGGATAATAAATCTCAAATAATGGTATATGACTGCCCAATCACCAGCAGGGTCTTACGTACTTCGCTACCATTTCGTCGCTAGTGAGATACCCAGATATCCTTACTAATATTCTACGGTCCTTGGAGTATATAAAAATTTTCTTTGAAAAGCTCTAGAAGTATTTTGATCATAAACATTTTAAGTGCGAAGGTATAGCATAAAAATAAAAGCGTATCTTAGTATAATACATAGCAGTAAGTCTACGATAATAATTCTGAGAACACAGGTAATTACTGCAGAATATAAACATAGATGAATAATCTAATTATGCAAAATTCATTACGTTGATTTTTAAATAGTTATAAAATAGTGGACTGGTTGACTATAGGATTATCCGATCGAGGCGGATAAATACGGCACATTTCAATTGCCCTTGCCAGACGCCTGTATTAACGTACGCTTGCGGCATTTAGCTATAGTCAAAGAGTACACTAATAGTATAACCTTTAATTTAATTATAGAATTAATATCCATTTATGGCAAACATATGAGTATGAACAAGTGTATGATTAAATTAAAAGCATAACCAGAGTAGTAAACAACAGTTCAAAGTTAATATCTACATTCCTACTTCCACCATCTGGCTCTAATACCAAGAGGGGATCGGAATCAGAAGAAGATTAAATTTAAAGAGACAGAGGGGAAGTAGAGAGCATGCGGAATGCTAAACAAGAAATAAAATTGCAGAATCAAAATAACATAGATAGAGTTCCATATGAGACAGTAAACTGTCTCATATGGAGGCAAAGCCTTCCATATGAGACAGTAAACTGTCTATGAGTTACAGAGTTTGAAGATTGAAGAAGAAGAAGAAGATCATACCAATGTTGTCAAAAAGATTAAATCCCAGGTTAAAGAACTTCCTTGTCTCTCTACCTTCCCAACCCAGAGGCCTTTAAAATTGTTGAAACTGATGCCTCTGACATTGGTTATGGTGGTATTTTAAAACAAAGAATTTCTGGGAAAGAACAAGTCATAGCCTTCACTTCTAAACACTGGAATCCTGCCCAGCAGAATTATTCCACTGTCAAGAAGGAGGTCTTGGCGATCGTTCTATCTATTTCAAAATTTCAATCTGATTTATTAAATCAAAAATTCCTTGTTCGTATTGATTGCAAATCTGCAAAAGATATCTTACAAAAGGATGTAAAGAATCTTGCATCAAAACAAATTTTTGCTAGATGGCAAGCTATCTTAAGCATATTTGATTTTGACATTGAGTATCTCAAAGGTTCTGACAATGCTCTCCCTCATTATCTCACTCGTGAATATTTACAGGGAAGTAATTAGTTCCTCCTTAAGAAAATCCAAAACCTTCTTAAAAATGTCCTTGAGCAAGACAATTGTATCACCCTCAGTGAGAAAAACTGCTCACCTACCCTGGATCATGGTAATTGTAGTGTCAGCAATGGCATGAAAAACCGTTCCTACAACACCCTGGAATATGGTGATAGTAATACCATTTACGGTATGAAAAACTATTCCTCCACCCTTGAACACGGTGATTGTAGTGCCTGCCAAGGCATGAAAAACTGTTCAAATATTATTTAATTGTCTTTTCTAAACCTTCGTTGCAGTTGTCTTTTCTTCTCTGCAGGTTTTCATCATAGGGAATATTTTCCTTATCAATTAAAGATTTGGGTGGAGTCACTTTATCCCCACCATCAAAGGCACTAATATTTGTTTATTCCTCCAAAAATTGATGGCTAGCGCATTTTGCCTCCCACTATCAAAAGCATCTATCTTTATTCAATTTTATGAAGACTTGTGCATTATCTCCTTGGTGGACCTCATCTTGTCTCCCACTATCTTTGGTTTCAATAATAAAGAAGCTTGCGCATCAAATAGTTCCTCCCCCAATTATTCCGTTGCATTACAGTACCGGTCACACATCAGTGCACAGTACCGGTCACTAGCATTGGATACCATTTTTGTTCGGTTTGCAACCGGTTACTATTTAATTTTACAATTATAAATACGTGCTTAGGCTTTGTTAGTAAGCACGCTTCAATTTACACATTACGCTTCACTCTGCTTCTCTCTCTAAGTTCTAGTGAGAACCCAGAGCTTTGTAAGCTTCAAACTCTTCTCTTCTTCTTCTTCTTCAATCTTCAAACTCTGTAACTCATAGACAGTTTACTGTCTCATATGGAAGGCTTTGCCTCCTAATTATCTATCTATGTTATTTTGATTCTGCAATTTTATTTCTTGTTTAGCATTCCGCATGCTCCCTACTTCCCCTATGTCTCTTTAAATTTAATCTTCTTCTGATTCCGATCCCCTCTTGGTATCAGAGCCAGATGGTGGAAGTAGGAATGTAGATATTAACTTTGAACTGTTGGTTACTACTCTGGTTATGCTTTTAATTTAATCATACACTTGTTCATACTCATATGTTTGCCATAAATGGATATTAATTCTATAATTAAATTAAAGGTTATACTATTAGTGTACTCTTTGACTATAGCTAAATGCCGCAAGCGTACGTCAATACAGGCGTCTGGCAAGGGCAATTGAAATGTGTCGTATTTATCCGCTTCGATCGGATAATCCTATAGTCAACCAGTCCACTATTTTATAACTATAAAAATCAACGTAATGAATTTTGCATAATTAGATTATTCATCTATGTTTATATTCTGCAGTAATTACCTGTGTTCTCAGAATTATTATCGTAGACTTACTGCTATGTATTATACTAAGATACGCTTTTATTTTTATGCTATACCTTCGCACTTAAAATGTTTATGATCAAAATACTTCTAGAAAATTTTTATATACTCCAAGGACCGTAGAATATTAGTAAGGATATCTGGGTATCTCACTAGCGACGAAATGGTAGCGAAGTACGTAAGACCCTGCTGGTGATTGGGCAGTCATATACCATTAAAATGTTTATGATCAAAATACTTCTAGAAAATTTTTATATACTCCAAGGACCGTAGAATATTAGTAAGGATATCTGGGTATCTCACTAGCGACGAAATGGTAGCGAAGTACGTAAGACCCTGCTGGTGATTGGGCAGTCATATACCATTATTTGAGATTTATTATCCTAAAGTATTCTAATCCTGTAGGAGAAAAGTATTTTCGAAAGTGCTTTAATTTTATACACATGTTTGAAGCAAGGAATAATTTAGACTCTAAGCGTTTAAATCTGGTTTAATACATATTTCAGTGTTTACTTTGATTTTCCCTGTACTATGGTAATTTCTACTCCAAAATATAAAATAGAAAATAATTTTCTTATACAAGCTTTGATATCCGGCAACATGGCATTATAACTGAGGTTTGAACAAAACATGGTTAACCTAACAGCATTTCCCAGAAAGTAATTAACTAGTTCAGTTTTAATACTTATATTTCTGCAAAAACTAGATGAAGGCAATGATACTTACGGGTGAGGAATATCTTACATCCTTCTTAAACAAAAGCTTTTTCCTCACCACTATGTCTCTTCTACACCCTCTTCTCCCCCTACTTCTGTGATATCATCTACTGGTAGTAACATTTGCCAGGATCAATCCGTTTGTAACCACAATCGAGATCTTGAGAAAGATCTTATCAATCAAGAGGTAACCTCCCCCAATTTTACCATAGACAAAAAATCTCTTAAAAAAGACTTTTATTCTGAGGAATGGTCTCCTCATAGGGAATGGTTCCTCCAAAATTTCCAAGGTAATAAAGGATACCTTGTCCAGATGAAATTTTATAGGTTCGTTAAAAGGGTCAAGTTCAATATCCCCTTTTTTCACTGGTTTCAAGCCTACACCATAGCAAAAGACATTGATTATCCCTTTCGTGATGACCATGACGGGAAAGAAACCAATACTATTTGGCACCTCAAAAACGGCCAAATGGTCCAATCTGAATTACCCCCCAAAATACCCTTTGCCCTTAATAGCAAGGACCAAGCTACCCCTGTCATGGCCGCCCCTTTCAAGACCAAAATTGATGGGGAACCTGTCACAGCCAAAGACATCAAAGATCTTATGGAACAATCCAATTACACGAACAAATACCTCCAAGCCTTAGGAGACTCCAGCAAAAGTAGAAAAGGCTTAGCGACAAACCAGAGTCGTCTTCTTCTCCTAAAAAGATTGAGAAACCCCTTTTCAAACCCTACAGAGTCTCAAAAACTTTCAAAGAATCCCAAAGTAATAGTTCCAAAAATCACGTCAAAAAGGAAGTTGACAGTGCCAACGATGAACTTCTGGCTAAAGTCAAAGAACAAATAGCCCTTCTCAAGACTACTATCCCTGAAACGCCTTCTCCTGGCACCCCTCCTCCTAAAAATGTCAGGACCATCAACATGATTGATGAAACTTCCTCTGATCACTCTGAAAGTATCAAAGATGGTATCAGTCCTGTTATCTACAACCCAAACAACCAGTGGCGTAAAGAAACCAAACTTTATTATCCCATCTCAGGTTTTCCGCATCAGGTTTCTGTGGTCAGCTCAAAGGATGGTGGGATAACTACCTCACCGAAGACTGCAAACAGTCTATCCTCACAGCTGTCAAAAGAGAACCCAATGGTGAACCCATCCTCGACGGTGAAACCCATATCCCTGATTCCGTCAACACCCTTATCTTCACCATTGCCCAACATTTCATCGGAGATCCCTCTCTCATAAAAGACAGATCTGCCGAATTATTATCAAACCTTAGATGCAAAACCTTGGGTGATTTCAGGTTTACAAAATATGACCATGGTAGCTATTGCCTATGAAACTGCCAACAATTGTCCTGAAGCTATGATCGTAAAAATCCTCATCTCAGGTTTCTGTGGTCAGCTCAAAGGATGGTGGGATAACTACCTCACCGAAGACTGCAAACAGTCTATCCTCACAGCTGTCAAAAGAGAACCCAATGGTGAACCCATCCTCGACGGTGAAACCCATATCCCTGATTCCGTCAACACCCTTATCTTCACCATTGCCCAACATTTCATCGGAGATCCCTCTCTCATAAAAGACAGATCTGCCGAATTATTATCAAACCTTAGATGCAAAACCTTGGGTGATTTCAGGTGGTACAAAGACACGTTCCTAACCAGGGTTTACACCAGGGAGGACAGTCAACAAACAAGCCTTCTGGAAAGAGAAGTTTCTTGCTGGTCTTCCAAAATCTTTGGGAGATAAAGTCAGGGATAAACTCCGAAGTCATAACCCCGACGGTAACATCCCCTATCAGCAACTAAGCTATGGCCAGCTTATTGCTATTATCCAGAGAGTGGCCTTAAAAATTTGTCAAGACGACAAGATCCAACGTCAGCTATCTAAAGAAAAGGCTCAGAATCGCAGAGATCTTGGAACTTTCAACGAACAGTTTGGTCTCCCCTGTGCGGAGAAAGCCAGAGCCAAAGTCAAGCCAAAGTCTTACCCAGACCTGATTACTACAAAGAAAAGCGTTTGGGAAAACCTAGGCCTAGACTACCAATCAAAATATCAAGAATCATTATGAAAATAATGATAAAACCAAAAGACCTTTATCCTATATATATATATATATATATATATATAGTTATTATTCAATATAAAATGCGTATGAATATATAAATTTAATATTTTACCAAGCGTCTGTAATGTTCAGCTGTGTTGATAGAACCACTCGTGTTTATGCAACCCCCTCTCTCAGAAGCACGGTTCTTCTTGGCTTTATCACATTTTTGTTTATATTCGTTCCATCTCCGTTGGAGCTCATGCCAATAAGAATCACTCATCCACTTCGGCTGCTTATTCTTATTACGGTGTTCCCGGAGCATTGCAGAAAAGCGGTGAGAAGCTCTTGTGTTGAATGCTCTCTCAATACTCGAGACCATCTATGCCATCATCATCGTCATCGTCATCATCATCATCATCATCATCATCCTCATCCTCATCCTCATCCTCATCCTCATCCTCATCCTCATCCTCATCCTCCTCCTCCTCCTCCTCCTCCTCACCCTCCTCACCCTCACCCTCACCCTCACCCTCATCCTCCTCCTCCTCCTCCTCCTCCTCCTCCTCACCCTCACCACCACCACCACCACCACCACCACCACCACCACCACCACCACCACCAGCATCATCATCATCATCATCATCATCCTCCTCCTCCTCCTCCTCCTCCTCCTCCTCCCCCTCCTCCTCCTCCTCCTCCTCCTCCTCCTCCTCCTCCTCCTCGTCCTCATCATCATCAGCACCACCACCACCACCACCACCACCATCACCACCACCATCATCATCATCATTTTATCCACCGCAGCAGATGCTGCCTTACGGCGCTGCTTTTCAACCGTACGCACCAGCCGTACGCACCGCAGCAGATGCAGCCTTCCTTCTACAGCCCATATGGTCAGCCGTACTCTGGTTTCATCTCTCAGCAGCAGCCCCAACAACCCCAGCAGCAGATGTCATGTCTAAAGCACTTTCCCCCATCTAGAACCTTCCTTTTAGGGACAAACTCAATGTGTACAATGGTTCATCACCTAGTTTTTTTTTTTCCGATAAGCGTTCATCACCTAGTTGAGTTTGCATGACTAAAGCACACATGACATTTTAAAGGTGGGGTTGTTAGATCTCATTGTAACTAGCTAACTGAAAACAATCAGTTAGCAATTGTTACACTTTTTGTTGCACAAAGCTAATCGACTAATAATCGGTTGGCTAAAAGAGTAGTTTCTCGTTATATTTCTAGTTTATGTTGTACAAAGCTAACAATCAGTTAGCTAAGAGTAGTTTCTCCCTATATAAATAAACTCTTGTACTCTCTCACATGATGAATCAATGAAAATCATTCTTATCAATTCAAAAATATTTCCTCTCTCTCTATGCTCAATTCAAGAGTCAAAGTTGGAAAGTGGTAGATAACATTGGGAGAGGGAGGATAAAACTGAGGACACCATAATCAAAATTCCAAGAGACTCAGATTAATAGAAACCATTGATGATTAAAATAAGACCGTGACTTTTATGACAATTCTACACATTATGCTAGTCAATAGTTGATAATAGGAAATTTATCCCTTTTTATCTGTACAACAAGACTTGATTAATCAATAAAAGTTAAGTTAAAAAAAAACAAAGTTGAACCTTCATTAAAAAACAAAAACATTGAATAAGGTTGAAATTGAATTTGATTTTACAGCTAGGAGGCAAGATTGTTGTAATTTAGTGTAATAGCATTTATTTATTTAATCCAAAAGAAGAAGAATAAGGCAAGAAAACAACTATCCACAATCATCTGATTAATGAATCTGAATCTAATAATCCAAGAAACATAAAAAAAAAAAAGAAAAGAAAGGAACCTAAGAGAAAGGAAATTACAGACATACATAACAGAAGAAACTAATGAAATATGAACAACGAAATTAGAGACATGAAACATAGTACATTGTACCTTTGTTACGAGGAAAGATGGTCTTCAATTTGAGTTGGAAGAAAGAAGAGGAATCGTTGTGCAAGAGCCACATCCACAAAGATGAACCTCAGATTCTCGATCAAATTCCAAGCCATCATGGGTTAGGAGGCTTTTATTGTGCATATGGCATAACAAAACAATCATACGCCTGATTTTGATGAAGGAAGGGATAGGGAGAAAGGGGTAAGAGCAGAGCGTGTGAGAGGAATCAAAAGAAGAAACAACGGTCATATATTTTTGTTATTTAAAAAAAAGGGACAACGGCTATATTTTCGGAGAAGAACAACGGTCATATTTAGCCAGTTAGTAGCACATAGCTCTCATAATTCAAAATATTTTTTTTTAGTAAATAAGTATATATAAATAAGTATATAAGTTTGTCCAAAAAAATAAGTATATAAGTATATCTTATATTTAGTTATCTCAATAGTATAATTATTAACTATACCATTTGTTATGAAACTATAGCAAAAGAAGAACAAAAGAATGATAAAAGAATGAGAGAATATGAGTCTTTGTATTTCACTTCTCAAGTGTAGATCTATACATAAGGGTGAACCCCTTTTATAGGAGGATGATTGGTAAGTGAGTAGTCCATCATAAAAGACCACTTACTAGATAATGATGAGAAGGTAGGGGAAGGATAATGGACATCCAATAGTAATATTCATAACACTCCCCCTTGGATGTCCACCTAGGATATGCCTCATTAAAACCTTACTAGAAAAAACCCAGTGGGATAAAAATCTAGCGAAGGAAAAAGAGTACAATATCCTTTCTATGGGGACTGCCTCATTAAAAACCTTGCCAGGAAAACCCAATGGGACAAAACCATAGCGAAGGGAAAAAGAGTGCAGTTTTTCTCCCCCTGTTTAAAGCGTCGCTTAAGAATATGAATTCCAACATCTGGATTTTCTCTCTGAGTGCATGTGGAGCAATCTACTCCGCTCTGTCATTTGTGATATATCCTCTTTTAATGGAGCTTTGCGGTCAATATTATCTTCAGAACAGCTTCCTTGAATTGTTGGCATTTGAGCATAAAATGAAGAAGCAAGAACCATATATTGTCTTGTAGATCAACAATATATTTCAATTTCCCCACATGTAGATAATAGTTGACTTGTGATCTGACTTCATTTAGATCAGGAAAATACTTTGTATCTGCATGGTTAACTTGGGTAACATATATAAAATGATTTATTTATTACAATAGTCAAACATAAATATGCATCTTACCCCCCTTTTATCTACACGAATATTGGTTTGTGATAAACTATATTACTACTCATTAATATTATCATATCAAAGGATATAAAATTTGGTAATATGCATGCATGTTTTCATAGTCTTCGGGACTGAGATATTTCACATATTCTTACCACACAACTCATGTACTCAATATAAATAATTTCTGCAGATCAATAAAAGACTTTGTTTTACAAAAGAATTTATTTAAAAATATTTCTTTTTATCTTGAATCCTTCTGGGATTTTCCATGTAGAGGTCACCTACAGGTTCAACCTCAAAATCCCAGATATAATTTGATGCCATTCATCTAGAGTTGTTTCTTTGAACAGTCTATAATTTTGGAAAACTCTCTTTAGGAGTTCCAATAATAGAAAACTATAGCAAATTCATGTCTTGATCTTTTCATAAAATTCAATTTTATATCCCTCCTTTAGAATGTGAATTGAGACGTTTATACGACTTGTGCTCAACTTATATTATCTCATGGAGGGATTTATTCAATTTGAGTACTCATCTTGAGAGTCCGAAGAGTGTGTCTCAGAATATTAGATCCTTCAGGGATCTTCATATAATTATCATATCAAATGAGTCATACAAATAATTTATGGTCACATTCATCTTGTGAAAATTGAGCTTTTCATGTGCTACAAGGCTAATTAAGTACTGAAAAGTACTTCCATTCACCCTTGAGCAACATGTCGAGCTTTGAATCTCACAATTTCACCATCCTCATTCAACATCTGGTTTAACACTTTCAGGTGTTTGGACTACAGGTCCATAAACTTTTGTAAAATGAGCTTAATTCTGCTTCAATTTCATCTTTCAATTTTGGCCAATTCTCACTTTGCCTACAATCTTTAGTAGACTTTGATTCATGATCCTCATTGTCATTTACCAAATTTAGCGCTATATTATATGTAAAAACATCATCAACGTTGACTTCGTTTCGGTTCCATTGTATTTCATTCATGACATAATTCATTGAGATCTCTTTATTTCAGAATTTTTCAGGTACCTGATCAGTTCTTCTAGAACTGAAATGTCAATTATGTATGAATACTCTTTTAGAGTTTATGTATCCTCGCTTAGACCATTTTTATTTTTAGCTCCTTTTCTAGTTTGAGGATTTTTATCTTTGGAACCGATTGGTCTACCACACTTCAGGTGCGGTTGAGACTCATTTGCAATGTTAGATTGTCCACCAAGGACATCCATTTTATTGGAGCATTAGCAGCTGATATATATGATTTGGTCACACCTTTTAGATCAGTGAATGCATTTGGTAGATGATTTGCTAAGCTTTGCAAATGAATTATCTTTTGAACTTCTAGTTCACATTGTTTAGTTTGAGGATCGAGATGAGACAATGATAATTCATTCCAAATGATCTCTTTTTCCAGCTGCTTATTCTCTCCCCCTAATGTTGGGAAAATTAATTCATCAAATAATAATTTTTAAACTGGACTATAAACAAGTCTCCAATTGTTGGTTCATGCATTATCATACATGGAGATTTATATCCAATTCTTTGAGGACCCATCTTAGTGCATTGTGAGTGGAGAAGAACGAATATGCATTGCACCTTCAAAAACTTTAAGACGGGAAATATTAGATTCGTGACCAAAAACAAAATGTATAGGGGAAGAGTTGTTATAACTTGTTGGCTTGATGCGAATCAATGTTGCAATTGCATGTTCTCAAGGAAGTTCTTATCTCATAAGTATTTGTCATATAATTAACTTTAGACGTCTAAAGAATGGTTCTTCAGGACCATTTTATATAAGAACATATGCTACTTGATCTCCAATATCATACAAAACTCGGCAGATGCTTTCTAGATAATTTAGAAAATTGAGCTCTTAGTGAAGTTATAGTAGCAAACAATCTCAGAAACTTCTAATTGTGAGTTGACGATAAAGACACAAACTACTAGTTGTGTGTTGATGACAAATACATGTGTCCATCTAGTTAATGCATCAATTATAATCATAAAGTATCTAAGTAATCCACATGGTGGGTGTACTGACCCACAGATATCACCATATGTATTCGTTCTAAAAAGTTGGGATATTCACTTCCAATTTTTGTGGTGATGGCTAATTCCATTGTGTACAAGAGGTACATGAGAATTTATTAGATTGAAGAATCTTCTGGTTCTTCAACTGATGATCACATAAATTTTACTTTATTTTTCGCATCATAATGAACCCGAGATGGCCCAACCGGCCTTGCCAAACAACAAATTTATTGTGACCTGTAAACTTCTGGTTTACAACATGTGCTTCAATTGCACAAATACAAGTGTAGTACAAACTAGAGAAAATGGCAGACAACTTTTCCACTACACTTATTTTTCCCAAAGTATGTCTCGTTATTCAATATCTCATTCATATATCATTTCAATATGATCCATTTAGACGAATATCTTTGAAGCTTATTAAATTTCTATGAGACTTAGGGGAATATAATACATTCTCAATGTGTAAATTTGTTCCCCCGAATAACAATATATTAGCTCTTCCGGAGCCTTCAATTATCTTTGAAGTCAGATATAGTGCTAACATTGCTTTCTCGCTTTACTAAATAAGAGAAATATATTTTATCCATTAAAATCGTATGGGTAGTTCCGCTATCAGCGACACACATATCTCCATTATTGATGCTAGTGTAAATAATTATTCTATCCAAAATAAATAAATTTGATAAGAGATAAGTATAAGAATAAAGATGGAAGTTGAAAATGGTAAAGGTTAACAAGATACAAGAGGTACGAACCCAGTGACTTTTATAGCATATATTTTCATTATTTTTGCTACTCTGCCCACCCTTTTCATTCTTTCCAATATTTTTCCACTTCTGGTGAAAAACAAATGTTCTTTTTCAAACGGGTTTGCTCATATATGTTTGTGTGTCTCTACATTCACTTCTGGGAATGAAGCATTACTAGTGGGACGAGTCACATGATTTTTTTTTAATTAAAAATTCATTATTTTGTTATCATGTGTTGCTCCATTCACTTCTGGGAATGAAGCAGTATTAGTGGGATGAGCCTCATGATATTCCAATGACTTTTAGTGGAAGTCGCAACAATACCATAGTCAAGTAATAATATTCGGGTATAGTGTACTCGAGAACGCATGAACCATCTAAAATGAAAGAAAAGTCGCATAAAATCATGAACCATGAACCATCTAATAATACTGCTCAATCTCATGGAGTTCCACACGAAGAAACACTTCTTTTCCTTGAGCTCTTGATTGTCTAATGTTCAAACACTTTCCATAGAATATAAAACAACACTTTCCTTGAGCTCTTGATTGTCTAATGTTCATACATTTCATATAGAATATAAAGTCTTCTTCAATAAGATATTGAAAACTTGAGTGGAAGTGTGATCTAATGAACTTTTCGAATACTCATATACAAATGAAAAAAAATATATGAAACAAAAAAAATACCAATAAAAACACTATATCAAAGTTTTAGAATCAGTAAACAATATATACAAATAAAAACAAAAATATAAATCCAATGCATAAGCACTATATCAAAGGTTTAGACTTCCCCTTAACCGCCAAACAAAAACAAATATTTTTGAAATGAAATATTCTTTGTTGTGTGTACAAATAATGAAATAATATCATAATCAAAAGGAAATCCATTCGACAATAGCATTGTGGCTTCATAGATCAGAAACTCAAATATGATCAAGACTTTGCTACTTTTTCGGTCAAACAATCTAAAAGGCATAAAGAAAGTTATAACTATAAAATACAACAAGTAGTATCATGGAGAAGTTTATAAATCACAAGGAATTAATTTGAAAAATCAAATCACCATTATTTTAAAAGCCATAATGCAAATAAAAATAATGTTCATTAAATATGCAAGAAATATATAGAGTCACAAACAACCAACATAGGGTAATAATAGGGTATCATATAAAAACTAATACTAATGATGATAACTAGAAGTTAATGATTTTGATCGGTAACTGTGGAAGTCGGACAATAAAAAGTTGGGATTGGGACAAAAGGTATTAAATGGAAAATTCAACTACATAATTCACCGTTAAAAAAACGATCCAAAAACCAAAGATATCAAAGATATCAAGCAAAAAATCTCAACAAATGATATTGCATAGACAATTCAACGCAAGGAATTTCTCCAAAGTATTAACCACATGTCATACATATAAGATCAGATATACTTCGTCAATATCCATGATAGGTTACGAGATTAAAGTAAAACAAAAAAATGGTAACTATATAACACAACACACAACAACAATGGAAATTAGAAGAACCAATACTACCTTAGGATGTTTACAACAATGGAAATTTGTATTCTTTCTCCAAAGTATACACATTCATTACAATTTTGAAAGTAAAAAGTAAAAGAATCATCAATCTTTACCGTGAAGGAGGCGCGTACCTTATCAGTTATCCTTATCCACCGATTAAACAAATTTGTGAGTAATTAAAGATTAACAGCTTAGATTGGTAGAGCTTCGTGCTGATAACGTGTTATGAAACTATAGCAAAAGAAGAACAAAAGAATGATAAAAGAATGAGAGAATATGAGTCTTTGTATTTCACTTCTCAAGTGTAGATCTATACATAAGGGTGAACCCCTTTTATAGGAGGATGATTGGTAAGTGAGTAGTCCATCATAAAAGACCACTTACTAGATAATGATGAGAAGGTAGGGGAAGGATAATGGACATCCAATAGTAATATTCATAACACCATTCAAGTTTTCTTGGCCTAAGTAGATTTTTTTTAATGACGTGACATTGTTGAATACTTAAAAACCATTAATTTAAAGTGTAAATTTTAAAAAAAAAATTGTGTAAAAAAAGCATTAAAAAAATCATGTGGTGCTTTCCATGTCGACTTTTATTAGCCGTGTAAGGTTAGTTAATAGCAGGGACTAGCTAGACTTGAAAACGAAAAATTTTATGGGGATGAAAATGAGGTCAAAACTTATATGGACGAAAAAAAATTGTGAATTTTTTGGGGAGAAAAACATATTTAACCCTTAATTTAGATATAGATTTCTAAAAAAAGTTGTTTTTTGTTTTTTTAACATAATGATAATCACTTTTTAAAAAAATATCATTATATTGAAAATGATTTTTAAGAGAAACAACTCAAAACAGATTCTCTTTTTAAGTTGTTTTTATATTGTTTTAAAATTCTCATTTTTTCAAAAGCTACAACAAACGAACAGAAAAGTTCTAAAAGTAATTATTTTTAGAAAAGAAAATTAATTTTTAAAATAAAACTCTAGCATTTAGGCTCTTTGTTTATATTTTTCTTCTTTAATTTATATTTTATATGCGTAAAAGTAGTTGTGAATTTTGTTTCATATTTTGGTTAAGTAATATATATATATATATATATATATATATATATATATATATATATATATATATATATTATGAATATTATTAGTATTGGTGGATGTCCATTCGTCTCCTATTTTCTCATTACTCTCTTGTAGTGGCTTTTCATTAGTGACCACTAACTTGCCAATTCTCACCCTATAAATAGGGTTCACCTTGTGTATAGAGTGGTACTTGTGAAGAGAATGATAAACAGAGCTCTTACTCTTCTACATATTTGTCCTTGTTCATCTTATCTTCTCCACCTTTCTTCTTGTTTTATATCTTATTTCATAACATGTTATCAGCACGAAGCTCTACCATATGATTGATGGCATAATCATCTTCAGGTTCTATTGCAAGAATAATTTTTCATCTTCTCCTTCATCTTCTTCTTCTTTTCACTATCATTTTTTTGCGATCTTGTTTATATTTTTCTCATTTTATATTTATTTATCATTGTTGATGAAAATTTGTGATATAGTTCCTGAAGAACAATAAATCTATTATCCAAGCATCCCTGAAGGATTGAACAAATAACTGTTTTTATGTATTATTGTTTCTGAAGATTTATGATACAGTTCCTGAATAACTTAAAATTCTAATATCCAAACATCCATGAAGGATTGCTCATTGTATGGTTTTTCTTGATAATCATTGAAGAAGTATTATGGTCCTGAAGAACTAATGATTTGGTAATCCATTTCCTTGTAGGATTGCACAAAGAATTATTTTTGTCTGTGAAGATTTGTGATAGTTCTTGAAGAACTCAAAGAAAGAAGAACTTAATATTCAAGCATCCCTGCAGAATTTCTCTAAGCATGATTTTTTTCCATCAATGTTTAGATTCTGTGGCATAGTTCTTAAACAAGAATTGATTAGAAAGTATAATTTTCTTTGATCATCATATATGAGAGATTTGTGATCGAGTTCCTGAAGAACTCGAGTTTTACACAATGATTGTAATCTATAAGATCTATTTGATCTTAGTGTGTTTTGAAGCAAAAGAAATCAAGAGAAAGGGGGTATAATTTATGTCTCAAATAATCTCGTGAATTAGCAAAATGAGAAAATATTTCCGAAAATAGTATTAATCAAGATTATGTGATACAGTGATTGAAAAGAATACTCACAAACCACTCCATGGATTGAAGTTCGTTCCTAGAGGTGAATGATTCACATTATAATTTTGGTACAATAAAGTTTGTGGTGATGATCATTGATGTGGTAAATATTATCATTATCCTATATTAATATCATTATTATATGATTTGTGATTATGATCTTCCTATTGGTATTATAACTCATGAATTTTAGAAAAAATGTAACTTTTCCAATCTCATGCTTGGAGTTCCATGTAAAAGTGCTTTTGAAAAAAAAAAAGGAATAAGAAGCATTGATTGTATGACTAGATCCTACAAAACTAGACACTCTTATGTTCTTATTTTTTATTCTACCATTTTATTATTTTCTTGTAAGTTCATGCTACCATAATGTTATAGCACATATGAAATGACATGGATCATACCTATTAAAAAGTGGCATTTCTAAGATTTACGAACAGGGTAATTGAATCAAGGTTAAAATAGTACGTATAGTTTCTATAGTTTTGTTTATTGAAGAAAATTGTGTGTCTCGAATGTGTGGTTTATACAATTTTGTTTATTGTTGAAAATCGTGTGTCCCTAATTTTTGTATATAGATAGTAATCTTTGTTATACGCGTACTTAGTAGTTTTATATTTTGTAATTTGAATGGTTAAAGTTTAATACATTATTTTTGTTTAAATAAATATGAGCGCAGCCAAAATTAATACATTATTTAGTATATTCGACATAGTTTTACTATTTAGCATACGTTTAGCAAGATTATCCTAAAGTAGCAATGACATCTCATATTGGTATTTTTGAAGGACTAAAATATTTTTTCAATATAATGAGTTTTATTTGGCATTTGATTTTAATGCATTTTATATTAAGTTGTGTAGATTATCTAGTTATGACCAGAAGTCATATGGTAGTATATGTACTTGTTATCAACTTGCAACCAGAAGTTTGCAAAATGTAATTGAAAGTTCCGGAAGAGCTAGTGTATTTTTAATTACCTAGAGAACAAATTTTTTACACATTGATATCATATTATAATCTCTCAAGTCTCATAAAAATGTATTAAGTTTGAAGGATATCCGTCCAAATAGATATCATATTGAAACAAGAAATGAAGGAGATGTTAAATATCTTTATATAACGAGACATACTTTGGATGCAATTTTTCATGTTGTAACTTTGATTCGCATCAAGCCAACAAGTTATCACAACTCTTCCCCTTTACATTTGGTTTTTGGTTACGAACCTAATATTTCCCATCTTAGAATTTTTGGATGTGCAGTGTATGTTCCAATTTCTCCATTCACAGTGTACTATGATGGGTCCTCAAAGAATTTTGGGAATATATATTAGATATAAATCTCCATGTATAACAAAGTACATTGAGACAACAATTGGAGACTTGTTTATAGTCTAGTTTGATGATTATCATTTGATGAATTAAATTTCTCAACATTAGGGGGGAGAGAAGAAGCAGCTGAAAAAAGAGATCAGTTGGAATGAATTATCATTGTCTCATCTTGATCCTCAAACTAAACAATGTGACCTAGAAGTTCAAAAGATAAGTCATTTGCAAAGCTTAGAAAATCATCTACCAAATGCATTCACTGATCTAAAGGTGTGACCAAATCATACATATCAGCTGCTAATGCTCCAATAAGATGGATGTCCCTATTGGACAATCTAATATTGCAAATGAGTCTCAACTGCGCCTGAAGCGGGTAGACCAATCGGTTTCAAAGATAAAAATCCTCGAACAAGAAAAAGATCTAAAAAAAGATGGTCCAAGTGAGGATATAGAAACTCTAAAAGAGTCTTCAGACATAATTGACATTTTAGTTCCAGAAGAACTGATCAGGTACCTGAAAAATTCTGAAATTAAAGAGATCTCAATGAATTATGTCAAGAATAAAATACAATGGAATCGAAATGAAGTCAACGTTGACGATATTTTTACATATAAAATAGCGCTAAATGTGATAAATGATAGAGAGGATTATGAACCAAATTCTACTAAAGATTGTAGGCAAAGTGAGAATTGGCCAAAATTGAAAGATGAAATTGAAGTAGAATTAAACTTGTTTTACAAAAAAAAATTGGACATGTAGTCCAAACACCTGAAGGTGTAAAACCATACGGATACAAATGGGTTTTTGTGCAAAAACGGGATGCGAGTGGTGAAATTGTGAGATACAAAGCTCGACGATGTTGCTCAAGGGTGGATGCAAGTACTTTTTAGTACTTAATTTGCCTTGTAACACATGAAGAGCTCAATTTTCACAAGATGAATGTTGCTACGACTTATTTGTATGACTCATTTGATATTTGAAGATCCGTGAAGGATTTAATATTCCAATACACACTTTTCGGATTCTCGAGATGATTACTCAAATTGAATCAATCCCACCATGAGATAATATAATTTGAACACATATGGTATAATCGTCTAAATTTATATTCTGAAGGAGGGATACAAAAATGACATCAGTTGTCCATATAGTTTTATGGAAATATTTGGAAAATAATTTGCTATAACTGATGTCCATGTTGATGACATAAATATTATCGAAACTTCTGAAGAGCTTCCAAAAACTATAGACTGTTTAGACAAAGAGCTCTAGATGAATGACCTCAAATTATATCTGATGGATTTTGAGGTTGAACCTGTATTTGACCTCTACATGAAAATTCCAAAAGGATTCAAGATAAATAGAAATATCTTCAAATAAATTCTTTTGAAAAACAAAGTCTCATATTGATCTGCAGAAATTATTTATATCGAGTACATGAGTTGTGTGGTAAGAATATATGAAATATCTGAGTCCTGAAGGCTATGAAAGCATGCATGTATATTACCAAATGTTATATCCCTTGATATGGTAATATTATATGATAATTAGTAGTAATATAGTTCATTACAAACTAAAATGCATTAAAACAAAGTATGATGCATATTTCATTTTTGACTATCCTAATGAATAAATCATTTTATATATGTTCAACAAATTAACCATGCAGATACAAAGTATTTTTCTGATCTAGATCAAGTTAGATCGCAAGTCAGCTATTATCTACATATGGTGACATTGAAATATATTTTTGATCTACAAAATAATATATGGTTCTTGCTTCTTCATTTCATGCTCAAGTGACAACAAGTCGATGAAGATGTTTTGAAGTTAATATTGTCCGCAAAGCTCCATTAAAAGAGGATATATCACAAATGACAGGGCAAAGTAGGTTGCTCCATATGCACTCAGGGAGAAAATCCAGATGTTGGAATTCATATTCATAAGTGACACTTCAAACAGGGGGAGAAAACTGCACTCTTTTTCCCTTTGCCATGGTTTTGTCCCACTGGGTTTTCCTGGAAAGGTTTTTAATGAGGCAGTTCCGACTGAAAGGATATTGTACTCTTTTTACTTCACTAGATTTTTTATCCCATTGGATTTTTTCTAGTAAGGTTTTAATGAGGCATATCCTAGATGGACATCCAAGGGGGAGTGTTATGAATATTATTAGTATTGGTGGATGTCCGTTCTTCTCCTATCTTCTCATTACTCTCTTGTAGTGGCTTTTCATTAGTGACCACTCACTTGCCAATACTCACCCAATAAATAGGGTTCACCTTATGTATAGAGTGGTACTTGTGAAGAGAATGATAAACAAAGCTCTTACTCTTCTACATATTTGTTGTTGTTCATCTTATCTTCTCCACATTTCTTCTTGTTTTATATCTTATTTCATATATATATATATATATTAGTTTTAAAACTAATTTTATTCTTTCTTTATAATTGGTCTTCTCGTAGAAATAATGATAGTTTCGCCACCAGAAAAACTGGAGCCATCGTGAAGATGATTAGATGACATAGTGAATCCAATATAAAAAAGAATTGCCCAAAAAGTTATTGAGAGATGCAGTAAACAGCATAGTTTTTTTTGTTGAATAGTCTTTTTTTTGACAAAGAGAGATGAGTGTCATGTGGAAACTTTCTTATGCAAAATTCTCCTTAGAGAAAAACATCCTTAAGAAAAAAGAGTACTACTCCGGATTTCATTAAAAGATAATAAAAAAATAATACACGAAAAAGACCAATGGGGGACTAGACCAATATTCTTGTCAACGAAACAAAATACGAATACCTGCAGGAACACTATTGTGAACAAAACAAAATATCGGGTAAACATAGCCCATTTTCCAGAAAACAATTATTTAAATCTAAGATGGGGAATACCCCATCTATTATAGAAAAAGTCTTTCCTAATGAAATTTGAAATAGTTTCCCATAAACCAAATCTTGAATAAAGGTCCATGATCTTTCTTTATAAGAGTTATTTATGCTTCTAAGACTTAAATTATTGTAAGAATCTCAATAATATTAGTCTTTAAATAGGTAATTATGTAAGAAACAGTGACATTAAGGGTCAAGAGGTTTTTAATATCAATTTAGTGCTTTTGGAAATCCTTATGGTGCTTTTATGTGTTTGTTCAATGCTGCAACATTTGAATGCCACAACATTATCCAGCTGACGTCACCATGAAAGAGAAAGTCAAAAAGTAAGCAAGTGGTGCCCCTCAAGTGGATCACATCAGCGCCACTCTATGAACAACATAGCTCACAAACTCTCCAATCAAAGAGCTTTTTAGGGGACACTTGTCCACTTGCTATAGGACCTAACTTTTGATTGGCGAAGGATCAAATCTATTTTTATGCAAGTGGGAAGTACAAAGAAAGGATGATTTCACCTCAAAGAAACCTATAAATACAACTCACGTTCTACTTCAATGATAATCACTTCACTCTACCCTCCATAATCTTAGCTGGTTCGAAAGAGAAGAAGTTCTTGACACCATCTTCCTCCATTTTTGTCCATCCTCCATCACCATTTCTCAAGGAAAAATTTCTGCACAGTAATGCTGGAAGCAATGCTGCAACATTACAAGGCTGATTCAAGCAAAGGAATTTAAGTAGTTTATCTTCTATTCTATTTTTATTTCCTTTGTGTTTTCAGTGATATGAACATGATTACCATCTTAGTTTGTATGTCTTTGTTAATGCTCAACATGAGCTAAACCTTTTTAGTTGGAATGTTATTATCTTTGTAATGACCTTTCAATGGTTTAATGTTATATATTGATGTTTGCATTTTAGTTCTTGTGTTAAACTTCTTTCAATCTCATTTTGGGATTGGCCAACTGAAGTGGGTACAGTCATAAATACAGACATGGTTTATGACTAGAACTCAAGAACTAATGTGGGTAAGAGTTTAATAAAGGAAACTTTGTTATTCCATGCTTAAACCTAGACATATGAAAGTATAGTCCATATGGTGACACTGTGGGTACTTAATATACATGGGTGAACCTATTTAGAGCTTAGACATAAGCCCTTGTAACGAAACACTGACGTTTGTGACTGAAAGGCACGCATCAAATGCTACAGCATCGTATATGTCATTATGCTGTTTTAAGTGATTTACTTAGTAAAAAGCATTCCAACTATTTTTTCACTTGAATTTTCGCACCATCTTCACTATCTTGTTTATTTTTTTATTACTTTATATTATTGCATTCAAAATATTTGTTATTTGGTTACCTTTCACTAGTTGAACTACCTTTTTAACTTTAAAAATTAATAGTAATATGAGTACGATCTCTACTTTTTCACTATATTATGTGTTGCGATTGTGTATACTTGCATATCACCTTTTCACACAACAATCCCATAAGTAGAAACTCTTGGGGAACGAAAGCATCCTTAATAATGGAGTTTGGTACTAGTTGGAACTCTTTTCATAGAAGCTCTACTTCCCCAGGTGTCAATAACTTCCCCTACCATGGGTATCTGGACACCGGTTGGAAACTCTTTTCCAATATATTATTATTTTTTTCCAGTTGACTGGTATCCTTAGTAGGCATGGCAACGAAACCCATACCCGAGGGGACCAAACCAAACCCGCCCCGATTTGACGGGTTTTCCCCGCTTTGACTGGGTTTGGGTTTGGGTTTTCCCCGAAATTAAAAAACGGGGATGGGACGGGTAGTGGGGATATAGGTCCCGTCCCCGAACCTGTCCCCGAACCCGCCCCGAATATAGGAAGTTACATTAATACCCCTCCAAAATTAGAAACCCTAAAAACACAAACACCTAACAGGCTAACACGTTCCCTTTCACTCTCTCACACAGCGCCTCCTGACCTCCTCCCTCTCTCAGACAGAGACAGCACCTCCTCCATCTCTCACACAGTGCCTCCTCCCTCTCTCAGACAGCGCCTCCTCCCTCTCTCACACAGCGCCTCCTCCCTCTCTCACACAGCGCCTCCGCGCCTCCTCCCTCTCTCACACAGCGCCTCCTATCTGGTATTGTTTATTAACCTTGTTGCTTTTCTGTTAACTGTGTCTTCTTCTCTGTGTCATTTTTATTCACTGTTACTGAAATTTGTTGGTGGAATTTCGTGAAGCATTTTTATTCACTGTTACTGAACCTTTGGCTAATCAACTTTCAATTCATTTGAGTAGTGCTGTGAGGGTATTTTAACTGATGATGATGATGTAATAAGTTCTGTGAAAGATGATTTAATAGTTGTAAAAGAAACAGATCCTGCATGTATAAGCTATGTGCATTGTTTATTAAATTTCAAAGGCTTTTTAGTATGTCAAGCACATAGGGTAGCACAAATGATGCTATGATTGACAAAATTAAGGAGAAGTGTGAGACAAGTACTTTGTTGAGGGATGGATCTTTTCTTCATATGCGTTGCTGCGTGCATATATTAAATTTGATAGTAAAGGATGGTTTAGAAGTAGTGAAAGATGGGATAGAAAGGGTTCGGGATAGTGTAGCTTATTGGACTACAACTCCTAAAAGGAAGGAAAGATTTGAGGAGACAGCTAAACAATTGAGAATTTCTTGCACTAAAAATTTGTGTTTAGATTGTCCAACGAGATGGAACTCCACGTATAAGATGCTTAGCATTGCTATTTTGTATGAGGATGTATTTAGTAGGTTAAAGCTGAAAGACACTCAATACACTAGTGTTCCAACTAGTTCACAATGGAAATTTGCAAAGAATGTTTGTGAAAGATTGGAAAAGTTCAATAAAATCACTGAACTCATTTCTGGCACTAAGTATCCTACTGCTAATTTATTTTTTCCTGAGATTTGTAAGATCAAATTGGCAATATCTACTTGGATGGTCTCCTCTGATACATTGATTAAAGAAATGGCTAACAAGATGATGCAGAAATTTGATAAATATTGGAGTGTCACCCAGGATGTAATGGGAATTGCTACTATTTTGGATCTTAGATACAAAATGGATTTACTTGAATTCTATTTTGAAAAATTGTATGCACGTGACTCTGTTGAGCAAGGTAAGAAGATCCAACAATTGTGCTATGATTTAATTGCTGATTATCAAATGAAATTCAATCAAGAGACTTGTGGTAACTCATCAATGTCGGAAGCTGGTTGTGAGACTAATGATGGTTTACAAGATTTTGATGCTTTTGTTCAAAGGAGAAAAAGAGCTAGAACATCATTTTATAAAACAGAATTGGATCATTATTTGGGAGAGGATGTCTTACCTCGAAGTCCCGATTTTGATATTCTGTTGTGGTGGAAGTTGAATGGGGTTAAATATCCAACACTTCAAGCAATTGCAAAAGATATATTAGTAATCTATTTCTACGGTAGCTTCTGAATCAGCATTCAGCACTAGTGGAAATATCTTAAGCCCGCATCGTAGCCGACTTCATTGGACAACCTTAGAGGCTTTGATGTGTGCTAGAAGTTGGTTACGGAGTATCGAAAACAATGGTATGTTTTAAATTGTTTTTACATATGCCTGCAAGTATACAAATGGCAAATTGTATACAGAGTAATTTGATGATTTACTGTTGTATTGAATTTCATATTTATAGGTGGTATGAGTTCTCAATTGAATGAGTATACTACTTTACTCAATGAAATAGACCCCGATGATGAAGGTGAGATTTACTATCCATTTATTTATCACCACCTTCCAATTTTATCAACTTTAGTGTTTATCTTTAACATGTATTTTTTATTTTGTAGGTGAAATATTGACTAGTTGTGTCACTTCCCACTTTGAAGAGTGAAGACGTCAAAAGCATTTAGCGAAGACAACATTGATGTGGCTCCTTTTGGGTGTGAAGGAACATGTCGGGGTGTTCGTGACTTCGTGTATAATTGCGCTGTTATGGGCTGTTGAGAACTTGAGAATCTGAGACAATTTCAGATTGATGATTCAACAGAATATGATATACTGAGTTATTTGTTGTTTATTTTAAAATGGTTTATTTGGATGTTCATTTTAACATGGTTTATTTGAATATAATATACTGAGTTATTCGTGTATATTTGTTGTTCATTTTAACATGGTTTATTTGGATGTATTTCTCACTTTTATGGTCCATAATTTAAAATTGCTTTTGAGATTACTGGTTAGGCTTACACAGAAATGTTCTGTTTTCTTTTTATTAGTCAACTATGTAAACCAATAAGTGGCAGAGTTCGGGTTTGGGGCGGGTTTGGGTGTGGGGTGGGTTTGGATTTGGGGGCGGATTCGGGTTTGGGTTTGAGACAGGTAAAAACTAATTTTAAATTTTAAAAAATGAATTCCACTACGGGGACGGGGTTGGGACGGGGATCCCCGAATCCGTTGGGTACGGGGATGGGGATCAATTCTTCATCCCCATTGGGTTTGGAACGGGAAACGGAGATGAATATGGGAATCGGGGATGGGGATGGGGAATGTTAAACCCGTCCCGCCCCGCCCCATTGCCATGTCTAATCCTTAGCCTAGTCAGAAACTCAGTTCCTAGGTTGGGATTGCCCTTTCACTATTGACCCTTGCTACCCACATGTAACTTGGATCGTGTAGACACAAGATTACTCGCCCTTAATAAGAACTCTTTTCGTCGACCACATGTCAGTACTTTCATGATAATATTGCATCGTTCCATTAGCTTCTGTTATACTTTCAATCACGTCAAATATTTGCTTTCATCAACAACATAATAATATGCGTACAAACATATCTCAACACATCATGCATTAAACAACTTAAGCACTTAAACAGGCAACACAATAACATTGTTACTGTTGGGTATTGTACTTCCGATCTTAGTGATTGGTATTACGCAGTTAGTAGATGTTTTATCCTTGATTCTGTTTATGTCCTTTGGTCTTGAGATAGTCGATCTTGAGGAGATCGGATTTGTTCGAGCTTGAGGTGGTCGATCTTTAGATGGCGAGGTTGTACATGCAATAACACTCCGACGCTCAAGTCAGTATTTGAGTGAATAAATTTTAGTTGGAAAGCTTGCTTACCATTAATGAGCATTGAATGATGTATTTATAGAGTTTATGTGGTGCTTGTCTTGATGGATTTGGACCGTCCGATCTTGCGTAATGATCAAGGCCATTGATGAATGGATTTGCTTTCTTGAATGGGCCTCTAAGTAATTGGGCCTTGGGGGTGTAAATATCAGATACTATTACCATAACAATGGCCCCCCAAGTCTGGTCGCCTGAGGTGATCTTGACTTGATGAGATGGTGCGACCTTGTGCTGTTTTAGACCTTCTGATTGGGAGTTCCCTTAGCCCTGAGCTGATGTCGATAATGAAAATCTTGGTCTGATGATCAATATTGCCGAGTTTCTGTGGTGAAAAATTGTCGAGCTTCTGGGCGAGGAAGGCAACGCAAGTTGCCGAGCTTCTTGGTGGAGAAGGCAACGCTTTGGAATCAATGCCGCTTTGGAATCAGTGCCTGGTTTTGATGTTTCTGACATGGCGTGCGTTAATTGGCGGCGCAGGATGGTGACGTTTTGTCTTCTAGCGTGCGAACCAATGGACTCTGATTGGGCGTGACGTTTCGACTTCCCGGCCCAAGCCCATTAATTTTGCCTCACTATAAATAAAGGGTCACACCCTTTCATTTGTTGCTTGGCTTTATCTGTTTTTTGATTTGTGGGTCTTTGAGAGCTCCCGAGCTTCCTTTTCGAGAGAAACAAATTCGGAGAGCTTTGAAGAATTTTAAGGTCGGTTTTTGTAGATTGGCAACTGCAATCTTTCCAAAAACGATCAATTTTGCAGCTCCATTTCGAGGTTAGTTTCTTGTTATTTGTTTTTCTATTCCTTTTGTTTGTGTCTGGACCTCCCCCAGTCATTTATGAACTCAGAATGGGGGTCGTCAGGTCGGGTTCCGACTTGCTCACGAACCCATTTTCGATCTTAACCCTGCATTTCGTCCCCCATTTCTGCAGATTCGTCCTGGCGAGGACAAAACAAACTCGGAGAGACATTACGCAGTATCGTAAGGAGTTTACGAAAGTTATGGCCTCTGGTGGCGAAATTTCTGAAGTTCGTACCGATCCTATTGAAATCGTTGCTCCAGATGTGCAAGAGCATTCTGCTTCTGCCCTTGCGAGTGACAAAGCGGGGGATAATTTTGAGGGTGGAATCTCTTCACTTGAAAATGATGGCAATGAACTGAACAAGGGTGCTGCTGAAGATATGGAGGAGGATCGTTTGGTGGATGTGACGACCTTCACCTCTAAGTCTGATGAGGAAGTCCTACTCGAGGAATCAGAGGGTTCCGAGATCGATCTCGGGACAAGTTCTGACCCTGACGATGGGTTCGGTCAAGGCGACCCTGGAAAGTAAACTGAACTCCGCCCTTCGAGCCAACCGGGTTCTAGTCGAGCTTCTGTTGCTTCTTTTGATGGTTACTCCAGTACTGGTTGTGGGGATTATGATGTACTGGTACAAGAGGTCTCTCAATATGATTGGGTTTCTAGTAGTATTTTGGAGATCGAGTCCTTGTATCGGTATGGTATTAATTTGGAGGCGATCCGTAGGAAGGCTTCTGGGCGCTCGAATCGAGTTTGGAGGATCGAAGGTATGAAGGAAGGAGAGCATGTAGCTTTATGGCCCGGAGAGCTTAAGTTTACCCTGTACCATATGTTGATTAATGAAATGAATATCCGGCCTCCCTTTACCTCTTTTGAGCAAACGGTCTTGGCGACGTTAGATGTAGCGCCTTCCCAATTACATCCAAACGCATGGGCTTTCCTTCGAGCCTATGAGTTAATGTGCATTCATTTGGATAGACCAGTCTCATCTTCGCACTTCTTCCACTTGTTCGAGATTAACCAGAACAGTAGTGAAAACAACTCCGGTCGCGAGCACGTCAGTCTTCGCTCGAGGCGAGGGGCGAAGGTTTTCAAAGCTTATGCGGACTCACTGAGGGGAAATTGAAAAGAGTTGTTCTATTGGGTCAAGCCGGTTACCGATGAAGCAATTGAGAAAGTGGGGAAGCTTAGCAATGATGGTCGGACCTTAGTGTCTACCAAGTTTCCTATTGGTTGGAGTCAGGGCCATTTTGAACTAACCACCAATTCTTTTTCCGTAGGTGAGGATCGACTAAGTGCCGCCGATCTTCTTACCAAGAGAATCCTGATATTTATTTCTGAGAGCATTCCGTTTTCAAAACATAAGTATCGAGGTATCCCTGCGGCTAAGATAGTTCAGGCCGAAAAACGAAAACGAGTGCAGCAAGTTTTAGGTAGTTCGCCTTTCTGGGGTCAATTTTTGTGTATTTGATTTTGATTGTAAGTTGCATAACCCAGTTTTCTTTATTTTTTTTAGATACTATGGCGCCAAGGAGGCTTGCTGCGATGAAGGCACTGGCAATAAAGACTGTCGACATTCCGGTCGATGTTGAAGAAGGGGATGTTCCTATTCCAACGTCTCCCCAAAATGAGATCGCAGTCGAGTATGCTATTCCTGCTTCTCCGATTAACATTGTCACACAGGAGGATCTGGCTCAGGATAGGGTCGATCTTGTCCCAAATTCTCCTTCCCCTGTTACTCACCAGGCTGAGGCAAGTATTTCTGAGAAAAGGGTGCGAGGTGAGGCTGGGGGTGAGCCAAGGCCGACAAAAAAGAGCAAGCCCTCGAGGAGACCGAAGCACAAAGATAAGGTCGTTCCGTTGGAGGAAATTTTTTTGGAACAAACTTATGCTCAATGGCGGGCGGACCATGTTGGAGCCTCGGCCCAGATCTTTGTGAATTTGGCAGAGGCTCATAAGATCGAAAAGCAAAAATTCAAGCAGAGAGCTGAAGGTATGTGTTTCCTAACATTGTTTTATTCTCGCTGATTCGCTTTGATCTTTCACTTGGTTTTGATACCTTTTTTATTGTACTTCTTTGCAGAAAAATTGGAGCTCGAAAAATTAAAGAGGGCCAAGCTTGTGGAGGATATGTCTTTGAAATCGAAAGAGCTGGCCCGTGTTAGGCAAGAGCTTCAAACTTGGAAGGAAAAGCAGGGGGAAACGGCACGCCGGGCCGAGGAAGTGATACGTCGGGCCGAGGTTGCAGAGGCTCGAGTGAAGGAGCTTGAAGTACTTGTGGAAAAACTGGAGGGGTCAGTGGCCGAGGCTAAAGGACAAATCAGGCATTTAGAGGATCGGATCGTTGTTTTGGAAGATGATTTGAAAAGGGCCTCAGAGGCAGGGGCTGGTACCAGTATGGATTGATGCTCGGAACGCCAAACTTTTAGCAGCTCTTCAGCAAAGTAGGAAAAATGCTAAAGAGGCTGCAAGAATCACAAATGAAGCCACGAAGGAAGCCAGGGAGGCCGCCAAATCTGCAATCGAGCTATACAAGGAAGGTTTTGAGTGTGCCCTTCAGCAAGTTGCCCTGGTTAATCCTTCTCTTTGCTTAGATCGGGCGCTGATTAATGTCGACCATGAGGTTGATGGGAATCAGATTGTTAGGAGCGATGCTCAGACGGAGGAGAAAACCGTGGTTTTTCTGACATCAGATGCTTGTTGATTTCGAGTTTATTTTGCAGAAGTTCTGGGTGTATACTTTTATCCGTGTAGGTTTTGCATAGATTCAGAACTTCAACATGTATTTTAATCTGAGATGTTTTGTAATTTTTAAAACCTGACTGCAATCGATAGTTACGAGCTTTATGAATGCTTTTTTAATTCTGCATGTCATGTACGTCGTTTCGTAAAGATTATTTTTGGAACTCGTTACGAGCTTTATGAATGCTTTTTTAATTCTGCATGTCATGTAAGGTGTAAGAACGTCGGTAAATGAGGAACTCGATTTACCGGGTTCGAGCCTATAGGACAGTTTACCAGGACTCGGCCCAGATTTAACTCGCCCTGTAGGGTTATCGGCAGCTGTGGCCGATGGTCGTTCTTAGGATGTTTCAATCCTTGAAGACCTGGTCTCTTTGAGATAGTTTACTGAGACTCGGCTCGGATTTAACTGTTTCTCAAAGAGTTTGCGACCTTGGGTGGTTGCTCGGGGAGATCATCTAAGATCGGTCCCAGTTGCTTCCGCAGAGGGAAATTTGGTCCGTACATTCTGTTTGATGAAATCAAGAATGTGTGGAAATTTGGTAAGAACCTTGACAAGCTCGACGAAATTTTCGTGAAAACACTTGAAAGGTTACATTCTTCATTATAAATAACTCGCTTTGTGTTTACATAAAGTCGGAGTACATTACAGTGTCCTTTATGTGAAACGTACACGATTCCTTTTTCTAAAGATAATAACTCTTCAACTTCATTGCGTTCCAAGTTCTTTCAATCTTTTTTCCTTGAAGGGTCTCCAATTTAAAAGCTCCTTTACCGGTTTTAGACAAAATTCGGTAGGGGCCTTCCCAGTTCGGTGCGAGTTTTCCTTGGGAAGCATTTTTCTGACCGACGTCAGCTCTTCTGAGTACTAGATCACCGGGATCGAAATCTCTGTGAACGACTTTGGCGTTGTACCTGGTTGCTACTCCTTGTTTGATGATTGCTTCTCGAAGCGAAGCTCGACCTCGGATTTCATCGATGAGGTCGAGTTCTTTTCTTAAAGCTTGGCCGTTATTGCTTTGAGTTTTAGGATTTGCCGTTCTCCAGCTAAGTTCGCCAATCTCGACAGGAATGACCGCCTCGCTGCCGTAAGAGAGCCTAAAAGGCGCTTCTCCAGTGGAGCTTTGGGGGGTGGTCCTATATCCCCAGAGGACATAAGGTAACTCTTCTACCCAGTTTCCTTTAGCATCGTCATGACGTCGCTTCAGTCCGTTCAGTATTACTTTGTTTGCCGCCTCTGCTTGCCCGTTGGTTTGAGGGTGTTCTACAGAAGTAAAATGGTGTTTGATTTTTAGCTCGAACATTAGCTTTCGAAATCCTGCATCTGTGAATTGAGTTCTGTTATCAGTTACTACCACCTCGGGGATCCCGAACCTGCTCATAATGTTTTTCCTGAAGAATTTCATGCAGTTTTTTGCAGTGATGGTAGCCAAAGGTTCCGCTTCTATCCATTTGCTGAAGTAGTCGACGGCGACGATCAAGAATTTGACCTGTCCCGGATCTTTTGAGAATGGTCCAAGTAGGTCTATTCCCCACCATGCGAAGGGCCATGTGGAGGATAAGCTCGTGAGATCTGTGGGGGGGGGGGGGGGGGGCTATGTGGACGTTGGCGTGGATTTGACATTTTTTACATCTCTTCACATAATCACTAGCATCGCCTGCCATGGTCAGCCAGTAATATCCAGCTCGAAGAGCTTTTCGAGCTAAAGACCGAGCTCCCTGTGTTGGCCGCAGATTCCCTCGTGAATTTCTGTCAAGACATAGGCTGCTTCCTCTCCCTCGATGCATTTTATCAACGGGGAAGAAATGCTTCTTCTGTATAGCGTTCCATCGATGACTGAAAAGGCTGAAGCCCTTCTCC
Organism: Astragalus membranaceus; assembly: GCA_039519185.1. Taxonomy (NCBI): domain Eukaryota; kingdom Viridiplantae; phylum Streptophyta; class Magnoliopsida; order Fabales; family Fabaceae; genus Astragalus; species Astragalus membranaceus. Next base: position 170,387,603 of record CM076848.1, on the reverse strand, counting down.
TGACGTATTTAGCATCGTTTGCGTCTGGGGGTTCTGCTCTTGTAACGATGTATTCCAAGATTGGAGTGATCCAGCTGTTAGTTTCTTCGAGCATGCAGATGGTCGAGATAAAAAGAGGCTCGAGAGACACACTGGGTTTGTGGAGTGTTTCTTGGATGGTTGTTCTCTGGCTTCCTGGGGTTTTAGTGCTTGCGAGCTTGGCGAGGATGTCAGCTCGTTGGTCCTCCGTTCTTGGCACATGAATTACCTCGTTTGCTTCAAATTTAGCTAATAGTGCTTGCACCCGAAGTAGGTATTTTTGCAAGATCGATTCTTTCGTCTCGTATTGGTTTCTGATTTGGGAGACCACCAATAGAGAGTCGGTGTGTAATTTTACCCGCGGAACTCGGAGGTCAATTGCCAGGCGTAGTCCGGCGATGCAAGCCTCGTAACTACTTGATTGTTCGATGTTGGGAAGCTGAAAGTTAGGGAAACTTCAATGATGATCCCCGTTGGGCTTTCTAACATGATTCCAGCGCCACTTCCCTTTGGGTTAGAGGATCCATCGACATATAGGATCCATACATCGGATTCGATGTTAGCAGGGGTCATTTCAGCCATGAAGTCCGCCAAAACTTGTGCCTTTAGTGTTGTTCGAGCTTCATATTTAATTCTGAATTCTGATAGTTCCACGGCCCATTTAACCATTCTCCCTGCAAGATCGGGTCTATGGAGTATTTGTCTGATGGGGTAGTTAGTCCGGACGACCACCTGGTGAGTGACGAAATAAGCTCGAAAACGTCGAGCTGCGATGATGAGAGTCAGGGCGATCTTCTCGACCTTCTGATAACGATTCTCAGCTCCGTGTAGAGCTTTGCTTGCGAAGTAGACTGGGCTCTGTCCGGTTTCTAGCTCGCGCACCAGAACGGCAGCTAAAGCTTCTTCCGAGACTGCCAGGTATAGATACAGGGTTTCACCCTCGTTTGGCCGAGTTAAGATCGGAGGCTCGGAAAGAGCTTTCTTTAGTTGTTTTAAGGTCTCATCTTGTTCAGGCGTCCACTCGAAATCCTTTTCTTCTTTTTTGAGAAGTTTGAACAATGGAAGAGATTTGAATGCTGCATTAGATATGAAACGAGATAGGGCGGCTATCATGCCATTGAGCTTCTACACCTCTTCCTTGGTTGTCGGAGTTCGCATTTCTGTTACGGATCGACACTTATCAGGGTTTGCCTCGATTCCTCTTTCTGTTAAGTAAAAACCCAAAAATTTCCCTGCTCGAACTCCGAATGTGAATTTCTCCGGGTTCAATCTCATTCTATTTTTCCGAACCTCGTAGAAAATTGTTCTTAGGTCGTTTATATGCTCTTTGTCATTCCTGCTTTTGGCAATCATATCGTCGAGGTAGACTTCTACGCTCTTGCCGATCTACTTTTGGAACACTTTGTTCATCATTCTTCGATAAGTCGCTCCTGCGTTTTTCAACCCAAACGGCGCCAATGTTCGGTACTGTGTTTCCAATCTTAGTGATTGGTATTACGCAGTTAGTAGATGTTTTATCCTTGATTCTGTGTATGTCCTTTGGTCTTGAGATAGTCGATCTTGAGGAGATCGGATTTGTTCGAGCTTGAGGTGGTCGATCTTGAGATGGCGAGGTTGTACCTGCAATAACACTCCGACGCTCAAGTCAGTATTTGAGTGAATAAGTTTTAGTTGTAAAGCTTGCTTACCATTAATGAGCATTGAATGCTGTATTTATAGAGTTTATGTGGTGCTTGTCTTGATGGATTTGGACCGTCCGATCTTGCGTAATGATCTAGGTCATTGATGAATGGATTTTGCTTTCTTGAATGGGCCTCTAAGTAATTGGGCCTTGGGGGTGTAAATATCACATACTATTACCATAACAGTTACAAATATTAAATTTGTTGGGAAAGTCAATTGAAATTTCCAAGAAAAGCGAAAGAAGTAGAAATTTAAGAGGTATATTTTTTAAGGTGGATGAATGTATGTAAAGTTTTGGAAATTTAAGTCAATTATTGTCCGCTATCTTACATACATGAATGAAAGCTATGTTCCCTTCTATAAATAGAGAGATTTGTGAAAAGATGAGACATCCCCATACCCTTTGGGTGATCATTATATGGAGAGGTGAGAGATCCCCGTTTAGAGAGGTTAATTAAGTATTCCTTCTTTCACCTCAGGCGCTTTTCTTCCTTTTTTTGTATTTCTTTTTCTTGTGGTACTACCATTTTTCTACCCATCTTGTTGCTTATACAGAATCTGAACAATCCTATGATAAAACTTAGTTTCGAGTATGATTATGGTGGCTTTACAATAAGATAATATTTTTTATGAAATTTAACATACGATCATCTTAACATGTGTTTCACTCAAAATTTCCAATCCAATAATTTATGAAAGTTATGAACTGAAACCCTCCCAATACCTTTTTTTTAAAAAAATGAATCTTAAAATGACGTGGGTATGTAAGTTTCATCAAAATAGTTGTCATTTAGTAAAATTACAAGAGTTCAAGCACTACCAAAATTAATTATTTCTTATAAGTTGGCTTCCATTGTTGTTGGCCTTTATAGGTAACTATTGTAATTGCTACTTCATTGTTTTTTGACAATTAGTTTATTGTTGTTAGCCTTTTTAATGGATACCTTTATTATTGGTATATATACTATTTTATTCTATATTAGAGCTTTTTTAGTGGATGTATTCCTTATTTTTCAATTGCCAATGCTCTGAATGCCTAGTAGTAAAAAAAATTTAGACACGTGCAACTATAGCTAAACAAGCCTAAAACCGTGGCTAAATCTATGTCTCCACGGTTACCTTTTAGCGTGGCAAACTGCTCATTAAACCGTGGCTAAATTTTTGCGACACCATGTCCTTCCACAGTCACCATAACTATGGCTAATTATATTTTGACACCTATTAGTTTTTAAGATAGAAAGTTTCAGTTGAATCTCTTTTATTTTTATCTCTCCCTTTTTAATTCTCTCTCCTCTCATTTAATTTCTTTTGAATTTCATTATATGAATTAATTATTTTGTATATTTTATCTTTATAATGTCTTTGTTTCACTACCAGAAAAATTATTTTATCTTTACACCAGTCCCTCACTATTAGTCAGGGATTTAGTCACGGATATTAGGATTTGTATCAACTTTTAATGAGTTCACATTTGTGATGACTTTAGTGATGGAAGATATCCCTCTCTAAAGTTTCCGTCACAAAATAAGTGAAAAAATTTTAAGGACGAATTTGGAGAGAAAAAGTTTTCCTCACAAAAACTGGGCGTCACTAAATCCCCCACAAAAAGATATTTGTTAAGTGTTCCTCGATTAGTTCGTCACAAAAGAAACTTCTCCAATTTTTTATTCCCTCCTGTGTTTCTATTCCCGCCTCCATTCTTTTCACTCCCTCCCAAATCAAAACCCTAACATTTCATGTTACTTTTCCATATCTTCTCGTGCCAGCTTCCTGTCATCTCGTGATGCCATTGTCCCTCTCATCCTCCTTCTTCACCCCTCTCTCTCTCCCTCTCTCTCTCTCTCTCCCTCTCTCTCTCTCTCTCTCTAATTTATTGCACCATTGTGTCTATATTCGCATCTCTCTCCCTAGTTTGTGGTCGCTCAACTATAATGGTCTCTCAACTCCGATTAATGAACACTCCATTGGCTCTCCCGGGTTCGTCCCGCTCTCTCTGCTCTCTGTTCTCCCTGCTCACTCTTGCTCTAATTACAATATTGACTATTATTTGATTCTCAAAAGGTAGTTACTAGAAGATTTTATTGAAGCGGGTTTTGCAGGTTACGAAGACTTGACGATGGTTTCAAAGACCCAAACAAAGGTAGAATCACAACCTCTATGTGATTTCTACTTTGTTTTCTTCCTTAGAGTACAAACCCTAATTTGTACTTTCGTTTCTGTCACTGCATGTACATTGTGATTGTTCTTGATGAACAATCACTTACCAATCCTGCTGAGAGCTTTGAAGCAAGCCTGTGTGGTTCTCCTCTCCCAACAGAGTTTTTGCTGTAACGCCCAAATATTTAATTAAATATTTAGGTATCCAATTATTTATTTATTTATTTATTTTAGTTGGTGTAATTATATTAGCATTTGACTAAGAGGTGTATAATCGAATGTTAGGGGATGGTGCTAGTGATCGGGCTTAAGCTGGAGGAAAGCCCGTGATCCAAGAGCCCACTAGCTAGGCGCATAGGTGAAGCGCCTAGGCTAGGGTTTGGATCATTGTTGCAAATTGGTGTGAGAAAAGAGAGAGAGGGTCGCGAATAAAGAGAGGAGAAGAGAAGGAGAATTCGGCGCACCCAAGGGAGAAGGAGAAGAGGAATTCGCGAATTCAAGGAGAAGAAGGAAGCTGTGTTGCTGAGGTTACTGTTGGTGACTTGATCAAGAGGATTAGTGCTCTCCTACTATAAGGTAAGGGCGGGGTTCTTCCTTATAATGGGGTTTCATGATGGGGTTATGTGGGGATAGGTTCTATAATACCCTTTGATTGATTTTGATGTTTGATTTGGTGTTAGTTGAATTATAACTAGGTTGAATTGAAATTTGGCATTGTTGGTGATTGTTGTGACTCTAAAAATTGGTGTTCATTGTTGTTATTACTAAGTGCATGCTAGGTGTTCGATTTATTGTTGTTTGGTGTGATGATTGACAATTCATGGTGATTGGCATTGGTGATTAAGGATTGGTGATTTAAATTGGCGAAATAACGAAAATATTGACCCCTAGGGCGCCATGGGCGCCATTGTCCAAGATGCTGTTTTTGGGGCCCTAGTGCTGGGCGCCATCCCTGGAATGTTGTGGTGCTGTTTTTGGCGCCCTGTGCCTGGGCGCCATGTCTGGCTCTGTTGCCTTGATGTTCTATTGCTGTTTCTGGAGCCCTGTGCATGGGCGCCGTGTCTGGTGGGTGTGTGCGTGTGCCAGTGTGTGTGTGTGTGTGTAGCTGTGTCTTGGCGCAGGGGCGCCATGGGCGCCTGTTCCTGAGTTGTGTTGCGCGCTGTCTTGGCGCAGGGGCGCCATGGGCGCCACATCCTAGGTGTGTTGCGTTTTCTGTGTGTTGCTGTTTTAGGCGCCCAGTGCCTGGGCGCCGTGTCTGGGCGTGTTTCCTGTGCCATGTTGTGTTCCGGTTGTGTTCCATGCTGTTGGGCGCCAAGGGCGCCAAATCCTGCAGTGTTGCCTGCTGGGCGCCTCCCTGGGCGCCATATCCTGCCATGTTGCGTTTTGTGTTGCCTGGGCGCCAAGGGCGCCAGTTTCTGTTGCTGACCAGTTTCCAGCATGTTGCCTGCTAGGCGCCCAGTGCCTGGGAGCCATTTTAAGGATGTCTCTCAATTTTTCCCCGGTTTTGTTTTTGACATATCTTTTGACTCGGGAGTCCGATTTAGACGTTTCAAAATGTTTTGGAAAGCTTATTCAGAGGCCTTGCTGAATATTCTATTTTGAGGCAAAGTGGTCCATTTTTCTGGAAAATTGTTAACCGTTGGTGTAGTCGTTAAATGGTGATGTTTTAAAAAAGAAAGTTGTCATGTCTCAAATATTCTGGAAAAATTGTCGTGGTCCCAAATGTTTTGGAAAATTGTCGCTTATCTCCGGTGTTGGGAAAAATCCTCGCGTCTCAAATGTTTTGGAAATTGTTGTCCTCTTGGTGTCTTGGTGCGGTTTGAGCTAGGTGTGATGGCTCAAACTTTGGTGTTGTTGGAACTCGGTGTGAAGGTTCCAAATCTTGGTGTTCCGTTGTGTCGGGTAGTTTGGTGTTTCGGTGTCGTTGGGCTAGGTGTGAAAGCTCAACTTTGGTGATATTCGGTGGTTAATTTTGGTGTGTCATATTGTGACTAATTTATGGTGATTGTCTGTGTGCATTCATGGTGTCGCATACAGCATATGCATTTATTTTGGTGAAGGCCTTTGGTCTTGGAGCTGGGTGTGAAAGCTCAATTTTTCTAAAACTAGTGAGCCGAGTGTGAAAGCTCAATTTTTGATGAATTGGTGAGCCGGGTGTGAAAGCTCTCAATTTTGGTGACGCCTCTATTTACAGGCAAAATTTTGGTGATTTGGTACCACATGCATATGCCCGTTGGTGTGGGTTGCATTCATGCATTATCATGACATTTGGTGACTGATTGGGGTGTTCATAGTTGATGTGTGTTTATAATTCGATGTGTGTAGTAGAGTGGTAGATATAGTTGTCATATTCTAGCACATTTCCTATCATTTTACGCTATTATATTGAAGATATCTCACCCATTCTGTTTGAATGTTACCCCTATGCGGTAACGTGCAGGTGATTGCGAGTGAAGGCCTAGGTATCTTCGCTAGTCCGAGTCGGTGTCCTTGCTTTGATATGTAACACTCAAGGGGGGATAAACGTTAGACTTTGACTGTTACATTTTATTTGTTTGGAGTCCATTCAGGACGTTAAGACTTTATTGTTTTGAATCTTATTTCTATTTCCGCTGCGTGGTGATGCATTTTTGACGATATGGTTAATTAAACTGGTGTTATGGGCTTCGACCCTTTTTGACAAAGTGATTATATATCGCATGTGACGTTTTGAGTTATTGATGAATGTGTGACATCTCTTTTCGAAGTATGAAATAATTTTTTGTAACTCTGATTTTATTAAATAATTATCGGGTAGAAAATGGGTGTTACATTTGCCACACCCAAGATTCGAACCTAAGACCTTGAGGTGGGATCCAAGTCCAGTTACCACTCGGACCAACCCTTGTTGGTCGACCAACCCTTTTACGCGATTAGTGATCTATTTTAAATTTAAAAACTTTATAAACCCGTGCATTTAAACGTAGGTATAAGATACTCTCACCAAAATTCAATTAAAAGAGCACATTTTTTTTTCAGTAGATTTAATTTTTTTGATTGTATCTAAAATGAAAAATATATTTACTAAACTACGTCTAATATAATGATTTCCTCCAGACAACCTTAATTAATAAAAAGTTATTTTTGAAAAAATAAAATAAAATTAGAATATATTACTTCCCAATTAATTATAAGTTTTTTTAGAAGTTTTAGGATAAAAGGATGGTGTTCCAATCCAAAGAACCATATTTACCTCATTTCAAAAACACTAGTGAGAATTTGAATTTAAAACCTCTCCTTAGGGTTACAATTAATTATAAGTTCACTAAGTCTAGCTTTTTTCTCCCAAGTAAGGGTGTCCGAAGTTGGAAGTAGTACTAGGGTGCTTCTAGGGTGAGAGAGTAAATCAAATCTCTCACCAGTGAAATACTAAAATTGACCGTTAGATATTGTTTAAAATACTATGAATGGTTAAGATTGAATCAACCAATATTAAATCTCAATAATTGATGAATTTTTATACTACATCCAACAGTCAATTTTAGTGTTTCACCGGTGAAAGATTTAATTTGCTTTTTCACCTTAGAAACACCCATTGTACTATACTATAAGTCTATAACATGTAATTTTGGGAAACAAAATCCTATGCATTAAAGTTGAGCAAAATGTCAAAAAAAATTGAGCAACACTTCCTGCATTTTTACACTATCATTTAGGGATTTTTTGTAATTTAATACATAAAATTTCTCTCCATTCTTTCTCTTATACCAACTTTTTATATATTCACCAAAAAATAAACACCAATTTTTTATACTAAATTTTCCCGTTTCTTTTGTGCCGCACCACTAATGAAAGCCAACCCACTAAACCTAAAAAAATTGAATATGAATATTTGGGACCAATGATAAAGTAAAAGACACATTGTTATGGCTTGGTTTTTATCATGCACTGTCATAAACACGTCACATACCTATGGGACAAGAAAAGGTGGCAAGAGAGAGAAAGAAAGAGCAAGTTGAGTTGAGAGAGAAAGAAAGAAAGAGAAACCCACTTGGACAAATTTGAGTTGAAAGAAATGTTTGGTACGCGTCTCTTACAACTACAAGGTCCATATTTCATTCCCATTACCCACCTCACAACACAATACCTCTTCTTCATATCCTTCTTTCCTCTCTCTTTTCTTTCTCCTTCATTTCCTTCCTCTCTCAAAACCAAAAACCAACCTCTATCTTTTATATTCTTTATAGAATTATTTTTATTATGGCTCAAAAAACAGAGAAAGAAGAAACCGAATTCAAGGTTCCTGAAACAATAACTCTTTGCATCAATAACTGTGGTGTAATCGGAAACCCTGCAACAAACAACATGTGTCAAAATTGCTTCACCGCTTCAACCGCCACAACTTCCTCTGCCGGAATCTGTCCTCCGATTTCCAGATCTAACACCGTCGTCGCTGTTTCCGTTCGTTCTCCGAAGAGATCTTTTCCTGAAGAAGAAACATCGCAAGCAGCAGATCCTCCTTCGTCTGATCAAACAACGCCGTCAGAAGCGAAACGTGTTGTTAATCGTTGCTCCGGTTGTCGACGGAAGGTTGGACTCACCGGATTCCGTTGCCGTTGTGGTCAACTCTTCTGCGGTGAACATCGGTACTCCGATCGTCATGATTGTACCTTCGATTATAAAGCCGCTGGAAGAGAAGCTATCGCTAGAGAAAATCCAGTTGTCAGAGCCGCGAAGATCGTTAAAGTCTGAACCCGAAAACCGGAAAGAATACCGTTGACCCGTTTCATCGTGAGATCGGGTTCGGTTCGGGTCACATGTGTTTATGGTTACACGTGTTTATTTCGTTTTCCAGATTTTTTTTATATTTTTAGAAAAACCATTAGGACAGTTTTAATTTTAAGAGAGGTTGTGTGTAACATTTAGATTTAGAGAGAGAGAGAGAGAGAGGGATTGTTCTTACCAAAGAAAAATATGATGAATCTGAATTCCTATGTGTTCGATCAAGCTTTGATTGATCATTTCATTTTTTCTTCTTCTAATTTTTATGTCTTTTTTATTTTTTTTTGTTTGAATTCTAAAATGATAAGTTATCGTTATTTATTCTGATAGTTTACGAGGTGTTGATTCGTGTTTATATTAATTTTTGTTATCTTGTGTATTATTTTCTCGTTTTAGTGATGCGATGATGGTTTGAGTTTACAAAATTGATTGCGAGAAAATGGAACGAATTGTGAGGGGGGGGGGGGGGGAGTATATTCGATACGTGAGCGGGGGCATTCTTGTCATTTCGGGTGCACTTTGGAAATGGAATTTTGGGCACAGCGATGATTGAAAGTGGATGGTGGTGGGCCATATGATTTGATGGGTAACGAAATATTGGGCAAATATATCTCAGGGTGAGTTCATGCGCGAGATATCGGCGTGGCGCGGTTTTTTGCTTTTATGACAGTGACTGCTGCATTTTGTGGCCCAATAGTATTTCGCCAGGTGTTTCTTGTGGAAAGGTCTATGACGTGGACAATTTTTGTTTTAATTTTTAAATTTTTTTAATCACCAAAAAAATGTATTTGTATATTTTTTGTGTGGTGTATAATATTACTATATATATGTATGTCAAAAAAAAAATACTATATACAAAAAATAATATTGAGGTTAATTAATGTCTGATTTAATTACCATTTCTTATCGTTCAAAAAAAATTACTTTTTTTTGTCTAGTAATTACCTTTTCTTTACAACAAGATGTGTTTTTTTGGTTACATCACAAGGAGATGTGTTGTCTCAAGCTTTCTCACCTTAATTAAAAAATGAGTAATGTTATTCGGCCAAAATGTTCTAACCAAAAATAGTCAAAAACCAAGTTAGAACACCAATTAACCAAATTTTATACGCCATTAACCAACCTGTTTTTTTACAGTTTTTAGTCAATGGCCTAGAAAACTATGAAAAAATAGGTTGGTTAATGACTTATAAAACTTGGTTAATTGGTGTTGTAAATTGATTTTTGACTATTTTTGGCTGTAAGATTTTGGCTAAATAACATTACTCTTAAAAAAAACAAGAATTTCGTTGTTTAAAGCAAAGAAAGATTATCAATTTACTTTATAATAAATTATTCGAATTAATTTGAAATGTTTAAATAGTTTTTTTAAACAATTTAATATTTTTTTGTATATATGTGTTTATTCTAATATATTCTTGTGATGTTAATGAAAGTTGGTTCAGTTGGTAAGGAGTTGCTAAGTGCTCAAAGAGCCGTGATGCCTATCCTGACCCTACCCTGGTGAGTCCTCAGAGCCTAATTGACCTAAACTTTTTTTATTCAAAAAAAATCTTGTGATTAAATTTATTATGATACTAAATTTTTTTATTAGAAAGTGTGATCTTAAAACAATAATTTTTTAAAGTTTATGAAAATTATGCATGCATGATGCGTTATTCTGCTATGTATGTCTTGACCTATTAAAATAAAATAGTAAAAAACTTAGAAAACAGAAAAAAGGGAAGAAAAAATGTTGAGAAAGAGAGAAAAACATTAGCTCAATGTTCCTTTGAGGTTATAGCTAGCTAGGTTATTAGGGAAATACTTACAAATCCTTTTGAAATTGATTGACTACTGGAAAACACACGTGTGGAATTGCATTATTTGCATGAGTGGAAGACCCAAGTGGGGTAGCTTGGAACATAAGCCTAATATTGGAAAGAAAAAATTAAAATTTATGTTTGACTCAAAGTCCTAATGTCTTGACCCAATTAGCCATTCTATGCACTAGGTTCCTAGTTCCAGCAGGTTAGTTAAATTGTGGAAGACATTGTCATTTGATACCATCATGTAACTATGTGAACTATGCAGTTGAGACAAGGAATTCACAGATTGAGGTTTTTGCTTTGTCTAGTTTTCTTTGATAAGTTGGAAATTTCTTAAGTTTATACATTTTTAATAGCTTATCTAATTAGTAGTTCATTTCACTTTTTATTCTATTTTGCCACTTTTTTTATTTTCTTTTTTCTTTTTTTGGTGGAGTTGTGAAGAATTTAATGCAAAATAGCAAGGATATAAGACTCCCTAGTGTTAAAGATCTCACCCATAGTTCATGTGGTTGAAATACTCTCTAGTTATTGAGGAGTTCCAATAGGAGAGAGAAAACTCAATCAATAAAATAATAATATTTTATAAATAATAATGTTTTATTTATTGAGTCTTTCTCTCTCTTATTGAAACTGTCCAATAATTGGAGAGGACCCACACTCGTTCGTATGACAAGAATTGAAGAGTAAATTCGATTGGAGGAAAAGAATTACAACGCCACAAGCAATTATCATTATGACCGTAACTCATGCTCCAGCATTTGAAAAGTCGCCAGTTCATTAAGACCCCCAGTAATTGTTATTATGGTGGTATCATGCTACTTTTTGTAAAAATTTATTAAAACTTCATATTTTTAGTGGATGTTTTTAGGGGATCAAATGAGTTTTTAATGGTAGTTTATTGAGATTAAATTAGGCTTTTAAAGGGGTTGTTCCCCTCAGGGTTGGGACACGAGAGTGATACGTACATTTATGCCTAGTGTTCAATTAGAACATATGGGCGAATGGATATGGATAGAATATACAGAGGCAAGACTACTACTACATGTCATAAAATGGGAGTTTAATTATTTGCAATCATCCTCAAGGCGCACACTCTAGGATCAAAACCTAATCTATCACGAGTTTAACTCCTAGATGCATGTTGGCCAAATCTTTCTGAATCAAATATACAAGTTTTTTTTTTGTTATCACATTATTGGTTTGCAGTATCCACCTGTTTTGCTGTCTAATCTATGTTGGGGAAGTTGACTGGTCACGTGTATCGGGACTCTAGTTTGTGTGGTTCCCCTCTTCTAATAGAGTTTCTGCCATACGTAAGACTTAAACTTAAGACTTTAAAGTGAGATCTAAACCCAATTATCGCTCGAACCAACCATTATCGTTAATCATCAAATATACAAGTTATCACTTCATTTGCTTTAAAATCAACTAAATGTGAATCAAATGGTCTAACCCGTGTATTTTTTTTTTGACAATACCAAATCCATAGTTTTTTTTTAATATTTTACCTAAGACTTCAAAATGCAAAAAATATTAGATTAGGCCTTTCAGAATATTCAAATACGGCAACTCGCAAGTTGCTTCTTGCTAACTCTTTTATAACTTGACTAAAAAAATTCTTCTTACAATACAAAGGATGCTTTTGCGTTAAACACACGCTTCTCTTTTTAAAATTACCATTTATTTTTTTTGATAAGCAAAATTAGGAGGGTGGGGGCAGGGGCGGATCTACGTGGAGCTGAGGGTGTGCAGTGACACACTCTCAAGTTTTAAATTTTTTATATATAACCCCTAATTTTATTTATTTTGACCCCTATTTTTTTAATTGCACATCCTTACTTAACTACTTGCACCACTCTACACCACTGTTGCACTCTGCTCATGGAAGCATGAATGAATATTTGCTATTTTTCTTCTGTAACTTTTCTATAAGATGAAGCTTTTTCACGATGAAGAAGAAGAACTAAACAATATTATTATTTTATCCATTACATAAACAATAAAAAATTGGATAACGTGAAGTTGTGAACCTCTCTAAGTTTAAATAAAAAAAATGTACATGACATGACATAATAGGCTGATAGCACACTGCATACAGCAGAGTGGTGCAGTTTGAAATAAGGAAAGTTGGAAATAATGTGTAATATCCAGACAGTTTCGGGTACTGCTAGGTGTGTACATATTATGAAAAAAAAGACCAATGGTGTACATAATCTGTACACCGTTGGTACGAAAAAGATTATGTAACTTAAATGACCGACTTGTTACAATTAAATAACTTAAATTATTTAAGTGGTACGGAAAAAACTTAAAAGACCAACTTGTTAGAATTAAATAACTTAAAGGACCCGTGGTGTAATTTTGCCGTTTTTTATACAAAAAAAATTGTCTAGTTGCTTATATTGAGAAAAAAAAGTGTTTATTTTGAAACATTGATCATTCGACGATTTCAAAATATGAATTCGCATAGATGGCCAATACAAATAGGGTTAAATATGTTTTTAGTCCCTATCATGTAGTCTTTTTTGTTTTTAGTCCCTCTAAATTTTTTAAGCACTTTTGGTTTTCACATTATTTTTCGTTAGAATTTTTGGTCTCTACTATGTTAGTCTCCACTAACAAAGCTCAAGTGTCGTTGCTAATGTGTCAATTTTTGATGCGCTATATTTTTGTGGACCAAAAACATATTTAACGCTATATTTATTATGTCTATATTATAATTTAAAATTTTATTAAATTAAATAGCTGACCACCCTGGGTCAGGGTCCTAGATACGCCACTGGGTGGGGGAACTCCTTCGGCATTCCTTAGCTCGTCAACCGAGCTACATACTTGGATAAAAAAAATTACCATTTATTAAAAATAGTATGCAACGAAGGGATGTTTCACATTTAATAGTGAATTTATTAATTTTTACTTCCATATAAAATGAAATTTTACCACTAAGTACTATCCAATTAATTCTTTTCATTTAACTGCAGTAGATCTCAACTAATATAAACTAGTACCGAATATCATAAGTATGGGGATTAATTTACACGGTCTAACGTCACACTTTACACAATTTGTCACGAAACTAATTTTCTTTTTCACCAACTCGATTATGTAGGAACAAACTTCGTGTATTTGAACAATTAAATTTTTTTCCATATCCTAAAGTATTCTAAAATACACTGTCTAGCGTCACACTTTACAGAATCTGCCACGAAATTAATTTTCCTTTTCACCAAATTTCGCGTATTTAAATAATTTAAATAAATTTTTTCTAGACCCGAAAGTATTTAAAAAATATAAAAATATAAAGAAAACAAAAAAAGGAAAGATGAAAAAAGGTAAAAGAAACAAAAATAAAAAAATGGAAAAAAAAGAGGAAAACTTGGCGGGAGACTTGGCGCCAAGACTCCCCTCCATTTATATTTTAGGATAAAATATATATTATTATTTTATTTGTTAAGTTTTTCTCTTTCCTATTAAAATTGTCCAAGTAATTGGAGAGAATATCGACCAATATGATAAGCACATCCATATGGATTTAGATCCTCTCTATTTACTGGACAGTTCCAGTAAGAGAGATAGACTCATAAAATAAAATAATATTATTTTAAAAATAATATTATCTTATTTGATGTGTCTATCTCTCTTTTACTGGAACTGTCCGGTAACCGAAGAGAATATGATATGATAAGCACATGACATAAGTGTTGGATCTATGCAGACAACAAGTGGAAGAAATTGACGTTTTATCAAGAGAATGAACGGTGTAGATGTAAAAGAAAAGGTCGTAGATCTCACGTGCAATCATTGAATTGGAACTTGCAGCTTCGGGTTCGTAAGTTTATCAATTGGAAAAAGTAATAAGCTACTTGATGAATGGAAGGAAGCCATTTGCTTCCCAACTTGCTTTACGTAACGCACATTGGTGGGACGGTGGTGGGTGGGTGTTATGTTTTGCTTTGGATTTTTTTTTACTAAATATTTTACTTTTTTTATTGACTAAACTCAATGTTTTACTTAGAGTTAAAATTAGAACTTCACTCCCGGGTTCGATCCCTCGCCGATGCGTATGAAAAAATATTTGTTGGGAGAGTTCAACCCCTTAAATGGATCTCGGATACCTCAAAAGACTAGTCTCCACAGTCGCCGTAGAAGATATATTGGTTTACCAAAAAAAAATTAGAAGTTCACTCTTTGTATATAATAAAAAGAATACGAGGTTTAGATTCCTTTTGAAAAAATATGGTTAATTTATCCAATCTGACTGCGGTGGTGGATCTAGGACCCTGAGCTAGAGTGTGAAAAAAAATTATTATTAAATATAATGGTTCATAGGATTGCTTATTTCTTTTTCATATATCCTCACTTTTTTTTGACATCTTTTAGGCATGCTTACTTAATTCACTAAATTTAAGAAATCAAATTATCTAACTCTAAATTTATTTAAGAGTAGATCACTAATTTAGTCTCTAAGTTGACATACATTCTTCTATTCATGTCCTAAAGTATATGAAAATAATAATTGTCACTTACGAAGACTAATAAGACATATTTATTAAAATTTTAGAGACTAATTTGAAAAATTTCACAAACTTCAGAGACTAGTGATTATTTTATATACTTTACGAGTTATGGTAGAAGAGCGAGTGTAAGTTCAGGAACTAAATTGTAATTTGTTTGTTTCTTTAACTGTTGGAATTAAAAGAATTGTGAGGTACGATACAAAATTTTATTTTCTGGGGGTTAAAATATAAGGAACTAATTGCTTATTTTTATTTTCTAGGTGTGCAAGCACACCCTCACATACACATAGCTCTGCACATGCTTACTTGTATTCTTCAAAATTTGACACATGTATCTCATTAACCGAATATAAACGTGATCTAAAAATATAAATATACAAATCAATTATATGGTTAAGTGGAATTTGCTTTTAGGTGATGCCTATGTTGCCTTTGATACTTATTTTTATTTTTTAGTGTGTGTAAGTGCAGACACTCACGTACACATAGATCCGCCCTTGCTCACTTGTATTCCTCAAAATTTGACAAATGTGTCTCATTAATTTAATATAAACGTGATTTAAACGTACAAATATACAAGACAATTATGTGGTTCAGTGGAAAACTCATAACTTTAAGGCGTTGTGGTTGGATTCAAACATACCCGGATTGGATTTCCCTTGTACAATTTATATCTGAGGTAAACCCTTCTCTTTGTGGTTGATTGGGGGTAAAACACCCTATTGTTGATAACCCGTTTTAAAAGTTATTTTGTAACTGTATTTGAAGATATTTATGTCATAAACCATGAAATGGGTTGTTGAGAAATATGGTTTTTCCACATAATTTCATTTGATCACATTGTTCATCCTCTGTGAATAAGAAGAAAAAACTGAAGTTTTCCCCCTTATTTTTGTTGAGTTCATCATAATAGGATGTCCCTTTTTTAGAAACTTTTTTTCCCAGGTTTTTGGAAATATTGAGTAGAAGGAATTTTTGGTATTGTTGTAATGGATCAAGCAACAAGCAAAGGCAGTTGTGAGATGTTGAATCACACACAAATTTGGATCCAAACGAAAAATAGGTTTCACCTTGTTGTCCCCTCTTTCTCCTTCTACGTTTGGAAATGGTGAAATAGTTTATGGTTTTCAGAAACAACACTAATGAAGAAGAAGACTTCCAGGGACTAATTTGTCTCAAAACGTGCAGGGACCAATATGTTCTTTTTTTAAAAACTTAAGAATTTGTCAAGTCAGAGACCGATTTGGGCCAAAATAGTGTATTACGTGTCAGTTAACGTGACATGTTGGCACATAACATGCCACGTAGGAGGCGTTAGCTGACGTGTTTAACATTTTATGAATGGAGGGACTAATTAACTTGTCTCTTTTTGAAAATGTGAGGGACTAATGTGTCTCGAAAAAATTGCGAGGGACGAATTTGCCCCACAAGGAAATTGTCATAGACCAATTTGGGTCATTAGTCATTTTTCTATTATGTACGGAAGGAAATGGATTTTTTTTTTGAAGGATACATCATAAAGAAGATTAAAACTAAGTTGAGATGGAAAATCATTAAAAATAGTCTAAGAGAAACTAGCATGATATCCCAATCTAGTCTCTTATATAGTTACTTCTCGGCCAATATTATCTCCCCAAAAGCAAGTAGTGTGCCAATATTGGTAAACCTGCGTAGCAAAATCATTATGCTAGGAACTTTAAATAAGGGTTGCTATTGCTTCTTAAGGGATGAGGGTAAGCACTAATCTAGAGGCTTTCATGGTCTAATGATTCAAGAGGAAAATGAATAACGTATTTTGTTTGGAGGAAGTGACTAGGAAAAAACCAAGGCGCAGGGATTCAAATTGTGGACCGCATGGTGTTGCGGCCACAATATTGCGGTTGCGGGAGTCGCCACAACGACATTCCACCACAATTGCGTTGTGTTCTGTAATATCCTATTTTTCCGCAATGGAACCGCAACGTAATGCCGTTTACCGCAACATAACACAGTTTTCATTACAACAGTTTCAAACAGTGTTTCGTTCACCGTACAATCAAAAAACAAAATTTGCAGACTTAAAAAGGAGATTCTCAGTACCTTTTTATCATTGTTTTCTTTCACGTTAATCATTTTGAAGTTGAGCACATGTCATATAGGTTGTGCTAGAGTGAATACTATGATGAAGTTGAGAACGAAAGATCAAAAGAGAAAAAGTCAAGAAGAAATAGACAAATGTTTTAATCCTATAAATCTTGACTATATATTTCAAGAAGATGATCCATTATCTCTATGGATGGAAGAGAGAGAAAATCTACTATTGGATGGAGTACAAAATGCTGAAAGGTTGCCTATATTGGATACAAATGATGAAGACGTTATAGTTCTTGATGATAATGATGATTGTAATGGAAACAGTGATGGTTTAAGTCCACCAAGTGATAATAGTGGTGATGGGGGAGGTAATGAAGAAGCTGAAGAAGGTGATGGTGATGGTGGGGGTAGAGGTGATGAAGAAGAAGTTGATGAGAAAACTCAAAATGACCCATATGAGGAATCACCAGATAATAGATATTATAGGAGCTTGACTAACATGGATCCTTCTAATAGTTCACTACTTAATGGAAGAAGAGGAGGGTCCCATTCTAGAAGAAAACAATTATCTTTAATAATGAAATCTTTGGCAGCATTTGGAAGAGGAAAAATGCCTTGGAGAGAAGACTTAAAGGCGTGCAGAAGGCTTTGGAGAGAAGACTTAAAGAGTTGCTTTACCATTATGCTAACAATGATTTTTAAATTTTAGGGAGCATGAAAATGAAACAACAAATATCAATAAAAGAAAGAGGTGGAACCAAGCGAAGAGTCAAGGGCAAGGTTTTGTGGAATGGTTCAAAACTCGTGCTTTAATGGATGATGTTTCTGACCAACTTAAGAAGTTGTCTAGAGGACCAAATAGAGTTGCGCGGCGTTTTTATGGCTATGTCATTAATGGTTATAGGTTTCACACCAAACAACGTGATGCAAGACGTAAAACCCAAAGTAGTGGTGTGACGTTGGTGTCCGTAACCCAAAGCTTTGCAAGCACTAAAGATAAAAATCCTACAACAAATTCAATAAATTACTATGGATCAATCATTGAAGTAATTGAAGTAGACTATTATGGTCATTTCAAGTCTGTGTTATTTAGATGCAATTGGTTTGAAGTTGAAGACGACAAGTACGGGTTGACTTGTGTTCACTTCAACAAGAGATGTTCTATGGATGACCCTTTTGTGTTAGCTTCACAAGTCCATCAATGCTTTTACATTCAAGATCCTATTGATGTGAATAGGAGCTATGTTATGAAGACTTTTCCGAGAGACTTTTTTAATATGAAAGATGAGTCTTATTCAAATGCCCAACATTTGTATCAAAGAGACTTGTCAGATCATGCGTCAAATCTAGCTACGAGTGATGACAACTGTGAAGTTGAATTGGCTAGGAGTGACATACCACCAACCATTATTGAAAAGTCTCTGCTTGTGTCAAATGAAATGGATGTTGGAGATGATTCTGATTTTGATGACACTTTGTTTGACTACATGGATTAGTTTACTTTTCATTTAATAATTTATTATTGTTAATATAAGGTGATATTGGAATCTATGCATTGATTATTATAATTTCTCATAATTTTTTATCACTCACACATGTGTTTAGATATTAATATAGATTGTGTGTTTCAAGGATGCAGGTAGTGTAGGAAAATGGACAAGGACAATGATTTTGCTCTTGAACAACTTAAAGCTAAATCAAGTGTGGACTTGATTCAAAAGTATAAAATCAAGGTGGAAAATGAGAAAGCTTCAAAAAAAAGAAAGGGAAGCGATTCAAATCAAGGAACAAATCAACAACATATTGGAAGCACTCAACAGCAGCCTATTTGTCTCGTAAGAAGTTATTTCCAAGTTTTCTAAATCTATTGGAAGCATAGTTAATATATAGGGGTGGTTACGAATTAGTTTCTATTCAGTTAATATATTGGAAGCATAGTTAAATTTGGAAGCATAGTTAATATTATAGTAAAATGCGTGGAGAATAAATTTAAACAAAGTCCCATGTTCAAATTAGCTTGGAGAATGAAGGTTCACAAAGTCCCATGTGTTTGTCATTATTGATGACAGAGTTTTCTTTTCCCACTGACCAAATCAATTCTCAAAACTTGGAAAGAATTCAAGTTAACAGAGTTTTCTTTTCCCACTGACCATATTCTAGAGACATAAAACTACTGAATTATAAATGCAGTAGCAGGTGTAACACCCATTTCTACCAGTAATTTATTAACGTAAAATCAGAGTTTTTAACGACAAAACAGATGTCAAATCTCTCAAAAACAATTCGTAATACATAGCACTTTTCAAAACGTCAACGTCAAATAACAATTCGATCACGCAGCGGAAAGTTCACAAAATCAATCGTTAAAATCGTTGCAAATTTATGCACGGCTTCACAATATTAAAATCCAACAAAATATAAGTCATAACTAAATAAAACAAAACAGCGTTCATCCCCCCGAGTGCTACGTATCAGAGCGACGACACCGATCTAAGGAAGAACTATGGTCTTTATTCGAACTCACCTGCACGTTACCCACATTTGGGGTAACATTCAAACAGAAGGGGTGAGATATCACACCATTTAATTGGATACATGAAAAACAGTATATATATCAGGTTACAGCAGCAATTCATCATTTAAGTATCAGTCAACGTCATTACAGCATTATTTCATTATTTAACATCAATCATCATCATTTCAGCATCAATCATCGTTTAACGTCAATCATCATAATTTCAATCACATAAATATGCACGTAAATGCGGAATGCGACTCAACTCAGGGCCACCGCCCTATAATGCATGTGGTACCATAATCCAAACCCGTAAATAGGTGTATCAACATCGCAACGTCGTCGTCGTGTTTGAGCATAGCTCCGTCGTAAAAATATGCTATGCATGAGACACCATGTACATGCACAACAAATGACAACAATTACACGGCAAGCAACAACATCGGGAACAACAGTGGCCATAGGCCTATAACACATCACCTGCCAATAAATAGAGGCAACTTCGTCGTCGTTTAACAATCGTCTTCAACAAATTACAACTTAGAAATTTTCAACACTTTTAGCAACATCACAGTATTTTGGCAACGTCAGAAAAATCATACATTCGACATCATTTCAAACATCAATCATGGACTTCACAGGTGGGCAGCCACATTTGGCGCCCTTGGCGCCCATAGCGCCCAACAACACACTTGGCAGCCAAAACGAGCGCCCATGGCGCCCAGCAACACAACGGGCAGCCAAACTGGCGCCCTTGGCGCCCATGGCGCCCAGCACACAATCACAGCACAGGGCAGCCAGATTCTGGCGCCCATGGCGCCGCTGCGCCAGACACAGCAACAGGCAGCCTGGTTTAGGCGCCCATGGCGCCCCTGCGCCGGACACATGCACGCAACACAGCAACCGGGCAGCCAATCTTGGCGCCCAGTGCGCTAGGAACAGTAGCAACAGCCATACGGGAAGCCACACATAGAGCCCTAGCCCTACCCTAGCCCTTTGAAGAACTCGAAATTTTTTGGCTTGCCCTAGCTCTCCTCTTCTCTTCGCCGCGCCCTCTCTTCTTTCTCTCTATTTCTAATTTTTGTTCTTTCTCCAATGCGCAAACCCTAACTAATCCCCTTTTATACTTAGTGAATTTTCATGGGCTTTTTCTCTTGGATATGCGACTTACACATGGGCCTTGTCCATGACACTCCAAATTCACTACTACCAATCCTAACCTTGGGTCCATATATCCTAACGTTATTTTTATTTTATTATACCTACCACTATAATTCCCAACCAATTTAATTAAATAATTAATTAAACTTTGGGGTGTTACAGCAGGCCTCATTGATCAACATAGAAACTACTTCAGCCATAGCAGGCCTATCTACAGCAAATTATTGTACACACAAAAGCCCTATATGTATGCACCTTAAAATATAATCATGATGACAAGATTCATGCATTCTCTGATCTACTAATTTTGAAATGTTGTCTTCTTTCCATTGTATCCAGACCTGAATGAAAAAAGCCATACATTTGGAAGTTGTGTCAGTAAAGAGGAAAAGCCTATAAATAACCCAAAAAATCAATATGGAGGCTTACAAATCCTAAAAGGCTAAGAGCATGCTCATCATCATAGAAGCTTGAGTTTCTTCTCCCACTAACAATCTCTACTATCAAAACACCAAAGCTAAAGACATCCGATTTCTACGAAAATAGTCCTTGCATTGCATATTCAGGAGACATATAACCACTGCATTCAATTGTTTAAATTTATTCTCCACGCATAGTTAATAGTGGAAGCATAGTTGATATATACTGTACAATTAATATTGGAAGCATAGTTAATATTGGAATAACTTCACACAGGACTCGTATATACAGAATTACTAATATATATTCTGAGCCTTTATGATATATACTGATACTGATATATTCTGAGCCTTTCTGATATATACTGATACTCGTATATACTGATATATACTGATAGTTAAATAGGCAGTATTACAGTATTACTAATATATATTCTGTTTATCAGTACATTCTGATATATAACAGTATTAGTAATATTACAGTATTAGTATTACTGATAGTTAAATATACTGATATATATTGATATATACTGATATAGTGATATATAGTAACAATACTGTAATACTGTAATACATTCTGATATACTGTCCAATTTACTGTAATACATTCTGATATACTGTAATAATACATTCTGATCTATCCTATTTTCCAGTCCCAAACAATAGGCATTGATGAAGGAAGGATCCAAAAGGGCCTTGGTAAATCCACACATAGGACCCAGTCATTGACTATTGGAGGAGTTCCAATCCCAGTAAGAGGATCAACAGGGTCAATAGAAGCTCAAAACAAAAGGCAACAGCAAATGAAATCTTCCTTGAACATTAAAGCGGCAACCCAAACCATAAAGGCCACTCAAGTTTCTCACCAAAAAGACCTTGCTAAATCCACAAGTAGGGCCCAACCATCGACCAATAGAGCTGCCTCTAATATTGTTCAATCTGAACTCCTTATGAAGCCTTCATTGAACAATAGAGCTACCACTAATATTGTTCAATCTGAACTCCCTATGAAGCCTTCATTGAACAATAGAGCTGCCACTAATATTGTTCAATCTGAACTCCCTATTAAGAGGAAGCTAAGGTCTACTGCTGATGGAAATCAAAGTCAAAAAGAAATGATTGAAGAACAATCCTTGAAAAAGAAAAAGTACATCCCAAAGTGTCCATCAATGTCACTTGGTGAATTTATTGAAAAAAATCAGCAACCACACCAAGTGGAGGAATCAGAAGAAGAAAGTGATCAAGAAAGAGGAATTGAGGGGGATATCAACCATGGAAGTGAGGAAGTTGGGGAGTTTAATGAAAGTACAAGTAAAGGTATATCATACTTATTCTTCTTACTTATTCTTGTTCATACTAATTTGTGTATTGACTCATTTGTGTTTTAATTAGAGGAAGCATCTAAAAGAAGTCGAGGGAAAACATTATGTGCGAAAATTCATACACGTTCAGCTAATGATCGAGAAGAGATTATCTTGAATGAAGTAGGACAACCTATTGGGCCAAATGCAAGGATAGTTTCCCAATTCAGTAACTTTTTGGGAACTATAGCAAGGAGTTCAGATTTTTGCCCTCTTATTTACACCAATTGGAAGTCTGTACCAGATAAAGATAAGAACATATGGGCTTACGTCAATGTAATAACTTATATTGTTCAATTTGTGTGTTTAGTTGACTTTAATAAATTAGAGCTTTCTAATTAAGCTTCTTTATTGTAGGAAAAATACAATGTACCTGAGAAACATTTTAGCCAATATAAAACCTTGCGCGAGCGGTTGAAGAATCGTCCCGATGACATACCAGAGGAACACTTTAAAGCATTGATGGAATATTGGAGCCTTAAGCCTGTTCAAGTAAGAAATAGTGATATTTGTGCTTTGTCTTACATTCATTTCTCAAATTTAATAAATTGCAATGTCCATTAATCAACTCAGGAAACCAGTCAGCAAAATGCTCAAAATATAGCTCAACAAAAATGCAGACATCGAGCTGGTCCTGTAAGCTTTGCTCGCATAAGGGAGACAATGGTAAATCAGCTTATTTCATGTTTCCTTAGTAAATCAATAATTCAGATTTTGACTTGTTTCTACTTTCTACACGTGGTTCTATTTTAGACCTTACCTTTGCTATTGTGTTAATGAGCTTATTATCTTGGTAGTGTGCAAGTAGTGAGGATGGAGAGCCTCCTTCTCAACTTGAGTTGTTCATCGAAACACGCCAAAGTAAGAAAGGAAAGCAATTGAACGAAGAAACAAATGATACAATTGTAAGTTTTATCAAATGAATTTATCATTTGATTCATTTCAAATATAATAATGTATATCTTTAATTAAGTGTGATTGTTTTTTAAATATGGTAGATAAAACTTCAAGACTTCGTGAGTTCTGGTCATTCTCCTTCGGAAGCTTTTCAAAAGGTGGTTGGTAAAGAAAAACATGGGAGAGTACGTACCCATGGAAGAGTGGTAACACCTACTATGTTGAAGAGAAATGAAGAAGTTGTAGAAATGAAAAGAGCGCATGCAAATGAGATGGAACTATTAAGAAAAGAACATGCCAATAAGATGAATGAACTTGAAGAGAAACTACAAGAGAAACTACAAGAGAATCAGAGAGGCATGGAGAAAAAGTTTCAGCTTCTAGTAAAGACCGTATTAGATCAAAATAACTCAGGGTTGAATGTGGAGGCTTTGGCAGCTATGTTTTCAACTCCGCCGGATGCTACTAGTGCTCCACGTTCTTCGACATCAACATATGCCCCGGAAGCTCATAGAGTAAGTATCTAACCTTTTATGTTCTGGATCAATGCCGATATGTTCTGATTCAATATATATGCTATACAGTTAGAAGTAGTTACACAGTGAAATTAAAGATTATAGATTACAATAGAAATATTAAGGTTATTTTCCCCATTTATCCCTCTTATCACGAGATCTAAAACCAGTAGCAGCAGCTAAACTAGCACTAATCTAATCTAAGCCAAAAGCCAGAAGTTCTTCTGCCACCTGGTGCTGATAAGGTAGCCATTGTTGCCCTGGCTTCTCTTCCTTACTCCAATTGTCAAACACTCTGCATTATTGATACAATGCTCCACAAACTCCTCTGTGCTGCTGCAGCTGCTACTGCTTCCACAAATACTGTAGGACTGTTATAGAACTGTTACCAGCTTAAGAGAGAAATTAAGCTTAAGAGAGAAATTATAGGATTGTTATAATTTCCAGTATTAGACCAAATTCTTACTGGAAAATAAGATAGACCAGCTTAATAGTGTTATAACTTCCAGTATTAGACCAGCTTATAATTTCCAATATTAGACCAAATTCTTACTGGAAAATAAGATAGGACTGTTACCAGCTTAAGAGAGAAATTATACACACTGAACTAGGGATGTGCAAAATTACTGGTACACTAGTACCACTTGTAAAACCAAATTGGACCTTTGTGTAACTTTTTTCTAATTATTGTTTTTCTGCAATTCTTCAAAATTAATTTTGTTCCTGTCTACTGCATCTTTGTTGCTTCATCATCCAGATTGTTTGCACGTCTGTGAAATTCGTTCCTCTCTGTTGACAGTTTCCTGTGTTTATCATCTATTGTTCCTCTCTATTGATTGCTTATGGTTCCTTGTGGTTGGTGTTATGGCTGATGATGATGATGTATTCTCCGATTTAATTTGGTCGGTCATTATTTATGCCCTCTTTCTCTATTTTCCTGGCTGCAATAAACTTAGTTAAGGTAAAAAATTCTTTATTGGGTGAACTAGTTTCAAACCAGTTTTTTACTAGTTTTGTACTGCTTTGTAAATGGGAATTGGTTTTTGCAACTTCTTTTTGCCTAATACCAAGACATATACCTCCAACTTCTTAACCTGGCTCATTACTGTGGCCATTTTTGGTCCTTGAATTACAAGTGCTTCCACTTCCACCTATATGATATTATTTATCACCAACCCTTTTTAATTTGTAATCAAGTGAAGGGAACAAAAAAGTGAAAAGCTGTTAGAGTATAATAGATGAACCTTTGTTTGCTAATAACAGCTTGTAATAATGCTAGTTAGTGTAACCTGCTACTGCAGGTTCTGTTTGTTTAGTCACCTGTTTGTTTCAGCAATGCTCTACTTTCTTCTCTCGTATTCTATCACTCTAACAAAAGCAAAGCTAAAGCATCTGAATACTCATTATTTCTCTCTGAAAAATTAAAGGGACTAATAATAATGCATGCTGCTCTGAGAGTTCAGACCCTATGCCATCTAAAGAGATTAAAAGAACTATTCTACTTCACTAACTAGAGTGAAAATTCACATCACAGAACTTTTGCAACACTTGTTTTGCTGATTTTATGGCATTAATCGAATTTTGTTACTTTTGTAGGAAAATAATGAAGGTATAAATCTTGGTCTTGATGGCTTGGATGATGAAGAGTTTGAAGACATGTGTTGAAAGACTTGACAAGTTTTATTTTGGAAATGAAACATGTTTTTTGTAATATAACTTTTGCAATGTTTTTTTGTACTTGTTGAAGCACAAATTATGTTGTTTAAGATACATTAATTATGTCTTTGAAGTAGCAATATAATGATACATTTTGTCTATTAAATTGTTACATTTTAGGTACAACTTTAATTTTTCCCTTGATTAGATTAAGAAGTTTGTGATGTGATTAAGAAGCTTGGATGTCAATAGCAATGTTTTTTAAACCGTTGTTGTTATTAAAATAAACAGGGAATGGTCAATGTTTGGTATGTGATTGTATTATTTGGATTTATGGCAACGGTTTGTACGTGTTGCCATACATAGCAACGGTTCTAAAAGTGTTGTCATAGCTGGAGTCGGTTTGAGAAAATGGCAACGGTTTCTACGTGTTGCCATACATGGCAACGGTTCTAAAGTGTTTCCATACCACGGTTTTGGTTTCCACTTTATGGCAACGGTTTCTATGTGTTTCCATACATGGCAACGGTTCTAAAGTGTTGCCATAGCATGGCAACGGTTCTGGTTTCTACATGTTGCCATACATGGCAACAGTTTTGGTTTCCACTTTATGGCAACGGTTTCCACGTGTTGCCATACCTGGCAATGGTTTCAAAGTGTTGCCATAACTGACAACGGTTTTCAAGCGTTGCCATAGAGTGGAAACTAAAACCGTTGCGTTACATCTGGCAGTGGCAACGGTTTTCAGCTTCCGTTGCCTTTGGGGACAAATAACCGTTGCCTAAAGCTAAGACAACGCCTGCAGGTACAACGGTTTGATAACCGTTGCCGTAGCTTTTGGCAACGGTTTTATGGCTTTATGCAACGTTTTTCGAGCGTTGCCGTAGGGTCAAAATGTTGTAGTTAATTAATGCTTTCAATAAGGCTTCCATGGAGTTGTCCATTTCTGGTGCAGATGGTCTTTGGACGTGTTGAGAAAGGAATCCTGGTGGAGTAGATGGTGCAGCTGCATTGGGTGGAGCAACATTATTACTCCCCCACCAGAAATTTGAGTGACTGTTCCAATCTGGATTATAGGTATTTGGGTAAGGGTTGTTATTTTGGTTGTACCCTGCATAGTTAACAGATATAGGGTTGCTGGGACATTCTTCATACAAGTGACCTCCTCCACAATACACACAACTTGTATCACTTGGGGGGGGGGGGGGGGTTGTTCTATGGTTGCTGCAGTGTTTTCTGTTGGTGCAGCTGCACCAGGTGCAGATGCACTGGTTGAAGTGAAGTGTTTAAACAAATTTGTCAGTGAGGCTAACTGAGCAGATAGGGCTGATACATCACTAATTTCATGTACCCCTGATGGTTTCTTTTGGGCACTCATCCTCTCAGTAGTCCAACTAGAGCTATCTGTTGCAATTCTATCAATCAATTCACATGCTTCATTATAAGACAAATTTAATAACACACCCCCAGATGATGCATCAAGCATTATTCTGGTTTGGGGTTCTAAACCATTATAAAAAGTTTCCATTTGAATAATGACCGAAAGTCCATGATGTGGACATTTTCTTAAAAGCTCTTTCCATCTTTCCCATGCTTCAAACAATGATTCAAAGTCTTTTTGTCTAAAAGATGTAATATCATTTCTCATTCTGGCATTTTTTATGGGTGGAAAATATTTTGTTAAAAACTTTTCAGCCATTTCATTCCATGAATGAATAGAATTAGGCTCTAATGAATTCAACCAAGATTTAGCCTTATCTTTCAAAGAATATGGAAATAACTTAAGTTTAAATGCATCTTCACTAACACCAGAAATGATAAAGTTACTACATATTTCTAAAAACTGTTTTAAATGCTCATGGGGATCCTCATGGAGAGATCCACCAAATTGACCAATTGTTTGTAGTATTTGGAACATCATGGGTTTAAATTTAAAATGCACAGCATCAATATGAGGTCTTGCTATACTTGTTTGCATATTTTGATGATTAAACATAGCATAATCCCTCATGGGTCTATTTCTATCATTTAACATACCTATTGCTCCCATGTTGATGAATTGTTGTGGTGAAGTCATGCTAGAACCTCTGCCTTTGGTTCTTTGTTGTCTTTGCAAGCTCCTAAATCTCCTCTCTATCTCAGGATCTAATGCAAATTCTGGTTTTCTGACCCTACGCATATGCTAGTGAATCTGCACCTAGTGCATCTGCACCTAATGCTTCTGCACCTAATGCTTCTGCACAGAAAACAAAATACCAGAGCAATAAAACACTAACTTATAAATCTAAACAACAAAAATTAATGGCAATCCCCGACAACGGGGCCAAAAACTTGGTGTGTGAAAATATGTGCAAGTATACACAGTCACAAACAAGTAATAAAGTGATGAGAAAGGTCGAACCCACTGGGATTGGTTAAACTTTTGTATGTTTAAGAAACTATAAATTGGTGCAGCTACACTACTCACAATTTTGGGTGTTTAATGTTTAGGAAAACAGAATGTAAATATGCAATAAAATATGAAGGAAATCAGTTGGGAAAGATAGCTGAGATGTCTTCACTAAATAAATCACTTTCAAGAGTACTGTGTTTTCTGTGGCGCAGATGCACTTGAGTGCAGTTGTACGAGTATGTGCCTTTCAGCTACTTTCTTCAAAGTTTTGTTACAAGCTCTTAAAACCTTGTCTTGAAGTAAAGAGAGAAGTTGTCAATTCCCTTCTTGCCTTCTTACAATTCTTGTCTAAGTTACTAAATAAGTACACTCCTCCCTTTTAAGTACCCACTGCATTACCGTAAGGACTATGTTATCCTATGTCTAGGACTTAACATGGTTTTAACAAAGTTTTCTTTATTAATCAAGTTTTCTTTATTAAGCAAGTTAACAAAGCCTTCATTAAAATACTGACCCTTATTAGTTCTTGATTTCTAGTTATAAACCATGTCTGTGAATATAACTTTACTCATTTCTTAAGTGATCAACTTTAAAACAAGATGGATGTAGTATAACACAAGAACCAAAAATGCATACAACACTTTGAAAACACAATAACTTACTCAAAAGCTCATTATAAAGTTAGAACATCTCAACCAAAGAGGTTTAGCTCATAATATGCATTGCAAGGCAAAGATAGATGAAATAAAACATGTTAATATAATGGAAAATACAAGAGATATCAATAGGGTAGAGATTACATTGATTGAAGTACTCTTGCATAAATTTGCCCAGCAGTGCAGAAGCACTGACTTCCTGGTGCAGTTGCACCTAACTAACTTGATGAAGAAGTCGTCAGTTCCTTCCTTACCTTCTTGCCAACTAACTACTACTAAAACTATAAAATAAAATACAAGAAAGGAAACTACTAATTATATGTGAATTGCTTATGAGTGAGATATCTTCAAATGAGAAGTGGGAGCCTTTATATAGCCTTAGAGGTTTCCTTCAAGTGAGGGTTTGCTTGGAGATCAAGCTGACCAAAGGTGGCTTAACCATGGTTACTTTTCAGAGCTTTGATTGAGAAGATTGAGTCCAAAGGGGAGGTCCAGTTGTGGAAAGCCATGTGTTCTAGATGCGTAGCCTTTCATGATGATTTTCCATTGTGGGCGCCTCCTCTTGCATGTTGGCATGTGCCTTCATGTGACTTATGACTAAGCATGATGTCATAGAAAAGTTTATGCATTGGTATGAATTGAGGTGCTTCCAAGGTGGGGTTAAATCTGCCTTCAGCGCAAGATGGTGCAGATGCACCTAAGTGCAGTTGTACTGCTGTAAGTGTAGTTTAGTGCAGATGCATTGTTGTTTCCCTGGTGTAATTGCACCTAACTGCAAGTGCACTGAACAAACATCCCAAACATACCAATATATATATATATATATATATATAAAATTCTTAAATCATTACATAATCCTCTTTGAAACATAGAATGTTGTTATCTTACTCATACTACTATATTTAACAGATATTATACTTGGTTTCAAGCAATTAGTTATGTTTAGATGCATAAATAACTCTATATAAAATAGAGTTATCAGAAGGCTCTTAACACCATGCATGCCTATAAATCCCCTGGTCCTGATGGTTTTCAAGGTATATTCTTTAAGCAATATTGGCATCTTATAGGAAATGATGTTTGTAATTTGGTAATCAAAGCTTTTGAGTCTGGAGGTTAGTAAAAAGAATGGTTCTCTAACTTGGAACGCTATTATGAAGGCCAGAGGGGTTCTGAAAGATGGTTATGGCTTCAGATTGGGGAATGGTGAATCTTCCTTTTGGTATGATAACTGGACTCCTTATGGTAAACTTATTGCTTTGGTTCCATTCGTAGATATCCATGACACACAGTTGAGCATTAAGGACATAGTTCAGGATGATAGTTGGCAGTTGCAAAGATTGTATACCAATATCCCCCAATATGTGTCAGATTATATCCAAGCTATTCAACCATGTCTCAACCCCACCATTGATGATGACTATACTTGGAAAGGATCCTTAGAAGGAGTCTATACTGCTAAATTTGGTTTTAAGTGGATTGTTGACAAGAGGCAGCAAGTGACTAGTGTTAGCACTATTCGGTCTTGGCTCTGGATTTGGCGGTTACCTGTGTCGGAAAAAATTAGATTCTTTGTCTGGACTGCGTGTCACAATGCCTTGCCTACAGCTGTGAAGCTTCACCATAGAGGCATGCTTACGGTCCCCAACTGTCAAAGATATGGTTGCGCAATAGAAGACTTTCTTCACTGCATTAGAGACTGTCCTGCTCCTTAGCAGATCTGGTTTATTTTGGGATTCCGTGGTCCTGGATTTTATCAGGTAACAAATTCTATTGATTGGTTGCTTGCTGGCACTAAGAGTATTGCCCCTCAAATATTTTTTGCAGCGTTGTTGTGGCTTTGGAGGGCCAGAAATAGATTTTGCCTTGCTCAGGAATCTATCCCTTCTTATCAGTTGCAATTAAATATTAACAACTTAGCCAAGTTAATGAAGCCTTCGAACCAGACTTCTTCTGCATGGCCGAGTGATAGGTTTGTCACTTGGCACCCAGAGAAAGACTGTGATATTATTTTAAATGTTGATGGTAGCTGCCTATGTAACCCGAGTCAAGCTGGGTTAGGTGGAATCTTACGAACTAATGAGGGAAAATGGATCTGCCGCTTCTCGGGTAATAATGGCTTCTCCAATAGCCTTCATGCAGAATTACTTGGTCTGTATCGGGGTCTTACTTTTGCTTGGTATCAAGGGTATCAAATGGTGAAATGCTATTCTTATTCGACTCTTTCCATCCAGCTAGTCACTCCGCCTCTCAATAAATGGCATTTTTATGCTGCCATTATTAAGAATGTCTCAGAGTTGTAGAAATTGGAATGTTGTCCTTGCTCACACTTTACGGGAGGGAAATGCGTGTGCGGATTATTTGGCGAAACTTGGTGCTAGCGGCACGAGTGGTTGAAATTTCAATGCTGCTCCCCCTCTTGGGATTGAGAGTTTTCTTCTAGCAGATGCAAAGTGGAGTCTCCTTCATTAGGAGATAATGCTGTGTAGTTTCTAGTTTTGTTTTTTGTTTTTTCTGTTTTCTTTTCCTTCTTGTACCAAAAAAAAAGTTAGGCTTAAATGCACTTTTGGTCCCCCAATTTTATTAAATCCGCAATTTTGATTCCCCTATTTTATTTTTTGCAATATTGATCCCCCAATTTTAGCAAATTCGCAATTTTGGTCCCACTACAAGAAAATCGTGTTTTTTCGGCGAAAAGAATCAGCCGGAAACACAACAAAATCCGTCAAAAACAGTACCAGTAACGTTTTTTGTTTTTTTTTTAAATTTTCCATAAATACGCCGGTAATTACATAAATCCGCCAGAAATGTAAAACGAATTTTTAAATAAAATTCGAAAACCGCCGTTAAATAACAAAAAAACCGCTGGAAAAATAATTAAATTAATTATGAAATATTTAAAATAATTAAATAAAATAAAATATATTATTTAAACATAAATAAAACAATTATTATATTTATAAATAATTTTAAATAAATATAAAATATAATATTTAAATATAAATATAATAATTATAAAAAAGTTAATTATTTAAAATGTTTATGAAATATTTAGAGTAATTATAAATAATTATAATATTTATAATTAATGTTTAAAATAATTAATTATAAATAAAATATATGTAATAATTAAATTAAATATACCTAACGAGAATAGTTTCGATAATTAAAACGATAAACATTCATAAATCCAACAAAGTACAAATTAAAATATTTAGAACACAATACGAATTAAAATATCCAAACATATAAATTCAAATAACCTAAATCTACTGGGGGTCGTCATAGTAGCCTCTACTTTGGTCTTCTCTAAACCCAAAATTAGTAATTTCATTGTCATTGAGATCTATATTTGTGTTGAACTGCTGCTGGGGCTGCTGCTGGATAGGCGGCTGCTCGAACCTAGCTGGTTGAGAGTTGATGATACCATATGGGCTCTGGAGCGAAGGCTGTAATCACCATGGTACAACTGAAATGCACCGTTGTAAGCCTGCTGCACCTGGTATGGTGATAGATGGCATCAGGGTTTGAGTCATATCGAAAAAATGCTTCCAGCGCTCCTCATTTACCTGAGTCTGCGGCCGCATCTATTAAAATTTCCAGTTGATGCTTCTACATTTGCTCTTCTTAACGAATCTACCGCTCTTCACTAAGTCGTTGTTGCTCGCTCAACTGATGCTGGACTTCGCTTAATTGCTGCGTCAATTGCTGGACATTATGTAACTCTGCAGCACTAGGCATAGAATAGCGACCAATACTGTATTAGCAGAAGATGACGGACCCAGATGTGGATTATGTCAAACATAACACACGATATTGTTTACGCAGTTCGGCCAAAGATTGCCTACGTCTGCAACTACAGGATTAACGGGTTCGAGGCCAGCCATAGCAATAAGGTCGGTGGCATACTTATGCTGATGGAGAAATATTCCCTTAGAAGTAGTGTAAACCTCGAGTCCAAGAAAATAATGTAACAGACCAAGATATTTCATTTGAAATGAGGCTTGAAGCTTTTGTTTAACTTCCTGTATGGATGCTGCATCAGAACCCGTAATGATCATATCATCAACATAAAGAAGGAGTAGAACAATGCCCGTAGATGTGCGGTGAATGAACAAAGACGAATCATACTGGCTTTGAGTAAAAGAGAACCCAAGTAGAGTGGAACGGAATTTCGCATACCATGCTCTAGGAGCCTGTTTCAAACCATATAGAGATCGTTTGAGCTTGCACACCCCCTTTGATGAAGAGAAAAGGCCCTGAGGGGGAGTCATATAAATATCTTCAGTCAGGTCGCCATGAAGAAATGCATTCTTGACATCCATTTGGTGGAGAGACCACCCATTAGAAGCAGCTATAGAGAGCACCATTCTAACAGTAGTCATTTTAGCAACCGGTGCAAATGTCTCATCATAATCAATACCATATTCCTGCCTGTTGCCTAAAGCAACCAATCGAGCCTTATACCGATTGAGAGATCCATCAGAATTCAATTTCACAGAATAAACACATTTACAGCCTATGGGTTTGATACCAGGATGGCAAGGAACAATATTCCAGGTGAAGTTGTCCTGAAGGGCCTGAAGTTCCTCATTCATGGCATTGACCCATGATGCATCTTTAACAGCCTGCGAGTAACAAGTAGGAATAGATGTGCCAGTTAGAGAAGAAGTTAAAGCAGCGTGTGGGGAACCAAACCTGTCTGGGGAATATCTGTCAGGTGCTCGAGACGTTCTACCAGAACGCCGTGGTGCCGGTGGTACAGGATCAGAATCAGGATCAGGATCAGGAGTAGGATTAGTGTCGGAAGGGGAAGTGGGAACGAGTCATGTTTTATCAAAAAAATGCAGAAGTATAGCAATATCATTCAAACCAGGAGAAGAGCATGGAAACATAGACTGATTATCGAAAAATGTGACATTCCTAGAAATGCAAAAATGATGGTTAGAGACATCATAACACACAAAACCCTTATGAGACTGACTATACCCCATAAATGCACATTGGACAGATTGTGCTCCAAGCTTATGTCTTTCAGTGGATGGGAGGTGAACAAAACATAAACACCCAAAAGTATGTAAACTACTGTAATCAGGCCGAGTTTTAAAAAGGCGAAAGTGAGGAGAATCAAACCCAATCACCGTGGAAGGAAGACGGTTGATAAAAAAGACAGCTGTTGAAAGAGCCTCCACCCAGAATTTGGATGGAACAGAGGCCTGGAGAAGTAAGGTACGTGTCACATCCAACAAATGACGATTCTTACGTTCTGCAACACCATTTTGCTGAGGGGTATTGGGACAAGATCGTTCGCTACAAGAATAACTGCTGTTTCCTGCCATTTTTTCCGACGAACTCTTATTCGTCGCAATTTCCGACGGATTTCCGACAAAAAAGTCGTCGCAAATGTTCATGAAAAAAGGCGCTCAAATTCCCGCTTGCATTTCCGACGAAAACGTGTTTCGTCGCAAATTTCCGACGGACACTTCCGTCGGAAGACACTAAATATCCGTCGGAAACCATAAGACACGAATTAAAAAAACTAAAACCCTCGATGCTCTCTCACTCTCCTCAAACCAGCGCCTCTCTTCCTCACAAAACCCGAAGGCTCTCCTCCTCTCCTCCCTCTCACCCTTGAAGGCTCTCCTTCATCTTCTCCCTCTCTCAGCGCCTCTCCTCCTCTCCTTTCTCAGCGCCTCTCACCCTCGAAGGCTCTCCTTCATCTTCTCCCTCTCTCAGCGCCTCTCCCTCACTCTCCTCTGTCGTTCTCTCCCTCTTCCCCTGCCTTCCACTCTCCCTCTCCTTGCGCCTCCTCTGTTTCCTTCTCCTCCTCTTCCAACGCATCCCATTTCTTCTTCTTCGAAACCCCCCCACTCTCTTAGTTTTGACCACCTCACAACCTCACACCTTTCCCTCAGTCGCGCACCTTCGTCTCAAGATCCACTCCGCCGCAAGCTCTACCTCCATGCCTCTCAAACTCTCAAGGTCAGAGTTGTATGTTCTCCTGAAACCCTTAATCCCTAATTCTGATTCTGATTTCTCTTGATAAATGTTTATATTGAATCTGTTGATGTTGAATTTAGGGTTTTATTCTTGTGAATCTGTTGATGTTGATGTAAATCTGTTCTTGTTTTGTTTAGGTTTTTTTTTTGTTGCAAGTTTTATTTAGGGTTTTATACAAGCAATAGTGAAAGCAATTGATTTCTATTTGGCTGAATGTTAGCAGGGCGTGTGGCGGAGGCGCTGTTACGGAGCAAGTTCAACAGTTCATCTGGAATCAATGCCTCTCCACACCTATACTGTACATTTCAATTCTCTACTCTTCTCTTTGTTTTTTCTTTAATTTCTCATACAATTGATTGTGTTGCAGTCTTTGAATGATTGTAAATTATGCTTGTGTTAAAAATGTAGGCTGATTTTCATGCTCCTTACTTGAGGAATTTTCTCAAGATGCTTATCACTCAAGTTGAATTCGATCATGGCTATGTTTTGGAGTTTGGACCAATTGTATGAGCTGTATGCTCAGTACATTACATCATTTAAGGTTAATTTAATTCTATTTTATTTTATCAACAAGTTTCTTCAATTCAACCCTCATTTTTCAATTTGGAAATGGTTGTTTAGAGGTTTCATAGTTTTCTTCTTTTTTAACTTTTTAATAGGATGATAGTTCAGACAAGAGAGATGTAAGGATTTGCAAACGAATTTCGTTGCTATTTCCCGATGGTAAATTATAATTCAGGTGATTTTTCTACTTTGATTCTTATGATGTTATTTCCTTTCGGCTTACCTTTGGTTAGTAACTAGTATTGCTAGGTTGTTCTGAACTATTCAGTAGTCCGCACTCAAAGGTGCTGGTCTTACCATTGCTATGTTCTCTAAACATGCTTGAAGGTGATACTTCGTAGATATGTTGTTTTGAGTTAATTTGCAAATAGAATGCAACATTTTAGAGTCTTGTTTGGCTAAATTATCTTGTTATACTTTTGTCCACATGTTTATGTTTAGCTGAGCATGTTTGTTCATACTATGGTGAAATTGCTGACAGCTTCTTTGTGATATTGTTGCTTTTGATAGGTTGTTTCTTGTTTTTGAATTTGGCTAATTTTTTTTCTGTTTCTACAAACATTTTTGTCCTGTAAGCTCATGGATCTGTTTTACTTTTTTTTATGTGCAGTTGTTGAAGTCAATGCTAAAATGTTGTGTATGAGATATTGTGAATTTCTTCAAAGGCTGATTGGAGGTTACTATGGAGCTGAGGTAAGAATATTTTGATTCAATTTTCATATTTGTAACTTTCTATTGGAGGAGTGGGGTATGTATTTGATAGTCTATTCTTCTAATGAGGTTGCTTTCTGGCCCTAATGTATTGTTGGGTGTTTTCTAATGTTTTCTTCTTTGATTGATGTGTATGTATCTAATGCATTTTGACGTATGCTATAATGTTCTTTGATTTCTATTTAAAATTGATTGGTTGAAACTCTTGTTTCCCTTTTTCTTTCTATATTTCTTTCATTTTAAGAGCTGCTTTGATACAACCAAGATTTTATTAACTTAAAGAAGTCATTTTACTTAATACCTTAAGATCATTTTACAACCATGTTGTTGGCCCTTTTATGCTTCTACCTTAACCTCAATGCCCAGACTGACTCACCCCCCCTGCTGACTATTTTTTTTGCATCTCTATTCTACCTTAACCTCAAAATTCACAATACATCATCACTGAATTTATGTCCCAGAAGCTCATGCGGATCCTACCTAAGACTGCAACTCCATGGACTTTTGTAACACACAGTAGCAAACGTAGAGGGTGTGGCAGGGTAAAAGTTGCTGCTGAGGAATCATTTTCAACTATTGATACTGTTGCCGCAGATGACTATTATTCAGTTTTGGGTCTGGTAATGCATCAAACTCTAAGTTTTCATCTTTTTACTTTTAACTTGTTAAAATTTGTTAAAATTGAGAGTTTAAGTAAGCCCGATTGATAGACTTACCTAATATTAAAAGGGAAAAAATGAACACAGGGAATTCTTAGTAAAATACTAAAATGATAAATTAGGTGGGATTATTCACTTTTCTATATATAGTGGATGCTGAGTGATATATATATATATATATATATATATATATATAATGTTTACTGATTGTGAGTTTGATGCTTTTTATCAGCTGCCAGATGCCACACCAGAGCAGATCAAGAAGGTCTATCATAATTGCATCTCTATTGATCAAACCCTACTTCCCCTGGTTTTATTCTTTCCTTTTAATAATATTGATGAATAATGGTGGACCAACAAGATTTACTTTTCCATTTATGAAGATTTCTAATTGCATATTTATATCTGCAAACAGAGAAGTTGTTTGTTCTCAATTCCAATTTTATTATTGTCTCTTGAAACAGATGTCTG
Source organism: Astragalus membranaceus (assembly GCA_039519185.1). Classification (NCBI taxonomy): domain Eukaryota; kingdom Viridiplantae; phylum Streptophyta; class Magnoliopsida; order Fabales; family Fabaceae; genus Astragalus; species Astragalus membranaceus. Next base: position 170,350,606 of record CM076848.1, on the reverse strand, counting down.
ATCCACTAACTGCACTGATGCATGCGGTCCAAGTGATGAATTTACGAAAGACTTTGATATTGAGGACACTTAGAGATCGCGAAGAAACATCAACAGAAGGATATTCAGTTTAGTGCTGGACAATTATAACTATGTCAGATATGGATAGGGATATAGTAGCTACGCATTTCACATAGGTAGATGTTGCACTAGGGAGATTTATTAAGCTTGAAAATGGTGCTTGTTATGTATGCTGTGTGGATGATCAAAATTTGATGGATTCATTCCATGTTGAAATATAGTAGGAATCAGATGGATTGGATCCACTATATGTTCCTTTGTATATGAAATTAGTATGTATAGATATAATTATTAAATATTATTTTGGATGTATAATTTAATTTTTTTTACATTTTTTTTAAAATTTCCGACGGATTTGCGACGAAAAGGTGTCAGTGTTTGCGACGACTTTGCCACGGAAATTTGCGACGGGTTTCCGATGACTTTGCGACAGACTCATTTGCGACGAACATATCCGTCGGAAACGATTTCCGACGAGCGATTTTGCAACAAAAATTTGTCCGTCAGAAAGTCTGTCGGAAACGTTAATTTGCGACGAAAATCAGTGCGTTTCCGACGGATTTTGCCGTCGAAAATCGTCGATTTTCTTGTAGTGGTTGAGACAGTATACCTTTTTGCTGTAAGAACTCCTGAAACTCATGAGACATATACTCACCACCTGAATCAGACCGAAGAATTCTAATACTGGTTTGGAATTGATTTTCAACATACATTAGAAATTTCTTAAACATAGAAAACACTTCAGATTTAGATTTAAGAAAATAAATCCAAGTAAAACGGCTATAATCATCGATAAAGGTGACAAAATATTTATAGTGAGTGTGAGAAGCAACAGGAGAAATCCCCCAAACCTCACTATGAATCAACTCAAAACACGTACAAGCACGATGTGCACCAAATGGAAAAGGAAGTGTTTTACTTTTAGCTAATTTGCAAACAGGACATGAAATAGAGGTACTAGAATCTATCAGTTTAGTACCTAACACACCAGTCTTAAATAAGTGAGACAAAACAACAGAGTTTGGATGGCCCAATTTCCTATGCCAATCCTTACATGCATTCAAAACACTATTACAAGCAAGAGATAAATGGTTTGAACTAAACTGGAGTGGAAACACTCTCCCAACTTTAGGCCCCTTCGCGATCACCTTCCTTGACACCCGATCCTGCACAAGACAACCATCCGGAGTAAGATTAACATCACAACCGTCATCAACTAATTGACCAGCAGACAATAAATTTGAGGCAAGGCCAGGTGCTACCAGCACATTTCAAAAAGTAGAATTAAGGTCACCAACATTCGTTATAGGAAGGGTACTGCCATTAGCAATTTTAATTTTTTGATTACCAATATAAGAACGTAAATTGTGCAGGAGTTTAGAGGAACCCGTCATGTGATTCGAGGCACCAGAGTCAAGTAACCAAGAAATGAAAGAAGATATACCAGTAATACCCAAGGCAGAAAGAGCAGATAGTACCATTTGTTGAATTAATTCAAGCGAAAGAGCACCACCATCAGATGCACCAGTGGTGGAAGGACCAGCAGTAGAGGTAGTAGTGGCATGGAATGCCTGTGCCGGACACCTAGTCGGTCGTGGAGGACGCGTAGGACATGCAGAGATGATATGGCCCTGCTGCTTGCAGTAATTGCAAAATTTCTTAGGACAACTACGAGCAACATGTCCAAATTGTTTACAAGAGAAGCATTGAGTTTGTCGCATATCACGGCCCACGACTCTATTTTGCGCAGCATACGCAACTGTCACAGGTTCACAATGGACGGGATCATTAAGCATGGTTCCTTGAGTATTCAGACGTTGTTCTTCCCTGAGCAGTTCACCAACACAGATATCCAAGGAAGAAACAGGGTTCCTATTCAGCAAGGCACCGCGAACAGCCTCAAATTCCGGACGAAGTTTCATGAGAAATTGATCCTATTTACTAGTATCATACACATCACGAATGGCCGACAGTGATGGTTTGGGAACCACAGCATATATAATAGCAGAGTGTTCTGTCCATAAGTTTAAAAAACCATAATAATAGTCTTGAATTGACAAATTACCTTGTTTGTAATTGGCGATCTCTAACTCCAATTGAAAACGCTTGGCTGTATTGTCCTTGTTGTAAACACGCTGCAAATAATTCCACATCTCTTGAGCAGTTGAAAATGCTCGCAAATTATTGATCATCTGAGGATCAATAGTACTGAGGATCCAAGAAATAATCTGAGCATCTTGTACTTCCCACGCGTCTAAGGCGGGTTTATCGCCTGGTGCCTTAGAAACCCCATCAAGGTGACTCCATAATCCTTTTCCTTTGACATACATCTTGAATTGAAATTCCCAAGCAGCATAATTCTTGCCAGTAAAGCGAACGCAAAAATTATCTCCCCCTTCCGAAGCCATTAAAAAAATTACGGTAGCTTGCAAAAAAAATCAAAATCAAACCGAACCACAATAGCGCACAGTAGCAAGAACACACACTAGAGCACAGTACACAGAAGCCCACCGTACCAAGAACACACAATAGCACACCTCCAGCGAACAGTTGCGCACGAGACGAGCCACGGCCAACCCGAATCCACAAAACGCAACGGCAAACGGAGGACGGCGCACTGAACCACGAAGGATCCAAACGGAGGATGGCGCAAAGAAGATGAACAGAGCTTCGCAACCCAGATCTTCGCAACCCAGAGCTTCGCAATCCAGAGCGATGGAGGAACACAACCAGAAACGGCAAACCAGAGATCCAAATAGCGACAGTACGTAGAGATCCGAAACGCGAACCACCATAACGCGACCCAACGGAAGATCCGAAACACGAACAACCAACGGCGACAAGCGAACAACAAGCGACGGCGACCCAAACGGCGAACAACCAACGGCGAACAACAAGCGACGGCGACCCAAACGGAGGATCCACAAAGATCCTAACCAAACAGAGAAGGAGGGAACCAGATCCGAACCAGAATCAGATCCGAACCACGGAGGACGCCGTTCTTGAACGAAGAAACCGAAATCACAGGGATGATTGCAACCCTACTGATACCATGTCAAACATAACACACGATATTGTTTACGCAGTTCGGCCAAAGATTGCCTACGTCTGCGACTACAGAGTAGCTGTAGTTCTGTTTTATTGATAATGTTTGATCCTGAATACAAATACAAGGGAGTTTAAATAGCATTCTCTAAGAAGACCTAACGGGCCTAGGCCAAAACATAAGCATATAAATAAATCTACACAACTACTATTTACGGCTTTCTTATTTTCCTTATTCACATATTAATGCTTCTTCAACATCGTATTATTGTACTTATATAATTTATATAATATATTTTTCTTATAACGTGCTACTTTTTGTAAAAGTTTATTAAAACTTCATAATTCTAATGGATGTTTTTAGGGGCTCAAATGAGTTTTTAATGGTAGTTTATTGAGATAAAATTAGGCTTTCAAAGGGGTTGTTCCCCTCAGGTTTGGGACATGAGAGTGATAAATTTATGCCTAGTGTTCAATTAGAACATATGGGCGAATGGATATGGACTTCATAGTATATGTTGCATGTCAATGTTCTTATCGTATCACATATATTTTCATAGGTCAGGTGAAAATAACATATTGTTAGATTTCAATCATTGTCTGTGATATTTGTCAAAAAAAAATCATTGTCTGTGATATTTAATATTAAATTATTAATTTGGTCAAAATAATATATTAAATTATTAATATAATATTTAACATCATGACCAGTCTAGTGGAAACCTACGGGGCACATACATAGAGTGGTTTATCATTGCCGTTGGTAATTGACTAAATTAAATAGGAATTAATTTATTCAACAGTTCATTAAATTAGATATGATAAAATTGAAGTCAATGAGTTAATTGAATTAAATTAGTTTTAATATACAAGGATCTATCTTAATGAGAGGAGAGTGTTATCTTATAGGCTACTTTCCATAAGATAAGAAAGAGGCGGCTATGACACCTTAGGGAGCTCAACTAGAATTGGCACTATCTCAGTGATGGTAAAACACGGTTAAAGGCCAATCTCTAACCTTTGTTAGTGATTCTTGGCAATGACATGATCTGTGGGAAATAAAATTTTCCGCTCAAGGATTTTTCACTTCTGAAAATTTAAATTTGTTCCTTTTGAAGGCGTAGTAATGGACCCATCCACTTCCTTCTTCATCATAGATGACTTTTATGGTAGCCTCGATTGGTATAGGTAACTGTTGACGGTGATTTTTGGTCAGAAATTGTGTCCCTCAGAATAAAATCAAAATCAAATGAAAATGGGAGTCTCCTGGTTAAAAGGGAACTCTGATCACAAATTTAAAGAAAGAAAAGAGAAGAATTCATTCTCATCACCAAAAGAATAAGAGATTCTAGATGATAGCATGAATAGAAATCGAAGTTATAAAAAGGAATTCATTCACGTCACCAATCAAATCAAAAATGGACTCAAGATTGATGAGATGAACAAATTTGAAAATAAAATAGTAAAAAGGGGCTTAAAAGAAATATGGAAATCAAACCTAAGAAGGAGAGAACATCATGAATCTTTTAAGTAGGAAGAACATAAAGAAATTACTAGAGTTGAAATGGTTTGGTTGGGAACGTTGCAGTGACCCGTCAATATGTGAGCGTCAGCGGGGACATAGGACATATAGGGTGTTTACAAATTCCAACCTCTATACAACAATATTACAAGTATACATAGACAAAGAAAATAACTTCCTAATTACAGAGATCATGACAAGTGTCTCTTGGAGTAACTTCCTATTACAGCCAAATTTCGGATTCGAAATTAGTTGTAATGACACATCAGCATAGCATTTAAAGATGAGTTCAAGATTTGTTAAAAAGTGCTGCGCTCGAAAAGGAAGTGGCTCGAAAGCCCACATCTACGATTGAAAGGACTTTGGAAGCCAATCCCGAACGCCGAAGGAAAAATACACGCTCGAAGGCCACTTTCCCGAAAGATATATAGAAGTTCTCGAAGGCAAAACTCGAAGTTTCAGGTACTACACGCAATGACGCAAGACAGTTAAGGCAGTTGTCTCGATCAGACTCAAAGCACGAGGACAAGTGTGAAGAATCCAAGACGATGCCAGAAGACACGTGGCATCAATCATCTCCAACGAGCCAAGTTTTTTTCAATTCAATGCAATTACTTTTCGACAATCGAATGCAACACTCTTGTCTCTTTTATCACTTTTAACGATTTAAAGCCCTTTTAATCTCTGCACACATGAGCTCGGGGTTGATTTCCTTGGGTTCCTTGAGTTTGTCTTTTATTTTTTACTTTGTTTTATTTTACGAAAACGTTCGGTGCGGATTGATTGAAGGATTCACGATGTTCTCCCCTCTTTGGGTGTGATTTTTGCGTTTTGTTCAATCGTTTTGTGTCTCGAATTCGATCGGATAATCACCTAGAATCTTTGATTCGTTTGGTTGTGTGTTTGAATTCCCCTCCTTCGCCATTACCCGTCTCCAAAGGAGCACACAGATTGTGGCTTGCAGTGTAAATCTATCAACTGGCGAACTTAGTATCTAAATTCGAGTCCTTTTCTCTCACACTTCTCAAATTTATTTGTTTGACAGAGACCTAACCAAAAATACTGGAAAACACTTTCCTAATTTATGACGTACACTTGTCTTATTTGAAATAACTAGACAAACTACTAATAACTTCTAATAACTTGCTTTGCTTCATACCTCCGCCACCAAAGTGCTTGGTTTCTCCACTATTTTTCGAGAATGCGTATGATAATTGCTTCGAACTTCTTTCTTGACAACTTTCGAATATTGTCAACATTGACTCATCCTTCTAGTAACTTTCTTGTCACAACTTCCATCAATTGCCTAAGTCACCAAAGCCTTCAACATGCATTTATTCTTGTATTTTGCTCCATAAACCAACAAGCCAGTTATATCTTTGACATAATATAAAACATGGTCGGTTTGTTGGTCGCTCCATTGTCTGCGTCCAAGTCAAGAGAATATCAAATTAGTGAGTACATACATAGAATATACAGAGGTAAGGCTACTACTACATGTCATAAAATGGGAGTTTAACTATTAGCAATCATCCTTCTAGGATCAAAACCTAATTTATCACGAGGTTAACTCTTAGATGCATATTGGCCAAATCTTTACTAATCAAATTTACAAGTTTTTTTATTAGTGACTAATCTATGTCGGAAAAGCCGGCTCTGTAAGTTCATGTGGTTTTCCCTCTCTTAATAGAGTTTTTGCTAGAACTTGAGACCTTGAAGTGACTAGTGAGATTTGAACCTAATTATTGCTCGAACCAATCATTATCGGTTATCAAATATACAAGTTGTCACTTCCTTTCCTTTAAAATCAACAAAATGTGAATCAAATGGTCTAAACCGTGCATATTTTCTTTTCACAACACCAAATCCAAATCCCTAAAATTGGTCACATATAATAATTCCAAACTTCTTTTTTAATATTTTTCCCAAGACTCCAAAATGCAAAAAATATTAGATTAGGCCTGCCAGAATATTCAAATACGGCAACTCGCAAGTTTCTTCTTGCTAACTCTTTTATAACTCTTGCTAACTAGACGGTCTGGGCCAAGAGTTGGATCGGACATGCACCTAGCCTGGTGGAAACCGGAATGACCCGGCCGATTTGGTAGGAAAATCGGTGACCCGCGGACAAACCGAACCGGAATGCAGCCACCACGGATTTGTTAATTTCAATTTTAATGCATGCCAAAATTGTTAATATGGGATTCGAACCCACAACAACAGCATGGCAATGCTAATGACTTACCGCTAGACCTGTTTGGATGTTGGGTTATATCTTAAAAACAATAGGCTTAAATATGTTTTTATACCCTGCAAATATAGGGTGTTTTGCGTTTACCCCCTGCAATTTTTTTTTTAAAAACTCCCTGCAAAAGACACTTTTTTGATGTTAGTCCTTCTGTTACTTGGCAGTTACAAAAAAAGCCCACGTGTCACACAGATATCTGATTTGACATTTATTTTTCGTTTTCTTTTATTTTAATTGCTGACTGTATATATGCCATGTCATTAATGAGTCTTACAAAATTAAAACCCTAATTCCTCTTTCTTCTTCATCTGTTCCCATCTACTTCGTCCCTCACTATCTCTCACAAAACCACCACCACCCCATGAGCACACTTATCTCCACCCTCCCCCTTGTCTCAGATGTTGAGCACTGTTGCATATCTCTATCTCTCAGATTGTTGCAGGAATGAAAAACAAACACAACACAACTAGGAAGAAAAATCCCAACAACAACACAAACAATATCAACAACCACAACTAGATCTGCCCGAACATACCCAGAAATCATAACTCACGCCGCCACCGCAACAGAGCCGCACCGGAGTTCTCCCTTCCCGTGTTTGTTTTATCCTCGCGAACCAGAACCGCCGCCCAGTGCGATTCCGAGCACCCTCACACCACCACGCCCAGAGTTCCACCCCTTCCCCTCCCATGATCTGTGGTGCAGTCACTCCGAATTGCCATATTAGAACCACTAGGAGCTTCCTCTCTTGCTGTTCTGTTCATACCCCATTTACAAAGAGAGAGAGAGAGAGAGAGAGAGAGAGAGAGAAACAGTGGTGAGAGAAAGAAACCTATGTGTGTTGTTGTTAATTTGTGACTGTGGGAATGGAAATCTGTTTGGGATTCAAAACCTCACCCAGTGTTCTGTTCGCAGAGAAGAGAGTGGAACCAAAGGTGGGGTTTAGACTGTGGCAGAGATCGTGAGATGGAGAAGGGAGGAGATCTCGAGATCAGAGTGGTTATGGTGGCTTTGTGGTGGTTCGTTTCACGGCGAACATTGTCGGTGGCTTCGATTTGGGGAAAATGGTGTCGTGGTGGTCGTATGATTTGGGGAAAAATGGCGAGGATGATTGATGGTGTTCTGAACGATGATGGTGAACGATGGTGTTCAGATGTTGGGGTGTTGGTGGTTTAGAAGAGTGAACGATGATGGTGAAGGATGATGGTATTCAGATGAAGGTGAGAGAGAAGTGTCATGGTTGATGAAGAAGAAGGGGAGAGGGGATGGGTTCAGATTGTGTGTGTGTGAGAGAGAGAGACTCTAATTTAATTGGGAATTCATCAGATATTTCCATGTCACTATTATTTAAATTAAAATTAATGATTTGGCCACATGTCAGTTCTGTTAGCCAACCCATCAAACAACTAACAGAGACTTAACAGAAGGACTAATATCAAACAAAAAATATTTGCGAGTTTTTTAAAAAAAAAAATTGGAGGGACTAAAACCATATGGCCCCCTATTTTTTTTTTAAGCAAAAAGGAAATGAGCCTCGTTAAAACCTTCTGATGCAAAACCCTCCTTAGGGATAAAAACATCTAGAAGGAAAGAGTACTCCCTCCTATTTCATTAATAAACAAAAAAACAAAAATACAAGAAACATGGGGGGACATATACCAAAACCCATGCGAACAAAAATAAAACATTATTGCCTGAAACGAAAATAAGGAAGGCCAATCCTATTACGGATAAAATCATCTTTAATGAAATAGGGAACCGAATTCCACCATTGGAAACCAGACAGGTTGATCCCATGAGACGCAAGCTTATCAGCGCAGTGATTCCCTTCCCGAAAAATATGAGTGCAAGTGACAGTCATTGATTTGAGCAGACCCATGCAATTAAGCCAACGATTGCGGAGATTCCAAGGAACAATTGAGTGAGACGAGAAAGCCATAACAGCAAGCTGAGAGTCACTCTCAATCCATAACCGATGCCAACCTTTTCGGAAAGCCACTTCAATGGCGACCATGACCCCGACAAGTTCGGCATGAAGCGCGTAATTTGTACCTAGAGGAAGCATAAAACAGCCAAGAGACTCAGCATTACTGTCACGAAAGATACCCGGCCCACAGGCAGCTAAACCAGGAGACCCCCTCGCAGCGCCATCAGTATTACACTTAACCCAAAAGGAAGGAGGAGACTGCCAGATAACCTCTATTTGCAGGGGTTAAAAACATATTTAAACCAAAACAATAATATACATGATTTTTTTGTTTCTAGAAAGAGTATGACCTCTATTCCATACCGATTGGTGATCTGTTTTTTATTTAATGCATATTCTTTTTGTTATATATCAATGCATAGTAGTAACCATATATGTATAAATATTTTCTTAAAAATCTATATCAGTATATTTTAGGCATGGTGTGTAATTTTAGTAAACAAAGTTTTACAAGTATGAAATTTAGGTCTTGAAAATTTGGAATTTTTTAATCGGGATTGGGTTTTGGTCATGCGGTTCAACTGTCGACCCCTCGATCCGACCCTTGACCCAGTGACTCAGTACCTTCACCGAATCGGTCAGCAGTCCGAGTTTTAAAAGATTGATTTTACCTAAGACTCCAAAATGCAAAAAATATTAGATTAGGCCTTCCGGAATATTCAAATACGGCAACTCGCAAGTTGCTTCTTGCTAACTCTTTTATAACTACTAAAAAAACTCTTCTTACAATACAAAGCATACTTTTGCGTTAATCACACGTTTCTCCATTTAAAATTACCTTTTTTTATTAATTTGCAAGGAAGGGATGTTTCACATTTAATAATGGTTTTATTAATTTTTACTTCCATATAAAATGAAATTATACCACTAAATCCGATTAACTCTATCCGATTAACTCTTTTCATTTAACTGTTGTAGATCTCAACTAGTACCCTATCTCATACAGTTTTAATAAGAGAGATAAAGACTTATCTAATAAAATATTATTACTTATAAATTAATATTATTTTATTTGTTGAATTTCTTTTTCCTACTAAAACTGTCGAGTAACCGAAAGAAAATGACGTTTTATCAAGAGAATGAACGGTGTAGAAGTCGTAAAGAAAAGGGCGTAGATCCCACGTGCATATAATTGGAATTGGAACTTGCAGCTTCGGGTTCGTAAGTTTATCAATTGGAAGGGACAGAAAGCAAAGATATGGGGGGGGGGGGGGGGGGGGGTTGAAAAAGTAATAAGCTACTTGATGAATGGAAGAAAGCCATTTGCTTCCCAAGTTGCTTCACGTAACGCACATTGCTGGGGTGTTATATTTTTATTTTACTTTGGATTTTTTCTTTTCATTAAATGTTTTACTTTTGAATTAGAACTCCACTCTTTGTATATACTCCGACTGTTGTTAAACTTTAGTATTTTTGATTTGTTATACACAAAGTAAGGTACTAATGATTTGTGTTAGCTAAATACTAAATTACCCATTTGTAATTGTCTTGAGATAACTGAAATCAAAATAAAAGAGTGTTAGGACAATTAATTCATACTTTGAGACTCTAACAGACACAATAAATTTAAATGGTATATATGGAAAAATTTGGTAATTTGTACATTGGATTTTTAAAAGTACCATTTTTTGAAACAAAAATAAAAAACCAAAAGTACCAAAAATTAGGAACAAGGGTAGCAATAAAAAGAATATGAGGTCTAGCTAGATTGCCTTTGAAAAGTATGGTTAATTAACCCAATCTCACTTGCAGCGGCGGATCCAGGATATTGGGATACATGCTTAAAATTTATTTTTGAAATATCCTCAATTTTTTTACATCTTTCAAATACCCTCACTCACTAAAATTAAGGAATCAAATTATCTAACTCCATTATTTTTATTTATTTTCATGGGGTCAAAATATAAGGAGGTAACTGCTTATTTTTATTTTTAGGGTGTGCAAGTGCACACCCTCACATACACATAGATCCGCCCATGCTCACTTGTATTCCTCAAAATTTGACACATGTATCTCATTAATTGAAAATAAACGTGATCTAAACGTAAAAATATACAAATCAATTATGTAGTTCAATGGAATTTGCTTTTAGGTGAGGCCTATGTTTCCTTTGATACTTATTTTTATTTCTCAGGGTGTGCAAGTGTACACATTCACATACACATAGATCCACCATTGATTTCTTGTATTCCTCAAAATTTGACAAATGTGTCTCATTAATTTAATATAAACGTGACTTAAACGTAGAAATATACAAGTCAATTATGATTTTAAGTGGAATATGCCTTTTAGGCGGGACCTATGTTACCTTTGAATAAATGTGGGTAACATATCCAATCTCACTTGTATTTGTATTCACTCAAAATCTGACAGATGTATCTCACTAATTTAATATAAGCGCGATATAAATGCACAAATATATTTTAATTGACAAAGATAATAGATTCCAGAAAAAAGAATTGTCTGATTTTATTAGCATATCATCATATTGGGTAGGGTAACCTAGAATTTACCTAAGTAGAATAAAATATGGGATTATGGTAATTGTTAGATTGAAAAATTAATAATTGATTTTTCTAGACTAAAGACTCAAATTGGCCCCTCACAATTTCCTCGTGGGACAAATTTGTCCATGAAATTTTTTCAGGATACATTAGTCTGTCACACTTCAAAACGAGACAGGTTAGTCCATCCGTTCATCAAGTGTTAAACATGTCAGCTAATGCCTCCTACATGACACATTATGCGCCAACAAGTCACGTTAACTGAAACGTAATACACTATTTAGGCCAAATTGGTCCCTGACTTGACAAATTTTGAAATTTTAAAAAAATGGACAAATTGGTCCCTGTACGTTTTGGGGTCAAACTAGTCCTTCTCAAAATTATAATCACTCCCTCTTCTCAAAATTACACGTTGGTATAATTTCATAACTTTTGATTTCTAACGGGAAAATGTAACGCGTTGTCCTTATAATCATTATTTATATTTTATTTTGATTAATGTCTTTATTTTTTATAAATGAACATTTTGGTTTGAAGTCTCGTCAAGAAAATATTAGATATTGCAATAATAATTATTTTTATATTTTGCTTTTGAGTTCTAATGGGATAACGTTATATGTTCTTGTTAAATTTCATTATTTTTTATATAGATGGCGTAATGATTATTTTTGACTCTCAACGGAAAATCTACTATCTCTTTAATAAAACAACTCCTGTAATTTGAATGATACTTGATTAATTTTCATATATCTTATACAATTTACGAATCGATAACTACATTACAATTTCGGTTTGAGACTACTTTACGAAAATAGCACGATGCTATCCAGTGGCGGATCCGCATTATAAGGTGTGGGAACAATTTGCCTCGATGTAAAAACATTTTAACTTGTTACACTTGATAAAAATTCTCTTGCCCCATGAGCTAATTGTTTTTGAAATGAAGATATAACATTAATTTATTCTTTTATTTTTCTAATTTTTATTGTTTTGGCATCTTTTAGCACTAAAAATACACAATAAAAAGCTTACTATTTTGGTTTTTAAGAAGTAATGACTTAAAAAATTTGTTTATGCAGAATAGAGACTATTTGTTCTCTGAGAAATGAAATTACTAATTTGGTCATGAAAATTTCAAATATTAGTTAAATTAAATTTTCGAGTTAAAAAAAATGTCTCTAAAATTATTTTAAAATGACTAAATGACTGATGTGTGTAGTCTAAATTGGTATCTTAAAGACCAAATGCATTTTTGTTTTTTGTCAAGTAAAAGAGTAATAGGACAAGGTTGCGTCTTTGCTCTATTTTTATCGTGAAATTATATATTTTATAAATGTTTATAATTTTTTTGCTAAACATACTAGACTATTTTTTTGCACCACAACATAATTTTTTTGGATCGGCCAATAACGCTACTCGTGCGCATACACGGGTATCCCAATCTAACATGATATCCCAATCTAGTCTCTTATATAGTTACTTCTAGGCCAATATTATGATTATAAGAGAAACTAACATGATATCCCAATCTAGTATCTTATATAGTTATTTCTAGGCCAATATTATGATTAATTAGTCAAAAAAATAGTTTGTTCTATAGTGCAAAAAGGCATACACGCTCTTGTTAAATATGACCACCAAAGTTTGAATGGCAACAATTTTGCTGCACCTTCGTCTAGTAAGACCGGAGAGATGGAAGAAACAAATATTTTTATCCCAAGTCAATTATAACCAAGTTTAACATGTTCACAAAATTATCGAAAAAAAGTTTAACATGTTCACAAGATGAATAATTAAAGGAATCGCCTAAAATCTTCTCCTTTTCATGTTACACAATTATAATAACTTGCAACAACCCAAGGGTAAAAAATAAAAGCTATAAAAGTTAATAACTCCTCCCATATACTGCTACAATGATCAACATTAGGGTTCACATGCATATACAATAAAAAGAATCCAAAAGCTAAGTTGTGTTTTTACCGATTGAGAGATAAATATAGTACTTGTATAAACAAAGAGTCCTCAAGGAAGAGTTCCATAAGCATCACAACTCGCTGAAAGTCTAATAGCATGAACTTTTTCAACGACATTTAGACCAATCTTCTTAATGACTATATAGGAATTGGTTTTTGGTTTGGGCACACTTTTAATAGGATTTGATTTATCAATGATTGGATTCTTTTTCCATTTCAAAAGATCCAATCAGACACTGTAGCTTGTCTATTAGTTGACAAGGAGAACAGCCTACGGAATAGGCACTTGAGAACAAAGGAATCCAAGATCAAGGAAATTGTTTACACTGTGAAGAGAATCCAAAGATGAAGAAACAGCATTGCATAACATTAGAATAAAGACAACATAACAAATCTTATTAGGAGAACACACTAATACACTCTAGCATTACAAAATTGAGAAGTTGAATACCACGTAGTCAAACCAAGTTGGTCCACCCCACAGCACCCATATTTATTATTGTATAGAAAATATTTTCGAATATTTTTTTGGAAATTGAAGGGCGTTCATAATGACCAAACAGATAAACCTAGAGTGGTCACCACTAACGACCGATTGAAAATTAAGGTTACTCACAATGATCAAATGAGTTAAACTCAGTGACCATTGTAAATAACTGATTTCTAAATATGGGTTTAACTATTTGAAAGTATTAGATTTGAATATAATTTTGATAGTTAATTAAAATCTTGTGAAGATGGGTTACACCCATTGATTAGTTCAAAAGTGAATGATAAAACAAGAGAGGGTATAACGCACGAAAGATAGGGTGCAAGCAGTAAATACCCATTAGTGAAATAAAAGAAAGACATGAGGGATTAAATATGTAAAACTAAAGGTGTTTATAGTAAGATTTTTGTTTAGTAAATCATTATAAAAGAGAGATATGGTAATGGATAACAATAAAGAATAATAAAATGAATCATAAAATAAAAAATGGGGAGGGGTGTACGCGTCAGGTAAGAAAGAAATTAAAACTAAAACTGAAAAAGGAACAAAGCCCAATGATGATTGGAATTTTTTATAAAAGGAATAAAATAAATAAATATTATTATTTCCAAGAGACACACACTAGTGACTAACCCTAAAAAATAAACAAGACACAAAACCCACACACTCCAAGCAGCCGCACACAGATAGAAATGACAAAAAAAAGGTGAGACAAAAATGGAGAGGCAAAATTGAGAGATGGAGAGGAGAACTGCAACGAAAGAGAGAGATGGTGGGTTCGTGAGTAGTGGCGAGGGGGAAACAATGGTGGTGATGGTGAGGCCGTGGTGGTGGTGCTCACCGGAGGTCACGGCAGCAACGACGGCGGTATTGGGCGGTGTGCGAGCAGTAAGGGAGTCACCATAGTCTTTGGTGGTGCAGAGACTGTCACCGGTGGAGGTACGCCGGCGGTGGTGCGCCAGCGATGGTGGTTGTGGTAGCCTTGGAGGTATTCTTCTCTATTCTTCTCTTCCTCTTTTTTGTACGCTCTGTTTGTTCACCCTCAATATGACTCTCACATTTTTTCTAAATCACTCCCCTCCTCTTCTGTTTCTTTTCCCTCTTGCTTTATATTCTTTAATTTTTCCTTCTATTTCTCCGAATCGTTTTCCTCTCCCTTCACTACTTCTCTAAGATCGATCTTTTTCTCTTATGCTGAAATTCTTCTCCCTCTTTCTCTGTCTCTCTATTCACATTTTTTTCTCCTTGATCCCCCCCCCCCCCCCCCCCCCGTTCGCTGGTTTTTGAGCCTGTTTTATAGGTGATAACAGTTGTTATATTTTGTTGTTTTGTGTCCATGGTACAGGTTAGTGGAGCAGAGCTATGGGAGACAATGTTGTATCAATGACAGCTTGCAAGGGTGGTGCCTGCAAAGCTGTTTGGTTTATACAAATTGGGAAAAAAGCCAAGGGAACAAGAGGAAGGTAGTTTGAGCTTGTAGCTCAAATTGAAAAAGCAAACCAGAAGTCGTATGAGAGAGCAGTGTGTGCAGTGTTATAGTCAAGAGCTGGAAATGGGAAATAAACAAAAGCAAGATGAAAGTGCTTTTTGACCTACTACTAAAATACATATTCCATCCCTTATTGAAACAAGCGCATGGCCATCCTATTAGGCCTTTTTATTTTTGTATTATTCATGTTTAAGGGTTTATGGAAGATAGGATATTTAGGCCAAATGAAGTGTTTGAGGGTTTATTTCAGACAAGGATCTTTTATGCGTTTGATGGTGTGAAGTATCAGCTCTCAATTTCTACCGCTTTTGTTTTTTCTTTTTCCAGGATTTTTCAATCCTCTGTTTTTGAATTTCACTTTCCTTTTTTGTTTATTATTTTTCTTTTTCTTTCTTTTGAGAAGAGTAAGCTGATAGAAGTGGTACATCGTCGTTAGATATGGGATTCATCATTGTCTAAGGTGATTGAAAGATTTTTTGATTTTGGGCTCAAAGTGGGTAGCAAAGGGTATTTCTCTTTTTTGGATTTTTTGGATATAGGAAAACGGCCAAACTTCACTTCAAATCATGATTGCTTATTTTCTCGAAATTGTAACTATAGGACAAAACTTCATTTTAATATATTTTCCTTTTCTTTATTTCTTTCCCCATTTTTTATGCCCTAATTTTTGCTTGGGTTGCTCTTATGAGTTTTCAACCTAACGGACTTTTCTTTTTTGGATTTCTTTTTGTTTTTTTAACTCAAAGGACTTGCACGAGTGTTTAGAATGCCAGCAGAAAATCTTAGTGATCATTACTCTGCCCCAGTATGGAGCTTTCAAACTGTTATTAGTGAAATTTCATCACTGGGGGATAGTGAATGAAATACTCTTGTGGGGACTGGCCATTTTATGGATGAATCTGGTTTTGAAAATGAAGGATAATGATAAATGGAAATATGGGGATAGTATAACTGACTCAAACAAGAGCAAACACACATGACATGTTAGTTTATTTTGAAAAATGCCTCATAGAAAGTTGACACCGGTTAAAATAGAACAATCTTAATTGACAAGACCACATAAGTTAACAAAGTAGACATTTGGGTCTTTCATCACATGAGGGTAAGACATATGTTGGCTGATGCCTTTGGTGAGACACGCCTTTGAGGCTAAGGGTCAAGCCTACAGGAGCAAGGGTTTGAAGATGTGCAAAACTGATGTTGGCTTATGTCTTTAGTGAGGAACGTCTCTGAGGCTGAGGGTCAAGCCTACAGGAGCAAGGGTTTGAAGATGTGAAAAACTGATGTTGGCTTATGCCTTTGGTGAGGCACGTCTCTGAGGCTTAGGGTCAAGCCTACAGGGGGAAGGGTTGAAGTGGTTGAGTCAATGCGAAGTGAGTTTGATGGTAGGTGAGTGATTGGTGAATGTCTTTTAAGAGAATAACACCGGGCTTAGAAGGACGGATCCCATGAAGGTGATTACATGGTTGTTAAGTGGGTGGATGGTTTCGACAAATGTGATAGGCGTAGAGCGGTTGTGTATGGGATGAAGAGTGAAGAACTTGATGTTGGTGAATCAAGTTAGGTATTTACTCAAAGGATGTGAGAACTTTTTCTAAGGGAGAAGGATCAATTCAAATATATTTTGCAAGCATTTATTGTTTCTCATCAAACAGTGTTTCCACGAAACAAAAAAATATTTTCATGAGTTTTTTTTATAATATAATGCATAAACATATGGGTGTTGTTGTACATGGACAACAATGCATATGAATGAAATGCGTAATGATACCTTAGACACGTGTATGATCTTTTTTATGTTTTTACGTTTCAACTAGAATAAGATGCTAACCAAAAAAAACTATTGGATGATGAATGATGCAATAATGAAGAAATTTATAATTTTTGTTTTGACGCATGTTGAAGGACTGATGCATTTGAGATGGATAGGAATAAATGACTTTTGTTTTTGTTTTTTATGATGCATGAAGATGATGCATTTAAGTAAAAAAGGACGGTCATAAATTCTATAATAGCAAGATGATGTATTATTTGGTGTATGGGTTTGGGAGATGATGCAACTAGGATAAAATGGAAAAATAAAAAATGACATTTTTGTTATTTTTAAGATGATGAGATGTATGGTAGTGCAATGATAATGGGATACATAAGAATGATTTTATTTTATTATGAATGCATGGTGATTTTTCCTTTTTATTTAGAAATGATGCATGTATGGAGAAATTACGCATTTGGACTAGGATGACAATATGAGTGAAATGATGTATGAATGTCTCATGCAATTCGTAATAATAATGTTGCAAATGATGAGATGCCCACACTATTTGATAATTTTTTCAATATTTATGAACTATGGATATATGATAAATGGATTAATCATGAGATGCCTACTCCAATGGTTTTTTTCTAACGTAAGGGGTGAGAAATGCATAACAAAAATGATTATTAGTTTTTTTTGGAATAATGCTTTTGTATGATGAATGAAATAAGTGACGTGTATGCAAATAAAAGAAACATAAAAAGTTTTCCTTTTT
Source organism: Astragalus membranaceus (assembly GCA_039519185.1). NCBI lineage: Eukaryota > Viridiplantae > Streptophyta > Magnoliopsida > Fabales > Fabaceae > Astragalus > Astragalus membranaceus. The sequence continues at coordinate 170,332,754 of CM076848.1, read as the reverse complement.
TGGTGATTTTATTTTTGGAGAAATGTTAACCAGATTGATAAGACAGTAAGTATAATGCCTCTGTGTCCTAGGTGGGTCATTTCTAAATTGGGATTTTCAACATGATCTAGGGTCACTTTAGTGATCATCCTTTCGGGTGGCTCTAATCACTTCCTCACAAAGGTCCCCAGAGCTAAAGTCCCCTTCATGATATTATCCACAATGGCAGATGACTACCAAGTGTGGGATATCATAAAAAGGCGCACTCTAGTTGAGACTTTCATGATAGTCAGACAGACGAATCCAGAATGACTATCACTAATTATCCCCACTCGTCCTAAGTTTCACGCAGACCCGAGTATAGGGCCCCACTCAAAAGTGTGTGCAATATGTATAGGTGATGTATGTGATAAAGGCAAAATACATAAACTAACCAAGCTGGAAAAGATATACAACAACAACAAAATCGTCTACCCTTAGGTTCAATAATATAAAGAAATGCTAATAAATAAATAAAATAAGCATAAGGGCAGAAACAAAATATTAAATTAACAAATACTTACATATTTAATTAATTAGGCTTGACTCTCTTAATTAGTCCCCAGTGAAGTCGCCAGCTGTAGCGACCGAAAAATTCAAAGGAGGGATTCTTCGAAGTGTTAGATGAAGCCGCCATCAAAATTTAGGTTTAAATGGACAAACTTTGAGAAATCCCCTAAAAAGATCATAACGAACCAAATATGGGTTCGGGAGTCGGTTATGCGCGGGGAAGGTACTAGCACCCCGCGGCATCCCTCCTAACGAGGGTTACCATCAAACTAAACGTGTAAGCATCGTTAATTAAAAAATATATATTTATTTTACCCTTATTTACAAGTTAGAACACAAGTTAAATAAAAGACTTTGACAGTTAGTTATTTTTGTTCTTTTGGGGAAATAGAAAAGAAATGATTAGGGAAAAACTTAAAAAAAGGTTTTTATTAGTGCAATTGACAAAGATCGGCCGCCCTTTGCTCCTACGTATCTCTTGGTAGAGAATTAAATCGCACGAAGTTCTTGGGGTAGAAAATATTTATGTGTTGGTATTTTTTATTATTCGAATATTTTTTGGAAATTGAAGGGCGTTCATAATGACCAAATAGATAAACCTAGAGTGGTCACCACTAACAACCGGTTGAAAATTAAGGTTACTCACAATGATCAAACGAGTTAAACTCAGAGTGACCATTGTAAATAACTGATTTCTAAATATGGGTTTAACTATTTGAAAATATTAGATTTGAATATAATTTTGATAGTTAATTAAAATCTTGTGAAGATGGGTTACGCCCATTGATTAGTTCAAAAGTGAATGATAAAAACAAGAGAGGGTATAATGCACGAAAGATAGGGTGCAAGCAGTAAATACCCATTAGTGAAATAAAAGAAAGATATGAGGGATTAAATATGTAAAACTAAAGGTGGTTATAGTAAGATTTTTGTTTAGTAAATCATTATAAAAGAGAGATATGGTAATGGATAACAATAAAGAATAATAAAATGAATCATAAAATAAAAAATGGGGAGGGGTGTACGCGTCAGGTAAGAAAGAAATTAAAACTAAAACTGAAAAAGGAACAAAGCCAAATGATGATTGGAATTTTTTATAAAAGGAATAAAATAAATAAATATTATTATTTCCAAGAGACACACACTAGTGACTAACCCTAAAAACTAAACAATACACAAAACCCACACACTCCAAGCAGCCGCACACAGATAGAAATGACAAAAAAAAAGGTGAGACAAAAATGGAGAGGCAAAATTGAGAGATGGAGAGGACAACTGCAACGAAAGAGAGAGATGGTGGGTTCGTGAGTAGTGGCGAGGGGGAAACAATGGTGGTGATGGTGAGGCCGTGGTGGTGGTGCTCACCGGAGGTCACGGCAGCAACAACGGCGGTATTGGGCGGTGTGCGAGCAGTAAGGGAGTCACCATAGTCTCTGGTGGTGCAGAGACTGTCACCGGTGGAGGTACGCCGGCGGTGGTGCGCCAGCGATGGTGCGCCAGCGATGGTGGTTGTGGTAGCCTTGGAGGTATTCTTCTCTATTCTTCTCTTCCTCTTTTTTGTACGCTCTGTTTGTTCACCCTCAATATGACTCTCACATTTTTTCTAAATCACTCCCCTCCTCTTCTGTTTCTTTTCCCTCTTGCTTTATATTCTTTAATTTTTCCTTCTATTTCTCCGAATCGTTTTCCTCTCCCTTCACTACTTCTCTAAGATCGATCTTTTTCTCTTATGCTGAAATTCTTCTCCCTCTTTCTCTGTCTCTCTATTCACATTTTTTTCTCCTTGATCCCCCCCCCCCCCCCCCCGTTCGCTGGTTTTTGAGCCTGTTTTATAGGTGATAACAGTTGTTATATTTTGTTGTTTTGTGTCCATGGTACAGGTTAGTGGAGCAGAGCTATGGGAGACAATGTTGTATCAATGACAGCTTGCAAGGGTGGTGCCTGCAAAGCTGTTTGGTTTATACAAATTGGGAAAAAAGCCAAGGGAACAAGAGGAAGGTAGTTTGAGCTTGTAGCTCAAATTGAAAAAGCAAACCAGAAGTCGTATGAGAGAGCAGTGTGTGCAGTGTTATAGTCAAGAGCTGGAAATGGGAAATACACAAAAGCAAGATGAAAGTGCTTTTTGACCTACTACTAAAATACATACTCCCCAGTGAAGTCGCCAGCTGTAGTGACCGAAAAATCCGGGTGAGGATTCTTCAAAGTTCAAAAATGAAGCCGCCACCAAATGTTTAATTATAAGGGAAAACATTAGTAAATCCCTTTTGGAATGGATAAGGGTCCTTGAGACCAGATTTGGGTTCGGGAGTCGATTATGCGTGGGGAAAGTATTAGCACCCCACATCATCCTTTCGAAAAAGGTTACCTCTAATTAATTGTGCAAAACTATATTAACTTTTAAAAATAATTATTTCCCTTTTATTAAAATAATGAATTGAAAATGACTTAACGAAAATAAATGTTTTTGTATTTTTATTGAAAACTAAGAAAGAAAACGTTTAAAAAAGACTAAAAAAGGGTTTCTTATTAATGCACTTGACAGATGTGGGCCCCATCAGCTCCTACGTATCTCCGGGTAGAGATTCAAATGCTACGTAGTTCTTGGTAGAAAATATTTGTTTGTTGGTATTTTTATTATTAAGTATTTTTGATATTTGGTTAGGTGTTCGTACTGACCAAACAAGTAAACTTAGAGTGGTCACCACTAATAGCCCATTTGAAAACTAAAGTTGTTATTGAAGATCAAACAAGTTAAACTTAGAGTAACCGTTAGTAACAACCTATTTTTTGTGTGTTGGATTGTTTTATAAAAAATGGCTTGAAAGCATTATAGTGTAATAAAACGAAATAAGTTGTAGTAAAAAAAACAAGGGATGCTGTTAGAAAATGGGAGTGCAGAACAACAACAAAGAGAGTGACTAGAGGTCTACTCATTTAAAAGACAGGGGGGTGCATTGTTGTTGTTAATATGGTTGTTGTGGTGTTTGGTTCGTGAATGGTTTATTTTAGTGAGAGAGGTGGAGTGCGACGGTGTGGGTTGATTTGACGGTGGGGATAACGGTGAGGACGGTTTTTTGGTGGTGGTTGTGAAGTGAGAGAGAGAGATGGTGGTGTTTGGTGGTGGTTGTTTAGGGGATTTGGTGGTTACGGTGGTGGTGGCTGTTTGGTAGGATGGTGGCTGACGGTCATATTTTGGCTGTTTTTTTTTCCTCTTTTTTATTTGGGTGGCACTGTATATGTTTTCTCCCCCCCGGTTTACGCTGCTGCTGCTATCTTTTATAGGCACCTTTGACAAAGGCTGTAGATGCAGAAGGTGCAGGGTAGTGGGAGAGCACACAGCTACTGCAGAAGCAGTTTGGTTGGAACTAAAATGGGAAAACAACAAGGGAGCTTGAAGAAATTAATTTTAGCATATAACTCAATTTGCATTCCCACACAACACTAGCATGCGCATCTGCATATTGTACTCCTCCTTTTTTATTTTTTGAATTTGTTTTTGTCCAATATGTAACCATATTTTTGTAAACTTTCATTATTGTATTTATTGTAATAAAAATAGACTTGGACAGTTTTGACCATTCGAATCTTTATTTTGATTTTATTTTATTTCTTTTTTGGTGAAGAGAGAGAGGAAGCTACTGTTAGTAGGCTAAATAACACTTTTAGTCCTTTATGTTGGCTCTGGGTTTCACTTTGGTCATTTATCTTTTTTTGGGTCCGTTTTGGTCCCTCATGTTTCACTTGTGTTTCATTTTAGTCCCTGAAGTTAGTTTTGGCTAACGGACGCCACGCTGGCTGTTAACTGCTGACGTGGCGTCCTCAATTCATTAAACGACGTGGCACAAGCCAGTTCCACATCAGCAAATGGTTTTTTAATATAAATAAAACATAAAACAATAAAACAAACATAAAACATAAAACAAAAACCGTACAATCAAAATCAAGATTAAAACTAAAACTCATTTCTCAAAATCAAAAATCAAAAACTAAAACTCATTTCTCAAAATCAAAAATAACATTCTGGAAACAGAGAGGAAGAAAGACGAAGTGAGTGAGAAGACGAAGACGAAGAGAGTGGGAAGGAAGAGAGTGTGAAGCAAGACGAAGGAGAATCGAAGCAAGACGAAGGAGAATCGAAGCTACTGGAAGCATAAACGAAGGAAGACGAAGGAGAATCGGAAAGGGGTTTCGCCATTTTGAAGGTAAGAAGTTCTGGATTTTGCTGTTTCTCACTTTGTGTTCTTGTTGTTGCTTGATTTTGCTGTTTCTCACTTTGTTTAGGTTGTTGTTGTATGTTTGGGGTTTCGCTATTTCTCGATTTGTGGTGCACTGTATATTTGGGGTTTTGAGATTTCTCTAATTGTGTGTTTTGGGGTTGAATGTTTATTGTTTATTGCTGAAGACAGCTATTGTGGACTTTGTGGTGTCATACCCCAATTTTGTCCGACTAATTGAAAAGTCCCAAATTTTATTGCTTCGCATATCGTTCTAAGCGCGGGTGCCTCTGGCACTCTCGTGCAGCGATTTTGTTTGTCGCTCGTTATTTTCAAAAAAAAAAAGAATCCGAAAATAAATAATAAAAATAATAATAAATAACGCGAGCGCGCGTTTCGTCTCGAGTCGTGTGAGTAACTGCGTCGGTGCGCGTTTATTTTTACCGTTTTCTTTTTAGAGAAGTAAGGATAAAATGAGATCAGTTTTAATAATTTACGCGTGTGCGCATTAAGTCAGTTACGTGTTCATACTCTTAACGCGAGTGCGTGTTGGTTGCGAATCGTGCGCGAGGGGTTGCGTCGGTTCGTGTTGTTTTTACCGCTTCTTTTAAGTATTATTAGTAAAAAATAATAGTAATAAGATAAAACCAGTTTTTTTATTAGCTGTCCCTTTTTTTTTAATATGTAGACAAAAAAAATTAAAAAAAGCAGAATAGTACAAAAAAGAAAGTCATCTGTTTTATTTAGATGTAGACAAGAAATTTAATTACAAATAATACAAAAATCAAAATACAAACAAAAATTAAATACAAAAGTACAAAAAATAAAAGAATAAAAAAAGGGGGACAGCTCAAGTCGCTGCTGCCCTGTTTGTTGCTGTGGCTGAAAAACATTTTGAGCTTCAAACTCAAACTCCTTTCATCTTGCCCTTTGCTTTTTCCATTTTCAGCAAAACACTGCTGCAGTGGCAGCAACCCTGCTGCCATCCCCTTGCTGCTCCACTGCTCCAACAGCTTTGTCTCCAAAGATATTTGCTCCCCTGCTTCATGCCACACCTACACCACATTTTTTGCCTATAAATGCAATAAACAGAAACAGTTTTAGGGGGGACACTGAGAGCAATTCAAAAAAAAAAGACAGCAAACACAGCAAACACAAACACACAGAGACGATAGAAGCAGTAGACCAAAAACAGAGAGGTCGATTGTTTTTGTTATTTAATCAGAGGTTTGCGATTCAGGAAAACTAGGTCAGTTCCTCCAAATTGTCTTATCACATTTTTATTAACGTCAGAATTATTAACATGTGTTAAATCAGTTTTTATGATTTAGTTTGATCTGTTTGTTGTTTGTAATATGATAAAGCTGAAATAGGATGAACACGGAGGAGCTTCATATTTAAAAATAAATAAATAAATAACAAAGGCTGAAAAGAGCTTGAACTAATGTTTTTTTGAAGAGCACAAAAAACAGAATACAGAGAAGGGGAGGTTGAGGCAGTGAGAGGAAAGGAAAGAGAAAGGAGTGAAATTTTACCTCCGGCCACCGCTTGTGGTGGCCACCACCGCAGCCTCGCCGTAGCCAAGACACCACCGAACATACCTCTCTCCTCACACACCCCTCCATCCTAAAGCCACCCAAAACCACCACCGTCAAACCCATCGGACCACCGTCGTCTCAGCCACTGTCACCGCCGCCACAGATCCACAATAACCACCCGAAACGCCGCGGCCTCACCATCTCAACCAAACACCACCGCCTCACCCACACCCTCACGAATCCTCACCACCGTCACTCCTCAAAACAGATCCACCACCACCCGCACAAACATCCACCCACAACGCCTCCACCCACACGAACAGCCACCACCGAACCACCCCAATAACCGCCGTAGACAGCCACCATCCTCACCGCACCTAACTCGCCACACCACCACCGTAGCCAACCAAACTATCGTCAACAACCCCCACGGACCATCAGCAACCTTCCCCAACCGGCGCAAGGCGAGGCGGAGATGGGAGAATAGGGAGGGAGAGAACGAAATCATGGTCGAAGGAGAGAGAGCACGACGGTGAAAGGGTCGAGAGGGGGAGGAAGCGAAGAGTAGGGCGAGAAAGGGAGAGATACGGCCGTGTGAGAGGAGCGGAAAATCAGGTGAGAGAGAGAGGGAGTGCGCCGCGTGAAGAGAGGAGATGGAAAATTTTAGGTTTTTGCGATTTTAGGTTAGGGGCGCCGTGGAGAAGAGGGAAGTGAGAAATTAGGGTTTCCTTTTATGTTTAGGTATTTATAGTATAAACTGCAGGGGTATTTTCGTCTTTTCACATTTTTTTTAATTTTCAGATCATTATTCGCACCTCCCTGTTTACTTCGCACGCCTCCCCCCTTAGCCCATCAGCAAATAAAAAAACACAGCCCAGCTTACAAAAACAAGCTGGGCTCACTATCTGCACCCCAGTTTTAATAATACAGCCCTCCTTTTATTTACACCCTTATTTTACTACTACGCCCCTGTTTCTCTTTTTTTAAAAATTTCGTTTCTTTTCCCTAAGCGAACTTTTTTTTTCACAAACCTTTTTTTCCAAATGATGGATAAATGTTTCCCCGAACAAAAATTAATCTAATTGCGAAAACTCTTCAAAATCAAAAACTTCGTTAGTAGTCTTGCGAAGCCTCTGCTTGCATGATTATTAACAATGGAGTGCTAGTGATAATCACCCATAACCTTTGTTAGTTTGATTATTATGAATGCTTTCAATTTCAAAAGATATTTTCCCAAGCATCAAAAATCATGGCAAGTGTTAGTAATGATCACCCTCCACCTTTGTTAGTTTGGTCATTATGAACACCCTCCACCTTAGCGGTGATTACCCATAACCTTGGTTAGTTTAATCATTCACTAAATACTCGTCCTATTTCGAAAACTCGCTAAAAAGATAAAGGACAAAAACCCTTTTCAGGACAAAGAAGAACTACGTAGCTTTGAGTTCTCCATCGCACCGGGAGATACGTAGGAGCGGGCCATGTCCCGTCAAGCGTTTTTCTTAAAAACCCTTTTTTCCCCCTTTTTTTCATAATAAATAAAGATTTTCATTAAGAATTTCTCAATAAGAAGTAGAGAGGCAAAATTAAGTATTTTCAAGTCAACACACTAAAACCACACATTTAATTAAAGGTTCCCTCTCAGTAGAGAGGACGTGTGGGGTGCTAACACCTTCCCCGCGCGTAACCGACCCCCGAACCCTATTCTCTAGTTTCGCAAGACCAATCGCTTTCCAGAAAGGTTTTCCTAATATTTTCCTTAATAAATATTGGTGGCGGCTTCATTGTTTTAAAAAGTTGTGAACGAGGAAGGTTCTCCCTCGGTAACTTTTTCGGGGGCAACAGCTGGCGACTTCACTGGGGACTAAAAAACATTTTTTTCAAAAGTGGGTCAAGCCTAATTAATTAAGTGTGTTGGTTTGTGGGATTGATTTGAACCTCTTGCTTTGCCTCTATTCTTCCTCTTTTTCATAAGCATGTTGCATCCATATGCATTCTTCTTCTATGTCTGCTTTTGTTTAAAATAATAGATAGTTACTTCTATTGTTGTCGGCACCCTAGATTAGTGCATTGTTGTCGGCACCCTAGATTAGTTGTATTTGATTGGTATTGAACAAGGGTAGACGACATGTTATTGCTTTCTATTGTCTGGACTGTTCTGGATTTTCATTTGCAGGTGGGGTAGTTTTTTTAAGGAAATGCCCTTCGCACACACACACTTGTACCTTGAGGTTATATGATTAGAGAAAGAGACCATAACCCAGGTCTATTAGGATACCATAGGATGAGTGGATTCGAGTAGTGGGAGCCCATCAGGACCTTTGTCCGTTTGGCTACTCGCGAAAGTTTCAATCAGAGTTGTGCTCTTTTATGATGCTTCGTATCTAGCAGTTTGCTGCATTTACGGGGATTTTCATGAGAGGGACTGTGGCTCTGATGGCCTTTGTGAGGGTGTGAATAGAGCTACATGAGAAGATTATCCCCAAAGTGCCTTAGATCATAGGTTCTACCCCTTTTAGGTCACAAGGGCTTCCCAAATTGTGTGCTGCATTGTTGCATTTCGTCCAGTTAATTTTTCCCTCAAAGATTTTCAAAAATAAAAAAAAGAGATATGATTTTCCCTTAAACACTTATATGAGGTGGCATATAGAGTGAAAGTTTTCTAAATTCCGCCTGTGAATACCCTCCTTATGCATAAACCTCAAAAAAAAGAAGTATCTTGCATCCTGCATCATTGCATCATTACATCATTGCGTCATTTGCATTAAATAAAGTTCCAATTTTGAAAAAAAAATTATTCATCTTGCATTTCATTTCATTGCATAAAAATGAAAAAATAATTATCATCTTCATAGCTTAAGCATTTCGTTTATAATCAAAAAAGAGGAAAAAGCTCCTCGCCAAGTTCATCCAAAACATGGCATTCATGCATAAGCATTATTTCAAAAAAAAGGACACAGTAGAACTACGTAAGCTTTGATTCCTCATTACAATGGGGATACGTAGGAGCGGGTCATACCCCGTCAAGCACATTTTTCTAAAACCTTTTTTCCAATAAATCATTTGGATCTCCAAATAATTTTCAAAATCATGTTCCAAAACTAAAAATCAAAAAAAAAAATGAAAAGTTTCCAATGCATGCATCTTCTCTAAACAAAGAAAAAATAGAAAAGCTCTTCATGTAAAAGCTCAATGAGTAAAAGTGCACCTTCGAATGACGAAGGGTAATATCTCAAATTTGTTTGTGCACTACAAATTTGAGATGTTACTCTACGGTATCGGGGCACTTTGACCCTATCAAGTGGGGTTTGTTTTCAAATAAGGGAATAAGTTTGAGTTAACCAAATGTCGAAGCATTTCAGTATATTGCGTGAAGTATTGAGTCAGGATCCACTCAATGTTTCATGCAAGTTACTCAGAGTAACGACAATTGGTTGCCTCACATCATCATTTGCATACATCCTTGCATTACATAAAACAAAATTTTCAAAAAAGGCAAAAAGCAAACTTTCAAAAAAAATCATCATAGTCTTTTCTTTTACCGGGCTACATGAGGTGATGTTCCCAAAATTTCAGTCACCAAACTCGAAAAAATGTTTTCATCTTATTTTTCATATGCATGTCAAGTCGCATTATCGCCGTCAAAAAGACATCATTTGCATGGCATAAAACAAAAACTTGATAAAATTCATACATGCATTCTTCTCAATCTCAATTAGGTTTGTCAGGAGTGCATTCTCCGGCACGTGTGCGTTTCCATTCACTAAAGCTTTTTCCCCTAATTTTCTCGAAAGATCCAAAAATCGTGTCTTATTAGGAGCGCGTCTCATGCATTATTGTTGCCCTTTTCACACATCATGAAAAATAATACATTAACCTCTCATTTTGCATGCATTTCCATTCAATAAAAACCATGTCTTCCCACGCATGTTTTTTTTGTGAGTATCATGCATTTCATTGCACAAAAAATAAAAACAAGAAAGCATCTCATTCATAATCATGAATAAAAATCATCATCAAATTTATTCAAAATGTAGCATTCATGCACCATTTCATTAACCTCATAACTTTGGTTCAAATACATCATTCCTCCATACATGCATCTTTCAAAAAGGAAGGGGCATTGGCATTTCATACTTTGCCTTGCCTCTAAAAAAATCATCATTTAGAAAAAAGCATCATTCCTGCATCTTTCATCATTCAAAAGAAAAAGGGGGCATCGGCATTTCATATCTTGTCTTGCCTCTATAAAAATCATTTTGAGAAGAAGCATCATTCTTGCATCATTCATCATCCAAAGATGCACTGGAATTTCATATTTCGTATTGCATAAAAAGAAAGCATCAAAAAGAAAAAACTTTTAGAATAATCACACTTTTCAAGTAAATATGCTTTCATGCATTTCATTTTCATGTATACATCATAATGTTTTCATCCATGCAGTGCATACAACAAAAATGTTGCGATGAGAGACGAGATGTTCTTGCAAAGTAATCTTTCCTTTTTGAAAAAGTTTACCCTCACTCATTTGCAAACTCAAGGTGTTCCAAGGCACTCAGTTTTTCACATCAATAGCTCATTTGTATTTCCTTCAAAAAAGGGCATTACATCTCATCCATTCCATGATAAAAGACGGAAACAGTTCGTCAAAAAAGTTTTTATATCATGTTTTAACCAATGTTAACTCTCTATGAAGCGTTCATCTAGTAAGCATGCATGCCAGGTGCAGTTTCCCTTGTTTGAGTCAGTCAATTTCCTTCATTTATCATCATTCCCCATCCAAGTCTAACCCCACCCCGTCCACCCATAAAGCGCATATTCTCTCCTATCAGTGCATACTTGACTTTTTGGTTCATTCTCACTAACACTTTAAGTCCTCCATGTTGGGGCAATTCTGTGATCACTAATTTTCCTTGTCAGTATCATATTCCTTTAGTGCAAGTCTTTCTAAAAAAAATATATAATAAATAAAAAAGATAAAATAAGCTCGCTAGGTTGAAAACCCGCAAAGGGCGGCCTAAGCAAAAAAGAGCGCCCGGTGGATTGAAAACTCGCAAAGAGCGGTCCAGGCAAAATTAGGGCACAAAAAAAAGGGGGGAAAGAAAAGAGCAAACACATGAAGATAGATAAAGTATTGTCCTAAAGTTAAGTCTTACAGAAATAAGCAATCGGGATTTGAAATGAAATTTGGCCATCTCTCCATACCCTCAAAAACCTAAAATCCCAGAAAGTCCATTTCCTACCCCTCTTAAGCCAAAGATTCAAAATCACAAAAATACCCTTTGTTACCCATCTTAAGCCGAGAAAAGCCCAAGATATCCCCATCACTCTGGGCGAGGGTTAATTCCGCATCAAAGGTGGTATATCATTTGCACCCAAGTCAAAAGGAAAGGAAATTCACAAAAGGAGGGGAATAACAAAGTTCAAAGAGGAGAACCCCAAAACGAAGAAAGGAAGACAAAGGGAGTATAAATTAAGAGTCAATACATTTTGCCATGAAGCATAAGAGCTCCCCTTCAAAAAGGCCCTCAAATTCAATGGGTTCAATCATTTCCCCTTCCAAAAAACAAAAAACAAAAAACAAAAAAAGAACCATCAATTCATTAAATTTAACCATCTCTTCTTTCATAAAACCTTCAAACACCTCAATGGGTACGACCATCCCCAAACACCTCATCAAGCCTAATAACCATTTCCTTCATAAATCATTGACCATCGGCCAACACCGAATAAGACCCATCCTCCCCATCAACCCCAAACACTTCATTAAGCTCAATCATCCCCTTCTCCACATCGCAACCCTAAAAAGTCCATTCCGATCAATGACTAATTGCTTTCGTTTTCTCAAGTTTTAATTTTAGGACAAATAAGTTCATCTATTTACGACGTGTTTGCTCGAAAGGAAAAAAACAAACAAGCAGAAAAAAGAAAGCTGCTCAAAAAGAAAAAACAAACAATCAAAAAAAGAGTTGGTAAAAAAGGAGAAGGACTTGCACTCCAAGATGCATTCGTGTTGCCTTCTCTGTCTGCACGTCAGTGTTCATCTACTGTTTTCACATCGACACGAGAGTGTCTATCTTTCCAAAAAAAAGAGAAAAAAGAAGAAAAAGAAAAAGAAAATTCGGGTTTCTCCAAATGGACAAAATTGGTATAATTTCGGAATTCTTTATTTCTATTTTACCTTCGAAATATGTCTCGCGCAATTCATATTTCTTGGTAAAATTTAAATAAAGAGGGGCAGCTGTCATACCCCAATTTTGTCCGACTAATTGAAAAGTCCCAAATTTTATTGCTTCGCATATCGTTCTAAGCGCGGGTGCCTCTGGCACTCTCGTGCAGCGATTTTGTTTGTCGCTCGTTATTTTCAAAAAAAAAGAATCCGAAAATAAATAATAAAAATAATAATAAATAACGCGAGCGCGCGTTTCGTCTCGAGTCGTGTGAGTAACTGCGTCGGTGCGCGTTTATTTTTACCGTTTTCCTTTTAGAGAAGTAAGGATAAAATGAGATCAGTTTTAATAATTTACGCGTGTGCGCATTAAGTCAGTTACGTGTTCATAGTCTTAACGCGAGTGCGTGTTGGTTGCGAATCGTGCGCGAGGGGTTGCGTCGGTTCGTGTTGTTTTTACCGCTTCTTTTAAGTATTATTAGTAAAAAATAATAGTAATAAGATAAAACCACTTTTTTTATTAGCTGTCCCTTTTTTTTAATATGTAGACAAAAAAAATTAAAAAAAGCAGAATTGTACAAAAAAGAAAGTCAGCTGTTTTATTTAGATGTAGACAAGAAATTTAATTACAAATAATACAAAAATCAAAATACAAACAAAAATTAAATACAAAAGTACAAAAAATAAAAGAATAAAAAAAGGGGGACAGCTCAAGTCGCTGCTGCCCTGTTTGTTGCTGTGGCTGAAAAACATTTTGAGCTTCAAACTCAAACTCCTTTCATCTTGCCCTTTGCTTTTTCCATTTTCAGCAAAACACTGCTGCAGTGGCAGCAACCCTGCTGCCATCCCCTTGCTGCTCCACTGCTCCAACAGCTTTGTCTCCAAAGGGATTTGCTCCCCTGCTTCATGCCACACCTACACCACATTTTTTGCCTATAAATGCAATAAACAGAAACAGTGTTAGGGGGGACACTGAGAGCAATTCAAAAAAAAAGACAGCAAACACAGCAAACACAAACACACAGAGACGATAGAAGCAATAGACCAAAAACAGAGAGGTCGATTGTTTTTGTTATTTAATCAGAGGTTTGCGATTCAGGAAAACTAGGTCAGTTCCTCCAAATTGTCTTATCACATTTTTATTAACGTCAGAATTATTAACATGTGTTAAATCAGTTTTTATGATTTAGTTTGATCTGTTTGTTGTTTGTAATATGATAAAGCTGAAATAGGATGAACACGGAGGAGCTTCATATTTAAAAAAAAAATAAATAACAAAGGCTGAAAAGAGCTTGAACTAATGTTTTTTTGAAGAGCACAAAAAACAGAATACAGAGAAGGGGAGGTTGAGGCAGTGAGAGGAAAGGAAAGAGAAAGGAGTGAAATTTTACCTCCGGCCACCGCTTGTGGTGGCCACCACCGCAGCCTCGCCGTAGCCAAGACACCACCGAACATACCTCTCTCCTCACACACCCCTCCATCCTAAAGCCACCCAAAACCACCACCGTCAAACCCATCGGACCACCGTCGTCTCAGCCACTGTCACCGCCGCCACAGATCCACAATAACCACCCGAAACGCCGCGGCCTCACCATCTCAACCAAACACCACCGCCTCACCCACACCCTCACGAATCCTCACCACCGTCACTCCTCAAAACAGATCCACCACCACCCGCACAAACATCCACCCACAACGCCTCCACCCACACGAACAGCCACCACCGAACCACCCCAATAACCGCCGTAGACAGCCACCATCCTCACCGCACCTAACTCGCCACACCACCACCGTAGCCAACCAAACTATCGTCAACAACCCCCACGGACCATCAGCAACCTTCCCCAACCGGCGCAAGGCGAGGCGGAGATGGGAGAATAGGGAGGGAGAGAACGAAATCATGGTCGAAGGAGAGAGAGAGCACGACGGTGCAAGGGTCGAGAGGGGGAGGAAGCGAAGAGTAGGGCGAGAAAGGGAGAGATACGGCCGTGTGCGAGGAGAGGAAAATCAGGTGAGAGGGAGAGGGAGTGCGCCGCGTGAAGAGAGGAGATGGAAAATTTTTGGTTTTTGCGATTTTAGGTTAGGGGCGCCGTGGAGAAGAGGGAAGTGAGAAATTAGGGTTTCCTTTTATGTTTAGGTATTTATAGTATAAACTGCAGAGGTATTTTCGTCTTTTCACATTTTTTTTATTTTCAGATCATTATTCGCACCTCCCTGTTTACTTCGCACGCCTCCCCCCTAAGCCCATCAGCAAATAAAAAAACGCAGCCCAGCTTACAAAAACAAGCTGGGCTCACTATCTGCACCCCAGTTTTAATAATACAGCCCTCCTTTTATTTACACCCTTATTTTACTACTACGCCCCTGTTTCTCTTTTTTTAAAAATTTCGTTTCTTTTCCCTAAGCGAACTTTTTTTTTCACAAACCTTTTTTTCCAAATGATGGATAAATGTTTCCCCGAACAAAAATTAATCTAATTGCGAAAACTCTTCAAAATCAAAAACTTTGTTAGTAGTCTTGCGAAGCCTCTGCTTGCATGATTATTAACAATGGAGTGCTAGTGATAATCACCCATAACCTTTGTTAGTTTGATTATTATGAATGCTTTCAATTTCAAAAGATATTTTCCCAAGCATCAAAAATCATGGCAAGTGTTAGTAATGATCACCCATAACCTTTGTTAGTTTGGTCATTATGAACACCCTCCACCTTTCAAAACCTAAGCAAAAAGACTTTCATTTTTAAGGCTCGTTAGAACTACGTCGCTTTGATTCCCATTTGGGATACGTAGGAGCGAGTCACATTCTCGTCAAGCGCAATCATAAAAAGTTTAGCATTTGCATAACGAAAAGAAAGAGTTATTTTCGTAACAAAAAAGAATCACTTTCGCAAACCAAGATCATTTTCAGAACAAAAACCTTTTCCTTTCTAAAATCATTTTCAACCCATCGTCGCTAGTGGTTAATCAGAACTTTTGTTCGTCTAGCCATTGGTGGCGATGTCTTTTTCCCCAAAGAACAACAAGCGATGATCACTCATAACCTTTGTTAGTTTGATCGTTCGCGCCAATCAATCTCTTTCGAAAACCCCTTTCAAAAGAACAAATAAAAACGAGTCGCTACTAATAGTCAATCAGAACCTTTGTTCGTCTGACTGGCGGTAGTGACTCTCATTTTCAAGAGTACTTAGCGGTGATTACCCATAACCTTGGTTAGTTTAATCATTCACTAAATACTCGTCCTATTTCGAAAACTCACTAAAAAGATAAAGGACAAAAACCCTTTTCAGGACAAAGAAGAACTACGTAGCTTTGAGTTCTCCATCGCACCGGGAGATACGTAGGAGTGGGCCATGTCCCGTCAAGCGTTTTTCTTAAAAACCCTTTTTTCCCCCTTTTTTTCATAATAAATAAAGATTTTCATTAAGAATTTTTCAATAAGAAGTAGAGAGGCAAAATTAAGTATTTTCAAGTCAACACACTAAAACCACACATTTAATTAAAGGTTCCCTCTCAGTAGAGAGGACGTGTGGGGTGCTAACACCTTCCCTGCGCGTAACCGACCCCCGAACCCTATTCTCTAGTTTCGCAAGACCAATCGCTTTCCAGAAAGGTTTTCCTAATATTTTCCTTAATAAATATTGGTGGCGGCTTCGTTGTTTTAAAAAGTTGTGAACGAGGAAGGTTCTCCCTCGGGAACTTTTTCGGTGGCGACTGTTTTTTTGCCCAAATCGATTTGTTTATTGACTCGATTTTCCTGTTGTTGTAACAGTTAAATGGAGACATTGAAAGTTGAATTACATCATTCGGGCTATTTTGTGGATGAAGGAATGAGGGAATATGTTGGGGAACTATCTACTTGGGAAGTTGACCCTGATAAGTGGTCATATTTTGAAGTTTTGGGTATTCTCAGGGATATGGGATTTGTTGAAGTTATAGGTATTTGGTATTATATTAATGGGGTCAAAAAGTTGCTTGAGAATGACCAAGGAGCCATGGAGATACTCAAGTGGGCTCAAAGTAATGGATGTGTGCACTTGTACACCATTCACCCAATATCTCAACCTATTGTAGTGGAGTTGGCTGAAATACATCCTGGCCCCCAACTTAATCAACCTGCCCCACATTTGAGAAAAGCCAAAAATTTCCCAAAAGCCCAAAATAGTCCTGAAGCCCATATTGTAATAGCGTTGAAACCAACACTGGTGGTGAGAGGGACCAAAATGAAACCAACACAGATGGTCAGAGGGACCAAAATGAAACTGTCCAACATGAAACTGTCCAACATGAAGTAGTGGAAGATGAATAAGAGTATGATAGTGATGAGAGTGGTCCAAAGGTTAGGTTTAATGATTCTGATGATGAAGAAGGAGAGTATCATGGTTTTGAAGAAGTGGCGGGTCAAAATAATGTTGTTCAAGAAGGCCAGCAACAAGAAGAAGTGGTGGATCAAAATAATGGTGTTGAAGAAGTCCAACAACAACAAGAAGTGGTGGATCAAAATAATGGTGTTGAAAAAGTCCAACAACAAGAAGAAGTGGTGGATCAAAATACAAGTAAGAAGAGGAAGAGTAACAAGGGTAGACCAAAGAGAACGAAAACAAAGGTGCCTGCCAAAGCTGCAACACAGTGTGTACCATTTGAGGAAGATAGTGATGATGGTGACCAACTAATTATTGGGCAAAAGAGAAAGAGGAAACCTACGGTCATTGATAGGGGTCTCTCCGATGAAGATTACTACAGTGAAGAACTAGAGACTGATGACTCCAAAGTCTTATCTGATGAAGGTGGATTGAGAACCAAATATCCATCATTTGTCATGCCAAAGAACATGGAGGATTTCAAGTGGGTTAATGGTTGTCTTTTTTCCTCAAAGGCAGAATTCCAGATAGCAATTAGAACTTATGCTGTACACAATGGCAGGGATATCAAGTTTATCAAGAATGACACAAAGCGATGTAGAGCTGTATGTAAGGAAGGATGTGACTGGGTTGCTCTATATACCAAGATACCTACTGAAGACACATGGCAGCTTAGAACATTAATTGATATACACAAATGCAGCAGGGAGTATAGAGTGAAAGCATTGAAGTCTACTTGGTTGGAAAGTAAGATATACAAAACAATTAGGGAGAATCCTAATATCAAGTTACTAGATATTGTAGACAAGGTACATTCAAAGTGGACTGCTGGAATTGACAAGACAAAGGCGTTTAGGGCTAGGAAAATGGATTATAATCTGGTTGATAGATCTTTTAAGGAACAATATAAGAGATTATATGACTATTGTCATGAATTAATTCGGTCCAACCCAAATAGCACAGTTAAGCTGAATGTCCAAGGTACTGTTGGAGGTTAAGGTGAAGAGTATGTGGATAGGCCATTGTTGCCTAGTTTTCAAAGGCTGTACATGTGTCTTGAAGGTTGTAAACTAAGTTTTATGAGGTGTAGACCAATTATTGGTCTAGATGGTTGCTTCCTTAAGGGTTATTATGGTGGTCAGATTCTAGCAGCTGTGGGTAGAGACCCAAATGACCAGATGCTGCCTATTGCTATTGCTGTAGTTGAAGGGGAGACTAAAGATTCTTGTTCATGGTTTTTGGATCTGCTTGTTAATGATCTGGGTGGTCGAGGGGTCTGTCAGAATTACACATTTATTTCTCATCAACAAAAGGTATGTTTCATTTTAGTCCCTTATGTATTTAATTTGTTTCCTTTTAGTCCCTTATCATTTTAAGTTGTTTCATTTTAATCCTTATGTAGGGATTGTTGCCAGCTATGGATGAGTTGCTCCCTGGCATTGAAAAAAGGTTTTGCGTAAGACACTTGTATAGCAACTTTAGAAAGAAGCATCTAGGAAAGTATCTTAAAGAGTTGATGTGGAAGGCAGCAAAGGCAACATACCCACAGGAATGGGAGAGGCACATGTTGGAAATGAGGGCCCGAAATGAGGCAGCATACAAGGACTTAATTAAGATACCTCCTAGGTTTTGGAGTAAATTTAGATTTCCATTTACCTCAAAGTGTGATGTCCTTGTAAATAACATGTGTGAGACATTCAATAGTGTCATAGTTGGGCCAAGAGGAAAACCAATTGTGACTATGTTAGAAGAAATAAGGAATTACTTCATGGAAAGATGGGCCTCAAATAGGGTAATAATTGAGAACTACCAAGGAGATGTGTTGCCAAGAATAAAGATGAGGTTAGAAAAGGAGAAGGAACAATCAAGATTCTGGTTGTGCAGGTATACTCTTTAAGTTTCACTTTGGTCCCTTTATGATCTTAATTGGTTTCACTTTGGTCCCTTATGATTTTAGTTGGTTTCACTTTGGTCCCTCACTATTTTGGTACTTAATAGGTTTG
This sequence comes from Astragalus membranaceus, assembly GCA_039519185.1. Classification (NCBI taxonomy): domain Eukaryota; kingdom Viridiplantae; phylum Streptophyta; class Magnoliopsida; order Fabales; family Fabaceae; genus Astragalus; species Astragalus membranaceus. The sequence goes on along the minus strand of CM076848.1, from coordinate 170,313,943 downwards.
CTGGTGTTGAAATATATGATGTGAGGCTTGTAAACAATAGTGGGGACAAGTTTGTGGTCAACCTTACTCGGAGGGAGTGTTCTTGTCGAAAGTGGATGCTCACGGGGATTCCTTGTTGTCATGTGGTAACCGTTTGCAATGACAAACATCAAGACCCCGAGGAATTGATTCCTGTCTACTACAGAAAAGTCACTTATGAGGCATGCAACCATCCCATCATTTATCCAACAAATGGTCAAAATATTTGGCAACAAACTCCATACCCAGACATCCTCCCTCCTCCACACAAAAAACTACCAGGTACTGATGATGATTACTTGTACACTTCTTTCTGTTTTACTGTATTGTTCAAGAATAAATCCTAGGTAGTTAATATGTATTACTTTACAGGTAGACCAAAAAGGGCACGGAACAAAGATGGAGATGAAAGGCAAACTGCATCTGAAAATGTGACCAGAAAGAGATGGGGTGGTTAGTGCAGTAAATGCAAGCAGCCTGGGCACAACTCAAGATCTTGCCAAAATGCTCCAACTACATCTACCCACACACATACTGGAACATCACAAACTGCACCAACTGTTACACCACCCCAAACTGTGTCAACACAAACTACCACTCAAACACAAACTGTACCAACTCAAACTACCACCCAATTACAAACTGTATCAACACAAACTACTAGTCAAACACAAACAGTACCAACTCAAACTACCACCCAATCACAACCTGTACCAACTCAGTCTACCACCAAAACACAAACTGCACCTCAAGCTACAAGGGTAAAGAAAACACTTGGTGTAGCCAAAAGGAAAAAATCTACTGGAGTTGCTGCATCTTCATCCAACAAAGTCTTTTCTACTGGTGTTGCTGCTACTGTCCAAACAAAAACTTTTAGGCCAAAACTTCCAACATGGAAGAGGCAGTGAATGATTTAGTAATGCGTAGTGGGGTTTTAATGCTCTTTTTGTTGTTTTGAATGTGGATGTTTAGTGGGGTTTTAATCCTCTTTTTGTTGTTAAATTGACTAGATGTTGTTTATTAATAGCCAATAGACCTGATGACAGAACATATTTGGTCACTTTTAATAGGCATTAAGTTTGTATGCTATGTTTCATATTGGTCATTCATGTTTATAATTTGGTTTCATTCCAGTCCTTTATCGTTTATATAATGGTTTCACTTTGGTCCCTCATTTTTAACTACTATATAAAGCAATAAAATAAGGTGTAGAAATTTGAAACACAACTTAAACAGAAGGCGAAATAGAAGGTCCAAAAACCATTAATTACACAACTTAAACATTACACAATTACACAGATTTTCCAGATTTGACAACAAGCATTACACAAGCTACTACCAAAAGGAAAATACTATACAATGCAATCTTCAACAAATTTTTTGTGGACTCTACATCCTTCTTCATCTCTTTAATAGTCTGTCTAAGATTGCCTATCTCCATTCCTTTTTTGCTACAATCTGCACATTCGGTCACTCCATGTTGTCTCTCTGCCCACTGTGTCTCTACATATTGTGTTTCTCTTGGTGTCTGTGTCTGAGGAGGCCATGGATCCTTGATCCATTTCATATATGAGCATCCAGGATCATCTTTAGACTGTGCAAACAAACAAAGATACATCAAACTCATAATTGCATTTTTAAAAGAAACTGAGAGGGACCAAATTGAAACAAGATAAACAATGAGAGGGACCAAAATGAAACCAAGGAAAAACAGAGAGGACTAAAATGAAACAAAGGAGCGTCATCAAAGAACCCAAATCTGGAACTCAGATCTGCAACAATGGCGAAATAGAAGCTCCAAAAACCATTAACCTTACCACGAAATACCTACAGCCCCAGAACATCCTTCCCTTGTTTGTGGTTTCTTTCTTCACAGTTCGAATAACACATTTCTCCCCACACAAACATTCAGGTGAAGCTTCCCGTTCACGTTGGGTTGATAGACCAAATGATGAGTAGCTGTTCGAATTGGAAGATGCCATTAACTCAGTAGGGAGAAAGATGAAGATGACAGTTTCCAATTTACGGTTTAGGGTTCTCAAATGGGGGTGATGTGGTGAGGAAGATGAAGATAGGGTTTTAAAAGGGGGTTATGTTGTTGCTGTTCTTGAAGCTGTTCTTCAGAAGGGATAAGGAAGATGGATTCTCAGATTTTGTTTTTAAGTTTTGTTCTTCAAGCTGTTCTTGACAAGGGAGAATGAAGATGAAGATGTTCTTCATTTTGGTTTTACGGTTTTTGTTTTATGTTTTATGTTTGTTTTATTGTTTTATGTTTTATTTATATTAAAAAACGAATTGCTGATGTGGAACTGGCTTGTGCCACGTAATTTAATGAATAACGGACGCCACATCAGCAGTTAACTGCCAGCGTGGCGTCCGTTAGTTAAAACTAACGTCAGGGACCAAAATGAAACACAAATGAAACATGAGGGACCAAAAAGGACCAAAAAAAGGTAAAGGACCAAAGTGAAACCTAGAGCAAACATAAAGGACCAAAAGTGCTATTTAGCCTAAATAGTAAAATAAACACGCGTATATGACCAGAAGCGAACACGCATGCGCAACGAGACGATTAGGAATGATACGCGTGAACGACAAACATCATAACAAACAATGTTTTAGATTTTTTTCTGACAAATTTTAATTTAGTCGAACAAAATTAGTGTATAGGGCCACGTTGAAGAGTTCTAGGCTCTTAATACCCAATCCACCGCATCTTTTGGGCTTGCACAAGTCATCCCACCTTTACCCATGAAATTGATCTCCCTTCCATATAGCTAAATTTAACAGGTGGTTGATTTGATAAGAAGAGAGATAGAAAGAATGAGGGGTGTTAGATGGACGTTGATTATTGAGGGATGTTCAAAAATCAACACTCTTTCATCATATGTCTCTCTTCTCACTCTGTTAATAGTTTGCATACCAACATAGCCAAATAAGCATGGTAAATTTAGCTATCATAACAATTTGATAGTGAGATCATTTCCCCCATAAAAATTTGCTACTCGTCGGTGATTCACACAAATATAACAAGCAGTAAAGCAATGAATATAATTTTCATTCCTACAGTGACTTTATAATTACCAAACTAACCAATTGCGTGAGAAAATCTATTCTAGTAAATTTAATTACATAAATTAGAATATGCAGTATTCATATGCATGGTTCGAAACCCAATTGCCTTTGTCCAGCTTAATTGGCTTTTCCCATCAATTCAAGTGTCAGCTAGTTAAACAAAAACATATCATAGATGTGAAAGCCAAACACTTAAATCTAAAATATTAAGCTCAATCAAAGTATCACATGTTGCAACCTCTGTTAGGGGTTCCCATAGATCCCCCGAAAGAAATGTTTATTTTATCCATAGCCATGTCAAAAGCAAACCAGTACATATTCTATAAGCAAAGCAAAGAGACAAAGTAAAAAAGTAATGCAAAAATGCTCATGGATTTTTCCTAAATGTACAAATCGTCATTTAAATCATTATTCTCTTTGTATGTGATGGCTCCCAATTGCTTTGCCTCCAAGTGCTCTTCTATGTTTTCTAAATCAAAATGTCCTACCTATGTCAAAAATAGTGTCCACAGTAAGTTGGCTAAATTTGGGTAATTCAATCTTTTAATTTTGGGATGTTCTACATCTCATGTCCTGTTGTTTTCTTAGGTATCTTTGAGGTACTATATCTGATCCTCTTCTTCATCCTGCTAATTTTGTATCCTCCTTATGCCTTTTGTAATCCTTACTGGGAAAGTGATCTAGATAAAAAAAACAGTTTACCTATACTATGCTTCTTGTACCTGTTGTATTCTTGTGATATTTTAAGTACTAACCAAATATATGGAGTTTGATATGTTCTTTGTTTAGGAAATAGGTTCTCTCTAGACATCTTCACGTGGTCCACATACCTGCTCAAGATCAAGTGACTGGTTTTCTGATGAAGGCTTTATCGCCTACAAGATTTTCTCAGCTCCAATACAAAATCAGAGTTCTTGATCATCCTTAGGTGCTCCGTCCCTCCTAAGTTTTGGGGGTTGTCAATGTGTATCACACACTAAATGCATATATGATCAATGACATGTCATTTGTGCGATGCCAAGTTAACTCCAAGACCGCTACCAGTAATCACGACAAGAACACAACCCATCTGAGAAGTGGTGAAATCGCTTTGCATCACGGATAATGATAGTACGTTTCTCCATCATCGATACAAATTTTGCAGTGTTGTGACAATCACGGCATATTCTTAGATTTTTTATTATAACTAACGGAACATCTGCACTGGTGACCAAAAGTCCATATGCAAGAGCTATCTTCTCACTATGTTTGTTGATCATATTTACTTTCACTTCCTCATCAACATCATGGAGAATGGATTCTGTTTCAGGTAAAAAGCCAATCTCTTGAATTTTTCTCATAACCTCTTCAAGTTTTCTGTGTATTCTGTTTGAATCAGGGTGAGAGTAATCATCTACCACAAAACGGTGGATTTTATTCCCATGCTCAATAAAACTCCATCCAGGGTTTCTATTAACAACTTTAGTCTTCATTAAAGCCCTCACTTTTGATGCCTCACTCCACAAACCAGCAGCAGAGTACATGTTAGACAGCATGATATAGTTTCTAGGATCTAACGGGTCTAATGCGATCAAATTCTCCGCGGCTTCCTTTCCTAGAACGATGTTTCGGTGAACCCGACAAGCACCAAGAAGGGCACCCCAGACACCAGAATTCGGCTCTAACGGCATGCGCTTAATGAGCTCATGAGCATCATTGAGTAGACCACAGCGACCAAGAAGATCAACCATACATGAATAATGATCCAATCGGGGTTGAATTTTGTAAACAGCAGACATGATTTGGAAGTAGTATTTTCCTTCCTTGACAAGCCCTGAATGGCTACAGGCACTTAACAAATGAGTAAAAGTAACATGATCAGGCTCCACGCCTTCTTCCTTTACAATCCTTTCAAAGAACTTTATTGCTTCTCTTCCTTGCCCGTGCATCGCATATCCTGCAAGCATTGCAGTCCATGCCACTTTATCAGGCTTACTTATCTCTTGAAAGACTTTACAAGAAGTATCCAATCTCCCTAACTTTGAATACAACTTCAATAGTGTGGTTACAATTGTTAAATTTTCATCAAGACCACAAGTAAATATTAAACCATGCATGGCCTCTACTAATCTTTCCAAAGGCAAGTTTTCATAAGTTTGAAGCAAGCTCACCATTGTAGCTTCATCGGGAAAATATCCATTCACCCTCATCATATTAAAATAATCAAAAGCCTCATTCGGCATTCCATTTTGAACACAAACAGCCACTATTGAATTCCAAGACACCATATTCTTATTATTCTCAGGCATTTCCCAAAACAACCTGAAAGCAGATTCAGCAAAGCCAAATTTCCCATACATGTTAACAAGAGCATTAACAACCTTCACCTCAAATTCCATACCCAATTTCACAACACAACAATGAACATACCACCCTTCATCCCGAGCTTTCGCCAACGCACAACCTGAGATAACCGATATAAACGTAAGCTCATTCAATTCCAATTCAGAATCAGATTTCATCTTAAAAAACACACTCATGCAGTTACCAAGGTGACCCGTTTTTGAAAACCCAGAAACCAAAGAGTTCCAAGAGATGAAATCTTTGTTGGGCATTTCATCAAACAGTAAGTGTGCATCTGTGGTGGCACCCATTTTGAGGTAACAAGATACCAATTGATCACCAATGAATCCATCTCGGTAATTCAGAGATTTGATCACTTGGGCATGGATGATCCTGCAGCAAGATACAGAAGATGAAGATTTGAGAGCAAGAAGAAGGGTCGTAAGAAGGTCACTAGGGTGCTTAGAAGTGGAATGGAATTGGAGAGAGAGAAGTAAACAACGAGTAGGAGTTAGAGAAGGAGAATGCAAACGAGGAGGGAACAAGAATTCGAACGTTAGATGTCTAAGGAGAATGCGAGTCTTTAATTTTGCGTGGAACAAGCTGAACATCACTAGATTCACGAAAAGCTCTTGCAATGGAAAAATTTGAACAAGTTTGTATCCATGCAAATCTTGAGATACGAGTTCACTAGAATCTCTTTTTTTGTTGGTAATATCTCTTTTTCTATTCTTTCATATTTTTTAATTTTATTACTATAGTCATTTTGGTTTACTCACTTTTTTTTCTTACTTCGTACTTTTCATATTATTATACGAAATTCATATTATTATACGAAAACATTTTCAAATATTAAAGCTCCACATGTTTTCACATTACTTTTCACATTACTGGTCCACTTAATCATTCCACATGCCAAATCACTCAACATATGTCCCAAACAAACCACGTGAGCCCATTTAACAATAACACACCAATTAAATAGTTGTAACCAGAAAAAGCTGTATCCACCAATTAAATAGTTGTAACCACGTCAGCCCATTTAACAATAACACTAATTAACTCTGATTTTATGACCCGTTTTATGTCAGTTATGCTACAATTTAATGCACACAAATTCAGGTTCCACATTCAAATCCAAAAAAAACATTGAATTCGTTGGACTCACACCCCAATAAAATAGCTGTAACCAGGAAACAACAATATAATACATCACCAGCTGTTATGGCAGTTATGCTACAAATCTCACATTATGCCTGATTTTATGGCATTTATGCTACAATTCCCTGCCCACAATTTCCGGTTCAAAATTCAAAACCAAACAAAACTTTCAATTACATTCTGCATATCTCACATTATGCCTGATTTACATTCTGCATATCTCACATTATGCCTGATTTTATGGCATTTATGCTACAATTCCCTGCCCACAATTTCAGGTTCAAAATTCAAAACCAAACAAAACTTTCAATTATATTCTGCATACACCTAAAATGACAGAAACATACACTGTCACCCAGAGTCTGTGCGCATAAATCAGTACACATAATCTGCTGCAACTGTAATACTATATTTTCCAAAAATATTTAACACCATATCCCTGATTCTGTGCGCACATTTGCAGGTGCATTGATGAAGGAATTCCTTCCACAACACACTTTTTATGGATCAGCATTACGCTCCCTCCCTATATAAAATCTGTACGTACCACATCCATTCCCACAGAAAGTTATACAACACCCCATTGCTTGATAAACCCTATAGCGCTAATAAATTAAAACAAAATCATGAGTTCCTCTATTGCGAATACCTTTGATATGCTGTCTGATGTCAATAGCTCTAGAGAAAACTGGAAATTGCTGGTCCGCATAGTACGACTGTGGCCAGTCAAGGATGCGGAAACCAATAAGATCACATTTGCCATCGTCATGGTCATCACCGACACACAGGTATTCACTATCCTTTTCCCTGATTTGTTTACAACCTGAACAGGTATACAGATCTGTGACATCAGTTCACTTTTCAGATCTGTGTTAATAGTGCTTATTAGAACTTTTTATTATTCCTTGTTGTTACATCCATACATATATTCAGCTACATAATTAATTACTATATTAACACACTACTTTTTGGATCAGCATATTACGATGTGTTGTTAACTGATCTGTGATATCAGTTGTTCCAATCATATTAGTGCTATTAGATATGTGTTTTGGACAGATCTGTGATATCAGATCACTATTCAGATATGTTACCTCAGGTCAATATTCAGATCTGATTTTATATCCAATATCTGTGTTAATAGTGCTTTTATCTTATGAATAACTATCGTATGAATAACTATTGACAGATCTGTGATATCAGTTATTCCAATCATATAAATAACTATTAGTGCTATTAGATCATTGTTTTTGACAGATCTGTTATATCAAACACAGCTCAGATCTGTGTTAATAGTGTTTATTAGTCCTTATTACAGATATATTGTTGTTACTTCCATACATATATTCAGCAATATAGGGAACTTCAATATTAACACCCAGAACTGACATAGATTAAAAATTCGCCCTTCATATATTCATACTCAGATTAAGTTCCGAAAATATCTCGATTGTTTCAACAGAACGCATTACACTTATTATTTTGTAATATATTATTTTCAGGGGACTAAGCTCACTCTTACCCTCAAACGACAACTCTTCTATAAATATGAGAAAGAACTTGCCGAGGGTGTGGTGTACTACATGTCTAATTTTACCCCCGAAGCAAATGATGGGGAGTATCGCTCAACAAATCATGCTTTCAAGCTTAGATTCAAGAGAGGATCTGTAATCAAGCGTGCTGATGTAAACCTGGTCCCTCCATATGTTTATGTGTTTACACCACCTGCTGAAATTTTTAGCTCTGCATTTGACAACAACTACTTAGTGGGTAAGTAACTCAACCCATCAAAACGTTGTTTTACTATGTCTCTTTTAGCTGCAGCCCAAACAATATTCTAATAAGAATTTTTTGGAATGATTCTCAGATGTCATTGGTTCATTGTGACGCCCTAAAACTGGTAAAGGAAATACTCAATTGCAAATGCCATACAAAAAAATATTGAAACTGATAGTGATATCACTCCTAAGCAATTGTGTTATTATGGATTAGCAATTTATGCATCTTTTCTGTTGCACATTATCTTTTATACCAGAATCTGCTGTCAAGGTTCGCGGACTCTGGATCCCAAGCTGCCGTTGCTAAGGAGGGCACACCAATTGTTGACCTGAGCAACGATAGTGATATCACTCCTAAGCTTAAGAGGCCTTGCCCATTTGTCACCCACTCAACCCACCCTAATGGAGTTGTCCTAAAGGATATAAAGAAGGAGAAGCTGTGACTTTAAGGATTTTATTGTGTTTTTAAATATCTAAATTATGAAGTATGTATTGTTTTTAAGTACTAAAGTGGAATATGTGCCCACAGTTTTCAGTTCAGTTTATATCTTTTGAGGGTGAGTGATTTCTACATGTCTCAACTGTTCTGTTTCTTTGACATCTGTGGTAACCTTATCTGTGTTGAACTATGTTTGATTATTGAATTTCAGATTTATGGTTTTGACTATTGCCGCTTTTTGTCTTACTACTATACACATGGTTATATAATAGACCAGATCTTGACATAGCTATTGAAGGGATTACTTTTTGTGATAAGCAAGCATCCTGTTAAAACCTCCACATAACATATACCCACAACTTTAACACTGACTAATTTATTATCCTAAAAGCAATTTTAACGAAGAGGATTATACTAAAGTTCACGTGAGGTGACAAAGCATTATATTGATATTACCTTGGCCAGAGAGTTGCTGCATATTGTGTTATCTTTCAGTGTAACCTCCTTTGGAGGCCTCATCCATATATCTTTCACATCCTTTAGAAGTTCCCACTCATAAGTTGTTCCTTCACTTTCTTTGTTTTGGCCTTTTTTACATCATCTTCATCTTTATCAGCATTCGCATCTTCGCTTTCCTCCCTGGCAGCAGCTTTTCTGTGTTTAGCAAGTTGTAAGGTAAGACAACCAAGATATTTTCAATAAAAGACAATCTAATTTCAATAAAATACAACAATCAACAACTCATAAAAGAAAATTATGCAGACCGAAAATCCAACTTAACTCTTAAATTATACATACTTCAATCCTCTTCCTCACTAGACTCGACTTTATCAGCATGAAATTCCACATCAACCTCTTTGCTGGCCCAAATATGAATGGGGTAGTTTATAAATGTGGAATATGTCTTCACGGTTTCCTGTGAACAAGAGTAGTAATAAAAACAGATTTAAAGGCTATTTTGAAATAATATACATGTACAACTCATCTTCTTCTTTTTTCAGTTTAAACTAAAATTATGTACAACTCAAATTTAGGAAAAAAACACCCTTAAAGCAGGGCTGTCATATGTGATTATATGTATGGAATATCTGATTATGGAGTACTAAAATGGTAAATTGAATTATCTGAATTTTAATTTCACTAACAATCACAAAAGTCAATGGAATATCTGATTTTTAATGATCATTTACTACATATGATTATGACAATTAAAAATCCCCTGATTTTGGGTGATTTTTTTAACTGCACAATCCACGAATTCCGAAATGATTAATATATTAAATAGGAGCTGATACATATTCCATAGTCACACATTGGTTGTATGAATTTTAGGATTAGGATTTCAGAATTTGAGAATAAGAGTCTGACTGACAACAAATTTCGTATAAGGGTGTATGGAAAGCAAAAAAAAGAAACAGCATGGTCCAAAGAGGAAGGCTAAAACATCCGATGATGTGACAGCGTCACGGAAGAGGCTTAATGCAGGTAGAGGCATGGCGTGTAGTTATGTTCATTTTTTCTTATGGTGTTCTCTATTGTTCTTCTTACATTATATTATGTTCTATGTTGATTGCAACTCTCCAGATGAAAACACCCCTCCAAATGTCAGATCAATGATCTCAGGACAGGGATCCCGGATTTCACGCGGCCCTACTGGTAAGTAAACTCCATGGACTTTATGGTTAAAAATTGTAGTCTGACAAAATTTGATAGATAAACAATTTATATTATGTATAATGTGTAATACTACTTCTTTATTTTATACAACAGTTAGCATATCACCTATGGTGTATCAAACACCATTATATCATCAACTTGGTGTAGACAGACCTCCATTTTCAACTATGGTTCAAGGTAATTTGGTTATCACACTAACCCAAAACCCGTTAGCATATAAACTTATGATGTTTGAAGACACAAAATGGAGGTCTATAAACTTATGCTCACAATTGTTACAGGTGTTACTAATTCCGGTATTAAGAGCAATTGCTCAAAGGGAAAAGAGAAGATCATTCCAACAAACCAGCTGAAGGTAATATGGATAAAAAATTCTAACACGTCAATAACAATTCTGCTTCACATTAAAAACATTTTTAAATCAATTGGGTCGTTCATAGGCAGTACAGCTTCTACTCAACTATTTGTCATTGGGTCACCGGTCATACACTACCCATATAGTTATTGTTTTAATCCACAGCAACAAACAATCATGACATCAGGTTTATGTCTTACCTAATTCTTTGATATGTTATTCACTTCCCATTGAATTTCGTACGCAATATATACCTATGAATTTTTTCTAACTCTACATGTATTTTTTTCCGCCATTCACAGGAATGTATAGCCTAATTAACTCACCAATGCCGTCATATGAAGGACAACAATCATGCATGCAAAGCACACCGCTTTCGGATATTACCAATGGTATTTATAATATACATTCATTTCAAATTTGTTAAATCTGTTTTAATTCAACCTATGTAAATTACATATTAATAGTAGTGTTTATTATTTTAGAACTACACATTCCACGTAACCTTTACGGAAGCGACGAATGAAACGGAATATGCAAACCATATCTCATGATTGGATTCGAATGCCGAAATAGGCATTTAAATTTCAAAAGCGTTTATGGTATTTTACTATAACAGACGAAATACACAGATACAAGAAATGTATATTACCACATTGAATCAAATCAGATGCACAACATCAGTAACCAAACAATACATATTCTCCAAATCCCAAACTTGAATGCATTACTTTCAGAAGAAAAGAATGATTTATAATTTTAGCTGATCGCATTTTTTTCTAAAAAGAACCACAGTGGATTAACAAGTTTTTATAACCTAGATTAAGTATTTAGTCAAGGCAATTCTTCTCCCTGAATGGATCCTCCCTGGAGTTTTCGAATTTAACTCCTTCAAATACATCAACCACTATAGATAACAACATTTCTAAACATTATTGCATCAGCATATACCCAAATAAAATTTTACTATTTTTCTTTCACTGATTGTAAAACAAAGTGTACTCTATTTTATGTATTGGGGTTCTACCAAACAATTGTGATTCAACATGCCATTTCATATTAGATTGGAATTCAATGTAACTATATTCTATAGGCAATGTATTTCATAGGGGACAATGCATCAATAAATATATAGTTGTCCAGAATGGAGCTTCAACAATTTGCCACACACAATTAGATAACTAAAACTTATGTGCCATCAACCCTTATTAAGGTATAGCAAAAAAAATTAATGAGACGAACTAAACTGACATATATCTTTGTTTTTATTCGTAAATTTTACTTCATTTGTGCAATTTGATTCACAACCCCATGTTTACACAGTTAGCATGGATTCAACTTTAAAAATGGCGCCGAGAAAACAACTACATCAACTGTTTGTACATCATCCGTACACATTATTCACCCCACCAGCCAGGCAACCCCCAATAATGCTACAACCTAGACATGGTAAATCATTTACTCATGGTGCCCTCAACAATGCAAGTTCATCAAGGGATAACCGGAAAAATGTCAACATCAACAAAAAGACTAGCAGGCAGCATGGTAAGCAGGAATGTCAATTATTTAGGATACTCCTTAATCGATTTAGATTAAACCTGATGTTGATTTTGGTTTATTTGAGATATTTCATCTAGGATTCTTATTTATTATCAAATTTGTGTTTTAAAATGCATTTGAAGACAAGTCCCCTATGTTGTTGCAACCTGAGTTTGAAAGCAGTCAAAGATCCGAAGTTATTAACCCATTTGATTATGTCCTTAACGGAAACCAATCGCGTAGTCAACCAAGAGGACAAGCTACAGTTGTCCCTATTTCCCTAACTTTTGATGACGAGGTTACGAACAACACAAGTCTCCCAAACACATATGATTCTGGTGAGGGCATATTAATGGGATTTGAGTCCACTATTACTAAATTTATATTTTAGAGAAGTCTAATAACAGTTTTATGTGTGCAGGTATGAATTCTGAACCCAATAGACCAACCCTCCATTCTGATTTACACGCAAAGGGAGAAGCACAATGTAAATGTTTTCCATTTTTCACATTTACCATTTTTAATTTTTACTTATCTACATGCAAGTATAAAGATACATACTACAATAAAAAATACGACCAGGAGATTACAGAGTATCTGTAATCTGTTGCAGCTTACATTTACTTTGGACAACCTGAGCAGATTTGTAAACATTGCAATGCAAAACTATGGTTTGAAGAGAGGGCGGTCAAATCATATAAGGGTGATAACCCTGATTTTTCATTGTGCTGCATGAAAGGCCAAGTTGAGGTTGAACTACTTCGAAAGCCCCCAGAATTATTACATCGGCTTATTACCGGAGATGAAAGAAGAGCAAATCATTTCAGAGAAAATATACGGGCATACAACAGTATGTTTGCATTTACTTCTATTGGGGGTAAAGTTGATACAACTCTAAACAATGGCGGTGGTCCACCACAATTCATACTAAGTGGACAGAATTATCATCGTATTGGTAGTCTTTTGCCAGAACATGGATCCCGCCCCAAATATGCCCAATTGTACATACATGACACACAAAATGAAACCAACAACCGCCTCAGTCATTTCAGGTACATTTTATACTCACATAACTAATCAAAAAAGCTTTTCCCCTATATGTTTAGTAACCTCTTGATGGTTGTATTGAAACAGCAAGTCACAAAACCTTGACCCATCGTTGGTAAATGACTTTATGAAGATGATTGATGAACACAATGCATACTCGAAGAAGTTTCGACAAGTAAGAGACTATGCAGAGGCTAACCCAGACGTAAAATTCTGCCTAAGGTTAATGAGACATAATTACTCAAACTCTAGGACAGACAATCTCCCATCATGTGATGAAGTTGCTGCATTAATTATTGGAGATGAGAGCCTTATTGAAAAGGGTCGCGATATCATTGTAAAGCATAGATCCGGAGACTTTGAACGACTTCATGAAACGCACGATGCATTTATTCCCCTACAGTACCCACTAACATTTCCATACGGTGAAAGAGTCTACCAAGAGGACATGAAGATAAAACAAAGACAAGGACATGAGCGAAGTGAATCCAGACAACGTGTCACGCTCCGAGAGTTCATTGCATTTAGAATTCAGGAGAGAGACGTTGAGTTTGGTAACATTGTAAAGGCACGTAGATTATTCCAGCAATTTGTTGTTGATTGTTATACCATGGTGGAGTCTCAACGGTTATCCTACATTAGGGCAAACCAGTCAGTCATTCGATGCGACCACCTCCACGGTTTGCAAGATGCGGTGAGTAGAGGTGAATTGGACCCGAGTGCTATTGGACGACGTGTTATCTTGCCATCATCTTTCACAGGGAGTACAAGATATATGTTCAACAATTGTCAGGATGCGATGGTTATATGTAAATATTTTGGATATCCTGACCTATTTATCACTATAACATGTAACCCCAAGTGGCCTGAAATTCACGACTTTATTGGTGATCCACAACTGAAACCATATGATAGACCTGACATTGTATCTCGGGTATTCAAGATGAAAGTTGACAACCTATTGTCAGATTTAAAGAAGAATCAATTCTTCGGCAAAGTTGATGCAGGTTAGTCTCCATGCCTATCATTTTTAAGAATTTTTTACCCCATGCTGTCAATGTTTTAATTTATTAAATCATTTGCTAATTACGACTTTTTTTACATATCAACAGTCATGTACACAATTGAATTCCAGAAAAGAGGACTCCCGCATGCACACCTTCTACTATGGTTAAGCGGTTCAAATAAGATTACAACTACGTCTGATATTAACAACATCATATCTGCTGAGCTACCAGATCCATTGCTTTATCCTCAACTTTACAAACCAGTCACTAGCTACATGATCCACGGTACGTGCGGAAGGGCCAACCCAAATTCAACTTGCACCAAGGATAATAAATGTACCAAATTCTATCCAAAAAAATTTACAGACTCAACAACAATTGACGAAGATGGGTACCCTGACTACAGACGTCGTGATACTGGGATTACATTCAAGAGAGGTGGACGCACATTTGACAATAGACATGTGGTTCCATATAACCCTCGATTATTAATGAGATATGCAGGTCATGTTAACGTTGAATATTGCAACAAATCAAACTCCATGAAGTATTTGTTCAAATATGTTAACAAAGGCCCTGACAGAGCATCGTTACAGATAATACGTGAGCCAGATGAGGGTAGAGAAGAACAACTTATTGATGAGATCAGACAATACTACAACTGCAGGTATGTATCACCGTGCGAAGCTGTTTGGCGAATTTTTGCTTTCGACATACATCACAAATGGCCTCCGGTGCAGCGATTAACATTTCATTTGCCGAATGAACAATGTGTTAGTTGGAATGAAAAATCAGACCTTCGAAAAGTCATTGACATTAACCTGAACATTGACACAATGTTCCTCGCATGGTTCGTTGCTAATTGTAAATACAGTGAGGGTAGGGATTTGACATATTCCCAATTTCCGAGCAGATTTGTATATGACAGTAATGAAAGGTGTTGGTACCCAAGAAAAAAGGGTATGAGTATTGGCAGACTCAACTATGTACCTCCTGGTGTAGGTGATCTATACTACATGCGATTGTTGTTAACTGTACAACGTGGTTGCACTGACTTTGTCAGTTTACGAACAATCAACAACCACGTCCATCCCGACTTCAAAGATGCATGCGCTGAACTTGGTCTCCTTGATGATGACAAGGAGCTCATCGATGGTATAACGGAGGCGAGCCAATTGGCATCTGGCCATCAACTTCGCAAGCTATTTGTGACACTATTGTCTATGCACACAATGAATAAACCAGATGTTGTATGGGAGTCTATTTGGAAATTGCTGGCTGATGGAATAGTTTATGATAGAAGAAGATGTCTCAATATACCAGGTAATACCAAACAACTACTATAAATTTAACACATTTATCACACTGGGTTATATAAATGCAATATCTAACTATATGCATTTCAGATCTACAGGTTGCGGAAGATGACCTAAAAAATTTATGCCTTACGGAGCTAGAAAATTTGCTTCGTTCAAATGGAAGATCGCTAGCTGACTTCACAATGCCATACCCCAATCTGGCTGATGGATTTGACTTCCAAAACAAGTTGATTGCTGATGAACTAAATTACAATAGAGATGAGATGGAGAGACTTCATCAACAACTGTTGCAGGGCTTGACTGATGAGCAACGTAAAGCATACGATGCCATCATGCATGCTGTTCTTTCAGGTCGAGGAGGATTTTTCTTCTTAGACGGATATGGTGGCACAGGTAAAACATATTTATGGAACACAATATCTGCCGCACTTAGAGCTAAAGGAATGATTGTGCTTTGTGTTGCAACGAGTGGTATTGCCGCATTACTACTCCCTGGTGGGCGAACTGCCCATTCCACATTCTCAATTCCCTTGGATATAAGAGAGGATTCAACATGTAGCATCAATCAAGGTAGCGCTCGAGCAAAACTACTCAGTCGTGCCAAACTAATCATTTGGGACGAAGCACCGATGACGCACAAACATTGTTTTGAGGCCTTTGATAGGACACTCCGTGACATAATGTCAGCAGAAAATAAGGAAAATGCTAATAAACCTTCTGGAGGCAAGGCTATTGTCCTAGGTGGTGATTTTCGACAGATATTGCCGGTTGTTAGAAAAGCATCAAGGGATCAAATAGTTGCGTCATCCATAAACTCATCCAACTTATGGAGTCACTGCAACGTACTCAGGCTTACCAAAAACATGAGACTTGGGGGATCTATCATAGAATCTGTTAGAGAAGAGATAAAACAATTCGGAGAATGGATTTTATCTATTGGTGATGGAAATTCCAACGCAAATGAACTCGGTGAGTCCATAGTTGACATCCCTCCTGATCTTCTCTTAACAGACCAGGAAAATCACATCCAGATGTTGGTAGACTTCACATATCCAGACATACTCACTAACATGCAGAGCCATCACTTCTTAGAAGAAAGAGGCATACTTGCCCCGACTTTAGAGTCAGTTGCTGAAGTTAATGATTTCATGATTAGTCAAATTCCCGGGGAGGAAGTTGAATATCTTAGTTCTGACTCCGTATGCAAATCAGATGAAGACACTGACATTCCGAATGAATGGTTCACTACTGAATTCTTAAATGAAATCAAATGCTCGGGTATTCCAAACCACATTATCAAGCTTAAGGTCGGTGTTCCAATTATGCTGATGAGAAACATTGACCAGTCAGGTGGCCTTTGCAATGGTACAAGACTCATGGTCAATGAGCTTGGAAAGAATATCATCGGTTCAACCGTGCTTACTGGCAAGAACATAGGTGACAAAGTATTCATCCCTAGGATGAATATGGTTCCAAGCGATGCAGGACTGCCTTTTAAGTTTCAGCGGAGACAATTCCCAATTTCCCTTTGTTTTGCTATGACAATTAACAAGAGCCAGGGGCAGTCCTTATCACACGTTGGGATATATCTCCCTAAACCAGTTTTCACACATGGGCAGTTATACGTTGCTCTATCGAGGGTGAAGTCACGTAAAGGACTTAAGTTACCAATTCTTGATGAGGAAAAAAAGACATCCACATCCACTAAGAATGTGGTATATCATGAAGTCTTTGACAATGTTTAGCTGTAACAAAATCATGTTTTGGAGTTTTTTATTTGTTGGGGTATTTAATTACATAAGATTGTTATTGTTACGATATTACGATATATATATCATAGTAGGATTAAATTACATAAGCACTTATCAAGAATTTGACGTATTGTTGTTACGATATATTTCCTATGTATATTAAGTTTTTACCTATAATACAATGGAAGGTAGACTACAGTGGTAGTATAAGTAGGATTGATTAAAAAACAATTTAGAAAACGATTACCTCATTTAAGAATATAGCTGTCCCATTCACCGAAAGTACTTCAACGAGTAAAGAAGATGCACACTTCACAAATGTGTATAAGCCACAACGTATAGATGTTGTACCCTCCAAGTGACAAGAATTATTAATTAGTTCATGTCAGCCAGCAATCAACTTTAAGAAACAGTATTGGTGGTTGAAAGAAATTGTAAAACTCACCAATATCGGACACCGCTAAAATATAGTTGGTGTTATTCACGACAGGAGCTGCAAGTGTCCTCCCATAGCGATCACTTAATATCGAAAGAAAAAAAATAAACCAGTAAGTGATGCACATAATAATGCAATATTGAATAAATATTCGTTAGTTTTTATAATAGATCGATACTACAAACAATGATAAAAACCATGTTTATAATTGTGGCAATCTTGACACAAATTGAATTAAACAATGATAAAAACCAATTTGCTAACTTCCAAGAAATAGAGAAATGTTTTCAAAAGAACTAAAGAAGCTATGTTTCCCATACTCTACAAAAACACATACCCACGATTTTAGAGCTTATTCCACAAAACACAGGGCATTTCACGTTTGCATAAAGTGTGCCAGGTGCTCCAGTTACTTCAATAGCCCACCTTCAATAACCAAAAAAATCCAATCAAAAGACCAAAATTTGAAAAAAGGGGAAAACAATCCAAAACCAAATAACAACTACAAACAACAATTTAGCACAAAACTCATTTCACCAATTATTTGAATAAAACTAAGTAACAAGTAAAGTTAACATTATTAGCAAAACATAAACAAATGCTGGCGATCGCAAATTTAATTAAATTTTTTGGTGAATAATAATAATACCTTTGGAGATTGTCTGTGACTTTATGATTGAAACCGGCGGGGGGAATAACGTGCCATTCCACGAGCTCTTTGTGAAGCCTGTTGAGGGTAATCTTTCTCAGATCTTGAACAACATGGATAGAAATTTAAACAATATTAACAGCTGAAGTGAAAAACAACACAGAAAAAGGGGTTTGATAAACTCTTAAATCAGGCCATGTAGGAAAATTTTTGCATATCAACTACAGCTCAAAATTTCGAAATCGAGATGTATTGACATGGTTTAGAAATGCAAAAGATCTCACCTCAAGATTGCTACAAATTGAGACCATCGCTTCACATTGTTGTTTCAGAGACGTCGCCGGAATATCAATATCAGATCGTGAAGGGGAAAAATTGATGTTCACTGCTTACCTAATTGAAACCTAATTCGGGAAATTGAACACCATCACCGTATCTCAAGCTTCACCAAATAACAGATATAAACCACCGCTTTCCCCTAGATGTAGGGACGACGGTGGCCGGCGTACGCACGACAGGATTTGGTTGTCTGAGTGGTCAAAACGTAAACGCGGTAGCCTCTCTCGCTTTGGGTTCCTCTTCTTTTTCTTTCACTTTCCTTTCGTTGTTCTATTAATTCGATATCATTTTCCTTTCATATCACATTTTCTTTCAATTTTCATCGGTTGTCTATATCTTGGGCAACCTGACTATTATTTTAATTTTTATAAAAAATACCAAAAAAATCCTTAATGTCTTATTGAAAATTTTTGGTCAATACAATTACGTGGTAATTAACACTATTTCGGTTTGTTCATTGATATGTTTCAAGAGAAGTGCTACGAACCTTCACCTCGCTACTTCACATAAAAAAAACTTCTTCTCGCTACTTTCCTTCCGACATTCACTTTATTGCACCTAACGAATTATTTCGGTGTCAATAGTTTCTATAGAAGTTAATATATAATTCAATTTCTTTTAGCATACTACTTTTATTGCCATTAAAGTATTTAAATTAAATCTTTAAAATAGTTTTTATATAGAATATTGCTAAATATTTTTTGATCATTTAGTAAAATTAGATAAAATGATATAGCTAAATAATATATTTTTAACAAATTAGTTATAAACAAAGTGATCTCTCCATTTCATAATAGGGACCCACTGTTCAACTAACCAACCTCCATATCCATTTAGTAAAATTCTATATATTTATGTATAATAAATTAGGTATAAAAAAAGGAAAACGCTTAATATGAAATGTGATTTTCAACTTGAAAGCATATATTACTATTTAGTTTACTAACATGCTAAAATAGATATAGTTCTAAATATACATCTCAAATTAGACATCCATCAGACAAGTGAAGTTAAAAATCTCCTGTAATATAATTTTAAACGGATCATAATATCTAAAAGTGTATATTTTTATTGTCTATACTATGAAATCACATAATTTACTTTACCAAATAATAATTTATTTGCATTTTTCTGAAATACTAATATACCATGTATATCCACAAAGATATATAAACTATAAATTCCTTAAATTTTATTTCATTGATATAAAATTGTTTAAATAAATTTTACTTATACATTACCTCTAATTTTTAAAGTTTTTTCAACAAGAAAATGTATACCCGTGTATCGCACGGGTCATGCGCACTAGTTGTATATAAATAGCAACTAAAATGGCATTAATTTCTAATGACTATCCAATGTCGCTCGGATTAGAAGGTTAGGTCTCTTCCAACTTAATCAAAATTCTAGATTTGAATTCAGGCCTTAAGAATGCAGCGATAACTACAAGAATTACATTATTTTTGTAGAGAAGTGTTAGCATTGTTTTTTTTTTTGGCAATGGCAGCACTTGTTAACACTCAAAATAAATTAAGTAGTTGAGGGAGGAAAAATGAGGAGTTTGGTGGTTGAAATATTTGGTTAAGTATGGATAAACATATTGACTTGCTTTATTCCCATCGTCGGTTTTTGGCCCACCAAATTTGAAGGACTTCTTTTTTGCTTCGATGACGACTACTGAGTGCTCAGAATCTATAAATTCCTATATTAAAAGATTCTTGAATGCAAAAACAAGTTTAACAAAATTTGTAAATCATGTTTGGACTTACTTGGATTACTTGTTGTAAGTACGTCTTGTTTTGGATCAATTACCTTGTAATTTAGTTGTAATTGATATGTTTTTTGTGTAGGTTGGTGTTGCTGTCAAAATTAGAAATCACGCCGAGAAGAAGCAAGAATGATACCACAACCCACCTATTACAACAGGTTTTCCTATTGGCTTTTTTTAACCCCCCTCTTCTCCCTTATACTATCTTCTCTACCTTGCAGTATTGGATGCACCGTAGTTGGTAGGTCACCTGCTGTCTGGCTGGAGGTTAGTGCGAGCTCGGGAGGGGTACCTGCGAAGCCACTCTGACGCTCAAGTCAGTATTGAGAATGAGAATGTCCCTCTTTATGGCAATGTGTGACAGTATTTATAGGGAACTGTGCCCGTGGTGAGCCGTTGGATTGGTAGAGCGGATCTGAGTCATCCAAGTATGAAAATCATGAATGGGCTTGTGTATTGTGGATATGGATCAAAGTGATTGGACCAATCCATGTCTAATTGTTGGATGGGCCTCTTGGCCCGGTCCAGAACATACCCCCATAACCCGTTTAATCCCCAAAATACCCCTCAAAAATTTAAAACTCTTCGGAATTACCTCAAAAGAGGATAATTCCGGAAATCAATTTTTAGAACTTTCCGGAATCACCTCAAAAGAGGTATTTTCTGAAGTCAATTTTGACTTCCGGAAATACCTCTTTTGAGGTGATTCCGGAAAGTTCTAAACTAAAGTTTTCCGGGATTATTCTCTTTTGAGGTAATTCTGGAACACATTTTTTTTAAAGATTTCCGAAATTACCCCAAACGACATAATTCCGGAAATCAAAAAATGTGTTCCGGATTTATGTGTTTTGGCGTAATTCCGGAAGTCAAAAAATGTGTTCCAGAATTATGTGTTTCCGGAATTTTTTTTAAGGAATCAGAAGTAAAATCTTCCGTTTGGTGAATTATGGGGGTACGAGGTATAATAGGGGGAAAAGAATTTGAGGCATGGCTTTTATAATTTTTCACCACTAGCACTCTAATTGCATGCCTGCATAATTGGGGGAAAGAATTGATGGGGTATAAAAGAATCAATTCACTTCTTTTGTAAAGAATTTGAGTTTTCTGGAATATTATGCAGGCATGCCATTAGAGTGCTGGTGGTGAAAAATTATAAAAGCCATGCCTCAAGTTCAAGAACATTCAAGTGATTTGGAAACTGATGTTCCAAATGAATATTGAAAATCGTATTATTTCAAAACCAAAAGGTCGACCAAAAGGATCAAGGCTAAAAGGAGAAGTTGAAGTTGCAAGATTAGTACAAAATAATGAGGAATTCCACCAATCGAAAATAGAATCCACACCTAAAACACCAACTTTTCCCATAAACCAGCCCCAAGATACATGCTTTATCTTATTGACAACCGTGGGAATATCAGCCACCACCCCCTGAAAAATTAAGATATTTCTCTCCTTCCAAATAGTCCACATAGTAGCCATCCAAAACAGAAATTGCATCTTCTTCTTAATATTAAGCTGCTTGACATGTGTATGATAAGGCCAAAAGTGTTGAGTTCCTTCTAGAGATAAATCATCATCAATCCCCAACCAACATAAAATTTCTCGCCACACTGATTTTGAGAAAGTTCAATGGAAAAAAATATGTACCATGGACTCATCGAAAGTATCACATAAAGGACACCGTCTACTAGTAATATCCACATTCCTTCTAATCAAATTGTCCCTGGTTGGTAATCTATCCAAGAATAATCGCCAACAAAACAAAGCCACTTTGGAGGGCACCGCCGCTTTCCAAACAAAAGATAGTGCATCTACTATATCACTACTCAATGAGGTATAATTCACCAAGTTCATGAAAGAAGAATAACAGGAACTTACAATGAATAACTTGTTTTTGTGTAGTGTCTACCTCCATCTATCTTGTCTATCCTCCGTCAGTTGCACTTCAAAAAGAATGGTCTCCAAAGCATGTAGCTCCTCTTGTTCATGATGATGAAGTTGTCTTGACCATATCAACTCCCACCTCCAACTCCCACCTCCTAAGAACCTACACTTGCCATGGCCACACCTTGTTGACCTGAAATCGCATACAAGTTCGGAAACACCTCCTTCAAAGGTGCGGACCCCAACCATTTATTATGCCAAAAAAGAATAGATTGACCATCTCCTAGAGCACAACTCACTGCATTATGAAAAAAATTCTGATTTGGTGTAACATCTCTTCCCAACAACATCAAGTCCCTCCACCAAATTGAATCTTTCGGTCCCCAATCTCTACCAAAGCTACAAGTTTGCTTTGCTATTAAATCACCATATCTAAAGGAGAGAACCTCCTTCCACAAAGCATTTGGTTCATGAATGCAACGCCACTTCCATTTAAAAAGCAAAGAAATGTTAAAAACTTCTAAATTCTTCACTCCTAATCCACCCTCCTTCTTCGGTTTGCAAACATCTTTCCAAGCCACCCAACATATTTTCCTTTCCTCCTCATATGCGCCCCATAGAAAGTCTCTTTGGATTTTTGTTAGCTCCTTAATAACCACTTTAGGAGCTTTATAAAAAGAGAAAAAATACAATGGAAGACTTGAAAGGATAGAATTTATAAGTGTTACCCTTCCTCCGATAGATAAGTGGCGACCCCTCCAAGATGAAAGTTTGGCCCGCATAGCCTCCACCACAGGTTTTCAAGTAGATCTCCTTCGGGATTAGCACCAACAGGAACTCCTAGGAACTTAAAGGGTATGGACGCTGTGCAACAAGAGAGAAAAACTGAAGCCGAGTCCATAAACTCCTCAGAGAGATTCACACCAATCAGCTTGCTTTTATGAAAGTTGACGCGCAATCCTGAAACTAACTCAAAGCTCCTGAAAATAGTTTTGATGCTCCACAAATTCTTCCAAGACCCCCTTCCTAACAAGATTGTATCATCTGCAAATTGTAAAAGGGACAGCTCATGTGTCTCTGACACCTGATAAGCATCAAAATCACCAATTTGACCAGCCTTCTGAACTAACCCGAAAAGCCCCTGCGCCACAATAAGAAACAAAAACGGTGATAATGGATCTCCTTGTCTTAACCCTTTATGCACTTGGAATTCTTCAGTAGGACTCCCATTCACCAAAACTGACATAGTGTTATTCAACACACACGCCTGCATCCATTCTATCTGTAACATCCCTAATTTTTAAAATACTGAAACAATTGATATTACGAGTAATTTATATTTCGTTTGAAATAATATGTCATGACTCAGATATGGGGTAGTCGAGGATACAACATTAGAGGATAAAACCGTAGGACTAAAAGATATTAGTATCTAAACTATGGATTAAGGGCTTAAACAAAAAATTTGGTGAGGATTTGGAGCTGGGGGAATTTTAGTCGTTTCACCTTTTAAAATGTCTCCGCCCCAAATACATGCCTGATTTCCCATCCTACCTCACTTAGTGACATTCTGCTGGAACAAAAGAAAGAAAGAAGTGGAGAAGAAAGGAAGGGAGGTGAAAGAGAGGGGAGGAAAAGAGGCCATCATCACCATCATCATTGGTTGCATGTAAGTTCTCTTTTCATCTCTCCCTTCCATTTTTCGAGCTCTATCTGATGAACCAAACCTCAGCTCCCCATTCCTCTCCTAACTCAACTTACCATTTTTGACACTTGAAGCTCCAAAGTGAAACAATGGAGTTTTGAGCTCTATAGAGCTTTGCATGTTCAGCTGGAGCTAGGAGGAAGATGGAACTGAACTCACTTTCTGTTTGAAAGGAGGATTTGGTGTATTGGGGTTGCTGAATTCGGAATTGGAGCAGTGAATAGTAGAGTTGATGTCTTAGAACCGGTTTGGGAACGTTACGGGGATTGTTCGAGCGGCTTTGATCGATAGTTCAAGTGAGGAAGCGATTTCTCGAGGGATTCGTCAAATCGGCGAGTTTTACTCACGATTAGGGCTTTGTTGTTGTCCTAAAGTTATTGGCAAATTCTGGTTTGTGGCTTAAATTTGATTTTCGAGTCGAAAACCGATTTTCGGAAAAATTAACATTTTTCGGTTTCTACAAAGTATATTCATTCTATACGAATTTTGATTGAATGTTTGGACTGGAATTGCTGGATATATTATCTATTTTGAGGGTGGAATTTGATCGGAATTCAGATTGGACGCGAACGGAGAAGCGGAACGAGAGAATCGGATTGAATTTCAGAAACAGAACAGGACGCACGGGTCGTGCGCCCCTGGGCACAAACCGTGCGCCCACTTCGCAGATGGCCATTTAATTTGGCACATCACGCCCGGGTCGTGTGCCCCTAGGGCACAGACCGTGTGTGTGGTTCTGTTTCCGGGTGCAAATTTCTCGTTTCGTCGCTCCTTTCGATTCCAAACCTCTTCTAATCTCCTTGCCAACAAATTGTGATGATATTGCCCTAATAAAATCAATGTTTTGAGTGTGTTCAACTTGATTTTGAGAAAAGGGTTTTGAAGGTTATAATTGTCCGAAAAACCGAAAAGTAGACCGCGTGTGAGTTCACGTTTTGAATAACAAACCGGATTATATGTCCAATTTTGTACTGTGATTATAACGCCGGATGACTTGTATATTATTCATCAAAACGGGTTATAGATAATGTTAGATATATATATATATATATATATAAATTGAATATGAAAGTCGGCCCAATGCAGGTGTGATATATAGATTATATCAAGTTGGGTGACGACCCAACGAATAGCATACTAGGAAGGGAAGGTCATGAGCCCTCACCATAGCCCCGGACAACGTTATGGAATGGACTAACGTGGGTTCATCGAGATTGTGGATGTTGCACGGTCGATGGTTTGCTAAGTTAAGAACACGATTCGCCGGGATTGTGGCTGTTGCACGGTCGGTGTTTCGATTATTAAGCTTGTAATTGTATAGTAACTTACAAGGCTTAGAAACAAATAATTAGCGCATTAGATACCGGGAGATTATTAAGCGTGTAATTGTATAGTAACTTACAAGGCTTAGAAACAAACAATTAGCGCATTAGATACTGGGATTGTGGCTGTTACACGGTCGGTAAATGGCTAAGTATATATTTGAGCAAGTAGTTTATAAACTTAACTATGTTGAAATGGTTTTATAAGTGAACCGAGTGATAGTGAGGGGGCACGGTAGAACTCACTGAGATATGTTATCTCACCCTATCATTATTGTGGTTTTTACAGAGAAATAGGGGAAACGAAAGACAATGCGACACGAGTAGGTGACGCGCTTACGGAGATGCAAGAGACTCGTAGTCCTGATGTTTTCCAATCGTTCTTCTTTTATTGTCTCTATTTTGGTTATGTAACTTATACTTGATATGAGTTGTATGAACCCCTTTTATTTCACTGTTTATGGTATTGAACAATTGGGTCTGTATTCCTTTTGAGTTGTGAAAACAGTGAACCTTTATGGAATTTAAGACGGATGACTCCGAGATATTATGTTATATTGTCGGAAAAAGTTTGTACGTTCAATATCTAAGCAGGGATTGTGTCCTCTGATTATTGCTAAGCTGTGCATTTCAATGTATCTACACGTTTGAAATATTGGGGTGTTATACTATCCACTTAACATCAAAGCCCATTCTGTTCAACATGTATACCAAGAAGCTCCAAGATACTGAATCATTGGCCTTCTCAAAGTCCACTTTAAACAATAAACATTCATCTTTTCGACGCTTCGCAAGATCAACCACCTCGTTAACGACCAACACACCATCTAGAATTTGCCTTCCTGAAATAAAAGCAGTGACAAGGAGAAATAATTTTGATATCACTCTCTTCAACCTAGAAGCCAAAACCTTTGAAAGAATCTTATATAAACACCCAATCAAACAAATCGGCCTATACTCCTTAAGACTCTGAGGATTGTTAATTTTTGGGATCAAAGTCAAAAAGGACGCCGTGATAGCTCCACTAAAGACTTCCTTTTGAAGCGTCATGATTCAATTTAATTATCTATGTACTGCATACAGAGTTTTACAAATTATTGATTGCATATTGTTATGTACGCCTTTATACAAACTATATATGTAAAGTAGCATGAATTTAAATGCCCTTTTTGATTCTTATAGCCTTTCTTGGTGGTAACTATATATGAGCGCTGCAATTAACCATATTTGATAGTCAAGGTAAAAGAAAATATAATTGAAATGAATTTATTTAATGACTTATCATGCCATGATAGCTGAACTTAATTTTAAGGAACTACCATGAACTTACTCTTAGATTGAAAAATAAAGAATAATTGGCACCTTCATCTTTGTTGTATTGGTAGGTAGGCTGCCATTGGGAAATAGATCTTGTCCACTTGTTCTGTTCATAACTCTATTTTTTGAGTATGATTTCTAACGCACAATTTTTTTTTTCTAATATAAGGTAAAAAGATGGAGCAACA
The DNA here is from genome assembly GCA_039519185.1 of Astragalus membranaceus. Lineage (NCBI taxonomy): Eukaryota > Viridiplantae > Streptophyta > Magnoliopsida > Fabales > Fabaceae > Astragalus > Astragalus membranaceus. The sequence goes on along the minus strand of CM076848.1, from coordinate 170,286,847 downwards.
ATTGAAGAAGAAACAATAAAAGTGGCAAAGATAGTAGAGAAGAGGGAGACAGAAATACAAAGTAGAAGTCCGGGACACACTTTCCATTGCTCCAATGCAATTTCGGTTTCATTGCAGAGAAGAGGGAGACAAAAATACAGAGTAGAAAGTCCGGGGTGCTCGGAGGTAATAAAAGAAAATATAATTGAAGTGAATTTATTTAATGACTTATTATGCCATGATAGCTGAACTTAATTTTAAGGAACTACCATGAACTTACTCTTAGACTTGTTCTGTTCATAACTCCTCTATTTTTTGAGTATGATTTTTAACTTACAAATTTTTCAACTAATATAAGGTAAGAAGATGGAGCAAAAATTGAAGTAGAAACAATAAAAGTGGCAAAGATAGCAGAGAAGATGGAGAGAGAAATACAAAGTAGAAAGTCCAGGACACACTTTCAGTTAGACAGGTAACAATTTTAAGTATCTTCATAAGTATACATAAGAGTATCCTGTACAGCTGTACTCATTAATTATATTTGATTAATATGAAATTTGTAGAATTTCTCTCCTTCAAGCTTCCAAATTTTGGTTCCCCTTTCTCTGATTCCTACCAAGAATAAAGAATTAAGTTAGTAGTTGTTCCATTATTTGAACTTTTAACTACAACAATTTTCTCATAAAGTTATATATACCAAATAATTATCGTAGAAATTATATTGTACGTCTTGATCATTATTGAACTAATGTTACATTCTACTTCGTTTTTTAACATTAGCATAGATTTGACCCCACATGCCCTATCATCCTTGATCATTGTTACATTTGTTTGTTTTTCCACCCAAGTATGCAAAGACAAAAGCAAAGTATGTATGCATCATCTTTATTGTATAAGTGTACTTCTATCTTCTTTTCATTCAGGCCACACATTTGATTTTCTGTTGATTTTTGAAAGAATTGCCTTGTAACTTGAAATTTAGTAACCTGTCTTTATCTTTGTCAGTGAAGTGAGGATTTGCATTGAATAGAAAAACAGATGGCAGAATATAAATTAACCTCACAATTTAAGATGTGTGGCAACTTTAGAGTGTGACACAAAAACAATAAAATGACAACACACAATTCACATGACACCTCATTAGTTTAGTATATTACTGGCAATGTGTTATGGCGACAACACACTAAAGAATGGAGTTGGTTTTTTCGACACCTTGACAACAACGTGTCAAGAACATAAACAATAATAAGCAAAAGAGAGGTGTAAAAAATAAAGTTTCAAGTGTGTGGAGAATGGAATGAATAGTAAAAAAAGAAAAGAAAAAAAAAGCCATTACACGTGAGAACTGTCTAAGATTTTAAGATAGTAGATTAAAAAAAGATTTTTAAAAGAAAAAACAACTGATTTTTAAAACACATTATTGATTTTAATATAAAAAAGAGTGAGACTAAAAAGAGTGAGATCGAGAGAGATAGAGTGAGATAAATAATATATATAAAAAAATTGTTTTTGTTTAAAGTTTATAATACATAATAATAGTACTCATATGCATTGTTTTTGCGGCGGCAGTTTTTGGCTTTTTTGCAGCCGCAGCTTTTTGAATTTTTTTTTCAGCTGCAGTGTTTTCAGCTTTTTCAGTTACAGTGTTTTCAGTTTTTTTAGCCGCAACTTTTTCAGCTTTCTGTAAAAGCTAATCTTTTGTAAGATGACTAAATTGGACATTTTCTTAGTAAAATGACCAAATTACCCTAATATTTGGACAAATGTCAAATTTGTAAGATATCTAAATTAGACATTTTTCTAGCATGTTGTTTTATTATATAGAAGAAGATTATATAGATATATAGAAGATATATAGATTATATAGAAAGTAGAAACTTAAAACTATATTATTTAAATAACAATAACTACCTAATGTAAATTCTCTCAAAGATGAAAACAACGTTTTAAAAAAAACGCGTGATTAATAAAACTGGCCACAATTGTGAAAATATTATTTCGGTCAAAAAATGGTGAAAATATCATTTTTATATTTACTATTAGTCACTAGATCATGCTCCCGTGCTCTGCACGGGCTACTGATATAAGTTAATTTTGAAGAATTTGTGTACCATAATTCAATATACATCATATAGATATAGTTATGTACTATAACCACATCGATGGTTTAGCAACCAAAAAAAATGAAAGGCACATACTGTGGTCATTTATCTAGTTCTGTGCATATATATATATATATATATATATATATATATATATATATATATATATATATATATATATATATATATATATAAGCATGGTTATGTACATTTTGGTATCTCCTAAAGAGTACAACTTGTGAGCTATAATTGGTGGGTAGGTTTTGCTTAGGATGTTATACATGTGAATACATAATATTTAGACGTCCATCATCGTTTCTAAAATGCAGATGCAATATTTAGTGGGAGGGGTTCTTTCAATCTTTTACCGAAAAGTTTGACAAGAAGGGAGAAGTGGAAATATGATTTACCTCTATAATTACAATAGATGGATACTTGTTATGATAATCACCATTTATATATTTTTTAGGGAGAATCAACGGTAGTAAACCAAAGCATGACATACATATTAAAGAATGTGGGCATAAAAGTTTAATTACTCATTACAATCCTCCAACCAAGTCTCACTGTAAATCAAGTCTATGTAAATCTAGAACAATTGAAGTCAATAACAGCATTAACTTGAGGCTGAATCAGGTTTAGAATGATTATGGCTGGGGGGACTAATATTTAGATTCTTGATGGTTCGTTTTAGTTTCTCTTCGTCAACACCAAATAATGTCATGAGATTTTGCTTCCACCACCTTCTGCACATGCGAAGAGATTGTGGTGAAAAAACATGAATCATGGAAGTTAGAGAATGACATGGATAGAAATGTCTACAAAATTTATTAGCAATCTTAAACCAAATAGTATTCAATAAAGTGAAACAATACATAAAGGAAACCCAAAACAATGATAAAAAACCAAACCAATGAACCACAAAAATTCTTCAAAAAGTAACCCAAAAAAAGAAGTAAAAATGACTAAAAGAATTCTTATAAAATTCCAATTGCAATTACTTTCTCAGATTTATGCAGCAATGGTAGTGGCTTTGTCAGACAAACCTTGTTTTACTCTCATAATCCTGCATTCGTCAGGGGAACAGGGTGACAGAGTTTACATTCCCCAATGTCTACAAGATTTGTCAACAATAGAAAGGAGAAGCATTCAATGTTAAAGAGTCAACTATAGAAAGAACATGCATTCAATGCTAAAGACAGCAAAAAGGGCAAGCATTCAATGTTCATCACACCATTATGCTTGGTTGCAATCCTACACAAAAAGAAGAAAACATACGTGGACAAATGAATCAGTTGGAAAGCCAAAACTTACTCCCTACGTCCCAAATTATATGACCATTTTGCCAATAAGTTTTGTCCCACAATATATGACTATTTAGAATACCAATAAAGCAAAAACTATGTTTTTCCTATTATACCCTCAAAAAGCATTTACAATACCAATAAAGCAAAAAGTACTTAAGGGCATAATGGGAAGAAAGTCACTTTTTTTTTACAAATCATATACTAATGATTGCATTCCTTAATTCCTGTGCAACAACATTAAACGTCATATAATTTGGGACGGAGGGAGTAGTTGATACCACAGTAATGACAGAATTGAACAACAATGATTAAAATAAGTGTGTTATAAAGACTAATTAGAAGTTAACCAAGTAAACTTATTTTCATGTGCAGGGAGCCTATTACGCCTAGATACGTGAGCAGTTAAGTTAGGCAGCCAAGCAGTCCCTTGATTAGAGGGACAAAAGGACCCATACAAAGTAAACATTGTAGAAATAAAAACAAAAAAGTATAATCTTATAGAACAAAAAAGTATAATTTTATAGAACAGATTCTTGCACGTATTTGTGTTGCATCAATTGTTTCCACTTCCAAAAGAATGCAATTTCCACATTTCAATGCATTGCCATTGCACTGTTTGAGTCTTTCACGTATCTTTAAGAATTGAAACAGAGCCTGTCAAGAAAAAAGAATCGAAACAATAAACAACCTAAAAATAGAAATGCATAAGGATTAATGATTAGAAGTGGAGAATGTGGAAAAGTAAAACATCAACGCCGGTCAGAGTAAGGGAGGGGCCTTAGGCTGGAATCGCTGCAGAAAATGTGCTTATAAAAAGATTATAGAACAAAAGATTATAGAACAATTTGTTCAAAAAAAAGAAGATTATAGAACAAAAGATCACGTGTGTCATAAATCTACAAATTAAGGATACATGTAGAGACAGGGCAACTAAAAAACCATAGCATTATCCAAGATCTTTGTAAAACAAACTATGATAAATACCGTTAAACTGTATCTGTTACAGAGTTTTAAACAATTACTTAGAGTAGTTAAGTTATCACAATATGACTATGACCGAACCATTGCACCTCGATTAAAATCAAGCACTTCAATGCAACCTATTAGGGATCACACAGTCACACACTATTTAGACATTTAATCAATCACATAATATGTTTGATTTGTGCAAGTTGATGTAAGGCAACGTTACAAAAGAGTTCCAATAGTTTCAATTGTGGCAATCATTTAGATGCAACAACATAAAGTACTTTGCCTACATTGTGCCGCAGAAGCCATAGTTTCAACTGTATCCAGTGTTGTTGAGGAAAAGGAAAAGTTGCTTTTAATGTGTTATACTGTGGGAGAGTTGTACGGATCTTTCTCAATTGGCAAAGGTGAGAGAATCCAATGAATCGAATATAGGGCACACGGTATTTAGTATAGACTCATGTACATTGTATATATAATTCTGTAGGCACTGTTGCAGAAGTTTGGGTGTTTTCCCGCTTCCGTTACTGAAAAGGCGATCTTGCCTTATAAAGGGGGCGATTATTATACACTTATGATTTTTTATTCAAATTTTTCGTTATTATACAATGAATTTTTTATTCAAATGTTACGTTTTTGTATAATGAAACATGAGGTTTTGGGGTTCATGAAATTATTAGCAATGATGAAAAATTACAAGAAAAATATGGTTTAGTATTAAGGGTTTAGGGACACATTAGGGTTTAAAATTTTCGTTTAACAATTAGGGTTTAGGGTCAAATTAGGATTGATTAGGGTAAGAGTTGACGTGTAGTTGTTGACTTGTACTTTGTAAACTTCTAGTATTAGCAGATTGAACGATTTCAAACCCTAAACCCACCATCCTTATTTTTCACATAAATCAACCCTATTTTTCACATACATCAACCCTAACTTCCTAAATTTATTTAGTATTTATTAAGTTTCATTAACCAAATTTAGGTTCACCCCACACTTTAATATTTATAATATATATATATATATATATATATATATATATATATATATATATTAATAGGACAAATAAAAATATCCTAACATGAAAATTATGTGAATAATGTGGAAACATATCTGTATATGTGAATAATTTATTTGTCGGCTAAATAGCATTTTTGGTCCTTTATCTTTGCTCCAGATTTCACTTTGGTCCTTTATCTTTTTTTTGGTCCGTTTTGGTCCCTCATGTTTCGTTTTTGTTTCATTTTGGTCCCTCACATTAGTTTTGACTAACGGACGCCACGCTGGCAGTTAACTGCTGACGTGGCGTTTTAAATATATTTTTTAATTCTAAAACAATTTACACATCAGCATAAACTTTTTTTAAAATTTTAAAAACATAAAACATAAATTAACAAATAAATTAACACATTAAAACAAAAAACAAAAGGGGAAAAACAAAAGCAAATCTGAATTGAAAAAGAAACAAAAATTAAAAAAGAAGAATAAAAATCTGGATCTGGATCACAATCTTCTTCACCCCATCTCAATCTTCTTCACCCCCATCTCACTCATATCAATCTGTATCATCGTTCTTCTTCTCACCCATCGTTCTTCTTCTCCTTGGTTTCGTTTTTGAGAAGAGAAGAAGAACGAAAATCAAAAACCATTTTCACCCATCGTTCTTCTTCTCCTGGGTTCTTCTTCTCACCCATCGTTTTTCTTCTATTGGGTTTCATTTTTGATAAGAGAAGAAGAACGAAAATTTAAAACCATTTTCATAGAACAACCCAAACGAAGAACCCAAACACAAAACAACCCAAACGAAGAACAACAACATCTCAGCGCTCCTCACATAATGAAACTAAAAAAATAGTTTTTCTGGGTTTTTTGGGTTTTCTGGGTTTTTTCTTTCGTTGGGGACCAAACTGAAACTAAAAGAAAACGTAGAGGACCAAACTGAAACTAAAAGAAAACGTAGAGGACCAAACTGAAACTAAATTGAAACTGCAACTCTGCATCAATGGCGAAAAGCCAGAAACTCGTTGTTTTACGAAATTGATTTAGGGTTTCTTTAGATCTCTTTCTTGCAATCAAAACCCATCCAAGATCAAACAAAACGGTTGCCTAAATCACTAGATTCAATTAATGTAGATGTTGAATGTTTAATTTTACTGTTTTTATTTTTTGGGTCTGCGTTTGCGAATTTGCGTTTCATTTTCTGGGTTTGCGTTTCCTTTTCTGGGTTGTTATATTTCTTAGATCTAGAACCAAATTCAAATGAACTGTTGTTGTTCTTGTGATGAAATGAATTGTTGTTGTTGAAGATGATGAATGAGAATTGTTGTTGAAGAATTGTTTTTCTGGGTTGTTGCTGAAGATGAATTTTTAAAAATGTTTCTGAAGATGAATTGTTGAAAATGGGTTGAAGAAAATGTTTCTGGGTTGTTGAAGACGTTGAAGAATTGTTGTTGAAGATGATGAAATGAATTGTTTTGATTTTTTAGAAATTCAAAAACAAATTTGCTTATGTGTAAAATGTTAGCCAATTAAATAATACATATTTTGCCACGTCATTTAATAAATTTGAGACGCCACGTCAGCAGTTAACTGCCAGCGTGGCGTCCGTTAGTCAAAACTAACGTGAGGGACCAAAATGAAACAAAAACGAAACATGAGGGACCAAAACGGACAAAAAAAAAGATAAAGGACCAAAGTGAAATCTGGAGCAAAGATAAAGGACCAAAAGTACTATTTAGCCTTTATTTGTCCCATTTGAATGAAAATTATGTAGAAACATATCTGTATACGTGAATAATGTCGTAAACACCCTTTAGTGAAAAAACACAATTAATTTTGACTGACTAATTATAATAATTCTTGAAGGTCAAATATGTCTTTTACATACATTCTAACTGATATACGTCAAAAAATTGGAAAATCAAAACTTCTAACTTATAAATCAACACATACATTGTTTCCTCACTCTTCCTAACTTAGTTCCACTTAAATCTGAAAAATCACCTATGGCATCATCATCTTCAAACCCTACTCACAAACGTTCCTCACCTCTTCAGTACAAGAAGGAACACTGCAGATGTGGCAAAGTTGCAGAGATCAAAATTTCAAATACAGACGAGAACCCACTTAAGTTATACTACACATGTAGGAATCGCAACTGTAACTATTTCCAATGGCCTCATCCAATAAACAATCCAACAATACCAAGATGAAGTGGAACAAGAGGTCAACTTTAATAACAACCAGTTTCACAAAGGGGGGAGGCAGCTCATGAAGGTCAAATACATCCTGAAAGAGATTAAAGATATCTTACAGTTCATGAAATTCGTCTTCGATCGTAACTATGGCCATGATTATGTTGTTGTCTGTTTTCATACATTCAGTCGGGAGTGTTGTGCATTCATACATTCAGTCGATCTCGCCCATTAATTTATAATCGGACGATCAAAGTTTTAAGTATATATTTTACATTTATTTTATTGTGAAAAATACGAACCATTCGATTAAGATTGGACAGATCAGATCTACCGAATGCACGAATGCACCGACTTCCCAACTGCACAGGATATGAATCCCAGCTTTGTGCGACAAAGTCAACAAACTAGAAGTATTTGGTGGGTCAGTGGTGTGCATTTGTCAAACGGAACAAGTTGGAAGTCGATGATCTTTACACTTCTTATTTGTCAAACTAAAGAAGAATGTTGACAAGTACAACAAAATCTTTAGTAGTGTTTAGTGAAGTAAATGGTTATGTATGTTATGTATCATCCGCTTTAAGTTTAAGTTTATTTATCCTCCGCTTTGAAGAACTTAAATATCAGTTTTTTTTGGTAGATAATTAAATATCAGTTTGTTTGTGTTACTATCAACATATCGTCTTCCTTATAATATATGAAACCAAATGAATCTTAATTTTTAATTACAGATGATACAATTTATAACCTACTATCACTACGGTTACTACTAATTTCTTTAATAACCTATTAAAACATAATTTTTTTACTATATTTTTTATTAGAAACGGGGTTACATGCTACCAATATTTTTCCTACTTCACTAAATTAACGGATGGTCTTTACCCGAATCGGTTTGAACCCTAAGTATCGAACCATTGTAAAATATGACAGATATTTTATGTCGCTCAACGGTTCAGATTCAAGCATCCATTATCATCAACGACCTAAAATCAATCAAAAAAGCAGTCAAACGTGTCAGAAAAATGAGTGGCTCATATTTTCTTTGGAAATTGTGCCACAACGAATAGAATTTCAACGTTCTGATCAATGAAAATCAACGGCTCATATTCGACCACACATATTATAAATAGGTTCTCACTTTTTTCTATGTTTCACAAACACAATACCCACATTTTTGCTTCATCATCTCTGCTTCTTCACAAACACCCTACCCCCACCAGCTGAAATGGAATGGGAGTTGTGCCCAACCCAATACTCAAGTGACAAATTCCTAACCGTCCTTCATCACTGTAGAAATGTCATCAACAGGGAAGATGGTGTGTTTTTTCCACTACAAGAAAATCGACGATTTCCGACGGCAATTTTCGTCACAAATACAGCGATTTTCGTCGGAAATTGACGTTTCCGACGGACAAAAAGTCGTCGCAAAATCGCTCGTCGCATATCGTTTCTGACGGATTTTTTCGTCGCAAATATATCCGGCGCAAAGTCGTCGGAAACCCGTCGCAAATATCCGTGGCAAAGTCGTCGCAAACGCTGACACATTTTTCGTCGGAAATCCGTCGGAAAATTTTAAAAAAAAATTAAAAAAATATTAAATCCAACAGTCGTCCTTATACCCTCACTAAACCATACTTCTATTGCAATTCCTTCTCTTATACACTAGTAATTATCATAAAATCAAAATCCTTTATGCAAACTTTTTTCCACCACAATGAACTATTAACTAAAAGCTCAATTGCTAAATAAGCATTTCATTCGATTAAAGGAATTATATACTAGTAGGCATCAAACTGAAGCAATTAAAGGAAGTCAACAGTAAAGAGAGAATTACAAAAACAATTATAGAATCGCTACTGATGATCAATTTTACAAAAGAGTTTAACAACTAATAAAACCAGACTAATTTCAAGGCCTAATGGTGTGATATTTTGCATCAACAGCTCAATTCAAACAACTATAACATCATTCAAATATAATAAACATGTGCTAATACTGTATTAAATTGAAAAGGGATTTTCATAATGCATGTTGCTTATCAATCCTATGTGTTACATCTTTTCTGCTCATAGCTTCATCTTTTGCCTTCACTATTTGTGATTCAATGTTAGCTAGTAGTTCAGAAGGATCAACCAAACCTGTAACAAAAACAGTAGAGCTCAATAGTATCACAGACCCTTTCTAAGTAAATCTGAAAAGAAACCAAACTCATATTAGTGACTAAGAATCTATTAATGCAACAGGGAACAAACCAGAGTCTAGAAATAAACTACTATATCAATAGATAGCAATGTAAATAAAATTAAAAGAAGTAATGTTGTATTGTTGTTTATGTTATTTGGTGTGCTGTTTGTGTGTATTTAATAGAATCAGGATGGAGAAAACATTCCCATCAGGTTGTTATTTGTGGTTTGGTTTGGGAGAGACTAAGCTCTCAATGTCCTAGAGGTTACTTAGGGAAGTTACTAGCAGTTTCTTTGTTATTGTAACTTATTGTAATCCCTGTTGTAAATATTTTATCTTCTGTTGGTTACTTCCACAGAGACAATTGAATAAAGGATATTGTCATTATCCCTATAACTGCCAATAACTAACAGTTTCATAGAGTGAAGTCTTAAGCAGCTTAAGATGCAACCTGATGAGCAGCATCAATGTAACCTGATGAGCACTGAAATACATTCCTCTTGGCCTTCTAAATAATCCACTATAGTTCTGACATACAAGACCCACTGTTGGAGTATATACTATTGGTGCATATTCCTCAATGTTGGCAATCAAAACCTGACAATAGAAGACATGCTATTGAAGTTAAACTTATTCTCATGATAAAGTGGGATTTTTAAGATACATAAGAAAATCTTCAATAATTTGCAATATGCAGCAAACAAGGCAAAGTTAATTTTCCGACATAATTCAAAAAACAAAATAGGAGAACAGTTGAAGTTTTTCTACTGAGTTTTTTTGTGTAAGTTAAGAATTCTTGATGCATGGTTTCTTTATTGATAAAAATTCTATCCAACATCTCAGTTTCTGCTACATACACTTGGCTAGAGTAAATGTGGTTGTTAATCCAACTTACTTCTTGAGAGAATGAAGCTACCCAATGCAAGAAGTGTTAGAACTGCAAATGACCTGTCACATCATAATGAAGGCTGATTATAACAAAAAGAAACAAATTTCAATGATCAGACTTACTTTTTAAATGACAATCAATTCATAAGTGCTGCCAATTAAGGATGTTAGTTATACATACCTCTACAAGATTATCTGCAAGGCTCTGAAGCTGACCAGTGAGAGAAGAAACTTGCAGTTGTAGAGCTGGAATGACTTGTTTTGCTTCCTTCAAGCACAAATCCTTCAACTTCTCCACCTGCAAATTCAACAGAGAAAAAAAGTTACTCATAGATGATTTTGACATCTCCATAAAACACTTGAAAGGAAAGAAATAAAAGTTTGCAATAACTATCAGACTTTTATTAGAACAACCTTTTGAGCTAAACTAAAATTAACTTCTGCATATCAATCTCATCAAAAATTCACTTATTCAACTTATCTACAAATACTATAAGCTTATGAGGATTAATTTTCAAGCGAAAAAACACAAACGTATTCCAATTGAAAGGTTTCAAAAAACCAAAAAGTTAATCCAAACTCGTAAAAAACTTACAATTAAAACAATATCATCTTATGGAAGATGACTGAAATCAGCAAGAAAGCTGCAACAAGAAACATTATTTCTAGAGCATATATAGATCACAACATAACAAATTGGCTAAATTATAGTTTTGGTCCCCCTATTTTCAAAAATTCAGACATTTGGTCCCCCTATTTTAAAACTCAGATATTTGGTCCCCCAATTTTAAAAAAACAAAGACAATTAGTCTCAAGAGGAATTTTCAGTTTTTTTATGGCTAATAATCAAAGACATTTGGTCCATCAATTTTAAAAAATCAAACACATTTGGTCCCCCAATTTTAAAAAATCAAAGACATTTGGTCCCTCTTTGGACTAAATGTATTTGATTTTTTAAAATTGGGGGACCAAATGTCTGAGTTTTAAAATAAGGGGACCAAATGTCTGAATTTTTGAAAATAAGGGGACCAAAACTATAATCTAGCCTAACAAATTACAAAAGATAATTAAAGGACAAATTTAGAATCACAATGGGACCATTTTATAATCACTTACTACCGGACCAATTCAGTATTAGTTCAGAATATTATATAGAGCAATGTCTAAAAATGGAAGCAATTCACAAAAGTATACATAAATAAGGCAATGACTATAATATCAAGCAACATCCATTATCTGTTTTTCTAAAGATAGGAGACTTTACCTTTCTATGTGATTACCCATATTTCTAAGACCTGCAAATCAATACAACGAATGCACCATGCAGATCCCTTATTACATTTAGCACCATGCAGATCTTTTGGATATTTAAGATCTAAATTTGCACTGAATCCTTCAGCACACAAATAATTCAGGTAGATATGGCAATAGATGTTCCAAATGTCGAGCTGCCACTTTCTCAGAATGTTTCCCCTTGCAGACATAACGTGTAAAATCAGATAAGGTGTATAATCCAATTCTAACTCAATTATCTTCTTCACTTAACACCACTCCCCGTCGTCTCTCCCCGTCCCTCTCCCTGTCGCCGCTCCCCATCTCCGCCACCGAGCCTTTTCTCGCTGCCACTGCGCCCTTGCAAAATAAGACTATACTATTGCTAGAAATAAATGGAAAGGGATGAAAAATGCGAACAAAAGTAATTCATAAATAGCAAGATCATCATGAAAAAATGTATTGCAAACTAAATTTATGATCGATTGTATTTATTGTCATTTGAGTTTTCAGACTCAAACATGAGGCAACCAATTTATTATTGAGTTCAGTTATCTAGTTAAATTACTCTTATATTGAAAACACTAACAAATCAGCTTTGTAAACCATAAATCAAATATAGCATACAAATTACCCTTGTTCCCATAAAAGAAAAGACATATTATATCGTTGTTCTCCTAAGCCTCTTAGAAATATCATCTTTGTACTCAAACAATGGGCATGAACCAAAACACAATTAGATGGTTGAAATTACCTTCAGTGAGAGGATATCAGAAAACCTACGAACAACAAAACACAATAAAAATGATAAATCAGAAACCAAAACACAAACAGAATAGATATGCTTCAGATTTATTGAAGAAGTAGAACTGAGGAAGAGGAAGGAAATGCCTTACCTATTGGTAGTTCTTCTGGTTCTCCCGGCGAGATGAAAAAGAGTAGAGGAAGAAGATGGTTCTCCAAAGCTATCAGGAAATTCAAACCCTCTAAATTCCAATCCCCGAGGTTGACTTGGACCACACCTTAAAATATGCAACAACACATACAAAAACATAAAAACTGTGGAAACCATAGTGAAATTCCCAAAGTATTTGATTGCCTGCCACCAATTCCACTGACTTTCTTTCTGTCTGCAAAGTTGCCAACAACTGTTTTTTGTCTGTTAAATCTACCTTATCTATCACCTTGAAATCATGGCCTTATGTTACTTATGTTCTGGTACAACCTGATTCATAGACAGACACATTAAGCCATTGAGCATTAACCTGATAAAAAACATAGTTGATAAAAAAAACAAGACACAATTAGATAAAGGCAACTATCAACATTAAGCCATTGAGCACCTGAGGAATTTGTGTGTTCTGAGGAATTAATGATCCAAAGTAATACCTCTTCAGCTGCTGCTGGCTTAGCAAGTACAAGTTTGTTAGGCCATTGAGCATTTCCTATGTCATCAATATTTGTTTCTCTAGGGTTGATTTCCTTGGGATATGTTGCCACTGGTACTACCACTTTTCCTTCTAATACATGCACACCAAAAGCATCAAGGAACAAGCCTTTTCTCCCATGAATGCCAATGATTTTACCTTCTTTCACCTTTGTGGTGAAATAAGTTCCTTGTTCTTCCCCAAATGGTCTATACTTCCTTTTTGTGGTGTAGAAAGTTAATGACCTTATAATAGCAGGCCCCATGTACATCAAAGATCCATAGTAGCCAGATATATGTGTCAGCACTTCATATGGGAAATCAAAGATTATCTGCAAAATGTTGCATAAAAGTTGCTCAAAAATCAATGTAATTGGCTAGGTTATTAAGTAGAATAATAATCTAAGTTTGGTTGTAATTGTATGATCTTGGTTTACCTTATCATTTTTATATCCTCCTGTCCCACCTTGCTTCAATCCCCATATGGCATCCCCATCACAATCATACAAAACTCTAATTCATACAATTCCAACATTGCGTGACAAATTGATTTGCCTGATTCCTTTATAGGTTCCATCATCAAATGTATATCCACCAATGCCACCCCAAGGACCGTACGTGACTACACCTTCAACCTTTGAGGGTAACCTCTCCAAAGGTGTTACCTGCAAGAAAAACAGATTTTAACATTCATTTAGTGTAAAAGCCAGTGTCCTAGTTTCTGGATGAAAATTAAGCAATACATCAAAGACAAAGATCATTCATGCAGATTGAAGGCTATTTTACCTTTTCTTGGTGTTCGATATTGTTGGATTCTTCTACAACAGAAATCTTCCCAGATACTTTGTTTGGCATAGGCTTATTGAAATCATCTTTATGATCTTTCTGTCTTACAGCAAGAACAATGTCATAGTTCTGGTTCACAGTTCCTTGTATCACAGAATAACCAAAATTCTCAGAACACACATTAACCTGATAAAAAAACATAGTTGATAATCGGAATCATGAATCATTAATTCCTCAGAACACACAAATTTTGGTTCCAACGGAAAACTGAAATCATCTCTAATATTAATTTCAACAAATTCAACAAATTCAATTTCATAGGAATTAGCAGAAATCATCTCTAATATTAATTTTGCATGCATTAACAGAATCGGTAGAAGCCAATTTCAGATATTCAAAAGATTCAACATTGGGGATTTAGGGTTTTGGGGGAAAATCAATTTCTCACCTAAAACTAACCTGTGGCACTAGTGCAAAAAAGGGATTTAAAGTCAGGCGAAAAGGGGATTTAAAGTCAGGCGCCCGCTTGACTTTTATTAAGTCGACTTTGTATGTCAGGAGTTTTAAAGTCAAGCAATAGCCTGACTTCGTAAGTCTGATTTAAAGTCAAACATTTATTTCGCTTGACTTCGTAAGTCAGTTTTAAAGTCAAGCATTTATTTCGTCTGACTTCGTAAGTCTGTTTTAAAGTCAAGCATTTATTATTGCCTGACTTCGTAAGTATGATTTAAAGTCAAGCATTTATTCTTGCCTGACTTCGTAAGTCTGTTTTAAAGTCAAGCATTATTGCGCCTGACTTTAAAAGTTTTTTTTTTTTTCAAATTTTGGTTTAATCTATACACCTTGGTTATACGAATTTTGGTCATTCATCACATTCTACTATAATTCAAAGCTAAAATTCATCACATTCTCCCAGCAAATAGAAACTTAAATTCATCACATTCTACTTTATACATCCAAAGCTAAAATTCATCAGTTTAAGTAAGAATTCTACACTTTAAGTACAAAGTACATCTAAAGCTAAATTACATTGTACTTAAATTCATATACAATAAACAGAACAACATAGTCACAAACAGAATAACACAGTCACTTAAATCACATTCTACTTACATTCTACATCATAAACATCACTAGGCTTGATATTGATATAGTTGAAATTGATTTCAAGAATAAATGGAGTGCTCGGCTTGAACACAACTAATGACTATCCAGGACCTGTTGTAAACACAGAGGGATCAGCAGAGGACTGTACAAAGCCATTTGTGGGATGCTTGTTTCAAGCCATAGAGAGAAACCACAGCTTGTGAGTTGTCTCAGGTGACTTGCTCCTCTAGTGCAAATCAAACCCAGAGTCCGCAAGCACAAGAAGAAGACTACAAAAAAAGAATATAAAAAATGGTCTAGTAAGTACCTTCAATTTGTATTTGATAGAGCAAGTTCTTTAAATCAGTTGGTTCACCATAATAAAAATCCCCAAAAAAATTACTACTCACCATGAGCAATGTTGGATTTGTGCAGCTTCTTCTTTGAATTTGAAATGAAGCTAGTGATCTTCTTGTGCAGCCATGGTCTTCAATATCAAAAGGTGTCCATATTGCTTAACTATATGACAGGAAAAGTATAAAATAGGACTTGCATATGCAATATGTCCATTTAGTTACTGTGACAAACAAGTGCATAATAATCAAACACATGTCAATATCAATAAATAAACCAACAGAACCCATTCTCTCTTTCACTCTGATAATGTGAATGCATAGTATACCAACTAGAGTAAAATAAGAAACAAAAGGAAAATGGTAATGACTGCTGTAGTGATCAACTTTCTGGACTCCAACTTCAAAATTTTTAAGAGTGGAATGTATCTTCCAATAAGATCACACAAGTTATACATTGCAATTAAAACAAGAGCATACCTGAAACAAATGGAAAACATCAACTCTTAAGGTTCCAAATACATTACACAACACAATGTAATAAACCAAGAATATAACTGTGGAAAAGTCCATTCCCTCCTTTACCAGATGTTGCTAAATCCAACTGTGGAAAATAAATAGATAAAATAACATTAGAACTTAGAAGTCAAATACATATTATCCTAGAGGAATCAAAGTTTACAAACAAGTTAATATATAATATTTACAATTAACACGGCCAAAGTGCTGAAGAAAAAGAGACTATATCCAAACAAATTTCGCCGCCTTGTATTGATTTTGGCCTCATTGTAAGCTAGTATTGCTAGGGTTCCAAATGCAAATGGCTGATATACAAGAGTTAATCTCAACCATTCATATATTTTTATGTTCAACAATATCTCCTTATGAACAAAGGGGGGACCAAAATTCAAAATGAAGTCTACCAAGACCATTCTTAACATCAGAGACTTGATTTATCGAAACTACCAAATAGCAAAGGGAAATACCTTCTGATGAGCACACCAAGGATGAAACCTGACAAAGCAATCAACAATCCTGCACTCTATACAAGAACCTCCCCATTGATTGCAAATAGAACAGACCTGGCAGAAGTAATATACGAGAAAACATGGCAAATATCAAATGCTGCAAAAAATATATTTAGCTGTAAAACAGATTTGAACATATTTATTTGTAAAGGCATATCATAAAGACAACAAATTTCTCCATTCTCGTAGTTTATAACTATTATAACACCATTTCCTTTATTTTGACACTAAATTGAGGACATGGAGTTGTGTTAAACCATAACAGACAAGGGATTTCAGCTAAGTACTACTTCCATATGGAAGATCCAACAGACAATCCAGGGCTTACCATATATATAACCCTGAAGGAGGAAAAAGTTGTAGTTAATTGACCCTTAAATACTATATATAATCCAGTGTTCAGTCTTTTGAAAAGCAGATTCAGCCTCCACCTTCTCTCGTTCAGCCATCTGAAATGTAGATTCAGTATCCACCTTCACTTGTTCAGTCATTTTAAATGTAGATTCAGTCTCCACGTTCACTCGTTCAGCCATTTGAAATGTAGATTTAGCCTCCACCTTAGCTCCTTTAGCTTGTGACTCCTCTGCAGTGACAAAAGCAAATGATTACTAAAATTAAATAATCAATTAAAACACCAACAAAAACCCATGTTGAAAAGTTAATAACACAGTCTCCTTTAATTTTGACCATTTATTTACTACTACTTACTTGAAGGTCCAAGTGGGATAATGTGTTTAGCCAGCAACTTATTCATCTTGAACATGTCAGTGCAGTCAGTCTCAAACAGGGAACGCAGAGCATCATCACAAATTATCTTCCTTTTGTTACCAGGATCTTGTAGGTTGTTTTTCCTTATGTATGCCCACAGCTACCTCACAATCTGAATCGAGCATATCAAATAGTTTCAAAAAATCATTTGAACCCATGGTTCATTTCAGATAAATGAAAACTCAAGCATTAACGATTGACAACAAACTTGTTAACACACGGAGGATGCTTGTTAGATTGGAAAATATGAAAAGCTACCTCAGTTCTTGGCAGGGCGGGTTCACCAACAACTGCTTGAAGTTCAGGAGAAACAGCACAAACCTTGTTTAGACCACCTGCATCCCCTTTTCTTTTGCCTCCAGTTGGAACACTGGTAATTCATTTATAAAGAAAACAAGAAGACACCATTTTGATATGTTAATTCTATAACACGGACCATGCCATTTTACATACTCAAAGCTAATTCGAGCAATAGGATGCAATACTCTTTACAATAACCATATAAACATCTCGCGGATAATGGTTATCTGGCTGAACTGAAGGCTAATTGTTTATAAGGCTGAACTGAACTAAACAATATTCACATTCACATAAAAAATGTATATAAACTAAAGTGTCTACCTGTAGAGGTGATTTTGAGCGCATAATAAAACAAGTATTTTCTATACCATAGTCTTCAATATAGCTCTTTGATTTCTTGTTTTCTTCTCTGTTGATGTGTGTGTGTGTGTGTGTGAGTCCAATCAACAAGTGGTTGAATATCTTGCAAAGAAACAGAAAACACAGAGTTAGAAATCTCTCAAGTGGAGCTGTATTATATCAATTTCTATGTTCTGTGATTTGCACATTTTTGATGCATTAACACTCCTTTGTATCAAGGAATGCTTAGGAAGCTGATTTGCTCATTGCCAAAGGTTACAAATGTAAAACATCAAACAAATAATATAGGATACAAAAACTCAATTATCTAAATGATTTAGCTTTTAGGGGTAATGGAAACCCACAAATTGTCTTTCCAAAATACAACACATCCATCATGTGCTTCTCCTGTGCAACCCTGCCAAGATTGTTAATAATAACACAGGTAAGGAACTTGATTAAAAATTTGGACATCAAAAATTTATATAAATGACTGTTCAAATATGCATGTAACCTACCTTGTAAACACCTTTAAAGCCATTGTTCTGAAAAAGATCATCCAAATCATCAAAATGATCAACCTCTTGCAGAGTGCAGACATAGGATTCATGAGAAAATAATTATTGGCAATCCAATCTTAGGATGCATGAAATTAGCTTGTAATTACAAGCAGAGATTAAATACTAAATTGGGCATAATTTAGATCAAATTAGTATGTTCAACTATTCTTTTTATACCTTCCACGCCTCAGTAGAGATGCATGAAGATCAACAGAAGCAGAATAACGATCCTCCATATGCTTCCTCCTACCTCTCTTACAATACAAAGAAAACCCTCTTCTTTTGAAAATTACCTGATTTGGTTCACCATGTTTTGTACATTATTATTTACTAGAATTGAATGGTAACTAATTTTGAAAAGACGCATAATTTCCACTTCGACCGAACAAACAGAGCCATGCACCGGCACCTGAAAAGACGCATAATTTCCAGCAGCTGCGACAGCAACCTCAACAGCAGCCTTGGAAGAAGAAAGAAAAGAACTTTGAGGGAAGAAAAGATTGGTAAAAGTTAAGATAGATAGCTACCTTGTGCAAGTGAAACTTGGCTTCTCTAATTTGAACTAGAAGATCACTTGGAATATCAGCTGAAACATACCTGCATATGAAAGAGAGGAAATGTTATCAAAGTTCAAAACAATATTATCAGAAGTTTCAATTCAATCTTTATTTTCAAGTCACTACTAGTATCAGATCACAGCATAGAAGATTAAGCTGAAGAGGCATTTGTTGTTCATTTAACATACCAAGAGTTGCCACTTTGGTGAAAACCTTCAATCTTAACACCGGGTTTGGTTGAGGTGAGAATTCCACCACCATATTCCCTTCCAGCTGCTACTTCACTCTCTGATTCCCACATGCTGAAAGTGAAAACCAGATTCAGAAAGTAAGTGTATTGGGATGGATTGTTTTGTTTATCTCCAACACAAAGAAAAGTGGCTTTAAGGGGAGAAAATTGAGGAGGGATAAACAGCAAAATGATCAAAGATTATGGAAAGGAGGGATAAACAGCAAAACAAGATTGAAGATTGCTGTGTCATGTGTCATATTAATAACTTATTGATAGAATCAAAGTGAATGCTCCTGATATAATGAAATTTGTAAGGTGTCAAAGTGAATGCTCCTAAAAACCAATTACTTCTATTCTATGGTCCACTTCTGCTCCCTTCTGAAAATAGATTTCCTTCTATACTCCTGTAACAGTCATACAAAACATTGATTCCAGAATCAACGATATACCATTTCCATCTTGCTATGTGAATATCTTCTAGCTTCAAAAAACATGAGAAATTAGAAAAATAAGAGAAAATTTAGGGGGAAACCATTTTAGAAAGCAATCACCAGTGGTATACAATGTTAAAGTTGAATGGAAAACATAAACTTAGTATTAGGCAGCAGGCAGAGTAAAACTTTTTCAAATACTGTCATTACTTGCAAAAAGGAGATGAATAAAAGATTCCTGTAACTGAACTATGAGGAGATAAATATATATATTAACAGTACATACCCACAAAATAATACAAAATCATCAGCAGAAGATAAGTATAAACATCATTCAAACGTTGTTGATGCCAGTGATGCAGCATCTGCAATAATAAAATAATAATGTGATGGTCAGTTCAAAAGATCTTGAACCTTCTGTCATCAAGGAAAAAAGAACAGTTATTGTATGCAGTTAACTTATACATACATGAATGTCTGTCAAAAGTTCAACACAGGAATTAGATGTGAAGCATAGTACAGAGACCATAGTTAAGCCTGCAACCTGAGAAAAGAAGCCATGAGTTGCCACCCAAGTTAGAAGATCCCAAGCCCTTCAATTTCAAAATAAATAAGTTCAACCACAAAGGCTATGTGTTGTCTAATACCCCTGTGGAAACAGCAAGGCATTACCTTCCCCATTTCAGATGAAGGTTTCTCAGCCCTCACTTTGCTCATCTTTAAGCATAACAGGATCCCTGAAAAAGAACCATATGGAAAAAATTACTTTGAGAAACAATGTCTACAAAAACAAGAATCCCACTACTCAGTAGTCATTAAAACTTCAACTATTAAAAAAGATCGACTTGCACCTTTTCAAATTACATAAATCCATGCAAAGCTAGTTCATGTAATTAATTCTTATTAGCAAAGAGAAATTTCTTTTTATGATATTAAAGTAGAAAAAGAGATGAAAACCATAAGTACAGTTTCATTTTTTCAGGCTAGCACTAGTTTAATAATAACAGTAAACGCCATAGTTATTGATATTGGGTCCAGGAGCTAAGTGAACCTTAATCATTCCAGTCTTTTTGTCAAGTTCATATTTGACCTTACTTCCCTTAGTGATCTCCACAACCTATGGGTAGCAATTAACCACTGAATAAGTAGAAACAATATAATATAGTTGAAAGGACTAACGGAAGCCTGAAGATACCTGATGGATCTTGCTTGGTTCATTGAGTAAGTTTTATCGTATTGATCATCTGGACCTGGTGGTAAAGGACTTCTTGCATCCCCCTTAGAATTTTTATAGTGCAAGATACCAACTCCAGTAACTCTTTTCCTACGTGACTCATTCACAAACCTTGCACTTGCTACAATGTAGTAATATGAACTTGCATTCTGATCCATTGTGATCAGAAAAGAATAAGATTGTCCAACATGAATATCTAAGCTAGTGTAGTTCTGTTACACGGTATACGATCCCTCGGACTGTGCTAGAAGTAAGTTATGGCTCTGAATCCTGAAATTCAGACTTTTGATACTCCAACATTATGTACACGAAGGCGGTATGTTTTCCCTGTTGCACATTATGAAAAAAGCCATTAAAAATTTAGCAGCAAAATCACTGTCAAGAATGTCATAACACCAAGCTTACAGCTATTTTTTGTCAAAAAAAAACTTATAGCTATTTAAAACAAACTGTATTAAAGCATCAGCACAAAAACATCAAAGATAACTTCAAGTAGCAATCCAAGGAACAAAAAATTACAAACTGTATATAAGCACCATAAATAATGATTCTTTCTAAAGCGAAATTTAAAATTTGAAATTTTCTTACATAAGGACTAATGGAGCTCATGTCACGATCCAACCACAGAGATTGTAAAGCTCTAGTTCCACTGTCTACAACTGTCACTGCATAAATCATGTTCCATAACCTTGAGATGAAGGAAAATCACACAAGATGCGCCCAAGGTTACAAACACAGTGGCTGCATTAGTAATATAATTAGTATGATAAACTTAAAAATGAAATCATTCACCCTAACACCAAACAAACATAAAACAAATAATAAACAAATCCTAAATCCTAAACGAAATCGCACAAAAATCAAACAAACACAAAGTACCCATTGTTAGGGTTGACTACAAATCGCACAACCTCAACAACCCACAAATCAAACAAACACAGAATATCCATTGTGTTTTTGAATCAAGAGATGAAGACTGTTACCCTAACAATAGTGTTCTTCTTTGGGGTTTTCGGCTAGTGGGCATCAAGATCAGCGTCGACGGTTGTACGTAACAGCCGCGAACTGAGTGTCGCCATTGCTCTGCTTTTGCCTAGTGAAGAAAGCGTTTATTACGTTGAGGTTGACGAAGGAGAGAACCAACGAATTAGGGCAACCGGCGACAAAGGGAGGGAGAAGAAGAGAGCGTTGAGTAGGTTCGCGAAGGTTGGGTGAGAGAGTTGAGAGCAAGGAAAACGGAGAGTGGGAGAGCGGGATGATCAGCATCGTGGAGGTTAATCGTTGCATCTGAGTTTGAGATCGTGAAACCCTAGCAGAGCTAGGTGAAGAAGACGAAGAGAAGAACGACGCAAGGAAAACCAGAGAGAGAAAGAAGAAACAATGAAGGGAGTGAGCGTGAGGACGAGATGATGGTGAGGGAGTGAGCGTGAGGAAGGGTGACGGTGAGGGAGTGAGCGTGAGGAAGAGGAAATGGTGAACGTGAAGGGAGTGAACGTGAATTCGCTTGAGGGTGAGAGTGAACAAAGATATTTTAGTACTTTAGAAGTCAGGCGTTATTCCCTTGACTTTAAAACTTTACCACTTAATTACAAGTTTTCCACCGTGTCTACTTATGTAGTCACGCGTCTGATAGCATGACTTTAAAAGTCTAATTTTTTCCTATTTTTCACTTTAGAAGTCAGGCGTGTATTCGCTTGACTTTAAAACTCGCGAGTTTTGCCTCTTAATTACAAGTTTGTCACCGCCTCAACATATAAAGTCAGGCATCTGAGCGCCTGACTTTAAATGTCTAATTCTTTTCCTGATTTTGCACTAGTGTGGGCTGCAAGTGCAACAAGGAATCGTAACAGGTTCAAGTTATTAGAGAAACAGAAGCTGCAACAAATTGGAAGGGACGAAGGTTAGGGTTTCGTTTAAAAAAATTGGGACAAATTAAAGAAAGTAATAGAAATTACCTACAAGTGGAGAAGAGGTGCAGAAGCTGCAGAGATATGGCGGGGAAACGGCGGGGAAATGGTGGAGGCGAAATGGTGGACGCGCAAGGAGGGGGAGAGTGGAAGGTACGGGAAGAGGGAGAACGAGAGGCTGTCTTCTAGCCATGGAGCAAGCTTAGCGATGGAGGAGGATGCAGGAGGGTGGTGGAGGGCGGAGGAAGGCGGTGGAGGGAGAGAACGATCGAATTTCAGAGGAGGAGAGTGAGTGAGTGAGGTTTGGGAAAATGAGAGGGTTCGTGGGAAGAGGTCAGGGGAGGAGAGTGGAGGGTGAGGGTGAAGAGAGTGAGTGAGAGAGAAAGGGTGGAGGGAGGAGGACGGTGGAGAGTGGAGGGTGAGGGTGAAGAGAGTGAGTGAGAGAGAAAGAGTGGAGGAAGAGAGGATGGTGAATGAGAGGGTTCGATGAAGCTGCGCTTTGTTTGATTTGGTTTTACAGTTTGCGACGGACTTTTTGATGTTTCCGACGAAAATATCGGTCGGAAATTTGCGACGGAAAACAACTTCGTCGCAAACGTAAGCGGGAATTTTAGCGCCTCTTCTGTTGAACATTTGCGACGACTTTTTCGTCGGAAATCCGTCGGAAATTGCGACGGATAAGAGTTCGTCGGAAAGTTTTGCAGGAAACGGGGCTTATTCTTGTAGTGTTCAATGTCGCAATCCTATCTTCTGTAGGTTGAACAAGTATATAACATTTGCCCAGTTGAAGGAAAAGGCATTGAGGAAGGTTCGTCAACATGGAGAGTGGCTTAAAGACGTAAGTCTTTTATGTTACCGCAAGCACAATTATGGAGAGGACGGTGCTATTCGTTATTCAGCTATGGAGATTTAAAGTGACTACGACGTACGTACCATGATGGAATCACATGCTAATGTTCCATCAGGACGTCGTATATTGGAGCTGTATGTCGAAATAATACGCACTCCGGACGAGATCATTTTTCTTTTGCAACAAGGACTTCCCAAATAATCGCTGGTTTCGTTATGTTTTGTTTTATCGTTTTATTTGTCGTTCTTGTTTCGTTATGTTTCAAAATATTGAAATAAAGGTTGAATGTTTCGTTTTGTATTTTTGCTAAATTTTATTCAAAATAAAATATCCCAAACAAAATAACAACATTCACGAATTCCATATCTAAAAAATAAAATAAAAAATTGGCATTCAATTTGCTGGAAATCAAAAATTCCAAGATTCAGAGTACACCACTTCGGAAATGGGAGTGTGAGAGAGACGATTGTTAAAATGCGGGTTTAATGAAGGAGGGGTATTTTGGGGATATTGGGGGATTCAGAATACCTTTGTATGAAGTATTAGCCCAAATTATTTACGACATGGCCAATTTATTAACTATCAATGCACGACCCATTTAGTAACTATCAACACAGAGCCCATTTAACTTCTACCCAATTATTTTTATGTTAAACACATAACAAATAACCCTATTCATCAACAACAGTTAACATTCACTTAAAAACACTGCATACTTAAAAAATTCCAACATTTAACATCCAGCAGTACGAACTTAACATCAAAGTAACTCCATTACAACCCATATTAAACATTCCAACAAACGCAAGTTATCATTGTCTTCATCACAACTTCTACTTTAAGGTCCCACGATCGTTACTTCTGAACCCACATCGTTAGTACTGCCATCAACACCACCACCACTTGAATCATCGCTACTAACATCATAACTACCATTTGTGTAATCGTCGTTCAGCTAGATATGCCCTATAATCCATATCTGTTGACTCAGATGAACTCGAAGATGATGAACCAATCTCCACTATACTCGCAAGTGTAAAACGCCCTTCAAAATGATACGTAACATGCACTTGGACGCTTTTCTCCCCATAAGCATCACAAATGTCATTTGTATCAACATCAACACGACACATCCTCCGAGTGCGTTTCTTAAAGGTAGTAGAGAAAACATGCCCAAATTCATCTTCAACGATAACCTTATGATCCCGGGGGAGTAAGTGAACGTAGTGGGAATACAAACTCTAGGTATACAGATGAAATTCTGTAATAAACCCAATATGAGTACGTAAATAAAATTAAGTCAGGAAATAAGGCGTAAATAAGGAAGTCTTTATTACATATGCATAAATATTGGACTTACATCACTTCTTCAAATGACGGTATCAAATTCCATATTATACGACATTACCTCCAAATGAACCGTCTGATAAACCTAACAAATTAGTCATTCATGCGTACGAATAAAACAAACAATTATCATTACTTAAATCAAACATAAAAACATCTTTTGTACACCCAAGGGACTCACAATAATTCAAACTAGTATACTTGTATTCTTCAATAAACAAAATTTTTCAATTGGTTTTCACCATTTCGTGTAAATTTCATTCATCTTGCTATAACTTAACACATAGTAAAAATTGTATGTCAAACAATCAATCAAGGACAAAAACTCATAAACCAATTCGGTCTTCAACTTCACATAATTTTATTTTCATAAAAATTACATTAATACTTCGTATATCAACTAACATGTTACACTACAAATTAACCCTATTCATACTTTACAATAAACAATCCAACATCATCATATTTTTTTAAAAAAATTTCTAATCGAAAAATAAAAGTATTGACCCTAATATGACATTTTTTATTTACAATAACCTAATATCATAAAAACATCAAAACCCCATTATCAACCAATCTCCTATCAAACAACCATTATCAACCGAACAAACCCACAATAATAAAATAATAATATTAACAAATCGACCACAATTAAACCCATTATAAAATAACATACCTTTTTAATATGTTCAAAATCGATGTGAGCTTCTTCCTTTGTCGTCGTCGTCGTTCATCTTCTATGATACGACGACGAATCAAACTCAGTCTTCCTTCTTTCGTCAACAATAGGAGAAAAGGATTGAGAAATAGCCGTTTAGGGTTTTTCAATGGGGGGTTTCGAAACTGTGATTGTTGGGGAAAACAGGGGTTACCAATTGGAATGAATGAGGGAAGGATACGTTGGGTTAATTGGTTTAACCGCAGTCAATAAATTATTCTAACTTAACCATAGTAAAAATAGGGTCTTATTTATAATTTAGTAATTATAACCTATCAGTTTATCATTTCCAAAAAATTTACAGCAACACCCTTTTTGCAATTGCCAACAGATAACGCAAATACCACCTTTTTAAGTTGCCCCTTGAAATCTAAACCGCATATTTTTTAGTAGACTATATCAATGGCTGAAAACGTCACTTGTTCATTATGCACAAAATATGTGCTTGTGCATTTGATCTGCCACCATATTTAGTAGCATATATAACTGATTGTTTGATCTGTATGCTTTTGTTATGGGTTTTTAGCGGTTTTTTCACAAGAAAAATAGTTTGTATATTTTGGTAATAACTTTTGATTAGTTTGATTTTTGTTTTATGACTCCATTCTTAATTCTAAATGCAGCTGAGATGTGCATAAGTATACAAGACTACAACTATATTCATGTGCATCAAAATCATATCAGTAGGTTTTGTATGAAGACTTTAATCTGGGATACTTTCCGAGACTCTCAGCAAAACAAAAATACATGTCATAATCACAAACTTCACAATGAGCCTGTTAATGAAACAGCTACGGCTACACTACAGCTGTGCAGCCCGACTCTCAAAATCTCTTAAAAAATATATCTAACTAATCGATGAAATGGATATATATTGCCTTTATCAGAAACAAACAACTAAAGCCATTTGGTTACTTACATGTTGAAATACACTATTAAGTTTTTATTTATTCAGATGTGATTTGGTTTCTATTTAGAAAATTTTAATGATTTTAAGCTTTCAGAATGTAATGTTGAAATAATATCCATAAAATTATGTTGTAGCTTGGGATGTTAGGAAGGTTTTGTGAGATTTGGACTAATTAAGTTCGTCAGTAATGTTCACGGCGTAAGATTCAAACTAATTAAATTTGCCTACTTTAAATTCGTCAATAATGTTTACAGGGTAAGATTCGGACTAATTAAATTCGTCAGTAATGTTCACGGGGTAAGATTCAAACTAATCAAATTCGTCTACTTTAAATTTGTCTTTATTTTCACCTGTTGATGTTTGGACTAATTAAATTCTGTCTGAGTCCATTCAACACAACAGTACTCGTACTTCTCGTGCGTATACACGAGTATACCGCTAGTATAACTTGATATTAACAACATAGAAGAAAGCAAGCACCATGTGACTCCTTGCTCCTGCAAGGGTCTTAAGCCATAAAACCATAATTCAAACAAGAGTTTTCATTGCTCATAAAACGCCACATCATCGTATAACATGTAGCCTGAGATGTTGGGGGTCATGAGACATCCCAATTACGTATTTTAAATCCCTTCTAAACATAGCCTCTCATCAAGAATTGGAAATTGTGGATGGAAGTTTACGTTGGAGTCTGTCTCCTCACTTCACTCATGTCTTTGGGTTTAGGAAAGATCAAGCTTTGGATACCAAGCATTATAGAGTGATTATTCACACACATTAATTCACTAGAGTTGGGGAATGAGGAAGGATAGAGACAGAGCATCATGAAATTGAAAAAAAAAATTATTGATCAATAGTTGTTGTTTATGTTGGAAATTCAAGTGTGAGTGGTTAGTCTCACATTCACTATGAATGAGCTATATGAAGGATATATAAGAGAGGGGATTTATATACCTAACGCCTTAAGGTTTTGGGTGGAAATGTGGCGTCCAAGTCTCTTAGTGGTCCGGTTCATTGGCTACTTTATATTTTCCTTCCTTCACGCATTTTGGATTGGGAGTTGTTAAAGGGTTCTTGCTATGCACAGAACGTGCTCTTCCAAAATTTTCTTCTTTTTCGGTTTAGTCTTTAAACTGATTTTTTTCAAGTCAAATAGATTGAAATGGTTATTTTACTACAAATCTAAAGTTTTAAGTTGAGTAAAGCTACAAGAGAATCTCTTTTACACATCCTTTTAAACTAAGGATAAATCCACTTTAAGTTGATTAAGTTTCCTCCTTTCGTTGATTTTGGAAAGAGGATTATTTCATTATACATAGCTCCATTGATAAGTTTTGAAGATGTTAGATTGTGAATGGATTTCAGGTTAGTAAGTCTGTTTTCCTTAGTTAAGATCCTTCGGGAGAGTGTTTATTCTCGAATAGTAAATCCGTAAGACTTGAACAAATTTTTTAGGACAATTTTTTTTCAAGTTGGGGTGTATTGTAACATCCCCCAAATTTGGTTGTTCTAGTTGTTTCAATTAGTGAATAATTTTAATTAATTGTTGTTAATTGAATTTGGTCAATTGTTGTTGGAGCCAATAAATGATGATTTAAATTGTTTGAATAAATGATTAAATGAACTACTTGTAAACTTGTGTGATAGTTTAAGTGAATTAGTTTGGGGTGGTGCTTGAGAAGAAAGGTGAGGTGTCCATAACCTTAAGGGTAGAGTGGGTTTTTCACACTCCCAACACTTCTGAAATGTTGGTTTGAAGAAATGATAACGGTTTTGTACAATTTTGCATGTTCATTATGTGTCATGTGAATTTGTGTTATTGTGGATGATTTGAATGTGTTATACTGAAATTGAGACTGTTTTTGGCATGTTTTGAGATGAGGATAGTTTAGGGTGAGTATTGGGACAATCGGAATGGTCATTTTCGAAGAAAAAGCTGATTTTTGAGTGCTGTAAAAAGAGCATGGACCGGGCTCCTGGGAAGCACGGACCAAGCCATATGGAACGGACCGGCTTCCAAGTAGCACAGACTGGGCCTGACCTTCTGTCCCCGTTTTCTAAACTAAGTCAAAACCATTCCGAATTGATGCCAATGCTTCCCTAGAAATGTCATTTTTTAATAGGTATGATCCATGTCATTTTATATGTGCTATAATATTATGGTACTATGAAATTACAAGAAGATAATAAAAGCTTAGAATGGAAAATATATAAGAACATAAGAGTGTTTAGTTTTGTAGGATCTAATCATACAATCAATTCTTCTTATTTCTTTTTTTTTCATGCAGCATTCTTATTTGGAATTCTAAGCATAAAAAAAGAAGAAAAGTTACACTTTTCCATAAGATACTACACAACTATTAGGATAATGATAACATTTATCACATCAATGGTCATCACCACAATTTTTCTTGTACCAAAATTATAATGTGAATCATTCACTTCTGGGAATGAACTTCAGTTTATTAAGTGGTTTGTGAGTATTCTTTTCAATCACCATATCACATAATCTTGATTCATAATATTTTTGGAAATATTTCCTCATTTTGCTAATTCATGTGAATATTTGAGACATAAATTATAGGCTAAAGTGCTCCCGGGGTCCCTTATCTTTTAAAGTAACGAATTAGTCATTTATGTTTTTTTTGTCCCAAATAAGTCCTTTATCTTTCAAATTTTTGACACATAAATCCTTTTCCGTTAACAGTGCTGATTTATGTGTCAAAAAAAAGGATTTATGTGTTAAAAATTTGAAACATAAAGGACTGATTTGGGACAGAAAAGGATTTTTGTGTCAAAAATTTAAAACATAAAGGACTGATTTGGGACAAAAAAAAGATAAAGGACCAAATCGTTACTTTAAATAAAGATAAGGGACCTCAGGAGCACTTTAGCCTCTATTATATGTCATTTCTCTTGATTTCCTTTGCTTCAAAACATACTAAGATCAAATAGATCTTTTTTTGAAGCATGATCAAATAGATCTTATAGATTGCAATTATTGTGTAAAAGTCAAGTTCTTCTTTTTTTGAGTTCTTCAAGAATATTTATCACAAATCTTCACTGACAATGATAAAAAAAAACAATTATTCGTGTAATCCTACAAGGATACTGGATTACGAAATTATTAGTTCTTGAGGAATTATACCACAATATTTCTTCAATGATGATCAAGAAAAACCATACTATGAGAAATCCTTCAGGGATGCTTGGATATTAAATTTTTAAGTTCTCCAGGAATTATATCATAAACAATGATACATATAGAAACAATTATTTGTGCAATCCTTTAATTAGGGATGCTTGGATAATGGATTTATTGTTTTTCAGGAATTATATAACAAATTTTCATCAACAATGATAGATAATCCGTAATCAACAAAGAGAGAACAGACGCGAGTGAACCCCTCTTACAGTGATGACCTAGCCGCCGCCGCCGGCGCGAATCCTGACTAACATCTTCCGCCGCTTTGTTTCAGGATCTCGCCTTTGCTTGCTCTTCTCTGCACTCGAACTTACAGTGATGATCTAATCCCCTGTTTCGCTGCGTTCTGTCCTGGTTCGGTCTCCTCGGCTTCGTCTCTGGTTGCGCTCTGTTCTGGTTTGTATTGGGTTTCTCTGCACAGACTACATCTCGTTGTATTACCTGGCTGCAAGACTACATCTCGTTTTTCTCCTATATGAGAGTTTGTTGTTTCTCCTCTGTGAGAGTTTGTGTTATCCTCCTCTGTGAGAGTTGGGTCCGGCGGTGAATATCAACGTAGATACTAGAACGTTGTGAAAAGATTATTGCTTGGAAATTGATGATCCAGTTGTATTACCACTATCACACGAAGTAACAGTACATGAAAAAACTGATTCAGACCACAACAAACCAAATCATACAATGATAATAATCTCGGATCAGCATCGGTTTCATGTAGCCCAGGTCGCATCGTTCTTTTCTTTCTCTCTTTGGTTTGTGCTGATATGATTTTTATTAAATCTAAGCTTATTACTGCTCTGTTTTACTTTTTCATGCCCTATTTCATGCTTTGTTTCATGCCCATCTAAGCTTATTTGTTATTGTTTTGATGCTTTTGGTTATCTGATGTTTTCGGTTCCTATATTTGCATATCAAATCTTAATTTTATGTATTTTTTTTTGTTTTTTTCAATAAGTCTTGTTTTCTATAATTATTTTAAAAAAAGAAAAAACATAGTCTTGTTTTATTTTATCTTGTTTTACTTTCTCATGTTGGTTGGGTTTAGTTGGGTTCTGTTTGGTTTGTTTTTGCTGTTCGACATGCGTTAACTCTGGTTTTTATCTGTCTTGCGATAATTCTGAATTTTTTGGTATGCGATGAAAGGAGCTACAAGCGGCGGCAGGAAGGCGATATGTTTCCCAAGAGAGACAGCAAAGGGCGAGAGCTAGGAGGGTGGAAGGTGGTGCAATCAAAGTGGCTGAAGAAGATTGATATTGCATCTAAGGTCAAGTTGGATGATGAGGAGAGGAGAAGGTTGGTATCGTTCTTTTTCACCAATTTTCCGGATTCACTCAAGGCCTGGGATATGTTTCATCTCTTTTCCATTCATGGGAGAGTTATGGAGGTTGTGATTCCGGGGCTGAAGGAAGGGAGGAGTAAAAGATTTGGTTTTGTGAGGTTTAAGGATGTGAGGGATCCTGAATTGATGGCGATCAAGCTCGACAATGTCTTCATTAGAGGGATCAAGCTTCATGTTAATATGCCAAGGTTCGATCGTGAGGTAAGAGTTGAAGTGGGGGCAAAGAAGGTGCTAGTTGAACGTCAATGCGGGACTAAAAAGGTGTTAGGTGTTAAGTGTAGGTGATCGTGGATCTATTGGTGTGTCGAGGAAGAAGGATTATTCGGCTCAACATCAACAGCATAGTGGTATCAAAAATCAACCTGAGATAGTGAACAAGGTTTGGGCGAAGAAGAGGGACAATGGTGTTGAAGATGTTCGGGGATGTCTTTTTTCCTTCAATGCTGAAGAAGATTCGATGGCTCGACTGAGGAAAGCTATGGTGGGAGAGGTAGTATGGCCGGGTAAGTCTTATGCTATTCAAGATGAGTTCGCTATGCAAGGTGTTTTCTCGATTAAAGCAACACCTTTGGGTGCAAATTGGGTTCTCTTAGAAGGAGCTAAAGACGAAGAAGACTTCATGGAGTTTGTTGAGGAAGCAAAAGATTGGTTATTTCAATGGTTTCGTTGGATTCGCCCATGGAAACCAGAGGATGTTGATCGTGAGCGCGTATCTTGGATTAGATGTTTTGGGGTTTCGGTGCATGCGTGGAACGGTGATTTCTTTTCTAAATTATCAGAGCATGTAGGTAATTACTTATATTCAGACGACAACACTGAGAGGAAGAAGTCGTTGGATGTTGCTAGGGTGTTAATTCGAACTAAGTCCATGGAGTCCTTGTCTAAGACCTTTACGGTGAATATCAATAATGTTCTTTATCCGATTAAGATTGTGGAAGATTGGTGTGGGCCTCTTCAATGGAGTCAACCGGTGGAGAAAGATAAGAATACTGAAGAGTCCTCTGACTCCGAATGTTGGTCTAAGGAGGAGGAGTGGCGTGAGGTTGAAGGTGTTGAAGGACGAAGCCTCGATGACGATTTTGAGGAGGATGATGTTGGTGGTGATGATGATTTACATGCTATTATGTCTCAGCATCAATCTAGGAGTAACGGTTTGAATTGCATTGATAAGGTAAAAATGGCAAATAATGATAAAATATCAACGGCTCCTTCTGAAGGGGTTTTTGTGTCAAGTGACAATGGTATAGATTTGAATACCTTTTCAAAGTCAGAATCAAGTTCTATTAGGGTCAATGATACATTTAGCTCCAATACGGACAAGGCTCACGACTTATCTTTGGGCTTAGATGGAGAGTCTGAGGGGGGAAGAACTGAGAAGGGGGTGATGTCTTCAGCTGCTGTTGAACCTGTTAAGGCTAGTAGGCCTAGTGTAAGCCCAACTTTAGAACTTCCTTCAATCCATGTGGAACCAACCCCTGTGGACCCAGTTGAGTATCGGATCTTAACCAGAAAAGAGAAGAAGTATCTCAGCGTGTGTTTACCAAAGAAGATGAGAGCTGGATTGAAACCACAGAAGGTGGTGTGCAATCTTGCAGAGGTTTCTGACAAGGAGTTCCATGGTTCTCAGGCGCCGGAGGTGGAAGAGAGGGCCAATTCATCGTCTCTGTTTTCGGCTGGAGCGGTGTTATGTGATGGGTCTATAGACAGTTCTGATATCAGAGGTTGTAATAACAAATTATGAGCTTTACAGAGCAAGGCGGTGGCGCGCCGTGTGTGGGAGACTGCAAATAATTTAGGCGTCGAAGGAATCAGGCCAGAGGAAGTTTATATTGAAGAAATTTCTCAAGGAGAAAAGAGAGATGAGGTAGCAAGGAAGAAGGGGAAGAATGCAGCTGGTTCCCGATGATTATTTTATCTCTCAATATGCGTGGGTGGGGTGACAGAGCTAAAAGGCATCACTGAGATCGTTAATTTCTACAGGTAATTTTAATTTCATCTGTTTACAGGAAACTAAAAGGGAGATTTTGGAGGAAAATCAAATTAGTCAATTGTGGGGTAATCTTTTGTTTGAGTATGTCGTTAAACCGGCTAATGGTCAGTCTGGAGGCTTATTGTCATCTTGGGTGGCTGGTTCTTGTGATTTTAAGTTCTCGTTTATGGGTACAAGATTTATTGGGGTGGCTTTGAATGTTGATAATTCTTTGTTGTATGTGGTAAACGTTTATGCGCCTTGTTATTTGAATGGGAAACGTCAGGGGTGGGAGGAATTGAAAGCGTATAAACAGTCTCTTGATGATGGGGACTGGTGTCTGGTAGGAGATTTTAATTGTGTCACAAGAGTTGAGGAAAGGAAAGGTATAGGGGTAAGGGAGTCTATTCAGGAAGTTAACGAGTTTAATGCTTTTATTTCGGATATGGATTTACTTGATGTCTCAGTTACTGGTAATGTTTTTTCTTGGTTTTGCTCGGATGGGATTTCTATGAGTAGACTGGATAGGTTTCTTATTTCTCCTAATTTGGTTGACAAGTTAAACATCTCGGGTCAATGGATAGGGAAGAGGAATATCTCTGATCACTGCCCTATTTGGCTGCTCAGATCTAATGTTGATTGGGGTCCGAAACCTTTTCGGTTTGTTAATGCTTGGTTTCACCATGCTAAGTTTAAAGAGTTTGTTAAGGATAGTTGGTCTCAAATTCAGGTTTTTGGGAATAAAGCTTATGTTTTAAAGGAGAAAATGAAGATGTTGAAAGAGAAGTTGCGAGTGTGGAACAAAGAGGTGTTTGGAGTGGTTGACTTGAATATAGAGGAGGATGTAAAGGAGTTGAATAACTTAGATCAAATGCTCATTGAGCATTGGGATGAGGCCACAGTTTCTAAAAGAAAGGAAGTCTCTCTGTCTTTTTGGAAGCAAATCAGATTGAAGGAAAGTATTCTTCATCAAAAGAGTAGGGCGCGTTGGATCAAAGAGGGTGACGTGAATTCTAAATATTTTCACTCTATGTTGAAGTTTAAAAAGAGGAAAAATATTCTAAAGTTGTTAGATGATGAGGGAAGACTTATTGAAGATGTTTTTGTGGTTAAAGATAAGGTGAAGAATTTTTTTCAAAATGTATTTACGGAGCCGCTGTATGGTAGACTTGTGTTGAATGATACGATGTTTAATCAAATCTCTTCGGAAGCGAATGATTACCTGGTCATGCCTTTCGAAGAGGAGGAGATTAGGGAGGGGATTTGGAGCTGTGATGGAGATAAAAGCCCGGGTCCTGATGGTTTTAATTTGAGGTTCTTTAAGGAGAATTGGGATTTGTTGAAGAATGACATTGTGGGAGTTTTTTTCAGAATTCTACGCCAAGGCTCACATTCCTAAAGCGTTCTCGGCCTCTTTCCTAACTCTCATTCCCAAAAATGATCATCCTCAAGGGTTGGGGGAGTATTGGCCCATTTGTTTAATTGGGAGTATCTATAAGATTCTTTCAAAGGTGTTGGCCAACAGGTTAAAGAAGGTTCTTCTTATGGTGATTTCTGAGTGTCAGTCGGCTTTTCTTGGTGGTCGGAATATTCTTGATGGGGTAGTGATTGTTAATGAGCTTGTTGATTTGGCGAAGCATAATAAGGAGGAGTGCATGTTGTTTAAAGTGGATTTTGAGAAAGCTTATGACACCGTCTCTTGATCGTTCCTCTTTGATATGTTAACTAAGTTCGGGTTTGATCTTAAGTGGATTCTTTGGATTAGAGCGTGTGTGTCTTCTTCTTCTTCATCGGTTTTGGTCAACGGAAGCCCAACTCAAGATTTCTTGGTGCAAAGGGGATTGCGTCAGGGGGATCCTCTATCTCCTTTTTTATTCTTGTTAGTGGCTGAGGGTCTTGCTCGGTTGGTGGATAAGGCGGTGGGGGTTGGGGTTTTTGAGGGGTTTGTAATTAATGAAAACCTTAGTTATTCGCTTGTTCAATTTGCTGATGATACCGTTCTTATTGGGAAGCCGTCTTGGAATAACCTTTGGGGTCTAAAATCTATTCTCAGGAGCTTTGAACTCGTCTCCGGATTGAAGGTCAATTTCATCAAAAGTAAGCTTATTGGTATTAATGTGCCTGATAATTTTTTGGAGCAATCTTCAGTATTCCTTCATTGCAGGTCGGAATCCATTCCGTTCAACTTTTTTGGCCTTCCCGTTGGTGCTAATCCGAGGCGAAAAGGGATTTGGAATCCGGTTTTGCAAAAGTTTCGGTCTAGGCTGGCATCTTGGAAGGGGCGCAATTTATCTATAAGAGGTCGGGTTACGCTTATTGTAACACCCCGGTATTTCTATCTACTAAAAATACCCAAGTGCACATTAGTAACACATCAGAGATATATTTCCTGCTTAGACATTGAATATCACTATAAATTTTTCGCTGAATAAAACCCAAACAGTCTTATTTACAACAAGACAATATGGTTCTCAGACCATATACCATCAGCATTTATAGCATTCAGTATCATACAAGAAAGCGGGAGAAAGATATACACTAAATACATAATGTTTTAGTATACCCCTACTAAATACAGACAACAAAAGGGAAATAAGCTTAAACATAAAGCTAGGCTATCAGCAACCAGTCCGAGCCCAACCTACTCGTGCCTCTTGGATTTTCGCTGCCCCTGTGTCTCTGTAAAACAACAACATTTAAACAGTGAGATACAATCTCAGTGAGTTCTACCGATACCCCTACTCGCTCTCTCGGTACTAGTTTAAAACATTTTTAACTCAACACGGCACCGACTGCGTGACCGCTACATCCCGGTGAACCGCATTATTTTACACATAGCATTCCACCGGCTGCGTGACCGCTACATCCCGGGGAATCTGCTATAACTCAGTACGACACCGGCTGCGTGACCGCTACATCCCGGTGGACCGCACAACAATTAATTTAACATAACACCGACTGCGTAACCGCTAAATCCCGGTGAACCCCCCTACCAATAGTACATTCTCCTATTGGCATGGAGCCTAGGGTAAGGGATCATGACTGCCCTGCCTAGTATGTTACCCATGGGTCGTCACCCAACTCGATATACTATATACGTATATCAACAATACTATGAACCCACGGTCCATCAAATCAGACAATCAATGAAACACCTTAATCCACATTTTATAAAATCCAAGTTCACACTCGCACTCTAGTTGACCACTTTTCGACACAATTTTCAATATCAAAAACAGTTTATTTAGCCTTAAAAATAGAATATTCAGTTAGGCCTCTGAATAAGCTTTCCAACGCATCTTAGAACACATCGATCGGATTCCCGGATCAAAAGTTATCGCAAAAATAAAAACAGTATTTAGTTGCTGAAAATTCTGTAAACCGTCGCGACGCGATGGGACTCCGTCGCGACGCGAAAATAGGCAGAATGGCCAAAAACAGGTTTTCTGAAATTCAGTTTTACCTCATTTCGCTCCCTAATCGATACCGAGACATTACGTGACCTCCGAGACCCAAAAACAGATATAACAACCAACAAAATAGACCCAACTAAAACCACACAATCAATCAACCCAATCAAAAACTCAATCAAAACGGATTTTATCAAAAACGACATATTTTCCAATTAACGGTTTTTAAGTCAAAATCTTTCGAAATCAAATCACCAAAAATTCCATTTCAACGCGACACAACTCGAGACTCGCTCCGATCGATTTCCTAACCCGAAACAGACAATATCAAGAAATATTCCAGTCCAGCGAAAGCGATAAAACATTAAATCAACTAATTCGAAACGTAAAATTCTAAACGTGAGGAGAACTCACCCTTGACGCGTGATCCACGATCGAGCCGAAATCACCGAGTAACCACACGAACATTCCCCGCATAAACTTTCCGTTCCGACGACGCTAAAATCCGCTTCCAAAACTTCCCGCTCCACCGAGACGCCTTTTTGACCGAAATACCGAATTCTTCGAAATTCCCCATTCAAACCCTAATCACCAACCTATAAAAAAATGAGGCAAAAATTATGGATCCTATAAAATAGGGGACCAAAACTACAATTCAGCTTTACTGTTATTATTTCATGTTCTTAGGATAAACTAGCTGGAGTGAATTGCTCATATAAGATCGTTTGCTAGTACTATAGCTAGGCCTGCGTTAATGAATGATCGAATCAGGAGTGATCCTCCACATGGAGATATAGGGCCATTGATAAAGAGGATGCCAGTGAAGTGGGAGGGTCCAGGCTATGAAAGGAGTGGACCAAACATTTATCCTATGTTTTTGTAGAGTAAAGAAGGCATATGCATGGTGGGAATTTTTTTTGGCAATAATATGCATGGTGGGGATGATGGTGCATCCCTGATCCCTCCCTTTATTATTTCTTTATTTTTGGGGATATTAACATCCTTCTCTTTATGTATTTCTGAGATGTGCATTTATTTCTACTTTAATTAATGAATGGTATGCGGATTTGAATAGCACAAAAACTTGGTTCATAGTTAATGCATATGGGAAGAGATGAGGTACAGCAGCATGTGACATAGTGGTAGCTGGGCTGTATTATTATTGTTTTGTAAATTCACTATTCTTTTTTTTTTCTGCATTTTCATGCATACCCTTTCTAGCCTTTCAGAGAAATTGCCTCAAATGGAGTAAAAAAATAACCAAAGACAACTATAGATAGACTTTTCTGTTCCTTGAGTCAAAAAAAAAAGACTTTTCTGTTCCCGACAATCCTCTCTCAATAAAATCTAGTTTGAATCTAATTTCGTTGGAAATAATCTTAGAAAAACATACTAATGGGATGGTAATCGAAATGTCCATAGGATACCCTAAAAAACGGGAGGGTAATTACCCGCACACATGAGCATGAGCTCGGGTACAGGCACTACGGTGTCAAGTCCGCTCCGGGCCCGCACCCACACACCCACACACACACACACACACATATATACAATCCTCTCTCAATAAAATCTAGTTTGAATCTAATTTACGTTGGAAATAATCTTAGAAAAACCTACTATTGGGATGGTAATCGAAATGTCCATAGGATACCCTAAAAAACGGGCGGGTAATTACCCGCACACATGAGCACGAGCTCGGGTACATGCACTACGGTGTCAAGTCCGCTCCGGGCCCGCACACACACACACACACACACAATCCTCCCTCAATAAAATCTAGTTTGAATCTAATTTACGTTGAAAATAATCTTAGAAAAACCGACTATTGGGATGGTAAGCGAAATGTCCATAGGATACCCTAAAAAATGGGCGGGTAATTACCCGCACACATGAGCACGAGCTCGGGTACAGGCACTACGGTGTCAAGTCCGCTCCGGGCCCGCACCTACACACACACACACACACACACACACACACACACACACACACACACACACACACACACACACACACACACACACATATATATATATATTACTAACTAATATTACAACTTTAGCTTCCTTCAACAAAAAACACTTTACCTGTATACATTTTTTTTGATTTAGGACCATTGTTGGCTACCCACGGAGTGTCCCAACGCTTTCAACGAAAGACTAATCTCCGCTCGCTACTCGCGGCAAGGATTTCGTTGGCCAACACGCCCTTTTAACGTGGGCGGGAATCGAACCCGGGAGCAAACCGGATCGACCCCCACTACGTAGCTCAGGGCAGCCCGACCACTGGGCTAAACGTGTTGGTTACCTGTATACAATTTAAAAAAATGAAATAATTTTTTTTCATAAAACACTAAATCTAACTACTAGTTAACATTTTGGATGTCTTTAATTCAATAAATACTATCATGTGTAATAATTTAATTAGTAGATATGAAAAAATAATGCCTTTTTAAATTGAATTATAATGTTTTTTATTATTTATTTATTTATTTTGCTGTTAAAGTGTGGGTAATTGGCGTGTCCATGGGCACTTGGTGCCCAAGGGATACGGGGACAAACACTATAGTATCCTGCCCATGCGGGTTCGGGTACGAGCACTATGGGATACCCATTGCCATCCCTAGTCGGCTTTTAGTTTTTTTTGTGTTTTTATATTTTGTGTATGTAATTGTAGAGGTAAACATTTATTTCAATCCTTGAATATGTTTGGCGTTATCATTATAATTCCTGAATCTATTGAAATTGCAAATACATCCCCAAATATGTTTTTAGTAAGTCATTTTAGTCCTCAAATGTGTCTTTTGTTATTTATTTTGGTCCTCTAAAGAGACTTAGCAGGAATGTATTTGCAATTTTGATATATTCAAAGACCAAAATTACTATTTACCTTTGAGTGTAGAGACTAACCAAGCAAGTTGAGTAAAATGGTAACGACAACAGAATTCTCAAAAATTTTAAGACCACTATACATTCTGAGTACTTGGTTTCAAACCAGAAGCAATTAATTAAACTGAAAAAGACTTATACCAAGAGTTCTCATATTCATATCTACATTTTCATATTCAAACCATAAATAAAATGATACACTACTAAAAAACAGAAATTAGAGAGCGCTGATGGGAGGGAAATGAATTTGGGAGCGCGCCGAGTAACTTTTTGGTCAGCGACGAATTAGTCATTCCTCGCTATTAGTGAGGGATGCTTTTCCATCTCCAAATCCGTCTCTAAACTCTTTTTTGATATTTTGTGACGAATTTAGAGAGGGAATCTTTAGAGAGGAATATTTTTCATCCCTACATTCGTCACAAAAATAAATTAGCGATGACTACCTATTTTCGTAGCTAAATCCCTCACTAATAGTGAGGGATACTTATCCATCTCAAAAATTCCTCTCTAAAAATAACTTTTATAGTAGTGATATTTCTAGCAAAACTACAAATATCCAACCGCAGATTCCCCTCATATACTGTCTGGAATTCCATCTTAAAACTCAGAATGTGCGTATCTTAGTTTCTCTTAAAAAAACCACAATCTAACTAACTCCATTAGCAAAATCCCAGTTAAAAGCATTCAAACCAAAAGTGATGATAAGTTTGTTGCCCCCAATTACTCCACCGCATTAAATTATATAAGGGTTCATAGTTAATGTGGTAAAATCTTAACACTATATTTAAATCAATCACTTTGAATATTAATTAATGTGGTAAAACAATGGGATCATTATCCAAATCTTTTACATTATCAAAATAGGAACCTCACATGCAAAAACAGGAACATTCAGGACCAACTTGACCTCTGCACAATTAAACATAAATTCCAGCCTCCAATCCCTTATTATTTATTCACGTGCTTCATACAAATGCATATGCAAATGCATATGCATATGCCCGCACCCTTCACATCAATTTTTTTGTCCGTTTCAACTTTAACACTAACAATATATGGAACAATATATATCATCATATCATATCATATAGTACATCATCACTTCAAAAACTATTACGTAAAAGAAAAAATCACACTTTGTCTTTAACCTTATAATACGAATCATAAACGAACCGGGTATTTTCGGGTCACGGGTCACCAAAAATTAACAAGTCTTCAAAGGATTTCCACACAAACAATCATTATTACTAAACGAAGACGCTTCAAGATGATCAAACGGTGAACCCAAACCCAAAGGAATAGATCCACATAAATGGTTGTTACTAAGATCCAAATGCCCAATATACTTTGCCGAAGACAACGAACCAGGTACCCGACCCGTTAACTTGTTAAAGGACAAATCTAAGGCCATGAAATATGAATTTGGGCAAAAAACATCGGGTATGATACCTTCAAACCCGTTATGACTCAAATTCAAAATACCTAAACCCGAATTGGTTAACAAACTTGCAGGTATTTGACCCGAAAGTAAGTTACTATCCAAATTTAAAGTTGAGAGAACCGGCATTTTTCCTAGTTGCGCTGTAACTGAACCGGTTAACCTGTTCATGGATAAATCCAAATCAGCCAGCCGGTTAATTGTTGCAATGGAAACTGGAATTGAACCGGTGAGTTGATTCCGATTCAACAACGCACGGCTTAACATTCCGAGGTTTCCAAAACTAGAAGGAATTGAACCGGTGAGCTTGTTGTTGCTTAGGTCGAGATGCTTGAGAGATGTGAGATCGGTAACCGTCGCCGGAATCTCGCCGGAGATGGAGTTGTCAGCGAGGTTGAGAACGGTAAGACGCTGTAACTTTCCGATGTCACCGGGAATCTTGCCGGAGATTTGGTTTCCGATGAGGTCAAGGATACGGAGGGAAGAAAGGGAGGTTATGCAAGGAGGAATCTCGCCGGAGATAGCTTTCCAGTCAGCGACGATGAAGGTAGTGAGACTGTCAATTTTACAGATCTCCGGCGAGATTTTTCCGGTCATGTAACCGGAGCGACCGGATTTTTCGAAGATTGGATCCTCTGACTCGCCGCGGAGGTTAATGTCGGTTACACGACCGTTGGTGGAGTCACAACTAACGCCGTACCAATTGACGCAGCAATTCTCGCCGGACCATGTGTTGAAGATGCCGTGGTAAGGTTCGTTTAGTGCTTGCTTGAAAGCTAACAGCGCCGCCTTGTCTGACGGTGAACAACCGTTAACGGCGATGAAGACGGTGGTTAGAAAGATCGTTACGTATATTAGAAATGAAGCCATTGGGTTTAGAGTGTTTTCTTTTTCAGTGTTGTTAGTTTGTGACGAAGTTTGCATGGGTTTATATAAATGTATTGAGTGACTATATTACCCCTCATGTTTTGTTATTATTACCGTCAGTTTTGCTCTCTGTGCTCACCGCTATATGCACATGCCATTGCTGGCAAAGTTTCGACTGTAGCACCCAAAAAAACAATTTACCAAAATAGCACACCTTTTAGATTATTTACCAAACTAGCACACATCCCATTTTTAGTGTAGAAGTCGCCCCCCCCAAAACGACTTCTGAACTAAAAAATTTAATTTTTTTTTAAAAACTAGTTCAGAAGTCGCCCCCCCAGGGTGACTTCTGAACTGTGTTTTTTAATTTTTTTTTATTATATATTAATTTAAATTAATTTAATTTAATTAATTTAATTAATTTAGAAAATTAATATTGTTAATTCTAAATAGAAATTATAAATATTATTGTGAAAAAAATATTATCGGTTTGGACAGTATTGAAATATGGAACCAACTGTATTACAACAACGGAAACAAACATAAATACTAAAACATGTCAGAAATAAATACACTTATTTTTGACTAGTCTAGATTGCGGTTTGGACAGTTATTTTTGTTGTGACCCTCATTTCTACAAATACCGCATCTCTTGGTGCGACTACCCCTTTCTCTTTGATCCATCTCGGTACGAATACGGGTAGACTGTGGACGACCCTTTTTATCTCTCCGTTTAGATGGATCATGCTGCAGTTCTGGGCCATTGAAATCAGGCCATGACAACTCAGATGGCAATGGTGGGAACTCCTCTAAGTATGTATTGAAAACATACTGCATTCTGTACTGTGGTTGCACGAATTCCATGTGATCGTAATTAACTTTTGAACATGCCGCGATCACATGGGAACAAGGATAGTGCAGTGCCTGAAATTCCCCACACTCACACGTCATGTCTCTGAAGTTAACCACGAATGTGCCTGCGGGTCTCCCACTTTGTGGTCGTATAATTTCTTCCACTCTGAACAATTTTTGGGCACGGTCGTGAATTGCCACGTTGTGCGTGTTCGAGACAGCTCGGTTGTGATCTATTTTTTCCATCAATTGTTCAGAGTACATAGTTCCTGGCTCCAACATTGCCTGTGCCTGGGTTCCCTTTTTGACAAAAGTCTCGTTCAGCCTAAAATATGAGGCTGCTATCAAAGAATGTATAGGGAGATTTCGCAGGCCCTTGATCACTTTATTGATGCACTCAGCAAGGTTTGTTGTCATGTGCCCCCAACGGTAACCTCCATCGCACCACTGCATCAATTGTTCGGGGTTTATGTCCTCAACCCAAGCCACCCCATCAGGACCCACTTCATCACCAATCTTGACTTTGTAGTGATTGGCGGATTTTTGTGTCATTGAGTTTGCTGAAGCACGAAAACATAATGTTGGTAAAGAAGTTATTGAAAAAATATTAGGGATTTTTTTTTATAAAAAAATAATACTCACCCATATTGACCACAGCTTTCCTGGCAGAAGTGTTCTTGAAGTGTCTCATGAAGTTCTGTGCTATGTGGCGAATACAAAACACGTGCTTCCAACTGCTGTCTACCCGCCTAACAGCACTTTTGATAGACTCGTGTCTATCCGATATCAAACAGAGACCCTCCTGGGGTGTCACCCACGCTCTTAAACGGGATAGAAAGAAGTACCAAGCATCAGCTGTCTCACTCTCCACAACTGCATATGCTATTGGGAAGCAGTTGCTCCTTCCATCTTGTGCAATTGCCAACAGAAGACATCCTTTGTACTTACCGTACAACCATGTTCCATCGACAGAGACAACTGGCTTGCAAAAATTGAAGCCTTTGATACACGGCCCAAAACTCCAGAAGATGCGGTGGAAGACACCCTTGCCATAAACTTCTTGGTCATTCTCATAGACTGGTTTGTACTCCCAGTCGCACAAACTGTTTGGAATGTAGTGAGAAAAAGCACGAAGCCAC
This sequence comes from Astragalus membranaceus, assembly GCA_039519185.1. Lineage (NCBI taxonomy): Eukaryota > Viridiplantae > Streptophyta > Magnoliopsida > Fabales > Fabaceae > Astragalus > Astragalus membranaceus. Next base: position 170,243,016 of record CM076848.1, on the reverse strand, counting down.
ATTGTTACTTTATTGTAAGACTCCTCCCAATTACCATAGATTCTCTCGATTGCTTTTTGTTTTGCAATCCAAGCCTTTCTGTAGGAACTTTGGTACGTGTACCTCGCCCTTATGTGTGCTATCAACACTGACACGGATATTGTCGGATCCGACTTTACCAGTTCAAGCATGCTGTCACACATGAGGGCCGCGGTCAGCTGGCGGTGATCTTGAGAAAGAGTCCCTGTTGTACATGTATATGGCTCTTCCAACTGTGTAATCTCCCATATGCCAGACCTTTTACCGAATCTGACCACACACCTCCACAAACAGTTTTCGTGCACACAACAAACAATCCATCTAGTTGTATTAGATGCGTCGACTCTAAAATTGAGTGATTTGTGGAGGTGATATGTCTGGATGAAGTGTTGGGCTAATTCTTTTGTGGCAAATTTCATTCCCTTCTGGAGTTGGTTGGGGTCTTCATTGGCTAACTCGCGGTTCCTGTCCATTGAATGGCCATACTCAGTATCATCAGCTTCCATGTTGTCAGCTGTGATGTTTACAAAATGTGGGATAGGCTCATGGAATGCAACAGTATTGTGGGGAGTTGCTACAATTGGTTCCTCAACGTCTTCACGTTGAAGGATATCATCCTCATTTTCGCTAAAGTCGCCAACTTCTTCGTTATGCACACCATGAAGTATACTAATAGGTGGGGTGGTGTTTAGGTCAAAAGGGTTTTGTGAGGCTAATGGAATGGATTCACGGTGAAGTGTTTGAGCTGGTTCTTCATAAGGCATGTGACTCTGTGATGATGAAGGATTGAATTGATGGTAAGTAGATGGAGTGAAGTCAGGGTATGGGGTTTCTGTTTGAGAATAAGGTATGGTGAATTGTGAAGAAGATGGAATCGCTTGAGTTGGCTGGGTTTGTGTGTAGTTTGAAGGAGCATCAACCAAATCTGCATATACTTCTGGTGTAGATAGACCTAAGTGTTTACATGTCTTGAATTGTTCTAACATAAGATCGACATCATCATTAGAAGTTAGTTGCAAACCACCGTAAAATTTGTGGCCAGTTGTGAGAGTTGTGGGGTAACGGTAGATAAGACTAGAAACCATTTTTGAATGGTCATGAGAGATTTTTCTTTCAATGGCTTGTCTAAGTTGATCTAATGTGAATTTAGACTTTTGTTTGAGAAGACATGTGTTATCGCACCTAAAAACAACACCCTCTGTGTTTGTGTTTTCAACGACACCGTTGTAAAAAACTGTGATAAAAACTGGAGCCATTTTAGTGTGCAAGGGGGCAAGAGAGTGAGAAGAGGATTGGGGGTGTTGGTGTGGTGAGTTACAAGACTAAGAGTCCCTATTTATAGATGGTGGGGTGTTTCCAACGGAAAAAAAATGGACGGCCCAGATCTTGCCGACACTAATAAACGGTCAAGATCTTACCGACACTAAATAGTGCACAGTGAATAGTGAATAGTACTGATACCAATTAACGGTCAAGATCTTGCCGACACTAATAAACGGTCAAGATCTTGCCGACACTAAATAGTGCACGGTGAATAGTGAATAGTACTGATACCAATTAACGGTCAAGATCTTGCCGACACTAATAAACGGTCAAGATCTTACCGACACTAAATAGTGCACAGTGAATAGTGAATAGTACTGATACCAATTAACGGTCAAGATCTTGCCGACACTAATAAACGGTCAAGATCTTGCCGACACTAAATAGTGCACAGTGTGCACCGTAAATACTTTTTAAATACATTAACGTGTTCAAATATTTTTTTTTCACAAAAAATTTAATAATTAATTTAGAATTAACAATATTAATTAATTAAATTAATTAAATTAAATTAATTTAAATTAATATATAATAAAAAAAATTAAAAAACACAGTTCAGAAGTCACCCTGGGGGCGACTTCTGAACTAGTTTTTAAAAAAAAATTAAATTTTTTAGTTCAGAAGTCGTTTGGGGGGGGGGCGACTTCTACACTAAAAATGGGATGTGTGCTAGTTTGGTAAATAATCTAAAAAGTGTGCTATTTTAGTAAATTTTTTTTTTTGGTGCTACAGTCGAAACTTTGCCTGCCATTGCTTGCCGCTGTGCTTGGTGGGGTCAGCTCAGTTACTGCAGTGTTTGTTTAATGATGGAAGAAATGATATTTAATTATTTATTTTCTTTTCAAATAAATGATATTGAAATGATTGATTTGGGAGGAAATGATGAAAATGAAATGTTTATATGCATCTCACATTGTAGGACTGTACTATTAAAACAAAAAAAATTGATTTCTATCCTCATTTAGATGTGTCGGTCACAAACATCATTTTGATGTTTTGGATCAAACGATTGTCTTTTACTGTAATGTGTTTGGATGATTATTCAATAATAGAATTGGACCGTTATAAAATTGCTTTATCAATCCTTTAAATAATTTTGTATATTAGGTCAGTTAATAAAGTTCTTACCGGTAACATGACGTGGTACAATCGGTAGCTATTTGGGTTTTTTGACTGGTACGTATAGAAAAATATTTATTGAGAAATGTCAGCTTTTTAAATAGATTTTCTATACCTCAAAGAATTAGTCTTCACAGTCGCCGTGGAAAATACTTTTATTTACCAAAAAAAGTTTTTTTTTCTCATTTAGGTCATTTAAATCCTAAAACATGTATATTCTTTTTCCTTTAATCTCTATTTCAGAAAAGTTGATATATCTGTTAAGAAGGTGATGTGGCGATGCGATATATGATACAGACTAAATGCTGTTGACGTGGCTTTCTCGTCTCTTCTTCATCACTAATTTTTTTACATAATATTTTGTTCCAATTTATAAAAAATATTATTCATTTCCCTCTTTTTTGTCCATCTTCATCTTCTTTCCCCTAGTTCAACTCTCAATTTCCAAGTTTGATTAACATGTTTTAGATTCAGATTTAGGTTCATTTAAATACGTGAAGGGCGTGATTGAGGTTCTTATGCTAATATTCTGCAAAACTAAGGGGAGAGAGAGATTTTGTGTATGGTGCACTGAAGTGGTGCAAAACTAAGGGCTTCGGTGCAAAAAAATATTTTCAGAGTGTGCAAAAAAAATTAATAGGGGTATTGGTGCTACTTTTATTTTTTCAGTGTGGGAGTGAGTGATTTTTTTTGTGTATGGTGCACTGAAGTAGTGCAAAACTAGGGGCTTCGGTGCAAAAAAATATTTTTAGAGTGTGCAAAAAAATTAATAGGGGTATTGGTGCTACTTTTATTTTTTCAGTGTGGGGGTGAGTGATTTTTTGTGTATGGTGCACTGAAGTGGTGCAAAACTAGGGGCTTCGGTGCAAAACAATATTTTCAGAGTGTGCAAAAAAATTAATAGGGGTATTGGTGCTACTTTCATTTTTTAAGGGTGTGCGGTTGCTTACGTTAAGTAAAACATGGATCTGCCTCTGGCTGCTGTCGTGAGTTCCATCATCATCAATTTGGCACATTTTCCCCTTCAAAAACCCTAATTGTTAAATTTTGGGGTGTTTTTTATTTTTGGCAAAATAGCTCTCGTGGTCTTTCAAATTACTTTTTTTATTGAGTTAGTTCTTTATGTTTTATTATTTCCAATTTGGTTCTTTGAATTTTAAAATACTAACACAGTTGATTTCCTTCTCAATCTTCCAGCATACGCATAGCACATACCTAAATTTTCCTTATCTTCTTTACTTTTGTCCTTCTACGTACTATCAACAGAAATTCATGAGACTCGTTCCATTGGATTCGTATGAACTTAGTCTATATTCTATAATAACCACATGCACTAGTGGAAAAATGACATTATTAAGCATCATTTAGCATCGGTTGTTTGAACAACCGATGCTAAATGTGTGACCGGTGGCAATTTTGCAATTAAACGGAAGATTTTACAATTTTAATTTTTTTTGCAAATCACAGTTTGCAAGTTATAATTTAGGGAACGCATTTTTGGGATCTTTTTTTTTCGATAATTAATTTTTGGGGTCTTTGACCTTAGGGTTCATGATGAAGAAGATGAACATTAATTAATTTTTTTATGGCTTAAAGGTACTTTTAGTCCCTGCAAATGTCACAATAATCCAGTTTAGTCCCTGCAATTCCAAAACTTTTAAAATAGACCATGCAATTACTAAACGTTACTACTTTTAGTCCCTGCAGTTAGTTTAGGCTTAACACTGTTATCTTTTGATGATTTGGCACACCCCCCACCCCCCCCCACCCCCCCCACCCCACCCCCCCACCCCACCCCCCTCTCCTCCCTCTCCTCCCCTCCTCCCCTTCGCCTCTCCGCCTCTCCTCCTCCCCCCTCCCCTTCGCCCCCCCCCCCCCTCCCCTTCGCCCCCTCCTCCCCTTCGCCCCCCTCCCCTTCGCCCCCCCTCCCCTTCGCCCCCCCTCCCCTTCGCCCCCCCCTCCCCTTCGCGGTTCAAATCGAAATCGAAATCCATGTCTTCTTCTTCTTCTTGCGTTCAGATCTTGTTGCGTTCTACAAATCGAATTCGAAAACGCCCAAATCGAAATCGAAAACCCCAAATCGAAATCGAACTAAGGGAAATCGAAAACGTTCAGATTGCGTTGGATTTCGTTTCTGATTTTGTGTTTTTGTTTTTTATTTCGATTTCGTTTACAGATTTTGTGCGTTTTTGATTTCGTTCGATTTCTGGTCTTGTTACAGATTCGTGTTTTTTTGATATCGTTTCTGATCTCGTTACAGATTCATGTGTTTTTTATTTTGTGCGTTTTTGATTTCGTTTCTGATCTTGTTACAGATTTTGCGTTTTTGATTTCGTTCGATTTCGTTTACAGATTTTGTGCGTTTACAGATTCGTGCGTTCACAAATTCAAAGCGTTCGATCCGTTTCGAAGGGGAGGAGGGGCGAAGGGGAGGAGGGGGGGAAGGGGAGGGGGGAGGAGGAGAGGCGGAGAGGCGAAGGGGAGGAGGGGAGGAGAGGGAGGAGAGGGGGGTGGGGTGGGGGGGTGGGGGGGGTGGGGTGGGGGGGGTGGGGGGTGGGGGGTGTGCCACATCATCAAAAGATAACAGTGTTAAGCCTAAACTAACAGCAGGGACTAAAAGTAGTAACGTTTAGTAATTGCAGGGTCTATTTTAAAAGTTTTGGAATTGCAGGGACTAAACTGGATTATTGTGACATTTGCAGGGACTAAAAGTACCTTTAAGCCTTTTTTTATTTATAATAAAAAATAATGAAAATTAATGATTCATTACACACATAAACTATTATCTCACGTTGTTACATATCATGTCATTCATGTTTCGAAGACCCCGGCTTGTTTGGAACAGAGGATAAAAAAGGGAAAACGTTGTTCATATTATATCACTTAAAGGACCTAAATAGAAGAAAGAAAATAAAACATAAAAGACTAACCCAACATGCGAAAATAACTTAAAGGACCCGCATAGCAATTTTGCCTATAAGATAAGTCTCTTTGTTATGAATGATATGACGATATTAGTGGATGTCCAATATTAGGCTTCCACATTTCCATTACTTTAGTAATTGGGTAGTTAGTGGCTTTTTATGATTGATCATTCTCTTGCCAATTTACACCCTATAAATAGGGCTCACTCTTATGTATAGTGACACATTTGTGAAGAGTATAATGGAAAGACTCTCATTCTCATCATCTCTCTTCTTAATCCATCTCTATTCTCTTATATGATGTATTGCGTTTGTTCTTATTCTAGTTTTGGTTATTTTCATTACACATTATCAGTACGAGACTCTACCATATGAGTGATGGTCTTGAGTTTATTAGTTTTTAAAAGAGTGGACACGTGGCATATTTACAATCACGGGATTTATCCAATGGCTATTAGTAAAAGAAAGGCAGCAAGGTATGGCGCCTTCAAGGCACCTAATCCGCTCCTTGCATTTTATCGGTAAAACTGACGCACTAATTATATGAAACTGGATACAGGTTAATGGAGTTTAATTACATTGTTACTGAAGAGACACTTTCTTATTCTATGTTGGTTTGCAGCAAAAGAAGCGGTACAACAAACAAAGGAGAGAACAAAGCATTGTATCTGCAAATTGATTTCTTCCATTCCAGTTGCTCAACCCTTCTGCTCATTAGGTATATGGTCAGACTCCAATCTCTACAGAACCAATTGCTCAACCCTTCTGACCATACCTAATGAGCGGAAGGGTCGAGCAATTGGAATGCTTCTCCATTTATTTTATTAAAATGTTTTTGGGTTCATTGAATAATAAATTAGTTAATATATTTATTGTATATATAGCTACAATATATATTGTTATGCAAATTTTTTTTTGAAAACCATTTTTTAGTATATTTTAGCTGATTGTAAACTACTACAGCTCAATGTATCTCTCTTTATATAGCACTGATATTTGTCAGGTACAAATTTATATCATGTCTAGCCCAAAAATGCTAAAGGTGGCTAAAGGTTTGTTTGCTTTGTTATTGTTTTCTTGAGAACTATTTTTTAGATGTAACAAAGTGTTTCTTTTCCAGATATGTGTTTGCTTAAGCATATGTGGCACAATGATGTTACCCTTCTCCAGGTATGCGTAATTTTAAGTATGGATAATAACATTTTCATTTTTTTTGTATTGTAGTTTTGCTTAATTCATTGTTTTTTTTGTTAAACCAATGTATTCTCCCTGACGACTGTGAAGACTAATCCTTTGAGGTATCAGATATCTATTTAAGGGGTTAACCTCTCTCAACAAATGTTTTTCATACGCACTGACTAGGGATCGAATCAAGACTAAATGATTAAAGAACTCAAGTATCTACTACCACTTGTGCCACATCATACCGGTTAAATTCATTATCTTTTGGTGGTGATAAAACTGTTCCCTTGACTTACCATCTTTTTGGGACATTTCATTACGATTTCTTTAGTTTGTTCACCTTCTCTTTTTTGTTTGAGTTTTTTGTAGGTTTATTTCTTCATTTAGGGGTTTTATAATTGAATTATCTAAACATAATCTACGGAAGTTGAAAACACACTTAAATATACAACTTTATTCTTATTAGCATAGGAAATTCAAAACATAAAAAATTTATTTTATCATATCCATCTACAATAAGGTGATCAATATTTTCATAAGGATCAGTGAAGAAATCAGCAACATCCAAGTGAGTAACATCCGTATTACCATCATTTTCATAAGCAAAATTTGTCTCAATCCTTTTATCTTTATTTTTAAGTGATTGTTGATAGAGATCAACAAGATGTTTTGGTGTACAACAGGTACGACCCCAATCACCTTTGCCTCTACAACGGTAGCAAATATTTCATTATTTTTGCTACTTTACCCACTTTTTCATTCTTTCCAACACTTTCCACTTCTGGGGAAAAAATGTGTTCTTGTAATTTCCACTGCGACTATGATCAAGACCACTATCACATGTTTGCCCACAGTGATCGTGTGTTGCTACATTCACTTCTGGGAATGAAGCAGTATTAATGGGACGAGCCTTATGATTCTTAGTCAAGTAGTAAAAATCTGGCATAATGTGCTAGAGAACGTATTATAAAAATTAACAAATCACTGTAATTTTAAAAGTCCCAATCCAAATCACCTAGCATCAAAGTTTGTTTGTTTTTTCCTTGTACATAAGGAAATGTTGCACACTGGTAAAGGTCGGATCCTTCGAATTTTTAGAACGAATACATGTTTCTAGGAAGAAGAAAAGAAAGAAGGTGATAAAATTATAAATAGAAGAATAATGCTACAATTTAATGTGTGATATTGAGATTGAAATGAAATACAATATGATTTAGATTACAAATCGATTTGACCAGCTGAAATAATTAAAGCACAACCAATATTTTTGTTTCAGGTTCAATGATATTGATAATGAACCAATATAAACATTAAGTGCCTCATTGGTTTAGAAAAGTATTAGCCCTTTTGATATTACAACTTTTGATAGACCCAAAACAACTCTTGTTATTACAAGTAACAATTAACAAAAACTAGCATCGAATAGACATTCCTGCAGCTATTTCCTCTTTTCTCTTAGCAGATCCTTTGGGGATTGAGAGGATTAGAATTTAGGTTTTGTTTTCTGTTTTCTGCCTTTTATCTTTCTTGTTCATCAAAAATAGAAATAAAAAGTTTATCGTAATATTAGCATAACCATGAACTTGGGCTTGTCAACTAAGGCTCATCACATAAATGTGTTACTGTTATGCTTACCCATGTATTCTAGAACCAAATTCAAGAAATTGAAAGAATTCACAAGTCCTAATGTACGATGAGTGATGCTATATCACCCGAAAAAATGTGTCCCAAAGTGTCCTAAAATTTTATCTGATATAACAAAAATATCATTAACATCATTTCCTGTTAGACCAAATCCTCCCAGATCCATAAAACAAAAAGATATTCAGTTTTTAAAGAACCCACTAATAGAAAGAGTTGAAAAAAAAACCATAAGAGTAACATAAAGGGTCGAAGGTTGCCCTTTTATTTGATCTTTATTTCAACTTGATCATTGTTGCCCTTTTTTTCTTTCTATTCTTCTTTATTTGTTTCTTGAATAAGATGAGAGTAACATAACCAATAACATTCGGGAAACATCACAAAAATAATTTTGAAGTGAAAGAGGCTCTTACCTTTCCCGATCTTAGATTGATAGAACTTCGTGCTGATAACGTGTTATGAAATAAGAGATACAATCAATGAAAAGATGAAGAAGATGAAGAAGATGAACAAGAGCAAATATGGAAGATGAGAGCATTTTTCTTATTCTCTTCAAGTACACCAATAAACATAGGAGATAGTCCTATTTATAGGGTAGAGGATTGGTAAGTGAGTGGTTTACATTTAGAGACCACTACACTAGAGAGTAATGAGAAGGAGAGAGAAGGGTAGTGGACATCCACTAATATAAATATTCATAACAATTTTCAAATATTTCCAAGATATATTTATAAAAGGTATTTGTTATTTTAATGGAATCAAAGTTTTGTTTAAGGACTTATTTATTAAAGTTCAAGATGCTCTTATTTTATAATATATTTATTATAAAAAGGAATTCAAATATATTTTTCAGTTGAGTTCTATATTGGTATCTATATAGTATATATCTATAGAATAAGAGTATTATATATATATACTCTTATTTTCTTTATTTTTCTTTAGGAGTTTTTTTTGTTACATTTTTTCTTTAGGAGTTTGTATATTCTAAGAGTGTAACTTTGTAAGCAAACATTATTGATAATTTATATCTGCCAAGTATCTTTACAATATATTTATTAATAAGTTATTCCTTGAACGCATATATAAAAAGGATGGATCCTCGGTTAGTACCCGGGTTTGATCCCCGACAATGGAACAAATTGGAGCCAGACGTTACTTACCTCTCGGCCGAACTCCGGATTATTCAGAACCCCTTTCCCCTGGACACAGGAGGGGGTCTTTGACCCCTAGACCAAACTATATATATATATATATATATATATATATATATATATATATATATATATATATATATATATATATATATAGGATGAATCAGTGTAAAAGAAAATGTAAAAAGGAAAAACAATAGAAACAAATATTATTTCTTTTTAGAAAAAGATCCTCGAGCAAGATTAAGATTATTTTGAAACATTCATACGAAAAAGATTATTCAACGCCCCTTTTTGGGTAAACCCGGGTATCCACCGCACGGACAGCAGTGACTAATCACTCGCTCATTGTAGGTGCCTCGAGCGGCAGGACAGCTGGCCCAGAGTTTTAACGTTGCTTCGTACCCAATGCGGGGATCGAACCCCCGATCCTTGGTTAAGGGAGGTTCAGCCCCAACCGCTGAACCACTACAAAAAAAAATTGCCCATTAGCGAGGGATTTTTTCCTCGCTAAATGCCCCAAATCCGTCGCTAATTCCCATTAGCAAGGGAATTAGTGACGGAATCAGTCCCTTGTTAAACTGCTCCTCGCTAGTGGTAATTAGCGAGGGAATTTGAATCCCTCGCTAATTAGCGAGGGAATATTCCGTCGCTAATTAGCGAGGGAATATTCCGTCGCTAACTCTGACAGCCGCATTTTTTATATAGTTATTATTATTATTATTATTATTATTAGTATTATTATTATTATTATTATTATTATTATTATTATTATTATTATTATTATTATTATTATTATTATTAAGGTGTGGTGGTGGTGGTGGTGGTGGGGAAGGGTATTAGGGTATAGAGAAGGAGAGAGAGAGAGAGAGAGAGAGAGAGAGAGAGAGAGAGAGAGAGAGAGAGAGAGAGAGAGAGAGAAATCAGCTTTGTGGTGGTGGTGGTCGTGGTCGTGGTCGTGGTCGTGGTTGTGGTGGTGGTGGTGGTGGTGAAGGGTATTATGGTAGAGAGAGAAGGAGAATAGTAAGGGAGAAGGAGAGAAAGAGAGGGAGAAACAAGTGGTGGTGGTGGTGGTGGTGGTGGTGAAGGGTATTAGGGTAGAGAGAGAAGATAGAGTGAGAGAAGAGTGTGAGGAGGTGGTGGTGTTGGTGTGGTGGTGGAAGAGTGAAGAGAGAAGAAGAGTGTGAGAGGAGGTGGTGGTGTGGTGGTGGAAGAGTGTGAGAGGAGGTGGTGGTGTGGTGGTGAAAGAGTGAAGAGAGAAGAAGAGTGTGAGGAGAGAAGAAGAGAGAAGAGTGTGAGGAGAGTAGGAGAGAAGAGTGGCGTGTGAGAGGATAAATAAGCTGAAAAGTCAGAAATTTAGCGAGGGAATTAGTGAGGGACTGACAATTCCGTCGCTAAACACCTGCACGAAGTTCTATCATCTAAAAGCTGTCAGAAATTAGCGAGGGACTGACAATTCCGTCTCTAATCACCTGCACTAAGTCCTATCATCTAAAAGCTGTCAGAAATTAGCGAGGGAATTAGCGAGAGACTGAAAAATCTGTCGCTAATTAGCGAGGGACCTACAAATCCGTCGCTAATGACAGAATTAGCGAGGGACTAAAAATTCCCTCGCTAATTCCCTCGCTAATAAGCTTTTTTTTTGTAGTGAACCCCACGCTCTGGGTTATTCAACGCCCCTTTAATACATACTATCTCATATTTTTTGGTAAATACATACCATCCCATATGAAATTATCATTATTCAATGTTGTTGGGAAATCGCAGATCAAGAGGAATGAACCAACTGAGAAGGGAAACGAATTGAGAGAGAAAAACTAATTGTAACAGAAACAGAAAACTAGTAACAAAAGTAAAGTGTATTCACAATGTATTGAAAAGTCAGTGTTTACATTTGTATCTTATACAGTAGTGACTGGATCATTAACTGCCAAGTAGGCATCCACCTCAGCAATACAAGCTAACTAATTTTATTTATAAGACAATGGGACTAATTAAAGCTAAGCAATTGAATTACTAATAATACCTCAATACTCCCTCTTAATTCATATTGCCTAGAGATTTCAATCCAAGCAATGATCTCAGCTCTTCAAATCTTCCTTTCTGCAGTGGCTTTGTCGTTGCATCTACTATCTGCAACTCAGTTCTGCAGTGAACCAATTTCAGCTTTTCTTTGCTTACTTAATCACGAAGGAAGTGATATCTTGTATCTATGTGTTTTGATCGACCGTGTGCTACAGGATTTTTAGCCAAATCTATGGCTGATTTGTTGTCAATTAACAACTTCATGGCAGTGTTCCTGTGAAGACCAATTTCAGACAGAAGCATGCTTAGCCATGACGCTTGGCAAGCAGCAAAAGAGGCAGCAATGTACTCTGCCTCACAAGAGGACTGAGCTACTACACTTTGCTTCTTTGAGCACCATGAGATTGGTGCTCTTTCACACATGAAGACATAACCTCCAGTGCTTTTTCTGTCACTTCTATCTCCACCCCAATCAGAGTCTGTGTAACATCCTCAAAATAATTAATCAAATTATTTGGAAGAAGACCCAAATGAATTATTTTAGTACTTGATTAATGTATTTATCGAGTGCTAAAGTTAATTAATTGGTTGTCACAGGATCGTTTAACCAACAAAACGGAATAAGGGTGAATTGGGGAAGAAATGAGAGATTAAGGGCAATATGGTCATTTGACCATATTACCCCTTAATGTATTAAGAAAAGAAAAGAAAGAAAAGAAAAGAAAGAAAGAAAGAAAAGAAAGGAAACGTGAGCAGAGGAGAGAAAGAAAGAAAAAGAAAGAAGAGAAGGAAAGAAGAAGAAGAAGAAGAAAGGAGAAGAGAAGGGAAGAAGAGGAAGTGAACCCACCCCTCCAAAATTCATCATCTTCATCATCTCCTCTCCCTCATCATAACCCAAGAGCTTGGTGAGATTCCCCTCCATTTTTCCCTATTTTATGGCCTACGAATTTTTAGGGTTTTTGATGGTGATTTGGTGAAACCTTGAATTGTGTGATGAAATTGATGATTGAATCATGCTTAGGATTGAAGTCAAGAGCGATTGAACGCGATTGGAAGCTCGAAACGAAGTTAGGAGCGGTTCGGTGTTGATTGGGTTCGATTCGGTGATTTTGAAGTCTCGGTGTCGGCTCTCGCTTCGAGGGTGAGTTTTACTCACGTTTAGGTTTATTCCGTTTTGGTATAATTTGTTGTGTCGATTGATTTCGAGAGTTTTGAGTCAAAAACCGTTATTTCGAAAAATATTGCTTTTGGATGAGAATCCGTGTAGATTGAGTTTTTGATTGAATTACTTGATTGTTTGATGTTGATTGGACTGGAATATTGCCTGGTATGATCTGTTTTTGAGTTAGGAATCGATCGGAGCGAGTTTTGGAATTAATCGGAAAGCGAATTTTCATAAAAATGGCTATTTTTGCAATGCTGTCAAATGAGCACGATCCGTGCGCCTGGTTCGGTTTCAGATTTCCAAAATGCTTAACAGGGCGCACGATCCGTGTGTCCCAGGGGCACGATCCGTGCGCATGAGCACGATCCGTGCGTCCCAGGGGCACGATCCGTGCGCATGGTTCTGTCCAAATTTTTCAAAGTGCCCTAAATGATTCCGTTTCGATTCCAATCCTCTCCTAAACCTTTCCTAACCCTTCTATAATGATATTAGGCTTATAATGCCATGATTTTGGGTATGTTTAAAAAGGGTTTTATAAAATACTTTTGATGTTGAAATCGTTTCGAAAAACCGAATGATAGTACACGTGTGAGGATATGTTTTATTGATAACAAATCGAACTATGAGCCATACGTGGTAAAGTATAATGCAAATGAACTATGAGTTCATGTGTCTGTAGATATATTTATTATATCGAGTTGGGTGACGACCCATGTAGACATACTAGGCGGGGTAGTCATGCACCCTTACCCTAGGCCTCTTGCAATAGGGAAAGTACTATTGGTAAGGTGGTTCACCGGGATTCAACATAGGATTGCAGTCGGTGTTATGTTGAATGTTTTGTTGTACGATACACCGGGATTGAGCACTGGATTGCAGTCAGTGTCGTACTGAGTTGTAACACGGTTCACCGGGATTTAGCACTGGATTGCAGTCGGTGTCGTGTTGAAATAAAATGCACGTGGTTTATAAATTAAACTCTGAAATGAAAAGATCTTATAATTGAACCGAGAGCGTAGATAGGGGTCTCGGTAGAACTCACTGAGATTGTATCTCCCTGTTTAAATGTTGTTGTTTTACAGAGACACAGGGACAGCGGAAATCGAAGAGGCACGAGTAGGTTGAGCTCGGATGGTTGCCGTTGACATAGCCTTATGCTTTGTTTATATTTCCTTTTGTTGTCCATGTACTAAGACCCTATGCATTTAGTACTTTATCTTTCTTCCGCTTCCTGTATGATACTGAATACATTAGTCGCTGCAGTTTATGGTCAGAGAACCGTATGGTATTGATTATGTGTAAGACTGTTTTGTTTTAATTCAGCGAAAAATTTATAGTGGTATTCAGTGTCTGAGCAGGAATTATTATCTCTGATGGTTATAGTTTGATGCACTTGGGTATTTTTACATGTTAAAAATACCGGGGGTGTTACAGTTGGTATCAGAGCAATTCGACCTAGTCGGACTTAGCTTTTAGGGTCTTTGCTTTCTCCAGTCGTGATTTTCTTAGTATGCTATTAGACATTGAGCTTGATCAACTTAATACTTTGTGCATATTTCGCAGAATCATGGCCAGAAGAGGTAGAGGCGTCCCTCCTCCTGTTGATCCACATTTCGAATGGATGCAGAATGTCCTTGAGAATCAGCAAAAGATGATGCAAGATATGTTGCAAATGCAGCATGATCAAATGGCTCTGCAGCAGCCCAATGTTCAGCCTTATCAAGAAGATCCTAACAGGACATATTTTCGATTCCAAAAAATGAAGCCCCCGGCTTTCAAGGGTGGATCAGACCCAATGACTGCTTATTATTGGATAGATGCAATGGAGAAAATTTTTCAAACCTTGCAATGCGGGGAAGAAGAAAAGGTAATATGTGCGGCAAGTGTGCTCAATGAAGATGCCCACACTTGGTGGAGTAATGCACGGCGAATGATGGAACTCCAAGGGACTCCCCTCACTTGGTACAACTTCAAGGAATTATTCTTGAAGCAATATTTCCCATCAGTGAAGAAACTAAGCAAGCAAGCAGAGTTTGTGAATCTCAAACAAGGTGACTTGTCAGTTGGGGCATATGCTGCTAAATTTGAAAGACTGTCTCAATTCTATGAGCTGGGGAACTATGCCCCAAATGATATGTGGAAGATGCAAATGTTCAAAGAAGGTCTCCGAGCTGATGTGAGTCAAGGCCTTAGTTCTTACACTTTGGTTAATTATCCTGCCTTAGTGCAACAAGCATATGTTGCTGAGGAGGATCTGAGGAAAATGTATGCTGAAAGAAAAGATTATTGGAAGGGTAAGAAGAAGGTTGCTGAATCTTCCACTCCAAGCAGACAATTCAAAGGAAACAACTATAAAGGGAAACAGGTGCAATCGTTCGATTCATCAAAGTTGAGAAATTGTAGGAGCTGTGGAAGGTATCACAGTGGTGATTGTCAGCAAGGTCTAATCGGTGCTATGTCTGTAATGAAGAGGGCCACTATGCAAATCAATGCCCAGCAAAGAAGAGATTTCAAGGAGCACCAAATGCTCCACGTCAGGGGCGAATCAACACTCTGGATGCTCGGACCATCACACCTACTGATAGTATTCTGAGGGGTACGGGATCTCTTTTTAATAACACAGTCAATATTTTATATGATTCCGGTGCAACTCGTTGTTTTATATCACAAGCGTGTGTAGATCGGTTGGGATTAGCATTATCTGAGCTATCCGAACCGATAACTATTTTAACTGCTGCCAAGGGTCGTGTCCAGACCCAATCATTGTGTGAAAATTGCCTACTTGTCATAGGGGACAGGCAATTTGTTGTGAAATTTATTTGCTTACCTATGAGAAGTATGGACATTGTTCTGGGTATGAATTGGATGGCTGAAAATCATGTAACAATCAACTGTGCTGATCGAACAATTAGCTTCGCCTCCGAATCTGTAGGATTGACACAGGCAGATTCTGAAGAACCGATCTCTTACACCGAAGCAAGCCAGTCATTATTCCAAGGTGGAGAAGCTATTCTTATTATGTTGTCTGCATCTACTGAAACGGGTTTAGATTTGTCATCTGTGCAAGTGGTAAATGAATTTCTAGATGTCTTTCCTGAGGAAGTTTCATCCTTACCTCCTGACCGAGAGGTAGAATTTTCTATAGAATTGGTTCCTGGTACAGGATCAATATCTATTGCTTCTTATAGAATGTCTCCTTTAGAATTAAAGGAATTGAAGTCTCAACTTGAAGAGTTGATCTCAAAGAGGTTCATTCGACCGAGCGCTTCTCCATGGGGTGCTCCGGTGTTGCTAGTCAGAAAGAAGGATGGTAGCATGAGATTGTGCATAGATTATCGACAACTGAATAAAGTGACGATCAAGAATAAATATCCCTTGCCAAGGATAGACGATTTGCTTGACCAACTTCGAGGTGCCGTGGTGTTTTCAAAAATTGATTTGAGGTCGGGCTATCATCAAATAAAGGTACGAGCCTTAGATATTCCGAAGACAGCTTTCCGTACGAGTTATGGACATTACGAGTTCGTAGTAATGCCCTTCGGTTTGACTAATGCTCCAGCCGTATTCATGGATTACATGAACCGAGTGTTCCACACTTATCTGGATCAGTTCGTTGTAGTTTTCATTGATGATATCTTGGTGTACTCTAAGACCATTGAGGAGCATGTCCAACATCTCCGCATTGTTCTGAACGTACTCCGAGAGAAGAAATTGTATGCCAAGCCGTCGAAGTGTGACTTCTGGATGCCGGAAGTGAAGTTTTTGGGACATGTGATTTCCCAATCGGGAGTTGCGGTGGATCCCAGTAAGGTAGAAGCGGTGTTGAATTGGGAACGACCAACATCAGTCACTGAAATAAGAAGTTTCTTGGGTCTAGCTGGTTACTACAGGAGGTTTATTCAAGGTTTTTCACAATTGGTTCTTCCACTTACTCGGTTAACTCGTAAGGCCCAACCGTTTATATGGAATGCCGATTGTGAGGAATGTTTTCAAGATTTGAAAGTTAGGTTGACTTCTGCCCCAATCCTAATTCTTCCAGACCCGTCTTTGGATTTTCAAATTTTCAGCGATGCTTCTGGAAAGGGTTTGGGATGTGTTCTCATGCAGAACCAACAAGTTGTAGCTTATGCCTCCAGACAGTTGAAGACTCATGAAGAGAATTATCCGACTCATGACTTGGAGTTGGCAGCTATTGTGTATGCACTAAAGATTTGGAGACATTACCTGTATGGGTCTCGTTTCGAAGTCTTTAGTGATCATAAAAGTTTGAAATATTTGTTTGATCAGAAGGAGTTGAATAACAGGCAGAGAAGGTGGGTGGAATTTCTGAAGGATTATGACTTCGAATTGAAGTATCATCCGGGAAAGGCTAATGTTGTAGCTGATGCATTAAGTAGGAAATCCATTCACATAGCAGAGTTTATGATGCATGAAATGAAATTGTTGGAGTCCTTTAGAGACTTAAATTTGAATGCAAGATCAAGGAAGAACCGGCTAATGTTGAGCCATATGAGGATCTCTAGTTCATTAAGGGATTCTATTCGCTTAGCACGGGAAATTGATGTGAAGCTACAATCACAAAAAGTGTTTCCAGACATTACCGAAGGTAGTGATGGAGTTATTTGTTTCAACGGTAGGATCTGTGTGCCCGATAATAATGATATTAAAAAGCAAGATGTATAGAGATTTAAAGCAGATGTATTGGTGGCATGGAATGAAGTTAGAGATTGCTGAATTTGTATCTCAATGCTTAACTTGCCAAAGAGTTAAGATAGAACATCAGAAGCCTGCTGGTCTGTTACGGCCACTAGACGTGCCAGTGTGGAAGTGGGAAGACATTTCTATGGATTTTGTAATGGCGTTGCCAAGGTCTCAAGCTGGTAACGACTCCATTTGGGTAGTTGTGGATCGGTTAACCAAATCAGCTCATTTTATTCCAGTTCGTTCGAGCAGTAAAGTATCCAAGTTAGCTGAGGTGTATTTGAAGAACATAGTAAGGTTACATGGGGTTCCGACCAGTATAGTGTCGGATCGAGATCCGAAATTCACTTCTCGGTTTTGGAAAGCTCTGAATGAAGCATTGGGGACTAAAGTACTTCTTAGTACCGCTTATCACCCGCAGACAGATGGTCAGACCGAGAGAACTATCCAGACATTAGAGG
The DNA here is from genome assembly GCA_039519185.1 of Astragalus membranaceus. Classification (NCBI taxonomy): domain Eukaryota; kingdom Viridiplantae; phylum Streptophyta; class Magnoliopsida; order Fabales; family Fabaceae; genus Astragalus; species Astragalus membranaceus. The sequence continues at coordinate 170,225,306 of CM076848.1, read as the reverse complement.
ATATGCTTAGGGCTTCGGTACTTGATAACGGGAAGAAATGGGAGGATCATCTTCCATTGGTGGAATTCTCTTACAACAACAGTTATCATTCCAGTATCGGAATGGCACCTTTTGAAGCATTGTATGGTAGGAAATGTAGAACTCCATTGTGTTGGTGGGAAGTCGGTGAGAACCGATTGTTAGGACCCGAGATGATTCATGACACTACTGAAAAGATCCGCCAGATCAGGGAAAGAATGAAAGCTGCTCAAAGTAGGCAAAAGAGTTACGCCGACAAAAGGAGAAGGCCGTTAGAGTTTGAGTCGGGTGACCATGTGTTTTTGAGATTGTCACCAACAATTGGCACAGGTAGGGCATTACGGGTGAAGAAACTCAGTCCTCGGTATATTGGACCCTTCCAGATTATCGAGCGAGTAGGGCCTCTTGCGTACCGTATTGCTTTGCCTCCACCATTGTCAAATTTGCATGATGTATTCCATGTGTCTCAGTTGCGGAAGTACATTCCCGATCCAAGTCAACCGTTAGATTTTGAAACGATTGATCTTCGACCGGACTTGTCTTTCCAACCCCATCCGAATTACATCATGGAACGTGGCGAGAGAACGCTGCGGACGAAGACAATTCCCATCGTCAAGGTGGTATGGGATGGTTTTTCTCTCGAGGAAGCTACTTGGAAGTTGGAGGACGATATGCGGACTCGATATCCGTATTTGTTTTCTTGAGGTACGTTGTATTTAATTTTGAGGACAAAATTCTTTTAAGAGGGGGAGAATGTAACATCCTCAAAATAATTAATCGAATTATTTAGAAGAAGACCCAAATGAATTATTTTAGTACTTGATTAATGTATTTATTGAGTGCTAAAGTTAATTAATTGGTTGTCACGGGATCGTTTAACCGACAAAACGGAATAAGGGTGAATTGGGGAAGAAATGAGAGATTAAGGGCAATATGGTCATTTGACCATATTACCCCTTAATGTATTAAGAAAAGAAAAGAAAGAAAAGAAAAGAAAGAAAGAAAAGAAAGGAAACGTGAGCAGAGGAGAGAAAGAAAGAAAAAGAAAGAAGAGAAGGAAAGAAGAAGAAGAAGAAAGGAGAAGAGAAGGGAAGAAGAGGAAGTGAACCCACCCCTCCAAAATTCATCATCTTCATCATCTCCTCTCCCTCATCATAACCCAAGAGCTTGGTGAGATTCCCCTCCATTTTTTCCTATTTTATGGCCTACGAATTTTTAGGGTTTTTGATGGTGATTTGGTGAAATCTTGAATTGTGTGATGAAATTGATGATTGAATCATGCTTAGGATTGAAGTCAAGAGCGATTGAACGCGATTGGAAGCTCGAAACGAAGTTAGGAGCGGTTCGGTGTTGATTGGGTTCGATTCGGTGATTTTGAAGTCTCGGTGTCGGCTCTCGCTTCGAGGGTGAGTTTTACTCACGTTTAGGTTTATTCCGTTTTGGTATAATTTGTTGTGTCGATTGATTTCGAGAGTTTTGAGTCAAAAACCGTTATTTCGAAAAATATTGCTTTTGGATGAGAATCCGTGTAGATTGAGTTTTTGATTGAATTACTTGATTGTTTGATGTTGATTGGACTGGAATATTGCCTGGTATGATCTGTTTTTGAGTTAGGAATCGATCGGAGCGAGTTTTGGAATTAATCGGAAAGCGAATTTTCATAAAAATGGCTATTTTTGCAATGCTGTCAAATGAGCACGATCCGTGCGCCTGGTTCGGTTTCAGATTTCCAAAATGCTTAACAGGGCGCACGATCCGTGTGTCCCAGGGGCACGATCCGTGCGCATGAGCACGATCCGTGCGTCCCAGGGGCACGATCCGTGCGCATGGTTCTGTCCAAATTTTTCAAAGTGCCCTAAATGATTCCGTTTCGATTCCAATCCTCTCCTAAACCTTTCCTAACCCTTCTATAATGATATTAGGCTTATAATGCCATGATTTTGGGTATGTTTAAAAAGGGTTTTATAAAATACTTTTGATGTTGAAATCGTTTCGAAAAACCGAATGATAGTACACGTGTGAGGATATGTTTTATTGATAACAAATCGAACTATGAGCCATACGTGGTAAAGTATAATGCAAATGAACTATGAGTTCATGTGTCTGTAGATATATTTATTATATCGAGTTGGGTGACGACCCATGTAGACATACTAGGCGGGGTAGTCATGCACCCTTACCCTAGGCCTCTTGCAATAGGGAAAGTACTATTGGTAAGGTGGTTCACCGGGATTCAGCATAGGATTGCAGTCGGTGTTATGTTGAATGTTTTGTTGTACGATACACCGGGATTGAGCACTGGATTGCAGTCAGTGTCGTACTGAGTTGTAACACGGTTCACCGGGATTTAGCACTGGATTGCAGTCGGTGTCGTGTTGAAATAAAATGCACGTGGTTTATAAATTAAACTCTGAAATGAAAAGATCTTATAATTGAACCGAGAGCGTAGATAGGGGTCTCGGTAGAACTCACTGAGATTGTATCTCACTGTTTAAATGTTGTTGTTTTACAGAGACACAGGGACAGCTGAAATCGAAGAGGCACGAGTAGGTTGAGCTCGGATGGTTGCCGTTGACATAGCCTTATGCTTTGTTTATATTTCCTTTTGTTGTCCATGTAATAAGACCCTATGCATTTAGTACTTTATCTTTCTTCCGCTTCCTGTATGATACTGAATACATTAGTCGCTGCAGTTTATGGTCAGAGAACCGTATGGTATTGATTATGTGTAAGACTGTTTTGTTTTAATTCACCGAAAAATTTATAGTGGTATTCAGTGTCTGAGCAGGAATTATTATCTCTGATGGTTATAGTTTGATGCACTTGGGTATTTTTACATGTTAAAAATACCGGGGGTGTTACAGTTGGTATCAGAGCAGTTCGACCTAGTCGGACTTAGCTTTTAGGGTCTTTGCTTTCTCCAGTCGTGATTTTCTTAGTATGCTATTAGACATTGAGCTTGATCAACTTAATACTTTGTGCATATTTCGCAGAATCATGGCCAGAAGAGGTAGAGGCGTCCCTCCTCCTGTTGATCCACATTTCGAATGGATGCAGAATGTCATTGAGAATCAGCAAAAGATGATGCAAGATATGTTGCAAATGCAGCATGATCAAATGGCTCTGCAGCAGCCCAATGTTCAGCCTTATCAAGAAGATCCTAACAGGACATATTTTCGATTCCAAAAAATGAAGCCCCCGGCTTTCAAGGGTGGATCAGACCCAATGACTGCTTATTATTGGATAGATGCAATGGAGAAAATTTTTCAAACCTTGCAATGCGGGGAAGAAGAAAAGGTAATATGTGCGGCAAGTGTGCTCAATGAAGATGCCCACACTTGGTGGAGTAATGCACGGCGAATGATGGAACTCCAAGGGACTCCCCTCACTTGGTACAACTTCAAGGAATTATTCTTGAAGCAATATTTCCCATCAGTGAAGAAACTAAGCAAGCAAGCAGAGTTTGTGAATCTCAAACAAGGTGACTTGTCAGTTGGGGCATATGCTGCTAAATTTGAAAGACTGTCTCAATTCTATGAGCTGGGGAACTATGCCCCAAATGATATGTGGAAGATGCAAATGTTCAAAGAAGGTCTCCGAGCTGATGTGAGTCAAGGCCTTAGTTCTTACACTTTGGTTAATTATCCTGCCTTAGTGCAACAAGCATATGTTGCTGAGGAGGATCTGAGGAAAATGTATGCTGAAAGAAAAGATTATTGGAAGGGTAAGAAGAAGGTTGCTGAATCTTCCACTCCAAGCAGACAATTCAAAGGAAACAACTATAAAGGGAAACAGGTGCAATCGTTCGATTCATCAAAGTTGAGAAATTGTAGGAGCTGTGGAAGGTATCACAGTGGTGATTGTCAGCAAGGTCTAATCGGTGCTATGTCTGTAATGAAGAGGGCCACTATGCAAATCAATGCCCAGCAAAGAAGAGATTTCAAGGAGCACCAAATGCTCCACGTCAGGGGCGAATCAACACTCTGGATGCTCGGACCATCACACCTACTGATAGTATTCTGAGGGGTACGGGATCTCTTTTTAATAACACAGTCAATATTTTATATGATTCCGGTGCAACTCGTTGTTTTATATCACAAGCGTGTGTAGATCGGTTGGGATTAGCATTATCTGAGCTATCCGAACCGATAACTATTTTAACTGCTGCCAAGGGTCGTGTCCAGACCCAATCATTGTGTGAAAATTGCCTACTTGTCATAGGGGACAGGCAATTTGTTGTGAAATTTATTTGCTTACCTATGAGAAGTATGGACATTGTTCTGGGTATGAATTGGATGGCTGAAAATCATGTAACAAGCAACTGTGCTGATCGAACAATTAGCTTCACCTCCGAATCTGTAGGATTGACACAGGCAGATTCTGAAGCAACGATCTCTTACACCGAAGCAAGCCAGTCATTATTCCAAGGTGGAGAAGCTATTCTTATTATGTTGTCTGGATCTACTGAAACGGGTTTAGATTTGTCATCTGTGCAAGTGGTAAATGAATTTCTAGATGTCTTTCCTGAGGAAGTTTCATCCTTACCTCCTGACCGAGAGGTAGAATTTTCTATAGAATTGGTTCCTGGTACAGGATCAATATCTATTGCGCCTTATAGAATGTCTCCTTTAGAATTAAAGGAATTGAAGTCTCAACTTGAAGAGTTGATCTCAAAGAGGTTCATTCGACCGAGCGCTTCTCCATGGGGTGCTCCGGTGTTGCTAGTCAGAAAGAAGGATGGTAGCATGAGATTGTGCATAGATTATCGACAACTGAATAAAGTGACGATCAAGAATAAATATCCCTCGCCAAGGATAGACAATTTGCTTGACCAACTTCGAGGTGCCGTGGTGTTTTCAAAAATTGATTTGAGGTCGGGCTATCATCAAATAAAGGTACGAGCCTTAGATATTCCGAAGACAGCTTTCCGTACGAGTTATGGACATTACGAGTTCGTAGTAATGCCCTTCGGTTTGACTAATGATCCAGCCGTATTCATGGATTACATGAACCGAGTGTTCCACACTTATCAGGATCAGTTCGTTGTAGTTTTCATTGATGATATCTTGGTGTACTCTAAGACCATTGAGGAGCATGTCCAACATCGATCTCCGCATTGTTCTGAACGTACTCCGAGAGAAGAAATTGTATGCCAAGCCGTCGAAGTGTGACTTCTGGATGCCGGAAGTGAAGTTTTTGGGACATGTGATGTAACACCCCGGTATTTCTATCGAGTAAAAATACCCAAGTGTACCATCATAAAACAATCAGAGATATTTTTCCTGCTTTAGATATTGAACATAAATAAAAACAGCTCATAACCTAGAGTCCAATATCCAAATAACAAGAAATAGCGGAAACGATTTTACAACTTTTACTGATACAAGTTATACAATCGAAAATACAAAAATCTCAAGGGAAAGACAATAACAATGAAAACTAAGTCTTCACCGTCTTCATATGCACACCACCTAGCTGTGCTTCTTCACCTTTTCTTTTTCCCCGTTCCTCTGTAAAAACCACAAAATATAAACAGTGAGATACAATCTCAGTGAGTTCTACCGAAACCCCTACTAACGCTCTCGGTCCAATTATGAAATGGTTTTGACTGCATACGGCATCGACTGCGCGAACGCTCCAAACCCGATGAACCGCATTATTTAACCTTTGACAGGTCATCGACTGCGCGAACGCTACATACCCGATGAACCTGTTACAACCAAGTACGATACCGACTGCGCGAACGCTACATACCCGGTATACGCACAACAAACAATTCAACACACCACCGACTGCGCGAACGCTACATACCCGGTGAACCACCTTAACAATAGTACTTTCCCTATTGCAAGAGGCCTAGGGTAAGGGTGCATGACTACCCCGCCTAGTATGTCTACATGGGTCGTCACCCAAACTCGATATAATATATATATCTACAGTACTATGAACCCACGGTCCATCAAATCAGACAATCAGTCAAACACTTTAATCCATATTTTATAAATTCCAAGTTCACACTCGCACTCTAGTTGACCACTTTTCGACACAATTTTAAATATCAAAAACAGTTCATTTTGCCTTAAAAATAGAATATTCAGTTAGGCCTCTGAATAAGCTTTCCAACGCATCTTAGAACACCTCGATCGGGTTTCCGGATCAAAAGATATCGCGAAACGAAAAACAGTGTTTGGTTGCTGAAATTCTGCCAACTGGCGCGCGAGTGGCGCGTGGCGCGCAAACGGCGCGCGAGTTGACAGTCAAGTTCTGTCCAGTGGCGCGCGAGTGGCGCGCGGCGCGCAAACGGCGCGTGGACTGGCAGAAAGGGGGCCTGTCAAGTGCAGATTTTGGCGGTTTCGCCCGAAAATCGCGATTCCGCTTAATTCCGATTCTCGTTCCGATTTAAAACAGTTTTCACAACCATAAAAACAGTTCCAATCAAAGTCACACAATCAATCAAATCAATCAAGAACTCAATCAAAACGGATTTCATCAAAAACGACATATTTTCCAATTAACGGTTTTTAGTCAAAATCTTTCGAAATCAAATCACCGAAAATTCCATTTCAACGCGACACAACTCGAGACTCGCTCCGATCGATTCCTAATCCGAAACAGACAATATCCAGAAATATTCCAGTCCAGCGAAAGCGGTAAAACAGTTAATTAATCGAAACATAAAATCCTAAACGTGAGTAGAACTCACCCTTGAAGCGTGAACCACGTACGGCCGAATCCACCGAGTAACCACACGAACATTCCCCGCTCCGGCGACATCCAATCCGCTTCCAAAGCTTTCCACTCGATCGCGAAACCTCATTTTGACCGAAATACCGATTTCCCCGAAATTCTCCACGGACACTATTCATCATCTTCCTCCTCTAACCTCCATGACACTATTCACCAAAACCCCAAATCACCCAACTCGCTTCCAATCTTTCAATCGAACCTCAATCAACGATCCATCATCCTTGGGTTCGCTCCTAACCGAACCTAAACCTTCAAAACCAACCCAAAATCGGATTTCCCACAAAAGCTCCAAAAAAACGAAAATGGCCAAGTGAGAGAGATTGAGCTGATCGTCACGAAATTGGTACCAAAACGAAGAGGAAGTAGCGATGAACATTTTTCGTGTTGGACGGAAGTCGTTTCGGCGAAGTCTCTCACTCCCTCTTCTCTTCTCCCTCACGCCATCTCTCTCTTTTTCTCTTCTTTCTCTCTTTTCTTCTCTCTGTTTCTCGTTCTCAGTTTCTTTCTTTCTTTCAATTCCTTTCTTTCTTTTAATTTCTTTCCTCTCCTCTCACATGCACACACGTATACACAAATATATTTATTTAGTATATTTGTTGTAACGCGGTCAATTTACCATATTGATCGAAATCTCCTATTTCGATTCCAAAACTTCCTTGGTCCGTATTATCCGGTTAACGATTCGATGACAACAATTAAATAATTTTTGCACTCGATAAATTTACCAGTTAAGTACTAAATTGGTTTAATTGGTTTAACACCCAAATAATTCTACTAATTATTTTGAGGATGTTACATTCTCCCCAACTTGAAAGAATTTTGTCCTCAAAATTTCGTCAAGTCTTTCATCCGACTAATCGAGAATCGACATTCTCAGAAAGGTCTTAAGTTGCTGAAAACAATCTCGAACTAACAAAATGAGTGTAGAAAATTTTCACAAAGCTGGCACATCAATCTCCAAGTATGATCCACTACTACCTTGATACGAACTCTCTGTTTACGAATCAACACGAGAAACTCCTCTTTCTCCTACATAGGCTCGGCACCGTGTTCGAAAACACTTTCGAAGCTTCATTCCTCACTTGCTCCCCAACTCGATTAATCCAAATCAAAGTACTCCTCGGTAGAGGTAAAAATAAACACGATTTCCTCGAAAGGTGTAAACACTTTCTCAACAAATTTTCTAATATCCTTAACGGTTCTCGTACATACCGACAATGTGACGAAAAAGTCACTTGTGAAACTTCTTGACTCGCTTCCAAGTCTTCGAGGTAAAACTTTTTCAAAAAGATGAGATTTGGGTTTCATCAAAAGCTCTGACCTTAAACGTAGAAATAAACCACGGGGACATCAAATAAATTGAACGTAATGAAAATCACCTCAGTTGTTCTCCAAACAACTATCAAACAGAACTCAGAGCTCCTTTTCTTATATTGCAACTTCTTCACGAGGTTTTCACCAACGACGTACCCGATTCCTTTCCGAATTAGTCAATAGCATTGAGAGCTTCCCCTCAACCTAAGTAATCCTTCTAGGATTTTCCTAAATCAGATTTCATTAGCCTCTAGATTCGTTCCCAAAATTAACTTTAGCATGCGGGTTTTCACAAAAATGACTTTTCAAAACTATCCCGCCGCACACCAAGCTTCACTTCGGAAATTTCTATCACTTATAAGCAGATCCATCGATTAATCCTTTGATGGTTATTCGCAACGTGAAAACAGCCAGCAGTTACCTCATTTACATATTCGTATTCACGTTCGACTTGTCAAACGGAATCACATAATACTATCTCCTTGTTAACCTTCACCAAGGAGAGGTTAACAAACCAATACCTCGCCACTAATACATCTGCTTTATATTCTGTACACCCTGGAACAGAATATAAACTTCGGTGTGCTTCCTCTAACACTTGCCTTTTATTGTTCTCATCATCGGCCGCACAGATTCTACCGTTGAAACAACTGACTCCATCACTATCCATAGTAAAATCTGGAAATACCCTTTGTGATTGTAGCTTCAGATCAACTTCCTATGCTAAGCGTATAGAATCCCTTAGGGAGCTAGAGATCCTCATATGGCTCAACACTAACAGGTTCCTCTCGATCTCGAATTTAGATTTAAGTCTCTATCAGACTCTAATAATTCCACCTAATGCACCATAATTCTGCCGTGTGGAGCGATTTCCTACTACTCGCATCAGCTACAACATTGGAATTTCCTGGATGATACTTCAACCCGAAGTCATAATCCTTCAGAAATTCTACACTCTTCTCTGCCTGCTATTCAGTTCTTTCTGATCAAACAGATACCTTAAACTCTTGTGACCACTAGAGACTTCGAAACGAGACCCATACAGGTAACGTCTCCAAATCTTCAGTGCATACACAATAGCCATTAACTCCAATTCATGAGTTGGATAATTATCTTCATGAGACCTTAATTGTCTGGACGCCTAAGTTACCACTTGGTGATTTTGCATTAAAACACATCCTAAACCCTTCCCTGAAGCGTCATCGAAAATTTGAAATTCCAATGACGAATCCGGAAGAATCAGGATTGGAGCAGAAGTCAAAATCTTCAACTCTTGAAAACATTCTTCACAATCGGCATCCCACGTAAACGGATGACCCTTACGAGTTAACCGAGTAAGTGGAAAACTAACTGTGAGAACCCTTGAACAAATCTCTTATAGTAACCAGCTAGACCCAAGAAACTTCTTGTTTCAGTGACTGATGTTGGTCGTTCCCAATTCAACACCGCTTCTACTTTACTGGGATCTACAGAAACTCCCGACTTGGGAAATCACATGTCCCAAAGACTTCACCTCTGACACCCAAAAATCACACTCCGAAGGCTTTGCGTACAACTTATTTTCTCGGAGTACATTCAGAACAATGAGGAGATGTTGGACATGCTCCTCATTGGTCTTCGAGCACGTCAAGATACCATCAATGAAAACGACTTCGAACTGATCCTAATACGTATGAAAAACTCGGTTCATGTAATCCATGAATACCGCTGGAGCATTAGTCAAACCGAAGGGCATCACTACGAAGTCGTAATGTCCATACCTAGTACGAAAGCTGTCTTCGGAATATCTAAGGCTCTAACTTTTAATTGATGATAACCTGACCTCAGATCAATTTTTGAAACACAGCAGCACCTCAAATTGTTCAAGCAATTCTTCTATCCTTGGTAAGGGATATTTATTCTTGATCGTCACTTTATTGAGTTGTCGATAACCGATGTACAATCTCTTGCTACTAACCTTTCTTTTGACTAATCACACCAGAGCACTCCTCAGAGAAGCACTCTCGGTCGACGGAATTTCTTTAACATCAACTTTTCCAGTTGAGACTCCATTTCCTTTAACTCTAAAGAAACCCTTAATAAGAAACAACAGATATTGATCCCGTGCCAGGAACCAATTCTACAGTAAACTCTACCTCTCGCTCTGGAGGTTCAGAAGAAACTTCATTGTGAAGACATCCATAAAGTCATTCACGACCTGAACGTTCGCCAAATCTAAATTAGTTCCAGTGGATGCGGATAACACACTAACATGTGCTCCCGCACCTTGGAATGAAGATTGACCGTCTAATGTGAACTGGGTAACCGCTTCAGAATTTGTCCTAGACAATTCAACTGATTCTGCAGCGAAGCTGATAGTTGATTAACACCGTCGATTGCAACATGATTTACAGTCATCCAATTCATACCCAAAATGGTGTCCACACTTCTCGTAGGCAAACAATAAATTCTACAACGAAATTTCCGCCTCCTATGACAAGTAGACAATCCTATACAAAGATTAGGTCTGGACACGACCCTTAGCAGCAGTTAAAATAGTTATCGGCTCGAATAGCGATGATAAGGCTGATCCCAACCGATTCACATGCGATCGGGATATACAACAATAGGTTGCACCCGAATCATATAATATATTGATCGAGTTATTGAAAACTGATCCCATACCTCTCAGTAGATTGTCTGCAGTCGTAACTGCCTAAACATCCATAATGTTGACTCGTCCTTGCCTTAGAGCTGCTTGTAACTCCTTGAAACTCTTCCTTACGGGGCACTCTTTACCATAATGACCCTCTACATTTCTATAATAGCACCGATTAGATCTTCGCTTGCAATCACCGCTGTGAGGCTTTCCACAGTTAGAACATCTTCTGACCTTTGAAGAATCAAAGAATTGCATCTGCTTTTCCTTTGATGAAATTATCTTAGGACTTTGCATTCGGAGTTGATAAATCAACTACCTTCTTTCCTTTCCAATATTTCTTATGAGATCATCCTCGGCGACATGGGATGATTGCATCAAGGCAACATAATTGTAGCGGTATAAGAACTGAGACCATAAATCATGAAAGTACTTATGCCCGTCTTATACTTCTGCATTCTCCGTTCGTCATCCAAAGCTTACTTTACCACTTGGTAAAACTGAGACAACTCCTCAAACTTAGCGGTGTATTCTCCCGCCGTCATGTCACCTTTCCTGAGGATGCACCGGTTGGAGATTCCAATTTTGGTCGAGGACTGCGTCTTGGTCATCCAGTCATAATTCCGCTTATGATGCACTAAGTATTAAGTTGATCATGCTCAATGTCTCTTAGCATCACAAGTGTAATTACAAATAGGACTAACAAGGAATCGACTCAACCCTAAACTAAGTCCGACTAGGTCGAACTGCTCTGATACCAACTGTAACACCCCGGTATTTCTATCGAGTAAAAATACCCAAGTGTACCATCATAAAATAATCAGAGATATTTTTCCTGCTTTAGATATTGAACATAAATAAAAACAGCTCATAACCTAGAGTCCAATATCCAAATAACAAGAAATAGCGGAAACGATTTTACAACTTTTACTGATACAAGTTATACAATCGAAAATACAAAAATCTCGAGGGAAAGACAATAACAATGAAAACTAAGTCTTCACCGTCTTCATATGCACACCACCTAGCTGTGCTTCTTCACCTTTTCTTTTTCCCTGTTCCTCTGTAAAAACCACAAAATATAAACAGTGAGATACAATCTCAGTGAGTTCTACCGAAACCCCTACTAACGCTCTCGGTCCAATTATGAAATGGTTTTGACTGCATACGGCATCGACTGCGTGAACGCTCCAAGCCCGATGAACCGCATTATTTAACCTTTGACAGGTCATCGACTGCGCGAACGCTACATACCCGATGAACCTGTTACAACCAAGTACGATACCGACTGCGCGAACGCTACATACCCGGTATACGCACAACAAACAATTCAACACACCACCGACTGCGCGAACGCTACATACCCGGTGAACCACCTTAACAATAGTACTTTTCCTATTGCAAGAGGCCTAGGGTAAGAGTGCATGACTACCCCGCCTAGTATGTCTACATGGGTCGTCACCCAAACTCGATATAATATATATATCTACAGTACTATGAACCCACGGTCCATCAAATCAGACAATCAGTCAAACACTTTAATCCATATTTTATAAATTCCAAGTTCACACTCGCACTCTAGTTGACCACTTTTCGACACAATTTTAAATATCAAAAACAGTTCATTTTGCCTTAAAAATAGAATATTCAGTTAGGCCTCTGAATAAGCTTTCCAACGCATCTTAGAACACCTCGATCGGGTTTCCGGATCAAAAGATATCGCGAAACGAAAAACAGTGTTTGGTTGCTGAAATTCTGCCAACTGGCGCGCGTGTGGCGCGTGGCGCGCAAACGGCGCGCGAGTTGACAGTCAAGTTCTGTCCAGTGGCGCGCGAGTGGCGCGCGGCGCGCAAACGGCGCGTGGACTGGCAGAAAGGGGGCCTGTCAAGTGCAGATTTTGGCGGTTTCGCCCGAAAATCGCGATTCCGCTTAATTCCGATTCTCGTTCCGATTTAAAACAGTTTTCACAACCATAAAAACAGTTCCAATCAAAGTCACACAATCAATCAAATCAATCAAGAACTCAATCAAAACGGATTTCATCAAAAACGACATATTTTCCAATTAACGGTTTTTAGTCAAAATCTTTCGAAATCAAATCACCGAAAATTCCATTTCAACGCGACACAACTCGAGACTCGCTCCGATCGATTCCTAATCCGAAACAGACAATATCCAGAAATATTCCAGTCCAGCAAAAGCGGTAAAACAGTTAATTAATCGAAACATAAAATCCTAAACGTGAGTAGAACTCACCCTTGAAGCGTGAACCACGTACGGCCGAATCCACCGAGTAACCACACGAACATTCCCCGCTCCGGCGACATCCAATCCGCTTCCAAAGCTTTCCACTCGATCGCGAAACCTCATTTTGACCGAAATACCGATTTCCCCGAAATTCTCCACGGACACTATTCATCATCTTCCTCCTCTAACCTCCATGACACTATTCACCAAAACCCCAAATCACCCAACTCGCTTCCAATCTTTCAATCGAACCTCAATCAACGATCCATCATCCTTGGGTTCGCTCCTAACCGAACCTAAACCTTCAAAACCAACCCAAAATCGGATTTCCCACAAAAGCTCCAAAAAAACGAAAATGGCCAAGTGAGAGAGATTGAGCTGATCGTCACGAAATTGGTACCAAAACGAAGAGGAAGTAGCGATGAACATTTTTCGTGTTGGACGGAAGTCGTTTCGGCGAAGTCTCTCACTCCCTCTTCTCTTCTCCCTCGCGCCATCTCTCTCTTTTTCTCTTCTTTCTCTCTTTTCTTCTCTCTGTTTCTCGTTCTCAGTTTCTTTCTTTCTTTCAATTCCTTTCTTTCTTTTAATTTCTTTCCTCTCCTCTCACATGCACACACGTATACACAAATATATTTATTTAGTATATTTGTTGTAACGCGGTCAATTTACCATATTGATCGAAATCTCCTATTTCGATTCCAAAACTTCCTTGGTCCGTATTATCCGGTTAACGATTCGATGACAACAATTAAATAATTTTTGCACTCGATAAATTTACCAGTTAAGTACTAAATTGGTTTAATTGGTTTAACACCCAAATAATTCTACTAATTATTTTGAGGATGTTACATGTGATTTCCCAATCGGGAGTTGCGGTGGATCCCAGTAAGGTAGAAGCGGTGTTGAATTGGGAACGACCAACATCAGTCACTGAAATAAGAAGTTTCTTGGGTCTAGCTGGTTACTACAGGAGGTTTATTCAAGGTTTTTCACAATTGGTTCTTCCACTTACTCGGTTAACTCGTAAGGCCCAACCGTTTATATGGAATGCCGATTGTGAGGAATGTTTTCAAGAGTTGAAAGTTAGGTTGACTTCTGCCCCAATCCTAATTCTTCCAGACCCGTCTTTTTTTTTTCAAATTTTCAGCGATGCTTCTGGAAAGGGTTTGGGATGTGTTCTCATGCAGAACCAACAAGTTGTAGCTTATGCCTCCAGACAGTTGAAGACTCATGAAGAGAATTATCCGACTCATAACTTGGAGTTGGCAGCTATTGTGTATGCACTAAAGATTTGGAGACATTACCTGTATGGGTCTCGTTTCGAAGTCTTTAGTGATCATAAAAGTTTGAAATATTTGTTTGATCAGAAGGAGTTGAATAACAGGCAGAGAAGGTGGGTGGAATTTCTGAAGGATTGTGACTTCGAATTGAAGTATCATCCGGGAAAGGCTAATGTTGTAGCTGATGCATTAAGTAGGAAATCCATTCACATAGCAGAGTTTATGATGCATGAAATGAAATTGTTGGAGTCCTTTAGAGACTTAAATTTGAATGCAAGATCAAGGAAGAACCGGCTAATGTTGAGCCATATGAGGATCTCTAGTTCATTAAGGGATTCTATTCGCTTAGCACAGGAAATTGATGTGAAGCTACAATCACAAAAAGTGTTTCCAGACATAACCGAAGGTAGTGATGGAGTTATTTGTTTCAACGGTAGGATCTGTGTGCCCGATAATGATGATATTAAAAAGCAAGTGCTAGAAGAAGCACACCGAAGTTTATTTTCTGTACATCCTGGATCCACCAAGATGTATAGAGATTTAAAGCAGATGTATTGGTGGCATGGAATGAAGTTAGAGATTGCTGAATTTGTATCTCAATGCTTAACTTGCCAAAGAGTTAAGATAGAACATCAGAAGCCTGCTGGTCTGTTACGGCCACTAGACGTGCCAGTGTGGAAGTGGGAAGACATTTCTATGGATTTTGTAATGGCGTTGCCAAGGTCTCAAGCTGGTAACGACTCCATTTGGGTAGTTGTGGATCGGTTAACCAAATCAGCTCATTTTATTCCAGTTCGTTCGAGCAGTAAAGTATCCAAGTTAGCTGAGGTGTATTTGAAGAACATAGTAAGGTTACATGGGGTTCCGACCAGTATAGTGTCGGATCGAGATCCGAAATTCACTTCTCGGTTTTGGAAAGCTCTGAATGAAGCATTGGGGACTAAAGTACTTCTTAGTACCGCTTATCACCCGCAGACAGATGGTCAGACCGAGAGAACTATCCAGACATTAGAGGATATGCTTAGGGCTTCGGTACTTGATAACAGGAAGAAATGGGAGGATCATCTTCCATTGGTGGAATTCTCTTACAACAACAGTTATCATTCCAGTATCGGAATGGCACCTTTTGAAGCCTTGTATGGTAGGAAATGTAGAACTCCATTGTGTTGGTGGGAAGTCGGTGAGAACCGATTGTTAGGACCCGAGATGATTCATGACACTACTGAAAAGATCCGCCAGATCAGGGAAAGAATGAAAGCTGCTCAAAGTAGGCAAAAGAGTTACGCCGACAAAAGGAGAAGGCCGTTAGAGTTTGAGTCGGGTGACCATGTGTTTTTGAGATTGTCACCAACAATTGGCACAGGTAGGGCATTACGGGTGAAGAAACTCAGTCCTCGGTATATTGGACCCTTCCAGATTATCGAGCGAGTAGGGCCTCTTGCGTACCGTATTGCTTTGCCTCCACCATTGTCAAATCTGCATGATGTATTCCATGTGTCTCAGTTGCGGAAGTACATTCCCGATCCAAGTCAACCGTTAGATTTTGAAACGATTGATCTTCGACCGGACTTGTCTTTCCAACCCCATCCGAATTACATCATGGAACGTGGCGAGAGAATGCTGCGGACGAAGACAATTCCCATCGTCAAGGTGGTATGGGATGGTTTTTCTCTCGAGGAAGCTACTTGGAAGTTGGAGGACGATATGCGGACTCGATATCCGTATTTGTTTTCTTGAGGTACGTTGTATTTAATTTTGAGGACAAAATTCTTTTAAGAGGGGGAGAATGTAACATCCTCAAAATAATTAATCGAATTATTTGGAAGAAGACCCAAATGAATTATTTTAGTACTTGATTAATGTATTTATCGAGTGCTAAAATTAATTAATTGGTTGTCACGGGATCGTTTAACCGACAAAACGGAATAAGGGTGAATTGGGGAAGAAATGAGAGATTAAGGGCAATATGGTCATTTGACCATATTACCCCTTAATGTATTAAGAAAAGAAAAAAAAGAAAAGAAAAGAAAGAAAGAAAAGAAAGGAAACGTGAGCAGAGGAGAGAAAGAAAGAAAAAGAAAGAAGAGAAGGAAAGAAGAAGAAGAAGAATAAAGGAGAAGAGAAGGGAAGAAGAGGAAGTGAACCCACCCCTCCAAAATTCATCATCTTCATCATCTCCTCTCCCTCATCATAACCCAAGAGCTTGGTGAGATTCCCCTCCATTTTTCCCTATTTTATGGCCTACGAATTTTTAGGGTTTTTGATGGTGATTTGGTGAAACCTTGAATTGTGTGATGAAATTGATGATTGAATCATGCTTAGGATTGAAGTCAAGAGCGATTGAACGCGATTGGAAGCTCGAAACGAAGTTAGGAGCGGTTCGGTGTTGATTAGGTTCGATTCGGTGATTTTGAAGTCTCAGTGTCGGCTCTCGCT
This sequence comes from Astragalus membranaceus, assembly GCA_039519185.1. Classification (NCBI taxonomy): domain Eukaryota; kingdom Viridiplantae; phylum Streptophyta; class Magnoliopsida; order Fabales; family Fabaceae; genus Astragalus; species Astragalus membranaceus. The sequence goes on along the minus strand of CM076848.1, from coordinate 170,208,626 downwards.
TCGAGGGTGAGTTTTACTCACGTTTAGGTTTATTCCGTTTTGGTATAATTTGTTGTGTCGATTGATTTCGAGAGTTTTGAGTCAAAAACCGTTATTTCGAAAAATATTGCTTTTGGATGAGAATCCGTGTAGATTGAGTTTTTGGTTGAATTACTTGATTGTTTGATGTTGATTGGACTGGAATATTGCCTGGTATGATCTGTTTTTGAGTTAGGAATCGATCGGAGCGAGTTTTGGAATTAATCGGAAAGCGAATTTTCATAAAAATGGCTATTTTTGCAATGCTGTCAAATGAGCACGATCCGTGCGCCTGGTTCGGTTTCAGATTTCCAAAATGCTTAACAGGGCGCACGATCCGTGCGTCCCAGGGGCACGATCCGTGCGCATGAGCACGATCCGTGCGTCCCAGGGGCACGATCCGTGCGCATGGTTCTGTCCAAATTTTTCAAAGTGCCCTAAATGATTCCGTTTCGATTCCAATCCTCTCCTAAACCTTTCCTAACCCTTCTATAATGATATTAGGATTATAATGCCATGATTTTGGGTATGTTTAAAAAGGGTTTTATAAAATACTTTTGATGTTGAAATCGTTTCGAAAAACCGAATGATAGTACACGTGTGAGGATATGTTTTATTGATAACAAATCGAACTATGAGCCATACGTGGTAAAGTATAATGCAAATGAACTATGAGTTCATGTGTCTGTAGATATATTTATTATATCGAGTTGGGTGACGACCCATGTAGACATACTAGGCGGGGTAGTCATGCACCCTTACCCTAGGCCTCTTGCAATAGGGAAAGTACTATTGGTAAGGTGGTTCACCGGGATTCAGCATAGGATTGCAGTCGGTGTTATGTTGAATGTTTTGTTGTACGATACACCGGGATTGAGCACTGGATTGCAGTCGGTGTCGTACTGAGTTGTAACACGGTTCACCGGGATTTAGCACTGGATTGCAGTCGGTGTCGTGTTGAAATAAAATGCACGTGGTTTATAAATTAAACTCTGAAATGAAAAGATCTTATAATTGAACCGAGAGCGTAGATAGGGGTCTCGGTAGAACTCACTGAGATTGTATCTCACTGTTTAAATGTTGTTGTTTTACAGAGACACAGGGACAGCGGAAATCGAAGAGGCACGAGTAGGTTGAGCTCGGATGGTTGCCGTTGACATAGCCTTATGCTTTGTTTATATTTTCTTTTGTTGTCCATGTACTAAGACCCTATGCATTTAGTACTTTATCTTTCTTCCGCTTCCTGTATAATACTGAATACATTAGTCGCTGCAGTTTATGGTCAGAGAACCGTATGGTCTTGATTATGTGTAAGACTGTTTTGTTTTAATTCAGCGAAAAATTTATAGTGGTATTCAGTGTCTGAGAATGAATTATTATCTCTGATGGTTATAGTTTGATGCACTTGGGTATTTTTACATGTTAAAAATACCGGGGTGTTACAGTCTGTGTAGCCCATTACTTCACCAATTTCAGAACACTTCACTTGCTTAGGGTATAGAATACCATAATCTTGTGTTCCCTTTATGTACCTCAACAATCTCTTGGCAGCAATTAGATGAGAGGTCTTAGGTTTCTCCATAAACCTACTTATCAAGCCTACACCACATGCAATGTCTGGTCTTGAGTTGCAAATGTATCTAAGAGAGCCAACCATCTGCTTGTACATGGTTGCATCTACTTCACATTCATCACTATCCTTGTCAAGTTTATTGCTCATATCTACTGGAGTTGAGACAGGCTTGCTCTCATTCATCTCAAATCTTTTTAAAATGTCAGCAGCATACTTGTTTTGATGCAAGAAAATGCCTTCATCAGTCTTCACAAACTCAATTCCCAGAAAATATGACAAGTAACCCAAGTCACTCATCTCAAACTCTACCATCATCACCTTCTTAAAGGTGTCAATATCTGCTTCACTGCTTCCAGTGACTAATAAGTCATCCACATAAAGACAGATCAGTAGTTGATCTTCATTTGAACTCTTCACATAGACACCATGTTCGGTAGTACACTTTGTGAATTTTTGTTTCAAGAGAAAGGAGTCTATTCTCTTGTTCCATGCCCTAGGGGCTTGCTTTAAGCCATATAAGGCTTTCTTCAATTTAAACACTTTCCTTTCTTGCCCTTTGATTTCAAAACCTGGTGGTTGAGTAATATACACTTCTTCCTCCGATGGTCCATTGAGGAAAGCTGATTTTACATCAAGTTGATGCATAGACGAACCTTTTCCACTAGCCAATGCTACTACCAACCTTATTGTTTCAATTCTTTCTACAGGTGCAAAAATTTCATTGAAGTCTAACCCAGCTTTCTGCAGAAATCCTCTTGCCACCAATCTGGCCTTGTACTTGGATATCTCACCATTTGGTTTTATCTTTGTCTTGTAGACCCATTTGACATCGATAGCTTTCTTCTGTTGTGGAGGTTCAACCAACTCCCAAGTTCCATTTTTCTCTATAGATTTCAATTCTTCAAGCATTGCTTCATTCCAATGCTTGTGTTTTAGGGCCTGTTCCAAACTTACTGGTTTTGCTTCAGCAAGCAAAGCAAAATGCACAAGCTCACCTTCTGCAGATATGGCAGCATCTGTAACACCCCTTTTCTAATAACCTTACTATTTAATAAAATCAGAGTTTCTTTTTTTTTTTTTTTGAAAACAATTTAAGCGAGTGCTACACTTACTCCATAAAAATCAAAAGCTTCAATTTCCATAGTTCAATTAAAACCACAAGATACATAGCACCATAACGAGGAAAACCGTTTAGTTTACATCCACTAAACACAGTCACTACCAGCAGCGGAATAATAATTAAGTTCGAAAACAAAAACAATACATCACCAAAAATGGTCTAACAGTATAAAGACAATAACATTAAAACACAAGACGCCCCCCGGTGCTACGTATCAGAGCATGACACTTCCTACCAAACGAAGGTATAAGGTAACCTTCACTCGTTATTACCTGCACGTTGCCGACATAAGAAGCAACATAAAAGCAGTAGGGTGAGTCTCTTTTCATAATTAATAACATATGGGAATAAGCATTGCATAGGAAAAGGGAACCAGACACCCCAATTCACAACAAAGGCAATAACCATATCACAAATTACATTCACCAAACAACAATGCAAAAAGGTATGGGTATGCATGAAATGCAACCTAAACTCCACGGGCACATGCATGTCGGATCCGTCACCAAATACAAATAGGCCGTAGCCTCTGCTCACCAAATAAAACTAGGCCGAAGCCTCTGCTCACCAATAATGCACATGTTTCATGAGATGCTATGGGAATGCATCACAACACACCACAATTCAATCAGTTCACCATTTTCATTCATATTCTCACCATAGTGCATTAATCAGCTCACCAAATTAAAATTAGGCCGAAGCCTCTGCTCACCAATCTCACCTTATCACACTCACCAATTCATCCCACCACTCACACCAACACCAATTTCAAATAGGCCAATTTAGGATATTGACACGACATAGGGAAAGTGAATAAAAATTGGAATTAGACACCTTGAACAACTTCAGTCCAGAACCACCAGTAAAAATAACTCATTTTTACATAAAACTAGAATATTTGAATAGACACCGAAATTAGCTTCGAAACGCATTTTGAACCGTTAAATTTGGATAACCGAGTCAAAAGTTACATTAAAAACAAGTTTGGAAAAATTTAGGCAACATCCTGATTTTGGCGCCCAGCAAAAACTGGCGCAGGGCGCCTAGCGCCCAGGCACTGGCGCAGGGAAAACTGGCGCAGAGCGCCTAGCAAAACTGGCGCAGGGCGCCTAGCGCCCAGACACAGGCGCAGGAAACTGGCGCAGAGCGCCTAGCAAAACTGGCGCAGGGCGCCTAGCGCCCAGACACAGGCGCAGGAAACTGGCGCAGAGCGCCTAGCAAAACTGGCGCAGGAACACGGCGCCCATGCATAGGGCGCCTTGGCAAAACACGCATGGAAACTCATTTTGCTTCGAAATTGATTTTGCACGAGCCATATACTCAGAATATGAGAACCCAACAAAAATTTTGGCAAAAAGTGACACGCATTTTTGGCGCCCATGCACTAGGCGCCTAAGGCCAGGACAGACCACAACTCCTATGACTCCAAAAATTGTTTTGCACGAGCCATTTAACTTGGACATGAAAACCCAGTATCAATTTTCGCAAAATAAGCAACAGAAAATGGGGACCCTTGGCGCCCATAGCACAAGGCACACAGCCAAATTTTTGACCCAACACCAGAAACTGACTCTTTTTGTGCCCAGGAACCCCCATACCAAATTTTAAAGCAAACCGAACACCCAATCTCCGGGACCCTCGGTTCCCATGGTGCCTAGACACGAGCAACACAATTCTGCAACACAGACACAGCACATGGAAAACTGGCGCAGGGCACAGAAACAGCAACACAGTGGCAACAGAAACAGCAACACAGTGGCTGAATTTCCAGCAACACACACACCTAGGGCGCCTAAGGCTCCATAAATTTTTGAGTTCCTCTCAACCAAAATTCACCAAATTAAATCACCAATACCATCTATCAATACAAACACTAACCAACACATTTACCACCAAAAATTCATTCGATCATAATATCAAACCCCTAGCATGCATATTGCGTAACATAGCCATTTCAACACCAATTAAGCACATTCTTGCACAATTCAATTTCAGCATAACAACAACATTACAATACACAATTCATTCAATATAATCACTCTAAAACCTAACCCTACACAATACTCATCACATACACTATTAAAAACGAAAAGAAGAGCCCCCTAACCTCTTAAAATTCGAGACCACCAAGCAAAGCTCCAAGGAATTGCCGCAACCCGATCCCCCTCTCCTCTTGCCTCACGCCCCTTTCTCTCTCTTCCTCCAAGTCGCACCTCCTCTTCTCTTTTTCTTCATGGCCGCGCCTCTCCTCTCTCACTCCCCTCTCTAATTCACGTTTTCTTTCTTTTGGCACAAAATGAGCTACACCTCAAATTTCTAGCTTAAGTATGCGCCTAACATATTGGGCCCTTGGATCACGGGCCTGCTTCCACCGCTTAAGCCCAAATGCTACACCCCACCCCTTAAATTAATTATTTCTAACCCAACCAAGGCTCACATATAATAACACCTATAATTATCTTATTAAGTAATAAATAATAATTATATTATTATTTCTACCACCCAATTTCATTTAATTAATTAAATAAATTAATCTATTATTTTTGGGGCGTTACAACTCTCCCCCACTTAAAGGAATTTTGTCCTCGAAATTTTTCTACCACGCCAACACTCTCCCTCTAAGGCCACCTAGACAACTAGGGCCATCTATATGCTGATTACTATTGCTTTGATTACCGGCGGTAAGTGCTTGGGCGGCCGTCCCTCCTACTTGTTCAGCCAGGTAATTTCAAGCAGTAATAATCAGACTCACTCTCTACTCCGCTGCGCTACTCTGATAAACTAGCTCGCATTCTACCTCACTCATCTACCCTTAAGGATAACAAAATACATCAATCATCACAGCATCATAACGAAACTCACCGGGCGCATAACAGTCGTACCACAAGCCTCATAATTTAGCAACATGACAACAACATCAACGAACAACTTTGCCACTCAGGCGACATCAACAACTAAAATTGCCACTCAGGCGACATCAACAACTAAAATTTGCCACTCAGGCGACATCAACAACGACAAACCAACAACAAAGCAACATCATCAACAACAATATAACTTGGGCCATTCGGCGGTACCCAAGACAACACCTAAACATCAACATTATTAACGAGGCAACCACAAGCAACAACAAAACAACAATGCGGAGACAACTCCGGGACCAACAATCCTATAATCAATAACACATCAACAACTTCAGGCACCAAAGCGCCGACACTGCAACAACGACTTGGGGCACTAAGCCACCGACGACACAACAACAACTTGGGCTCTAAGCCACCGACAACATAGCAACAATTTAATTTGACCGACGCGCTTAAAAATCAACGACACCAGAAACAGTCAATTTTGCCTTGCAATTAGAATATTCAGTTAGGCCTCTGAATAAGCTTTCCAAAACATTTTAGTTTACTCAAATCGGACTCCTGGGTCAAAAGATATTGCAAAGACATTTTTCCGTTACAATGACAGCATAAACCAAGCAACGCAGGAAATTCCAGCACTCACACATAAACTTCAACAATTTATTTACCCTATCAAACGACATCGGAATTTAGCAAATAACCCCTCTACGGAAAACTTACGGAGTCTAGTTTCTGGATATATTTTTAGAATTTCAAAATGATGAGTCCAATAGCACAGTTTTCGCAAACAAGGCAGTAGGTCCAGAAAATGGGGCAGCGACTGTGTCCAAAGTTGTGACTCTTCTACAATGCTTAAAACAAACCCAAATAACACGAAACTTCAGCCTAAACAGTAAAGCATTTTGTCTAGTTTTCAAAGAAATTGGATTCATTCGAAAATGACTTCATTTGAAAACACCACAATCAAAACACTGACTCTATGTCCAGACGGTCCCCAAAATTTTATCCTAACTTGCGAAGCCCATAACTGGAGCTATACTACTCCAAATGCGACCAAACCAAAGCCAAAATGACAAGCGTTCAGTCTAGTTTCTAAAATTGTAAGTTATATGATTTATGAACTAGTAAAACAGTCCCAGTTTATCCGAAAGTCAAACCTACTCAGAAAATGCCTACACAGTGAGCTTAGCAACAAATTAAGCATCTAAGCAGCCACAAATTCAACCATCAATCATAGTTTAAACTCCCCAATAATCATACACCAACCAATTAAAATACATCAATCACTTCAACACACTCGCTATGTAATTTACGAGCAGTACATATTCCACATAAATCAAACAATACATAGAGCACGCCAATATTTCTTAACCAATTTAAACATCATAGAGCACACAAGGTTTCATGCATACTAATACATTTTTTTTCTCCCAAAGAAACCCAATACTAGTTTTCAAAATCGCCATCAAATCATTTTTGACAAGGTTCTTAAAATCGACACAACGACAAATCATTACTCTTTTCCAAATAAAACCAACTAGAAAAATCATTCTCCAATCCAACCAAAACTTCACCTCCATACTTCCTCATTTAAAACCCTAAGTCAAAATAATTTATTTCCTTTGATCAACACCCACGTTCATTCATTAAAAATAGATTTCATAACTAATTTTAGTACCCAACCGTAAAATCGTCCATTAGACATTTCAAAAACAATTTCAGAAATCATTTTATTTTTCAGATCTCAAAACCACATAACACGACTCAGGAAGTAACGACCAAAAATTTTCATAAAATCCAAGCGTACAATGTCAAACTCCAAGTAGCATGGAAATTGCAAAATAATTCATGAAGACCCTAAACTTACAACACTGCCTGTCAAAACAATCAGGGACAACACCCAAAAATAAACAACTAACGCGAAAGATGTCATAATTGTTTTCAATTAAAATTAACAATTCTTTTCTGCTAAGTGAAAGATGTCATAGCCCCTTAGAATAAATACAAACAGCCTCATAATGGAAAACATTTATAAATCAGGGAACCCCAAACCTCAACATTTTTAGGCATGTACTAGTCTGACATAATTTATCAAAACAATTCCCTACAATGCATTTAGACTCCACGTCAAGACACACCAATAAAAGAGTTCATATAAGACCTAGTGTCGAAACAATTTTAAACTAGTCGAAACACATGTAAATACCAACCAACAAGGTAAGTTATTGGAGACCACACAAACGAAGTCAGAATTCATTCCACAAGAAGGTTAAAGAATAGCAACCAACAACAGGGACACAAGTCCACACACAGAAATGCAACACAACCTACAGTACCAGCAGGGGTATCTCCCCCACTAGTTCACTTACCATTAGCAACTCTTGGTTTACCTGCAACACAAACACTGGTCAGCACTTAAAAGACAACAGTTGGTCGTACACCGACACAACGACTCGACGACTTGGCCGGACGGACCAACCATTGCTCTGATACCACTAATATAACACCCCTTTTCTAATAACCTTACTATTTAATAAAATCAGAGTTTCTTTTTTTTTTTTTTTGAAAACAATTTAAGCGAGTGCTACACTTACTCCATAAAAATCAAAAGCTTCAATTTCCATAGTTCAATTAAAACCACAAGATACATAGCACCATAACGAGGAAAACCGTTTAGTTTACATCCACTAAACACAGTCACTACCAGCAGCGGAATAATAATTAAGTTCGAAAACAAAAACAATACATCACCAAAAATGGTCTAACAGTATAAAGACAATAACATTAAAACATAAGACGCCCCCCGGTGCTACGTATCAGAGCATGACACTTCCTACCAAACGAAGGTATAAGGTAACCTTCACTCGTTATTACCTGCACGTTGCCGACATAAGAAGCAACATAAAAGCAGTAGGGTGAGTCTCTTTTCATAATTAATAACATATGGGAATAAGCATTGCATAGGAAAAGGGAACCAGACACACCAATTCACAACAAAGGCAATAACCATATCACAAATTACATTCACCAAACAACAATGCAAAAAGGTATGGGTATGCATGAAATGCAACCCAAACTCCACGGGCACATGCATGTCGGATCCGTCACCAAATACAAATAGGCCGTAGCCTCTGCTCACCAAATAAAACTAGGCCGAAGCCTCTGCTCACCAATAATGCACATGTTTCATGAGATGCTATGGGAATGCATCACAACACACCACAATTCAATCAGTTCACCATTTTCATTCATATTCTCACCATAGTGCATTAATCAGCTCACCAAATTAAAATTAGGCCGAAGCCTCTGCTCACCAATCTCACCTTATCACACTCACCAATTCATCCCACCACTCACACCAACACCAATTTCAAATAGGCCAATTTAGGATATTGACACGACATAGGGAAAGTGAATAAAAATTGGAATTAGACACCTTGAACAACTTCAGTCCAGAACCACCAGTAAAAATAACTCATTTTTACATAAAACTAGAATATTTGACTAGACACCGAGATTAGCTTCGAAACGCATTTTGAACCGTTAAATTTGGATAACCGAGTCAAAAGTTACATTAAAAACAAGTTTGGAAAAATTTAGGCAACATCCTGATTTTGGCGCCCAGCAAAAACTGGCGCAGGGCGCCTAGCGCCCAGGCACTGGCGCAGGGAAAACTGGCGCAGAGCGCCTAGCAAAACTGGCGCAGGGCGCCTAGCGCCCAGACACAGGCGCAGGAAACTGGCGCAGAGCGCCTAGCAAAACTGGCGCAGGGCGCCTAGCGCCCAGACACAGGCGCAGGAAACTGGCGCAGAGCGCCTAGCAAAACTGGCGCAGGAACACGGCGCCCATGCATAGGGCGCCTTGGCAAAACACGCATGGAAACTCATTTTGCTTCGAAATTGATTTTGCACGAGCCATATACTCAGAATATGAGAACCCAACAAAAATTTTGGCAAAAAGTGACACGCATTTTTGGCGCCCATGCACTAGGCGCCTAAGGCCAGGACAGACCACAACTCCTATGACTCCAAAAATTGTTTTGCACGAGCCATTTAACTTGGACATGAAAACCCAGTATCAATTTTCGCAAAATAAGCAACAGAAAATGGGGACCCTTGGCGCCCATAGCACAAGGCACACAGCCAAATTTTTGACCCAACACCAGAAACTGACTCTTTTTGTGCCCAGGAACCCCCATACCAAATTTTAAAGCAAACCGAACACCCAATCTCCGGGACCCTCGGTTCCCATGGTGCCTAGACACGAGCAACACAATTCTGCAACACAGACACAGCACATGGAAAACTGGCGCAGGGCTCAGAAACAGCAACACAGTGGCAACAGAAACAGCAACACAGTGGCTGAATTTCCAGCAACACACACACCTAGGGCGCCTAAGGCTCCATAAATTTTTGAGTTCCTCTCAACCAAAATTCACCAAATTAAATCACCAATACCATCTATCAATACAAACACTAACCAACACATTTACCACCAAAAATTCATTCGATCATAATATCAAACCCCTAGCATGCATATTGCGTAACATAGCCATTTCAACACCAATTAAGCACATTCTTGCACAATTCAATTTCAGCATAACAACAACATTACAATACACAATTCATTCAATATAATCACTCTAAAACCTAACCCTACACAATACTCATCACATACACTATTAAAAACGAAAAGAAGAGCCCCCTAACCTCTTAAAATTCGAGACCACCAAGCAAAGCTCCAAGGAATTGCCGCAACCCGATCCCCCTCTCCTCTTGCCTCACGCCCCTTTCTCTCTCTTCCTCCAAGTCGCACCTCCTCTTCTCTTTTTCTTCATGGCCGCGCCTCTCCTCTCTCACTCCCCTCTCTAATTCACGTTTTCTTTCTTTTGGCACAAAATGAGCTACACCTCAAATTTCTAGCTTAAGTATGCGCCTAACATATTGGGCCCTTGGATCACGGGCCTGCTTCCACCGCTTAAGCCCAAATGCTACACCCCACCCCTTAAATTAATTATTTCTAACCCAACCAAGGCTCACATATAATAACACCTATAATTATCTTATTAAGTAATAAATAATAATTATATTATTATTTCTACCACCCAATTTCATTTAATTAATTAAATAAATTAATCTATTATTTTTGGGGCGTTACAGCATCTGACAACACTTGAAAGCCATCAAGTCTTGTAGACATTTGCCTATTCCTTGTTGACCTTCTAACTGGTGCTTCTACATTTGGCAATTCTGGTTCTACTGGTACAGGAACTTCAATTTGTTCATCATGTTCTATCACTTCATCAAGATCTAACACAGTGGTTCTCTCACCACCTTCTGTGTTATGCTTCTCCCAATCCCAGCTACTTGCTTCATCTACTACAACATCACTACTCCTCACAACTTTCTTCTGAACAGGGTCATATATATAGCTTATATGCACCAGTTGAATGATATCCAACAAGAACCATTTGTTGAGCTCTATCATCCAACTTTCTCCGGAGTTGTTCAGGAACATGTTTGTAGCACACTGAGCCAATTATTCTGAGATGTTTGGCACTTGGTCTTCTTCCTGACCAGGCTTCTTCAGGTGTTTTGCCAACCAATTTCTTTGTTGGGCATTTGTTAATGAGATATACAGCTGTGGATGTCAATTCTCCCCAAAGGAAGTGAGGAAGATTCTTCTCTTTCATCATACTTCTCACCATATTAAGTATGGTTCTGTTCTTTCTCTCAGCAATCCCATTATGCTGAGGCGTATATGGTGATGTTATCTCATGTATTATCCCCTCATTCTCACAGAAGTTCTTAAAATCATGTGAGGTATACTCCCCACCTCCATCAGTTCTAAGAATCTTGATCATGCACTCACTTTGCTTCTCAATCATCACTTTGAACTTCTTGAAAACTTCAAAAACTTCACTCTTTTTTTTGATTAAGTACACCCAAGTCATTCTAGTGTACTCATCAATAAATGTAACAGAATATTTGTTCCCTCCTAGTGAGTTGCATCCAAAAGGACCACATACATCAGAGAACACCACTTCTAACTTCTTCTCTGACCTACTTGGAGCTTCTGATTTGAAAGTCTTCCTTGGTTGTTTTGACTCACAGCACTTCTCACACACTTCACTAGGTGTTTTGATTGTGGGAAGACCATGCACCATACCTTTCTCCTTCACTTTACTCAAGCCCTTGAAGTTTAAATGACCATATCTCTTGTGCCACTTCCAATTCTCACTATCAACTGTGGTTGAGAGGCACTGTTCTTGTATTACTTGAAGCTTGATTTTGAAGGTTCTGTTACTTTGCATTTGAACCTTCAAGATCAATTTCTTATTTGGATCAAACACTTTGAGGGAATCATCTTCCATTTCAACTGAGTATTTTTTCCCAATCATCTGACCAAGACTCAACAAGTTGCTTCTCATCATTGGTACATAAAGCACTTCTTGGATATAGCACCACTTACCATCCCTTGAGAGAAATTTCACAGTGCCTATTCCCTCTGCCATAACTTTGCTATTATCAGCAAATCTAATTCTCTTGTTTATTTGTTTCATCTCAATAAACCATTTCTTGTGACAACACATATGATTTGAGCATCCTGTATCTAAATACCATTCATTAGATTCCTCATCTACTTGATTTGTATCTGCTTTTAACAGTAGCAATTCAATATCAGTGACTGTCATGAGAGATAAGCATTCGTCATCATTGCTGGAAATGTTGGAGGCATCACCAGTGTCTCCACTGCCTTGCCCCACAACTATTGCACAAGTATTTTGAGCATTGCAAGTGTTTCCACTGTCACAAGTGTTCCCACTGTCTTGCTCACTACTCTCATCAACAATTTCATTGAGATGAATGTCTCCTTCAATCTCATCATCTATGACTGCCATTAGCACCAATCCATCTGAATCAGAGTCAGAGTTATCATCATCTGCAAATTTGGCTTCTGCATCTCTATCCCTAGGAACTTTCTTGTTCTTGCATTTGTTCCTATAATGCCCAAATTGCTGACAATTATAGCGTGGGATCTTACTCAAATCAGGTTTTTTACTATCAAAATTCTTATGTTCATCTTTCTTATTACCAGAATCTTTATCTTTACTCTTCCATTTTCCCTTTTCTTTCTTGTTGCCTGCCTTCCAATTTTTCTTAAAGGAGTGTGTCAACAAGGCTTGTTCAGTTTCTTTCTCTGAACTTCTCTGCCTAATTCTCAATTCATGAGCCTCTAAGGAACCTTGAAGTTCATCTAACTTCATTTCAACTATGTTCTTGGATTCTTCAATAGCAATTACAACATAATCCTTTTCCATCTCTCTTTCGCAGTGCATGGTGATTATTCCTCTGCGCTTCAGTCGCATTTTCTTCAAGTGGTGGAATGTCATCATTCACGATTTCCAGCACATCTTGAAAACGAAACAACACATTCATTTGCGCACACCAACGTTCGTAGTTCTTGCCTTTGAAAATGGGCAGATTTGACGAGATCCCTTGATTGTCTCGCGTCGCCATTGATGAATCTTTTTGGATCTTGAAGCTCTGTTATGCCAATTTGTTGGGAAATCGCAGATCAAGAGGAATGAACCAACTGAGAGAGAAACGAATTGAGAGAGGAAAATCAATTGTAACAGAAACAGAAAACTAGTAACAAAAGTAAAGTGTATTCACAATGTATTGAAAAGTCAGTGTTTACATTTGTATCTTATACAGTAGTGACTGGATCATTAGCTGCCAAGTAGGCATCCACCTCAGCAATACAAGCTAACTAATTTTATTTACAAGACAATGGGACTAATTAAAGCTAAGCAATTGAATTACTAATAATACTTCAATGTAAAGATAATACAATAAAAAGTACACCATGAAAGACAACAATAAACTAAAGTTGATTTGTTTCAGCAGTGAAGAAAATCAGCTACTATTTTTATCAATCTTTTTCCCTTGTCAGTTTCAGGATGAAACATATAATAAACATGATCTTCATCTTCTTCTTCAAAGAATTCCATTTCACCTTTCCACTCACTCCCCTTCACTGTCTCATAATACAAAACACCATTGTTTCTAAGCACATCGATCATTGCTAGCAACAGTAACTAGCAATTTAGAACACCCAAGTGTACTAAATTTTGGTGCCTTTGGAACAAATAATGGATTCAGCAAAGGGTTATCTATCCCTTAAGGATCACAAGGATACACAAAATCCCAAAGCTTATTCACAAGCTCATTGGTCTCATCAAATAATACTCCTTTTGATTCTGACCCATTATTTGGCACTGGAATTGAAGTACCCCAAAAGAAAGGGTGGTTAAGATAAGCACCAAGTATTTTAACACCATATGGTAAAGCTTCAATACCAACACCTGTGACAATATTATGAACAATATTAGCACCACTGCTATCACCACCAATGAAAACTCTATTGAAATCTCCATGATTGATATTTGATAATCCAAGGGTCACTATTTTTTAGGTTATGGGTTGCATGAGATGCAACCCATTGGAGACCAGCCCAAACAATCGTCATAACATATAGGGATCAAATATTCAGGTGCTTTTCTATATTCAATGGAACAATTAAAACGTTTCCTTGAGAAGCAACAAGGTTGCAGTATTTATGGTGGTGTGATGCAAAAGCTGATTCACAACAAAATGCACCACCATGAAAGTAAACTAAGATGGGAATCTTTTGATTGTTGGTTAGTTTTGGAAGGAAGAGTCTAGCAAGTAGGTGAGGATCATTGGAAAATATAGTGTCTTTGGATGAAACACCAGTTTCAGGATCTGCTTGTGGTGTGGGTGGAATCTTTGGCTTGTCTCTGAGGCGTTCAATGGTGCCATCATTGTAGAAACGTATGTAAGTGGGAACTTGAGACTACAACCTTGTTGGTTTTCTGAGATGTTGGTATCGAAGTCATTTCTAGTTTTTAACATGCAAAATGAATTATATTATTTCTAAGGAGCGAGTTCTCTATTATATATATCATAATCATAATGATATCATAATCATAATCATAATCATAATCATATCATAATCATAATCATAATCATATAATTCATAATTCATAATTCATAATTCATAATTATATACAATCAGGAATAGTACATGTCACATGTCCATGTCAATAAATCAAAAAGCCACGCAATACTTTATAAAAATAGGTGGCGTCCACCTCAGCTATTTGTCTAGTCTGAAAGGGTATTAATCAAAGTTGAAGCTGAGTCACAATCTGGACGGCTGACAAGCCACAAAATTGCGGCTGCCATTTTGTTCTGCAAAAATGGAAGTCAACACACATGAAATATAATCTGAACGGCTAAAATCAATTGTTAGGCATTCTGCTTAATCTATACGGTCCTGGAGCTTCAAAATTGCGGCTCTTTATATAGGAAACAAACGGAAGTTACTATATGGTAATAATGACACTCATAAAAATACCATTAAAATTCAAAGCAAATATTAAACAGCATGGCACATAGCATTCATTGCAATCTAAATTCATGGTCTTAAAAAAAGGTTAATATTCAACGTAGTTTCAAAAAAAAAAATCATACAGATATAAACCTCATTAATTCGACAGCCATCTGCATCAATAATGAATTAAGTTATCATCATCATTACCATTTCAAATTGAATCAATAATCAATCGAATAATTTAAAAAATTCAAAATCACCATCATATGGACACACTACCACCATCCTATTAATTTAAAAAAATATGGTATTCAATCAATTTAATGGTATTCCAGGTTGCTACGCATATTGGGTGGCAATTCATCAATTGGACCAATCTGGAGCGAACTTAAATTAGCTTGAATCAAGGAAGTTAAATGAGGGAATCAAAATCGTATATGCCTAATTCAAGTCCGCAAGTTTTGATACGTTTCCAAATTCTATTGAATTCAGATATTTGACTGGAATTGTATGAATTCAATTTAATGTAAAATTTCAAGCATATCAAAACCAATGCCGAATAGCAAATATTTAACGCATATTTAATGCATAATAACAAATATTTAACGCATAATAAAATTTCAAGCATAATTCTATTCAATTCAATTTTGAATATCAAATTAATATTTAACTATGTCAGCCACGAGTAGCTTATAATGCATAAGGATGAAATCAAAATGATTCAGACTTTGTCATTGAAGGAAACGCAATGACAAAGAACATGTATACTCGTGCATCGCACGAGTCATACACACCAGACACCACGCCACTTTCTGAAATGGATGATTCAAACTTTGTCATTGAAGGAAACGCAAAATAACCTTCACGTGTCCCTCTTGCTGATATACAGAATGGTATTTTATTGTTTGTCTTACAACAAAATTTCGTTCATAACACAATTAATATAAGTAAATAAGTTCTTATAAAATTGTATGACTTATTACCAGTTAATGTGCAAAGACGGCGAGGTAGGCCAAGGAAGACCCCACTGGTGGATACTCTGGCAGACTCACGTTCTTCAGCAAAACGGTCAAACAGCAAAAGATTGTTGTCAGAGACTGAGAATAGCGAACCATTCACACCGGAAAACACTAAACGTATTATGCAGCCTGCGCACAAAACCAACATCTCTAATGTTACAAATGGTAATAAGTGACATCTAATATCATTTTGTAATGGATACGAAATCGCACTAATAGTATACAATATGCATACATAACATATGTTTTGCTATATCATTCAGTAGGTACTTCAAGTCACCAGCCATTATCCAGGGAATTTGATGGACATACAAAGGACAGCAATTCTTTACACACGCCGGATGTCCATAGCAAACAACCGTCTATGTCGGCATGTATGATTCATATTAATTTCATTATCGACACATAAAGTTGTTATGTATTACATTAAAATCAAGTGGCCTGTCTAAAACCGATACACAAATCTAAGTTGTTAACATCAGTTGTCTAACGAACTTTAAATCAGTCGATGGCATATCGGGTAAAATACAATCTGAGTTGACACATGATGAAGTCAGACTTAGTACAAGTTGTGGAACAAAAAATCATGGAACAACACCTGTCATTTTATCAATAATCAGACTTGATTTTGACATGGAAGATCAAACTAACTCAGACGACACAACAAATAATAATTCAGGTAATATGTATTCAATTTAGATATTGTTGGATAGTGTCTTACTTATTAAATATTAAATCTATAGCAGTGGTTTGGATATGTGACACTTTCACCTTTGACCATTGACATCCGCAGTTACTCAACCACAAGAATCTGCTAATCGTTCGACTCTTTATGACAAATATGAGTTTCAACGTAAGTTATTTACTATTTTGCTATATAGAAAAATAGAAAGATATATATTTATATAGGTATCTTTTCTATATGTATGTGCGTTAGAAATGGTTATTGTAATTGGAATCACCACACTAATAATGGATGTACAATTCATTTCAAATCACAGTTGCTCTTGACTTTCGTCTTCCAGCTCATCAATGTCGTGAGTGTCATGCGTTATTTTGGTTTCAAGAGAGGGCAGTAAAAAGCAACCGTTCAATTAATCCTGATTTTTCTATGTGTTGCATGAAAGGGTAAAATATTGGCAACAAAAAATTTATATAACATGTCTACAAAGCTAAGGGAACTCACAAGTAATCTTTTAGTATATATCTATTATTAAAATAAAAAAATTATTGATTATAAGAATTAGTTACGAATTTTAATAAACTTGGAACAAATTACAAAGTCGCTCAACTAAACAACCCTTTTTGATTTATGCAATTATCTGGGAAAATAAATTATAAATTTGGAGAAACTTATTCATCCCCACTACGTAATACTGATTAGTTGCTAAAAATGCCTTTATATTTTAAATAATTTTTTTTTCCAAATTTTTATTCATCCCCACGACGTACCAAAGTTTTTATAATTTATGTTTAAAAAAATGTATACCCGTGCAGCGCACGGGTGATACATACTAGTACACCCTAATATTGATAGGAAAAGGGATTTACATAATACTCCCTCTGGTCTCATTTATAAGCAAAAAATCATTTTTTTAGATTCATTGAATAATTGATATATCTAGTCTATAATATAGTCCATATACAGATAAACCTAAAAAATATTTTTTTACTTATAAATGATGCCAGAGTAGTACTATTTTGATTAAAATTAGATTCACGGTTTAAACTTTAATTTTATCTACGGAAAGAATCAACCTTTATCTGATCCAAAAAAAGAAGGAATCATCCTTTCTTTTCACTTAATTACCAACATAAAGCATTGAATATATTCAATGTATTCAAAAAAGATTCAATGTATTCGATGTATTTAATATAATATGCTTTTGTAATTAAATGTATTTTAGGAATATAAAATATTATTGTCAAAAAAATAATATAATGTTTTTAGATTTTTTGGTGAGCATTAATGTCATTAGATATTCAAAACAATATTTTATCCATATTTTTAACTTAATATGAGCTTTCTTGTAACATAAATGTGAACATAATTATAAATGCTAATCTTTTTCAAAGAAATATTTATATAATCTTTTTTTGACAACATTTATATAATCTTATTACATATAGAAAATAGAATTCATGAACAGTTTCTTTTTTCAGAAATTACAAGATATAGTCACACAGAAAACAATTAACTTAAAAATAGTGATTTCTTTTAAGTGTTGATGTAAAGTAGGCCAGGTAAAGAAATTACTTAACGAAATCAATTAATTAAATTTTTTTTGGCAAATCAATTATTCTTTTGTTGTTAACAAAATTAATTAATTAAATTTTTTATTGAATAATAAAGTATAAAATTGATTACTTTGCACTGACTATCATGTAGATGTTTGTATATATTGATAAATCTATCTATATATATATATATATATATATATATATATATATATATATATATATATGTAAAGGAGACCCCAATGGAGCCTCCACATTGCTTCTCACAATTTTTATTTATATTAATACATATTTATAATTTAAATAGGTGACTTTAATTTTAGCTTTTAATTAGATATAGTGAAAACACATAATTACACACTATAACTTATTGAATGGTGATTTATTGGAATATTATTCTTGGATGGAAGCTCACAATACTTCTCATTATTTCTATTTGTATTAATATTTATTAATAATTTATATATGTATTTTTTAAATATATATTAGGGAAACTATGATGGAGTATAATTACAAAAATTGATGTATATAAGTTGAAATCAAACTTTATTGAAATCTTAAAGTTTAAGTTCGAACATATATTTTTAAATTTAGTTATTAAAAAAGTAACCTAAAATAACTTAAATTGTATATATAGATTATTTCTTATATAATCAGGTCATAAAACACAAAAAATAAACTGTATATATTTATTAAAATTTATAAGTTGAAAGGAAAGTTTATTATAATTATACTATTTAACTTCAAATATATATATTTATATATATATATATATATATATATAATTTTTAAATTTAGTTATTATAATCCCATCAAAACAAATTAGTTATTGTGAAAGAACCCTAAAAAAATCAATATTTTTGGCATTCACGGTAACCCAAAGACATATATATAAAAATTCACGGTAACCCAAAGACATATATATAAAAACAAGGACCTTATGAGCATTGATAATAAAACAGTTTTATAATTTATTTGGTCATTTTCTTTACAAGGTTATGGCCATGAAATGAGTAGTCACCTAACCAAACAAAAATTTCTCCCATCCTACGTATTATTAATTTTCTTATTTGATATAATTTATCTTTAATTCATACAACCGTTATAGAATTCAGCCACTAAATAGCCACACCATCTATCTATATATCTATATATAAAGGAAACCCCAAAGGAAGCTCCACAATTTATCTCAAGATTTTTATATATTAAAATATGTATATATGATTTAGACATAAAGAAGAGTTTAATTTTAATGAAAACAATCAATTGCTAACTATTCAACTTCCATCTATTATTAATTAATTTTTCATTTTTGTGTCAATACACTAATAACTATTAAACTATTAATTTATTATTCTGATTTTATTAAAATTCTTTTTTTTGTGTAATTTAAGACCACAAAATTCTACAAATTTATCTATATATATATATGTGTAAAGGAAACTCAATGGAGCCTCCACAATGATTCTCATGAATTTATTTATTAAAATATTTATTTAAAATTTGCTCATAAAGAAGACATTAATTTTAATGAAAGCACATAATTGGCACTACTTTAATGATGATTTTAGTGGAATATTATTTAATTATTTTTATATTAATATGAAAAATGATATTTTTCTTATTGGAATATAGAAATTGATAAAACCAATTAACAAAATATAATATTATTTAACAGATTATAATATAATATAATATATAATAGTTTCATAAAACCTCCTAATGTTCACATATATATATATATATATTAATTCAATTTGTTATTATTTGTATAAAATTACATGCACCTAACCCTTGAACTCTTAATACATATACATGATACTTGAGTTTGAAAACATGCTTGATACAATTTTTAGATGAAAGAAACTATTGACATGCCTTTTAGATATCAAAAGGTTTAGAACAATTAATGCTTGGTTAATTTTTTTAACTCCTTTTAATTTATTTATCCAGTTGGATAGTTGGCTAGGTAATTACGTTTTCATTATCATGTTAATGGGTTTTTAAACTTTTAACTATTTTTGGTCAAAAAAAAAACTTTTAACTATTCAAATTCATTTTATCTACAACTATTTTTGGTCAAAAAAAAAACTTTTAACTATCCAACTTCATTTTTCTACTTCTTCTTTTAATTTTTTCAACTTGCAGGCTGATGAAGAATCAAGTAATGTGCAAGAAAATGAAGAAAATGAAGTAATAAAAAAAGGAAGAAAAGGAAATTCTAAAAGATCTATGTGAAAAAATAGTTTCTATTTCAAGAAATTTACTGTATTTCTTCATTAAATTGATAGCACCGGACATTTTTATTTTTGTGTTGGAAGATCTATATTTGATTCTTCATTATTTAAGCTTTATTCTTTTTGATGAATAATATATCTTAATTTTTTATTCGGATAAAATTACCGTTATATTTGATGACTTTGACATCACCATGTGAATTTTGGTGTCAAAAACTTTATACGTTAAATTATTATCCACCCAATTTTGATTACTAACTAAGTGAATATCTTATCAAATCAATGGATAGTCCGCTAAAATAGATTGTGGATAATATATATATACATTTCTCTTAACACGTGGATATTTTACTCTTCCATGTTTGATGACATGAGAGTCTTTTAGTGCATACTCTATGGTAAGAATTGTCCTATATATTTTTGAATTCATTCTTCAATTAATATTCACACTCCAAAGTAATGATTTTTTTTAAACATTTTTTGGCGCTTTTGATTTTAGGATTGAGTTCTTTGTATGACGATTAAATATATGATGATGAGCTTTATACTAGCAATTTCAATTAAAGAGATTGTAAGTAAGTTTTCTTCATCTTTCATGTCTATTACAATGTATATAAGGTATGGATTAATATTATTGGTTTGGGTTCCATTTTGTATTTAAATTTTATTCTCTTTCCGATTATAATGTAATGTTTTCTTATTGTATCCAAATGAGATTCCACAATGCTTCTCAAGGTTTTTATGTATTAAAATATTTACTTATAATTTAAACATAAAGAAGGTTTTAGTTTTAATGGAGACACATAACTGCCACTAACGTATTGACATAAAGAAGGTTTTAATTTTAATGGAAACACATAATTGAGTGAAAATATAGAGGTTGATAATAAAAACTAACAATATAGTTACGTATAATATAATATTATCCGTAAACAAGTTTCTATATTTTGATAAATTATGTCTGCTTATTGAAAGATTACAGTTTCAAATTAGTATAAATTATTTCATTAATTATCAATAAAGGAATGAGTTAGTATAATATGAGTGAAAGAGGTAGAGATTTAATTAACTCATCATATATTTAAATAATTTTTTATTAACTATTGTATTTTATTTTTATATTTAAGTTATGTATTTGTTTCTTTTTTAATAAATTATTCATACGTTTCTTTAACTTATATTTCATAAGTTTATATATGTGCTTTTATATTTATTGTAATTATATAAAATAACTTCAACATATTATATTGACATATAATTTAATAAAATTTTATTGAACTAAGAAATAATGAGTGGGCCTTTGAATTTTTTTTTGAAGTAAGTGTTATGCAATGAGAGTGGAGAGTTTCACATTAACGTGATTCATTTCTTAGTTTCCATAAATTCACGAGTTAGTAAAATATAAGTTGAAAATGTATAGTTTTAATCGGTTATAATATATAAGACACAACTATTTATAGAAGAAAATTTTAGATGGTGTGGGGAGAGATTTTGGTGGAAAGTTTAGAACAAAAAATGGGATGTGCAATTGAGCATTAGAAAAGAGTGGTCACTCGAGAAGATGTAGAGTGCGCAGAGAGAAATGTTAGAGTGTGCAGTCAAGGGAGTGAAAGTCACGTTACATGCATAGGAAGATAAAAAAGGAATCTCTAGCATATTGGACCTAAGTTTCAACTTTTGATAGGTTATTTTCAATTGTAATTGTCATTGTTCTTCTACAAGCATTTGTGTCTCTCTTAGTTTCAATCGAAGCATATTTCTAATTTTCAACTTCTAGGTACCTTTATTCTCTGGAGTATTAAAAATAATTTTGGCCTCATGGATATATTCCTCAAATTATTGTGCTGAATTTTTTGTGGTACCTTTTTTATGTTGCCTACCATCAATACCCTCTATACCTCAAAGGTGGAACATTTCTTAAACCTTCTCTCTAAATCTGGGTTGTAATGAATCTTATGGAATTATGTGCTAATTTTTCAATTCATTTTAAGAGTTCATTTCCTTACTTAAATTTTTTATATGATTTTTTTATTTGAGAATTCACAATGAGTGTAAGTTGTCTCTTTATTGCGGAAATGAGTAATATATTCAAATAAAATATTGAAGTTGTTATATAAAAACATTACATACTAATTATAATTTTCCCTCAAAAAATATATTTAAAATGAACTATACATAATAAATATTCCAATTGAATATAAAACGTTGTGATATTTATTAAATTTTTACTGATTTTTTATTTTATATTTTGAACAAATTTTGTTATCAAGTCTTTGTTTATCTTCTCTTCCACTTTGACTTAAATTTATTATTAATTCAATATTTAAGTAATATTTAACTAATTTATATAACTATTTAACAATAAAAGTGACTAAAACTATAATATTCTTGAGAATCGCTACAACGAAGTTATGTCTGAACTTTTATGCATGTATTTAAATTATATCACATTTACATATTTTTAGAAAATTTATATAAAATATAAATAACATGAAAATATAATGAAAAATATAGTACCACTATAATAAAACATATAAATATATAGATATATATTCGATAAAGTTATATAAAAGATATTATAATTTATGTATTTTTATATGTTTAAACTTCATAAAATTTAAGAAAAAAATATTTTAATAACCCGTGCAACGCACGGGCATTCCGCTAGTATATATGTAAATGAGACCCCAAAGGAAGCTCCACAATTTTTCTCAACATTTTTATGTATTAAAATATTTATTCATAATTTAGACATAAAAAAACTTTAATTTCAATTAAAGAACATAATTGCCACTAACTTATTCAATGATAGTGGAATATTAATTAGATATTTATATCAAATGAAAATGATATTTTAATTTTAACTAATTAAATATGTTTAAGAACAAAATAAAATAATATAATATAATATAATATAATATATTGTTTATTTTAAATATAGATAAGTTATATTTGCCCTTTGGTGTCTCTAAATTTATATCATGATTAGTACTAATTATTATAGTTGGTTTTTAATATAGATAAGTTACAATTTTTTCATTTTCTTTCACTTTAAGCTTTCTTTTAGAGATCACTAATATTCAAGCTTGAAGAAAGCCATTGTGGTAGTTAGAGTCCCAAAGCTTATTTGTCTAAATTTGTCTTTTATTCATAACCTTTAATTGATTGTTGATTAAGTATTAAGATTGTTATAGGTTTCAAGTTTAATGTATACATCATATTCTTATAGTGTGTAAACAAAATAAACTATCTCTTCTTGGATTATATCTTCAATTATTATTCATAATTTTCTTGATTGTATGGTTGAACCGTAACTTAGATGATGTTGTGATTTTTCTTTCTCTCTCCCCCTCTCTCACTCTCTTTCTCTTTATATATATATATATATATATATATATATATAAAGGAAACCCCAATGGAGCCTCCAAATAATACTTCTCACGAGTTTTACTTATTATAATATATACATATATATATATATATATATTTATTATTTACCATATAATTAAGGGATAAAACAAACAAAAATGAATAGCCATACCTTACGTTCTAACCAAAAAATAAAAACTTTGAATTTTTGATTCATTATATAATTAATTGGAAAAATTGTTTAATTTAGGATTACAATGCAAATGAATAGTCATATTCTAACCAAAAAGATATAAATAGCAATATTCTACGTTGTACTATTAGTAAGTTGTTTTTTTTATGTAATTGACGTAATATAAAGAAATATATATATATATATATATATATATATATATATTATTTACTATAATGTTTATTTATTTATAAAAATGAATAAGTTCAAATCAAACTTTATTGAAAACTTAAAATTTAAGTTCAAATATTTTTGTGTGTGTCTATATATATAGTAGATGTAATAAAAGGTTGTAACAGAAAAAAGCTTTCTATAAAATAGCTTTTTATTATTAAGTAATTTTTCATTTTGTAACTAATACACTATTAAGTATCAAAATATTATTTATGATTCATTCTAAATTATTGTCATAATTTTTTTGTTTAGTTATTATAAAATAAATAAAAATTAGTTTAATATATATATATATATATATATATATATATATTAAGATTAATAAGTTGAAATCAAACTTCACTAGAAACTTAAAATATTAGTTCAAATACATATATATATATATGTATATATATATATATATAACTAATTTTAATTATCGGAATAATTTAAAATTTATGTTTAATGTAAAGACTAAAAATAACCTTATATATAACGTTCTAATCAAAAATTGCATAAATTTTAATAGCTCATTTATTACATAATCAATTGGAAAATTTGTTTAATTTAGTATGATAATGGAAATGAATAGTCATATTCTAATTCATTGTATAAATATTTTTAACTAAGAAATAATGAGTGTGTTGCTGAGGTGGCAATAAGTTCAGTTTCGCTCCCTCTCAGTCTGTGCCACGTGTCAAGTTTCTGTTGGTTCAGTTCAAATGGTTGTTAAGTTCGGTTTTGCTTAGTTTTTGGCGCCAAGAAGCTGAGTTCAATCGAATATATAGTTTGAGCTGATGAATCCTTTTGTAATCGATCTGTAATCATTCCAAGGGGTGTGCGAGAGTGAAACACAGGGAAATTCGGGGTCAGGGAAGTGAGGGGGATTCGAATAGGGTTTGTTTCTCCATCTTGTACAATTTCATTCGAATTGATTAATGCAACAAGAATCAGGCTATTGCTTGATTCCCCAGATGTAAGTATCTCATTGATACTGAACTGGGTAAACATTTTCTGTGTGTTCCTCACTTTAATTTCTGCAATTTACGTTTTTCCCAAAATCGTCAAATTAGGGTTCATAATTACGATTTCTTAATTCGCGAAATCAATAGCGCAATTGATCTCTTCTTCTCTCTCGGTTCTGTTCTTGGATCGTATTCTTGCAAGTCTCATTGCAATTGCGTTCAATTCGTGGCTCTATTCTTAACAACTGGTATCAAGAGCGTCGTTAAGAAGAAAGAACTTCCATGGAAATGGCTAAGTACAACATTGAGAAATTCAGTGGTAAGAACGACTTTGGCTTGTGGAAGATGAAGATGCGAGCAATGTTGGTGCAACAAGGACTTGAAGAAGTGCTCGAAGGTGAAGATAAGCTTCCTGATACTCTGTCTCCTAAAGAAAAGAAAGATATCATGAATAAGGCTTATAGTGCAATCATCCTCTGTCTTGGAGATAAAGTTCTTAGGGAAATCTCTAAGGAAAAAACCGCTGCTGCAATTTGGCTAAAGTTGGAAGGTCTGTACATGACCAAATCTTTGGCCAATAGACTTTATCTCAAGCAAAGGCTATACACCTTCAAGATGCAACAAGGTACATCAATTGGAGACCATATAGATGAGTTTAATAAACTCATACTGGACCTGGAAAACATTGATATAAAGGTGGATGACGAAGATCAGGCCCTACTGTTGATAAGATCTCTCAATAGCACATATGATATTCTTGCTGACACTCTCATTTATGGGAGAGAGTCCATAACATTGGAGGAGGTTCAAGCTGCCCTCATGTCAAAGGAACTTTCCAAGAAAAAGGATATCAAAGAAAATGATCAAGGTGAGAGTTTGATGGTCAGAGGAAGGAATGAGAAAAGAGAAGGAAAAGGAAAGAATAGGTCTAGATCAAAATCTAAACCTAAGCATAACAGGTGCTTCATTTGCAATAAAGAAGGACACTTCAAAAAGAATTGCCCGGATAAGAAGAATGGCAAGAGCCAAAAGAATGAAGATGAGGGTAATGCCTCGTATGCATCTGATGGATATGAAAGCTGTGAGGTTCTTGTGGCTGCAAACTGTGATGACAGTGAGCTTCATGCTACTACAGAAGCAAAAACAGAAGAAGACTGGGCTATGGACTCAGCCTGCTCCTACAATATCTGTCCAAGAAGGGACTGGTTTGTTGATTACAAGCCATTAAGTGCTGCTAAGGTTCTAATGGGTAACAACAAGGCTTGCAATGTAGTTGGCATTAGAACTGTCAAGGTCAGGCTGAATGATGGCACAGTGAAACTCCTCACTGAGGTAAGACATGTACCTGAGCTTAAGAGGCCTCTAATTTCTCTAGGGACTCTTGAAGCTGCAGGCTACAGTTTTAAGGGAGAAGGTGGCATACTCAAGGTCATGAAAGGATCTAGAGTTGTCATGAAAGGAGAAAGAAAGAATAATAAGTTGTATATACTTCAAGGGAGTACTGTGACTGGTGAGATGAATGTTGCTAGTACCTCCACTGATAAAACACTCTTATGGCATCAAAGGCTTGGCCATATGAGTGAGAAAGGAATGAAAGAATTGGAAAAGCAAGGACTTCTTTGTGGAGACAAAATCAATGAGTTAGGATTTTGTGAGCATTGTGTGATGGGAAAGCAAACCAGAATCAAGTTTGCTACAGGCATTCACAAAACAAAGGAGAAGCTAGAATACATTCATTCAGACTTGTGGGGGCCAGCTCAAACACCAAGTCATGGAGGAAAGAGGTATTTTCTAACTTTTACTGATGATTATAGTAGAAAAGTTTGGATTTACTTGCTGAAAACTAAAGATGAAGCATTTAACTACTTCGTTGAATGGAAAAAGAAGGTTGAAAATCAAACTGGTTTGAAGGTTAAGGCACTTAGAACTGATAATGGACTTGAATTCTGCAATGATGAGTTTAATAGATTTTGTAAGGATAATGGAATCTATAGAAACATGACTGTTAGGGGAACTCCACAACAGAATGGTCTTGCAGAAAGGTTAAACAGAACTCTGTTAGAGAAGGTTAGATGTATGCTGTCTTGTGCTAAGTTACCTAAGTCATTTTGGGGGGAAGCAGTTCACACAGCATGCTATCTAGTAAATAGAAGTCCATATACTGCCTTGAACTTTAAAACACCTCAAGAAATGTGGACTGATAGTACACCTAAGTTTGAAAACTTGAGAGTGTTTGGGTGTCCAGCTTACTGTCATGTTAGAGAAGGCAAGCTAGAGCCTAGATCTAAGAAAGGAATCTTCATGGGATATCCTGATGGTGTGAAGGGCTACAGAGTATGGCTGCCAGAGAGCAGAAAATGCATCATTAGCAGGGATGTTATATTCCAGGAATCAAAGCTGAATGGTGACAGTGACACAACAGAAACACTAGAGAGACATGACCAAAATAAGGAATATCACATTGAGGTGGAGTCTGTAAACAGAAGGGACACTGGTGAAGGTAATGAAGAACATGGTGATAGGAATCACAATGATAGTCAAGACACGAGTTCCCAAGAGAATTCAGACTCTGAAGAAGAAAATAATGAGCAACATAATGACTATGTTCTTGTTAGAGATAGAGCCAAAAGACAAGTCAAGCCACCAAATAGGCTTGGTTATGAATCTGATATAGCCTATGCTCTAAATACTGCTGAAGAGTTTGTGAGTGATGACCCCAGAAGCTACCAAGAAGCAATGGCTAGCACACATCGCAAGGAATGGCATTCAGCCATGACTGATGAGATAACCTCACTGCACAAAAATCAAACATGGACTCTGATAAAGAAACCTGCTGGTGTAAAACTGGTTGGTTGTAAATGGATTTACAAGTTAAAGGAAGGAATGACAGAGAAGGATCCACCAAGGTTCAAAGCCAGGTTAGTTGCAAAAGGATATACCCAAAGGGAAGGGATAGACTACTCAGAAATCTTCTCTCCAGTGGTCAAGCACAGCTCCATTCGTGTTCTTCTATCTCTGGTTGTGCAATACAATATGAGACTAGAACAAATGGATGTAAAAACAGCTTTTTTACATGGTGTGTTGGAAGAAAGAATCTATATGGCACAACCTAAAGGCTTTGAAGAAAGAGGAAAGGAGGATTGTGTATGTCTTCTGCAGAAATCTCTCTATGGCTTGAAGCAATCTCCTAGGCAGTGGTACAAGAGATTTGATAACTATATGATAGAGATCAAATACAAGAGAAGCTGCAATGATAGTTGTGTCTACTATAGGAAGATTGATGACAGTAATTACATCTATCCTTTGCTATATGTAGATGACATGTTAATAGCAAGCAAAGACAGCAGAGAAATTGACAAGTTGAAACAGCTACTACACAAGGAATTTGATATGAAGGACCTTGGCAAGGCAACTAAGATACTTGGAATGGAGATAATCAGAAGTGAAGGGTCTTCAGGTCTAAGGATCACTCAAGAGAGTTATGCCAAGAAGGTTGTTTCTAGATTTAGTATGACAGATGCTAAATCCACAAAGCTACCTTTAGCTGCTCATTTTAAACTGTCAAAAGAGGACAGTCCCTCCACAGACAGTGAAAGGGATAAAATGAGAGAAATTCCTTATGCTAGTGCTGTAGGAAGCCTCATGTATGCTATGGTTTGCACAAGACCAGATTTGGCTTATGCTTTGAGCCTTGTTAGCAGATATCTTGCAAACCCAGGGCAGGAACATTGGTCAGCAGTAAAATACATCCTAAGGTACTTGAATGGCAGTTTGAACACTGGTCTAAGGTACAATGAAGGGGGTTCTGATGCAGGTGGAGTAGAAGGCTTTGTTGATTCTGATTTTGCAGGGGATCGAGACAAAAGAAGGTCTTTGACAGGCTATGTTTTTACATTGTTTGGAAATGTAATTAGTTGGAAAGCATCACTTCAACATGTGGTTGCATTATCCACAACTGAAGCTGAGTACATTGGGGTAACTGAGGCTGTGAAAGAAGCATTATGGCTCAAGAGTTTAGTGAGTGAACTAGGAGTCAAGCAAGAGAGTGTAAATGTGTATTGTGATAACCAAAGTGCAATCCATTTGTGTAAGAACAATGCTTACCATGAAAGGACAAAACACATAGACACCAGGCTACATTGGATTAAGGACATTATCTCTCAAGGGATTGTTAATATTCAGAAAGTTCACACTTCTCAGAACCCAGCTGACTTCATCACCAAGGTAGTTCCATTAAGCAAGTTCAAGCATTGCTTGAATTTGCTAAGTGTTGGATGATTAGTGTGATGGTTTGAATCAAGCTTTGTAGTGGAAATTCTTGTTGCATATCTGGTATTATTGCCAAGGTGGAGATTGTTGCTGAGGTGGCAATAAGTTCAGTTTCGCTCCCTCTCAGTCTGTGCCACGTGTCAAGTTTCTGTTGGTTCAGTTCAAATGGTTGTTAAGTTCGGTTTTGCTTAGTTTTTGGCGCCAAGAAGTTGAGTTCAATCGAATATATAGTTTGAGCTGATGAATCCTTTTGTAATCGATCTGTAATCATTCCAAGGGGTGTGCGAGAGTGAAACACAGGGAAATTCGGGGTCGGGGAAGTGAGGGGGATTCGAATAGGGTTTGTTTCTCCATCTTGTACAATTTCATTCGAATTGATTAATGCAACAAGAATCAGGCTATTGCTTGATTCCCCGGATGTAAGTATCTCATTGATACTGAACTGGGTAAACATTTTCTGTGTGTTCCTCACTTTAATTTCTGCAATTTACGTTTTTCCCAAAATCGTCAAATTAGGGTTCATAATTACGATTTCTTAATTCGCGAAATCAATAGCGCAATTGATCTCTTCTTCTCTCTCGGTTCTGTTCTTGGATCGTATTCTTGCAAGTCTCATTGCAATTGCGTTCAATTCGTGGCTCTATTCTTAACAGAGTGGGTCTTTGAAATTCTTTTTGGTGTAACTGTTATGCATTGAATGTGGAGTTTCATATTAATATGAATCATTCCTTAGTTGCCAATAAATTCATGAGTTACTAAAAGATAAGTGCAAGATGTGTAGTTTTAATTAGTTATGATATGACAAAACTATTTATAGGAGAATATTTTAAATGGTGAGAGAAGTGGTTTTGGCAAAAAAAAAATAAAACAAAAATAGGATGTGCATGTGAGCACTAGAAAGGAGCGGTAACACGAGAAGAGGTAGAGTGCGCATAGAGAAATATTAGAGTGTGCAGTCAAGGGAAAAAAAATGAAGTTTACATGTATAGAGAAGAAATAGAAAAGACAAAGCAAAAGATTTGAGGTTCATGTTCTTGACAATTCTAATGTAGTCAAAATGACAAAAAGAAAAATTGGGATTAGTTATTGAGTTAGACAATTGAGCCACAATTTTCTTGTAAAGGTATAGACATGTATGAGTTATGTTTAATTTTAAAATTGTGCTTTCAAAAATGTTTAATTTTAATAGGTTCCATGAAACTGGATGATGTGCTATATCTAACAGTTTTTGTTATATATTGAACATTCACAAACGAATGTTCAAGCATAAAAGAAGACGTTTTTGTCTCTAATTAGAAAGTTCGTTTGTTTTGTTTTTAAAGTGAGTGCATCGATCAGAAACTATGAATATTGTATTCTGTTTCTAATTTTAAGAAATTGCTCTAATTTTGTGACTTCCAAAAATAGTCACTAAAATTAATTACCATCGAACATAATTATAATGTTAAATAATACAAAATATGATTCAAGGAAATTTAAAATCACATCATAATAATTCATTCATATATATTTTACTAAATAGACTATATATAGTTTGCAAGAGCGTAATATTCAACAAAATTGTTAGTTAAAGAAGAGCGTAACATTCAATTACGAATATGAGAAAATATCATTACTTAAAGAAAAAGATAACTAATATCTATATCTTCTTCACATGTCTTCTCATTATTGTTATCACCCTCCTACATATTTTTAGGTGATAGGTATAATAATCAATATAAAACATAAGTCTTTCAAACTTCAATTACAAAACGTCGTGTTATTTAATTTCTATTATATTATTTAAATGACATTATAAAAACTATCACTTATTCAGAAGTTATTCTTACATTGTGCATAACTTCAATGAAACCGAAAGAAACATGTGAATTGAATTGGTACAGAAATGTAGAGTTGTTCATTTTTTTACTGATGTAGAGTTGTTCTTAACTTGAGTTAGAATTGATTCTCTTAGTAGAATATTGATTAACTATTTTTATATTTATATGAAAATTATATTTTCTTATGGAAATATAGAAGTTGATAATAACAAACTAACAATATTTTTATGTATAATATTTTTTTTTTGATACAAATGAAAGAAATATTTTTATCTATAATATAATATTTATAAATAAATAAATAAAAGAAGCTTGACTCTTGAATTGTTAGTTTTTCTCCATTTTTCAATTTTATTTTAAAAAACTTTATTGATAACTCTTAACTCATTACTTTTTTTTCCGACAAATCTTAACTCATTACTTGATGTTTTGTTTTTTGTTGCCTTTTTGTATCTCTAAATTATTATCATGATTAGTAGTAATTATTATAGTTACAAATTTTTTTGACATAATTATAGTTACAAATTAAATACACAAACATAATTAACCACACGGACTGGCAAAGCCGGGTATACACGTGGCCAGTCAGGTTCTCAGGTGTAGATTAGTCATCGGTAAAGTCAGTGAAAACTGCGCACCAATAACATGGTAGCAAAAAAAATACACAAACATAAGTGAGTACTTTTATGATAGAGAAAATAATGGTAGAGAAAAAAAATAGAGTCTAATAAAGCTTAACAGAAAGATAAATTTATATCAAGTATGTATTATTTTTAATTTTTTGAATGATAAATATAAACAGATACAGAATTTAAATATCAAAATATGCAATAATTACTATAAAAAAGTGAATTAAATATAAGATCAATTAATTAAAACTTTACATCTTCAATCCATATTTTACTAACTCATAAGTTTAATCGAAATTAAATGAATACAATTTATAAAAAATATTTATTCATAAAATTTTATGTCTTTGACTAAAATTAACATTTTATATACGTTTTCCAATTTATTGTATAAATATTATGTAAACATAATATTTTGTGTAGGAAGCTCAAATGGAGCCTTTAGGATGCTCCTTATTTTTATAATTTATTTTCATATTAAATCCCAACTTTATTATTTTAAAGTATTTATTCAACTTTGTAAATTCGTTTCACTTTTGTAAAATTATATTTCAAAACAATTAATTTGATAAAGAGTAATAACAAATATTTATATTTAAAAACACATACTTTATATAAGATTATTGCCTAAAATAAATAACTTTGATATAAGAAATTAAAATTATATTAATATCATACTATATTCTATATTTAAATAACAATATTAGAACAACCCGTGCAACGCACGGGCATTCCCCTAGTATATGTGTAAAGGAAACTCAATGGATCCTCCACAATGATTCTCATGAATTTATTTATTAAAATATATATTTAAAATTTGCTCATAAAGAAGACATTAATTTTAATGAAAGCACATAATTGGCACTACTTTAATGATGATTTTAGTGGAATATTATTTAATTATTTTTATATTAATATGAAAATGATATTTTCTTATTGGAATATAGAAATTGATAAAACCAATTAACAAAATATAATATTATTTAACAGATTATAATATAATATAATATATAATAGTTTCATAAAACCTCCTAATGTTCTCATATATATATATATATATATATATATATATATATATATATATATATAAATTCAATTTGTTATTATTTGTATAAAATTACATGCACCTGACCCTTGAACTCTTAATACATATACATGATGCTTGAGTTTGAAAACATGCTTGATACAATTTTTAGATAAAAGAAACTATTGACATGCCTTTTAGATATCAAAAGGTTTAGAACAATTAATGCTTGGTTAATTTTTTAAACTCCTTTTAATTTATTTATCCAGTTAGATTGTTGGCTAGGTAATTACGTTTTAATTATCATGAAAATGGGTTTTTAAACTTTTAACTATTTTTGGTCAAAAAAAAACTTTTAACTATTCAAATTCATTTTATCTACAACTATTTATATGCTATAAAGAGTGCTTCAAGAGACATTGTACCATATCTACCTTTGTTTGACATTTTCACGAGTAGTTGTTTGCTTTGGTGCAGGTCTATCAACTTTCTACCTTAGTTCAAAATAACATAGGAAGAGATTGCTAATTAAACCCCCTTGGTTTCAATTTAAGCTTTTTTTTTGTCAACTTTTTGTTCTCATACTTTTCTGAATTATTAGAAATTAATTTGGGTCCTATGGTTTTCCAAATTATCGTGCTTACTTTTTATTGTCAACTTTTAGGTCTCATTCTTTGTTGCTATCTATTCCTTCTTTCGATTGTTAGATAGGGAATCCCCCATCCAAGACTTCAACAAGAGTGTAGCAGTTGTTTTAGCCTTTCAAGTGAGTACTTTAGAAGTTTGCTATTTTCTCATTTCCTATTTTAATTATGTGCGTTTTTTATATCTCATTTCCCATTTCTCCAATCAAGGTACCAACTTCATTTTTCTACCTCTTCTTTTAATTTTTTCAAGTTGCAGGCTGATGAAGAATCAAGTAATGTGCAAGAAAAAGAAGAAAATGAAGTAATAAAAAAAGGAAGAAAAGGAAATTCTAAAAGATCTATATGAGTGAAAAAATAGTTTCTATTTCAAGAAATTTACTGTATTTCTTCATTAAATTGATAGCACCGGACATTTATTTTTTGTGTTGGAAGATCTATATTTGATTCTTCATTATTTAAGCTTTATTCTTTTTGACGAATAATATATCTTAATTTTTAATTCGGATAAAATTACCGTTATATTTGATGACTTTGACATCACCATGTGAATTTTGGTGTCAAAAACTTTATACGTTAAATTATTATCCACCCAATTTTGATTACTAACTAAGTGAATATCTTATCAAATCAATGGATAGTCCGCTAAAATAGATTGTGGATAATATATATATATATATATATATATATATATACATTTCTCTTAACACGTGGATATTTTACTCTTCCATGTTTGATGACATGAGAGTCTTTTAGTGCATACTCTATGGTAAGAATTGTCCTATATATTTTTGAATTCATTCTTCAATTAATATTCACACTCCAAAGTAATGATTTTTTTAAACATTCTTTGGCGCTTTTGATTTTAGGATTGAGTTGTATGACGATTAAATATATGATGATGAGCTTTACAGTAGCAATTTCAATTAAAGAGATTGTAAGTAAGTTTTCTTCATCTTTCATGTCTATTACAATGTATATAAGGTATGGATTAATATTGCTTTGGGTTCCATTTTGTATTTAAATTTTATTCTCTTTCCGATTATAATGTAATGTTTTCTTATTGTATCCAAATGAGATTCCACAATCCTTCTCAAGGTTTTTATGTATTAAAATATTTACTTATAATTTAAACATAAAGAATGTTTTAGTTTTAATGGAGACACATAACTGCCACTAACGTATTGACATAAAGAAGGTTTTAATTTTAATGGAGACACATAATTGAGTGAAAATATAGAGGTTGATAATAAAAAATAACAATATAGTTACGTATAATATAATATCATCTGTAAACAAGTTTCTATATTTTGATAAATTATGTCTACTTATTGAAATATTACATTTTCAAATTAGTATAAATTATTTCATTAATTATCAATAAACGAATGAGTTAGTATAATATGAGTGAAAGAGGTAGAGATTTAATTAATTCATCATATATTTAAATAATTTTTTATTAACTATTGTATTTTATTTTTATATTTAAGTTATGTATTTGTTTCTTTTTTAATAAATTATTCATACGTTAATTAACTTATATTTCATAAGTTTATATATGTGCTTTTATATTTATTGTAATTATATAAAATAACTTCAACATATTATATTGACATATAATTTAATCAAATTTTATTGAACTAAGAAATAATGAGTGGGCCTTTGAATTTTTTTTTGGAGTAAGTGTTATGCAATGAGAGTGGAGAGTTTCACATTAATGTGATTCATTTCTTAGTTTCCATAAATTCATGAGTTAGTAAAATATAAGTTGAAAATGTATAGTTTTAATCGGTTATAATATATAAGGCACAACTATTTATAGAAGAAAATTTTAGATGGTGTGGGGAGAGATTTTGGTGGAAAGTTTAGAACAAAAAATGGGATGTGCAAGTGAGAATTAGAAAAGAGTGGTCACTCGAGAAGATGTAGAGTGCGCAGAGAGAAATGTTAGAGTGTGCAATCAAGGGAGTGAAAGTCACGTTACATGCATAGGAAGATAAAAAAGGAATCTCTAGCATATTGGACTTAAGTTTCAACTTTTGATAGGTTATTTTCAATTGTAATTGTCATTGTTCTTCTACAAGCATTTGTGTCTCTCTTAGTTTCAATCAAAGCATTTTTCTAATTTTCAACTTCTAGGTACCTTTATTCTCTGGAGTATTAAAAATAATTTTGGCCACATGGATATATTCCTCAAATTATTGTGCTGATTTTTTTGTGGTACCTTTTTTATGTTGCCTACCATCAATACCCTCTATACCTCAAAGGTGGAACATTTCTTAAACCTTCTCTCTAAATCTGGGTTGTAATGAATCTTATGGAATTATGTGCTAATTTTTCAATTCATTTTAAGAGTTTATTTCCTTACTTAAATTTTTTATATGATTTTTTTATTTGAGAATTCACAATGAGTGTAAGTTGTCTCTTTATTGCGGAAATGAGTAATATATTCAAATAAAATATTGAAGTTGTTATATAAAAACATTACATACTAATTATATTTTTCCCTCAAAAATACTAATTATCATTTAAGAAAAATGCTTCAAATATATTTAAAATGAACTATACGTAATAAATATTCCAATTGAATATAAAACGTTGTGATATTTATTAAATTTTTACTGATTTTTTATTTTATGTTTTGAACAAATTTTGTTATCAAGTCTTTGTTTATCTTCTCTTCCACTTTGACTTAAATTTATTACTAATTCAATATTTAAGTAATATTTAACTAATTTATATAATTATTTAACAATAAAAGTGACTAAAACTATAATATTCTTGAGAATCGCTACAACAAAGTTATGTCTGAACTTTTATGCATGTATTTAAATTATATCACATTTACATATTTTTAGAAAATTTATATAAAATATAAATAACATGAAAATATAATGAAAAATATAGTACCACTATAATAAAACATATAAATATATAGATATATATTCGATAAAGTTATATAAGAGATATTATAATTTATGTATTTTTATATGTTTAAACTTCATAAAATTTAAGAAAAAAATATTTTAATAACCCGTGCAACGCACGGGCATTCCGCTAGTTTATAGTAAAATATAAATTTGATTACCTAGCACTGACTATGAATCTATTTGGCATGTATATCGCAAAATATCTTATCAGGAAAACATTTGTATAAATAAATTTAAAACTGCTAATATAATATGATACGTGATAAAATATGACTATTAGTGTAAGATTTTCTTGTTATCTTATTACGGAGTACATGGATATTATACTCCAAAAATATTAGGTCTAAATGCATTTAGTAACTTTTGTGTCAAGAAAAATGTAGGCAGAGGTGTCGATTTGGGCCCGGCCCAGTGGCCCGACTTTTTGGTTGTGTTTGGACTTTAAAAATAGTAGCCCAAAAGCAACGGTTTGTTTTTTGGCCCGGCCCGATTGACCCGATGATATTATTAGGTCGGGTTGGGCTGGCCCGTTTCTTTTTTATTTTTTATTTTCACATTCCATGATTCCATTCCATCTAAAAAAGTGGGAAAAAAAAACCAAAAATAGAAAGAAACTAAAACAAAACATCATTCTAGGAAGCCAAAACTAATTCTACCATAACTAAAACAAAAACATCTAATCTTCCTAGACTGAGAACTAAGAAAACATCAAGCTACGGTAGGAAAATGTGAGAGCCAATGAAAATCAACTAGAAACAGGGTAGGAAGTCACGTCCATTCAGAAGCTACAATTCTATTTCCTTAAGTCAAAGATTTGTGCCCCGTTGGGCTGGCCTGTTGGCCCATGGGTTGGTGTTGGGCGGGCTTGACCCATAGTTTTTGCAACCCATCAGAATATTGGGCTAGTCCGACCCTGTCCGTTTACACCATTTGGCCTTTGGGCTGGGCCGGGCCGGCCCGAGCCCGGCCCATTGACATCTCTAAATGTAGGTAGTAAATTAACTAATATTTATTATCTTAGGGCCTGTTTCTCATGGATTAGAAAACAAGTGATTTTTTGTTGCTAAACAATTTATAGATTAGTTTTTAGAGATTTTTAAAAAAGTGAAATGTAGTTTTCTTTTTGTGTCACATACTGAAAATTAGTTATTTTAAAAAAATCATTCTTTATAAAATTATTTTTATGAGAAGTTACTCAAAATAGATTCATATTTGAAGTGGTTTTTAGATTATTTTTAGATTCTTATTTTTCTAAAAAGCTATAGCAAACGGATGGAAAATTTCTAAAAGTGATTATTTTTATGAAAAAAGTGATTATTTTTTAGAAAAGATGTATAACAAATGAGTCCTCTAGTAATGTTTGAGATTTTTTTTTGGTGGATATAGTAATGTTTGAGATTGATTTAGTGTAACATCAATAACAAAATTACCCCGGAAACTAACATTTCCCCCCACCCCACTAACATTGCTTATAAAAAAAATAACAAAATTATTATTCCTAGAAAAACAATTTTGTCAAAAAAAACAAAAATATTAAATCTAAATCTACACCCGTGATGGATCGATTACGAATTAAAATAAGTCAAATATCTTAGAATAAGACATTTTTAAACTTTTTCTCTCTCCTTCTTTATCTAACCATGCCACAACTCACCTGCTTTTAATCGTATAAATGTGAACTTAATTATATATGATTATCCTTTTCATAGAAATATTTATATATGCTTAGTGAATGTAGAAAATAGAATTCATGCACAATTTCTTTTTCCAGAAACTACAAGATACAGTCACACAGAAAACAATAAACTTAAAAATAGTGATTTCTTTTAAGTGTTGGTGTAGGGTAAGTCAAGTGAAGAAATTACTTAACGGAATCAATTAATTTATTTTTTACAAATCAGTTATTTTTTTTATCATTAACAAAATCATTTAATTAAAAACTGTATTATTGAAGAAGAAGAAGAAGAAGAAGAAGAAGAAGAAGAAGAAGAAGAAGAAGAAGAAGAAGAAGAAGAAGAATTGAATAATAAAGTATAAATTTGATTACTGTATTGATAAAGTAAGAAGAAGAAGAAATCATTTTATTAAAAGCTGTATTGAATAATAAAGTATAAATTTGATTACTAAGAAGAAGAAGAAGACTGTATCTTGTAATTAATTATATAATTAATTAATTAATTAATTATATAATTTTATTGCCCTAAGTGGTTTTCTCTCCCAAGTGAGACGACTTTTGCCCTAAGTGGTTTTTCCAGGCTACTATTTCATCGTTTTTCCCTGTGAGACTTCGTACAACTTCCATGGCTCCTCCCACTCACGAAATGGAACGTATAACGCTTGAAGTGGAAGACTCCGATGTGGTGATTCAAGGGAACGAGGGGGAAGAAAAGGAGGACGATCTGAATCTTTGTTTGATTGGCCGGTTCCTCACCGATCGTCCTATAAGGCTCCAAGTAATGAAAGATCGTATGGCTGGTATATGGTGCCCCCTAGGTGGTATCATGATCAGAGAGTTGGAGGCTGGGTTATATATGTTTCAGTTTTATCATCAAGTGACGTGCAGTGTGTGCTTAAAGGTGGGCCTTGGTCTTTTGACAAACACCTCTTCATCTTAAGTGCTATGCAGGAAGGTGTGCTTCCTAATCAGTTACCTCTCTTTGCAGTTCCGTTCTGGATACAGGTTCATGATCTCCCTCCTGGATTCATGTCTGAAGCTGTGGGGAAAAGTTTGGTTGGTTGTATGGGAGAGCTTTTAGAGTATGATCCAAAGAATACCTCAAGTTCATGGCGTTCCTTCATGCGCCTCAGAATCCTTCTTGACGTTCGTCGACCTCTCCTACGAACCAAAAAGATACGGAAAGAGGGGGGTGCTCCGGTGGCGGTTTAGTTTAAGTACGAGAAGCTTGGCTCGTTCTGTTATCTGTGTGGTCTTTTAGGTCACAATGTTGAATTTTTCCCTCTTACTATTGACGATGGGAAGTGACTCTGGTGAACGTGGATGGGGGCCAGATTTGCGTGCTGATCCTAGGATTTTCAGTGGAGGCGGTGGTGCGCGGTGGTTGAGTGAAGACACGGCGGTAGGGAGCACTAACTCTGGGCGCACATTGCGGCGCAATCAGTGGAAGAATCCTTTTCAATATTCTCCATCAATTCTGGTTGTAACGGCTAAGGAAGGGGAGCAATTATCTCAAAGTATGGTTGACGTGTTTAAAAATCCGCAGTCTCTCTTTAAATGCTCCAATAAGTGCAGTCCAGCTGGAAATAGTCATACAAGTGGACCCATGGTCAATCCTGACCAGATAATGGAAGAGCAGGAAGGGGTAATACAAGATATTACTGATGGTGAAAAGAAACGACGTAGAAGTGCTGAAGGAAATTGCATGGGGACGTCTAATGCTTCTCATGTTCACGCCAACAATAGCTCCAGTGACAATGTGTCTACTACTGAATCCACAGCTGATCCTTTTTTAATGGCAGGACCTGGCAAGCAGGCCTGCCAGGGTCAATGAGTATCCTTAGTTGGAACTGCCGGGGCCTGGGCAACCCGAGCCCAGTTCCGCCGCTGCGTGACCTCGTCTGGATGTACCAACCGGGTTTTATCTTTCTGTGTGAAACATTGGTACAAGCTAGTAAAATTGAAGCTATTCGTGTTCATTTGGGGTATGACTCTTCTTTTGCCGTTAACAGTGTTGGAAGAAGTGGGGGTCTAGCTGTGCTTTGGAAGCAACCATTTGAGTGTGACGTTATTAACTAGTCTCGGCATTTTATTAATATTAGAGCTTTTCATCTGGATCGTCCGGCGTGGCGCTTGATTTGTTTATATGATTGTCCCGAGAGTGGGAGAAGGAGGGAATCATGGAACATTTTGAGAACACTTGCGATGGACAACTCTCTTCTGTGGTGTGTTATTGGTGACTTCAACGACTTACTTTCAAATGAGGAGAAGATGGGGCGTTGTGACCATCCCCTTTGGAAGCTAAGGGGATTTCGTGAAGTAGTTACGGATTGCCACTTAACTGACTTGTTATTAAAGGGGCATCAATTTACTTGGAGTAAGGGAGGAGGTACTGATGACTTCAAGGAAAGGAAGCTTGACAGGGCCATGGCTACTCGTGAATGGTTTGATACTTTCCCCAATTATCGTTTGTGTAATACGGTGATAGATCGCTCCGATCATAGTTCACTCATGCTTTTTCTTTATGGTGAGGGGCGTAGAAGAAGAAGAAGGCAGTTTAAATTTGAGAATTCTTGGCTTGAGGAGTATAGTCTGGATTCGGTGGTGGAGAGAGGGTGGGGTGTTGGTGTTGGTTTGGACCTAGTGAATAGGCTAAAGGCTTGCACGGAGGAGATGAATGTGTGGGGGAGATCCTTACGGCTACGGTTCCGTGGTGATATTGGCCGCTGTAGGAAAGAATTGGAGGCCTTACGTGCTGATGGGTCTAATGAGGCTGCCTTAAGATATAACGAAGTTAATCAGAAGCTTTCGCGCCTTCTTGTGCAAGAAGAGGCTTTTTGAAAACAGAGGGCCAAGGTTCTTTGGCTAAAGGATGGTGATTCTAACTCGCGGTTCTTCCACTCTATCGCTTCGGCCAGGAAGCGCCAAAACGAGATCCGTTCTTTGACTAGGGATGATGGTACTCAAGCAACCAGTCAGGAAGACATTGCTGCCACCGCCAAGAGCTATTTTGAAAATCTCTTCCAGCCCATTGATCCTGTGTTCGCGTCGGTGGTGGATGCCATTTCGGTCCTTCTTACCTGTGAAGACAATGATATTTTGTTACAAGATTTTTAGAAGGAAGAATTCGGCCAAGCTCTCCAACAAATGCACAAAGACAAAGCCTCGCGGCCCGATGGTTTGAATCCCGCTTTCTATAAGCGTTTTTGGCATCTTTGTGGTGATGAAGTGTACTGTGCTAGTCTTGCATGGCTTGAACAAGGGTACTTTCCTACTCACTTGAATGATTCTAATGTTGTTCTTATTCCTAAAAAGTAAAATCCCTCTTCAATGAAAGATCTTCGGCCTATATCACTTTGTAATGTTGTATACAAAATTCTTTCAAAAGTGCTAGCTAATCGTTTGAAAACCTTACTTTCAAAATGTATTTCCCCCGAGCAATCCGCTTTTGTTGAAAATAGATCTATTTTGGATAATGCTATGGTTTCTATAGAGACTATCCATCATATGAAATGTAAGGTTAGTGGCAAAGAAGGGAAGGTTGCTTTCAAAATTGATATTAGTAAAGTCTATGATCGAGTCAGTTGGGAATACTTAAGGGCTGTCCTTCTAAAAATGGGCTTTCATGATAAATGGGTTGGTTGGATGATGATGTGCCTTAACTCTGTTGATTATCAGATTATTGTTAATGATGATAGTGGGGGCATCTATTGGCCACAACCCAAGTTTTGTTTGGCGTAGCATCTGCGCTTCACGAGCAATTGTTAAAGGAGGTTTGAGGTGGAAATAGGAGATGGCTCCAACATCCGTATTTGGGACGACCCATGGCTTCGTGGTTCTCAAGATCCTTTTGTTTC
Organism: Astragalus membranaceus; assembly: GCA_039519185.1. Classification (NCBI taxonomy): domain Eukaryota; kingdom Viridiplantae; phylum Streptophyta; class Magnoliopsida; order Fabales; family Fabaceae; genus Astragalus; species Astragalus membranaceus. The sequence continues at coordinate 170,166,570 of CM076848.1, read as the reverse complement.
ATCAGGTATGCATTCAACTCCAATTTTGCAATTTGTTTCTGACCTTGTAGAGAGTAGTACCAACGAATGGAAGACAAGTCTCATCATGGAAACATTTAGTGAAAGAGATGCAAGAGCTATCACAAGAATGCCCCGGAAAATTGCTCTAGGTGAAGACCATATGGTGTGGGATTTGAGCCGGAGTGGTATTTACTCGGTGAAATCTGGTTATTACTACGTGATGGAGAGTCTTGTTGACACCTCTCATCTTGGAGTGGAGGGGAATTAGCCCGTAATTTGGTCACTTAAAGTACCCAACAAGTGGAAGATTCTTTTATGGCGCATTGTGCGTGGGTGTTTACCAACTCGGGCACGGCTTCTTCGCAAAAGAGTGGATTGTTCCCCTCATTGTCCCATGTGTAACGAGATATTTGAGAATGAATGACAGTTATTTTTTGGTTGTTTAAAGTCGCAACAAGTGTGGGAGGTTGCTGGTCTTTGGACAACTATATCTGCTCATTACGAACAAGCTGAGGGAGCGAGTGAATTGTTTTTCACGCTGCTGGAAGTTTTAGACAGCCACTTGAAATCAGATTTTGCGGGTGTTATTTGGTGTATTTGGAAACGAAGGAATGACATGGTGTGGAATTCTATTGATAGACTGATTGTTTCATCGATTCATGATGCTCGTTTGGTGATTTCGGATTGGCTCAGTTACCGTGGACCATACCAGTTTTGACAATGCATAATAACTGGTTCTCTGAACCTCATAAACTTTCTGAAAATGCTTAAGTTCCAAAACTTAAGACTTGTACATAATCCTGGTGTTCAATACTCAAAACATAAAGTAGCGGAAACGATTTTACAACTTAACATCAGAAGTTATACAATCGGAACATAGAAACAATAAACGGAACAAAGGCCTAAAACATTAAACTAGGTCTTCAAGGACTCCAAGAGTCACACCAGCTAACCATGCTTTACCGCCTTTGCTTTCCCCTGTTTCTCTGTAAAAACCACAAATATGAAGGGTGAGATAAACATTATCTCAGTGAGTCCTATCGAGACCCCTTACTACTCTAGCGGTTCATTATGCTTTGTTTTGAACTCGTGGTCCTAAAAAGCAACCACGTGGAAATACATTCAGTCCCTGTAACCTTCATGCTCATGGCCCTCCTAAGCGACACATGAAGCATGCAATCTTTGTTCCATGTTTTTAGCATAACACCTCAGTCTACCTATTTTATAGGCATCTCTTGACCTTTTGGTGAACCCATCCCGCTATTTCTAGCAGGGGAAACATTCTTGAGTCTAGGTTTTGGGGCTCATGACTTCCCCTCCCCTAGTATGCTAACCTCTTAGGGTCGTCACCCTTTTTCCTCTTGTATTTATTATACATTTTCAGTCTGTGTACCCGCAATGGGCTGTTAGTCATTCCAGTCAAGTACCATGTACCATATCAGTCAATTTCAGTGTATAATATCAGTCAAATACCGTGTATTATTAACATTCTTGGCATATGCACTCTCGCGTTCTCTAAGTGCGGTTTTCCATTTTATTCATAACACACAAACTTTCTATCGGACATGTTCAATCTCATACCATTGTTACCTTTACATTGTTGTGGAGCCTTGGGGAATGGATTAGAAGAGGATTGGAATCATTTGGAATGGATAAAAAGGTACTGTGAAGTTGAAGGTCAGAAAGTCTCACACGACCCGTGCGTGTAGGCGCACGACCCGTGCGTTGTTGAACAGTTTGTAGAAATTTTCCAGGAAGATACGCACGACCCGTGCGACTAAGCGCACGATCCGTGCGTTATCTACAAAATTTACAGAAAGTTTCAGAGACTTACGCACGACCCGTGCTACAAGGCGCACGATCCGTGCGTATTTTAAAAATACAGTTCATGTCGTATCAGATGGAGGCGCACGACCCGTGCCCAGAGGCACACGATCCGTGTGTCTCCATCAGTTTCCAGAAAACAGGTTTTTCATGTGTTATTCCATTCCATTCCGATTCCCACTTCCCTTCCTATCGAGACCCAAACTCAAACTTGCATTAAAACGCTATATCTTAGCAATCCAATTCAGCTCACCCAACAATCAATCAAGAAATTCATAGTTAAATCACGATCTTTGGGAAAACGGTTTTCAATAAAATTTCTTTTGATAACACAAATACATGACCATGGTTTTCGAAAAGAAGATTCAGAAACACAAACATATTCCCTAAGCGAGTTATAGAACTCACCGGTTGCGATGAAAATCGCAAAATCAACGAATCCGCGAGATGGAACGAAGAAATGACTTCACGAATGACTTCGGACTCGACTCCACGCTACTCTAAACGTTCCAAAAACTGAACCGATAGAGCTTGGCCTATAATACTTCGAACTTCACTCCCAATCTACCTTATGAGGGTTGCTACTCGCTTTGTGGCTCCCAAAATGAACATGCAACTGTATTTCAGCTATTGGACTCCATTTTTGGAGCTTGGAGCTTCATGTGAACAAAAATGGTGAAATGGTGATGAGAAGAGTTGATGGGAATTTTCTGAGCATCAATGTATAGAGGAAGAAGAATGATGAGCAATGGTGGTTTTGGATTCAACATGCATGAACAAATGAGGTAGAATCCCTCCCCTTTCTTCTCCACTCTCTCTCTCGAGTTCTCTCCTCCTCCTCTCTACTACTTGCTGAATTTCAGAAAAATGAGGGAAGTGAAGTGTGTTGTGGTGTTTTGGTCAGCTGGAGCCTCATTTAATGAGGTGAAAGGGCCAAAATACCCCTACTCTCTAATACTCTCTTAAATTACTCCTAACACCACCCTAATCCCATAACTCACTAGCTTAACATAATATTCTAATTATGTACAACTATTATTTATAACTTCTCAATATCACATAATTAATGCAATTTAATCAACTTAACCTCTTGCTAATTTAATTAATCTAATTAGCTAATTAGGGGATGTTACAATCACCCCAACTTCTAAAATTTTGTCCTCAAAATTGACAAAACATACCTTACTCGAACAAATACGGATATTTCTCCCGCATGCTCTCCTCTACTTCCCATGTCGCTTCGTCAGGTGACGCACCGTCCCAAAGCACCTTGACAATAGGAATTGACCTTGTCCGGAGCGTTTTCTCGCCGCGTTCGATGATTCTGATTGGGGTAGGATGATAAGATAGATCCGGTCTGATGTTGATCGCTTCATGGCTCAAAGGTTGATTCGGATCATGAATATATTTCCTTAGCTGCGATACATGAAACACATCATGTAGTCTGGACAATTCTGGAGGTAAGGCAATGCGATACGCCACCGGCCCAACACGCTCGATAATCTGGAAGGGTCCGACATACCGAGGACTAAGCTTCTTCGCTCGCAAAGCGATACCGGTCCCGATGGTTGGAGAAAGTTTCAAAAAGACATGATCTCCTTCTTCGAATTCTAACGGCCTTCTCCTCTTATCCGCATAACTCTTTTGCCGACTCTGCGCGGCTTTCATCCTTTCTCTTATCTGACGGATCTTCTCCGTAGTCTCCCGGACTAAATCCGGTCCCAACAATCTCTGCTCACCTACATCCCACCAACACAATGGTGTTCTACACTTTCTCCCATACAATGCTTCGTATGGAGCCATTCCGATTCCCACTTCCCTTCCGATCGAGACCCATACAGGTAATGTCTCCAAATCTTTAGGGCAAACACAATCGCTGCCAACTCTAAATCATGAGTGGGGTAATTCTCCTCATGCGGTTTCAACTGTCTGGAGGCATAAGCAACTACTTGTCGATTCTGCATTAGGACACATCCCAAACCCTTACCAGAAGCGTCGCAATAGATTTGGAATCCTACTGACGGATCTGGAAGAATCAGGATAGGTGCAGAAGTCAAACGACCCTTCAATTCCATGAAACAATCTTCGCAGTCTGAGTCCCAAACAAACGGCTGACCCTTGCGAGTTAACCGAGTGAGTGGAAGAACCAGCTGGGAAAATCCTTGGATGAATCTTCGATAATATCCAGCTAATCCCAAGAAACTTCTTACCTCAGTAACCGTAGACGGCTGTTCCCAACCTACCACAGCTTCGATCTTACTGGGATCCACTGCAACACCTGTCCTAGATATCACATGGCCTAGAAACTTAACTTCAGGCATCCAAAAGTCACATTTGGACGGCTTAGCATACAACTTCTTCTCTCGGAGTACGTTCAGGACAATTCGGAGATGTTGCACATGCTCCTCAATCGTTTTAGAGAACACCAAGATATCATCAATGAACACTACCACAAACTGATCCAGACAGGGATTAAAAATCCGATTCATATAATCCATGAATACGGCTGGAGCATTGGTCAAACCGAAGGGCATCACTACAAATTCATAGTGTCCATACCTCGTACGGAAAGCGGTCTTCGGAACGTCCAAAGCTCGAACCCTGATTTGGTGATAGCCGGACCTCAAATCAATCTTCGAAAATACGGAAGCTCCCCTCAACTGATCTAGCAAATCATCAATTCTCGGTAGAGGGTACTTGTTCTTGACAGTCACCTTATTCAACTGACGATAATCGATACACAATCTCATACTTCCGTCCTTCTTCTTTACGAGCAACACTGGAGCACCCCATGGTGAGGCACTCGGCCGGATAAACCGCTTGGAAATTAGCTCTTCTAGTTGAACTTTCAATTCCCTCAACTCTAACGGCGACATTCTATACGGGGCTATAGAAATAGGTCCAGTTCCCGGAACCAACTCTATAGAGAATTCTACTTCACGATCCGGAGGAAACGAAGGAACTTCGTCGGGAAACACATCAAGAAATTCATTAACAACTTGCACAGAAGATAAATCCTGACCTGTCTCAGTGGATGCAGACAGCATCATGACGTAAGCTTCCGCGCCTTGGAACAGATAATTATTGGCCGAAGTGAAAGAAATAACAGCTTCAGAATTGGGCGGTTGTAGCTCCACTGATTCGGAGGCGAAACCGATAGTTCGATGGAAACAATCTATTGTTACATGGTTGGCCGTCATCCAACTCATTCCTAGAACGACGTCCATGCCCTTCATTGGTAAACAGATGAAGTCTACTACAAAATTCCTATCTCCAATGGATAGAAGACAATTTTCACATATCGCTTGGGTCCGAATACTACCCTCAGCAGCAGTCTTAATGGAGATTGGTTGAGGCAAAGGAGTTAAAGCCAATCCCAATCGATCGACACAAACTTGAGATATAAAACAATGAGTCGCACCTGAATCATATAAAATACTAACGGAGTTATTAAAAAGAGATCCCATACCCCTTAGTAGATTATCTGACGGTGTGACCTTCTGGGCGTCCAAGGTGTAAACTCTTCCATGAGTTGTAGTAGTAGCAGGGTTACCTCCTTGACTCTTCTCCTTCTCCGGGCAGTCCCGTGCAAAATGACCTTCTTCCTTGCAGAAATAACATTGGTTGGATCCCATCTGGCATTTACCATGATGATACTTTCCACAGTTGGAACATGTACTGAACCTTGAGGAGTTCGATGACTGAACCTGCTTCCCTTTGTTGGAGTTGTGCCTGGGACCCGTCTGATGGTTGGATGATCCAACATTCTTCTTATTCTGATGGAATACTTTTCTGCTTGCATATAACCTCTTCAAGTCACTCTCAGCTATGTGTGCTTGTTGAACCATGGCAGCATAGTTAGTATAAGCAAAAGAACTCAAACTCTGAGCAATGTCTTCCCTCAGCCCATACTTGAACCTTTCGGTTTTCCACTTGTCGTTGGGAGCATACCCGGCCAAACCGAAGAATTGATATAACTCTTCGAACTTAGCCGCGTACTGACCCACAGTTGAACTTCCTTGAGTGAGAGTCAGAAACTCGTTCTCCTTGTCAAACCTCATGGCTGTTGGGAAGAACTGCTCCAAAAAGACCTGCTTGAAATGTTCCCAAGTCTGGGGAGTATCCATAGTTACCATCATGGCTTTGGTATTAATCCACCAGTTGTTAGCTTCACCTTTCAGCATATGCGTCGCCAATCTCAGCTTATCATCATCAGTGACTTGCATAGCCACGAAAATCTTCTCTATATCGTCTAGCCAATGCTGAGCTTCCATGACATCCGGTCCTCCTCTGAACTCGGACGGCTTCATTTTCAGGAATTCAGAGAAAACCCTCCTTGGGTCAACTTGAGGCTCAGGAACTTGCTGAGGCTGGGCTTGAGCATTCTGCTGCATCTGCAACATATCTTCCATCATTTTCTGCTGTCTCTCGATCACATTCTGCATCCATGCAGAATGCGGATCAATCGGTGGGTTATTCCTCGATCCTCCTGCCATAATTCTGCAAATGATACACCAAGTATTAAGTTGATCAGTCTCAATGTCTCTTAGTATCACAAGAAGCAAGATAGCAGAGTTACTCGAGGGACAAAACCACCCTAACTGTCTAAGCCCGACTAGGTCGAACTGCTCTGATACCAAATGTAACACCCCGATAAATTCTAACATATAGAACTACCGAAATGCACTAAATGGCATACATCAGAGTAACTTCCTGTTATTGAAATATTGAACACAACTAAAACTTTTGACAATGCATAATAACTGGTTCTCTGAACCTCATAAACTTTCTGAAAATGCTTAAGTTCCAAAACTTAAGACTTGTACATAATCCTGGTGTTCAATACTCAAAACATAAAGTAGCGGAAACGATTTTACAACTTAACATCAGAAGTTATACAATCGGAACATAGAAACAATAAACGGAACAAAGGCCTAAAACATTAAACTAGGTCTTCAAGGACTCCAAGAGTCACACCAGCTAACCATGTTTTACCGCCTTTGCTTTCCCCTGTTTCTCTGTAAAAACCACAAATATGAAGGGTGAGATAAACATTATCTCAGTGAGTCCTATCGAGACCCCTTACTACTCTAGCGGTTCATTATGCTTTGTTTTGAACTCGTGGTCCTAAAAAGCAACCACGTGGAAATACATTCAGTCCCTGTAACCTTCATGCTCATGGCCCTCCTAAGCGACACATGAAGCATGCAATCTTTGTTCCATGTTTTTAGCATAACACCTCAGTCTACCTATTTTATAGGCATCTCTTGACCTTTTGGTGAACCCATCCCGCTATTTCTAGCAGGGGAAACATTCTTGAGTCTAGGTTTTGGGGCTCATGACTTCCCCTCCCCTAGTATGCTAACCTCTTAGGGTCGTCACCCTTTTTCCTCTTGTATTTATTATACATTTTCAGTCTGTGTACCCGCAATGGGCTGTTAGTCATTCCAGTCAAGTACCATGTACCATATCAGTCAATTTCAGTGTATAATATCAGTCAAATACCGTGTATTATTAACATTCTTGGCATATGCACTCTCGCGTTCTCTAAGTGCGGTTTTCCATTTTATTCATAACACACAAACTTTCTATCGGACATGTTCAATCTCATACCATTGTTACCTTTACATTGTTGTGGAGCCTTGGGGAATGGATTAGAAGAGGATTGGAATCATTTGGAATGGATAAAAAGGTACTGTGAAGTTGAAGGTCAGAAAGTCTCACACGACCCGTGCGTGTAGGCGCACGACCCGTGCGTTGTTGAACAGTTTGTAGAAATTTTCCAGGAAGATACGCACGACCCGTGCGACTAAGCGCACGATCCGTGCGTTATCTACAAAATTTACAGAAAGTTTCAGAGACTTACGCACGACCCGTGCTACAAGGCGCACGATCCGTGCGTATTTTAAAAATACAGTTCATGTCGTATCAGATGGAGGCGCACGACCCGTGCCCAGAGGCACACGATCCGTGTGTCTCCATCAGTTTCCAGAAAACAGGTTTTTCATGTGTTATTCCATTCCATTCCGATTCCCACTTCCCTTCCTATCGAGACCCAAACTCAAACTTGCATTAAAACGCTATATCTTAGCAATCCAATTCAGCTCACCCAACAATCAATCAAGAAATTCATAGTTAAATCACGATCTTTGGGAAAACGGTTTTCAATAAAATTTCTTTTGATAACACAAATACATGACCATGGTTTTCGAAAAGAAGATTCAGAAACACAAACATATTCCCTAAGCGAGTTATAGAACTCACCGGTTGCGATGAAAATCGCAAAATCAACGAATCCGCGAGATGGAACGAAGAAATGACTTCACGAATGACTTCGGACTCGACTCCACGCTACTCTAAACGTTCCAAAAACTGAACCGATAGAGCTTGGCCTATAATACTTCGAACTTCACTCCCAATCTACCTTATGAGGGTTGCTACTCGCTTTGTGGCTCCCAAAATGAACATGCAACTGTATTTCAGCTATTGGACTCCATTTTTGGAGCTTGGAGCTTCATGTGAACAAAAATGGTGAAATGGTGATGAGAAGAGTTGATGGGAATTTTCTGAGCATCAATGTATAGAGGAAGAAGAATGATGAGCAATGGTGGTTTTGGATTCAACATGCATGAACAAATGAGGTAGAATCCCTCCCCTTTCTTCTCCACTCTCTCTCTCGAGTTCTCTCCTCCTCCTCTCTACTACTTGCTGAATTTCAGAAAAATGAGGGAAGTGAAGTGTGTTGTGGTGTTTTGGTCAGCTGGAGCCTCATTTAATGAGGTGAAAGGGCCAAAATACCCCTACTCTCTAATACTCTCTTAAATTACTCCTAACACCACCCTAATCCCATAACTCACTAGCTTAACATAATATTCTAATTATGTACAACTATTATTTATAACTTCTCAATATCACATAATTAATGCAATTTAATCAACTTAACCTCTTGCTAATTTAATTAATCTAATTAGCTAATTAGGGGATGTTACAATCACCCCAACTTCTAAAATTTTGTCCTCAAAATTGACAAAACATACCTTACTCGAACAAATACGGATATTTCTGCCGCATGCTCTCCTCTACTTCCCATGTCGCTTCGTCAGGTGACGCACCGTCCCAAAGCACCTTGACAATAGGAATTGACCTTGTCCGGAGCGTTTTCTCGCCGCGTTCGATGATTCTGATTGGGGTAGGATGATAAGATAGATCCGGTCTGATGTTGATCGCTTCATGGCTCAAAGGTTGATTCGGATCATGAATATATTTCCTTAGCTGCGATACATGAAACACATCATGTAGTCTGGACAATTCTGGAGGTAAGGCAATGCGATACGCCACCGGCCCAACACGCTCGATAATCTGGAAGGGTCCGACATACCGAGGACTGAGCTTCTTCGCTCGCAAAGCGATACCGGTCCCGATGGTTGGAGAAAGTTTCAAAAAGACATGATCTCCTTCTTCGAATTCTAACGGCCTTCTCCTCTTATCCGCATAACTCTTTTGCCGACTCTGCGCGGCTTTCATCCTTTCTCTTATCTGACGGATCTTCTCCGTAGTCTCCCGGACTAAATCCGGTCCCAACAATCTCTGCTCACCTACATCCCACCAACACAATGGTGTTCTACACTTTCTCCCATACAATGCTTCGTATGGAGCCATTCCGATTCCCACTTCCCTTCCGATCGAGACCCATACAGGTAATGTCTCCAAATCTTTAGGGCAAACACAATCGCTGCCAACTCTAAATCATGAGTGGGGTAATTCTCCTCATGCGGTTTCAACTGTCTGGAGGCATAAGCAACTACTTGTCGATTCTGCATTAGGACACATCCCAAACCCTTACCAGAAGCGTCGCAATAGATTTGGAATCCTACTGACGGATCTGGAAGAATCAGGATAGGTGCAGAAGTCAAACGACCCTTCAATTCCATGAAACAATCTTCGCAGTCTGAGTCCCAAACAAACGGCTGACCCTTGCGAGTTAACCGAGTGAGTGGAAGAACCAGCTGGGAAAATCCTTGGATGAATCTTCGATAATATCCAGCTAATCCCAAGAAACTTCTTACCTCAGTAACCGTAGACGGCTGTTCCCAACCTACCACAGCTTCGATCTTACTGGGATCCACTACAACACCTGTCCTAGATATCACATGGCCTAGAAACTTAACTTCAGGCATCCAAAAGTCACATTTGGACGGCTTAGCATACAACTTCTTCTCTCGGAGTACGTTCAGGACAATTCGGAGATGTTGCACATGCTCCTCAATCGTTTTAGAGAACACCAAGATATCATCAATGAACACTACCACAAACTGATCCAGATAGGGATTAAAAATCCGATTCATATAATCCATGAATACGGCTGGAGCATTGGTCAAACCGAAGGGCATCACTACAAATTCATAGTGTCCATACCTCGTACGGAAAGCGGTCTTCGGAACGTCCAAAGCTCGAACCCTGATTTGGTGATAGCCGGACCTCAAATCAATCTTCGAAAATACGGAAGCTCCCCTCAACTGATCTAGCAAATCATCAATTCTCGGTAGAGGGTACTTGTTCTTGACAGTCACCTTATTCAACTGACGATAATCGATACACAATCTCATACTTCCGTCCTTCTTCTTTACGAGCAACACTGGAGCACCCCATGGTGAGGCACTCGGCCGGATAAACCGCTTGGAAATTAGCTCTTCTAGTTGAACTTTCAATTCCCTCAACTCTAACGGCGACATTCTATACGGGGCTATAGAAATAGGTCCAGTTCCCGGAACCAACTCTATAGAGAATTCTACTTCACGATCCGGAGGAAACGAAGGAACTTCGTCGGGAAACACATCAAGAAATTCATTAACAACTTGCACAGAAGATAAATCCTGACCTGTCTCAGTGGATGCAGACAGCATCATGACGTAAGCTTCCGCGCCTTGGAACAGATAATTATTGGCCGAAGTGAAAGAAATAACAGCTTCAGAATTGGGCGGTTGTAGCTCCACTGATTCGGAGGCGAAACCGATAGTTCGATGGAAACAATCTATTGTTACATGGTTGGCCGTCATCCAACTCATTCCTAGAACGACGTCCATGCCCTTCATTGGTAAACAGATGAAGTCTACTACAAAATTCCTATCTCCAATGGATAGAAGACAATTTTCACATATCGCTTGGGTCCAAATACTACCCTCAGCAGCAGTCTTAATGGAGATTGGTTGAGGCAAAGGAGTTAAAGCCAATCCCAATCGATCGACACAAACTTGAGATATAAAACAATGAGTCGCACCTGAATCATATAAAATACTAACGGAGTTATTAAAAAGAGATCCCATACCCCTTAGTAGATTATCTGACGGTGTGACCTTCTGGGCGTCCAAGGTGTAAACTCTTCCATGAGTTGTAGTAGTAGCAGGGTTACCTCCTTGACTCTTCTCCTTCTCCGGGCAGTCCCGTGCAAAATGACCTTCTTCCTTGCAGAAATAACATTGGTTGGATCCCATCTGGCATTTACCATGATGATACTTTCCACAGTTGGAACATGTACTGAACCTTGAGGAGTTCGATGACTGAACCTGCTTCCCTTTGTTGGAGTTGTGCCTGGGACCCGTCTGATGGTTGGATGATCCAACATTCTTCTTATTCTGATGGAATACTTTTCTGCTTGCATATAACCTCTTCAAGTCACTCTCAGCTATGTGTGCTTGTTGAACCATGGCAGCATAGTTAGTATAAGCAAAAGAACTCAAACTCTGAGCAATGTCTTCCCTCAGCCCATACTTGAACCTTTCGGTTTTCCACTTGTCGTTGGGAGCATACCCGGCCAAACCGAAGAATTGATATAACTCTTCGAACTTAGCCGCGTACTGACCCACAGTTGAACTTCCTTGAGTGAGAGTCAGAAACTCGTTCTCCTTGTCAAACCTCATGGCTGTTGGGAAGAACTGCTCCAAAAAGACCTGCTTGAAATGTTCCCAAGTCTGGGGAGTATCCATAGTTACCATCATGGCTTTGGTATTAATCCACCAGTTGTTAGCTTCACCTTTCAGCATATGCGTCGCCAATCTCAGCTTATCATCATCAGTGACTTGCATAGCCACGAAAATCTTCTCTATATCGTCTAGCCAATGCTGAGCTTCCATGACATCCGGTCCTCCTCTGAACTCGGACGGCTTCATTTTCAGGAATTCAGAGAAAACCCTCCTTGGGTCAACTTGAGGCTCAGGAACTTGCTGAGGCTGGGCTTGAGCATTCTGCTGCATCTGCAACATATCTTCCATCATTTTCTGCTGTCTCTCGATCACATTCTGCATCCATGCAGAATGCGGATCAATCGGTGGGTTATTCCTCGATCCTCCTGCCATAATTCTGCAAATGATACACCAAGTATTAAGTTGATCAGTCTCAATGTCTCTTAGTATCACAAGAAGCAAGATAGCAGAGTTACTCGAGGGACAAAACCACCCTAACTGTCTAAGCCCGACTAGGTCGAACTGCTCTGATACCAAATGTAACACCCCGATAAATTCTAACATATAGAACTACCGAAATGCACTAAATGGCATACATCAGAGTAACTTCCTGTTATTGAAATATTGAACACAACTAAAACTTTTGACAATGCATAATAACTGGTTCTCTGAACCTCATAAACTTTCTGAAAATGCTTAAGTTCCAAAACTTAAGACTTGTACATAATCCTGGTGTTCAATACTCAAAACATAAAGTAGCGGAAACGATTTTACAACTTAACATCAGAAGTTATACAATCGGAACATAGAAACAATAAACGGAACAAAGGCCTAAAACATTAAACTAGGTCTTCAAGGACTCCAAGAGTCACACCAGCTAACCATGTTTTACCGCCTTTGCTTTCCCCTGTTTCTCTGTAAAAACCACAAATATGAAGGGTGAGATAAACATTATCTCAGTGAGTCCTATCGAGACCCCTTACTACTCTAGCGGTTCATTATGCTTTGTTTTGAACTCGTGGTCCTAAAAAGCAACCACGTGGAAATACATTCAGTCCCTGTAACCTTCATGCTCATGGCCCTCCTAAGCGACACATGAAGCATGCAATCTTTGTTCCATGTTTTTAGCATAACACCTCAGTCTACCTATTTTATAGGCATCTCTTGACCTTTTGGTGAACCCATCCCGCTATTTCTAGCAGGGGAAACATTCTTGAGTCTAGGTTTTGGGGCTCATGACTTCCCCTCCCCTAGTATGCTAACCTCTTAGGGTCGTCACCCTTTTTCCTCTTGTATTTATTATACATTTTCAGTCTGTGTACCCGCAATGGGCTGTTAGTCATTCCAGTCAAGTACCATGTACCATATCAGTCAATTTCAGTGTATAATATCAGTCAAATACCGTGTATTATTAACATTCTTGGCATATGCACTCTCGCGTTCTCTAAGTGCGGTTTTCCATTTTATTCATAACACACAAACTTTCTATCGGACATGTTCAATCTCATACCATTGTTACCTTTACATTGTTGTGGAGCCTTGGGGAATGGATTAGAAGAGGATTGGAATCATTTGGAATGGATAAAAAGGTACTGTGAAGTTGAAGGTCAGAAAGTCTCACACGACCCGTGCGTGTAGGCGCACGACCCGTGCGTTGTTGAACAGTTTGTAGAAATTTTCCAGGAAGATACGCACGACCCGTGCGACTAAGCGCACGATCCGTGCGTTATCTACAAAATTTACAGAAAGTTTCAGAGACTTACGCACGACCCGTGCTACAAGGCGCACGATCCGTGCGTATTTTAAAAATACAGTTCATGTCGTATCAGATGGAGGCGCACGACCCGTGCCCAGAGGCACACGATCCGTGTGTCTCCATCAGTTTCCAGAAAACAGGTTTTTCATGTGTTATTCCATTCCATTCCGATTCCCACTTCCCTTCCTATCGAGACCCAAACTCAAACTTGCATTAAAACGCTATATCTTAGCAATCCAATTCAGCTCACCCAACAATCAATCAAGAAATTCATAGTTAAATCACGATCTTTGGGAAAACGGTTTTCAATAAAATTTCTTTTGATAACACAAATACATGACCATGGTTTTCGAAAAGAAGATTCAGAAACACAAACATATTCCCTAAGCGAGTTATAGAACTCACCGGTTGCGATGAAAATCGCAAAATCAACGAATCCGCGAGATGGAACGAAGAAATGACTTCACGAATGACTTCGGACTCGACTCCACGCTACTCTAAACGTTCCAAAAACTGAACCGATAGAGCTTGGCCTATAATACTTCGAACTTCACTCCCAATCTACCTTATGAGGGTTGCTACTCGCTTTGTGGCTCCCAAAATGAACATGCAACTGTATTTCAGCTATTGGACTCCATTTTTGGAGCTTGGAGCTTCATGTGAACAAAAATGGTGAAATGGTGATGAGAAGAGTTGATGGGAATTTTCTGAGCATCAATGTATAGAGGAAGAAGAATGATGAGCAATGGTGGTTTTGGATTCAACATGCATGAACAAATGAGGTAGAATCCCTCCCCTTTCTTCTCCACTCTCTCTCTCGAGTTCTCTCCTCCTCCTCTCTACTACTTGCTGAATTTCAGAAAAATGAGGGAAGTGAAGTGTGTTGTGGTGTTTTGGTCAGCTGGAGCCTCATTTAATGAGGTGAAAGGGCCAAAATACCCCTACTCTCTAATACTCTCTTAAATTACTCCTAACACCACCCTAATCCCATAACTCACTAGCTTAACATAATATTCTAATTATGTACAACTATTATTTATAACTTCTCAATATCACATAATTAATGCAATTTAATCAACTTAACCTCTTGCTAATTTAATTAATCTAATTAGCTAATTAGGGGATGTTACACCAGTAGATTTCGCACCAGCAGCAACCGAATTCAGGCGTTCATCATGTGTAGTGGGTGAAACCGTGTGCTGGGCGCCTCAAATGCAATCTGGACAGAGCTTGGTTCAAGGCTCAAACGCGATGTGGTGTTGGTATTGTACTTCGTGATCATGAGGGCAGGTTTCGTAGCGCCAAATCAATGTGGTTTGATGGTTCTTTGACACCTCAAGAAATTGAAGTCGTGGGCCTTTTGGAGGCTTTGCGCCGGCTGACCAAAATGAATCTACAAGGGATTGATTTGAATCTACAACTCAAGAAATTGAAGTCGTGGGCCTTTTGGTGGTTCGTCGCTGTCAAATGAGTTTGGTTCTATTATTTCTTATTGTAAGACTCATTTTCAAAGTTTATATAACTGTTTCATCAGTTACGTTAGGAGACAAGCCAATTGTGTGGCTCATAGCTTAGCTAGGCCGGCTCAATCTTATGCTAGTCACCAAGTGCATGACCTTATTCCTCATTGTATTTCGACTATTTTTATGAATGAAATGGGTTGACCTTGTTTTCTTCAAAAAAAAAGAAGAAGAAGAAGAAGAAGAAGAAGAAGAAGAAGAAGAAGAAGAAGAAGAAGAAGAAGAAGAAGAAGAAGAAGAAGAAGAAGAAGAAGAAGAAGAAGAAGAAGAAGAAGAAGAAGAAGAAGAAGAAGAAGAAGAAGAAGAAGAAGAAGAAGAAGAAGAAGAAGAAGAAGAAGAAGAAGAAGAAGAAGAAGAAGAAGAAGAAGAAGAAGAAGAAGAAGAAGAAGAAGAAGAAGAAGAAGAAGAAGTACTCTTCAAGGTGTCCCATTACCATTTAATCACATAAAGAGACTTAGTGAAATGCGGAAGCCTAAGGGTGAACACCCACTAATTATATTATTCATAATATTACTAAGTATATTTTCATACAAACATTTTAGCTTATGGGGGAAATTGCCCCCATGATCTATTACTTGCATCCGCACCGGCCACATTCAGCCCACAAATACACCCCTTGAAAAAAGCCTTCAACATTGGCCTTAATAAAAGCCCCTAATGTGCCATAGATAGACATATTTGGTCGTCTAGTCGAATGGGTCAAAATGTGAAAGTGGGTTAGGTTGGACTATGTTTTTTGTAGTCTCATTTAGCCCAAAACGCTCGACCAGCGGGTCGACACAATTTAATTTATGATAAAGAAAATCACAAAAACATAAAATAAATAAATAGGCCTAATCTCCCATGGGCCACTGGAATAGGCCAAAACATCACTATTTTCTATGACACACACTATTGTACACCATGTCTTCTAAAGATAATTTATGGAATAACACGATGAGTGATTGAGGAGATACTAGAGTGATCTGAAAGATGAATTTTGAGATGATCATTGAAGTCAATATGATTGATGTTGATTAACTTACTTCTCAAAAGCGATACCGGCTGGAAGAATTCTTGTAAAGCTATAATTTCTTCTTCATTCTTGTATTAGACAAAATTGTTCTTATTTAAGGAACATTGAAGATATGTACCAAAAAGAAAAGGAACATTGAAGACACTAGCTTAGTTCTCCTGGGAGGTTTTTCCAAGAGGAAGTTCTTCCATTCCAGTTTCATAGAGACCACGCATAGTCGATCCGCGCATATCCCAGCCAAAAAAATGATTCGTAACTGGATAGAGAGTCAAAGACGGTAGATTCTCCTCCTTTGCTGGCCATTTACCATGTGCGGAAGCTGTTTGCTTGGTTGATTGGATTAGTTGATAAATTTTTTGTGAAATCAATGTTGTCTGTGCTTTATTTGTGTATTGATGCCAATACTTTGTATTGTCTAATAGCTAGGAGCAACTCTAATTTCTGGCTGGGGCATGTCCCAACACTGACTGATCATCTAGTTGTAATGTTCTGGTTTTCATCTAATGAATTAATGCATGTAATTGCCGTAAAAAAAACTATTGTAAGGTGAATAAGTACTTGTTCATAAACTATTATCAGAAGCTTATCAAAATAAGTTGAAAATCTTGAGTTTATGAAAATATGGCATAAGCCCTACCCATATAAGTATATCTAAATCTTAAAGACTAGTATAATAGGTAATCTTGAGTTGCCATTCAAAACTTGTCGGTACGAACAAAGAAGTCAACTACTTAGTGCATGTTTGGGTCCACTTTTGATAGAGCTAAAAGTGATTCTAAAGACATAAAATTGCTTTCGGTATATTCGAATAAAATGGATTTTACCTCTAGAATTGATTCTAACTTGAAGCTAAAACCAAACACACACTAAGTATTTATGTCATATAATAAACTCAAATTAGCTCTTTAAATACTCCCTTAATGACCTTGATCAGGTTATGACAAGCACAATAAATTAAGAAATTTCCTGTATTCAAATAAAATAAATATATAGTGATCAAGCAAAAATGTCTTCAGCAATAACTGATTCCTCAGTATCAATACATGTTTCTGAAGGTATCTGAAGTGATTCATAGTTTAGTTGTCTAGAAGCTTCATACAAAGCTATGCCAACACTCACTGACAAATTCAAACACCTGACATATGTTTCAACCATTGGGATCCTGATAGTTCCACCACCAAATGGTTCACTTTTGCAGTCTAATAAGGCTTCAGGTGGCAAGCCACTAGTTTCAGCACCAAATAAAAGATAATCACCTCTTCTGTAGGAAAACTCCTGCAAGTTACAAAGGAACCATAATAATTAATGGCCTCTTCACAATTTCCTTAGATTACTTTGTTTTTGGAAGCAAAACACATAATCCTCTTTAACATATAATAAGAGAAAAATGCAGTTTTAGGTTCAAGACCAGATACATCACTTATCCAATTAACCTAAAACTACATTTTTCTCTTATAAATAGGACTAGAAGGTGTACTTTCTTACGGAGTGTATCATAAGGAATTGAGAGTCTTTTCCAAGACCTTATCCCACTTGACACTTGTTTCCCAAGTTATCTTTATTCAGGGTCGGCCCGAGGATAAGATTACTAAAGCTCTAGCTTTAGGCCCACCATTAAAAAAATATTTGTCATTAGTTTTTATACAGCAAAAAGGCCACCTATATCGATAAAAAGGTCAAACTTTAAGCTTTTTCACATAAAGAAAAAAGCTTCAACTAAAATTTACTTTTAGACTTCACTCGCTAATAGAGATTTTTGGGCGGGACTTGCCTTTACTAACCCACCAATCAACCCAGACTGGCAGGTAAATGTCGAATAGCTTCATAAATTTGTAAACTATTGGAAGCAAGCATAAATTTGTAATCATAAATCTGTACTATTTACAAACATTTTCTTTCCCCTTCAAGTTGCAAGACTTTGATCCTTTTCACATGTTTCTTGCTCCAAACTTGTCTAAGTAGTCACTTGTTTTGTTTCCGCAATCAACTTGTTTATCCTCTCAAGTTTTCATGCAATTGAAATGAAACATAATATTTCTATTTCGAATAAAAAATTAGTTCAAAAGAAAATAATAATTTAGAAAACTAAGGATTGAGACTTGAGTCAGAATCTTGGAAATTTTCTTTTTGGATTAATGACATAAGAGAAAGGTTAGTCATCATGCATCAAATAAAGAAACGCTATCCTCAAAGGGACTAAATTATTAAACTTATTGATGAGCAACTTACTGAATGAATTTTTGTTCCCCTCTTTGTAAATGCTAGCAACCGCTTTTCACCCTCCTGTACCAAATAATGTTGACATGTTGTTGAGTAAATAAAAAGAAAATAATGACAAAGATTTTCGTAATTTAAGTATTAGGATGATAATCACCTGTTTCCTAAAATAGTCACGAAAATCTTCCCAAGAATCATGAACTTTAACAACCACATATCTGCAATTTCGTGTTAATAATGGAAAACAAATATAAAACAATAATGCAATTACGTCAATATTCATGGATCCAGTTAGTGTGCAGTCGGAGAGAGTGTGCAGTCATGCACTTGGTAAGCTAGAAGTCGTCCAATTAAGATCGGGCAATTCAGAAAAATTTAAAACTACTCGTAAAATCTGGACTGTCTGATTTTGATAGGACGACTCAGAGTTTACCGACTTCTTGACTGCACACTCTCTCCGATTGCACTAAATCCAAATTCTTGAAGGTACTAGATGCACTATTTTTGAAAAACAGCATACTTCAACTAGTAAAAACAAGATTTAGAGGAAGCATGAGAGCCAATATGGGTCAAGCAAGCAGAACACAATTTAAATTTACCCTGCATGGTAGAAAAGTTTTTCTAGAATAGCAAAAGAGATGCAAATGAGAAAAAGATTTCAACTTTAAATAAGTATATCTCGAGCCTATAAAAAAAAGTATATCTCAACGGATACGGCCAGTAGTCCAATCCAGCTCGCTTTAATTTAGTATCATCCACCTTATAACCTAATGGCTGAAAAGATAGAGAAATACAAAGGTTGTATATTAGTATTTTGCAACAAACATGAAAATAGAAGACAATCTTATGATCAAATGTAAAAAATTATTGAACTAGAAAGCAAAACTTACACCAACTAAGTGTAGTCCAACAGCTGATGCTGCACATGTTCTAGCAATGCACCCAGTGTTTCCTGGAATCTACCCAAAACAACATAAATATCAGACCAACCTTCTGTAATTGAGAGATTCTACTCTAAGCTAAAAAGATGTTTACCAAGATCAATTTACTATGGAAGGATTGAACTTTAATACTGTTTGTAAGTGGTTTAAACTATAACATCCATTTAAACCAAAATTACCAAGACTTGTTTTAGCCCAACATTAACAATTTCGTTCTTTTTTTAATCAATCTAGTTTATTTTCCAAGTTCATGACTAATCTACAATATCCTCAACATATATATTAGAATCGAAATTATATGATTGACCATTAAAAAATTTCAAGTTATTTTTTAATAACTATTTTCATAAATATTGGTTATTCTTTTGATCAGAAGTCATTGTCAGAGAACTTAGGAATTTATCAGGAAAATGACATCAAAGGGGTAAGAAATTGGTTTTCACCAACTCAGATGCAATTCCTGCTTGTTTAACTCTGAAAATGACTTGAAGTTAACATGGGACAAGGGTTACTCCTCTCTTCTGTGTTACAGAGACTCTCTTCATGCGATGTCTTTGACCTTGTCCCCAATCAGTTCTTGTCACCAGTATGCTGCTATTGTTCATAAGATTAAAGCAATGTTCATACCCTAAGGGAGGGGGATGCTTGTGCAGACTTTCTAGCTAAGCTTGGAGCTTCTTCTTCTTCGTCTTGGACATGCTTGGATCTTCCTCCTCCAGGTCTCATGAGCACCCTTTCATTTCAGTGTGTTTAGTTTCTAGTTTTTCTTTTTTTAGCTCTTTTATTGTACCAAAAAAAATGACTATGTTGTAAAAACAAAAAGAATTTTGCACATGATAAATCATGGATACTATAATCCAATATGTTTTGAATTAAAGTAACAAAAACATATGTGTACATGTTATCAACAAAAGTTCTCCACTCAGATAGCACACATTAAAAAGTCCCCAAACTCATGTATCCCCAATCAATGGATACAAATCAAGAACAGCAACTTCCTTATGAATGTATGTAATCAAGAAAAAAAAAATTAATTAGCACATTCATTACAACTATTAGAGGAGAAGAAAAATATCCCACAATATTAAATCTTGTATCTTACGAAAAATATCCCACAACTATGTCTTTTTGTAACATCACCAAGCTGATAGAAACTGGTTCACATATATAAAACACAACCACGGAATACTGTTTATTTCATGAACATATTCTGGAAATACAAGGAAATTCACAAGAACATCAATCCCTAGAGAAAATATGAGAGTCTCTAGTCTCTCCCAAACCAAACCACACACAAATGACAAGATAACTGTTTCTAAAACAGTTTTCCTTATTTAATACACAAAATAACCACCAATAACTAACTTTCTAATACTTAAAAATACTTAATAATTATAATAAAACAAGGACACAACAATACAGCAACATTGGTGCAGTAACACAGTAACACAGCAATGTTGGCACCCTCCTGCGCACCCAGTTCTCAGTCAGTGGCGCCTTGGACAGCAACGAGGTTGGCTCCCCTGCTGACTCTCCCTCTCTCATATACTTTCTTAATGAGAGGTCTAACACAAGCAAATCATCTTATATAAAATAAAAATGAGTCTTTTCTCTCCTTCTATACATAGAGGTCTAAAACCCTATTATGTCAACAAACATATTACTCTAGCAACAGTGAAGTCCCAACTCAACTAGGTCCTTCAACAATACTCGAAAGCCTCTCTTGCAGATTGATGTCATAGTCACAACTAGTGTAGAAGAGTACAATTTGATACACACCTTCAAGAACTTTGTTGTTATTTGATTTCTATATGTTATCATTTTGATATTGAAGGTTTTTCTCTTCAGTTCAATAAAGTCTTCTTTGCTCAAAAGTGATAGACTTCTTGAGTGCCACTGCCAATTACCAGAAAAGGTTGCTCCATAGTCCCAAACTACCAAACCAGCATGCAGTTCCACTATTATTATTGTTATATAACTAATAATTAATGCCATAGTTTTTATTTCATTATATTTTCATTAGGTTTTGCATCCCCCAATTGTATATTCAAACAAAACTGAATGAACTGAATCCCTAAACCCTTAAACAGAGGTCCAGTATCTAAATTCCGAAAACTAACAATTCTCTCTCTCCCCCTCTCTCTCTCTCTCTCCCTCTCTCTCTCTCCCTCTCTCTCTCTCTCTCTCTCTCTCTCTCTCTCTCTCTCTCTCTCTCTCTCTCTCTCTCTCTCTCTCTCTCTCTCTCCTCTTAACTAATTAACCGCTAACATTTGCTTGTAAAAAAAAACTAAATGAATTGAATTTTACCTGAGGGGAGACTAAGACAACCTGAAGAACCTTGGAATGTGATGCTCCTCCATTAACAGCCTCTCCAACACCTTGAGGCAAAGTACCTTCCTTGCTACTTATCTCAGCAGAACCATCTGTAACATTCAAAGAACAACAATAACATTGAACTCATAAAAAAAAGTGAAATTAGAGAATAAGCGGGGAGAGAGAGAGAGAGGGAGGGAGGGAGGGAGGGAGGGAGAATTACTTAGAGAAGAAAGGGGACGGAAAGAAAGAGAGGGAAATGGTGTGGCGGATTTGAAGTGAAGTAGATTTAATGGACAAAAAAGAGAAAGTTTAGATCGAAAATGAAAAGGGTTTACTACGTTGAGGTTTAGGGATTTGAGTGCAGGGAATGGAATGTCCATTGCTAACTCACACACCACCCGACCCTCACTCAAACTTTGCTTCTTTCTATCGGATTCAGACTGTTTGTCTTGTGGTGCTTCAAGCACGAGCACTGCTTTTTTTTTTGTCAACCCAAGTATCAACGGCGGACAGTAGTGACTAATTTCTCGCTCATCGGTCCTCTCATTTTCTATCCGCTCATTTTTATGATAAAAAATGTGATAGGACTAAAATACTCTTATACTCTTATATTCTCAATTCATTACTCCCACTTTTCTCGATTGAAGCCTAGGCATGGCAAAAAAACTGCACCTGTGAGTACCCGGGGGTATTATCCACGACGGGTATTGGGCGAGTAGCTAAACGAGTACCAGCGGGTTGAATAAACGGATAATTAGATTACCTGTCAATAAATAGGGCGGATCGGGTATTGAGGTACTCGTGCTCGCGGGTACTCATACCCATAATAAATATATTTATTTGGAAAATTTCCTATTATTATTAATTTTAGTGTTACGTATATTCTTTCATTAACTGCTATAAACTAACAAATAAATGATAAAATAAATATATAATGAAATGCCTATTTTTTTATATAAATAAAGAGAAAAAATAGTGTTCAAAAGGTTAATTTTGTTTGGTATTTCAAATTTTATTTTCAAAAAATATTTCAATTAATATTATATGAATATATAATGAAATTCCTAAATTTTTTATATGAATGAAGATAAAAACTTAGTGTTCAAAAGATTAATTTTGTTTGGTATTTTAAATTTTATTTTCAAAAAAAAAATATTTCAATCAATACAAATTGAACTTTTGATCATATATCTTTGACTTTGGTTTCACTTTGGTCTTTTGTCTTTTTTTCTCGTTTTGGTCCATCATCTTCCATTTCTGTGTCATTTTGGTTTTTTTTGTATTTTCCGTCCATTAACTTAACAGATGAGGTGTCTTAAATGTCAGGCTGACTTGGAACTCATTAAGTGATGTGACACATCGGGGACCAAATTAAAACTTAAAAAAAACATAGGTACCAAATTGAAACAAAAACAAAAAACACTAAAATTTTCATCTTCTTCCTCCGATCACCATCTCCAAAATTACTAACAAAATCGATCTACGCGACCATTAGAAGGAATCAAATTTCCAAAGCTATCCTATTCTACTATTCTTCCTAAAAAAACCATTTAAAACCGTACTACAAGAGGAGGAGGACTCTACTATATTAAGCTTTAATTGAAGATTCCACCATTAGGAAATTAAGACTGACAAAAAGAGGAGGACTCCACTGTAGCATCCTTATTTGTGGTGAGATTGAAATTAACTAAATCAGCAGTTGTGTTATTGCAACTTGATCCACTAAAAAGATGTTGAACTATGTTGCATGGGTATGGGTACGGGTATGGTACCGGCACTGGGTACGGGTGCTGGTACGGGATACGTGGTTTTTCAAAAAACTAGGGTACGAGTACGTAACATAAATTTACTATAAACATGACTGAAAGATAGAAAATACAAATAGGTAAAACATATAACGGAAAAATATACAATGAAATATAGGAAAAAATTATTTATACAACAGAAAATAGAAAAAAGATATACAATGTAATAGGAAAAGTTTCAATATCACCAAAAAATGAATGAAAAAACTAATTTTTTACTATACAACAAACAAATATTTATATATCGGACCATATATATAAACCGATAAGTACCCACGAGTACCCAATGAGTACCGGTACCGGATACGTACCCGGTACGGGTACGGCTCCGATTTTGAAGTACCCATTGCACCTTGTTGCGTGAAAACGTAGATAGTGCAAGTATACACTGTCAACAAGTAATATAGAGTAAGTGAGATCGTTCCCACGAGGAATTATGCTAAATAACGAGAGTTTAATTTGATTAACAATTTAGTGAGGAAAGTAAATGACACACAAGTTTTGGGCAACATAAACAGTAGTAAAAAGTAAAGGGTAATGGAAATCAGTGATGAGAACAAGTCAAGATGCATTCACTTCAGTAGCTTCATTAAAATGTGATTAAGGGTACGTTCAATGTTGCAGCATTAGGTGCTGCAGCAATAAGACGTTATTCTCTCGAATACTTCACACTAGGTTTCCTTGCAAGAGTTTATCTCTAAACCCTAAAGAAGTACCTCCTAGGCTGCTTGGGCACCGGCAGTATTCACCTTATGGGTTATGCCCTCCTATCTCTAGGATTAAGCAAGGAACATCAAGATCTCTCGTTAATGTTCACTACCCATATTACCTTGTGAGATAAATTTACAAACCATCTCTGAATTTATAAATGCTATTTAGAATAGGCGGACCATTCCTACTCTAAAATGGAAATATTTTCACACACAAGATAAAATGCATAACATTGAACATACTTCATTAATCACATAGTAATTTAACTACATCAGATCCAGCATCTCAACTATGAGTATTTAGCTCATATTGAGCTTGCAAAACATGGAAAATAACTTAAACAAAATAGTAGAAGTCATATTACAAATTTCAAGGTAAGAAATGATACTACGAAGAGAGAACAGTAGGAGAGCTCCAAGGATGACAATGGAGGACTGATCCAGCTCGTCCAAGTAGAATCCACCGAGAAAAATGTAACTCCAGTGATGCTGCAGCAACTGTCTCAGCAATGGAAGTGTTTGGTAGTGAAGGGTGAGCTTTTGCACGCAAGAGGAGCTATCTCTAAACTTCCCCTGACGGCCCAGCATACTGATGAAGAAAGGAAAACGTCCTTATATAGTGTCTCCTTGCACACAACCCTAAAATGATGTCCTTTTTGGGAAAATGCTGCCTAGGTTAGAGGGCAATTGTGGGAAACCCACATTAGGTTATATCTTTCCGTGCCATACAGCTCTGACACCTGTCCTTGCCTTGATTTCCGTGTTTTCCGCACTCCCCTTGAGCTTTCTCTCTCATCTTCCGCATTTCCACTATTGCGCACGCACCTGTTGCTGCGGCACTGACACTAAACATGATTAAATGCATTAAGGGCATCAAAATGCCCAAATTAAACCAATTCATCCCTGCACCATTATTTCTAACCTAAACACATAATTACATCATAATTGACACAACAAGTTTATTAAATCTCCTAAAATCAAGCTTAGAAAGCAAGTAATAACCATCATAAAAGATGGTTATCACACCTCCTCAACTTTTTATCCTGTCGATTTTGTTGGTAATTTTTAAGTTATTATGGTGGATGAGAGGTTAGGGATTAAGTACTCGTCACAACAACAATAAAGTGGTTTGCCCTAAGTGGTTTCTCTCTCGGTGAGACTTTTGTTTGCCCTGAGTGGTTTTGTTTCCTCTTGTTCATTGCAACTGGTGCACTCTGTTCACGTTTGTAACTATGGCGGATCATGACTTGACGCGACTAACTCTAGAAGTTGAGGACTATAATGTGGTGGCGCCGACCGGAGAAGGGGGATGTCGAGGAAGATCTCACGCTATGTATGGTTGGAAGGTTCCTTACTGATCGTCTTATCAGGCTTCCGATTATGCGAGATCGTATGGCTGGAGTGTGGCGGCCGTTGGGAGGTATAACGATCAAAGAAGTGGAAGTAGGTCTCTTCATATTTCAGTTCTATCATCAGGTGGATGTTTAACGGGTGTTGAAGGGTGGTCTGTGGTCGTTCGACAAACATCTTCTTATTCTCAGCACGATGCAGGAAGGTGTTCTTCCAAGTCAGTTACCACTTTATGTGGTTCCGTTCTGGGTTCAGGTTCATGATCTTCCACCTGGCTTCATGTCAGAAGCGGTGGGAAAGAGTTTGGCAAGTTGTATGGGTGGGCTCCTTGAGTACGATGCGAAGAATTCGGCTGATTTTTGGCGGTCATTTATGCGTCTGAGAATCCTTCTTGATGTTAGAAAACCATTGTTGCGAACCAAAAATATAAGGAAGGAGGGTGGTGCTCCGGTGGTGGTTTCGTTTAAATACGAGAAACTAGGTTCATTTTGCTATCTATGTGGCTTGCTGGGACATAATGATGATTTTTGTCCTCTCCTTTTGACCATGAGAAACGACTCTGGCGAGCGTGGGTGGGGACCAGAATTGCGTGCAGAACTCCGATCAAATAACAGTGGTGGCAGCGCAAGGTGGCTCAGGGAAGAAACGACAGGAGGTGGTTCAACCCTAGGGCGCTCTTCACGGTGCAATCATTGGGAGAATCCGTTGAATTCTCACTTTTTCAATGCTGGTGCGGAAGTTACGGAATCAACTTTAATGGCAAAACGTTTGGCCGTTGTTTTCAAAAAACCTGCTGCGCTATTTAATCAACCAAGCATTAATACGTCATCTGCCACAAAAGATGACAATTGTGTTAATAATGGGACAGATCGGCAAATGGAGGAAAAAGATGATGAGGTGTGTGATGTTAATGAAAGGGGAAAAGAAGAGGCGTAGGAATGGTGTGGTGGAGCCTACAGGTTCTCAGCATGCTA
The DNA here is from genome assembly GCA_039519185.1 of Astragalus membranaceus. Classification (NCBI taxonomy): domain Eukaryota; kingdom Viridiplantae; phylum Streptophyta; class Magnoliopsida; order Fabales; family Fabaceae; genus Astragalus; species Astragalus membranaceus. The sequence goes on along the minus strand of CM076848.1, from coordinate 170,140,183 downwards.
CTCATGCAAATGGCATTGTTAGTAACTCAAATTCTCACTCTACTGGTGCGACACAGATTGATCCTTTTTTAATGGCAGGTCCTGGCAAGCAGACCAGCCAGGAGCAATGAGTATCTTAAGTTGGAACTGCCGGGGTCTGGGCAACCCGAGTGCAGTTTCGTCTCTTCGTGACCTCGTCCGGACGTACCAACCGGATGTTATTTTTCTGTGTGAAACCTTGGTACAAGCTAGTAAGATTGAAGCGATTCGTGTGACTTTGGGATTTGACTCTTCTTTTGCAGTGAGTAGTTTGGGTAGAAGTGGGGGTTTGGCTGTTTTGTGGAAGCAACCATTCGATTGTGAAATTATAAATTATTCTCAACATTTCATTAATATTAAATCTGGTCAGCTTGATAGTGTTCAGTGGCATTTGATTTGTTTCTATGGTTGCCCCGAGACTGAGAGACGTAGGGAATCATGGAATATTTTGAGAACTCTGGTTATGGATAATTCACTTCCGTGGTGTATTATTGGGGACTTCAACGACTTGCTGTCTAGTGAAGAGAAGAGAGGTCGTTGTGATCATCCTCTTTGGAAAATTCGAGGTTTTCGTGAAGCTGTCTCTGATTGTCATCTTGTTGATTTGCACTTAGAAGGTTATCAATTCACTTGGTGTAAAGGTAGAGGCACAAGTGATTTTAAGGAGAGGAAGTTGGACCGGGCTATGGAAACTCAACTTTGGTTCGATTCTTTTCCTAATCACCGTTTATGTAACACGATGGTGGATCGGTCAGACCACAATCCTATTATGCTCTATCTATATGGGCAGGCTCGGGGACGTAGGAGGAGAATATTTAAGTTTGAAAACTCTTGGTTGGAAGAGGAAAGTCTTGCTTCGGTTGTGGAGAGAGGGTGGGGGATAGGTGATGGGCAGGATGTCTTGAATAGATTGAAAGCTTGCACGGAGGAGATGAATGTATGGGGGAAATCTCTACGTATGAGGTATAGGGGTGATATTGAGAGGTGTCGAAAGGAGCTTGAGTTGTTGCGTTTGGAGGTATCCGATGAGGCAGCGATTCGTTTTAATGAGGTCCAAAGGAAGCTTAGTCAATTACTTGCTCAAGAGGAAGCATTTTGAAAACAAAGAGCAAAGGTTTTATGGCTCAAGGATGGGGATTCAAATACCCGTTTTTTTCATGCCCCAGCATCGTCCCGTAAGCGCCACAATGAGATCAAATCTTTGGTACGCGAAGATGGAAGCCATGCCACTAATCAAGAAGACATTGTCACTACAGCAAAGGCTTATTTTGACCATTTGTTTGATTATAATGGGACTGCCCATCAGCCCATTATTGATGTAATCCCACACTTAATATCTGATGATGACAACAACAGTTTGATTAGGCCTTTCACTATGGAAGAATTTGGACAAGCCCTCCAGCATATGCATAAAGATAAAGCTCCCGGACCGGATGGCTTAAATCCGGCTTTCTATAAAAGGTTTTGGCATCTCTGTGCTGATGAAGTTTTTTCGCAAGCCAAGCTTGGTTGGAACAAAGGTATTTTCCTCCTCATTTAAATGATGCTAATGTTGTGCTTATTCCAAAAAAAATCCAATCCCTCTTCTATGACTAATTTGCGCCCTATTTCATTATGCAATATGGTTTATAAGATTATTTCAAAAGTATTAGCAAGCAGGTTGAAACCGCTTTTAGCAAAATGCATTTCAACGACGAAATCTGCTTTTGTTGAAAATTGTTCTATTTTGGATAATGCCATGGTTGCTATAGAGACTATTCATTACATGAATTGCAAAGTGGGGGGTAAAGAAGGGGAAGTGGCTTTTAAAATTGACATTAGTAAAGCCTATGATCATGTTAGTTGGCAATACCTTAGAGTTGTGCTTACCAAAATGGGTTTCCATGATAAATGGATAGAGTGGATGATGATGTGTCTAGAGTCTGTGGAGTACGAGATTATTGTAAATGATGACAGTGTTGGGCCAGTGAAACCGGGTAAAGGTCTTAGAAAAGGAGATCCTCTTTCCCCATACTTGTTTATTCTAGGCGCAGAGGGCCTTACAAGACTCATTAAGATGGCTGAAGGGCGTGGTGATTTGCATGGTATCAAAGTGTGTAGGGGCGCCCCAGTCCTTACACATTTGTTATTTGCTAACGATTGTTTCCTTTTTTTCAGGGCAACATAAAAAGAATGCAGTGTAATGAAAGATATTCTTTTATCCTATGAGATGGCTTCCGGTCAATCAATCAATCTCCAAAAATCAGAAATCTTCTTTAGTAAGAACACCTCTAGTGATATGCGCACTCTAGTGTCCAACCTCCTTGCAGTTACTAAGAGTTTGGGCACCAGTAAATATCTTGGGCTTCCGTCTATGATGGGGAGGAAGAAGAAGGCGTTGGGATAAACTTGCTATGAGGAAAGACTATGGAGGTATGGGATTTCGACATTTTCACATATTTAATTTGGCTATGCTAGGGAAGCAAGGTTGGAAGATTCTCACCAACCCAGATGTTATTATATCTCGCGTCTTCAAAGCTAAATATTTCTCTAGGGGGGACTTTTTTGGGGGCTGCCATCGGCCACAACCCAAGTTATGTTTGGCGTAGCATCTGCGCTTCACGGGTAATTGTCAAAGGAAGGTTAAGGTGGAAGGTTGGGGACGGTTCAAATATTCGTATTTGGGAGGATCCTTGGCTTCAAAATCAAGCTAATCTGTATGTTACCACTCTGACACAACCTGATTCAGGTGTCTTTTTTGTGTCTGATCTTGTGGATAGTAACTTGAATGAATGGAAAGCATCTTTAATTAGAGACACTTTTAATGATCATGATGCTAAGGCTATTCTGAGGATGCCAAGGAGAATTGCTCTTGGTGAGGACCAAATGGTGTGGGATTTGAATAGAAGTGGCGTTTACTCGGTTAAATCCGGATATTATCATGCTATGGAACATTTAGTAGACACTTCTCATTTGCGTGTTGAAGGCAATTGGCGTGCAATTTGGTCACTTCGAGTTCCAAATAAAGTCAGAATTTTATTGTGGCGTATTGTTCACGCCTGTCTACCAGTTCGGACTAGGCTTCAACGGAAGGGTTTTCAATGTACTGATGAGTGTCCTATGTGCAATAGTGCGTATGAGAATGAATGGCACCTCTTTTTTGATTGTCCGAAGGCTCAAGCGGTATGGATAGTGGCTGGTTTGTGGCAGGCAATTTTTCCATATTATGAAGTGTCTGAGGGTGTTAAAGAGCTGATTTTTGAGCTGCTGGAAGTTCTGGACAGTAGCAGTATGACTGCTCTCGCTGCTGGTTTTTGGTGCATATGGCGTAGACGCAACGATATGGTTTGGAATTGGACCGAGAAGCCCCCTAATTTAGCGTTTCATGATGCTAATGTTTTTATTTCAGCTTGGTTGCAGCAGAGAGAGCATGGACAGCACCAAAACTCTGTGCACCAGCAGGTACAGCCCGTGGAACATTAACTTTGGAGGAAACCCGCAGCTGGTCGTGTGAAATGCAACATAGACAGTGCTTGGTTTGAAGAACAGTTTCGGTGTGGTGTGGGATTTGTCTTAGAGACCATGATGGTCGCTTCCTCAAGGCTAAACCTATTTTGTTTGAAGGGTACTTGACTCCACAAGAAATTGAAGCAACTGGTTTACTTGAAGCTCTCCGTTGGCTATCTCACTTGGGAATTCATGATGTTGATTTTGAGCTAGATTGCAAGCAAGTAGTTGACGCTTTCAACGGTGGATTGAGATTTGCTAACGAGTTTGGCGCTATTATTTCTAGTTGTAATACTTTTATTTCTCATTTTCATAACTGTCCCATCAGTTACATTAGGCGACAAGCCAATTGTGTAGCTCATAGTTTGGCTAGGGCGGATCAATGTTATGCTAGTCACCAAATACATGATGTTATTCCTCATTGTATTACTTCTATCTAAATGAATGCAATGGCTTGAGTTGGCTTGCTTCAAAAAAAAGGTTAGGGATTCAGTTTGAAAAATTGGGGGGTTTTGGGTTTGAGGGAGAGAAGTTAGGGATTAAGAGTTGAAGAGTGATTGAATTTTGGTGGTGGTGGTGGTGGCTAGCCGGAGGTGGTGGTGGCCTGCCGGATGTCGCGACCGAAAAATCCGGGTGAGGATTCCTCGAAGGTTCAAAAATGAAGCCGCCGCCAAAGTTTAGTTTAAGGGTAAATATTGGAAAATCCTTTTTGGAATGGATAAGGGTCCTTGAGACTAGATAAGGGTTCGGGAGTCGGTTATGCGTGGGAAAGGTATTAGCACCCCACGACATCCTTCCTAATGAAGGTTACCTGCTAACTAGTTGTAGGAAAGAATGTTAATTTTGAAAATGTTCATTTTTACCCTTTTATTGTGAATTAAAAAGAAAGAAGAAAATTGATATTTTATTTAAGAAAATGATTATTTAGGAAAATAATAAAAAATGTTTTTTATTAGTGCAATTGACAGAGGTCGGCCGCCCTCTGGTCCTACGTATCTCCTGGTAGAGAATCAAATCGCACGTAGTTCTTGGTAGAAAAATGTTTGTTGGTTGGTGTTTTTTAATATAGGGGTTTTAGGACTGTGTGATCTGCGTTGAAGGACCACTGGGGGTCTAAAGGAGCACTGGGGATCTGAAGGGCCGCTGAGGGCTGAAGGAGCGCTGGGGCTCTGAAGGACCACAGTTCACTTATCCTAAAACGATGACTAACCCGGCCGTACGACCGACTTAATCCCCTACTTTGAAAATGAGATTTTTTGATTTTTGAAATGAAAAAGATGTGTTTGTTTTTTTTTAATTTAGAAATTATTTATTTTAAATAGGGATTTTAGGACCTGATCCGTAACGGTTCATTAGTGGCCTAAAAAGCAGACTAACCCGACTGTACAGTCGACTTACTCCCCTATTTATATTTTGTGGTTTTTTGTAAAAAAAAAAAATTAAGAAAGAAAGGTAATGGAAATTGTTTATTTTTGCGCTTAACAGGGGCGTGGCCCTGCTCCTACGTATCTCCGGGTGGAGAATCAAAGGCTACGTAGTTCTAGGGTTAGAAAATGTTTGTTTGTTTTGTTTATTTTAATTTTTGAATAGGTGGTTCAAGATCACCAAGCTGTACAACTCAGGCGTCTTAAACCGGGATTGACAAGATGTCGCATATCAGCCGTTCCCATATTTTTGTACTTTTATGAGAAAAGGTGTTTAAAAGAAAAAAATAAATATGGAATAAAAACAGTTTTTGAAAAGGATGGTTAGGTAATAAAGATCCATTTTTTATAAGAGGAGTGTCCTAATGAAGTGATGGGGTGAAAATAGCAAACCCGGAATGGATAAAGGCCCAGGGGATGGGTGCAAGTAAAAAACAGATCTTTGATTTCTATAAAAATAAAGATTGGTTATCTAATATTTAATAAAGCAAAAGAATAAAGACATGATATCATACAGTAAAATAACAACAACAATTAACAGGATGGGGGGAGAGTCACGCCCTCTGGCAGTGACGGGAGGGAGTTAAAAGAAAACATTTTTTTGCTATTTAATTATTTAATAAAATAAAAGAGGTAAAGTGGTATAAAAGGTAAAATGAAAGAGGGGAGTTGGAACCCTAATATTTCTCATTACCAACCCATCAGCCGCACAAGCACCGTTAAGGTGAGGGAAAAAAAACAACTTTTGAGAAGGGAAAGAACCATAGAAAGAGAAAGAAAGAAACCTTGGGGAGAGAGAGGGTGGCGCGATTTGGTGATGGTGGTGGAGGTGAGCTTTTCCGGTGGTGGGTGGAAATGAGATTTTCCGGTGGTGGTGTTCGCGGCGAAGGGGAGGTGGCCGTGAGAGAGGAAGTTTGGGGCTGTTTGGAGTGAGGTGGGGGTGGTGTACGGTTTGGCTGTGGTTCGGCTCTGTGGGTGGTGGTGCGCGGCGGTTTCCGACGACAGAGGGTGGTGGTTATTGGGTGAAGAGTTTATGATGATGGTGAGTGAAGGAGAAAACTCTCTACTACTCTCTTTTTTCTTGTATTCTTCTCCTCCCTTTCCTTTTTATTCTATGTTTCTTTTCTCCTCCCCCCTTCTGTGTGTGTTGTGTGTGTGTGATGTGTATTGTTAAGTTTTTCCTTTCTTTTGTTTCCCAGTGCCTTCGGTTCCCCTCCTGTGCGTGTGTTATTGTATTTAATTTTTTCTTTCCTTTGTTCCCAGCCCCCTCCCCCTACGGTTCCCTCTGTCCCCTCTTTCTCCTTTTTTCCTCCTCCTCTTTTACAGAGGATTCATATTTGTCTTTGTTGTTGCTGCCAGCTATGATGCCTCAATGGTCCCTTTCAGATTTCCTATTTCATGATTCTGTTTTTCTGAGGTAGTTGATGCCTTTTGTTTGTTTTCTTGCTTTATGTTTGCAGGCTGGTGCATAGGGGAGCAGGAACCTCTTTGGTGAAAAAGAAATGAAATTGATAAAAGAGACTATAACATTTAGCCAAGTATAGATGATTTTTTTTTTGTATTTTTATACAATTTTCGTTTTCTATTTTTTTTTAATTTTTTAATGTGTAAAAAAAAGATTAATAATAATAATAATAATAAATTCTAAAACATATTTTTTTATAAAGTTTTTTTCTTAAAAAAAAGTTCTACTAATGATAATACAAATGTGTACATTATTAGGAATAAACATACGCACACAACGAGACGAGAACACGCGTTCGCAATGATAATACGCGAGCTCGTGCACCAAAATAAACGCTTGTACACAACAAGATGCGAACACGCGTTCGCACCGAGGACAAAAATGTGTAAATAGCATGCACGCACAAATAACAACAACAATTAACAGGATGGGGGGAGAGTCACGCCCTCTGGCAGTGACGGGAGGGAGTTAAAAGAAAACATTTTTTTGCTATTTAATTATTTAATAAAATAAAAGAGGTAAAGTGGTATAAAAGGTAAAATGAAAGAGGGGAGTTGGAACCCTAATATTTCTCATTACCAACCCATCAGCCGCACAAGCACCGTTAAGGTGAGGAAAAAAAACAACTTTTGAGAAGGGAAAGAACCATAGAAAGAGAAAGAAAGAAACCTTGGGGAGAGAGAGGGTGGCGCGATTTGGTGATGGTGGTGGAGGTGAGCTTTTCCGGTGGTGGGTGGAGATGAGATTTTCCGGTGGTGGTGTTCACGGCGAAGGGGAGGTGGCCGTGAGAGAGGAAGTTTGGGGCTGTTTGGAGTGAGGTGGGGGTGGTGTACGGTTTGGCTGTGGTTCGGCTCTGTGGGTGGTGGTGCGCGGCGGTTTCCGGCGACAGAGGGTGGTGGTTATTGGGTGAAGAGTTTATGATGATGGTGAGTGAATACAATGTTTACAAGATATCTAGTGATCACAAATTTGCCCCAGCTTGGGGTCTAAAGTGTTAGCTCATGAAATTTCATCATTGGGAACAAACCAAATGGTTAACTAGGTACTTGTGTGGAGAATATGCACCTTATGGGATGGTCGGGGTGGGACTGGACATGAACAAGGAATGATGATGGGAAAGATATGGACACTAACTGACTCAAACAAGAGTAAATGCGTGTTGCATACAAGGTCACTATATGAATGCTTCACAGAGAGTTAACATAGTTAGCGTCATGATAGAAGAAATTTTTGATAGCACATTAGTTAACAAAATGGACCATTTGGATAATTTATCATGGAATCGATGGGATGCATCATTTTGCTGAAGAAAATTGTGAACAAGCTGCAAACAGTGAAGAATCTCTTTTTTGAAAATTGAGTGTCTGAAAACGCCTTGAGCTTGTAGCTAGGCTAAACTTTTCCAAAGAAGAAATAATCAACTTCGCCTCATCTCTCATCAAAATTTTTGAAAAGGGTAATGCTCATGTTTTTTGTATGGATGAACGCATGATAATGTATATGCATGATGCAAATGCAGACGCCTAAAATGCGTGAATGAATGGAAATACATGAAAAATGAGATATTCACAATTTTTGAAATTGTGCTCATAATCGTTTTCTACTTTTTTCTAGAAAAAAATGTAATGAAACGCAAATGCGTGAAATGCGTGACGGGAATGATCTCCTGGAAAGATATTTTGGATGATGAATGACTTTTTTGTTTTTTTTTTTATTTAGAAAAAGACTCATGCATGGATGACTGATGCGTTTGAGGTGGTTTGGGGCAAAGAACTTCTTTCATTATTTTTATGATGCATGGAGAGGAGTAATGCGTTTGAATGAAATAATGAATGAATGCAAAAAATTTTATGATATCAAGGTGATATTATTTTCTCATTTTTGGTGCATGGCTACGCAAGATAAAGTAATTTGGACAAATAAAAAATATGATATTTTGTTATTTTCTAGATGGTGAGATGCATAATGGGGTGAATATGAAAATAATGACTGTATTCTATTATGAATGCATGATGTTTTTTTTTTAAAAAAAAAGGTTAACTATGCGTATGCAATAGGGATAATCAAATAACATGCCCCCGTGTCCTAATGCATGATGGAACACGTGGTGATAGATATGCATGATGAAAATGCAGATGTAAATGCATGAATGATCACTTGAAAAGATTGACTATCCAAAAATGGCATTGCAATATGATGATGAATAATGCAAGAAAGTGGCATTATTTTTTTATTTTCTTTTATTTGGAAACGATGCACGCAAGATTACCAATGCATTCGAGGTGGTTAAGAATGAAGAACTTTTGTTTTTATTTTTATATTTTTTTAGTGATGAATATAGTATATTTTTCTATATGAGTATGCAAGATGATGCAGGTTGGGCAAATATGTAGTGTCTTTGTTATGTAGGTTGATGATGATATGCATGTTAGTACCGTGAGAACGAGATGTATATGAAAACAAATGATTCGTTCTATGGTGGTTTTTTATTTTCTAACAAAATATAATGCCCATGATGACGGATATGTATGGAAAATGCAAATGCATGTATGCATGAAGAAATAAATGTTTGATCCTAATGCAATTATTTTTATTTTTCAAGAGGTAGTGCAACATGTATGCAGACTCTTATTTTTTATTTATTGGGTGACGAATGATACAATTATAATGAAATGATTTTTTTGTTTTATTTGGGAAAATGATACGCGAACATGGAGTTGATGCAATTAAACTAGGATGGCAACATGAGGGAAAATGATGTATGAATGATATGTTTTTTTTTTTTGAAATGTAATTCATGACTTTACAAATGATGCGATGCCTACGCTATGTGATAATGATTTTGAATGTTTATGTATGAATGTCAGTGCATATTGAGATGCTCATGTTATATGTCTAAAAATTACTCTTTTTGTGCGAGGAAATAAAATGCATGACACTCGCAGTGATTTTTTTAATGCATGGAAAGAAAAGAATGCATGATGCTTGACATGACTTTGAATGTGTTTGTTTGTTTTTTTTTTGGAGAAGGGAAACCAGACACATAAGTGTTGACGAACCAACTTGCTCTTTTTGCTCTGATTTTCTTTTTTTTTAACATGGATGAATGTGTGCATGAATGTGCATGAAATGCAAATGTATGATTTCGTGTTACGCCGGGGAAATTGTAAGTTTCTCTTGGACGCCGAACTGAAAGAAGCTTACGATTTATTAATGCAAATGTTTGATCTATCTTGTCAGAAAGAAAGTCTTACAACTCCCCTGGGTCATAGAAATGTATGAAAGATGAAATGTGAATGTGCAATAAACTTTTTATGCTATGCAAAAAGGAAAAGGTAAAAATGCATGAGGTATGCTAAAAAAATAAATTGCCAAAATAACATATGATTTTTTTGAAAATTTTTCTTTTAAGAAGACTGGAAAAATGTATCAGTGTTTGTGTTTGTTTAAATGCAGGGATATGAGGCTCCTTTGTGTCCTACGAGGGTTCCTTAGAGAATAGGTCTAGGGCTTGTCTGTTAGGTGAACCTTTCAAAGGGTAGCTCTACAAGGTCCTAATAAGGTTCCTAGAGCCAACGACCCCGTTTGAGAACATTAGCCACAACAATAGGCAAGCTATTAGAAGTGATAGCACCCTCGAAGGGACCAAACTCTAGGTGAGACTTTCGTAACCACCGAGCTGGACCTACATCCAGAGGGCCATTACTACGCGGTCTCGTTCTGACTTAGTTTATGCTCCAGTCCGGGTATAGGACTATTCTCACGTGTGTGCAAAAGTGTGATAGTGGAGTGTGTGAAGGAGCAAAATATCAAGAATACCCCCCAAGCTGCAAAACAGACAAACACATATACAACAATAATAGTCTTCTACCCTAGGGTTTATATACATAAAAGAATATAATTGGCAATAAAATAAAAGAATAATCAAATATACAAACACAATGGTCTTCTATCCTAAGGTTTACATATCGTATGAAAATAATATAATATGCAAGAATAAAAGACAAAAGGATTGGGTAAAAATAAAGCATTAAATTAACAACTACGCCTACAATTACGCCTACAACTAATTAGACTAGGCTTGACTCTCTAAAAAAAGTCCCCAGTGGAGTCGCTAGCTGTAGCGACCGAAAAATCCGGGTGAGGATTCCTCGAAGGTTCAAAAATGAAGCCTCCACCAAAGTTTAGTTTAAGGGCAAATATTGGAAAATCCCTTTTGGAATGGATAAGGGTCCTTGAGACCAGATAAGGGTTCGGGAGTCGGTTATGCGTGGGGAAGGTATTAGCACCCCACGACATCCTTCCTAATGAAGGTTACCTGCTAACTAGTTGTAGGAAAGAATGTTAATTTTGAAAATGTTCATTTTTACCCTTTTATTGTGAATTAAAAAGAAAGAAGAAAATTGATATTTTATTTAAGAAAATGATTATTTAGGAAAATAATAAAAAATGTTTTTTCATTAGTGCAATTGACAGAGGTCGGCCGCCCTCTGGTCCTACGTATCTCCTGGTAGAGAATCAAATCGCACGTAGTTCTTGGTAGAAAAATGTTTGTTGGTTGGTGTTTTTTAATATAGGGGTTTTAGGACTGTGTGATCTGTGTTGAAGGACCACTGGGGGTCTGAAGGAGCACTGGGGCTCTGAAGGGCCGCTGAGGGCTGAAGGAGCGCTGGGGCTCTGAAGGACCACAGTTCACTTATCCTAAAACGATGACTAACCCGGCCGTATGACCGACTTAATCCCCTACTTTGAAAATGAGATTTTTTTGATTTTTGAAATGAAAGAGATGTGTTTGTATTTTTTTAATTTAGAAATTATTTATTTTAAATAGGGATTTTAGGACCTGATCCGTAACGGTTCATTAGTGGCCTAAAAAGCAGACTAACCCGACTGTACAGTCGACTTACTCCCCTATTTATATTTTGTGGTTTTTTGTAAAAAAAAGAATTAAGAAAGAAAGGTAATGGAAATTGTTTATTTTTGCGCTTAACAGGGGCGTGGCCCTGCTCCTACGTATCTCCGGGTGGAGAATCAAAGACTACGTAGTTCTAGGGTTAGAAAATGTTTGTTTGTTTTGTTTATTTTAATTTTTGAATAGGTGGTTCAAGATCACCAAGCTGTACAACTCAGGCGTCTTAAACCGGGATTGACAAGATGTCGCATCTCAGCCGTTCCCATATTTTTGTACTTTTATGAGAAAAGGTGTTTAAAAGAAAAAAATAAATATGAAATAAAAACAGTTTTTGAAAAGGATGGTTAGGTAATAAAGATCCATTTTTTATAAGAGGAGTGTCCTAATGAAGTGATGGGGTGAAAATAGCAAACCCGGAATGGATAAAGGCCCAGGGGATGGGTGCAAGTAAAAAACAGATCTTTGATTTCTATAAAAATAAATATTGGTTATCTAATATTTAATAAAGCAAAAGAATAAAGACATGATATCATACAGTAAAATAACAACAACAATTAACAGGATGGGGGGAGAGTCACGCCCTCTGGCAGTGACGGGAGGGAGTTAAAAGAAAACATTTTTTTGCTATTTAATTATTTAATAAAATAAAAGAGGTAAAGTGGTATAAAAGGTAAAATGAAAGAGGGGAGTTGGAACCCTAATATTTCTCATTACCAACCCATCAGCCGCACAAGCACCGTTAAGGTGAGGAAAAAAAAAACAACTTTTGAGAAGGGAAAGAACCATAGAAAGAGAAAGAAAGAAACCTTGGGGAGAGAGAGGGTGGCGCGATTTGGTGATGGTGGTGGAGGTGAGCTTTTCCGGTGGTGGGTGGAAATGAGATTTTCCGGTGGTGGTGTTCACGGCGAAGGGGAGGTGGCCGTGAGAGAGGAAGTTTGGGGCTGTTTGGAGTGAGGTGGGGGTGGTGTACGGTTTGGCTGTGGTTCGGCTCTGTGGGTGGTGGTGCGCGGCGGTTTCCGACGACAGAGGGTGGTGGTTATTGGGTGAAGAGTTTATGATGATGGTGAGTGAAGGAGAAAACTCTCTACTACTCTCTTTTTTCTTGTATTCTTCTCCTCCCTTTCCTTTTTATTCTATGTTTCTTTTCTCCTCCCCCCTTCTGTGTGTGTTGTGTGTGTGTGATGTGTATTAAGTTTTTCCTTTCTTTTGTTTCCCAGTGCCTTCGGTTCCCCTCCTGTGCGTGTGTTATTGTATTTAATTTTTTCTTTCCTTTGTTCCCAGCCCCCTCCCCCTACGGTTCCCTCTGTCCCCTCTTTCTCCTTTTTTCCTCCTCCTCTTTTATAGAGGATTCATATTTGTCTTTGTTGTTGCTGCCAGCTATGATGCCTCAATGGTCCCTTTCAGATTTCCTATTTCATGATTCTGTTTTTCTGAGGTAGTTGATGCCTTTTGTTTGTTTTCTTGCTTTATGTTTGCAGGCTGGTGCATAGGGGAGCAGGAACCTCTTTGGTGAAAAAGAAATGAAATTGATAAAATAGACTATAACATTTAGCCAAGTATAGATGATTTTTTTTTTTGTATTTTTATACAATTTTCGTTTTCTATTTTTTTTAATTTTTTAATGTGTAAAAAAAAGATTAATAATAATAATAATAATAAATTCTAAAACATATTTTTTTATAAAGTTTTTTTCTTAAAAAAAAGTTCTACTAATGATAATAAAAATGTGTACATTATTAGGAATAAACATACACACACAACAAGACGAGAACACGCGTTCGCAATGATAATACGCGAGCTCGTGCACCAAAATAAACGCTTGTACACAACAAGATGCGAACACGCGTTCGCACCGAGGACAAAAATGTGTAAATAGCATGCACGCACAAATAACACGCATGTACACGATTGGAAATGACACATGTACACGATTGGAAATGACACGCGTAAACGTCGAAAACAATATTTTGGATTTTTCTAATAAACTTTAAATTAGCCGGACAAAATTAGGGTACTACACCGGAGAAGATGAAGATGGAGATGGTGTTTGGAGGAAGAAGATGAAAATTTTAGTGTTTTTTGCTTTTGTTTCAATTTGGTCCCCTATATTTTTTTTAAGTTTCAATTTGGTCCCCTATATTTTTTTTAAGTTTCAATTTGGTCCCCTATGTGCCACATCACTTAATGAGTTCCAAGTCAGCCTGACATTTAATATGCCACGTCGGCAGTTAACTGCCAGCGTGGCATCTATTAAGTTAATGGACGGAAAATACCAAAAAAAATGACCAAATTGACACAAATGGAAGATGAGGGACCAAAACGAGAAGAAAAAAAAAGATAAAGGATCAAAGTGAAACCAAAGTCAAAGATAAAAGACTAAAAGTGCAATTTAGCCTTAAAAGTATCTATGGGTATCCACAGGTACCCGCGGGGAAACAATACCCATGAAAACCTACTAGCGGTACCCGGACGAATATGGGGCGGTACGGGGCGAGTAACAGGTAACTGCTACCCGTGCCAGCCTCACCCTGTTGACATCCCTTTGGAGCAAAGACACGGTTGTTGATACTTGATATATTGAGAAGTAAAATGGGTGGGGAAGGTGCCGTGGGTTAGTTGTCAAATACAAAGAAAAGTTAATGAGGCTAAGCTTTGGAGTGTTATTGGAAAAAATAATAAATGTTGTATTGATATTTTAGAGTGGCGAAGAATTTGAGACAAAAAAATGACAAACAAGACACTTAAAATAAGATAGAGAGAGTAGTATGTTTATATTCCGGAAATATAGCATCATTTGGTTCTTTTCCCTAAAAAAAGTTAAAATAAATCCTTTCAATTCTCAACATTTTAATTTTGGTCCTTTTATGGGACACGGGGGTCGACCCGGTGCTCCCGGGTTCGATTCCCGCAGTGGACAAATTCGATGTTGGCTAGTGCAAAACTTGATCCTAAGCACGAGCGGAAATTAGTCTTTCGTTGAATGCGTTGGGACACTCCATAGGTAGCCAACGATGGTCCGAACCAAAAAAACTTCTACGGTTAAAAGTTATTGACGTGACAAACATGTGTTCTGTAAAGTGAGAAGAAACAACTAACTTTTATTTGATGATTAAAATGTATTATATACAGAGGGATGGTACTGAGAAATAACAAAACTGTTAACAAATCAGTAACCACTTGAAACTAACTATAACAAACTGAACGATATCTAACAAATGGGCCTTAGAGAGATACAAACAAACAGAGCCCAATAACTTGGCCCAGTGAACTAACAGTGGTTCCAACATATTCCTCCCTTAAATCTAAATTGCTGTCAGCAATACAGATTTACACAGTGCTGATGTTGCTAACACCTATTTCCGTGCGAAGCCTTAGAAAGGTGTCTGACTTCAAAGCCTTAGTTATGATGTCTGCTACCTGCTTCTCAGTGCTACAGTAGCTTAATTCAATGGTTCCTTCTTTTACCAAGTCTCTGAGAAAGTGGAAGCGTATGTCTATATGCTTGCTTCTACCATGAAGCACGGGATTTTTGGATAGTTTAATAGTTGAGCTATTATCACAATGAATCACCGTGGTTCTAGTTTGAGGCAGCTCCAACTTCATCAAAATTCTTCTAAGCCAAATAGTTTGACAAGCACAACTGGCTGCTGCAATGAACTCAGCTTCAGTTGTAGATAAGGTGACTACTGTCTGCTTCTTAGCAGACCAGCTTACTGCCCCAGATGCAAGCAGAAACGCATACCCGGATGTGCTTTTCCGGTCATCACAATCCCCAGCATAGTCACTATCTGTAAATGCAATCAGTGTCTCATTTCCACCTCTTTTATACACTATCCCCAGATCAGTAGTGCCCCTTAAGTACCTCATAATTCTCTTCACAGCCTGCAAGTGCATATCAGTTGGGCAATCCATATACCTGCTGATCAATGATACTGAAAACGTGATGTCTGGCCTTGTGGCAGTCAAATACAGTAGAGATCCTACCATTTGCTTGTAGTAAGTCACATCTACCTTCTCACCATTTCCTTCTCTACATAGCCTTGAACCAGGAACTATTGGTGTTGAAACAGGCCTGCAGTTTCCCATTCCAAACTTTTCCAGCAGTTCAGTAGTATATTTACTCTGACTGAGAGAAATTCCAGTGTTGTCTTGTTTCACTTCCACTCCTAGGAAGTAGTTCATCTTGCCAAGATCTGTCATATCAAAGTGTTTCTTCATAGAGGATTTGAAATCAGTGATCATTTGAGGACAGTTTCCAGTGTAGATCAAGTCATCTACATAAAGGCTAATGATCAACAGCTTGTCATTGTCTTGTTTCTTCACATACAGAGTGTGCTCAGAGGGAGATTTAGTGAATCCTTCACTAGTAAAATAGGAGTCCATTTTACTATACCAAGCTCTTGGGGCTTGCGTTAGGCCATACAAGGCCTTCTTGAGCTTGTATACCTTCTCCTCTTCGTTCCTTTTTACATAACCAGGTGGTTGATCTACAAACACAGTTTCTGCTATCTCTCCATGTAGGAGGGCACTTTTTACATCCAATTGGTACACATGCCATCCTTTCAAAGCTGCCACGGCCACTATAGTTCTAATGGTGTCCCAACGGGCAACTGGAGCAAACACTTCATTATAGTCTACTCCTTCCTTTTGAGAAAAACCTTTGGCTACCAACCTAGCCTTGTGTTTTTCAATCTCACCCTTCTCATTTAATTTGGTCTTGAAAACCCATTTTACACCAATTTTCTTAGCATTCTTAGGCAAGTTAGTAAGTTCCCATGTGTCATTTCTTTCTATGGACTTCATCTCACAGTCCATGGCTTGCTTCCAGACATCTTTCTTTACTGCTTCAGCAAAGGTTACAGGATCTTCTGCTTGAGTGGCAGAAATCAAGTGTAACTCTTCTTCAATTTCTGCTAAATTGGTGTCATAGTCTTCTAGATATGCAGGCTTTTTCCTTATCCTCCCTTCCTTTGGAGCTGTGCTTTCATCATTAGAGCTGTCTTCTCTGTCAGTGACTGCCTCTGTCTGCTCAGTTGGTGCAACTTGCTCTGTTTCAGTAATACTGTCATGAGAGGAACTCTCTCCTTGTTCATTTCCTTCTTCATCAGACAGAGTGGTATCAAACAAGGTGGCTTCACTTCCATTATTACTACCCCAATTCCATTGTTCGTTCTCAACAAACTTAACATCTCTGCTTATCAGAATTTTCTTTGTCAAAGGATCATACATTTTGTATGCCTTAGACTCCTCACTTATGCCTAAGTGAATGCATTTAACACTTCTATCATCTAGTTTTTTTCTTTGTTGTTGGGGAACATGAACATAACCAACACAGCCAAAGACTCTAAAAAAATGAACTGAAGGTTTGGATTCTTGCCAAACCTCTTCTGGTGTCACTTCTTCTAGAGCTGCTGTAGGACTTCTATTCTGGATGTAGGTGGACCACTTCACAGCATCTGCCCAAAACTCCTTTGGCATGTTCTTCTCTGACAGCATGCATTTTACCATGTTCAGGAGTGTTCTATTTTTCCTCTCTGCTACTCCGCTTTGTTGAGGTGTGTAGGCAGCTGTTAGCTGCCTTTTTATGCCATTAGTGCTGCAAAAGGCATCAAATTCTTTTGATGTAAACTCTCCTCCTCTATCAGTTCTCAAACATTTAATCAAGCAACCAGATTCTTTTTCAACCAGAATTTTAAACTTCTTAAAAGTTTCAAAAGCAGCAGATTTTTCAGCTAAGAAAAATACCCAGGTCTTCCTACTAAAATCATCTATAAAGGTTATAAAATACCTTTTCTTGCTGTGAGATTCTGGTTTGATTGGACCACAAATGTCAGCATGTATCAACTCTAGCCTTTGAGATGCCCTCTATGAGCTTTGTTTAGGAAATACCTCTCTATGATGCTTCCCTTTGACACAGTCACTGCATACTTTATCAGACTTGTCCAGTTGAGGTAATCCCTTCACCATGTTCTTGCTAGCAAGTGTGTGTAACCCCTTATATCCTAGATGCCCATATCTACAATGCCATAGGTGTGATTCCTCTTCAGTTGCAGCCTTAAAGCAGGAAACCAAAACTGCTTTTGCAATGACCTTAAACATTCTATTAGCAGCCATCTTAGATTGTAAGATCAGACCCCTTTCTTCATGATACACCTTACACCAATTTCCTTTAAAGACTACTTCCAGCCCATTTTCTTGTAATTGACCAATACTAAGAAGATTGCTACTCAAACCAGGGATATAGTAAACATCAGTTACTATTTGAGTAATGCCATTGACTTCTAGTTTCACAGATCCTTTCCCTTCTGTCATCAGTCTGGTTTCATTCCCCAATTTCACAGAAACTCTAACTTGCTCGTTTAGTTCAAGAAACCAGTCTTTATGGCCGCACATATGATTACTACATCCGAAATCTAAAAACCATACCTCATCATCATATTTCTGTTCTTTCTCAGTGTATGCCATCAGAAGAACTTCTTCCTCATCATCAAATTCTGCAAGATTGGCCTTTTCCTCCCAATTGGGACATTCATTATTATAATGCCCTAATTTGTGACAGTGATAGCATTCAATGGATTCTTTCCCTGGCTGTTGTCTTCCTCTGCCTCGTCCACCTCTGGCTTGATTCCTTCCACGCCCTCGACCTGCAAACCATCCTGTGCTAGTGACTTTTAGGGCTTGTTCTTCCTCTTTCTGTCCAATCATCATTTGTTCATGAACCTTCAGGCTGCTCTGTAGACTATCAATGGACATGGCAGTAACATCGTTTGATTCCAAGATCGAACAAACCACGTAATTGAATTTAGGTTTTAGCGATCTTAGAATTTTTTCAACAATCGTCACCGCTTCCATCCTTTCCCCATACATCTTCATGCGATTTGCTACTGCTAGGGTTCTTGTAACGTAGTCGTCAACGGTTTCATCTTCTTTCATTCTAAGCAGTTCGAATTCCCTCTTCGCCGTCAGTAATTGAGCACGCTTTACTTTGTTGGAGCCTTGGTACTTTTGCTTCATCGCTTCCCAGATGTCTTTCGCCGTGTCTTTGGTGAGAATTGTTTCCATTATGTTGCGATCGATAGCTTGAAAAAGATAGTTTTTGGCCTTGAGATCTTTCAGCTTGCTGTCTTCACCCTGTTTTAGTTGCTCCGGCAGGTGGCACAAATACCCCATCTTCAACAAGATTCCAGTATTCTTTAGATCGTGGGAGGTTTTCCATTAGCATTGACCAATGGTCATAATGCCCATCGAATCTGGGTATCAAAGGTTGAAGAAATGTGTGCTCGCGTTCGCTCATGGTTGTAAGATTCGGATCTTCTTCGTTCTTTCCTTCACAAGAATGGATTTGTATCAGGTCCCTAAGAGCTCTGATGCCAATTGTAAAGTGAGAAGAAACAACTAACTTTTATTTGATGATTAAAATGTATTATATACAGAGGGATGGTACTGAGAAATAACAAAACTGTTAACAAATCAGTAACCACTTGAAACTAACTAGGCTTAATTACAGTTTTGGTCCCACTATTTTCACCAATTCACGATTTTGGTCCCTCAAGTTTTAATTTGATGATTTTGGTCCCCCTATTTTCCCAATTTGAAAAATCATAGCCCCCCTCTTAAATAAGTCAAAATTGAAACTCAATTTTGACTTATTATCCTACGTGGCAGTCCACGTGGCACCCCCACCTCCACTGTTCATCTTCCCCAACCACCCCCCCCACCGTGAACCCCACTCATCCGTCAGCCACCACCCTCCCCTTCTCTGGTTCGCGACCCCACTCCTCCGTCAGCCACCACCCTCCCCTTCTGTCCCACCAGATCTGGAACGAGAGAGAGAGATCTTCGCGCAGAGTGTGAGAGAGAGATCTTCGCGCAGAGAGAGAGAGAGAGAGGAGGAGGGGAGGGAGAGCGACGCATGAGGGGAGGGAGAGATCTGTGTAGGGAGAGCGACGGAGGAGGGGGAGGGAGAGCGACGCATGAGGGGAGGGAGAGCGATGGGGAGGGGAGGGAGAGGGAGAGCGACGGGGAGGGGAGGGAGAGGGAGAGCGACGGGGAGGGGAGGGAGAGCGACGGGGAGGGGGGTTCACAGTGGGGGGGAGGGGAAGATGAACAGTGGAGGGGGGTGGGAGGGGAAGAGGAACAGTGGAGGGGGGAGGAGGAACAGTGAAGGGTTCACGAGGAAGAAGAAGGGGGTGGGGGGGGATGGGGGGGTGGGGGTGCGCCTATGTGGCAGTCTACGTGGACTGCCACATAGGATGAGTGAGTCAAACTGAGTTTCAATTTTGACTTATTTAAGAGGGGGACTATGATTTTTCAAATTGGGAAAATAGGGGGACCAAAATCGTCAAATTAAAACTTTGGGGACCAAAATCGTCAAATTAAAACTTTGGGGACCAAAATCGTGAATTGGTGAAAATAGGGGGACCAAAACTGTAATTAATCCAACTAACTATAACAAACTGAACGATATCTAACAAATGGGCCTTAGAGAGATACAAACAAACAGAGCCCAATAACTTGGCCCAATGAACTAACAGTGGTTCCAACATGTTCTCCTTAGTTTTCTTATATCATATTTTTAATTTTCATTTATTTAAAAAAATTGAGATGGATTAAAAGTCAATTCCCAAATTAAAATTAGTACCTTCCCCAAATTAAAATTAGTACCTTCCCCAATTTTCTCTTCCTACATCTCCTTCAACATTTACTTATAGGTTTGTGCTTCTTGCTCTTAGGTCTAAGAACAGATCCACGTGTTTTCCAACTGAAGAATAATAGGGATCCGGATTGTCTCCAGTCGTTAATGTCTCCAGTCACTCCAGTCGATTATATACACACCGTTGGATACATCAAATGGTTAATATTAGAAGCTAGTCAATTAAAAATCAGAAACCCAAAGGCCAAAACCCATTTTCTTCTACGCAGAATCCATCTCCCACCGCAACCCATCTCCCACTGTGACCCATCCCCTATCGTGACCCATCCATCAATCTTCCACCGTCGTGCAGCCCCCTTTCACTGCCGCCACTGCGTGCATCGTTTAATCGCTGTCGCTCTCCGCATGCTACCGCTCCCTGCGATCTACTCTGTTGAAGATTCGTTTCTTTCGTTCATCGTTTCAATTCATCTTTGTTTTCTGCTAAATTGTGTGTAATGTTCCTTCATTTTTTTCCCTCTCCAATTCTATTGTTAAAATTGTATTGTTTGAAGGAAGCAAATTCTATTGTTACAGGGCTGAATTGTATTGTTTGAAGGAAGCAAATTCTATTGTTGAAGGAAGCAAAATTTGACAGGTGCAAATTCACAAAGTAGTTCTTACTCAAGGCGTATGCAAATTCAAGGCTGGACTGGTAATGATAAATTCAAGGCTGGACTGATAGTGATAAATTCACAGGGATGATGCAAATTCAAGGCTGGATTGATTTGTAGTGTTGTTACTCAAGGCTTATGCAAATTCACAGGGATGATGCAACTTGTAGTTCTTCATTGATTGTAATTGTCCCATTGATAATTGAGTTTCATCACGCAAAACTTGTAACTATTTGGAGATATAATATAATAATTTGTTCCATATTTTGATCTATAGTGAATTCCTTGTACATAAATATGAGTTGATAATCAAATTCAAAAATTGTCTGTCGTGCTAAGAGAAGTTTATCTGCATCAATTGGAGAAAGAGAGCAGAAAATAACATCATATTCCTTCCCTTAACCGTATAAAGAAACATTCAGCTTTCTATACTACCCTGTAGCGACCGAAAAATCCGGAGGAGGAATTCTTCGTTGTTTTTGAACAATGGAGTCGCCATCAATATTTATTTTTAGGAAAACATTGAAAAAACCTTTGTTTTTAGGTTCGGAGGTCGATTAAGTGCGGGGAAGGTACTAGCACCCCGCAACATCCTAAAAAGGTTACCCTTTAATTTAATGTGTAGAAAAAAAGTTAGTTTTAAAAGAAGATATTTTGCTTACCCATTTTGATTATTTGCAAAAAAACGAAAAGGAAGACTTAATAAAAAATTTAAGTTTTTTTTTTGCGCTCGACAGGGGTGGGCCCCCGCTCCTACGTATCTCCGGGTGCGATGGAGAAATCAAAGCTACGTAGTTCTCGGGTAGAAAATATTTCTGTGTTGGTATTTTTTATTTATTGAAAAGTTTGCGAAAACTAGAGGCCGTTCATGGTGACCAAACAGATAAATCCAGAGTGGTCACCACTAATGGCTTATTCGAAAAAGAAAGTGTTTACAGCGTTCAAACGAGCTGGGCCCAGAGTGACCGTTATAAATACCCGGTTTGCGATCGAGCGTTTTGTTCGTTTGAAAAATGCTTACTGCGAAGCGTGATTTTTTTTTAAAAGGGGAGTTGAGATTACGTTTGTATTTTATTAACTGAAAATTTCTTGAAGATTAGGCGGGTGTTTGCGATGATCAAACGAATAAATTCAGAGTGATCACCGCTACTAATCCGCTTTGAAAAAAGAAGGTTAGCCCTATCGGTCAAACAAGCTAAGCTCAGAGTGACCATTAGTAACAACCTATTTTTTTTACACGAGTTTGATTGTTTGAAAGAAAGAAAAAACGGTTTGGAAACATTATGGTGTAAATAAAAGCGGAGTGAGTTATAATTAAAAAAGGTGGGTGCAATTAACAGGGGTGTTGTATTAAATGGAAATGGGTGGTGGGCTTAGTAGCAGCCCAAAACTGAGTATTTGGGTTTTTGGACCCTTGCGCGAAAATTGGGCTGAAAGCGGGGAGTGCTGTATTACTAAAATGTGGGGGGGTGCGAATAGCGGTTTGACGCTAAAAAACGATTTTTTGACTTTTCTTTTTTACCATTTTTATTAACTTACCCTAAAACATATAATTCTAAAGCGCTCCTTTTTTAAATACCTAGACTAATAAGCATTGGATTTGGAAAAGATTTGCTCATTTATAAAGAAATGCCCCTTCTAATTTGAAAATAATTGTCATGTTTATTGTTTTAAAAGGTGCCTTTGCTGTTTTTTTTTTGGGAAAATAAATATTGTTATTATTCCTCTTTTTTTTTACGAATGTAGTGGTATTAGTAACCATTTATTTTGGAAGAAAAAAAAAACATTTTTTTTAAAAGAACTTTATTTTAATCCGAAAATTACAACAACAATTTAAAAAAACAGCAACAATTTAAATAATATAACAGCCACAATAAAATAAGAAAAACAGCAACAATAACAACAGCAACAATTTAAATAAAATAACAGTAGCAACGGCAACAATTTTAAATAAAAAACAGTAACAATGATATCTAAAAAAACATGACAGCAACAATTTTAAAAATAAAAAAAACAGCAACAGTGTATACGAATTTACATTACAGCAACTACAAAAATAAAACAGCAACAATATTTACATGAACAAAATTACAGCAACTAAAAAATAAAACAGCAATAATTAAGTAAAACGTCACATTACAATACCTTAAACGAAAATCCGGAAATGTTGAAGGAGGAGTTTTCTTCTTCGGATTTCCTCAATACAACAGAATTTGAAACTAAAAAATAAAATTTATGAAGGGGAGAAAAAGAATAACAGTGAGCAAAAACTCTCAAACTCTCTTTTCTAAACAAAACCTAGACTCTCCTTTTTTCTTTTTTTCGAAAAATTATCTTCTTCTCCTCCTCCAAAAAATGTCCTCTCTTCAAAGTTAAGGCCCATATTTATACCAAAACGTTCCATCTTGCTTTCTCCTGCTCTTCACCATACCTTGTTGCTTCTTCTTTGCTTTGAGACTGGCTTGACATGACAGAGACAGCAGAAATTTCTGAGGAGGAAAAAGGGCATGGTGTCTTAGGGTTAGGTGAGAGTGGTTGGTGAAGAGAAAGGTGAGAAGAAGGCTTGTGAGAGGAATTCGAAGGGGAGGTATGGGCATGGCAGAGGAGAGGATGATGATTTTGTGTTTTGGTGAGAGAAGAGAAGTGATGGATGTGTGAGGGAATGGGGAAGGTATGCGTGAGTGTGTGAGAGTGATGTGAGGGAAGAGAAAAAATGAGTGTGTGAGAGTGAAAGAGGGAGAGGAGCGTGGGAGAGGAAAGAGAGAGATGGGGGGCCGTAGGGATGGGGGGAGAGAATGAGAAGGGAAAGGTTGAGTGTGAGTGGGAGAAAGAGAGAGAGATAGCGTGAGATTGAGGAGAGAGAGGGATGGGAGCCGTGTATGGGGAAGAGGAATGTGGGGAAGTGGGAGTCGAGAAAAAAGAGGAGAGGTGGAGTGTGGGAAAGGAAAAAAATGCAATTTCCAAGGAGGGAAAAGAGGGAGTGGGGTCGAATTTTTAGGAGGGGAAAGGTGAGTGAATGTGGCCGAATTTTTGGGTTAAGGGGGGGATTGAATGTGGATGATTTTTAGGGTAAAGGGGGAAGTTAAAATTTTTAGGGTTTTTTGAGTGGGGTGGCCGAATTTCCCTAGGAGAGGAGGGAATTAGGGTTTGGTGAGGAGTTGAGTCATGGGTTATGGGTTGGTTGGATGGGTTAGGGTTTGGTGGAGGAGATTTAGGGTTAGGCGAGTTGGGCTAGCCTTTTTTTGTTGGGTTGGGTTTCTGATGGCCCAATCCTGATTGCACCTCCATTCCTTTTTGGCAGACCCCCTCCATTTCCTCCTTTGCTTATTTTTTGTTTCTTCACTTCTAATTAATATATTTTTTTTTGGTTAAAAACTTGTGGCAACTAAAATAAAATAATACATGACATGAAAATAAAAATGATTATTATTTTTATTAAAAATAAAATCTCTCATTTTTGATCGGACAAAATTAGGGTATTACAGCTGCCCCTCTTTATTTATATTTTGCTAGGGAATCGGAGGGATTCCGAGTTTCTCGAGGAAAATAGAAATAAAGATAACAAGATGCTAATTTTGTCCAGACCGAGGTTTTTTTTTTGGTTTTTGAAACTTATGAAAACTGGGTTGCTTTAGACGGAAGGTAAATAGGGATCGATGGGGATCTGAAGGATCGCTGGGGATCTGGAGGATCGCTGGGGATCTGAAGGATCGCTGGGGATCTGAAGGATCGCTGGGGATCTGAAGGAGCATTGGGGCTCTGAAGGTCTAGTTCAAAATTAATGCTTGGCGCATCGACTTGAGTTCGACTGAGGGACCGTCGGGGTCTGAAGAGCATGCCTAAGCCTGAGGGACCGATGGGTCTGAAGGAGCGCAACTAGCTTATGGTACTAGTAATACGGTCTGGGGGTGGCCTCTTTTCGAGCGGTCATTAGGGTTAATCAGGTCCGGAACTGATATAACCACGAAGGACGTGCACTGTGTTTTTTAGGCGGACACAGCTAGTCTGAAGGGTCTGGGGCCGGATGATCCGTCGGTTGCTCGATAACGCGACATGCGATCTGGATTGAAGGACCATTGTTGGTCTGAAGGAGCGCCTGGGCTCTGAAGGACCGCTGGGGGTCTGAAGAATTGGTGCTAACGATACATACTAAAATTATCTTAACAGACACTTGCAATGAATGATGCATGCGTGCATGTAGTTAAGTAATTGATGACATGATGAATGAAATGTGGAATGAAATGTGGAATGATTTTATTTTTGGCTTTTGTTCTTGGCCTTCTTCTTTTTTCATTTTCTTTTCTTGCTCTTTTGCTCTTTTTGCTCTTTAGCTCTTTATGCTCTTTGCTGGCATCATCAACTCGCATGACTCTTGACGTGGGATACGAGGATCGCCTCAAGCAGTGGTGCCAAAGTGCGGGTTATTAAGATTTGCTGAAGTGATTATGCATTTGTCCTTTTTGCAACTTTATGAGAGATCATCTCTTTTTTGTAATTTTTAGAAATTTCGCAATGATTATAATGCTTGTGATCATGCACATGTTTCGCAATTCAGTATCGTCTACCATGAACGTTATTTTTACGATAATAGGGAAATGAGAGAATAAAGGGAGTGTTTAATATTCAAATGGATAACAAATGCGCAGAAGGTCGCGCAGGCTGAAAATTACATTGAGTTTAAACTACAAAAAGAAAGAGAAGAAAAAGAAAACAAGGAAAGCTGATCTTTTGATTGTTTGTATCTTTGAAGTAATAACGCCAATCGCCCATTAACATAACTTTGAGCATTCATTATCCAACTTTCGGAGGTATTGACTGCCTTTGTAGCTCAAAGTCCAACTTCTGACCCTAATTTTTGCCTGGACTGCTCTTTAGAGTTTTCAGTCCACCGGGTCGCTCTAATTTTTGCCTAGGCCGCCCTTTCGGGTTTTCGACCTAGCGATCTTATTTTTGCTTGGCTCGTCTTTCTCTTTTTTCCATATATTTCTTTAGGCATAGTACTTCTTAACTGCGTCCGAGTTTACTGGGAGTGGGAGGTCTTCATCGTCCATTTTTGTGAGAATCAATGCTCCTCCAGAGAATGCCTTCTTTACCACATAAGGTCCTTCATAGTTAGGGGTCCATTTTCCACGGGAATCCTTTTGGATAGGCAACATCTTCTTGAGCACGAGGTCTCCTTCTTGAAACTGGCGGGGCGCACTTTTTTATCATAAGCCTTTTTCATTCTTTGTTGGTACAACTGCCCATGACACAAAGCAACTACTCTATATTCTTCTATGAGGTTCAACTGATCTAGACGAGCTTGAACCCATTCTGCTTCCTCCAATTTTGTTTCCACTAGCACTCGCAGGGAGGGTATTTCCACCTCGATGGGAAGAACTGCTTCCATCCCAAATACTAGTGAGAATGGTGTTGCCCCTATTGACGTGCGGATAGAGGTCCGATACCCGTGCAAAGCGAAGGGCAACATTTCATGCCAGTCCTTGAAGGTCACTACCATCTTTTGCACGATCTTCTTTATGTTCTTATTTGCTGCCTCAACTGCCCCATTCAGCTTTGGACGGTATGGGGAGGAATTATGATGCTGGATTTTGAAGTCGTCGCACAACTCTTTCATCATCTTATTGTTCAGGTTGATCCCATTGTCCGTGATGATCTTATTTGGAAGACCGTAGTGGCAAATCAAATCGCTCTTTATGAACCTGACAACCACTGATTTTGTTACACTGGCGTAAGAAGCGGCCTCGACCCATTTGGTGAAATAATCAATAGCGACAAGAATGAAACGATGTCCGTTTGATGCCTTGGGTTCGATGGGACCGATGACATCCATTCCCCACATTGAGAATGGCCATGGTGCTGTTAGGACATTCAGAGAGGCAGGTGGTACATGGATATTGTCGGCATAGATTTGACATTTGTGGCATTTTCTGACGTAGTTGAAGCAGTCAGTCTCCATTGACAACCAGTAGTAGCCAGCTCTTAGGATTTTCCTTGCCATGGTGTGCCCATTAGAATGGGTGCCGAACGAGCCTTCATGGACATCTTTCATAATTCTTTCTGCTTCTTCTCCTGCTACACATCTGAGGAGGACCATGTCGTGATTCCTCTTGCAAAGCACTTCCCCATTTAAGAAGAAACCCATTGACAGCCTCCTAAGTGTCCTCTTATCATTCTCGGTGGCACCAGGAGGATATTCTCTGTTTGTGATATAGTGCTTGATATCGTAATACCAAGGTTTACTGTCAGGCTCTTCTTCGATTGCCACACAGTGATGTGCCGGTAGGTCTCGATGTTGGATTCGGATGAATGTCAGACTCTTGTCGTTATTGATGTTGAACATTGATGACAAAGTCGCCAAAGCATCGGCCAACTGATTTTCTTCGCGAGGGAGATGATGGAAAGTGATCTCTTCAAATTGTTCAACCATCTTTTGGATGTGATCATGATAAGGAATTAATTTGGAATCCCTGGTTTCCCAGTCACCTTTTGTCTGATGGATGACTAAAGCTGAGTCCCCATATACATCGAGTCTTTTGACTTTCCATTCAAGGGCTGCTTTGATGCCTAGGACGCACGCTTCATATTCTGCAATGTTGTTGGTGCAATAGAAACTCAGTCTAGTGGTAAACGGTACGAAGCGGTTATCAGGAGAGATCAGTACAGCTCCGACCCCGTGCCCGTATAAATTAGAAGCGCCGTCGAATAACATTCTCCACCTTTCGTTGTCCGGAGGATTCCCTTCTACGAATAGAGCCATTATATCTTCATCTGGGAAATCGCACTGCATTGATTGGTAATCTTCAATGGGCTGGTGTGCCAAGTACTCAGCCAATGCACTACCCTTGATTGCTTTTTGGGTGACATATAAAAGGTCGTATTCAGATAGTAGCATTTGCCAGCGAGCGATCCTCCCTGTGAGTACGGGTTTTTCAAAAATATACTTGACTGGGTCCATTTTAGATACCAACCAAGTTATGTGGCTCAGCATATACTGCCTCAAACGACGGGCAGCCCAGGCCAGAGCACAACACGTTCTTTCCAACAATGAGTAGCTTGTCTCGCACTCGGTGAATTTCTTGCTTAGATAGTAGATGGCATGTTCCTTCCTTCCGGATTCATCATGTTGTCCCAGTACACAACCCATCGATTTGTCTAGCACCGTTAGATACAGGATGAGAGGTCTTCCCTGTACAGGCGGCATCAGAATCGGTGGATTTTGGAGGTACCTCTTGATCTTTTCAAAGGCTTCTTGGCAATTATCATTCCACTTTGTTTCTTGGTTTTTGCACAAAAGCTTAAAGATAGGCTCGCATGTAGATGTTAGCTGCGATATGAACCAGGAAACCACGAACTTCTTTTTCAGTACTCGGTACCGGCATTTCTAGTATTGCTCGTACTTTGGCTGGATCTACTTCTATTCCCCTCTGACCGACTATGAAACCCAACAGCTTTCCCGATCTTACACCGAAAGTGCATTTGGCAGGGTTTAATCTGAGTTTGAACTTCCTGAGACGTTCGAAGAGTTTTTGCAGATTGACGATATGCTCTTCTTCAGTCTTGGATTTTGCAATCATGTCATCCACGTAAACCTCTATTTCCTTATGCATCATATCATGGAACAATGCGACCATTGCCCTTTGGTATGTTGCACCTGCATTCTTCAGTCCGAATGGCATTACTTTGTAACAGAAGGTTCCCCAGAGAGTGATGAAGGTGGTTTTCTCCATGTCTTCGGGGGCCATCTTAATTTGGTTGTATCCGGAGTATCCATCCATGAAAGAGAACAGAGAGTGTTGTACTGTGCTATCTACCAAGACATCAATGTGAGGCAAAGGGAAGTCATCTTTGGGACTAGCTCTGTTCAGATCTCGATAATCAACACACATCCGAACCTTCCCGTCTTTCTTTGGGACTGGTACAATATTGGCTACCCATTGAGGGTATTTGGCCACCGCTAAAAACCCAGCATCGAACTGCTTCTTAACCTCATCTCGGATTTTCAATGACATCTCTGGTTTCATCCTTCTTAACTTTTGTTTTACCGGCGGGCATTCTGGTTTTACCGGTAACTTATGCTCGACTATGTTGGGGTCCAGTCCAGGCATGTCTTGGTATGTCCATGCGAAGACGTCAACATAGTCAAACAACAACCTAACCAATTTCTCTCGCTCGCTGTCTTTCAATGTGGTGCCAATGTTAACTTCTTTTTTGTCTTCCTCCGTGCCTAAGTTGATCGTTTCAGTTGATTCCTCGTGGGGTTCGATTATTTTTTCCTCTTGTTCCATCATTCTCATTAACTCTGGAGGGGTTTCCCAATTATCCTCAACATCTTCCTCAGTTTGATTGATGGGGTGATCAAAGTTACAATATGGATTATTGACGTTGTTATTTTCAAAGACATTTTTTTCGGATCTGCATTAGTGTAAATTAACGGAATAAAAACGAATGAAAGAAAATAAGAAGCGAATGTAAAAAGAAAAGGAAAACAGGGGTTTATTGGGAACTGAAATAACATTGCATTGATATTAATACTGAAAGGAAAACATGCGTGCCCGAATGAAATATCCTAAGGCTTTGGGCAGAGCCAGAGGATTACATTATAGAAACATTACTTTGAACTAAAAACCACAGGAAAATCAATGATCTCCCAATTCTGGAGCCTTTTGTTTGCAGGACAGGGGCGTACAAGACTGACGACTCCTTCTTCAGCGCTTAGATCGTTCTCAACTGCGGCGATCTGATTGGGGTTCAACATTCCCGCACTCTGAAAGCTTTCCTTGATGTCGCAGATGGTGATCCTCTTCGTATTTGGCACTCTGCCCTCAAGCCTGGCTAACCTCCGCTCCTTCTCTTCCTCCACAATCCTTCTCTTGTCAGTGCGATTTGGCCGATATCCTATCCCATGCCTATCTTTGTTCTCTTCTGGCTGTATTGGCGTCAGGATCCCCTGTCCGGTCTTTCCCAAGCCTCCTCCAGCTTGGTAGCCTTTTTCTATCATGAACTTAGCAACCATCACGGCAGTCTTAGATAGCTTGGGTTTTAACATAGCAGATGTATTGGCGATTTTCCAATGCTTGGAAGGCAGTTTCAAAAGACTCTTCAGCAGCCTCAATGTAACGAGTGGGAGAGGACCTATTTATCAGCATTTCTTCCTCACCGAAAATAACCACCAGCTTATTGTTGACTATGAACTTGAGCTTCTGGTGTAAAGAAGAGGGAACTGCCCCTGCAGAGTGGATCCATGGCCTCCCTAAGAGACAACTGTAGGATGGGACAATATCCATTATCTGGAAAGTCACCACGAAGTGCTCCGGACCTACTTGCACAGGTAATTCTATTTCTCCGATGACTTCCCTTTTCGATCCGTCAAAGGCCCTGACTAATATGGAGCTTGGTCTCATGTATGAACAGTCCACATCTAATTTCTCCATGGTTGATCTGGGTAATACATTCAAAGATGAACCATTGTCAATAAGTACCCGAGCAAGAGAGTAATCTCCACACTTCACAGATATGTGTAGGGCCTTGTTGTGCCCCCTTCCTTCAGTTGGAATCTCATCATCAGTAAAGGTGAGATAATTACTCGCAACAAGGTTTCCGATGATCCCATCAAATTGGCCGACCGAGATGTCATGAGCGACATGGGCCTCATTCAATACTTTTGTCAATGCTGCACGATGGGCATCGGAACTGAGCAATAATGACAACAGAGATATCTTTGCGGGGGTTTGGTTCAGTTGATCAACCACCTTATACTCGCTTTGTCTCATAAGCTTCAGAAATTCACTGGCTTCTTGCTCGGATAATGTCTTCTTTCCTGCATTCTTATCGACAGGTTCCTGCTCTATGCTTTTGCCCTTACGGGCTTTTTCTCCTTCTTCTTTTGTTTGATCTCCGCCGACTCCTTCAGGGGTATAAATACGCCCACTTCGAGTCATCCTACTAGTCCCTGAGATATTAATGACATCTGGATTGGTCTGAACCTTCACATCGTAACTCCACGGAACTGCATTGGTGCTTTTAAAGGGAAAAGGGACTGGTACTTGAATAGTGATTGGTTTAGGCACAGCGGTGGTTAGCTTTGTGTCCTTTTTGTAATGGATTTCTAGTGGTTTCCGGATACTCTTGCTCTGGTCAATGCTTGACTAGAGAGTCGACACGCCTTCCTCTTTCTTTTGAAGACCTATTTGTATTATGTGTCGGTCTAATAAGTCTTGCAGGACTGGCTTGAATGCTTCACAGGCCCCGACACAAAGGGGATCAGCACACGAACCCTTTCCGGTACATCCCTTCGTAATGATTCCGAAGTGACACAAATCAGCATGGATGAGGTCCAGGGGTGTGACAATGTCCTCCACCTTTCTGACCAATAATTGCCCCTCAACATCCTCAATGGCATTGACGGAGGGTTTCCCGTGCCCCGGCAGAGGGTTAGTGGCAACATTCGGACCATCTTCTGCGAAGCTTAACCATTTAGATTCAATTAAATCTTGTACTACATATTTCAATGCCTTGCAATTTTCTGTTGAATGGCCAACTGCCCCAGCGTGGAATCCACAGCTAGCCTCTAGGTCATAGCTCCTAGGGAAAGGAGGTTGAAGGGGTCTCATTGGACGGGGAGTGATCAAATTGTGACTGATGAGGTGATTGAATAGGTATGTGTATGACATGGGTATTGGGTCGAAATTGGCGGGCTTTCTTTCTTGGTAGTTTTGTGGTCTATAGCCTGGGTTGACTTGGTGAGGTGGGGCTTGTGGCGTTTGAGTAGGTATTTGGACAGTTTGTCGGGAGTTGTTGTAGGGAGGCTTTCCGGATCCAGAGATGGCATTAGCTTCGCCCTCCTTCTTTTTAGGGAAACCTGAGAAGGGCCTTTTCTGATTGCTGGTTCCAGCGGAGCTATATGCAATCTTCCCGTTTCTCCATCCATTCTCTAATCTTTCTCCGATGACGATCATATCTGAAAAGTTCAAAGACACGCTCCCAATCAACCTGTCGTAGAAAGGTGATTGAAGGGTATCCATGAACATGGATACCATCTCCTTTTCTAACAAAGGTGGTACTACCTGTGCAGCCAACCCTCTCCACCGTTGGGCATATTATTTGAAGGACTCATTATCTCTCTTCGTCATGCTCTGCAGCTGTGTTCTATCGGGAGCCATGTCAATGTTATATTTGTATTGCTTCAAAAATGCATCGGCTAGGTCTTTCCAGCATCTGATATGGGCACTTTCTAATTGCATGTACCAGCTCAAAGCTGCCCCAGACAGACTATCTTGGAAGTAGTGGATGAGCAATTTGTCGTCGTGAGCAAACGCCGCCATCCTCCTGCAGTACATGGTTAAGTGGCTCACAGGGCAAGTCGACCCTCTGTACTTGTCGAAGTCTGGCACCTTAAATTTTGGAGGGATGACCACGTTAGGGACGAGGCACAAGTCATAAGCATCTCTCGCACCAACATTGGATCCCTCAACTGCTCTCAACCTTTCCTCAAGCATTTGTAGTTTGTCTTTGGCTTGAGGGTTCTCCATAGAGTAATTGTGAGGGAGCCCACTCATACCATAGTAAGGATGAATCATCGGAACTATGGCTGGGTTCACATTTTGGGTATGTGAATGAGTGGGATTCCTGAGGTTGGAACTCTGAGCTTGAGCGTCAACCATCGGCGGTGGAGGGCAGCCAAGTGGGAGTCTTTGTGGTATGACAACGGGGGTCGGGTTTTGAATTTGTGGTGCCCCCGAATTACCATCGTGACCCGTTGGTGTAAGCTGTTGTTGGCCCGCGACTCCTGAGGGACCGTCTTCTGGATTAGCATCGACTGTCGGAGGTGTGTAACCTTGTGGAAGTCCGTAAGGAGGCCATATGTAACCCTGGTCATTAGTCCCAGTGGGGTACACTGTATGCGGGATCCCGAGTCCATTGGGAGGAGGGGGGTTGGTAACTTGATTTTCCGTGTTCCCAGCGGAGACATCTTCACTTGTGTCTTTGCCCTTCAAAGCTTGTAAAACCTTTAAGATTTCAGCCATCTGTTCTTTCATCCCATCTATTTCTGCCCTAAGCTCTTGATTGCCTAGGTTCTGAGGTGGATTGCCTTGATCCTGGTTATCTTGAGGCGGATTGTCCTGGTTTTCTTCCATGTTTCTGGCCTGAGAACGAGTCCAATAGCGATGTTGACGCACCAGCTTGTCTTTTACTCTCTGTTGGTGGGACACATGGTATGAGTATATGTATGAGTATATGAATGGATGAAAATGCGAATGATGCATGTGTGCATGAGTCTTATTGTTTTAGGTCGGGAATTGCAAGCGCATCCTGATTTGTCATAAGTACACAGATTAAAGTTCCACAATATTTTCAAGATAAAGGATCAGCATGTGAAACAAACAAACTTCATTGATGGAGGAAAGTACAACATTTTGGAAATAAAACTTCGGAAAGAAAAGTACAATGTTCTTTAAATTTCACTCAAATACATATGGCTTTCATTTTTCCATTCCTCCCTCTTTTTCTACTAGTAGTGCTGCCAGCCTTCTTCCGGAGTTCGGCAATCAGAACCTCGCAAAACTCCATGAATTCGGAAACTTGGACCGGGGTGTTAAACGGGTGCATTGCCGCGTTAGCCTCTTTTAGACGTTTGGGGATACCCGCGATAGCTTGATTGGCCAGCCATGCCAATTTTGAGAATCTGTCTTTCCAGTATAAGCTTTCATTCTTCAACTCTATGAAGGCTTCATGGTTTTCTATCCTGCTGACCAACTCCACAAAGCGGTTCTCCCAATAGATGCTTTCTGTCTTCAACTGGTGGTAAACCTCCTCTTGATATCTGATATGGTCGTTCAGCTCATCAGATTTTTCATGCTCCTTTCTCAAGGCTTGTTGGTATTCTCGGAGTATCTCTTCAATGGTATCTTTATCCTGCTTGATACTTTTCACTTGCTCTTCAAACTCGGCTGCCATCATCCGGGACTCTCTTTTTGATACCATTAGCAGGCTCTGTGCGGTCTTTTCAGCAATCATTGATTCTTCCCATAACTTTTTCCACTTGTATGCATCATCGATGGCTTGGTTCATTTTCAGGTTGCGACGTTTTATTTCCTCTTTCGCCCCTCTTAGGTACTTTTGAACGTCTAGTTTGTCCTTTTGTTCAATCTTGAGCTGCTTGCGGCTGTCTTCAATGGCCACTGACTTAATTGCGTTCTCCTCCTCCAACTTCTGGTTTTTTAGGAGCACCTTCTCTAACTCTGCCTGCAAGCCCTTCTTTTCTTCCTCAGCCTTTGACAATGCCATTTTAGGCTTATCTAAATCTTCGACAGTGGGAGGGGTAGGTTCAGGTATTTCTTCCTCAACCCATAGTGCACTTTGGTAAGGCAATCGGGTGTCTTGGATCCTCTTTTGGAGCCATTGACGAAAGGTGGTTTCCTTATCGCCGCTCCTCTTAGTAAGCTCTTGTCCCTTGCGGACGACCATATCCCACGCTTGAGAAATCTTCCGGAGTATGTCAACCTCTTTTGGGCTTCCCTCATGGAGGTAAAAAGGGATTAACATGTCTTCGGTGGGCGGATTTCGCATGGGGTACCCCAGCTGTCTTAGAGTTAGAGAAGGATTGTAATTTATGCATCCTCTTGTCCCCATGAGCGGGACGTTTTGAAAGTTTCCACATTGAAAAACTACTGCGGGCCTATCTTTCCACCATGATGGGTGCCAACGAAACTTGTATTCATGAAGGCCCCCTAGCAGTTGCAACCATTCACTAGTGTTCATTGTCTTCACATCACACCCTCTGGCGTCTTCAATTGGGCCTTCTACTCTGACTTTGTTAACGAAAGCATGGGTGAGAAGCCAAACATACAAGGCGTGCAGGCAGCAAGATATCCTCTTTCCCCTTAGCTCACTATAATGAGTGAAAGTACAGTAAGTGTCTGCAAGCATGGCTGGAATCGGATTGAGTGGGTTTTCTCCATCCTTGAAGGATAAGAAGACACCAATAGCTGTTGTGTCCACATATCTTTCAAGGCGTGGAAATAGGACAATGCTAAAGATGGTCAAAGCTAACGCCTGCTTAAAAGGACCCCAATTTCTAGCGTCGGCGAAGGATTTCATTTGGCTTTCCAGATACTCTTGTGGGAATCCTGCAATGCCATTTCGATTTTTCTTCCGGAGCTTCAAGTTCTCTTTGCTGGTTTGTAACATTGAGGCGAGTTTCTCATCTGTGTAGTATTGTCCCCGATACTGGTAGGGTCCATTGTCTTGTTGAGGAAAGCCGAAGATCTGTGTATATTCTTCCAGGGTAGGTGCCATCTGGAAATTTTTGAAGGTGAAGCATCTTAATGAAGAGTCGTAGAACTGGCTCAAAGCGGCAATGGCCTCCGTTTGCACGTCCAATTGTAGTAACATAATAATCTTCCCATACGCTCTATCAAAAGACCTGCGCTCGATGGGCAACAATCGACCAGCACATTCCCTTAGACTTGTCAGATTAGGCTGTTTTACTATAGGGTAGTTCAGAGTTTGGATTGTTTCACTGTTTAATCCCATATCGCCTTGCTTATGACAAAACTTTCAAACCTCTTACAATTCCCGGCAAACCTAAATGAGATGAATAGCATGCATGTGAGGATTTTTGTATTTTTTTGTGAAATAACGATGATGCATGATGAATTAAAGAATAACGTTACATGCGTTAATAAAAGCAAATTTTGGTGATTCAAATTTTGAGAAACATTAACCATGTCACATAAAATATACGTAAAGGGCAAAAGGAGTAAATGGTTTTCATTATTTGATTTTTTTTTGAAAGATAAAAAGTTTTTGCGATGATGCAACGGGTAGGTGAATTGCCCTTGTGTCCTAAACAGGTTAGGTCTTATATATAGGTCACGGTCTAGGGCTACTTGTGTGATCAATCTCTCAGTTGGCTCTAATCACTTCCTCACAAGGGTCTCCAGAGCTGAAATCTCCTTCGTGATATGACCCACAACGATAGCGAGCTACCTGGTGTGGGATACCACGAAAGAGCGTACTCTGGCTGAGGCTTTCATGAGAGTCAGACAGATAAAATCCAGAATGACTGACACTAATCGTCTCCACTCGTCCTAGGTTTTTTTTAGACCCGGGTATAGGGCCCCGCTCAAGAGTGTGTGCAATATGTGCAGGTGATGTGTGTGATATAAGCAACCTAAACTACCCATGCTTCAAAAGAAATACAGATAATAGTACAAAGGTCTTCTACCCTAAGGTTCAATAAAGCAAATAAATAGATAAGTAAAATAGACATGCGAATAAAAGGGCTAAGGGTAAAAAAGTACTAAACTAACCAATATCTACACATTTAACTAAATTAGGCTTGACCCTCTTAAATAGTCCCCAGCAGAGTCGCCAGCTGTAGCGACCGAAAAATTCGGAGGAGGGATTCTTCGTTGTTTTTGAACAATGGAGTCGCCATCAATATTTATTTTTAGGAAAACATTGAAAAAACCTTTGTTTTTGGGTTCGGAGGTCGATTAAGTGCGGGGAAGGTACTAGCACCCCGCAACATCCTAAAAAGGTTACCCTTTAATTTAATGTGTAGAAAAAAAGTTAGTTTTAAAAGAAGATATTTTGCTTACCCATTTTGATTATTTGCAAAAAAACGGAAAGGAAGACTTAATAAATTTTTTTTTTTTTTGCGCTCGACAGGGGTGGGCCCCCGCTCCTACGTATCTCCGGGTGCGATGGAGAAATCAAAGCTACGTAGTTCTCGGGTAGAAAATATTTGTGTGTTGGTATTTTTTATTTATTGAAAAGTTTGCGAAAACTAGAGGCCGTTCATGGTGACCAAACAGATAAATCCAGAGTGGTCACCACTAATGGCTTATTCGAAAAAGAAAGTGTTTACAGCGTTCAAACGAGCTGGGCCCAGAGTGACCGTTATAAATACCCGGTTTGCGATCGAGCGTTTTGTTCGTTTGAAAAATGCTTACTGCGAAGCGTGATTTTTTTTTTAAAAGGGGAGTTGAGATTACGTTTGTATTTTATTAACTGAAAATTTCTTGAAGATTAGGCGGGTGTTTGCGATGATCAAACGAATAAATTCAGAGTGATCACCGCTACTAATCCGCTTTGAAAAAAGAAGGTTAGCCCTATCGATCAAACAAGCTAAGCTCAGAGTGACCATTAGTAACAACCTATTTTTTTTACGCGAGTTTGATTGTTTGAAAGAAAGAAAAAACGGTTTGGAAACATTATGGTGTAAATAAAAGCGGAGTGAGTTATAATTAAAAAGGTGGGTGCAATTAACAGGGGTGTGTCATACCCTAATTTTGTCCGGCTAATTAAAGAACATCCAAAAAAAAAGGGTTTTCCGCGTATATTTGATTCCTAATCCCTCGAATAGGTCATTTTGCGCTAATTTACTAATTTTGCGTTGTTATTACTTTTTTTTAGTGGTTAAACAAAAATTAAAAAAATATATGCTAACACAAAAAATTACATAGTAGATTTAATTTATTTTTCTTGTTATAATATCTTTAATTAAAAAACGAAAATAAAAAATAAAATAGATAAGAAATAATACAAATAAAAAACGGGAGTTGTTTTTTCTACTTTTGCGAAGGCAATTTCTCTCTCCTCAGACCTCGTTTCGACGATCCGAACGGTAGAACTGAAGATGGATATCTCATGAACCATGTGTCAAAAAACAACGATGATCCAACGGTTAACGAATCCGGAATCGCACTGTCAATATGGCTGGTTTGAGAAAAAACGGGATTGGTTTTTAGCTACTTTCCAAATGCAATTTCTCTCTTCTCAGACCTCGTTTCGACGATCCGAACGGTAGAAGTGAAGATGGATGTCTCATGAACCTGCTGTCCAAAAAGAAAGATGATCCAACGGTTAACGAATCCAGAATCGCACTTTTACGGAGGCTGGTTTGAGAAAAACGAAAATTGCTTTTTCTATGTTGTTTTAGTCCCACATTGCTTGGGAGAAACAAGAACTCCCTAGCCTTTGGCTATAAAAGAGATGGAGATGCAAAGGCTATGGACATGGGTGATTGATGGGGTAAGTGATCTTTTGGGCTAGCATTTGCAGCCCATTAGATTAAAAGCCTGTCTTTAATTCTTTTGGACTAGCTTTTGCAGTCCGTTAGATTAAAAGCCCGTCTTTAGTTATTTTTGGGATGGCCGTTGAGGTCCTTTACTTGGTGGTTTTCGGGTGAAAACGGACCAGATAGGAGTCCGGTTCGCGGTTGATATGGTCAGATTGCTCGGTCCGTTTCGGCGTTGATCGCATTGATCAGCTGGAGGTTAGTTTTGCATTTATTTATTTAAGTTATTTATTTATTTTTGTATATATTTATTTATTATGTATACTGTTTATTTATGTACATACTTATTTATTATTTATATTGTTTATTTATCTATGTAAATAATTATTTATTATTTATTCATTTATTTATTTATATGTATAGTTATTTATTTATTAACTTTACGCTTTATTAATTGTTAATGTCATCATTAATTTTTTTTTAAATACACAAATTATTTTATAAAAATTTTAAAAATATAAATAGGGGATTAAGTCGACTGTACAGTCGGATTAGTCAGCTTTTTAGGACTACAAATGAACCGTTACGGATCATGTCCTAAAATCCCTATTTAAAACAAACAATTTCTAAATTAAAATAAATACAAACATACTTCTTTCCCCTAAGTAAACCTTTTTCTCACCAACCTTTTTTTCAAAATAACAGATTTTCTTTTCCCTAAGCGAGAATCAATCCAATTGCGAAAACTCTTCAAAATCAAACTTTGTTAAGTAGTCTTGCGAAGCCTTTGCTTGCATGATTATTAACAATGAGGTACCAGTGGCGATCACTTGGAGCCTTTGCTCAATTGATCATCATGAACGCCTAATTTTCCTAAAGATTTTCACTAAATCAAAAAACTTTGTTAGTAGTCTTGCGAAGCCTTTGCTTGCATGATTATTAACAATGGAGTGCTAATGGTGGTCACTTGGAGCCTTTGCTCAATTGATCATCATGAAAGCTCAATTCTCACAATTAAACAAGATAAAAAACAAAAACCGTTTTCCAAACACAGAAGAACTACGTAGCTTTGAATTCTCCATCGCACCAGGAGATACGTAGGAGCGGGCCACATCCCGTCAAGCATAACAAATAAAAATCATTTTCACAATAAGTTTTCAACAATTATTTTCAGAAGAACCTAGAACTACGTCGCCTTTGATTCTCCACCCGGAGATACGTAGGAGCAGGGCCACGCCCCTGTCAAGCGCAAAAATAAACAATTTCTAAAATTAAAGAATATACAACAGATCTCCTTCATTTCAAAAGCAAAAGTCTTATTTTCAAAGTAGGGGATTAAGTCGGTCGTACGGCCGGGTTAATCATCGTTTTAAGATAAGTGAACTGTGGTCCCACAGAGCCCCAGCGCTCCTTCAGCCCTCAGTGGCCCTTCAGAGCCCCAGTGCTCCTTCAGACCCCCAGTGGTCCTACAACACAGATCACACAGTCCTAAAACCCCTACATTAAAAAACACCAACCCACAAACATTTTCTACACAGAAGAACTACGTAGCTTTGAGTTCTCCATCGCACCGGGAGATACGTAGGAGCGGGCCATGTCCCGTCAAGCGTTTTTTTCTAAAAAAACCATTTTTCCCCTTTTTCATAATAAATAAAGATTTTCATAAAGAGTTTTTCAATAAGAAGTAGAGAGGCAAAATTAAGTATTTTCAAGTCAACACCCTAAAACCACACATTTAATTAAAGGTTCCCTCTTAGTAGAGAGGACGTGTGGGGTGCTAACACCTTTCCTGCGCGTAACCGACCCCCAAACCCTATTCTCTAGTTTCGCAAGACCAATCGCTTTCTAAAAAAGGTTTTCCTAATATTTTCCTTAATAAATATTGGTGGCGGCTTCATTGTCTTAAGAAAAGTTGTGAACGAGGAAGGTTCTCCCTCGGGGACTTTTTCGGGCGCAACAGCTGGCGACTTCACTGGGGACCCTAAAAAACATTTTTTCAAAAGTGGGTCAAGCCTAATTAATTAAATGTGTGGTTTATATGATTGATTTGAATATCTTGATTCTTCTTCCTTTTTCATAAGCATGTTACGTCCATGTGCATTCTTCTTCTATGTTTGTTTTTGCAACTGATACTTTTTTGCTTAGTTCTCCCATGCATTTCTTCCTTTTTCTTATCATGTCCCCTTCTTCTCTGCTCCCTTTCCTATGGTAAGCACATGCATACTTCCCCTTTCTTATCATGTCCCCTTCTTCTTTGCTCCCTTTCTTGAGGTAAGTAGTGCATTGTTATTGGCACCTAGATTAGTTTATATTGGATCGATATTGAACCCTAGGATAAAAAAACATGCTATTTGTCTGGACTACTCTGGATTTTCATTTGCAGGTGGGGAAGGGTAGTTATTCCTAGGTGTTGTGCCCTCGACACACACTTCACATCCTATACTTGTGAGCATTGAGTGGGGCCTAAAACCCAAGGTTTGAACAAAAACCTAGGAGAGTGGGAACGATTAGTGACTGCCATTCGTAGACCTTTGTCTGTATGGCTCTCATGAAAGTTCCGCCCAAAAGTGCGCTTTGTCATGATGCCTCACACTCGGTAGCTTTCTACGATTGTGGGTGCCATCATGAGAGAGACTTTAGCTCTTGATTGCCATTGTAAGGAAGTGATCAGAACCTACATGGGAGGATTACCCCTTTCGTCGAATTTAGACCCTAGGATTCCCACCCTTTGTAGGACACGGGGGCACGCCTTTGTTTGTTGCATTAGTTTAGGCATTCCTTTTTCTTGAACTCTATTTCAAAAATAGTAGAAAATAATATCCTTATTTTCTTACCCTCTTTATATGTAAATGACACATCATTTCGCATCCACATCATTTCACATTCACATCGTTTCGCACCATTGCATTTGCATCTAAAAAAAAAAATCATTCATCTTGCATTTCCTTTCATTACATAAAGATAAAACAAAAAACAATTATCATCTGCATAGCATAAGCATTTCATTTATAATCATCCTCGCCGAGTTCATCCAAGACGAGGCATTCATGCATAAGCATTGTTTCAAAAAAAAAAGGACACAGTAGAACTACGTAAGCTTTGATTCCTCATTACAATGGGGATACGTAGGAGCGGGTCATACCCCGTCCGGCACATTTTTCTAAAACCTTTTTTTCAATAAATCATTTGCATCTCCAAATAATTTTCAAAATCATGTTCCAAAACTAAAAAACAAAAAAAGAAAATCATTGTGAGTATCATGCATTTCATTGCACAAAAAAAAAAATGAAAACAAGAAAGCATCTCATTCATAATCATGAATAAAAATCATCATGTAGCATTCATGCACCATTTCATTCGCCTCATCACTTTGGTTCAAATACATCATTCATCCATACATGCATCTTTCAAAAAAAGAAGGGGCGTTGGCATTTCATACTTCGCCTTGCCTCTAAAAAAAAATAATAAAATAAAAAAAATAACAAAAAATCATCATTTAGAAAAAAGCATCATTCCTGCATCTTTCATCATTCAAAAGAAAAAAGGGGCATTGGTATTTCGTACCATGTCTTGCCTCTAAAAAATAAAAAAAATCAAAATCAAAAATCATTTTGAAAAAAAAAAAGGAGGGGGCATCATTCTTGCATCATTCGCATTGGCATTCCATATTTTGTCTGGCATTAAAAATAACAAAATTATTTAGAAATAAGCCACACTCTTCGAGTGGTCATTCTCCACGCATTTGCATCATACTTGCATATCATAATTTGTTCATTCATTCATTGCATAAAATAAGAGTTGTGATGAGGAGCGAGACGTTCTTGCGAAACAATCATCCTTTTTGAAAAAGTTTATCCTTACTTGGTTGCAAACTCAAGGTGTTCCAAGGCACTCAGTTTTTCAAATCAATAGTTCATTTGCATTTCTTTCAAAAGCACTGCATCCCATCCATTCTATGACAAAAGACTGAAATAGTGTATCAAAGAAAAAACAAATTTTTAACTGATGTTAACTCTCTGTGAAGCATTCTTCTAATGAGCGTGCATGCTATGAGTACATTCTCTTGC
This sequence comes from Astragalus membranaceus, assembly GCA_039519185.1. NCBI lineage: Eukaryota > Viridiplantae > Streptophyta > Magnoliopsida > Fabales > Fabaceae > Astragalus > Astragalus membranaceus. The sequence goes on along the minus strand of CM076848.1, from coordinate 170,098,479 downwards.
TTGGGTCCGTTGGTTTTCCTCCCTTACCACAGTTTCCCGTCCAAGTCTAGTCCCGCCCCGTCCACCCATAAAGTGCATATTCTCCCCATCAGTGCGTATTTGACTTTTGGTTCAAGTCCTCCATGCTGGGGCAAGTCTGTGATCATTAATTCCCCTTGATTAATATCATATTCCTTCAGTGCAAGTCTCTCAAAATAATAATAATAATAATAATATAATAAACAAGAAAACAAGCTCGCTAGGTTGAAAACCCGCAAAGGGCGGCCTAGGCAAAAAGGAGCGCCCGGTGGACTGAAAACTCACAAAGAGCGGTCCAGGCAAAAATTAGGGCACAAAAAAGGAAAAAAGAGCAAACACATGAAGATAGATAAATTATTGTTCTAAAGTTAAGTCTTATAGAAATAAGCAATCGAGATTTGAAATGAAGTTTGGCCATCTCCTCAAAAACCCCAAAATCCCAGAAAGTCCCTTTCCTACCCACCTTGAGCCAAGAAAAACCAAAATCCAAAAATCACCCTAGGCAAGGATCACCCAAAATAAAAAAAAACAGTGCATCACTTTTTATCAGCTCACCCGAGTCAAAAAAAAAAGCGAAAAAGAGAAAATAAAAATAAAAATAAAAAAAAGGGGGATTCAAAAATGAAAATCCCAAAACAAAAGGAAATACAAAAGAAATGTAAGTGGTGAGCTGGTACATGTTACCACAAAATACAAGAGATCCTCGTCTAAATAGACCTTCAAACACTTCATCATTCCAACACCTGATTCCGTAAACCTTCAAACACTTCCTTTGGCCTCAACATCAAACCCCTTAGTCATTCTACCATGAGACACGAATTTGCTTTAACAGAGCCCAAACAAGCCCAATAACCATCTTCCTCATAGTCCATTAACCGTCAATCAACGCCGAACAAAACTCATCCTCCCATTAGCCCCAAACACTTCATTAAGCCTAACCCTCCTTCCTCCACAAAACACCACAATCCCGAAAAGTCCATTCTGATCAATGACCCGTTGCTTTTGTTCACTCAAATTCTAATCTTAGGACGAACAAGTTTATCTATGTACAATATGTTTGCTCAAAAGAAAAACAAACGATCAGAAAAAAGAAAGCTGATCAAGAAAGAATAAACCCTCAGAAAAAAGAGAACTGAGGAAACAAAAACGAACAGTCAGAAAAAAGAAAGCTGACAAAATAAAAAAGAGGGACTTGCACTCCAAAACACATTCAAGATGCATTAAAACAATGTTTAGTGATCACCAGGTAAAGATTCTTTCGCACCAAAAGTCAAGACATCAGTAGAGAACCAAAGCTTTGCACTGAGAATACCACTCAGAGCCAAAAGTTGGGGCATTCTCTTCACCACCCACACACCCTAGTCTTGGGAAAGTCTGTTCAATGCCCATCCCATGTCATTCCAGTTGTCAATGTCATTCCAAAGTGGGGCAAGTTCATTCCCATTCCTTCACCTCATTCATTCCCATAAAAACCTCACCGGGGCAATCTCTCAACTCACTATCCTAAACAAGGCCTTGTCATTCTAATTGGGGCAGCTTTGTCCCTGTTATGACTGGGGCAACATCAAACTTTATGGGTTGAGACAAAATCTCTTTTGATCCACCTTCCCTTTCAAAAGCCAAAGCGTTCCCAATTCATCATCTTCTACACCCCTAGTTGTTGTCACCACCTGACAGGGGCAAACCACTCACTCATCAAAGACCTGAATTGGGGCAATCTTGTATCTCTTGATCCCTCACAAGCTTCGGCAATAGCCATGTCGGTCATTCCTTCACTTGCCATAAAAGTCCATGCCCTAAACCAATTCCAAGTTAACTGACTCATTCATTCACATTTGCATTCTTATGCATGCTTACTAGATAATGCTTCAAAGGAGAGAACACAAGTTGTTTACGTGATATCTAAAATTCAGTCATCATTGAAAGAAAGAGAAAACAAGTGAGGTTGTTTGTAAATAAAAACCTTGAGAACACCAGAGTTTGAATCAAATTCAATTTTTCAACAGAATGGTCAATAATCATCTCAAGTCCTTGCATTCAAAGTCTCGCATCTCATCATCACAAAAATGTTTACCTCATGCATATAGGCATTATAGCATATGCATCAAAGCATTACATTTGCATCTTCACATTTTGTGCATTTATCACATAGCAAAAAGAAAAAAAAATTTCCACGTCAGTTGCACAGAAAAAGCAGAAATCTTTTCATTGCATTGGCATCATGTTAATGTTCGCACTTCATAAAAAGAAAAGAACAAAATCATTGCATGTCATTCATCACTAGAGCATTACATTTTGCATCAGATATTTCACAGAAAAAACAAAGAAAGCAAAAAGAAAATAAAGAAAAGACAAAAGCATTCCATGTCATTCATCATTTCACAAAGCATTCCTTTGTCATTCAATCATCAAACATTAAAGCAGTGCATATGCATCATATTAACGTTAGCATTTCCATAAAAAAAAAAGAACAAGAATCATTGCATCAAACATCAGAGCATTGCATCATATTAATGTCTGCATTTCATAGAAGAAGCAAAAAGAAATAAACAGAAGTTAGAACAGGAGCATTTCATTCATCAAAGCATCAATCACCGCATACATTTGCATCAAACATCAAAGCAATACAGTTGCATCACATTAATACTTGCATCTCATAGAAGAAAAGAAAGCTAGAACATCCCATGTCATTCATCATTTCATGTTATTCATCATTTTTCCCAAAAAAAAAAGGGGGGGGAAGAGAAAATTTCCTTTGTATTAAAATACATGAGCTTTGCATTCGCATTCTTAAGAGAGCAAAAAGAGAAGCCAAAAGAGAGAAAAGAAAAGAGCCAAGAGAGCAACAAAAAGAAAAGAAAAGAAAGAAAAAGAAAGAAGAGAAGCTAGAGAAGAAAAGGAAAACCATTGCATTCATCAAGCATATAAGAACAGTAGAAAATCATGCATTCATAAGCGAAAGAAAAAGAAAAATCATGCATCGCGTACAGACAAGAGAAGAAAAGGAAAATCATTGCATCCATCAAGCATATAGGAACAGTAGAAGATCATGCATTCATCCGACATAGACAAAGGAAATAAGAAACTCATCATTCATCATAAGAAAAAAGAAAACAGCAATCATGGCATTGGCATTTGCATTGCATGCATTTGTTCATTTTCAGCTACAGGTACAAAGAGAGGGTGAGCACTTCGGTGTTAGCCCTCGCCCCCAGATTCCAGAAAATGTTCCCCCAAGTTGGGAGTTCAGAAAGAAAAAAGAGAGAGAAATAGAAAAGAAAGAGAGAAAAGAAAAGAGAGCGCTCAAGCGCGCATTGCGGATCGGAGCACAGAGATCATCGCTCCCTTCTGTCCAGGTCTCACGTCGCGTACGAGCAACGCGATGGACCGCAGCCCCATGTGAGGTTCAACGGAATAGTTGTATCAGCCTAAGATACAGTGGACGCCGTGCATTGATCAGTATATCAGTTCCGGAGCTGATAACGATCCCCCCGGTCGCTCGAAAAGGCCAACAGGAAGAGCGTGCTCCTCAAAGCCACGTGCAAACTCGGATTCGTCAAGAGTTCGTTTAAGGATTACAGGTTTTAGGCAGCCTGGGCAATTTACCGCTTTCCACACGCCAAGTGCCCATTTTACTTTTCTGTCTGCACGCCAAGTGCCCATTTTACTTTTCTGTCTGCACGCCAAGTGCCCATTTTACTTTTCTGTTTGCACGCCAAGTGCCCATTTACCTTTTCTGTTTGCACGCCAAGTGCCCATTTTACTTTTCTGTCTGCACGCCATGTGCCCATTTTACCTTTCAGTCTGCACGTCAGTGTTCATTTACTGTTTTCGCGTCAACACGAAAGTGTCTATCTTTCCAAAAAAAAAAAGAAAAAAAAATTCGGATTTCTCCAAATGGACAAAATTGGTATAATTTCTGAATTCTTTATTTCTATTTTACCTTCGAAATATGTCTCGCGCAATTCATATTTCTTGGTAAAATCCAAATAAAGAGGGGCAGCTGTCATACCCTAATTTTGTCCGGCTAATTAAAGAACATCCAAAAAAAAGGGTTTTCCGCGTATATTTGATTCCTAATCCCTCGAATAGGTCATTTTGCGCTAATTTACTAATTTTGCGTTGTTATTACTTTTTTTTAGTGGTTAAACAAAAATTAAAAAAATATATGCTAACACAAAAAATTACATAGTAGATTTAATTTATTTTTCTTGTTACAATATCTTTAATTAAAAAACGAAAATAAAAAATAAAATAGATAAGAAATAATACAAATAAAAAACGAGAGTTGTTTTTTCTACTTTTGCGAATGCAATTTCTCTCTCCTCAGACCTCGTTTCGACGATCCGAACGGTAGAACTGAAGATGGATATCTCATGAACCTGGTGTCAAAAAACAACGATGATCCAACGGTTAACGAATCCGAAATCGCACTGTCAATATGGCTGGTTTGAGAAAAAACGGGATTGGTTTTTAGCTACTTTCCAAATGCAATTTCTCTCTTCTCAGACCTCGTTTCGACGATCCGAACGGTAGAAGTGAAGATGGATGTCTCATGAACCTGCTGTCCAAAAAGAAAGATGATCCAACGGTTAACGAATCCAGAATCGCACTTTTACGGAGGCTGGTTTGAGAAAAACGAAAATTGCTTTTTCTATGTTGTTTTAGTCCCACATTGCTTGGGAGAAACAAGAACTCCCTAGCCTTTGGCTATAAAAGAGATGGAGATGCAAAGGCTATGGACATGGGTGATTGATGGGGTAAGTGATCTTTTGGGCTAGCATTTGCAGCCCATTAGATTAAAAGCCTGTCTTTAATTCTTTTGGACTAGCTTTTGCAGTCCGTTAGATTAAAAGCCCGTCTTTAGTTATTTTTGGGATGGCCGTTGAGGTCCTTTACTTGGTGGTTTTCGGGTGAAAACGGACCAGATAGGAGTCCGGTTCGCGGTTGATATGGTCAGATTGCTCGGTCCGTTTCGGCGTTGATCGCATTGATCAGCTGGAGGTTAGTTTTGCATTTATTTATTTAAGTTATTTATTTATTTTTGTATATATTTATTTATTATGTATACTGTTTATTTATGTACATACTTATTTATTATTTATATTGTTTATTTATCTATGTAAATAATTATTTATTATTTATTCATTTATTTATTTATATGTATAGTTATTTATTTATTAACTTTACGCTTTATTAATTGTTAATGTCATCATTAATTTTTTTTTAAATACACAAATTATTTTATAAAAATTTTAAAAATATAAATAGGGGATTAAGTCGACTGTACAGTCGGATTAGTCAGCTTTTTAGGACTACAAATGAACCGTTACGGATCATGTCCTAAAATCCCTATTTAAAACAAACAATTTCTAAATTAAAATAAATACAAACATACTTCTTTCCCCTAAGTAAACCTTTTTCTCACCAACCTTTTTTTCAAAATAACAGATTTTCTTTTCCCTAAGCGAGAATCAATCCAATTGCGAAAACTCTTCAAAATCAAACTTTGTTAAGTAGTCTTGCGAAGCCTTTGCTTGCATGATTATTAACAATGAGGTACCAGTGGCGATCACTTGGAGCCTTTGCTCAATTGATCATCATGAACGCCTAATTTTCCTAAAGATTTTCACTAAATCAAAAAACTTTGTTAGTAGTCTTGCGAAGCCTTTGCTTGCATGATTATTAACAATGGAGTGCTAATGGTGGTCACTTGGAGCCTTTGCTCAATTGATCATCATGAAAGCTCAATTCTCACAATTAAACAAGATAAAAAACAAAAACCGTTTTCCAAACACAGAAGAACTACGTAGCTTTGAATTCTCCATCGCACCAGGAGATACGTAGGAGCGGGCCACATCCCGTCAAGCATAACAAATAAAAATCATTTTCACAATAAGTTTTCAACAATTATTTTCAGAAGAACCTAGAACTACGTCGCCTTTGATTCTCCACCCGGAGATACGTAGGAGCAGGGCCACGCCCCTGTCAAGCGCAAAAATAAACAATTTCTAAAATTAAAGAATATACAACAGATCTCCTTCATTTCAAAAGCAAAAGTCTTATTTTCAAAGTAGGGGATTAAGTCGGTCGTACGGCCGGGTTAATCATCGTTTTAAGATAAGTGAACTGTGGTCCCACAGAGCCCCAGCGCTCCTTCAGCCCTCAGTGGCCCTTCAGAGCCCCAATGCTCCTTCAGACCCCCAGTGGTCCTACAACACAGATCACACAGTCCTAAAACCCCTACATTAAAAAACACCAACCCACAAACATTTTCTACACAGAAGAACTACGTAGCTTTGAGTTCTCCATCGCACCGGGAGATACGTAGGAGCGGGCCATGTCCCGTCAAGCGTTTTTTTCTAAAAAAACCATTTTTCCCCTTTTTCATAATAAATAAAGATTTTCATAAAGAGTTTTTCAATAAGAAGTAGAGAGGCAAAATTAAGTATTTTCAAGTCAACACCCTAAAACCACACATTTAATTAAAGGTTCCCTCTTAGTAGAGAGGACGTGTGGGGTGCTAACACCTTCCCTGCGCGTAACCGACCCCCGAACCCTATTCTCTAGTTTCGCAAGACCAATCGCTTTCCAAAAAAGGTTTTCCTAATATTTTCCTTAATAAATATTGGTGGCGGCTTCATTGTCTTAAGAAAAGTTGTGAACGAGGAAGGTTCTCCCTCGGGGACTTTTTCGGGCGCAACAGGGTGTTGTATTAAATGGAAATGGGTGGTGGGCTTAGTAGCAGCCCAAAACTGAGTATTTGGGTTTTTGGACCCTTGCGCGAAAATTGGGCTGAAAGCGGGGAGTGTTGTATTACTAAAATGTGGGGGGTGCGAATAGCGGTTTGACGCTAAAAAACGATTTTTTGACTTTTCTTTTTTACCATTTTTATTAACTTACCCTAAAACATATAATTCTAAAGCGCTCCTTTTTTAAATACCTAGACTAATAAGCATTGGATTTGGAAAAGATTTGCTCATTTATAAAGAAATGCCCCTTCTAATTTGAAAATAATTGTCATGTTTATTGTTTTAAAAGGTGCCTTTGCTGTTTTTTTTTTGGGAAAATAAATATTGTTATTATTCCTCTTTTTTTTTACGAAGGTAGTGGTATTAGTAACCATTTATTTTGGAAGAAAAAAAAAACATTTTTTTTTAAAAAGAACTTTATTTTAATCCGAAAATTACAACAACAATTTAAAAAAACAGCAACAATTTAAATAATATAACAGCCACAATAAAATAAGAAAAAAGCAACAATAACAACAGCAACAGTTTAAATAAAATAACAGTAGCAACAGCAACAATTTTAAATAAAAAACAGCAACAATGATATCTAAAAAAACATGACAACAACAATTTTGAAAATAAAAAAAAAACAGCAACAGTGTATACGAATTTACATTACAGCAACTACAAAAATAAAACAGCAACAATATTTACATGAACAAAATTACAGCAACTAAAAAATAAAAAAGCAATAATTAAGTAAAACGTCACATTACAATACCTTAAACAAAAATCCGGAAATGTTGAAGGAGGAGTTTTCTTCTTCGGATTTCCTCAATACAACAGAATTTGAAACTAAAAAATAAAATTTATGAAGGGGAGAAAAAGAATAACAGTGAGCAAAAACTCTCAAACTCTCTTTTCTAAACAAAACCTAGACTCTCCTTTTTTCTTTTTTTCGAAAAATTATCTTCTTCTCCTCGTCCAAAAAACGTCCTCTCTTCAAAGTTAAGGCCCATATTTATACCAAAACGTTCCATCTTGCTTTCTCCTGCTCTTCACCATACCTTGTTGCTTCTTCTTTGCTTTGAGACTGGCTTGACATGACAAAGACAGCAGAAATTTCTGAGGAGGAAAAAGGGCATGGTGTCTTAGGGTTAGGTGAGAGTGGTTGGTGAAGGGAAAGGTGAGAAGAAGGCTTGTGAGAGGAATTCGAAGGGGAGGTATGGGCATGGCAGAGAAGAGGATGATGATTTTGTGTTTTGGTGAGAGAAGAGAAGTGATGGATGTGTGAGGGAATGGGGAAGGTATGCGTGAGTGTGTGAGAGTGATGTGAGGGAAGAGAAAAAATGAGTGTGTGAGAGTGAAAGAGGGAGAGGAGCGTGGGAGAGGAAAGAGAGAGATGGGGGGCCGTAGGGATGGGGGGAGAGAATGAGAAGGGAAAGGTTGAGTGTGAGTGGGAGAAAGAGAGAGAGATAGCGTGAGATTGAGGAGAGAGAGGGGTGGGAGCCGTGTATGGGGAAGAGGAATGTGGGGAAGTGAGAGTTGAGAAAAAAGAGGAGAGGTGGAGTGTGGGAAAGGAAAAAAATGCAATTTCCAAGGAGTTAAAAAAGAGGGAGTGGGGTCGAATTTTTAGGAGGGGAAAGGTGAGTGAATGTGGCCGAATTTTTGGGTTAAGGGGGGGATTGAATGTGGATGATTTTTAGGGTAAAGGGGGAAGTTAAAATTTTTAGGGTTTTTTGAGTGGGGTGGCCGAATTTGGCTAGGAGAGGAGGGAATTAGGGTTTGGTGAGGAGTTGGGTCATGGGTTATGGGTTGGTTGGATGGGTTAGGGTTTGGTGGAGGAGATTTAGGGTTAGGCGAGTTGGGCTAGCCTTTTTTTGTTGGGTTGGGTTTCTGATGGCCCAATCCTGATTGCACCTCCATTCCTTTTTGGCAGACCCCCTCCATTTCCTCCTTTGCTTATTTTTTGTTTCTTCACTTCTAATTAATATATTTTTTTTTGGTTAAAAACTTGTGGCAACTAAAGTAAAAAAATACATGACATGAAAATAAAAATGATTATTATTTTTATTAAAAATAAAATCTCTCATTTTTGATCGGACAAAATTAGGGTATTACATACCCTTAAAGGAATTTGTGCAACTATGGATGGTTATGAGAAAATAACATCAGACTCCTTCATTTTCTAACAAAAGACTAAAATGAATTTAGGAATTTCCAATCACAGAAGCAGGAAAAAAGAGTATGTGTGCTTGAAATTTTAATTGCTAGCTCCATCTTCCTAATGGAAAGTTCATCAGCTAGAAAAACTTTGTATTAATAATGTTGTTCTACAAAGTTATAACAGCCCCTACAAACTTGTTGAAGTATATATTCAGACTTGCACATTTAAAAAACTCAAATATCTCTTTGCAAATTACAAATTACAAAATTTTAAGTCTTTGCTGCATAATAACAAGTCTTGTGCCAGCAGAAAACTCATGAGTGGTGCACCAAAACAAAATAACTAGTCTATGCTGCATAATTCATGAGTGCTGCATAATAATGGCCTTGACAATCAAAAAAACACTGTTTTGAGAAGAAGGAGACAAATGGGTTTACAAGTCTTTCTTTGCTGCATAATAACTCATGAGTGGTGCACCAAAACAAAATAACTAGTCTTTGCTGCATAATTCATGAGTGTTGCATAATACTATCTTGCTGCATAATCAAAAAGCAAAAAAACTCCATTCTTGACCGAGCTTCATTCATCCGTAAGTGGGTCCTACATTACAAAAAGCAGAAGACACGCAATATCATTACAAGTTAAAAATAAGGACCTATTTATTATACAAACTAAGAGATTTTACCATCAATAAACTTGTATAAAACCCATTTCCAATTGTCTGAGATAAGTCATACTCTGGTTGTGTCAAACTGGATGTTCCAAAGTCTACTTGACTAAACGATTCGACATCCTTCAATAAATGTGAAAATTAACACATGATAATCACAAGTAAAATATTGTCAATAAAAAATCACAACTAAAATAAAAGAAACTTCATTACAAATTTAAATTTAAATACCCCATTTTGTTGACTTGATGAAGGCTTTTTTTTTGGTCTGAAGAAAAAATGGCTGTAAAGGGAGTTGGAGTTACTTGAAGAAGAAGAAGATGTGAGTGGGTTTCAAGTATGCTACAAGTTGGAAAGTGGGTCGAGCCTTTCCCGCCAGTAAAAGAAACCCCTTTCTCTATTTTTAATCCTTTATTCATTTTCACTTGTGTTTTAATTTATGTGGCCAAATATGAACCATTGGATTTAATTAAAGGTGAGGATTAAGTTGACAGCACTAACGGGAGGACAAACTGACAGAAGACAAACCTAATCCGAATAATAGTACTGCTACTAACTTAACCCATATGCCAGCCCTACAGAGGAAGCGAAGGAAGCATACAAAATTAGGATTGAAATCAGCATTTTTTTAAGCCACAATTAAATGTATTTATTAATAAAATAAAGAGAAGACATGAAAACACAAGGGGGGACTAGACCAAAACCCTTGGCAATGAGAACAATAATAGAAAGCCCAACAAAGGCCCCTAAAATAAACAACCAAAGAGCTCTAATAAAAGATATTCTAAGGCGACCAGGACAACCCAATAAAAGGAAGCAGAGCAACACCTGAATAGCCCCCACAACCTCCACCCACTGCCTACTGCACACACACTCCAAACCACCACAGCCAGAATCACCTCATTATCCTCACATTAAGCACACTCCCAAAGATCGAGGTTAGAGGTGGAGGCCAAGAGGCGATTGGGAAGGGCTCAGAAGCTGAAGGCAAAGGTAGGAGCCCAGTGAAGAGAACTGCTAACTATAATCTAGGGACCCAAACTCCGAAGCAGGGCAGCACCTGCAAGCACCCCACACACCACCACCCACCGCCAATTGAGTGCCACACCACAACACCCAGCATCACCTCACTATCCTCACATTAAGCACCCTCCAACTGATCGAGGTTAGAGGTGGAGGCCAGGAGAGGGAAAGGCCTCAGGAGCTGAAGGCAGAGGGGAGGAGCCCGTCAGAGAGAACTGCAAACAGCAGCCAGGCAAACACCCACCGAATCAGCACACCCCCTGTCTTCCGGCGTCGAAACACCATCCACCACCGCGAAACCGTGTCACCGGCCAACACCGCGACACAACCGAGCTAGACCGAGGTCGTCGATCACCAGCCACCACCGCGGTGTTGTGCCACCGGCCAACACTGTGACACAACCAAGCATGATGCTACTCAGCGACATTCAGCTAGTGACGGCGACGAAAGACGAAAAAGCGGCCTCGGAGGCGAATGTTGTCGTGATCGCGGACCCAAGAGCGATCCACCAGCCACCATCCCGCTCAAATCAGCAAACCACCGTGAAACAGAAGCACACCACGTACCTCCTAAAACGCGCAGATCTACCAAAAAGGCATATCCAAACCAGCAACGCCACGGGGCAGAGACCATGAACGGCACAGAGGAAGCGATCACTATGCGACCCACGATTAGAACAACAATAAACGATGAGACCCATATCAACAAACGCAGAACCAATCGCCCAAAACCCAGATTCCGAAAAATCAAAACGCTCGAAATGTCTAATTACAAAGTGAAATCAGCATGAAACAAAGAAATAAAGAGGGAGAAAGTGTTGATTTAAGTTACTTTTGGGATTGCCATCCCTAAAATTACAAAGTGCTGCTAATAGCAACTAAAGCGTGAAATAGACATGGAAAGAGACGGGATGAGCATGGCATGCGGAGCGAACGAGCTTCAGAAGCGGATACAAGCTTTAGAGTATGGGGGCATTTTTCCCACCAAGAAAAAAAAATATATACAAATGCTTAATAATTTTTTAGTTGCTACCATTAAAAAATTGGCTTTGTCCTCGTTAATGTCTAATTACTCAAACACGCAAGTCCAACTCATTTTAGTTCACAATCTCTGGCTTTGCTTCTTTTGCATTGAGTTTTGTGAAGAATGAACTGCACAATCATGGAAGATCAATAATTGAATAATTCTCTTGTTACATATATGAAGAGAGATGTTTTTGATGGTATTAACAATGAAAATACCATACAACATTTTTTTAATATGAAAATGCATAGATCACAAGTGTAATTAGTAGAAGTCTGAATATCTATTTTGGAGTTTTTTTATCACGTACGTGATTGTCTATTTTCTGAAAACTTTTAATATTTTTCTTTTGTGACATATTATAGATAAATTATTTTCTTGCCCCACTAATGAAGTTTTCTGGATCCGCCACTGACGAGCTTGACGACAACGACAGAGTTTGCGGTTGAAAGAAGAAGAAATGAAGTGAGGAGGGAAGAAGGGAAAGCTATGGAGATAGCACCACCACCCTCACTATTGCGTCATCTTCTCTTCTAGCAAGACACCGCTCCAAACCCTCATGGTCGTCATCTATCTCTACAACCAGATGTTATCTCTCTCCCCCTCACAACGTTTTCATCTCCCTCCCTCACCCCCATATCTCTCTCGTTCTCTCTCTCGGCCCCACCACCACCATCTCCCCCTCCCTCCCTCTCTCCCTCTTTCAGTCGTGATCTCTTTCTCCACCCCCCCCCCCCCCCCACTACCACCAACGTCCCTCCTCCTCCATGTCGTGGATGTCTCTCTCTCAACACTACCATCACCATATCCTTTTGGGTTTGAGATTTCAGGTTAGGGCTTCTTTATTTGGATTTAATTTTTTTGGTATAAACTTTTTTTTGTGTAATTACACATAAGCAAGTTTTAATAAACTAAGGATGCTTGAAAATATCACATGGGACTTCTGTTTGATAACTCAGTATGTGCCTAACGGAAATGAAAAAGTTAGTATTTGCAAGGAGTTTATTTTTTAAACAAAAAATCCAGGGACTAAAACCGAATGACCCCTATTTATAGGGATCAAAAACATATTTAAGCCAAAAAATAAAGTAAATAATCATATTTTGTGAACTACTCTGTAAATATAACATCAGTGTTTTAAACCGCTTAAACCATGAACTGGCGCCGTCTACGGTTTGGTTGTGTAAGCGGTTCAACCCCAGCTTCATCCCGATTCGAGTGGTATAAAGCGATTAAACCATGACTCGAAGGTCTCACTGATTCGATAACCGGTATGGTGTTAAAAACAATGGTTAGGATTATTTTGTAAATTGGATATAATTAATGGCTAGTGTGACAACGTCTCCCACTTGTAGAGACCAAAATGGTCTCCCACTTTTGCTCATAATTATCTCCGCGTAGACTCTTTGTGTAACATCCCTATTTTCGGTTAATTTTGTTTTATGAAATTAACTAGTGATGTATTATTTAATTAAATAATAAATCGAGTCACGGACATGTTAAAAGCGTGAAAGCAACATTTATTTGCTAATTGTATGAATTATGTGATTGATTGTGTTTGAGTGGTTAAAAATGGGTTTAAGTGAGAATTAGTGAGCGAAGGGTAGAATGGTCAATTCCACCTCATTAAAACCTTAGCTCACAAGAAAAACAAGCCAACACACACACTCTTAGGCTGAAGTCCAGAATTTTTGAAACATAGAACATAGAAAGAGAGAGGGAGAGTGGCGAAGTGAGAGGGGGAGGAAGAAGAAGGACTTTCTTCAAATCCTAGTGCATGTAAGTGTTCCACACACCATTCTTCTCCATTTTCGATTTCTTTTCTCATGATACCAATTTCATTAGCTGAATCATCCTCTTTTGCATCTTGCCATTTTTGAAACCATGAAGCTCAACGTGAAGCTTTGAGAGGATAAGACCTTGCATGTCACCATTGAAGCTCCATAAGAAACCCTTGAAGTTCAACAACCATATTAGAGTGCCTACACTAGCTACATTACGAATTGGAACCGCTTAGGAAGGATTACAGTTGCTGAGTTTGAGTTCTAAGCCATTGGGTAGCTTGGGTTCGAGTGGGAACATTACTCGGTGATTGTTGATTTTCGTTCGGGTGAATTACATTTCGGTTTTGTGATTATCATCACGACAAGGTGAGTTCTATACTGGCTTAGGAAATTGTTTTCGTAATGTTGCGTACGGACCGTGCGTACTCTTCAGTGTTCGTGTTCAAAATTTTTGAAAATGCACACGGGCCGAGCGCCTTAGCGCACAGACCGTGTGTAAGCTTCTGTTACTCCATTTTTAAAACATGTTTAGGCCATTCCAATTGGTTCCAAATCGATTCTAATCATTTCCCAAACCCTATGTATTGAAGAATAACCCGTAATTCGTGGAAAACACGTCGGTATATATTGAGGTAATAAGAATGTTTTAAGTTAAGTTAAATGGATGTTAGAAACCACGTGTGAGGTCATGATTAATGTTTAAACGGACTAAATGTCCATTGAGGTTGAGGTTGAGGTCATATATGTATAAATTATATATAGCGAGGATGGGTGACGACCCTATTGAGGTTAGTGTACTAGGGGAGGGGAAGTCATGAGTCCTATGAACCTAGACCCCTTGAGGTTTGCCCGCAGTTTATGGTAAGCAGATTGGGTTCACCAGGAATATAGACAATCATTCACGGTGATATGCTATGTAAAGAGGATTCACGTGGCTATTATTTTAGCTAAGATTTATGAGATGCATAATGAACCGATAGAGTTTTAGTGAGGGGTCTCGATAGGACTCACTGAGATAATGTTTATCTCACCATTTATTTGTTGTGGTTTTTACAGAGAAACAGGGGAAATGCAAAGGCGAAGAGGCCAGCTAGTCGTGGTGTCCCAAGGAGATGTTGAAGTTTTAGTTTATATGCTTATGCTGAGTTTTCCCAGTTGTCTTTGTAATCTCGATTGTATGACTTATACATTGTTAAAACTTGTAAATCGTTTCCGCTATTTATGTTTTGGATATTGAACACTAGGGATGTGGCAGGTTTATGAAACATGGAACTTAAGTATTTTAAGTCTTTCTATGTTAAGTTATGAGATTGAGGCGACCGTTTGTCATCATTTATCGAAGTTTTTAGTTGTGTTCAATATCTAGGACAGGAAGTTATCTCTGATGTATGATAAGTTGTGCACTTTAGCATTTCTACAAGTTAGAAATATTAGGGTGTTACATTTTGGTATCAGAGCAGTTCGACCTAGTCGGGCTTAGATTAGTTTTAGGGTTGTTTGTCCCTTGAGTAATTTTGCCATGTTGCTTCTTATGATGCTAAGAGACAGTGAGACTGATCAACTTAATACTTGGTGTATCATTTGCAGAATTATGGCAGGAGGATCAAGGAATAATCAACTAATCGATCCAGATTCTGCTTGGATGCAGAACGTGATAGAAAGGCAGCAGAAGATGATGGAAGATATGCTGCAAATGCAACAACAGGCTCATGAGCAGCCCAATGTGCAACCTCCTCCGGAAGATCCAAATAGAGCTTACTTCCGTTTTCGTAAGATGAATCCCCCAAATTTCAAAGGAGGACCTGATGTGATGATATCTCACTACTGGTTGGACTCTATGGAGAAAATTTTTAGAACTCTGCAATGCAGCGAAGAAGAAAACGTACTCTTTGCAGCTCATATGCTCGAAGCTAAGTAAGCAGACTGAATTTGTCAATCTCAGACAAGGAGATATGACGGTGGGTGAATACACCGCAAAGTTTGAGAAGCTGTCTCAATTTTATCAGTTAGCAAGGTATGCACCGAATGATGAATGGAAGATGCAGATGTATAAGACGGGCCTCAGTGCTGATGTAGCCCAAGGTTTCAGCTCTTATGATATGACCAACTATGCTGCCTTGGTGCAATAAGCCTATGTTTCCGAAGCAGATCTCAATAGATTGTATGAAGAAAAGAGAGAATACTGGAAAGGAAAGAAGAAGGTAGCCGAATCATCGACTTCGCGGGCAAAGTCAAAAGGTAACTTTTACAAAGGAAAGCAAGCAGTCGTCTGACTTCTCAAAATCCAGCAAGTGTTCCAAATGTGGAAGGTCTCACAGTGATGAATGTCATATGGGTTCCAATCAGTGCTTTTATTGCAAGAAAGAAGGTCATTATGCTCATGAATGCCCATTGAGGAAGAGCAACAAAGAGGAGCAAGCTGCTACAACTCAAGGAAGGATCTACACCTTAGATGCTGAGAAAGCCAAGCCTTCTGATAATCTACTGAGGGGTATGGGATCTCTTTTCAATAACTCCGTCAGTATATTATATGATTCGGGTGCTACTCATTGTTTTATTTCTCAAGCATGTGTTGACCGGTTCGGATTAGCCTTATCCCCGCTATCCGAGCCGATAACTATCTTGATTGCTGCCAAGAGTCGTGTCCAGACCCAGTCTTTATGTCAAAGCTGTCTTCTGGCCATAGGAGACAGAAACTTCGTTATATATTTTATTTGTTTACCTAAGAGAGGTATGGACATCGTTTTGGGTATGAACTGGATCACAGCAAATCATGTCACCATCGACTGTTTCAATCGAACTGTTAGTTTCGCCTCGGAATCAGTTGAACTACCAAAGTCAAATTCTGAAGCAATTATATCCTTCACATCGGCAAGTCAATCCTTATTTCAAGGTGCGGAAGCTTATGTTATTATGTTGTCTACATCGACTGAAACAAGTTTAGATCTATCTTCTGTGCAAGTTGTTAATGAGTTCTTAGATGTATTTCCAAATGAAGTTTCTTCCTTACCTCCGGATCGTGAGGTAGAGTTCTCAATAGAATTGGTTCCGGGCACAGGGCCAATTTCTATTGCTCCATATAGAATGTCTCTTTTGAAGCTTAAAGAGTTGAAAACCCAACTTGAAGAATTAATTTCAAAACAATTCATTCGGCCTACTGCTTCGCCATGGGGTGCTCCTGTATTACTTGTCAAGAAGAAAGATGGGAGCATGAGATTGTGTATTGATTACCGCCAATTGAACAAGGTGACTATCAAGAATAAGTATCCTCTACCAAGGATAGACGATTTGCTTGATCAACTTCGATGTGCTGCAGTGTTTTCTAAAATTGATCTAAGGTCGGGGTATCATCAGATAAAAGTGAGAGCCTTAGATATTCCGAAGACAGCTTTCCGTACTAGATATGGACATTACAAGTTCGTAGTGATGCTCTTCGGTCTAACTAATGCTCCTGCGGTATTCATGGATTACATGAACCGAGTCTTCCACCCGTACCTGGATCAGTTTGTAGTGGTGTTCATCGATGATATCTTGATGTATTCGAAGACCATTGATGAGCATGTTCAGCATCTCCGCATTGTTCTGAATGTACTCCGAGAAAAGAAGTTGTATGCAAAGCCTTCAAAGTGTGATTTCTGGTGCGTACTCTTCAGTGTTCGTGTTCAAAAATTTTGAAAATGCGCACGGGTCGAGCGCCTTAGCGCACGAACCGCGCGTAAGCTTCTGTTACTCCATTTTTAAAACATGTTTAGGCCATTCCAATTGGTTCCAAATCGATTCTAATCATTTCCCAAACCCTATGTATTGAAGAATAACCTGTAATTCGTGGAAAACACGTCGGTATATATTGAGGTAATAAGATTGTTTTAAGTTAAGTTAAATGGATGTTAGAAACCACATGTGAGGTCATGATTAATGTTTAAACGGACTAAATGTCCACTGAGGTTGAGGTTGAGGTCATATATGTATAAATTATATATAGCGAGGATGGGTGACGACCCTATTGAGGTTAGCGTAGGTTTGCCTGCAGTTTATGGTAAGTGGATTCGGTTCACCGGGAATATAGACAATCATTCACGATGATATGCTATGTAAAGAGGATTCACGTGGCTATTATTTTAGCTACGATTTATGAGATGCATAATGAACCGATAGAGTTTTAGTGAGGAGTCTCGATAGGACTCACTGAGATAATGTTTATCTCACCCTTTATATGTTGTGGTTTTTACAGAGAAACATGGAAATGCAAAGGCGAAGAGGCGCAGCTAGTCGTGGTGTCCCAAGGAGATGTTGAAGTTTTAGTTTATATGCTTAATGCTGAGTTTTCCCAGTTGTCTTTGTAATCTAGCTCAATTGTATGACTTATACTTTGTAATCTAGCTCAATTGTATGACTTATACATTGTTAAAAATTGTATGACTTATACATTGTTAAAAGTTTCCGCTACTTATGTTTTGGATATTAAACACTAGGGATGCGGCAGGTTTATGAACCATGGAACTTAAGTATTTTAAGTATTTCTATGTTAAGTTATGAGATTGAGGCGACCGTTTGTCATCATTTATCGAAGTTTTTAGTTGTGTTCAATATTTAGGACAGGAAGTTATCTCTGATGTATGCTAAGTTGTGCACTTTAGCATTTCTACAAGTTAGAAATATTAGGGTGTTACACTTTGGGTTGATTTTTATCCCATCGAAAACTAGACTTAATTTCCTTTAAAATAAGCATAGAAAACACAAAATTTTATTATTAATTAGTAGATAAATTTGGGTTACAAGTTACATGTAGTAACTTTCAAACCCATATTGACACCGTGGCAAAACTTTAACTATGATTATTTGTACGTTGCTTGGAATTAAAGGATTCTTATAATAGACTTGATTTACAACAATTTAGGCAATGGAATTGTTAAAAGTCATGAGGTTTAGTGGAGGAAATCCACCAGTCTTAATTTGCTAAAAATTGTGATTGATGAATGCGAGTAGAATGGTACTGATTAAGATGATGCAAATTAAGTTCTTATATGTGTATTTCTGACCAAACATGATCGTGACATGAATTATGTTTGGTATAGAGTACTATGTTGGAATCTGTTTTGGTTGTTGTATAGGCAATAACTTGGTTCGAATAAATGGTTCTCTTTAAATGTGCAATTTCTGTTCTTTGATTGTACATGCTAATAGGATGTTTATAACATGATGATTGAATGATAAACATCTTAGTCTTAATATCCATTTTGATATAGTTAACTTCCATTGGTGAAGTCTTTTAGAAAATGTTTATTTATGTTCCCACTTAATTTATATGCTTGTGCATGGTTTATTTTTTCTGTGTTGTTGAGAGGAGTTTCCACATTTCACACACACACATATCGTTGGAAACATCGGCTAAAATGTTTTATTTATGGATTCTTTGTTATTGAGTTTGTAAAACTCATTATGTTTGAGCTGGTGTTTCTAGGTAGAAGGTGAATGTTGGAAACTATTATGTTAACCAGTCCAAATCAAATGATTTTGAATCTAATCTTTTTTTTGGTATATATTAGGGTATTCACTGCCGAACACAGTGACTAATCCTCTCGCTGAATCTAATATTTTATCTCTTTAAGTCGAATTAGTTGATTACTTCACTAAGTTAGTTAGTGGAGGTGTTGGTTAGAATTAGTTTTCGGATTAGTTATATTCAATTTTTATATTGTTATGAATGGAATTAGATTTAGTTGTGGCTGATATGTTCAAGCTTGTATATAGTTCACGACGACAAGCAATAGTTTGGGCACTCAGCTCCAAGTCTCCAACAATAAATTAGATTTCGTGGATGACACAATTGCACAACCTCTTGAAGATCATCTAACTTTTCATTTTGAAGTCCTGTTTTCTCTTCGTGACAACAATTTATGACTTCGTGACAAGAAATGAGCGAAACCGTATTCTTCTCAAGATGATTCTCATTTCATCAATTTAACACCCCAATAAATAAATAATAAATGTGTTTTGGGCATTGGGAAATGTCTATTAGTACGAAGAAAAAAGTGAGAAGAGGCGATATTTCAATCTTCATCGGTCTTTGACTATGACGTGTATTATTATTCAGTCTACTAGCGGTTTATCCGTGCATATGCACGGGTACCATCATGTTCTTTATATGAATTTGCTAAGTTAGAAATTATAATCTGAATATATAAAAAATAAATACTGTTCTGGACTGGACCAAGAGGCCCATTCAGCAAATTGGACATGGATTGGCCCAACCACTTTGATCCATATCCACAATACACAAGCCCATTCATGACTCTTATACTTGGAAGACTCAGATTCACTCTATCGATCCAACGACCCACCACGGGTGCAAATTCGTATAAATACTGGCTCACATTGCCGCACTGATTCCTAGCTAAATCACTCATCTATTCTCAATACTGACTTGAGCGTCGGAGTGGCTTCGCAGGTACCCCTCCCGGGCTCGCTCTAACCTCCGGCCAGACAGTAGGAGACCTACCAACTGCAGTCCACCCAACGCTGCAAGGTACAGAACATTGGCGACCACAGTGGAAGATATCTATCTTTCACACACCATCTCAACTTTTTTGAACTTTCTCCTGCTTTCCCATGGCACCCAGAGGTAGACCCCGAGTCCAAAGCATTGCCGCTCCGCAACCCCTGCCAGAGGGCACTCCCGAAGGCCTTGCTGCTTCCACGCCAGACCAAGACATTCAGGTCCCGACACCCCAACCAGCCTCTATCCAGATCCCTGTCCAACCTGGGGATGCGGCCACCATCCACCAATTCTTGGACCTGTTGAGCAACCGCACCCAGACTATATTGCGGCAAGAAGCGCGCCGCAGATCTCCACCCAGGCGTCATCACAATCATCGATCTCCACCTATACGGAAGCGAGCTTGTCACTCTCCTCCTCGCCGCAGCAGGCTTCAAGGATCAGGTTCACCCCCAAGCACTCCTCCAACCTCGCGAGAGGTTGCAGAGCCAAGCCAAGACCCACAAGAGGCGTCGCCACAGATCTACCTCGAGGAGATCTCCAACCCAACGTGACCGCCAAGGCATAGACCTTGGGGACGGGTCACCTCACCACTCTCTGTGGCTCTCCCACGAGGGACCATTCACTAGGAAGGTTGACGAATGCCCGATTTCAAGGGCCTTAGAGAAATTGCCGGCTCTCAAAACATACGACGGGACTGAGGACCCTGACAGGCATTTGGCCTACTTCTCTGTCATGATGAGATACCTGCGGGCAAGGGAACCTGTCCACTACAAGATCTTTCCCCTTACTCTCACGGATTCAGCACTAGTTTGGGTCCAGGAGTTGAAACCAAACTCGGTTTCATCCTGGGGGCAACTAGCCACCATGTTCACAACCCGCTTTGCCGCTTCCTGCTTGAAGCCAAAATCTGAAGAGGTACTCAGGGCGATCAGGCAAGGAGAAAAAGAAACACTTAGAATATCTGGAAAGGTTCAACAAGGAGGCTGGCAACGTCAGGAACCTTGAAGACAATAGAAGGCTCTTTTGGATGAATGATGGCCTTAAGAAAGGAAGCCTGTTTCAAAGTGACGTGGGGATTAACAAACCCCGAAGCTTGGACGAGTTCCTTCAAAAGGCACAAAAGTACATGGATTATGAAGAAGACAATATGGCGTACCAAGAGGAAGCCAAGGTTGGCAGCAAGAAGGACGAGCTGGCCTACAAGGCCGCTGAAGAGCCATGGCAGAAGCGAGCCCAGGATAAGAGAACTCCTCATGAGTCCCGACCTCGACAAGGTCACTTCTTAGAATACACCCTGCTGAACACATCCCAGGCTGAGATCCTCGCCGAGTGCGCCGATGCGGAGTTTTGGGACATCAAACAGCCTGAACCTCTCGTGCAAAGGAAAGGCCAAACCTCTAAGAAGTACTGTCGTTATCACAAAAGTTATGGGCACAGTACCAACAAATGCAACACCCTCAGGGATGACATTGAAGAAATGATCCGCGAAGGGAAGCTCGCTCAGCACGTGAATGAGGAAGATGATGAAACTTGTGACTCTGAATAGGGAGCAGGGCATCAGGACTTGAAACTAGAACTAGGCTTAGTTAAGAATTTTATTGTTTGGGCACAAACGCAAAATGTAAAAGCTCGATATGAATGATTAAAAGTTCATTTTGCATTTACAGTTTTTGCTCTAGTTCACTAGCGTTAACACTTGTTCCAAAGAAAATTCCTTAAGATCAAGAAATAAAGATGGTCCAACTCCATAGTTAGGGGTAGAGCAAGACAAGTTTGAGACCCGACATAGCCTGCAAGGAGGGACTGCCTGCCTCACAGGGGCAACCTTGACATTAACTCTAAGCCAAGACCGTCTTCCCAAGGCGATGGTTTTGCAAATACATCTCTGGATGCAAGATCGGACGACGTAGGCAAGCGCTGACGTGCACCTCCAATCCTAGCAAAAGAATCAAGAGTGTCATGGCACGCCGAAACAAATAAAGACCATCGGTAAAAATACTGGTCGAAGGAAGACACCGTGATCGTTTGCATTTTTCCTATTTACCAAAGCAAGAATCTCATAATTCTTTCCACTAAGTGACCTTGGTGGTCACAACCCCTTGGACGAGTTCTATCTGGGCCGAGTCCTGGTAAACTGTGCCAAGGGTATACTTCAAGCTGGCCTTGGTGGTCACAACCCCTTGGGCGAGTTCTATCCGGGCCGAGTCCTGGTAAACTGTGCCAAGGATATACTTCAAGCTGACCTTGGTGGTCACAACCCTTTGGGCGAGTTCTATCCTGGCCGAGTCCTGGTAAACTGTGCCAAGGGTATACTTCAAGTTGACCTTAGTGGTCACAACCCCTTTTGACGAGTTCTATCCAGGTCGAGTCTTGGTAAACTCTGTTAAGGGTATACTTCATTACACATTGTCCCGAGAGGCGTCGGCAACTTAACTGCCTAAAGCAAGACAAATTAACGAAAAGGCGCACACGCGCAAAATCACCAGTAGAGCATGAGACCATGAGGTCTTAGGTATCAAGGGCCAAGGAAGGCGTGAAAATTCAAGCAGGCGTAGGCGTAAGACCATGAGGTCGCGGTTCCATCATCAATGTTTGCCGGTGCAGAGCGCCAATGGCTCTAAGGCCCATGATCAAGGTTTGCAAGTGCAAGGGCGCCAAGGTCCATGTTCTCGGTTTGCAAGTGTAGGGCGCCAAGGGCGCCAAAGTCCATGTTCTCGGTTTGCTGGCGCAGGGCGCCAAGGTCACATGTTCTCGGTTTGTTGGTGCAGGGCGCCAAGGTCATGATTCTATATTCACGGTGTGTAGAGCATCTCCTATGGTCACGGTTTTCACATCTAGCATGTTCACGGTTTGATGAGCCATGGTCACGGTTATGAAGCATCTCTTATGGTAACGGTTTGCAGCTTGTAAAACGCGTGATCACAGTTTATAACGATGGAGCCTATGGTCACGGTTTGCACCAAAGGGAAGCGCAACCTCACGGCTTGTAACCTCACGATTTGCACAAAGGGAAGTGTAACTTCATGGTTTGTGCATCACAACTTGCACATTGGAGGTTCCTCACGGTTTGTGGCTGACGGTTTGTAGGTGTGGCTCACGGTTTAGGCACTGCAAAGTGGCTCACGGTTTGTGAGCATAAAGTATGCATCACTGTTTGTGCAAACCTGCCTCACGGTTTGTAGAAAAGAGGGTGGCTCACGGTTTGTGAACTTGATGTTGCCTCACGATTTGTGAAACACAAGCCTGCATCACGTTGGGCTTACCTCACAGTTTGCGCAAGGAAGTTAGTTCACGGTTTGTGGGCCGCAATGTTGCCTCACGGTTTGCACAAGCAAGGTGGTGGTTCACGGTTTGTGGTGGTTCACGAGATGGACTTTATGAATTGCACTTCAAATCCTCAATTCATGCTAGATCTCAGTGATTTCCAGAAATCGAAAGAAACTATGTAAAATCAACTGAAGCTGTTAAATGGAGTTTTGGATCCATCGTGAATCTGATCTTAATCTTGACGAAATTCCAAATTGAATTCTTTTATTTTTTCTCCAACTCGGAGCAAAAGAAAATGGATCTCACCGGTGTACCATTACGGAGAGTCGCTGCCAAGGATCTCGCGATGTCGCGACCAAGATTTGTCGTCGTGCCATCACCAACTCCCAATTCATTTGTGAGATCTCAAGAGCAGATAGATCTCAAGAGCAGCAACCATAAACTTAATTCTCGATGAAGAGCAGATCTGATCATTGATGGATCGACCTGGTCCAACCGATTTGTGAGAAGAGTGAAGCGAAGCAGATCCAAAAAGAAAAATCATGTGGGTCTTGGACATCTTGATTCTGAGGCCTTGATCTTTGAGGAAACTTTTCATTGAACCATAAATTGGCTCTTCCCAATCAGATGTGCCAGCGCCCTTCCTTTGAATTCCATGTTCATATAGAAATTTAAAATCTTAAAGCTATTTCTATGTCTCCTAAGAACCTTGCTTCACGGTTTGTGTTTTGAAGTCTGCATCACGGTTTCTATGAAGGTGGCTCACGGTTGCCACTACTACAACATGCCTCACGGTTTGTGAACTAAAAAATGCATCACGGTTTGTGAAGCCTAAATGCTGCTTCACGGTTTGTGTTTTGAAGTCTGCATCACGGTTTCTATGAAGGTGGCTCACGGTTGCCACTACTACAACATGCCTCACGGGTTGTGAGAGCTTGCATCACGGTTTGTGAGAGCTGCCTCACGGCTTGTGCGAAGGAAGGATGATTCGCGACTTAGACCACACCATGGAAAGTGGGTCACGGTTTACATGAAGTAAAGGAGGAAGAGGATAAACACTTACCCAAGAGGGAAAAGACTTGCTCCAAGGAGGGGATGAAGTGTGTGGACCTTATCTCTTTTCACCTCCTCAAATATAAAAAAGCTAAAAACACAGTCGTCGCGAGGAAAATATCTTACACGACCCGACAAGGCAGACGAACCAACGCTTCGGACGAATCGACAAAAATCCTTCAAACCAAGACCATCCTTCGAGTAATCTCGGCTTGGGGGCAACTGTTCTGGACTGGACCAAGAGGCCCATTCAGCAAATTGGACATGGATTGGCCCAACCACTTTGATCCATATCCACATTAATACACAAGCCCATTCATGACTCTTATACTTGGATGACTCAGATTCACTCTATCGATCCAACGACCCACCACGGGCGCAAATTCGTATAAATACTGCCTCACATTGCCATAATTAGGTACATTCTGATTCCTAGCTAAATCACTCATCTAATCTCAATACTGACTTGAGCGTCGGAGTAGCTTCGCAGGTACCCCTCCCGGGCTCGCTCTAACCTCCGGCCAGACAGCAGGAGACCTACCAACTGCAGTCCACCCAACGCTGCAAGGTACAGAACAAATACATATAATAAGCCAAAAATACATAAGTATAATTTTTCATAACAACAATATATAATGTCTCTCCTTGGAACTCAAAAACAAGATGTGTGTGTGTGTGCGTCTATATATATATATATATATATATATATATAAGCAAATATAAGAGAAAATATTGCCTTGTTCGGACATGTATTTTTTGTGTTTTTTTATGTATCAGTGACAATTATCTGTCACTGATACGTAAAAGAAGGACAAATAACTGTCACAGATATATAAAAAAATCAGACAAATATTTTTCAAGTATATTTTTAGTTTGAAAATTGTTGCTAGTAGTTAAAAAATTGATAGTAGATGTACAGTTGTCCTCTAAAATTATAATCATCAATGACAAATATTTTTCCCGTGTCTTTTTATATATCAATGAGCGTTGATTATCCTTTTTTAAGTATCAATGACAAATATTCCTCCCGTGTTTTTTATATATCAGTAACAATGATTTGTCCTTTTTAAATACCCGTGACAAAAAATTGTCACGTGTTTTTTAATATGTATCATTATTTTAAATAGTCATTGAGTCTTCTCATTTTCTTCTAAGAGATTAAAAAGTTATTTTGGAATTTTTCCTAGAGGTTAAATTGATTAGTTTTAGTAGATTATTAACCCGTGTTATTTTATATATTAGTGACAATTATTATCTTTTTTAGGTAGCAGTGATAAATAATTATCACTGACAAATATTGCTCCCGTGTTTTTTTATATATCAGTGACAATTATTTGTCCTTTTTTAAATATTGGTGACAAAAACTTGTGACGTGTTTTTAATATTTATCATTAGTTTGAATAGTCATTAAGTCTTTTAATTTTCTTCTAAGAGAGTAAAAAGTTATTTTGGAATTTTTCCTAGTTGTTAAATTGATTAGTTTTAATTGAATAGTAGATGATAGTAGATAGTAGAAGATAGATAGTAGATTTACAATAGTCTTCTAAAATTATAATTATCAACCAAAAATATTTATCTCATGTATTTTTATATATCAGTGACAACTATTTATTCTTTTTTGGGTATCAGCAACAAATATTTATCTCGTGTTAAAATATAGATAGTAGATTTACAATAGTCTTCTAAAATTATAATTATCAATGAAAATATTTATCTCGTGTTTTTTATATATAACAGTTATTTTTTTAGGTATCATTGACAAATTATTTTTTCCCTTTCCTTTTCTCTCTCACTTTATTTTTTCCCCGACACATTCTCTGTCTTTTTTCTCTATCTATCTTTCATTTCTCTCTAAATCACTTTATCTTTTTGAAAAACTTGGAATCTTTTTAGTAAGTTACCAATTTACCTTTTAAATGATATTTTGCTAGTTTTTTGAGTTATGGATTTTTTTCTATCATTGAAAAACATTTTTTCTGTCCATTAGTATTATAAAAAACGTGTCCCGTGTTTTTTTTTTATGCATGTTTTCCCGTTGAGAGGTAAGAATGTGAGCAAATATATATTAATAATAGGAAAAACAAATATATTGGTTAAAAATAATAAATTTCTATGAACAAATCATTAGATGTTTTCTCGTTTGGATTTAAGAATGTGAATAGATATATATTAATAATAGAAAAAACAAATATATTGAAAAAGAAAAAATAAAGAAAAATTGAAGGAGATATAGTAGAGATGTATTATAGTAGATATTTATTAGAGTAAAGGAAAAATAAAAAAACAATTGAAGGAGAAAGAAGATAAATAAAATAAGAAAAGTTGAGTGTGTGTGTTTGTGAGAGAGAGAGAGAGAGAGGGGAAAAAAGAGAGATCTGAGTTGTGAGGGAGTTTAAATTTGAATTGAAGGTAGAGGGAAAGAGAAAGAGAAAGGAATTAAGAAATGTGAAAAGACAAAGAAAATTGGTAAAAGTTTGGGGAAAAGACAAAACTGACCTTAATTTTGCCAAGTGTCAATGTTGAGACTATAGTATTTTTAGTAAATAGTAAATTTGGTGGTGGTTTGTTATACTATAATAGTATATAGTATAGTAGATTTCGTATATATGTTTTATTTCGTACGAAATAATACTGCTGTTGAGCATTTATGGATGACATAGTTTAAATGCTTACAACATGAGGGCCTATTTGTTTAAGGAACCAAGTGCTCAACTTTTCACTGTTTGAATAATTTTAATGATTATACAGCTCCAAATGCGTACCTAATCATCTAGGAAGAATATAAGGGAATAGATCATTACAAAAACACATAATAATACCAAATTAGACCCAATGAGGAACAGTTGTTTACATAGAACATTGTGGAAGCTTGTTGATATTATGTTGTTCTTGGTGTTTCTAGGAAGATTTTGTGTACCCAATATTTTACATAACGGAACATTTTCTAGACTCTCCCGTGTTTGTTATTCTCTCACATCGAGGGGAGTTTTTCTTATTAAGACTTTGTTTGGTAAAAAGTAACGAATAACAGATAAGTTAGTAGATAGCAGATGAGTGGATAGCAGATAAACTAGTCGATAGCAAATGTAACATGACATAAAAGTAGATATTTAATTCATGATAAATGTAAAATGACATAAAAAGAATTTAAGAAAAATAATAAGGGTAAAAATGTCAACAAAAAGTGAGACGCTATACGCTATCGACTCAAACGCTACTTGAAGTAGGTTTCGAAAAGCGCTAAACGCTAATCAAAAAACCTTAAATGCTAGTGTTTACCGGAAACTTGTACTCGTCACCTACTAGTCAAATACGCTAGTCTCATCCACTAGCTGATGTGACGCGCCAAACAGAGTCTAAAAATTGGTGTTTTCGATATTTTTTTTGCATTTGTATTACATTTTTTGGCGTCTTATTTATCTGCACAAACGGAAAAAAAATATTTATTTAAAGAGATTATAAATTATCTCCGATTTGCAACACCGTTGTCTCAATGGCTTAATCTACCCTGGGACATGGGATTATGGGTGTCAAAGTAATCCATTTATCAACTGGATATCCGATCCGTCCATACTAAAATCCTTCCAATCCTTCCGTTACAAAAAAAATTAATGAATTGGATTGGATCCATCTGCTCGATTTGTGGATGGTTGTGATCCATCTATTAATTTTTTTTAAATCCAATGGATTACAAAAAGTACAAAATCAAAACCCATCGGATATTATTAAAAATATTTTTATAAATATAATTTTTTTTTGACAATAATATAAATATAAATATAAATTGAGTCAAGATAAATAAATATAAATATAACTATATATATATATATATATTATATAATTATAAACATGAATATATTATATATATAAATATAAATATTATATATATAAATATAAATATATGTATATATATATATATATATATATTTTTTTTGACAGCAATATATATATATATATATATATATATATATTAATGAACATATATATACACAAATATTATTTATATAGATAATAATTTTTTTGACAATTTATATATATATATATATATATATTTATATAAAGCAACCACCAGACCGCCACCACCTGCGGCTGCCGACCACCGTGAGTCACCAAATCCCCGCCGTCGGCCGCCACTGCCACCACCACCATATATAAGTTTCTATTTAATTATTTATTTATAATATATATATATATATATATGTATATATATATATATATATATTTATAAATATATATTATAAATAAATATAGAAATAATTATATATATAAATATAGAAATAAAAAGATAATTATTTTTGAAAAAAAATCTGCAGCATTAAAAAATATAGGCTTAAATATGTTTTAGGCCCCTACAAATATAGGGTGTTTTGGTTTAAGCCCCTGCAAAAAAAAAATTTGTTAAAAGCCCTTGCAAAATGACATATTTTGTTATAAGCCCTTCTATGACTAAAATGTTAGCCTTAACATGGAATGCTATGATTGCTGGATATGTTGAGAAGGGCTTATAACAAAATATTTCATTTTGCAAGGGCTTTTAACAAAAAAAAAATTTGCAGGGGCTTAAACCAAAACACCCTATATTTGCAGGGTCCTAAAACATATTTAAGCCAAAAATATATTCTAGTGTGAAAGAGCTAACCAAATCTTTCACCGGTGAATCATTAAGGATTACCGTCGGATATAATACAAAATATTATGAAAGGTTGTGATTTGGCATGGTAACCTGCTGTTTCCGGTAGCCCTTTATGTGAAATTCGGTGCCATTTTTGTAATTTAAAAAATTATGATATTTTAGAAATTGCAATTAAGGTCCAAGGTCACACTCATCTTTTCTGGATATGCAGCGATGAATAATATGCAGGATTTGTTCTCCTTCTCCTCTTTCTCTACATTCAACCAAAAAAAGCCTTGTTTCTCTACGAGGGGCTGGGTAAATCACGGTAAGCAATATAATCTGAGCAGCTATAACACATGATAATAACACACAGCCTTGAGCAGCTATAAGAGTAGTTAGAACTGTTGCAACGATAGTTGAAGGTGTTCGGAAATGTGAAACTGTGAACAGCAGAGGCAGAGATTCAGATTGACTGTGTTTGATATCACTACATATGCCTCTGTGCCTTTGTGTGTGGCATCATTTGCATGTACCCATTTTTGAAGCAAACACAAGTTACTCACTCGTCCTTTTCCTACTGTTCTATTCTCCTAGACAACTGTTTGTCTCAAAAAACCGTAAACTTTGTTAAAATCGTGCATGCCCACTTCCTCAAATTAAGTCTTAATACATATACATATCTGGGTAACCGTTGTCTCGATCTTTACACTGAGTTCGGCCACATTAATGATGCATTCAAGGTGTTTGATGATATTTCCCACAAGAACTCCACGTCCTGGAACATTTGTTTGAAAGGGTTGATCAAAAGCGGCCAACTTGGCAAGGCGTGCCACTTGTTTGATGGAATTCCTGTTAGAGATGTAGTTAGTTGGAACTCCATGATTTCGGGTTATGCTTCTTATGGATTTTCTAGTCATGCCTTGGAGCTTTTTGTTGAAATGCAAAGTACTGGTGTGAGACCTAGTGGGTTCACTTTCTCAATTTTGACATCACTTGTGTCAAGTTCCTCTCATGCTAAACAGGTTCATGGTAGCATGATCCGAAGTGGGATGGAGTTGTCTAATGTAGTGCTTGGAAATTCATTGATAACTATGTACGGAAAGCTTGGTTTTGTTGATTATTGTTTTGGTGTGATTTTGACTATGAAGCAGCTTGATATTATATCTTGGAACTCTCTGATGTGGGCATGTCATAGAGCCGGGCGCCATGAGCTGGCTCTAGAGCAGTTTTATAACATGAGAGCTGTGGAGTTGTTGCCTGACCAATTTACGTGTTCCTTATTGATGAGTGTTTGTTCTAACTTGCAAGATTTGGAGAAGGGTAAGCAAATTTTTGCATTTTGTTTCAAGATGGGATTTGTTTATAATAGCATTGTAACAGGTGCTGCTATTGACTTCTTTTCCAAATGCAACATATGGGTGGATTCTGTCCAGCTCTTTAAGAAACAAGATCATTGGGATTCAACTCTATGTAATTCCATGATTTCATGTTATGCTAGACATGATTTAGGGGAAGAGGCTATGCAGCTTTTTGTGCTGACCTTAAGGAAGAATATCAGGACAACAGAATACACACTTAGCTGTCTTCTGAGTTCTGTTTCCATTTTCTTACCAGTAGAAGTGGGTAATCAAATCCATGCTTTGGTTCTTAAATTGGGGTTTGAGTCAGATGCAGTTGTTGCAAATTCAGTAGTTGATATGTATGCAAAATTTGGATTTATTGACTATGCCTTGAATATCTTCAATGAAATGAAAGTAAAAGATTTGATATCATGGAATACTATAATGATGGGACTGACTTACAATGGCAGAGTGTCTGTGACCATGTACCTATTTAAGGAATTGATTAGAGAAGGTATGCAACCGGATCGAATAACATTTGCTGCAGTTCTACAAGCATGCAACTATGGGTGTTTGGTTGATGAAGGAGTTAAAAAAATTTCCCTAATGGAGATGGAATTTGGAGTAAAACCAGAGGAAGAACATTATACTTATGTTGTGGAGATGTTAAGTAAAGCTGGTAAATTAAAAGAAGCCATTGACATGGTGGAAACAATGCCATATGAAACTACCCCGGAAATTTGGAGTTCAATTCTGTCTGCTTGTGCAGTATATGGAGACTTGCAAGATATTGAAATAGTTGCAACTAAAATAATAGAGAGGGCACCACTGACACCCTTACCTTACTTTGTTTTGGCTCAGGCATATCAGATGAGGGGCAGATGGGAGAGTATGGTTCGAGTGAGGAAGGCTATGGAACGTAGAGGCACTAAAGGGATCATGGGATGCAGTTGGATTGGAATAAAACATTATGTATATAGTTTTGCCTCAAATCAATTACAGCATTATGGGGGCAAGGATATTTATCTGCTATTGAATTTATTGGACTGGGAGATGGATACCGAAGGTTATGTCTAAATATTATCTAGCACGATGAGGCTTGGTCTTGTTGTGAATCATTTTCGTGAAGTTTATTACTCCATTAATTTGATGAGGATGTAAACTATATGAAACATAGTAAAACCATAGTAATTACTATATCTTTGATTTTTTTTTTTGACAAACCTTGTACTTAACAATAAGAGAATATATGATTTTTATAGAACCGTGGTAATTATAAGATGAGGACTTTGAAATGTTACACTTATCAGGACACTAGTTAATACTTAAGTTTTTTTTACTGCTCTAAGTAGCTTAAAAACATTGCGAGTCAGAACCAAAAAGAAAAACAATTGTATCTAATTTTTGTGTTCTTTAATACAATGAATCTATTAGTAATTAATCCCTCGGTCTCTATAATAAGAATATTTTGGAATTAATTTTCGTCCCAAATATAAGAAACTATTTCAGTTTTTAGGGACTCATCATACACTGAACTATATTCAAGGGACTCATCATACACTGAACTATAACCTTCTATGATTGCTATCAGCTGCACTTAAAATTACCTCACAGGAGGATAAAACTATATTCAAGGGACTCATCATACACTGAACTTCAAAGCCAAGTACAACAAGAGAAAGCAAACATTCCATTATAACGTTCAAAAGAATTAAAGTTTGCAACTCAACAATAAGAAAAACCAGCACCTCATGATAATAGGTACCTAATGTATAAAGCAAATTGAAGTACCAATACACTAAAATAAATGACCAAATAAAGGCAAAATATGATCCATTTGTATTCTTCAGCACCTATACTCAGACTCCATGATAAACAACATTTTGAATTCTCATAAGGCTAGAATTTTTGCTGTCAAAGTTTTGTGGCTAACACTAATATATCAAAGTCCTTCAATTCAAAAGTTGCGTTAATAATGAGATTTTGTAGCCATTTTGCAAACTCTTCTCCCTCTTGACATTTCTGAAAAATGACCCTTGAGGTAACCAAGTCTATTGCCCAAATACAATCTCATAATGAATGAGTTGAAGTTTGAAAGTAGATAATAATACCAAGATTTTTTTACCAAAATATTATCAAAAAAACTTCACCATAAGTACACCAAAATCTAAAATGAAATGAAGAAAATTGCTGCAAATCACTCAGCTTAACCAGCAGACTCAATAAAAAAAATATTCATCAATTCTTAACCAAAAACATTAACATCTAATAACAAATTGTGAATAGAAAAAAATAATATCTCGATTGAATCATCTAAAAATTCCATCCTAGAATCAAATGGTCATTCTCTAAGCATTGTGGATAGATTTCCAAGCCTTTTCAGCCTTATCCAGGATGTCTTTATGTTCATTGTGGTCACCCAACAATAAATCAATTGCCACCTTAATTCTCACAACATCTTCTTTCATCTATCACAATAAATGGATGTAATCAGTACCCGGGGAAATAAATAATATGAAAAAAATAATGTCATGTTAAATTAATATGATACTCACTGTGACGTCCTAAGTCTTCTTCTTAGTAGTTAGGTCGATCTTAACCGTTGGATCTCGGATTAGTGACGTCCTTTAGTTCTAACTACAGTAGGATCCTTCAGTATCTCGTGGTCGTCTTCTTGACCTGAATTTGTGGGTCCACTAACATGTAAGCCCCTCTTTGTTTCCATATGACGAATATTAGCAGCTGCTTGCTCCATATGCTCGTTGAAATCATCCCCACTCTCACTTACCAACTTACTCAAACGCATATATCGAAACATAAGAGCACAATATCTCGACGACTTGTCTGTATCCCAATGTTTCGGACAATGTTTGTTTGTGCTACATGTTGCTTCCTTCGCATTCTTTGTCCACCTAGCTGCCACCAAAGTCTCTGGCAATTCTGCAATATCTAACAGAACCAGTAGAGCAACAATATGCTCGCATGGGAGGCCAAATGATTCCATCCTCTTGCAAGAACATTTAAACACATTATCATATGGATAAAATGATACTTTCCACTCTCTCTTAGATGCTTGGTACTTACAAACTGTGTATATGAAATATGTGTAAGTTTGATGGCGTGTTGTCACGACCATATCGGCAGACCTTTCAAGAATATCTCGAAATATAAAAAATATTTCCCTAGTAAATAACTTCCCAGCATGGCGCTCCATGCTTCGACGTCTTGTTTGTAGCACATGATCACCGTAAATAGAAGCAAAGTCGGCCTCAACCTCCTTATAACGCATGTAATTAAGGGATCGATGAAAATGCAGTAAAAAATCAGCCAAATTATATCGTGAGTTTACAAACCTCCCCAATACTGCATGTAACCCCTCGCATCGAGAGGTAGTTCTGAACCCAGCAAAAAAATTGCTGCGAATATGAGCTGTGGCCCACATCTTTCTCTTTGCATACAGTTCGGTAACCCACTTGTTGTCACGCAACTTGAATGTGTCAACCATTTCATCCCACTTACGACGAAACTCACCTATCTCATAGTCACCCAACATGCATTTCCTAAATCGGCCAACAAATTCGGGAATTCCAACGTTGGACGTTGCATTACGAATTAGATGCCAAGCACACAATCTATGATAAGCATTCGGAAATACTCTTTTTATAGCATTCTTCATTGCAAGAGCACCATCAGTAATGACAGATATAGGTGACTTACCTGATACTGCTTCCAAAAACTGTTCAAGAACCCACACGTAAGTTTCTTCTGTTTCATGTGCAACAATTGCACCACCAAATATAATACTGTGATTATGGTTATTAACTCCAGAAAACACCACTAAAGGGCAGTGATATTTGTTCTTTTCATATGTTGCATCAAATGCCAACACATCACCATAAACTTTGTAATCCATTTGGCTTATACCATCGCACCAAAACAAGTTTTCAAGCCTACCTTCGTCGTCAATGGTGTGACGATAAAACATCAAAGGGTCATCTGATGCCAGCCCATTAAGATAGTGTAAAGCATTTTTACCATCACACCGTTGCAAAAGACGTTGTTTTCCTATCTGATTATATATATCCTTTTTACGAAACCCTATCTTTTCGTACCCTCCTGACTGGCTTGCAAAACAACCATAGACTTGAGACGGGCCTATACCAACCTTTAACATGTCGTTCACCTGCATTATATCCGACTCTTTCATTCTTCGATGCGCAGCAAGCATTCCAGAGTACTCTTCATGTAAAAGCTCATGATTGTGTCGATCAGTAAAAACAGTTATCCGCCACCGTTGTGACAGCAAATCAATATGCACCCGAAATTTCGCTTCACATCCAGATCGAGTCTCGGGTTTACACTTACGCTTACGGTTTTCTATTGTTAAACCTCTATCCTCCCTAAACCCTTGTCTGTGGCAGACAAACGTTCGCTGCAGTATTTCCTTTTTATTGCTTCGGAGGATATTGCTTTTGCGGACTGCAAACCCATTTAGTCTAGCATATCGGTTGTAGAACTCATAAGCGATATCCAAGCTTGCAAACTCAAATTCTCTTGCTTCATGAGGGCTTAACTCCTTTAGGTCCATGCTAAGAATATCCTCCATACTATCAATATTGATAATTCTTTCAGTCCGTTCTTCATCGTCAACGCTAGTGGAATCATCATCGTCAATGTCAACACTACCTTCGTCAATGTCAACACTAATGGAATCATCGTCCATGATCTCACATGCCGCTTCATCTTCTAACCCAGCTGACGAGTCTTCAAGTCCCTACCACAACAAACAACATAATTCCAACAACAGTACCAATCAAATACTATTAGAATTAAATGCAAGTTCTCCTTCTACCTTCTCAAATGCAATTGATTCATCCATCTGCATGTGTGATTCAACCCCGGAAGATGGAGTATGGATTCCCTGAATTCCTGCCCATATAAACCATTTAAGTAAGAGATAATCAACTATGCACATTCAACAAGCAAAGAGTGGGGTAACACTCCTATATGTGCCAGGCCAGCGAAACTCAAATAAATTAAGTAAATCTTGGAGACCAACAAATATATAAATTAATACCTCAAACAAAAACTCGCTTTGATAAACCGTTAATACATCCTGTAGCATAAACAGACGTTCATAATTCATTGTTTTTAACTTCTGTAACAAAGAGATAAACTTAATATGGTGACCTAACAAGCACATAAATTTAAATTAAAGTTAAGAAGAATAAAAATGAAACCTCTTTTTGGAATCAGTCACACAACTAAGTTAAAGTTAAGAAACTGGGGCAAGTTAGTTGTTCAAAAAATGATTAACAATTTGACGTCTCAGAAGCTTATTTGGAACTATAAGTACATCATTCCCAAGAGTCATGCTAATAGATTACAAAATGATTAAGAATTGCTAAGAGGCAACCTTATAGTCCCTATGAAACATGTCTTGTAAATGATTGCTTGTAGAGTACAGTTGTGAGCAGCTATATTGATTAATTAACCATCCTAACTTTCACTCAACTTTCAATAAAAAGTGTGATAGAAAGTACAGCAGTTATCAAACTGAAATTTTCACTCAGTCACTAACTTTTACTTAATCATAACTTTCACTCTCTCTTAGAATTAGAATTTAAAAGTAAAGTACAGTTTTGAGTAAATGTTCAAATGATATGCACAAATTGCTTATATTAAAAAGATATATGCAGTAGATTCTACGTCTCATTTCAGTAGATGAACTGTTACACTCCGAAATGAGTGAATCAATAATATGGCAAAGCTGGTTCCTAAACAAACTTGTTCAAGTAAAAATTAAGGGTATTATGTGATTAAAGGCTGTTATTCAGTCAAAATAACTTTCTAATTCTATACTTGACAGATTTTTTATAACAGTATTCATAGAAGGAAGCCAGAAACTGTAAGCATAATAATCTTGACAAATTTAGCAACATAGAATCTGAGTGAACCAGAATTTAGCAAATTTAGCAACATGAATCAGAACCCAATATCAGAAAATCTACCTATGCTCACAAACGAAAATGAACCCAGATGCTGGTGGGATTCGAAAATGCTCAGAAACGAAAATGAACCAAATGAAAGAAAATGAAAAGGAGAAGATCTGAAAACCTACCTTGAAAACTCGTCGCCGGTGGTGGTGCAGGGAAACTGGTCGCAGTCGCAGATGCTGGTGGGATTCGAAAATACTCAGAAATCAGAAACGAAAACGAACCAAATGAACGAAAATGAAAAGGAGAAGATATGAAAATCTACCTTGAACACTGGTCGCCGGTGCTGGTGCAGGGAGCTTCGCCGGTGCTGAGATCAGAAGGTGTGTGTGCGACGCAGAGGGGGAGGGTGAGGAGTGTGTGTGCGATATGGAAGAGGAACGAGAAACTGAAAGTGTGTGATATGGAAGAGGAACGAGAAACTGAAATGGGATCAGAAGGTGTGTGCGACTGCGAGAGAAGAAACGAGAAGGGTTTTGGGGCCCTAAAATTGTGTATGCAAAAGAGCAATGAAGAGCAGTGAAGGGAAACAATTGGATGAAATGGCGGATGCTACTGCGAGAGAAGAAACGAGAAGGGTTTTTTTTTTGGAAAAAAAAAGAAAGGATTTCAATTTGCTGGAAGCAGAAAGGTTAAAAAACATTAGACCTAAAAGTTAATTTTTTAGCCTATTTAATTTTTGACAATAACATTTTAAAATTACAAAACCTACCCCATGTTTACTTACAATAGTAGGTCATTTTAATAGTTCACCGGTGAAACATTTGTTTTGTTCTTTCACCCTAGAACATGACTAAATTTTTTATTTTATTTTTTGAATTTTTTATTTTATTTTTTGACTCATAAAATTTTTTTGTTAAAAGATTTTTTTATATTTTAAAACTATTAATGGATGGATGGATATCCGTCCATTAAAAAGTTGTTAATTGATGGATTGGATGGACTTTTTTTGTCAACAGATGGATTGAATTGGATTTGTTTGTTACGATATTAATGGATTATATTTTTAAATGGATTTTTCCAATCCATCCATTATAATCCAAATCCAAATTAATATCCATCCAAACCATCCATTTTGACACCCGTACATGGGATCGACTCGGTGCTCCCAGGTTCGATTCTCGCACAAACTGTGTTGGCCGGTACAAAATTTGATCTTACACACGAGCAAACCAAAAAATTATCTCCGATTTTTCTCAATATTATAAGAAAGTTTAATTATGTAACCTTGATTATTTCTACTAACCCGTGTCGGCTGCTGAATCCATAAGATAACCACAAGCGTTTAAGAGTGACCCACCTTTTCCAAAAGTATGATCTTTCTGTGGGAACCAATCCATTACTTAATTCTTGATTTTTTTGACAAAATTATTTAATTCTTGATGAAAAAGACAAGTATTAATGAAAAAAAAAATTATGTAGAATCGTTTTGTGGATAATGCACGAACCTAAAATTTAAGAAAGTAAAAAAGAAACTGGTGTACCCACCCTTTCATGAACCAAAGATCATCAACCGTACAATTTCCTTGCACCACAGTTGTCCTAAATCCTAATGCATAGACAAAAGGTCGCTTGGTCAATAAGCAAAGCATCACTTACCGTACCTGCACCTGCATGGCGGGTATTAAATGGGTATTTTCCCTTAACGGGTATCCATGGATACTTGTTAGTGTTGTAAAAATAATTTTTTATAAAATAAAATTTGAAATACTATACAAAATTAACCTATTACATTTTATAAACATTTTACTAACTTATAATTGTAAACAAATGGAGATAAAAAATACTAGAATTGCAATAGGAAACTTTAAAAACAATAACCCACTAATTATCCAAAATATTAGGATAAAATATACAGCACAAGTTATCGAAAATGACAACAGAATATCAATAAAAATCCACTTAAACAACAACAATGATAGAAATTCACTTCATCAATAAACATATGCTACGGGTACGGGTACCTCATTACCCAGCCCCGCCCCATTTATTGATGGGTATTTTAAATGTCCATTTATTTTACCCGTTACCCGTGGGTACCTATTAACGGACCCGCCCCGTGCCGATTACGGGTACTACCCGCTGGCGCGGTTTTTTTATACACCCCTACCTTGTCCTATTCAAATCATTGTTCCTTCTATCGTATGGATTTATCTATTGTCAACTTGATATATTCATACCTTATCCTATTCAAATCATTGTTCCTTCTATCGTATGGATTTATCTATTGTCAACTTGATATATTCATATTTTTACATTAAAAATGTATTCATATGTTATTTAAAATTATTAGTTTGACTAGTATAGAGGAAGAATATTTAAAAAAAAGTTCAATATAAGAAAAATGCCTCTTACTTGCACTCCTTTGGTGTATTCATCCGTTATCCTTTAGCTTACCAACTGAGCTACCTACTTGAGATAAATAATAGATACTTTTAAAGTAACAATACAACACTCAGAGAGTTGAGAACACTATTAATCATTTTTTCAAAGAAAAAGGCTAATTTTTGGTGCGAGTAATTAATGCATTCCATTTAAAGGACTGATTTGATTAGTGCCCGAATTCGGTTCTCAATAATGAAATTACTTAATGTCCGGCCGATATCCAGATTAATCAGAACTCCTTTCCCCTATACACTAAAGAAGGGACATTGTTTTACACTTAAATTTTATGAAATTAGAAAGTCAAATAATATTATTTATGAAATTAGAAAGTCAAATAATATTATAAGCATATAAAAAAAAGTATATATAATAGCCCACTTTCACTATTAAATGTTCACAGCCACAATTAGATCTCAAGGCCCCAATTTTGATTATTTCTAGTTCAGATATTTTAATAGTCAACGGCAAGACAATTCAAAAAATGAAGGTTACATTTGGACCACACAAGTGTGAATACAGAACAAAATACTATATAAATATGTTACAAGTGCATGATGAGACAACAAATCTTAGCTTCCTTCTCT
Source organism: Astragalus membranaceus (assembly GCA_039519185.1). Lineage (NCBI taxonomy): Eukaryota > Viridiplantae > Streptophyta > Magnoliopsida > Fabales > Fabaceae > Astragalus > Astragalus membranaceus. The sequence goes on along the minus strand of CM076848.1, from coordinate 170,059,324 downwards.
TTCTTCCTCTTGTCTATCATATCTTTTTGTGTGTATATTTTAGTGTTCTAAAGTGGACTCAAGTAGCTGAAGAACCTGAACATTGGATTTGAATGCCCCAAATCTTGATCTGATTACAGTAGACACATTCAAAGGTAATATGTTTGTCATTATAGTAAAATAGCATGATTTTTTGTATCAATATACAACCGTGCAAGGTTTTAAAAAAAGATTGCAACCAAGGTCAGGGTTGCCACATCATAGTTTTATGTCTATGCAACCGCAACACAACTGCTATTGAGGCTGCATCAGTCACAATTAACTGCGATTCTTTGCAATAGCAAGAATCGCGATACGATCATGACCCTGATTTAAAACCTTGCTTCCATGTTTAAATTTTCTAGAGAAGTAGCTTAGCAAATTCTAACAAGAAATTATAGAGATGATTTGTTTATTTGGGGTAATTTTCAGGTAATTATTACAGAAGCAAGATGAGTGTTTTGTATGGGGAGCTAAGGAGAAACCAAGAAATGGATAATCATCAGAGTTATCTTCCATCCATAAGTTCAGAAATGGACACCATGTTCAAATTAATACCATTAAACAATGAATGGAACAATTCTGAACCTTTGCAAGAGTTTGGAGGAAAGGCTGTGAAACAAGAAGCAAGTGAATTTGTTGGACCAATAGAACATAATGGTTACTCATATGGTGGATCTGAGTTGATTTACCAAGGCTTGTTAAATGGTTCTTCCACTGCTTCTGGCAATGGTTTTTGTGGCTCTTTTGGTGTAGTGAACTCCATGGATTCAGAGAATTCCACTCAATCTAAATTGGGTATTAGGAATTCTTCCAATCTTATTAGGCAAAAGAGTTCCCCTGCTGAATTATTCTCCGGTGAAAATGGTATGCACTCTCTCTTACTTGCAAACTATTATATACGTGATGAGGTATTGTAAGTAGCAGAGTGGCTTACTGCCATGATCTACGGAGATTCAGCCTTTGTCGCTTCGATTGGTTGAAAAAATTATTCTATATTTCTTACTTCTATGTATTTTTCCCTATTGTAATTAATGTTTTTTTAAGTCAAAGATAAATGGTATGGCTTAAATTGAAACATTTTTCCAAAATGATAAATAAACAGCTAAATGATTTCTGTTGAATTATGGAAATGTCAATAATTAACTACACTTTTTAAAGTTGTAAGTTACTTATAAAAATCCCCTAATTTATTTTGCTATTGTGAATATTTCTATTGATTGAAGGTCTTTCAACATTGAGAGAGGTAGGTAGCTTTAAAGCTAGTGATGTCTCAAATGGACAGGTTACACCACCAACTAGAGGGTTGGATAGTAATCTTACCTTCTCATCTAGGCCACCCTCGAAATGGATGCCACAAATAGCTGAAAATGGAAATAAAAGCCTTGAAGAAAATTGTGATCAAAATAGACACATTGTAAATGGAAATGGAAGTTCCAAGAGTTACATGCCTAGCTTCACTAGTGAATTTTGGGACAGTTCTGCATTCAATTCCACAAAAACAGAAAGTGAAGATGAAATGATGTTTTCTACTACAAATGGTTTGGAATCACAGGTATATATCAATGTTTGTAAATTTACTTGCAAACTATGAAGCACCTACACATACACAGACACTCGATATGACACTGACACGTATACACCCGTTTTAATTTGAAAATGGAAGTATTGAAATGTTAGTGTCAAGTGTCGATGTGTCGGCGTCCAACACAACACGTCTCGGACATCAAAGACGTTTTCAACTTGAAGTGTCAGTGCTATAGAGCTTGTAACCAGTTGAATTTTTCCCCTTTGTTGATTCTCTGAATATTGTTGCCATCTCAGGAAGCAGATTTTTGCTATCAAAATCTTGGTTTGACTCATCATTTGAGCCTTCCTAGTTCTTCTACTAAGCTAACATCTGTAGAGAAGTTTCTTCAAATTCAAGGATCTGTTCCTTGTAAAATTAGAGCCAAAAGAGGCTTTGCCACTCATCCAAGAAGCATTGCAGAGAGGGTAAAATTCTACTACCACCAACAATTGTACTCCCCCGATCTTATTTATAAGAAAAAATTGCAGTTTTAAATTCATTGTATAACTGATATATCTGGTCTATAATATTAGAGCAGATACATCTGTTATTCAATTAACTTAAAACAACAACTTTTTCTCAAAAATAGGACTAGAGGGAGTAAACCTATAGTCACTCTACCATACTAAGAGGATTGTATGATCTAAAAATTTCATGCATGTTATCTGCAAATTTCAGGTAAGAAGAACACGAATTAGTGATAGAATCAAGAAACTGGAAGGCCTTTTTCCAAAATCAGACAAGGTAGTCTAACTTCTTCACAACCAATCACATGCTAATTGAAACTTTATATGCATTTTGGTAACTTGACACTTCTATCTTGGCAGCAAACAAGCACAGCTGATATGTTGGATTCAGTAGTTGAGTACATTAAAGACCTTCAAGAACAAGTTCAGGTATTAAACACCGAGGTTTTAAATCGTTATTTTGGTTGCATCACAGTCCTTGATACTGTGAAAAATCACGGTCAAATACGACTGATGCGGCTGTAATCGCAGTCGTGTTGTGATCATTGAAACATCAAAAACCTTGATGTCGTGACCTAAAATGAGGTCGAGGGCAGTCTTTTAAAAGCGTGATAAACATATTAAATTTGACCAAAGTCTATATTATTTAGTCTAATCAAATTTCTTTCACCTCCTGCAGATACTTGAAGGTCGTAGAGAGAAATGCAAATGTACCAAATTAGAAGCAATACTTTAGACCTTGTGGCTGATTTCAGCCCCTGAAGATGGCAAAAGGAAGGAGGAACTTTATAAGTGTATATAGAGAAACTTTAATGAGTGTGCCAAAGGTGGCAATTGTAGTTATAGAATAATGCTGATATTTTCCTAAGAAACAACGGTTAAGTATTTTCCATTTTTTTTAGTTTACCTTCTCATTTTTCCTTTCTTTTTGAGCTTGAAAAATGACACTTATATTTTAGTAGAAGATTAAAAGTCTTCGTTTGTAGCTCTATTTACATACCAGCAGTTTGATTGCATTACAGAACCTGTGTTAAAATGCTTAATACTGAATTGTATACACATATTAACACTGAAAATAGTAGTCAACTAATTATGCTATTTGAGTCTGCATTCCATTTACGCAGCCTATAACATTGCTGAAAATTTAAGGGTATACTATGGGATGCAAAAGCTGCAGAATAGTCAAAGCTGGTGCAACCACCTTCACTTTTGCTATCTGTTTAATCTCCACTTGTCTGTCAACTTGATAAAGTTCAAAGTGTAGTCAACTGAGTTGAAATCATAAACCTGATAAGTTGCATTTTGGACTTGTAGTCAACTGATTCGTTGCTGTATGTTGTGTGTACATTTTAATCAAAGAATTATTTCATGCACTTATTCCTATATTAGAACAATTTTTTGATTCCTTCCTATTGGAGGACACAGCTCCAGGGAAAAAATCCATCATATGGATGATTTTATTCCATCCGAAGAACTTCAAATGTTATTGGCTAGCTGTAATTGTAACACCTCGGTATTTCTAACATGTAGAGAGACCGAAGATGCACAGATGCGGAAGTTCAGAGAACACAGTTCCTGTTTAAGTTTTGGACATACAAACTTTTTCCGAAATAAAAACATAATCGGAAATAACATTACTTCATAAAATAGAAGTTCATCGGTTTCATACCGAATGGAATACAATATCCAAGTCCAAATACCCAACAGCAACATAAACCGGTTCGTAAAACTCATAACCAATACAAGTTATACAACCAAAAAGAACGACAAAAGAACTAAGGATAATATGACTAAGTCTTCAGCACCTCCGAGAGTATATCAACTACTCGTGCACAATAGTCTTCCTTTTTCCCTGCTTCTCTGAAAAACAACAAATATGGATTGGGTGAGATAACATTATCTCAGTGAGTCCGACCGTGCCCCCTCACTGACACTCGGTTCAATTTATTAAACCGTTACAAAATGTGCTGACATAACAATGTCTTATTTATTAATCGAATTGCCGACTGCACAACGACTGCTAATCCCGGCAATTCGTGTTCTTAATTTATTAATCGAAACGCCGACTGTGCAACGACCACTAATCCCGGCGAATCGTATGTTTAACTTAATTTATTAATCGAAACGCCGACTGTGCAACGACCACTAATCCCGGCGAATCGTGTGTTTAACTTAGCACAAACCGGCTGCACAACGCCTGCTAATCCCGGTAACCCGTGAGTTGACCACGCCAAAACACATTTAGGGCCTAGGGTGAGGGCTCATGACTTCCCTTCCTAGTATGCTACTTGTCGGGTCGTCACCCAACGCGATACATATGACAATACGCATCAAATTCTCGAGAGTTAGATAATTTATATCTTTTCGATCACCAAAGGATCTATCACATAATAATCGGATAAACAATATCCATATCGATCTATAATCCGTTTTGAGGAATTCATAAATTTGACCTCCGGCATTATAATCATATTCAATTGACATATATAAACATATATATTCAGTCATTCCATCAGTCGGTGTACCCACACGTATACTAGGGTTTCGGTTTTTCAATCAAATATGCTTTCGAATCTCTTTTTCAAAATCATGAGTTGAATAAGTTCAAAATACGGTTTTCAGTAAGGCAATATCCTTAAAATTGGTTGGGAAGAATATTAGAAGTGATTCGGGATTGAAAGGAGCGACGAAATGAGAAATCGGAGTCCGGTAACAGAAGCTCACGCACGGTCCGTGCCCAGGGGAGCACGACCCGTGCGTGATGCACCAAATTTTATACTGCCAACCAGAAGCTCACGCACGATCCGTGCCCAGGGGCGCACGATCCGTGCGTGATGCTTTATTCCTTCATTCAGTCAATTACGAAGCAGACGCACGGTCCGTGCCCAGGGGCGCACGACCCGTGCGTGATGTTCTGTTTCTCTATTTTCCAATCCGATTCTCATTCCGTTTTTCCGTTTCTCGCCCAAATCGAATTCTGATCGTAATCCAACCTAAAAACAGATTTAATAAACCACATTCCAGACATATTCCAGTGAAAGCGTTTAAATCATAATTTCGTAAATTGTTCAACAATTCAATAAAAACCGTAAAAACGCGATATTGCTCAAAAACGGTTTTCGGTTCCAAAATCTTTCGAAAACTGATAAATGCCTTATGACTCAAACCGATATATTTTCAAGACACGAAAAATATCCCTATCCGTGAGTAGAACTCACTGTTACACCGAAGTTCGAGAGTTGGGCCGAAAAGCGAATTCACTGAATCGAAATACACGAACGATCCCCGCTAGAACTCGAACCGGTTTCCAAAACGGCAATCTCTACCACTAGAACGCTGGAACAGCAACTGAGTCTTCACCACTTCCTCCTATTTCGAAATACAAGCTTAAGGCTTCACCCTTGATAGCAAAAACCGTACATGCAAGCTACAACAACTCAAGCTCCACCATCTTCACCTTTGAAGCTTTAAGTTTCGAAATTGAGATTGAGAGATAGAGAGAGAATCAGCTTCTGAAATTGTGCTCATTGGAAAGCAAATTGAAAATGGGGTAGAGAAGTGATGAGAACACTTACATGCAATGGCAAGTTGAGAAGCTCTCCTCCCTTCTTCTTTCTCCTCCCTTCGCCCCACACTCCTCTCTCTCTCTCTTTTGTTTTTCCTTTCTTTTCTTTCAGCTGGAGAATGTTCAAGTGAGAGGGTGAGGGTGAGTTCAGTTGGGTGAATATGGGCTGAGGGTTTAAATGATGGTGAAAAGACCGTTTTGCCCTTGGCCCATAAAATGATAGTTTAGGTGTTGAAAATCCCCTTCGGTACAAAACTTTCTCGATTAATCCGGTTCCGATCCAAAATTCCTCAATTCTTTCGGTTCGTAATTAATTATAATCTTCATAATTATATTTTAATAACTAGGGGTGTGAAAAGACAGATTTGCCCTTCAGCCCCAATTCCTCATTTAACTATGAATAGGCCACCCTTTAATCGAGAATAGGTTTTCTTGACAAATTTCCCGACATATTAATCCCCGAGACACGACCAATTATTCCCACAAATAATTAATCGGTCTTAGGTATCATAGTACGAGTCTTTAAAAATTAGGGATGTTACAGTAATGTAATTCTTCATGTAAAATATACCAGTAAATATTTAATGGCTAAAAATTCGACACGGCATATGTATTCATCGGAAGAACAATAAACTCGAGACAAATGAAGATCACACCACAAGCAAATTTCAGCAATTTGTATTCAGATGATACTATTCATTTCCACTATCCAAAGCACGAACCCATAATTCTAGTTCTTTGAAGGGACCTTTTATATCCCTTATACAAAAGACTAAAGTTAAAACATAAACATTAACATGACAAGGAGGCATCATCTGTATTCCTTGGGCAATCGGTAACCTGGAATGACTATTTTATCTGCAAACATTTTGCCGGTCTTCGGCATAACATGCCAGTGCAAAGTTAAGTTAAATTCTTTACCACGCAAATTGCTTCCCTGGACAAAAAAATGGCAAAATTAGGGTCTAAATGATTCCGAAGCAGTTTAGATTAGACACAATATCCTTGAAGAGTTGTATACCTGATCAATGAAGCGGTATTTATTTGATGTGTGAATCAAAAACTTCGCATGGTCTTTAGAAGGAATAATACCATCCCACAGGGATATCTGTAAAATGGCATCTCAAGAGCCTAAGCAACATATATGACACACAACATATACAGATCATAACAGAGATGCAGCATAACATGCAATGACACAGCTATCTGAGTGGCATGAAATCATGAATAGTGTAAACAAACATAGAAGCCGCCCCCTCAACAATGGAAAATTGAGATCTACCAACCCATTATTACCATGGCTTCGTTATGTGCTTTCTATATAACAAGGAGCTGGCAAGCTTAAAATTTAAGAGTGTATATTTTAAAGGCTTAAAGGTACTTTTAGTCCCTGCAAATGTCACAATAATCCAGTTTAGTCCCTGCAATTCCAAAACTTTTAAAATAGACCCTGCAATTACTAAACGTTACTACTTTTAGTCCCTGCTGTTAGTTTAGGCTTAACACTGTTAACTTTTGATGATGTGGCACACCCCCCACCCCCCACCCCCCCCCCCCACCCCACCACTGGTGGGGTGGGGGGTGGGGTGGGGGGGGGGGGGTGGGGGGTGGGGGGTGTGCCACATCATCAAAAGTTAACAGTGTTAAGCCTAAACTAACAGCAGGGACTAAAAGTAGTAACGTTTAGTAATTGCAGGGTCTATTTTAAAAGTTTTGGAATTGCAGGGACTAAACTGGATTATTGTGACATTTGCAGGGACTAAAAGTACCTTTAAGCCTATTTTAAATGAAGATGCCAACAAATTAACCAAATTGTACCTGATTCAAAGAATTCTTTGGTGTTTCATATTCAGCAGCTAAAAATACAAAAACCTGCAAGCATAGAAAAAAAGTAAAACTAAGTCCCTGGAGTGCCCCATAATTATAAAAATTAGGATCCCATGGATATGTAATATTAACCAGTTCCAACGCTTGACGTACAATCCGTATGCAACATAAAAATGCAAAGGGCAAGAATAGAACTATATATTGGACAAAATTAAACAAGATATAACAATAAGTAAGGCACATAAACATCAAAACCATAGTTATCAAAATCGAGATTCTACGCAAGATTAGGAGGGGGGGTAGCGAAATCGGAAACCGTAAAATCGCAAGTAGAATCGGAAGATTCTACCGAAAAAAAAAGTGTATAAAAAATTAGAATCGGGAGGGGTTAACAAAATTGTAAATTCGTAAAATCGCAAGTAAAATCGTAATAGTCTACATAAACGTAGTTATTATTATAAACTAATATAGTGCATAAGGTTATATATGTATAGTAGAATTAGTAAAGGGGTCGTATTTCTAGTAAAAAGTGGGTGTAGGTAAAAAAAGGGAGGTATTTATAGTAAAAAATGGGTGTAGGTAAAAAAGGTTAGTCTTCAAAATAATAGTTAACTGTCCTTTACACAGATTTGGGCCCAGCCCATTTCCCTAACCCTAATTTTATGTCACTCACAGCAGCGCCGTGATGCCAAACCCATTTAAAATAACCCTAATTCTTAAACGGCGCTCTCTTCCTCTTCTCGCATGATACTTCTGTTCTTCATCTTTTCTTAAACAGCGCTCTCTTTCTCGCAGCATACTTTTGTCTTCCTCTTCTTTTCTGTTTGTTTTTTCTTTCTCTTCTATTACGTGTATGTTTGGTTGCACGGTGAGGTGAGGATAATTGAGTTTGCCAGAATTGAGTTTAGTTAAAAGTGAGTTGAAAGTAACGTGATTTTTAGTTGGATACGTTTACCGAAAAGTGATTTTCACCAATCATTGTTGTTTGGATAGATTAGATCAAAATTGCTTTTGGGTGTAAAATTACCAAAATGGGTACCAACTTAAAATTATATTAGTACTTAAAATTTAATAAAATAGACAAAAAAAAAGTAAACTACCATATAAAATATATAAAATAAAATTAGAGAATATAATTTAAACTAAATTATGAACATTGAAATGGGTTGAGTATGGTTTTGTAAAAAAAAAAAATAAGTATGTATAAATTGTTACTTTTTATTGCAAATAGGGAGGTTATATATATAAATTGTTACTTTTTATTGCAAATAGGGAGGTTATATATAAATTATCAGGCTTTACATTAGTTTAAATTTTTTTTTTATCAAAACATTATTATAAAAATTATAGCAAAATTATGTCAAAACATTATACCCAAGTTGGGCCTTGACATAACTGAAGAGAAGAGTTAAAAGGCCCAAAACAAAAATTATGTCAAGCCCAAGTTTTCTTCTTCCCTAACCTTTCTTCTTCCCTAACCTAGAAATGTAACAGCCGCAGAAAACAGGGAAAATAAAAACGGCAAACACCAGCAAATTGATGAAGGGCAAAACAAAGATTTTACATGTGACAAAAAAGAGAAGCGCTTCAGGGTTGACGCAGAAGCTACAAATCTGAGCTTTAGCCTTGCCGTGATTTTTAGGACCAGTCGCACGTTTGAAAACCGAGTTGGAAGTCACCCAAACAACTTGGAAGCGCTTCCATGTCTGTAAACGTGCGTTTACGGGTTGCAACCATGCAACCAAACATGCACTACGTCTCTTAAACCGCACTGGAATCAATTTTCACGCAGATCCGACCCGTTTCCATTGTGTTCCTTGTGCACAATTTTTCCGCGATTTTCCAGCGAAATCGCGATTGAAATCGTAAACTCGTACGATTCCACGATTATCGCACGATTCTACTGCTTTTACGATTCAACTCACTGGGGGTTGGTGGACTCGTAAAATCGTGCGATTTTAAAAATCACGATTTTGACAACTATGATCAAAACACTAAAATGGAAGAAATCCTACACATATTAAATAGACAACACAAGATATGCAAAATTATTTTTCATTCCCCCCCCCCCCCTACTCCTGATATTCAATATTCAACTTAAGGCTAAGAGTATCTATACGTTTCAGAAGGCAAAAAAGCAAATGAAAAATGCAAATTGAAGTCAAGAACCTGTTTTGTGTTCCATGTGAAAAGGGACTGCAAATCTGCTGTTATATTCAATGTCAAGCTGACCTGCAAGAATAGAAAGGCTCTTGCTTCAGATAGGGAAGCATTACGAAATTTGATAAGATTAAGGGAATACATATATAGGTATCCGTGCACCTAGGGGATGAATCAATAGGTTAGAATGCAAGTTACTTCCTAGCCAAATAGTCCTATCTTATGATACCATATTTTCTGCTTGGATAACAAGCCATTTTCTGCAGAATTATGCAGAAATTTTACTGACTATAGAGGTGCTGTAAAGATTTAGAGGTATAGGATTGAATTAAGTGAGGAAACAAGTGCTAGTTTACCAAGTCATTTTAGAAAAGGCTTAACTGTAGTTGAACTTTGTGTGAGCTAGCTAATCTGACCAAAATGGTACCAATGCTTCAGATCACTATGTGATTAAGCTTTACATGCGTAGACATTTGACAACTCAGAAAAACTCTTTCGAGAATTTAAAACATAGACTTTTACCAAACAAGCTTATCGACCCCATCTTAGGACCCCTGATTTGGTTTTCTGCATAATTGTTGGTTTGGTACTGCTATATTGGATTTTGATGGGTATTTCTGTTCCAAAGATGTATCAATAGCTTAGAAATTGATTTGGAGGTTTGACAATACAATTGGAAGTTACCCTATCCACGTTTAGATGCTATGTTTACTAGCCAACAAGATGTGGATACCTTTATTATCCTTCTTATTTTCATGTTACTGGCTGCCTAGCTGGCCATATACAGTCCCTATTTCCCCTTCCCTCGCTTCGATCCTACGCAACCCAAATACCGAGGACAGAGGAATACCCTCCATCACCCGCTTGAATCTTGTAATTTCCAATAATGGACTTTGTTCCCCACTTCATTCCAAATGTCAATGCTTTGCATTAGCATACAATTCTCTCTTCCTTTTCAGTTTGAGATGTGTGTTTCTATTCTAACGATAGCGATCACGACCACATTTCCCCAATTCATTCTGTTAAGATTTTATTTCCTCATGCACACGCCACAAACATTCATCGATTAGTCGAGATAAGCAACCAATTCTTATCCACCACAACAAATTCTCCCTCAGAGGGGTTCAAAGAGTTAACTATTAGTAGTAATTAGTTACATTTAGGTTAGTTAGTTTGCTATGATCAGTTAAGACTCAATATACACATTTTTCGTATCTTTTTCAATTTCAAACCAAACAATTTCACTCTCTACTAAAAATCAGTTACGCGGTGAAAAATTAAGCAAATATTTTTTCCAAGAAAAGGAAACGCAGAATTACCTCGTCATTGGAATTGGGCTGTCTCTGAAACCAGTTGATATTCAGCACCTGCATGCAAAAAAAAAACACCAAACAAGTAAAGGAGATGCAATGCAATGCAAGAATGACAGATCTGAAAAAGAGAGCACAAAAGAGAGAGTTACCTGGACTTGCGCAGAGGGAGAGGGAGAAGTGAGGGTATCGGAGAAAGAGGCCATACCACACATGAAAGCAAGAATCGTAATTGCAAAGGTTAGCAAAGCGTTCGCTCTGTAACCGAATGAATGCATTTTTGCGATTGCGATTGCGCTCTCTCAGTGTTTGATAAAAAGCACAAGAGAAGAACTGTCCCTGAAAAAGAATGAAAGATTGAGGGTTTAAGGAGCAGCGCAACGAAATCAAAGAGACGAAACGAACGAAACTAGGGAACGTTTCTTCATTAGGTGGGGTCGCACCTCCTTTTATTAAATTAAATTATCAAATTAAATACAATAAAATATATAAACATATTTTCACAACATTAAAAAGACACGTTATCATTACCAAAAAAAAAGACACGTTATTTTTTATTTTTTTATCGTCTTATTGGTGCACGACCGGCCATGTATACCAGCTTTGTTGATCCGTGTGGTTGTCTTTTCGTAATAGAGTTTTTGTCACGCCTAATATTTAAACTCGAGACCTTTAAGATGAGATTAGGGGTGAGAATAGGTCGGGCCGGCCTATAGGGGGTTGATGGCCCAGCCTACATCAGGCCCAAGCTAGACAAGACTTTTTTCTTAATAGATAAGGCTAAGGCTATCGAAAAACTGTTCTAGACCGACTTACTTAAGTAAATATAAATAATATTTTTTATTACTAGTATTATTATATTAAATTTTCTGATTTGTTTTAAATCATAAATTTTTTGGTAGATTTTAAATCATAAATTTGAAATTTGATTTCTGATAAAAAAAATCATAAATTTGATTATATATTGACATACATCAATTTTTGACATATTTATTTAAAGGTGTTATTATAAAATAGAATTTATATAGGATGGCGGTGTTATTATAAAATAGAATTCATATAGGATGACATACAAAGATAATTCTCTAAAACATTTTGTTGGGTCTTGAATTAGAACTTAATCTTATTGACCTATTAGCATTTTAGATTATTTGCAAAGTTTACACCACTCAAAGGTTGCAGGCTTTTGTAAAAAATTAGGTGAAATAGGCTTTTAAACATACTTTCTGACCTTGTCATACTTTAAAAAAGGCCAGGTCAGGCCTCAAAAGTTAGCATATTATAGACTACAAACCAGACTCAGACCAAGCAAAGTCCAGCTCAGCCTAACTTATTCTCACCCATAAATGATATTTGAACCCAATTCCCATTCGGACCAACTATTATTGGTACGTTATTTTATTATTTTTTATTATACAATAGGTTGAATTTTAAAATATAAACATATGCTAATATGAAAATATATGTATGTACTTTTTTAACACGTAATTTCATTTTTTATTACACATGCTGTTAGTTTTTTTTTTACCATATCATTGGTGCGTAGTTTCCACCAGCTTTGCCGGAGACTAATCTACGCCGGAGAACCTGGCTGACCACGTGTTTCTGGCTTTGCCGGCCCGTGTGGTTCTCCCCTCCCAACAGAGTTTTTGCCACACCCAAGATTCGAACTCGAGACCTTGCTGTTAGTTTTATATTGAAATAAATCAATATTTTTAAGTTTTCAATTATTTTATTCAGAAAAACCTATTTTTAAATTGTTAATTAACACTTCAATTTAATTATTTAATTAATTAATACAAATATAGATGATATTTAAATTACTTATCAAACAATTTTCCGTTAAATAAATTAATTTTAAAACAAAAAATATTAAATTATCTTTCAGTCAATCTAATATTTATTGTGAAACAATCTATATAAGGAATGATTTATATCACAATTACTAATAGGCAAATATAACCGTCATCAAAGCATAAAAACCTTTCATACCAAGGCTTTTTTAAGAGCCTATTTAGCTAAAAAGACCAGGCTATAAGCTATCGAAAAAGTGTTCTAGGCCGACCTACTTAAGTAAATATAAATAATATTTTTTATTACTAGTATTATTATATTAAATTTTCTACTTTGTTTTAAATCATAAATTTTTTGGTAGAGTTTAAATCATAAATTTGAAATTTGATTTCTGATAAAAAAAAAATCATAAATTTGATTATATATTGACATACATCAATTTTTGACATATTTATTTAAAGGTGTTATTATAAAATAGAATTTATATAGGATGACATACAAAGATAATTCTCTAAAACATTTTGTTGGGTCTTGAATTGGAACTTAATCTTATTGACCTATTAGCATTTTAGATTATTTACAAAGTTTACATCACTCAAAGGTTGCAGGTTTTTGTAAAAAATTAGGTGAAATGGGCTTTTAAACATACTTTTTGACCACCAAGTGGGTGTGGCACAAGTGGTAAGTTGTTTGGGCCCCTTAAGCATTTGGTCAGGGGTTCGATCCCTGGCCAGTGTGTATGGAAGAGAGACATCGCTTGGGAGAGGTCATCCCTTAAATGAACTCCAGTACCTCGAGGGATTAGTCTCCACAGTCGCCGTGGAGGATACCCGGGTTTACCCAAAAAAAACATACTTTCTGACCTTGTCAGACTTTAAAAAAGGTCAGGTTAGGCCTCAAAAGTCAGCATATTATAGACCACGAACCAGACTCAGACCATGCAAAGCCCAGCTCAGCCTAACTTATTCTCACCACTAAATGATACCTGAACCCAGTTACCATTCGGACTAGGGGTGGACAGATCCACTGAACCCTACCACCACCCGCAAAAACCGAAGTGAAAAAATGTGCATCGGTCGGGCCTATGCGGATACGCGGGTTGGGAAGGGAAAAAAATGGGCTTCAATGGGCCAGCACGGACAGATGCGGTGCGTGAGCCCAAATACATCGGTGCCCGGACCCGACCGACCCATACTCTATTTTTTATTTTTTAAAAAAACATCTCGCTAAACGACGTCGTTTGATGGCACTCAACGTCTCAACTTAAACCCCTCACATTTCCTTTTCAGTTCACACTTTCACATTCACAAACACTTCACACTCTCTCAATGAACCCTAGCGCCGCAGCTGCGCTCTCCTCCGTCCTGAAACCCTAGCGCAGAAGCTGCGCTCTCCTCCGTCCTCCCATCCTACGATCACTGAAGATGTGCTCTCGTCCCATCCCACAATCACTGAAGTTGCACTCTCCTCTCATCCCACGATCACCTGAAGCCACCGTGCTCTCGCATCTTCTACTCATCTTCGATGGCCCAGTAACCATTCGTCGTACTCCAGTAAGCCTTCTTTACACTACGAAATCTATGTTTCTCCTTCAAATCTCTGTTTCGTTGTGCTTTAAGTTTTTATGTGGTCGTCGTTTTTATATTTAGGGTTCACGGTTTCTTTGGGTTTCATTTTTATCGTACATAGCACTAGATCTATCTCGTTTTGGTTATATTTCTCTGTTTCTCTGCGTATTAGGGTTTCTATCTTTCAGTTTAGGGGTTTTCGTTTTTTGGGGTTTTCATTTTAGGGCTTTTGCAATTTCTGGGTTTAATGGTTTAACAAGAAAATCTGGTTTTAAGTTTTATTTTTCACTGAGTTTAATGGTTTAAAAACATATGTGGTTCATTTTAGAGTTTTTTCATTTTAGGGTTTTCGCATTATCTGGGTTTAATGGTTTAACAAGAAAATCTGGTTTTAAGTTTTACTGTTTGACCGAGTTTAATGGTTTAATGGCAAGGAAATCAAGCAACCTTTGGAGCAAGTGTCAAAGAACTAAGAAACAAGGGGAGAGACATAGACAGATACATACCATAAAAAGGTGAGTGTGTCTATAATTCTTATGATGATTTTTTCTTACATTGTTCAATTATCTTTCTATCATTAATTTATCTTTGTCTAATATTCACTAATTGATCTTTTTGTGTTGTATGTTGACTAATTAATTTGAGGCTGGATGCAAGAAAGGAAGGACAGGAAGCTGTAAATCTGTGAGTTATCAATCAATCGGTAAGGTGAATGAGTAAGTGTGGATAAAGTTAATAATCTTTTTATGTTGTGAGTCACTAATTGAGTATGTATGTTTTAATGATTATTTCTTACTTGTTATTTGTGAAACTATTATTAGTTGTGAAACTGTGTTATAAGATTAATTTGTGAATCAATAAGCTAGTAAGTTATAAGCTTATAGTTAGTAAGTTGGTAAGTTATAAGATTAATTTGTGAAACTATTATTAGTTGTAAACTGTGTTGTATGCTATAAAATCATATTGAAATTTGTTTCGATTGAAATTTGCTTCAGTAGTTCTGTTTTATATTCAGTTTCTGGATTAATTTGTTAAACTGTCTTGTTTTTCAGATTCTGGAAAAGTGTCCAACATTATTTGGGGTGTTACTTACGCTATTTGGTTGTAAGTAACAAGGTTGGTGCTAATAAGTGGTTGATTTATTTATTATTACTGGATATAATTTATTATTACTTTTTTTACTAATGAAGGTTACTGTTTCACTATGCAGATTGCATATTCTAAGAGTTTATGAACTTTGAAGTTGTGAACTTCATTAAGCTTCTCTAAAGAAGCTGTAAAATTCCCCTTGCATGGGTGTATGATTTAATTTATATTTTAAACTTAGATTTATTAGTATAAAGTGTTGCTTGCTTTAGTTGGTTGGTAGTTGATAACTCTATTTTATATAGAGTTATTCATACAATTAAGCTTGAGTTATTGCTTATTTTCAAGAACATTTATATATATTTTATAGCTTATTTATCAAGGAACAACATTCTAAATATTCAAATGGATAAAGGGCAATGATCTAGGCAAAATGCACAAATCTTGTTAGGTTTGATGTTTTTGTTCAGTGCAGCTACTGCAGGAGTGGAAACACTGCCAACACCAGGAGTGGAAACACTGCCAACACCTACTAAAATTCTGCAGTTTATACCAAAACATCCAAAGACCATTTCAATGCTTCCACACTTGATTAGTGACGTCATGCCTAGTCACCTAGAGCTGAGCCACTTGCTGAAGTCGGCGATACACATAAAAATCAAGTTGCAAGACTCAAACTTATCTAAAAGACATGTGGCACTTCTCCAATGGACCTCATCTTTTGTTATGCATGCAAGCGACCAAACCTGTGCAGCTTGCTTGATTGGTTGTCAACAAACTAACCATGTTCGGTTCCCTCAGCTGATCTTTCACGCCAAAGGAAACCCCTTGCAAGAGGAAAGCTTTGAAGCCTATAAATAGATATCATATCTTCACAAGATCTATCATCTAGAATCTATCATATATCATCTTTCACATCTTTAAATCCTTCATCTTTTAGTTAAGTTTAGGTTTAGTTTATTTTCATTTCAAGTTTCTAAGGAGAGGAAGGTGAGGAAGTGCTTGACAACCATTCCCTTCACTTCTACTTTGAAGAAATTCGTGTAAGAAATCTTTATTGTACTTCAACTTGGAAACTTAATGCAAAAGATCTTCTATTCAAGTAATCTCTACTCTTTTAAGTTCTTTTGCTTTATTATCCATTTACTTATGTTCTTTGCATATTCTTTGCTTTATAACATGAGTAACATGAGCTAAATTCCCTTAAGTTGAGATGTTCTAACCTTGTAATGAACTTCTAAATATGTTATTATGGTTTATGTAGTGTAAACACTTTAAACTCTTGCATAACAATTCTTTCAACTTATTCTGGAATTGATCACTTTAGAATAGGTAAAACTTGTAGCAGCAGACATGGGCTACATTTATGAACTCAAGAGTTAATAGGGACAAGTATTTAATAAAGGAAACTTTGTTAAATACATGCTAAAACCTAGACATAGGATAGCATAGTCCTTAGGATAATAAAATTACAAGAGTGAACCTATTTAGCAACTTGGATCATTGTTAGGAGGCAAGGGAGGAATTGACAAACATTTCTTTACTGTAAAAAACAAAGATCATAAGAGCTTGTAATGAAACTTTGAAGAGAAGCTCTGAAAGGCACAAACTGATGCACCTACATCCAGTGTTCCCACACTACATACTCCATTAAAATATTTAGAAGTAAAGTACTTGGTGAAAACATCTCAACTACTTTTTCCAACTGATTTCTCACACATTTTATTGCTTATTATTATTTTACTTACTTTGAAAACTCCAAACCAAAAATACTGAATAGTGTAGACACACTAAGTGTACACTTTGAACTACAAAAATTTACAATACATAATCCCTGTGGGTTCGACCTTTCTTATCACTTTATTACTTGTGTGACTATGTATACTTGCATATATTTAAACCACACCAAGTTTTTGGCACCGTTGCCGGGGATTATAGTAAAATTTTGTTGTTTAGATTGTTAATTTAGTGTTTTATTAGTACTACTGGTATTCTGTTTTCTGTGCAGAAACACTTAGTGCAGAAACACTCAGTGTGGAAACACTAGTTTATGCCCAGAGATAGACAACCAGAATTTGATTGTGATCCAGAAATTGAGAGAAGATTTAGGAGATTGCTAAGACAACAAAGACAAAGACAACAAGACTGCAGAACAATGTCTCACTACAGTGAAGATGCCTCAGTAAGAGGAGGACCTAATTCACATCAACAAACTGAAGATGGATCAGATCACAGACAACAATTCATTCAAATGGGACCAATAGGTATGATTAATGATAGAGATAGACCTATGAGAGACTATGCTCAATATGACCAGCAGCACATACAAACTAGTATTGCTAGACCTCAAATTGATGCTGTTCATTTTGAATTTAAACCTATGATGTTTCAAATGTTGCAAACAATTGGTCAATTTGGTGGATCTCCACATGAAGATCCCCATGAGCATTTAAAGCAATTCATAGAAGTTTGTAGTAACTTTATCATTCCTGGTATTAGTGAGGATGCATTTAGGCTTAAGTTATTTCCATACTCTTTGAAAGATAGGGCTAAATCATGGCTAAATTCTATGGAGCCCAATTCTATTCATACATGGAATGAATTAGCTGAAAAATTCTTAAGCAAATATTTTCCTCCTATTAAAAATGCTAGGATGAGACATGATATTACATCTTTTAGACAAAAAGAATTTGAATCATTGTTTGAAGCATGGGAAAGATGGAAAGAGCTTTTAAGAAAATGTCCACATCATGGTTTACCTGTCATTATACAAATGGAAACTTTTTACAATGGTTTAGAACCACAAACCAGAGTGATGCTTGATGCATCAGCTGGTGGTGTTCTTTTGAATATGTCTTATAATGAAGCATGTGATCTTATTGACAAAATTGCTACAAATGGTTCAAGTTGGCCTACTGAGAGGGTAAGTGCTCAAAAGAGAACCTCTGGAGTACATGAGATTAATGATATATCAGCCGTATCTGCTCAAGTAGCCACTTTAACCAATCTGATCAAACAGTGCACTAGTGCACCTCCATCTAGTGTAGCAACACCAAAAGAAAACACTGCAGCAGTTATAGAACAAGCCCCTCCAGGAACTACAAGTTGTGTGTATTGTGGAGGAGGCCATCTATATGAAGAATGTCCTAGCAACCCTGTCTCTGTCAATTATGTAGGTTACAATAAAAATAACAACCCTTACTCTAATACCTACAATCCAGGATGGAAGAACCACCCAAATTTTAGGTGGAACAATTCTAATGCACCTGCACAAAGTGCACCTGTACCAAGTACTCCTCCTGGATTCCTACCTCAAAGCCAACAAAGATCAAACTCACCTGCCAGTGCCAACTCTCTAGAAGAATTGCTTAGATCATTCATTAGTGAAACTAGAACTGCTAGGCAAGCTCATGATATATCAATTAAGAACCTAGAGAACCAAGTAGGGCAATTAGCAACTGCTTTGCAGCAAAGACCAGCAGGTACTTTGCCATCAAACACAGAAGCTTCACCTTCACAAAGGCAAGGTAAGGAACAGGTCAAAGCCATATCTTTGAGAAGTGGCAAGGATCTAACAGAACCATATGAGCTTGAAGGTACAAAGAAGGGAGAAAAAAATAAAAATGAAAAAAATTCTCAAGATGCGGAAACACCTGGTGTTCCTACATCTCCTACTCCAAGGTTAGTACCAGAATACCCTCTGTTGCACCCGAAAAAGTCCCTGAGGGAATTTTTCTTCGTTTACAACCCTTTTTTAAAAATCAATGAAGTCGCCACCAATATTTTTTTATAAGGAAAATATTGAAGAAAACCTTTTTGGAAAACGAATGGCCCTTTAGAAACCGGAAAGTTTGGGTTCGGGGGTCGATTAGGCATGGGGAAGGTATTAGCACCCCACATCTCCTTTCTATCGAAAGGGAACCTTTAATTAAACGTGTGGTTTTAAGTGTTGATTTGGAAAATACTTAAATTTGCCCCTTTTTCGAAGAGAGAATGAAAAGACTTAATGAAAATTTTTATTTTTGGCGCTTGACGAGAGTTAGCCTCTCGCTCCTACGTATCTCCTGGTGCGATGGAGAATTCAAAGCTACGTAGTTCTTGTTTCTTTTGAAAATAATTGTTTGAAAACTTATTGTGAAAATGATTTTTATTTGTTATGCTTGACGGGATGTGACCCGCTCCTACGTATCTCCCGGTGCGATGGAGAACTCAAAGCTACGTAGTTCTTGTTTGTCCTGAAAAGGGTTTTTGTTTTTTAATCTTTTTGGAGTTTTTCGCAAAGGGGTTGAGCGTTCGCAGTGACCAAACAACAACGGTTTAGAGTGGTCGCACTACTAACTCTTATGAAAATGAATTATCATTAACGACCAAACGGCAACGGCGCGAGTGATGATTAATGATAATCGGTTTTTATTTTGAGCATTGAAAAGGTTTTCGCAATTGAAGGAGAGCGTTTGTGAGGACCAAACAACAACGGTTTAGAGTGGCCACACTACTAGCTCCCACAGGAATGAAATCATCACCCACAATCAAACGGCAACGGCGCGAGTGATCATTAGTGATGATTAGTTTTGATTTCGACGTTTGAAAAGATTTGTTTTTGAAAAGTGTTTTCGTTGATTTTAATTGGAGAGAACGTCGTGATGAAAGGAATTTGCAATTGGATTAATTTTTGTTCGGGGAAACATTTATCCATCATTAGGAAAAAAGATTTGTGAAAAGAAAAGAAAAAAAATAAATAAGTTTATTTAGGGGAAAAGAAATAAAATTTAAAAAGAAAGACAGGGGGTGAAATAGTAAGATGGGGGGTGCAAATAAAAGGGGGGCTGTATTATTAAAAGGGGGTGCAGATAGTGAGCCCAGCTTGTTTTTGTAAGCTGGGCTGCATTTTTATTTCCTGATGGGCTTAGGGGGGAGGCGTGCGAAATTAACCGTGGGGGTGCAAATAACAATCTGAAAAAATAAAAAATGTGAAAGTACGAAATTGCCCTTGCCTTTCGACTATAAAAGGAAAAATCTCAAAATGGTAACCCTAATTTCTTCTCCACTTCCACGGCGCCCCCCCTTTCCAAAATTGACCAAAACCTAAAATTCTTTCTTCTCTCTCTCTCCTTGCTACGAATCCGTAGCCTCCTCTCCCAAATCAATCATATCCGGTTCTCTCCTCTCCCTCAACCCTCCTCTCGCTCTCTGCTTCCTCACTGTCGCTAATGGCGAAAATAGGGAGAGGGCCGTGGTGTTGTTGTTTGCGGCGGCGTTGTGGTTTTGACGGTGGTGTGGTGGTGGCTCGCGATGTTGGCTTCGTGGTGGCGCTGTGGTGGTTTCGTGGGTGGCGCTGTGGTGGTTTCGTTGGTGGTGCTGTGGTGGTTTCGTGGGTGGAGGAGTTGGTCGCGAGGAGGAGGGTCGTTGGGTGGCGTGAGGCGGTGCGAAGCGGTGGTGGTTGGGTGGCAGTGACGAGAGAGAAGGGGAGACCGAGAGAGGTAGGGCGCTGTCGTTTTGGGGGAGGTTGCTGGCGACGGCGACGGTGCGACGGCGAAGGGGTATTCGGTGGTTATTGGGGTGGTGCGATGGTGGCGTATGGCGAAGGTTTGGCCGTGAGGGGGGTTGCGGTGGTGAGGGTTTCGGTTCTGTGGGTGGTTCACCGGAGCGCTCGCCGGAGAAGACGACCGGAGCTCCGGCGAAGGTGACCTCTGTCCTTTTTCTCTTTTTTTTTTTGATTTTTTTGGTTTGTTGCTTACTGGTTCTTCTTTTCTCTTATTTCATCTTGTCTCTTTTTCTTTTACAGTTTTCGTTTTTTTTTTAGCCTCTTCTCTCATTCTTTCAACTGTTCTACAGAAAAAAAAAAAACATTCCCAAAACCTTTTGCTTCTAAGGCCTCCTCACTGTTCCTCTCCTCTCATGCTAAAAAGAAAACTTTGTTGAAGCATAATACTGACCGAGATTTAACATAGATGCATCAGTGAATGATTTGTTTTGAAAACTATACCATATATCGCATACATAGCATGAACAGATAACCTGGGAATGGGTACATGAAAATGACTATAGAAATTTAGGGACTAACCTGGTTCCAAATAAACAGCTTCTCTTTTTTTTGAAGTGAAATTCTTTGTGCTCTTCTAAAAACCGATTTTCTCCCTATTTTTCCCGTGTCTCTGTCTGTGTGTTTTGTATCTTTGGGTCACTGTTTGTGTGTATTTTTGTATTTCAGTGACTCCCCCTCATGTTACCGTAGCTGTGTGTGTATTTATACTAGTGCTTGGTGTGGTGTAGGTGTGGGTGTATGAGCAGTGGATTATAATCCAAGGGGACAGATTTCTGAAGACCAAAACAAACCACCAAGAGGTGGTGGTGCTGCTGCTGCAA
This sequence comes from Astragalus membranaceus, assembly GCA_039519185.1. Lineage (NCBI taxonomy): Eukaryota > Viridiplantae > Streptophyta > Magnoliopsida > Fabales > Fabaceae > Astragalus > Astragalus membranaceus. The sequence continues at coordinate 170,037,593 of CM076848.1, read as the reverse complement.
AAGCAGCTTTGCTTGTGCAAATTAGGAAAAATCCAAGGAGACAAGAAGAAGGAAGTTGGAGCTTGTAGCTCAAATTGATTTACCTCTCTGAGCAACAACAGTAGGGGCGTACATCCCCCTTTTTTTGTTTGACCTTTTCATTTTTGCTTGTCCCAGTAACAAACATTTCATTTTATTATGTTTATTTTTGTTTTTTTGTAAAAAAAAAAGGACTCATCTAAATAAATAAAAATATTATATTTGATTATTGATTATGTCTCTTATTTTTGATGACTACTAATAAGTAAATACAACTAATAATGATGATAGCTAAATGATAATAATAACGCTAAACTGCTAACGACTACAAAGACGCGCATACACGATTAGAAACTAAATGTGTGAGCACATCAAAACATATTTTTGGGCTTTTTGAAAAACAAGAAAAATACCCGTTAAAATTGGGCATTCACAAAAATACAATTTTTCAATTAGGCGGACAAAATTGGGGTATTACAGCTGCCCCTCTTTATTTCACATTTCGCCAAGAAATATGAATTGGCCTTTTCATATTTGTTAGTGAAATGGAAATAAAGATATAGAAATAATACTAATTTTGTCCGCTTCAGAAAAGCTCAAATTTTCTTTTTGTTATTTTCCTTTTGAGAAAAGGGGGGTTAACACTTGTCGCATTAACGGGAAAGCAGTAAATTGGGAAAAACGGTGAATTGGAAAAAGCGGTAAATTGGGGATTCGGAGGTTGCCTAAAAACCTTCTAACGAACTCTGGTCGAGTCCGAGCTTTGGGGGTGGCCTTTTCGAGCGGCCGATCAACATCAGGTCCGGAACTGATTTGATCAATGGATTTACGCTATGCCTTAGGCTGACACAACTAATCCGAAGGACTTAACGAAGTCTGATGGATCCATCGCGTGCTCGTACACGATGTTGTCATCTGTGGAAGGAGTTCACTAACTCTATGGGAGTTTACTAACTCTGGGTTGATGGAGTTTACTAACTCGGTGCTGATGGTGATTTTCTAAAAAATGAGATTTTTGGGACTCTCTGGTCCGAAGTAACTTCCCTCTTGGATGGTGCATGAAATGTATGCCCTTGGGCATTTGGATGCTCCTGGATGCAATGATTGATTTATGCACATTTGAAAGTGTAATGCACTACCGTTCGATGCCATGGAGTGACGAATGGTATGGATGATATGAGAATGATGAATGATATGAAGACGTGGTGTTCTTTTTATGTTACGTCTCCTGTAACTTTTTACTTTTTTGTTTATTCTGTTTGTTTTCTTTAAGCAGCTTTCTTTTTTCTGCTTATTTGTTTTTTTCTTCTTCTTTGGCACTCTTTTTTTTGGTTAAATCGATCTGCTGGACGGAGGCTGTTCCAGGACGATGATCCCGCGAGGATTGCACACTGGTTCGTCACGACTTTTTTCGCAATTTTATTCACTTGGGAAATCACTTCTTTCTGTATTTTTTCAAAGATTTCGCAATGATCCTGTAATGCTCTGAATGTGCACATGTTTTGCAATTCGATTTCATCAATCATAAAAGTTATTATTTTGAAAGAAACTGAATAGATGAAAGCAGAGACACGAAAAGCACACATATGAAAGAAAAGTTGGACTTTTATTGATATAGAAATTGGACGTGCAGAAAGTCACGCCAATCGAAAGTGCATTGCAATCTTTCTTTTAAACTACAAAAAATACAAGCAAAAGGAACAGATCTCGTGGTTCCATCTCTGAAGTAACGGTGCCCACCGTCCATACTCGTAATACTGATCACCCCCTTATCCGAACCTTTGGAACGCTGATTGCCTTTTTCTTTTCTCAAGCCCAAGTTTTCTGACCCTAATTTTTGCCTGGATCGCCCTTTGCGGGTTTTCAATCCACCGGGTCGCTCAGATTTTGCCTAGGTCGCCCTTTGCGGGTTTTCAACCTAGCGAGCTGATTTTTCCTTGGCTTATCTTTCTCTTTTTTCGTCTATTTTTCTAGGCATAATACTTCTTGACCACATCTGAGTTCACTGGATTTGGGATCTCATCTCCGTCCATGTTTGCCAGAATTAAAGCTCCTCCTGAGAATGCCTTCTTCACCACATAAGGTCCTTCATATTTGGGAGCCCATTTGCCCCTAGAGTCTGTCTGAAACGGCAAGATCTGCTTGAGCACAAGATCTCCTTCTTGGAATTCACGAGGACGGACTTTCTTGTCAAAAGCCCTCCTCATCCTCTGTTGGTACAACTGTCCATGACACATTGCGGCCACCCGTTTTTCATCAATGAGATTCAACTGGTCAAGACGAGACCGAACCCATTCTGCTTCATCAAGTTTTGTCTCCATTAACACCCGCAGGGATGGTATTTCAACTTCAATGGGGAGGACTGCCTCTGACCCGTAAACCAGTGAGTAGGGGGTTGCCCCTGTTGAAGTGCGCACTGAGGTTCTGTAACCATGCATGGCAAATGGGAGCATCTCATGCCAATCCTTGTAGGTTACCACCATCTTTTGCACAATCTTCTTGATGTTCTTGTTGGCTGCCTCAACTGCCCCATTCATCTTTGGACGGTAGGGAGAAGAGTTGTGATGCTGTATCTTGAAGTCTTTACACAAGTCTTTCATCATCCTGCTGTTCAAATTACTACCGTTGTCTGTGATAATCTTGTTTGGAAGGCCGTAGCGGCAAACCAAATCCTTCTTGATGAACTTAGCAATCACTGAGCTCGTTACATTGGGATAAGAAGCAACCTCCACCCACTTAGTGAAGTAGTCAATAGCAACCAGAATGAAACGGTGACCATTGGAAGCTTTGGGTTCAATGGGACCAATGATGTCCATGCCCCACATTGAGAATGGCCATGGTGCGCTCAAAACATTCAGAGAAGTTGGAGGTACATGGGTGTGATCTGCATAGATTTGGCATTTATGGCATCTTCTCACAAAACTGTAACAGTCTGATTCCATCTGCAACCAGTAGTATCCAGCTCTCAGGATTTTTCTAGCCATTGCGTGCCCGCTGGAATGTACCCCAAATGAGCCCTCATGAACATCTCGCATAATCTTTACTGATTCTTCTTCTGTTACACACCTGAGGAGTACCAAGTCATGGTTTCTCTTGTAAAGGACGTCTCCACTCAAGAAGAAACCTGTTGACAGCCTCCTGAGGGTTCTCTTGTCGTTCTCTGTAGCTCCGGGAGGATACTCTCTGTTTGTGATATACTGTTTGATGTCATGGTACCAAGGCTTACTATCTGATCCCTCTTCGACTGTCATACAGTAGTGATAAGCAGGCTGTCCTCTGTGCTGGATTCTGACAGTCGTCAGACTTTTGTCACAGCTGACGTTGAACATAGAAGACAAAGTTGCCAAGGCATCTGCCAACTGATTCTCGCTGCGGGGTATGTGCTGGAAAGTGATTTCCTCAAAGGGCTTGATTAATTCTTGAATACAGTCACGGTAAGGAATCAAATCAGAATTTCTTGTTTCCCAATCTCCTTTTACTTGATGGACAACTAGAGCTGAATCTCCGTACACGTCGAGCCTCTTGACTTTCCGATCGAGAGCTGCCTAGATACCCAAGATACACGCTTCATACTCTGCAATATTGTTCGTGACATAGAAGCTTAGTCTGGCAGTGACTGGTATGAAGCGGTTGTCTGGGGAGATCAGCACTGCTCCGATCCCGTGCCCCCACATGTTAGAAGCACCGTCAAACAACACTCTCCACCTTTCATCATCTTGAGATTTCCCTGCGTCAAATAATGCCATAATGTCCTCATCTGGGAATTCACATTGCATTTATTGGTAATCCTCAACCGGTTGATGTGCCAGGTAGTCCGCCAGTGTGCTACCTTTAATCGCCTTCTGGGTTACGTACACGAGGTCATACTCTGACAGAAGCATTTGCCAACGAGCAATTCTACCTGTGAGCGCAGGTTTTTCAAATATGTACTTGATTGGGTCCATTTTGGACACCAACCAGGTAGTGTGACTCAGCATATACTGTCTCAGTCGATGCGCAGCCCAGGCTAGAGCACAACAAGTCTTCTCCAATGATGAATACCTTGCCTCACAGTCTGTGAACTTCTTGCTTATGTAGTAGATCGCGTGTTCTTTCTTTCCTGACTCATCGTGTTGCCCCAGCACGCAGCCCATAGAATTGTCTAGCACCGTGAGGTATAGGATGAGAGGCCTGCCAGACACAGGTGGCATTAGGACGGGTGGATTTTGAAGATACACCTTGATTTTCTCAAATGCTTCTTGACATTTATCATTCCACTTCATCTCTTGGTTTTTGCACAGCAGTTTGAAAATTGGTTCGCAAGTTGCAGTCAACTGGAAGATGAATCGAGAGATGTAATTTAGTCTTCCCAGGAAACCACGAACCTCTTTCTCTGTTTTGGGTGCTGGCATCTCCAGGATTGCTCGTACCTTGTCCGGGTCTACCTCAATTCCCTTCTGGCTAACAATGAAACCTAACAGCTTCCCTGACCTAACCCCAAAGGTGCACTTAGCGGGGTTCAACCTGAGTTTGTACTTTCTGAGACGCTCGAACAGCTTCTGCAGGTTAACCACGTGCTCTTCATCAGTCTTTGATTTGGCAATCATGTCATCCACATAGACTTCGATCTCCTTATGCATCATGTCATGGAATAGGGTTACCATCGCTCTTTGGTAGGTTGCCCCGGCATTCCTCAACCCGAAAGGCATGACCTTATAACAGAAAGTTCCCCAAAGGGTTACGAAGGTGGTTTTCTCCATATCCTCTGGAGCCATTTTGATCTGGTTATAGCCTGAATATCCATCCATGAAGGAGAACATCGAATGCTGAGCAGTACTGTCCACCAAAACATCAATATGGGGTAGAGGGAAATCATCTTTAGGGCTTGCTCTGTTCAAGTCACGGTAGTCGACACACATTCGGACCTTTCCATCTTTCTTAGGGACTGGAACAATGTTTGCTACCCACTCAGGATATTTTGCCACAGCTAAGAACCCTGCATCAAACTGTTTCTTGACCTCATCCCTGATCTTCAAAGACATTTCAGGCTTCATCCGCCTTAACTTCTGTTTCACAGGGGGACACTCTGATTTCACCGGCAATTTATGTTCAACAATATCTGTGCTCAACCCTGGCATGTCCCGATATGTCCATGCGAATACGTCAGCGTAATCGAACAGGAGCTGAATCAACTTTTTGCGCTCTTTATCCTCCATTGCGGTACCAACCTTGATCTCTTTTCTGTCTTCCTTAGTACCCAAATTGACCATTTCTGTAGACTCCTCATGGGGTTCGATGACCTTTTCTTCTTGTTCTACCATTCTCATGATTTCTGGAGGAGTATCCCAATCATTCTCAACATCTTCCTCGGCTTGATTAACCGGGTAATCAAAATCACAGTATGAGTTATGGGCATTATTATTTTCAGAGTTTATTTTTGATCTGCATTAGAACGGAGCGGCGAATAAAAACAAAGAAAAAGCAACACAGATAAAAGATGAAGACAGAAATTTTATTGAAAATTCAAAATAACACTTTATTGATTGATGATTTTTGACGAAAACATGTGTGCCCGAATGAAATATCCCAAGGCCTTGGGCAGAGCCGAGGGATCTGCATTACAACGATAATTACTTTAAATTGGAAAATACGGGGAAATCCATGATCTCCCAGTTTTGCAGCTTCTCTCCAGCCGCACAGCAGCGCACCAGACCTACAGCACGGCCACTTGAGCTTGATCCTTCTTCAACCATATTAACCTGGTCAGGGTTCAGCATACTAGCACTCCGGAAGTTGTTCTTAAGATTAGCGATGACCATTCTCCCCTGATTGGGTGCCCTTCCTCTGAGTTTGGCCAGCCATTTCTCCCTCCTGTCAGATGTCAGCCTCTCCCGATCAGCAAGACTTGGGATGTACCCAACACCGAACCTCTCAATATTGCCCCTCAACTGGACAGGCGTTACAATTCCTTGAACAGCTTTTCCTAAGCCCTTACCAACCTGATACCCATGTCACAGCATCACCTTGGCAGCCATCATGTCAGCCCTGGACCACTTAGGCTTCCACCGAGGCTCACCTTCGACGAAGACAGCGTTTGAAATCTCCAATCCTTGGAAAGCAGTCTCGAAGGACTCTTCTGCTGCTTCCACATAATATTCAGGTGGTGATCGATTTATCAATGTTTCTTCCTCTCCGGAGATCACTATCAGCTTTCCCCTAGCCACAAACTTGAGTTTCTGATGAAGCGAGGATGGCACTGCCCCGGCCGCATGTATCCAAGGACGTCCTAGCAGGCAACTGTAGGATGAATTGATGTCCATCACTTGAAAGACGACATAAAATACTTCAGGGCCTACCTGCAGCGGCATTTCTACTTCTCCAAAAACTTCCTTCACTGACCCATCAAATGCTCTGACCAAGGTGGAGCTCGGTTTTAGATATGAACAGTCTACATCCAGCTTATCCATTGTAGACTTAGGCAGCACATTCAAGGATGAACCGTTATCAATAAGCACCCTGGCAAGTATATGGTCCCCACACTTGATTGAGATGTGAAGAGCTTGATTATGATTCTTTCCTGCCGGAGGCAGCTCAGTGTCTGAGAAGGTCAAGTAATTAGAGGCTACAATGTTGCCAACAATACCGTCAAGCTGGTTTACTGTAATGTCATGGGAGACGTGAGCTTCATTCAGGATCTTTAGCAGTGCAGCACGATGTGCCTCTGAACTAAGCAGCAAAGAGAGCATTGAGATCTTGGATGGAGTTTGATTCAGCTGGTCTACCACCCGATATTCACTCTGTCTCATTACTCTCAGGAATTCTTGAGCTTCCTTGTCCGACACATCCCTGACTTCTACAGCTTCCTTGTCTTTTCCCTTACGGGCCCTTTCTTCATTTCCCTTGGATTGCTCTCTTCTAAGGTTTTCAGGAGTATACAACCTTCCACTCCTTGTGATACAACTACCTCCAGCGATGTTTGTTATATCCAAAGTGCCTCTAGGGACCTCCGCTTGCATTTGCACATTGCAGCTCCATGGAGTCATCCTAGTCTCCCCACTAGGGGTAGCAGCAGGTACTGGAATAACAACAGTCGAGGGTCTCGTCACAGCTAGGCTGGAATTCAGATTGCAGGGAATTTCAATCGGTCTCCTGAGGCCTCCATTTCCTGATTGCAAGGTAAATACACTTTCTTCTTTCTCCTGGATTCCCACTTGGACCAGGTGTCTGTCTAAGAGATCTTGGAGAATTGGTTTAAAGCCTTCACATGCCCCGATGCAGCGAGGATTATCACAGGCGTCTTTCCTAGCACAACCTTCTTTGATGACACCAAAACGGCATAATTCAGCATGGATAAAATTCAAAGGCATCTGAATGCAATCAACTTTTCTAACCAAACACTAACCCCCTTGATGGTCAACGGCATTAATAGCAGATCCTCCATGCCCTGGCAACGGATTGGTGGCTACATTGGGTTGTTGAAATGATATGCTTTTCGTATCAAGTAATTCTTGCACCACATATTTGAATGCTTTACAATCCTCCACCACATGACCTACTGCCCCAGAATGAAAGGCGCAGGTGGCATTTGCGTTGTACCCTCTGGGATAGGGAGGCTGATATGGCTTCATTTGACGAGTATTGATTAATTTGTTGGTGATGAGATAGTTAAACAAGTCCGTGTAGGACATGGGAATGAGATCAAAGACAACAGGCTTCCTTTCATTATAGTTCCTGTACTGATAATTTGATTGAAACGGCTGTGCCAGTGGTGCCTGAGGAGGAACCGAAATAGCTTGCGGTGGATTGCTGTGCGACGGACCACTGGCTCCGATGACTGCATTAGTTTCACCTTCTTTCTTCTTATGAGACCCAAAAAATGGCTTTTTTTGACCGGCAGGAGGTGTCGGGCCCTGAGCTATTCTTCCGCTCCGCATACCATTCTCTACTCTTTCCCCTGTGACCACCATCTCGGAGAAGTTTGAGGCTACGCTGCCAACCAACCTATCATAATACACCGCAGGAAGGGTTTCCATAAACATGTGGACCATTTCTTTGTCCAGCAGAGGGGGTTTTACTTGAGCCGCAAGGTTCCGCCATCTCTGAGCATACTCTTTGAACGACTCGTTATCCCTCTTAGACATGCATTGTAGCTGAGTTCTATCTGGAGCCAAATCATTGTTATACTGGTATTGACGCATGAAGGCATCCGCCATGTCTTTCCAGCAACGGATATTAGTTGGCTCTAACTGCATGTACCAGTCAAGGAGAGCTCCAGCTAAACTTTCTTGGAAGCAATGCATCATTAAGTTATCATCACGGGCATAGGCAGTCATCTTTCGGCAGTACATTGTCACATGGCTGACTGGGCAAGTTGTCCCTCTGTATTTGTCAAAAGTTGGTGCTTTGAACTTGGGCGGCAGGACTAGATCAGGAACCAAGCACAACTCATGGGCATTCCTGGCTCGGGAACCTGCCCCTTCAACAGCTCTTAATCTTTCTTCCAGCATCTGATACTGGCTTCTAGCTTCGGCAGGGTAATTCTGTGGGAAACCGCCGGCGCCATAGTGAGGGTTATTCATCGATACCGCGACCGGGGTCATGTGTCGGTGAGCAATATTCTGAGGGACTGGGCCCTGTACGTGTGGATGAACCATTATTGGTGAATTGAAACCCGTTGAAGTTCTTGGAGCAACAACAGGAATTGGGATCTGAATCTGGGCTTGATGCGTCCCTATTCCAACTTCATTCACAATTGTATTAGGCTGAGCGTGCCCCGTGGTTCCCGAAGGATCTCTTCCAGGGTTTGCATCAGCAGCAGGAGGCGTATAGCCCAGTGGGAGACCATAGGGAGGCCATTGCACAGCTTGAAGGGTTTGAGAGATCCCAGACCCAGGAAGGGGAGGAGGATTGTTCATCCCAGCAACAGCAGCTTCAGTTGTGCCAACATCTCTTAAGGCACTTAGCACTCTTATGACCTCCGCCATTTGAGCCTTTAGGACTTCCATCTCAGCTTGAATGACTTGATTCCCCTGATTCTGACCATGCTGACCCTGACCATTAGGATCCAGACCTCCTGGAATTCCGTCATCCTGATGTGGCTGCGGATCGTTCTGATCAGGGTTGGCTTGATTGTTTTCCATGTTTCTTGCTTGCAGACGCGTCCAATAGCGATGATTAACCAGCTTGCTTAATTTTCTGTTGACGGAACACGCTTATGAACACAAGAACGAATAAATGAATGCAATGCGAATGAATGCGTGTTTAGTTTGTCTTGCCGAGAATCGCAGTGTATTATGTCTTGTTATAGATACGCAGGTACATCTTGGATTATTTTTATTATATCACTTTCTTTGGATCCTACTGAAATTGGAATCTGGAAGCGAAACGGGTGTATTTAAACAAAATGCTTCAAAATCTGAATCAAGAGTACGACATTCTGATACAATGATTGAAAAAGGAAAGGTACAATAAGACAAAATGGAAAATTACAATAAAGAAGCTCAAATACAAAGAGCTTTGACGTTTCCACTCCTTTTCCTTTTGTTGTTGGTAGAGGTACTTCCGGCTTTTCCTTTGGCTTCCTCGACTAGGGCTCTGCAGTACTCCACAAATTTGTACACCTCAAGCGGGGTGTTGAGGGGATACATCTCAGTTTCAGCTTTTCTTAATTTCCTGGGCATATCCGCAAGAGCCTGGTTGACCAACTCTGATAGCTTGGAGAAGCTATCCTTCCAGTGTTGAACTTCATCCCTCAGCTCAATGATGACTGCCTGCTCTTCAATCCTACCGAGCAGCTCAACATAGCGATGTTCCCAATACTGACTTTCATCCCTCACTTGCAGGTATGCATTGCTGATGTGACAAAGGCGCTTCTTCAACTCATCAGAATCCTCTTGCTCTGCTTTTAGGGCCCGCTGATATTCTCTGAGGATGTTCTCGAATGAGTCTCTTTCTTGCACAACACTGTCTAACTTACTCTCCCATTCAGCTTGTAACATGCGGGATTCTCTTTTTGACTTGGCAAGCAAGCTTTTCGCAGCTCTCTCTTCCATTTTTGCTTCGTCCCACAATTCGTTCCACTGATTGGCTTCTTCCAGGGCCTTCTTCTCTTTCAAGCTTCGCCTCTTGATTTCCTCTTTGGCTCCTTGCAAATACCTTTGAACTTCTAACTTGCTCTCCTCTTCCCCTTTTAGTTTTTGACTGAACTTCTCAATGGTAGCAGACTTCAGGGCATTTTCTTCTTTCAACCTTTTGTTCTTCGGAGCCATTTCCTCTATCTCAGCTCGCAAAGATTTCTTCTCTTCCTCTGCCTTCATCAGAGCCAACTTAACCTCGCCTAATTCTTCGACAACAGGGACACTGGCGTCTACTACTTCCCTCTCGACTTGCAACTCTTTTTGGTAGGGCAGTTGAACATTCTGGATTCTTTTTCCGAGCCACTGAGCGAAGGTGATACCACTAGTCCTCTGAGCAAGCTCTACTTTTCCCATGCGAACCACCGTACTCCAGGCTTGCAAGACCTTTCTAAGCAAACTGTCATCTTTTGGTCCTCCTTCAAAGATGTAAAGCGGGAATATCATCTCTTCAGTAGGCGAATTCCTCATCGGGTACCCCAATTGCCTCAGAGTCAGAGACGGGTTGTAGTTGATGCATCCCTTAGTGCCCATCAGCGGGACATTTTGAAAACCACCACAACGGAAGACTACCTTAGGCCTATCTTCCCAGCAAGATGAGAGATACCAACGGATCGAGTGCTCATCTAGACCCCCTAGAAACTGGATCCACTCTTGAATACTCATAGCTTTCACCTCACAAGTTACAGCGTAGCTAATCAACTTTTCCACTCGTGTTGGGTTGGTGAAGGCATGAATGAGAAGAAAGCACCTATCACATTGTTTCTCTTCTGCTTTTGGAGCTTCAGATCCTCTACACTCACTTGCAATAATGCAGCGAACCCCTCATCTGTGTAGTACTGTTCTTGATACCGGTAGGGGACAGCTTCTGTCTGAGTGAAACCCAAAATCTGCTGATATTCCTCCAATGTGGGGGCCATTTGAAAATTTTTGAAAAGAAAGCACCTGATTTCTGGGTCATAAAATCTACTCAAAGCCACAATAGCCTCAGTCTGCACCTCTAGCAACAACAACTTCCGGAGGTTCCCATAAGAATTGTCAAACGATCCCCTTTCAATAGGTCCCATCAGGTCAACACATTTTTTCAGACTAGTCACATCTACCTTGTTTACAACGGGGTACCTTGGAGTATACACCGTTTCCCTTCTAGATTCCATGCCGTATCTATGACAAAAATTTCTCATTACTTGGGATTCTCGGCAAGCAAACCATGATGAAGTGCAAAGATGCATGCGAAAACTATTGAAAATGTATGTTTTATGCAAAGGATGTGTGTAAATGATGATGATGTTTTATGTCTATGTAACTCAGAGACAAGTCCTTATTGGCAGTGATTCAAGTTTTTTTTTTTTTGGAAAATGCGGGCCGTACGTTATTTCATATGGACCGGTATGAGAAAGGCTACAGCGGTAACTCTTTCACCCCCCCTCTTTTTTTTTTTGAAAAAATAAAGTGGTTCATATGTCACTTCGTACAGACCGGCGAAAGAAAGGTTACAACGGCAACTCTTTCTCTGTTTTCTCTTTTTTTTGAAAAATCTCCTTTTCTTTTTGAAAACGTGCCTAGTTTACAATGTAGCACACAATTTGGTATGCCCCTTGTGTCCTACGAAGATGGGGACCTAAGTTCTAGGACATCTCAAATGTTCCTCCCATGTGGGTTCTAGTCACTTCCTCACCAGGTTACCAGAGCTAACTCTCTCTCACAATAGCACCCACAACGATGGAACGTCATCTGGTGTGAGGCATCATGAAAGAGCGTACTCTGGCTGAAACTTTCGTGAGAGTCAGAAGGACAACAGTCCAATTGCCAGTCACTACTCGTTTCCACTCTCCTAAGTTTTGTCAGACCTTGGGTTTTAGGCCCCTCTCGAAGCACAATAAGCATAAGGTGTGAGTGTGTGTAGCGAGGACATACCGCCTAAAACTACCCACATATATCCCCACCTGCGAAGGAAAACCCATAACAGTCCAGACAATAGCAAGCGATAACATGTTGTCTACACTAGGGTTCAATATCAAATAAGCTAACCTAGGGTTTCAACAACAATCAAGTGCTTTGCTTACCTCAAGAAAGGGGGCCAAGAAGAGGGGAACATAACAATATGGGGGGGAAAAGCATGAGGGTACTAAGCACATAAGCAAAGACGAGGAAAAATAAACATGGAAGGAGAGAAAACAAATGCACATGCATACAACATGATAAGAAGAGCAAACCGAAAAGGGATAGAAGCAAACAAAGTATCCAAATCACATCGATAGCACACTAAACCACACATTTAATTAGTTAGGCTTGACCCACTTAAAAAAGAAAAGTCCCCAGTGAAGTCGCCAGCTGTTGCGCCCGAAAAAGTCCCTGAGGGAATCTTTCTTCGTTTACAACCCTTTTTTAAAAATCAATGAAGTCGCCACCAATATTTTTTTATAAGGAAAATATTGAAGAAAACCTTTTTGGAAAACGAATGGCCCTTTAGAAACCGGAAAGTTTGGGTTCGGGGGTCGATTAGGCATGGGGAAGGTATTAGCACCCCACATCTCCTTTCTATCGAAAGGGAACCTTTAATTAAACATGTGGTTTTAAGTGTTGATTTGGAAAATACTTAAATTTGCCCCTTTTTCGAAGAGAGAATGAAAAGACTTAATGAAAATTTTTATTTTTGGCGCTTGACGAGAGTTAGCCTCTCGCTCCTACGTATCTCCTGGTGCGATGGAGAATTCAAAGCTACGTAGTTCTTGTTTCTTTTGAAAATAATTGTTTGAAAACTTATTGTGAAAATGATTTTTATTTGTTATGCTTGACGGGATGTGACCCGCTCCTACGTATCTCCCGGTGCGATGGAGAACTCAAAGCTACGTAGTTCTTGTTTGTCCTGAAAAGGGTTTTTGTTTTTTAATCTTTTTGGAGTTTTTCGCAAAGGGGTTGAGCGTTCGCAGTGACCAAACAACAACGGTTTAGAGTGGTCGCACTACTAACTCTTATGAAAATGAATTATCATTAACGACCAAACGGCAACGGCGCGAGTGATGATTAATGATAATCGGTTTTTATTTTGAGCATTGAAAAGGTTTTCGCAATTGAAGGAGAGCGTTTGTGAGGACCAAACAACAACGGTTTAGAGTGGCCACACTACTAGCTCCCACAGGAATGAAATCATCACCCACAATCAAACGGCAACGGCGCGAGTGATCATTAGTGATGATTAGTTTTGATTTCGACGTTTGAAAAGATTTGTTTTTGAAAAGTGTTTTCGTTGATTTTAATTGGAGAGAACGTCGTGATGAAAGGAATTTGCAATTGGATTAATTTTTGTTCGGGGAAACATTTATCCATCATTGGGAAAAAAGATTTGTGAAAAGAAAAGAAAAAAAATAAATAAGTTTATTTAGGGGAAAAGAAATAAAATTTAAAAAGAAAGACAGGGGGTGAAATAGTAAGATGGGGGGTGCAAATAAAAGGAGGGCTGTATTATTAAAAGGGGGTGCAGATAGTGAGCCCAGCTTGTTTTTGTAAGCTGGGCTGCATTTTTATTTCCTGATGGGCTTAGGGGGGAGGCGTGCGAAATTAACCGTGGGGGTGCAAATAACAATCTGAAAAAATAAAAAATGTGAAAGTACGAAATTGCCCTTGCCTTTCGACTATAAAAGGAAAAATCTCAAAATGGTAACCCTAATTTCTTCTCCACTTCCACGGCGCCCCCCCTTTCCAAAATTGACCAAAACCTAAAATTCTTTCTTCTCTCTCTCTCTCCTTGCTACGAATCCGTAGCCTCCTCTCCCAAATCAATCATATCCGGTTCTCTCCTCTCCCTCAACCCTCCTCTCGCTCTCTGCTTCCTCACTGTCGCTAATGGCGAAAATAGGGAGAGGGCCGTGGTGTTGTTGTTTGCGGCGGCGTTGTGGTTTTGACGGTGGTGTGGTGGTGGCTCGCGATGTTGGCTTCGTGGTGGCGCTGTGGTGGTTTCGTGGGTGGTGCTGTGGTGGTTTCGTGGGTGGAGGAGTTGGTCGCGAGGAGGAGGGTCGTTGGGTGGCGTGAGGCGGTGCGAAGCGGTGGTGGTTGGGTGGCAGTGACGAGAGAGAAGGGGAGACCGAGAGAGGTAGGGCGCTGTCGTTTTGAGGGAGGTTGCTGGCGACGGCGACGGTGCGATGGCGACGGTGCGACGGCGAAGGGGTATTCGGTGGTTATTGGGGTGGTGCGATGGTGGCGTATGGCGAAGGTTTGGCCGTGAGGGGGGTTGCGGTGGTGAGGGTTTCGGTTCTGTGGGTGGTTCACCGGAGCGCTCGCCGGAGAAGACGACCGGAGCTCTGGCGAAGGTGACCTCTGTCCTTTTTCTCTTTTTTTTTGATTTTTTTGGTTTGTTGCTTACTGGTTCTTCTTTTCTCTTATTTCATCTTGTCTCTTTTTCTTTTACAGTTTTCGTTTTTTTTTAGCCTCTTCTCTCATTCTTTCAACTGTTCTACAGAAAAAAAAAAAAACATTCCCAAAACCTTTTGCTTCTAAGGCCTCCTCACTGTTCCTCTCCTCTCATGCTAAAAAGAAAACTCTGTTGAAGCATAATACTGACCGAGATTTAACATAGATGCATCAGTGAATGATTTGTTTTGAAAACTATACCATATATCGCATACATAGCATGAACAGATAACCTGAGAATGGGTACACGAAAATGACTATAGAAATTTAGGGACTAACCTGGTTCCAAATAAACAGCTTCTCTTTTTTTTGAACTGAAATTCTTTGTGCTCTTCTAAAAACCGATTTTCTCCCTATTTTGCCCGTATCTCTGTCTGTGTGTTTTGTATCTTTGGGTCACTGTTTGTGTGTATTTTTGTATTTCAGTGACTCCCCCTCGTGTTACCGTAGCTGTGTGTGTATTTATACTAGTGCTTGGTGTGGTGTAGGTGTGGGTGTATGAGCAGTGGATTATAATCCAAGGGGACAGATTTCTGAAGACCAAAACAAACCACCAAGAAGTGGTGGTGCTGCTGCTGCAAAAGCAGCTTTGCTTGTGCAAATTAGGAAAAATCCAAGGAGACAAGAAGAAGGAAGTTGGAGCTTGTAGCTCAAATTGATTTACCTCTCTGAGCAACAACAGTAGGGGCGTACATCCCCCTTTTTTTGTTTGACCTTTTCATTTTTGCTTGTCCCAGTAACAAACATTTCATTTTATTATGTTTATTTTTGTTTTTTTGTAAAAAAAAGGACTCATCTAAATAAATAAAAATATTATATTTGATTATTGATTATGTCTCTTATTTTTGATGACTACTAATAAGTAAATACAACTAATAATGATGATAGCTAAATGATAATAATAACGCTAAACTGCTAACGACTACAAAGACGCGCATACACGATTAGAAACTAAATGTGTGAGCACATCAAAACATATTTTTGGGCTTTTTGAAAAACAAGAAAAATACCCGTTAAAATTGGGCATTCACAAAAATACAATTTTTCAATTAGGCGGACAAAATTGGGGTATTACACCCTCCTCCTCCTTTTCCTCAAAGATTGAAAATAATACATGAGGAGAAGCAATTCAGTAAATTTTTAGATGTTTTAAAACAATTGCATATCAATGTTCCCTTGATAGAGGCACTTCAACAAATGCCAAACTTTGCCAAATTCATGAAAGATGTGCTTTCTAAAAGAAGAAGATTAGGGGAATTTGAAACTGTTGTTATGTCAAAAGAATGTAGTCTGATTTTACAAAACAAAATTCCAAGGAAGCTAAAAGATCCAGGTAGCTTTACAATCCCTTTTTCAATAGGTAAGTACTATACAGGAAGAGCATTGTGTGATTTAGGTGCAAGCATCAATTTGATGCCCAAATCTATCTTCACAAAGCTAGGGATTGGAAATGCTAAACCTACCACATTGACACTATCTTTGGCAGATAGATCAATTGCTTATCCAGAAGGAATTATTGAGGATATATTGGTGCAAGTTGACAAATCTGTGTTTCCTGCAGATTTTGTTATACTTGATTTCATTGCAGATGAAGAAGTGCCAGTCATACTTGGAAGACCATTCTTGGCAACAGGGAAAACACTGATAGATGTGCAAAGAGGAGAGCTAACCATGAGAGTGAATGATCAAGAAGTAAAATTCAATGTCTTGAATGCTTTGAAGTATCCTGCAGAGGAGAGTGAAGAGTGTTCATCAATCTCACTTGATCAATTGGTAGAGAAGTAGTTCCACAAGCAGTATGATCACCTTGCCAATGCACTAGCACCTGATGTTTCTGCATTGCCTGCGGAGGAATTTATTGAAGAAAGCATATTGCCCAAGGAACAAGCTACACCTAAGGTATGGGCTAGAACTTATGAATCTCTTAATTTAGAAGATCCCAACCTTAAAGAAAATGTACCTTCTGTTGAACAACCTCCTAAGCTAGAATTGAAAGAACTACCTAAGCATTTAAAATATGTTTTTCTAGGTAAGGATAATACTCTTCCTGTAATCATAGCTTCTGATCTATCTTTAGAACAAGAGCTGGATTTAATTAACACCTTGAGAAAACATAGAAAAGCTATAGGTTGGCAAATGTCTGACATTAAAGGGATTAGCCCCTCAACATGCATGCATAGGATAATTTTAGAAGAAAATTCTAAAAATAGCATAGAAGGGCAAAGAAGATTAAATCCCATAATGAAAGAGGTTGTTAAGAAGGAAATAATTAAATGGCTAGATGCTGGTATTATCTACCCTATTTCAGATAGTGCATGGGTTAGTCCTGTGCAATGTGTTCCTAAAAAGGGTGGAGTCACAGTTGTAGCTAATGAAAATAATGAATTAATCCCAACCAGAACTGTAACAGGGTGGAGAATCTGTATGGGTTACAGAAAACTCAATAAGGCCACTAAGAAAGATCATTTCCCCTTACCCTTTATAGATCAAATGTTAGATAGGTTAGCAGGAAAGGAATTCTATTGTTTCTTAGATGGTTATTCAGGATACAATCAAATAGCAATTGAACCTAAGGATCAACAGAAAACCACCTTTACTTGTCCTTATGGCACTTTTGCCTTTAGAACGATGCCTTTTGGACTTTGTAATGCTCCTGCTACCTTTCAAAGATGCATGATGTCAATCTTTTCTGACTTCATTGAGCAATCAATGGAAGTCTTCATGGATGACTTTTCTATTTTTGAAGAAACATTCTCATTGTGTCTTTCAAACTTGGAAGAAATTCTTCAAAGGTGTGAAGACACCAACCTAGTGCTTAATTGGGAAAAATGTCATTTCATGGTAAAAGAAGGCATTGTGCTTGGTCATAAAATATCTAAAAAAGGTCTTGAAGTGGATAGGGCAAAGATAGAGGTAATTGAGAAACTACCACCTCCATCAACAATCAAAGGGATTAGAAGTTTTTTAGGTCATGCAGGATTCTATAGGAGATTTATCAAAGACTTTTCAAAAATTTCAAAACCATTGTGTATGCTTTTGCAACATGATGTGCCTTTTAAATTTGATGAATCTTGTGTAGAAGCTTTTCAAAAACTAAAAAAGGCCTTAGTCACAGCACCAGTTGTAGTCACTCCAGATTGGAGTAAGCCTTTTGAACTCATGTGTGATGCTAGTGACTTTGCAGTAGGAGCAGTCCTAGGGCAAAGATATAACAAAGTGTTTCATTCTATCTATTATGCTAGCAAAACACTAATTGAGGCCCAAATGAACTACACTGTGACAGAGAAAGAACTATTAGCAGTGGTTTTTGCTTTTGAAAAATTTAGATCATACTTGATTGGCACCAAAGTAATTGTGTACACTGACCATTCTGCCATCAAGTATCTGATTTCTAAAAAAGATGCAAAACCTAGGCTAATAAGATGGGTTCTATTACTTCAAGAATTTGATCTTGAAATAAGAGATAAGAAAGGAGTAGAGAACCAAGTGGCTGATCATCTCTCTAGACTTGAAAGTAATAATGCAGGCACAATTGAAGAAATCAAGGAAAGTTTCCCTGATGAGAAATTACTAGCAATTACCATGAATACAACCAGTGTTTCTGCACGTAGTGTGGCCACACCTCATGCTTCAACACCATGGTATGCAGACATAGTAAACTTCCTTGTAAGCAAAATTGTACCATGTGACATGAACTATCAACAGAAAAGAAGGTTCTTCCACATAGTAAAACAATACTATTGGGATGACCCTTACCTATTCAAGATATGTCCTGATCAAATCATGAGAAAGTGCATTCCTGAAGAAGAACAGCAAGCAGTGCTCCTGCATTGTCATGCTGCAGCATATGGAGGTCACTTTGGAAGCCAAAGAACAGCAGCTAAGGTACTTCAATCAGGTTATTTCTGGCCTACTCTATTTAAAGATGCTTATTATATGGTCAAAACCTGTGATAAATGTCAAAGAAGTGGTAATATATCTAACAGACATGAAATGCCTAGGACTAATATTCTAGAAATAGAACTTTTTGATGTTTGGGGCATGGATTTCATGGGTCCTTTTCCACCTTCTTTTGGCAATGAATACATTTTAGTGGCTGTAGATTATGTGTCTAAATGGGTTGAGGCTGTAGCACTGCCAAATAATGATGCTAAATCTGTTAGCAAATTTCTCCAAAGAAATATTTTTTCAAGATTTGGCACTCCAAGAGCAATCATCAATGATGAAGGCTCACATTTTTGCAACAAACTCATTGAAAATCTTCTTGAAAAATATGGAGTGAAACATAAGATTGCTACTGCCTATCACCCACAAACAAGTGGACAAGCTGAACTTTCAAATAGGGAAATAAAAAGAATGCTTGAGAAAATGGTTGGACCAAATAGAAAAGATTGGTCCTTACACTTAGATGAAGCATTATGGGCATATAGGACTGCATTTAAAACTCCATTAGGTATGTCCCCCTATAGGTTAGTTTATGGCAAGCCATGTCATCTCCCTGTTGAATTAGAGAACAAGTCATATTGGGCTATCAAAAAGTTGAATTTTGATCTCAAAAAGGCAGGAGAGAAAAGGTTTCTTGAGCTAAATGAATTAGAAGAATTCAGGCATTTCTCCTATGAGAATGCAGAAATTTATAAAAGAGAACAACATGAGTGGTTGAAATTAAAGTTGGATGACCCTGAAGCAGAACTAGAATCCCCATTTTTTCCTAATTGGGTGATTGATAAGGAAGAAGAAGTGGAGGAGGAAGAAGAAGAAATAACTGTTAAGAAAGAGAGGAAAGCAAAGAGAAAGAGAGATACTGAGAAAGAAAAGAAGGGAAAGAAACCAAGAGTGGAGGAAGAAATTGAAGAAGTGAGTGATGAAGATACTAAAGAAGATGAAGAGGCAAGACAAGCTGTGAAGGATATTGAAAAGGATGCAGAGGAGGATTAATCTGAGTCACTGGAAGTTAGTGACAGTGATGATGATGGCAGTGATGATATGGAAGCTAGTGCTAGAAGAAAGTATGAATTAAGGAAGAAATCTACAAATGAAGCCCAACCACCATCACCACCATCACAACAGCAATCAAACACCCCATCACCACCATCACAAACCAACATTCCATCCCCCACCACACACCATTCCCCCAGTCACACTTCAACACCAAAATCACCCACACCTCCACCAGAAAATACTCCCCAATCTGAAAATCCAAAACAAGATGCACAAGCAGATACAACCATCCCATCCCAAAAATCACCCACCCTACCAACAGAACCTATTGAGCCAACTAACATTATTTCTGAGAAAGTTCAAATGCAGGTACTCATTGAAAAGCCTGAGAAAGAGAAAACAGGTTCAGAGTTGAAGATGCAGGCAGATACTGTCAAGGAGTCTGTTAGTGTTCCCACACCAACTGCAGAAGCTTCAAAGAAATCAACAATCATGGCAACTAGTCCTGCAGCAACAATCTCTGCAGTTCTGAAAGCCTTAGCAGAGAAGAAACAAATGCTGGGATACACAAGGAGGACAATGAAGCCTGCTCCAACAAAAAAGAGGTGGACAATGAGCTCACTCTATGGTGCACAGGGTACAGGGGTACAAGCTGGTGAGAAGGAGGTATCTGAGGAAGCAACACCCAAAGAAGGAGAGAAAGAAGCTGAGAAGGTAGCAGAGCAACAACCAGAGGGAATTGAGCAGCAATCTGAGCAAACTCCAGTGCAGAGTGGTGTACCTGCACCTGAAGTCCAAACACTGGCTACACCAGATGTTCCTGCAGAAGCTACACCTGAAGAGGCAGAAATGCCTGAGGCTACTGTAGATGATCCTGGTGTGCCTACCTCTGATGTGGCCACTGCTAACAAGCCAAAGAAGACAAGAGCCAAGCATAGCCCTGCTGTGAGAGCCAGTCCCAGATTCCAGAAGAAAGAGTAAAAAGATACCTTTTAATGTTGTTTCCAGTATTTATAATATGCTTTAGTAGTATACTCTATGTGCTAAATACTATATGTTAACTTGTTGCTATGTGTTAATTACTTTTGATTGTATCTCCCAACTTTAGTACTCCCCTGTTTCCTAAAACTTAGAGCAGTGAGGACACTGCTCATATTTAAGTTGGGGGGGGGGGGGGGAGAGTGGAGAATAGTATGTGTTTTGTGTATGCACTATATTTGCAGCATGTTTTGAACCTAGTACTAATATATATGTATGAGTATAGAAATATGTTTGAGTAAGTATTTATAGCATGTGAGTATGTAGTGTTAGTATGTTTTAAGTTTTAGATGTACTTAACAAGGCATGATAATTTGTGTTAACATGGTGAATTAAGTGCATCAATTTGTTTTTAGACTTAAAACAATTATGAAACATGATCAATTCATATTTTTCTCAAAAATTGAAGAAGTGTATCAATGAGTCAAATTTTAAATAATGGAAAAGCCTTGTTTTCTAAAAATGATCAGTTTTATAAATACTTTGACACAACAAAATTGAGTTTTGAAAAGAACCATGCTAGATCAAGAGCTATCTAAAGCCAAGGAAATTTTGGAAATTTGAGGTCAAAATTAGATTTTTATTAAAAATTTTAGAAGAGCATAAAGACTTAAGTTTGGGGGAAATCCATGAATACAAAGGCCAAAGTGTGACAGCTTGAAGAATGCAAACCACAAGTGTCAAAACCACTCAAAAATACCAAAAATATCCCAAAAATGAGCTACACTTGCCTGAGTCATATAAACTGAACTTGTCCCTTAAGTGCAATTTGGTTTGAAAAATATGAACAAAGTTCAAAGAGAAAAAGAAAAAAAACAAACCAAGAAAAAGAAGAAAATGCATGTGGAGGTCAGTGAGGAGGGCAGTGTACGCTACCAAAAATACTCAAAAAAAGTTTCAAATGTGGCAACACTTAGTGTGCCAACACCATCTACATCAAAAGGCACCTACACTCAAAATAAAGTGAGCCTACAAATCCAAAAATGATGTTTTTGCACTCACTGCATTACATCATAAAAAATCAAACACCAAGAATAGAAATAAGGTATTGGCTCAGCAAGTTGGAACACCAAAAGCCCTTTGTTGTGCTTAAGAGTCCCCTAAATACTTGAAAAAAAAAATTGTTAGTCTCGGCCATATTTTGAAAAATCTCTAAGAGTGACCAAAAGAGTTCCATCTTTTTCAAAAAGCTAAGGAAAAACTCTTTGTTCAGTTATGGAACCACTTAGAAACTCAATGGGCCACACACTCACACAAATGAGTTTTTATAACTCTGAATGTTTTAAGAAAGCAAGGGCATGGAAGAAAAAGCACCAAAAGAGAAAGGCTCATCAATACACTTCAAACACTTCTTGAAAAACATGAGTTGAGATGTCTTCATAATTATATAAATCTTGTGTTTTGTTTCTTGTCGTTGCTTGAGGACAAGCAACAATTTAAGTTTGGGGGTGTGATAACTCTATTTTATATAGAGTTATTCATACAATTAAGCTTGAGTTATTGCTTATTTTCAAGAACATTTATATATATTTTATAGCTTATTTATCAATGAACAACATTCTAAATATTCAAATGGATAAAGGGCAAAGATCTAGGCAAAATGCACAAATCTTGTTAGGTTTGATGTTTTTGTTCAGTGCAGCTACTGCAGGAGTGGAAACACTGCCAACACCAGGAGTGGAAACACTAGGAGTGGAAACACTGCCAACACCTGCTAAAATTCTGCAGTTTATACCAAAACATCCAAAGACCATTTCAATGCTTCCACACTTGATTAGTGACGTCATGCCTAGTCACCTAGAGCTGAGCCACTTGCTACATAAAAATCAAGTTGCAAGACTTAAACTTATCTAAAAGACATGTGGCACTTCTCCAATGGACCTCATCTTTTGTTATGCATGCAAGCGACCAAACCTGTGCAGCTTGCTTGATTGGTTGTCAACAAACTAACCATGTTCGGTTCCCTCAGCTGATCTTTCACGCCAAAGGAAACCCCTTGCAAGAGGAAAGCTTTCAAGCCTATAAATAGATATCATATCTTCACAAGATCTATCATCTAGAATCTATCATATATCATCTTTCACATCTTTAAATCCTTCATCTTTTAGTTTAGTTTAGGTTTAGTTTATTTTCATTTCAAGTTTCTAAGGAGAGGAAGGTGAGGAAGTGCTTCACAACCATTCCCTTCACTTCTACTTTGAAGAAATTCGTGTAAGAAATCTTTATTGTACTTCAACTTGGGAACTTAATGCAAAAGATCTTCTATTCAAGTAATCTCTACTCTTTTAAGTTCTTTTGCTTTATTATCCATTTACTTATGTTCTTTGCATATTCTTTGCTTTATAACATGAGTAACATGAGCTAAATTCCCTTAAGTTGAGATGTTCTAACCTTGTAATGAACTTCTAAATATGTTATTATGGTTTATGTAGTGTAAACACTTTAAACTCTTGCATAACAATTCTTTCAACTTATTCTGGAATTGATCACTTTAGAATAGGTAAAACTTGTAGCAGCAGACATGGGCTACATTTATGAACTCAAGAGTTAATAGGGACAAGTATTTAATAAAGGAAACTTTGTTAAATACATGCTAAAACCTAGACATAGGATAGCATAGTCCTTAGGATAATAAAATTACAAGAGTGAACCTATTTAGCAACTTGGATCATTGTTAGGAGGCAAGGGAGGAATTGACAAACCTTTCTTTACTGTAAAAAACAAAGATCATAAGAGCTTGTAATGAAACTCTGAAGAGAAGTGCTGAAAGGCACAAACTGATGCACCTACATCCAGTGTTCCCACACTACATACTCCATTAAAACATTTAGAAGTAAAGTACTTGGTGAAAACATCTCAACTACTTTTTCCAACTGATTTCTCACACATTTTATTGCTTATTATTATTTTACTTACTTTGAAAACTCCAAACCAAAAATACTGAATAGTGTAGACACACTAAGTGTACACTTTGAACTACAAAAATTTACAATACATAATCCCTGTGGGTTCGACCTTTCTTATCACTTTATTACTTGTGTGACTATGTATACTTGCATATATTTAAACCACACCAGTAGTTAATTTGGTTGATGATGAGTCTGTGATTATAATAGTTAATGGCCTCTGGTAAAAAAAGGTATGATAATGACCATGAATTTAGGCCCATTTATGTTTCTATGTTTTTTCAAAAAAAATCTGCTAAGGTGAAGAGTTTTAATCAAGAGACTCAGCCTAGTAATCTACATGGTGTTAAAATCAGATTTCCTAGGCCCAATAATGTATTTAGAATTTTTGAAACAGCCAAAAAAACTAGTTTAAAATAAGAAATTGGGCCTGTGAAGGCCCAACCCGCAACTACCCACCCGACAATCAGTTGGAACCTGCAAAACCGAACCCGCCAAAAACCGTTCATTGAAATGGTCGGATTTGGGCCTCCCAATCCAGTCCGCGGATTGCTTTGGATGGGTCAGTTTGGGCCCGAATCCGACCCAGCCCGACCGCTGTCCATCCCTAGTTCGGACCAACTGTTATTGGTACGTTATTTTTTATTTTTTATTATACAATAGGTTGAATTTTAAAATATTAACATATGCTAATATGAAAATATATTTTTTGGGTACAAATATGTATGAAAATATATGTATGTAGTTTTTTAACACGTAATTTCATTTTTTATTACACATGTCGTTAGTTTTTTTTACCATGTCATTGGTGCGTAGTTTTCACCAGCTTTGCCGGTGACTAATCTACACCGAAGAACCTGACTGGCCACGAGTTTCCGGCTTTGCTGGCCCGTGTGGTTATCCCCTTCCAACAGAGTTTTTGCCACACCCAAGATTTGAACTCGAGACCTTGCTGTTAGTTTTATATTGAAATAAATCAATATTTTTAAGTTTTCAATTATTTTATTCAGAAAAACCTATTTTTAAATTGTTAATTAACACTTCAATTTAATTATTTAATTAATTAATACAAATATAGATGATATTTAAATTACTTATCAAACAATTTTCCGTCAAATAAATTAATTTTAAAAAAAATATGAAATTATCTTTCCGTCAATCTAATAATTATTGTGAAACAATCTATATAAGGAATGATTTATATTACAATTACTAATAGGCAAATATAACCGTCATCAAAGCATAAAAACCTTTAATACAAAAAAAAGAAGCATAAAAAACCTTCCCTAAAAAAATCAAAGCATAAAAACCATACAAGGAATTTTTTTTCGATAAGCAATGTTAGTGGGGGTGGGTAGGGGTGTTTGCGGTGCGGTTTGGTTCGGTTTTGAGACAAAAAGTAAACCGAACCGCAAGGTAAAACTACATGCGGTTTGGTTTGGTTCGGTTGGCTTCCTAAAATAAAACCGAACAAAACCAAACCAAACTAATGCGGTTTGGATTGGTTCGGTTGGTTCGATTTTTTCCAAGACAAAACATAATTTAAAACGAAGTTAAAATTAACTAACATAAAAATGGCTAACATAAATCTTTAAGAAAAAAATCTACTCAAATATATGTAGTATATAAATTACGCTCTTTTAATTCTTTTAAGATAGCTAAGACAATGTTTAAAAGAATTTGAATTAAATATTTTGTTGTAATTTTTAAATATAGCATAACAATATGGATTGTTTGTAAGTGAGTCAAAGAGTTAATTGTATTTGGGCTAGTAAGTGAGTGAGAGTTGGGTTTTAGTTGTATTTATGCTAGTAAGTTAGTAAGGAATGTTGTAAGTCAATAAGTCTTAGTGTTACTTGCGGTTTGGTTTGGTTTGGTTTCTGTAATCAAAACCGCGAACCGAACCAAACCGCGCGGCGCAATGAAAAAAAGAACCTAACTAAACCAATAAGAAGCGGTTTTTTGCAGTTTTCGGTTTGGTTTGGTTCGGTTTGCGGTTTTCTATTGGTTTGGTTCAGTTTTGAACACCCCCAGGGGTGGGGGAATGTTAGTTTCCGGGAGTTGAACCCGGGACCTCCTTCTCGCACTCATTTGGTGCACTCCTTCGATATCCCTTAGCTCGCCAACTGAGCTACCTACTTGGAATACCATACAAGGAATATACATTCATTCGAATCAAGTAGTCAGAACCATAGATGGATAACCATATAATAGGAAAATATAACCGTCATCAAAGCATTAAAACCATATAAGGAAAACCATATTACAATTAAGGCTCACACACTTGTCTGATCAACAGGTTCCCGACTTCGAAAGCTAGAAGTGGATTTGGAAGCTACAAGTCCCGGAGAATGTCAAGCACTTCGCTTGGATCATCATGCATGGTAGCCTCCCTACCAATTCCTTTAGGGTTATGTGGCACAGTACCCAAGATCAATCTTTGCCATAGGTGTGGTGCTACGAATGAGAGACTTCTCCATACCTTGAGAGACTGTAACTGATCCCATCGTATTTGGCACCTCTTTGGTTTTGTCAACCTTCAAGAATTCAATTATGATGATCCACGTCTCTGGTTCAAATCCAATGCAACAGGTAATTTTGGTATTCTATTTATCATTACTTGCTGGATGTTATGGAGGTCCAGAAATGAAGAAGTTTTCTCTGACATTAGATGAGACAAGTGGCGAGTTGTTAGCAGTATTCGTTCTCTCTTGGATGCTACAACCAAAGCTTTTCCTAAACCCTCTTCTCACAAGAAGTCGCGGCTAGTCACTTGGACACCGCCTCCGATTAACTTTGTCAAGCTCAATGTTGATGGTAGCTCATTTGGCAACCCTGGTCGCTCAGGGTATGAAGGTCTCTTCCGGGATCACACTGGCAATTGGATTTCGGGTTTCTCGGGTGGGTGTGGCTATACCAACAACATGAATGCGGAATTGCAGGCCATTGCCCAGGGTCTCAATATTGCTCAAGATATTGGATATCAGAATCGGATTTGTGTGACTGATTCGATGACTGCTCTAAAGTTCGGCAATGAGGGAGTTTCTACCACTCACCCTCATTCGTCGATTATTGATCATATCCGCTCCTTTATGGAACGTGGTTGGCAGCTCAGCTTTCAACATTCCCTTCGCGAGGGCAGTTCTTGTGCGGATTGGTTGGAAAAACAAGGCTCATCTTTGGAGCATGGAATTCACTTATGGCATAATTGTCTTTCGGCCATTTCTACATCTCTGCTTGCAGATGCTATAGGAATTGTTAGATTAAGATCCTAGTTGGATTGTTTGTTGCCTTTTTGCTTTCCTACTAATAAAAAAAATTACAATTAAGGCTTAAATATATGTTTGGTGCTTGCAAATATGGTCATAATCCATTTAGGCCCCTGTAAATTAAAATGACCCTTGCAAATATTAAGCATTTACAGTTAAGCCCTCTGTTAATTTTCCATGACCATTTTTGTAAATGCTTAATATTTGCAATGACCATTTTAATTTTTTTTACAGGGGCCTAAATGGATTATGGTCATATTTGCAAGGACCAAACAGATATTTAAGCCTACAATTAGTTACTAATTGTCCCCAAAAATTGTTTTATCGTACAAGGATCCATGTAACTCCAAGTTCGGGTTTAAAGACACAGACTCGGGTTGTACCTGAGTTCGATGTTCGAAAATGGAAGCTAGGCTGAATTCTGGAACAAATTGGAGTCCGGCTTTACTTACATCCCGACCAAACTCTGAATTAGTTAGGACTCATTTCTCCTAGACACCAAAGTGGGTCAAAGAACTCTTAAAAAAATATGAAGCTCGTGTCAGAACTTTGGAATGAAATCCACGGCAGTTGTCAACATCACTGAATTTGAAGGGTTATTCAGTGATTTTTTTGACTTTTCATCTCCTAAAATATATTCATTTTTACTTTGTCTCTCTTATTCTTTTTAATACAAATGTTGGACCCTGCAGTTGTTTTCAACCAACCACAGGGGATCGTGGTCCCAGAACTTTGCTCAAGCCTCAAAGGTTGAAAACAATTTTGAAATGGTTAAATTGAACGATTTCATATGCTCAATTCATGGGCTCATTAATTATATAGGAGAAAAAATTTATTGAATTGTCATTTCGGCTTATGTATTTAACATTTTCAGATTTTTAAAATTTTAGGTAAAACGGACTCCAATAGCTTTTTTTTTACTAAAAAAGATATTCATTCATTCAAATTGTTAGGATACATCGATGATAACATGAATTCAAAATTGCTAAAAACATAAAGGATGAATCTGCGAACAAAACAAACTCACAGCATCCAAGTTAATAGCATAAAATGACAATTTGCCTACAGTTTTGACAAAACTAAAGTCACCGGAATGCTCATGCCTCCAGATGTGTAACGTTGATGCCCAAGTCATTGATTGAGTTGTAATAGTCGAATCTGATCTGTCAATCTGAATCAAACAAACACCACAACAACGTGAAATCAAAAGCGCCACACCAAGACGGCGAACACAACAACATCCCACTTAGACGACAAAATCAAGAAAAAACACAAGGAAAATTTAGATCTTTGTGCAAACCACTAATTTGAATAAAAAATAGAGGGAAAACCATGGAAATGGGTGATTCAAGGCCAAAAATATGACCAAAAACCATCCCAAAAACCATCCCTCTCAAGTATATGAAGAAGAAGAAGAGAAGATCAGAATATAGAAAAAAGGAGAGAATGACTAGGCTTTGAGAATGCCAATAGCTTATCTTTAAAAGGTTGAGAACACATTTTGCATACCATCCCAAAAAAATGTGATAAACCATTTCCATTTTGTCAGTTTTCCACTCAAGTGTCATGAAAAAAAGTTTTCCACTCAACTATAACAAGTTATAAGCATAGTTATCAAAATCGAGATTCTACGCAAGATCGTAAGTAGGGTAGCAAAATCGGAAATCGTAAAAT
Source organism: Astragalus membranaceus (assembly GCA_039519185.1). Lineage (NCBI taxonomy): Eukaryota > Viridiplantae > Streptophyta > Magnoliopsida > Fabales > Fabaceae > Astragalus > Astragalus membranaceus. The sequence continues at coordinate 170,009,225 of CM076848.1, read as the reverse complement.
CGCAAGTAGAATCGTAAGATTCTACCCAAAAAAAAAGTATCAAAAACTAGAATCGGAAGAGGTTAAACAAAATCGTAACTCGTAAAATCGCTAGTAAAATCGTAAGATTTTACTAAAATACAGATATTACTATAAAATAATATAGTGAGCAAAAGGGGGTATTTTGGAGAAAAAATAAGGTGTGGTTAGAAAAGGGAGATGTTGTTAGAAAAAAGAAGTATGTTTATTAATTAACACTAGTTTTGGGCCCAGCCCACTACACAAACTACTAACCCTAATTTTTGTCTAATGTTGAAGTAATCTTTCGTTGAACATCCAGCCGCCGTTCTCTACTGTCCTAGATTGGCACTCTTCTTCTTTGTTCTCTGCTGTCTTCTCCTCTTCTTCTTTTTTCCTGCTGTCTTCTTCTCTTCTTCATTTCTGCTGTCTTATTCTTCCATAGTTTCATTCTTCCATGATATTGTCTTCTACCCAGAATGAAACTATGGCTTGCAAACGAGAGGGCTTGCGAACTGAGGGCTTGCAAGCGACCCGACCCGTTTTCTGTGTTTTCCAAAAACACATTTTCTGTGTGATTTTCATCGTGGAATCGCCTCTGAATCGTGGAATCGTACGATTTCACCAAAACTCGCACGATTTAGCTGCTTTTTCGAATCGTGCATCAATATCGTATCGTAGGGGGTCGGTAGAATCGTAAAATCGTGCGATTTTGCAATTAAAAGCGCGATTTTGATAACTATGGTTATAAGGCACCAATTACTATTACTATTTTGTTTTAATATGTCGTACTCTTCCAAACATGAAAACTTTAGGGTGTGTTTGGAAGTTTGGAGGGGAGGGGAGGACAAACTATTAGTGTTTGGAAAAATTCTTTTGGGTGTGTTTGGAACTTTATTGTTTTAATATGATATACTCTCTCTCGACTAGTTTATTTTTTTAGCTCCTCCAAATCTCCCAAATTTGGAGGGTTTGGGAGGAACTCAAAAAATTAACTAAGAGAGGGGTCTAGAGGCGTTTGGGGGGATAATATTTCTCATCATTACTAAAGAATTAGCACTATTAATCTCATGCCTTCCATTCCCCTCCAAACTTCCAAACACACCCTTAGTTTCAAAAAGACAATTCCTATGTGAATCTATTGATTGCAGACTAGTATTTGCTGCAGGGTCATAATCGCATCACCTAGGTTTGGTTCTTGCCTCTTTATGGTGACAATCACTCTACCTAGGTTTGGTTTTTTTCGACATTACATTTACATGCGCACATAATTTGGCATCTTAATTGACATAGAACTTAATAAACTCTTACAACATTTTCAGTTGCAAATTGAGCGACAATTGAACGGCAGATTAAAATCACACAATTGGGATTTCTAAAGAACCCAATTCACTTAATTCAAACCTAGTGGCACCCACCCCCACCCCCACCCCCCTCAAAATTCGCTAGGACTATTTTATGACTTATTTTTCAAAATAACCTTACATTCTACAACATTACCCCTAAGGGTGTTCAGTGGTTTGATTCGGATTTTATAGGAAAAAATTTAAAATCCAAACCAACCCAAACTAATTAAATATGATTGGTTCAGATAACGGATTTAGACAAAATCCATCCAAACCAACCCGTGAACACCCCTAACTCCCCCCCTCTTTCCTTCATCTCTCTTCTTCTCCTCCAACTCCAACACACTCCTCTCAAACACCCCAAACCTCCCATCTCTTCACTCCAAACCCTATCCTCCTCACCTTCATCATTAACCTTCTAATCAACTTCTCAACATTGCCAACCATAATAAGGTATCATCCCTACCAACCGTTTTTCATTTTCGTCCCTGAAAGTTTCTGCATTTGTCTTTTTTTTTTCTTTCTGAAATCGCGCTTGGCTTGGCCCCTAGTAACCGAACCTGTTCGGTCAAGCACCAATGTACCAATAAAAATGGCTTTGGGGTGTTTCTGCAAGTTTGTTGACACGGCAGTTGGGTCAAGCACCAATGTACCAATAAAAGGAAACCGAACCCGTTCGGTTTGAGGCAGCCGTACCTGCGTAGTATTAGAATGTCCAGTAACTTGATTTTTTTCCTTCTGTTTGCAGTTTTTGTTGATTGATAGGACTATAAAATGGAAGAAAATGGTGCAACTTCAGGAGTAGATGACATCTCAAATGACGCATTGGTTGTAAACTTTACTAGTTCGTTCACAACGGATAAGGTACGAACTAATTCTTGATTTTTTAGGTAGTTTTCCTAAGCAAGTAACTGACATTTATTTATTTATTTTCAGTTATTTGCTAATCGTGAAGAGTTGTTGGCATGGGTACATACAGTCGGCAAGTCTCTTGAGATGATTTTGATATCTAGATCCGACACCGGACGAATATCAGGTAAAGAATTCTGGATTTTGACGTGTGATAAAGCTGGAAAGTACATGTCCAATGTTATAGAGGGAACAAATACTAGATAATGTTGTTGTCAGTTCAGATTGAAAGGTAAATTTATTAAGAAGCTTGGAGGATGAATATTGAGGGTTATGTGTGGAACACATAACAACGCAGTAATTACTTATGATGAAGGTCATCCGTACAATGGTAGATTAACTTCGGAAGAGAAGAAAGTAGTGGCTAGAATGACTAAGAATCATATTGCGCCTAATATCATCCTTAATGAAATAAAAACCATGAAGCCTAAAGATAGTCACACCACTCTCTAGCAAATATACAATTGTTGTTCAAAGCAACGGTCGAGTAGTGGCTAGCATGTCGTTCAATACAATGACTTCTACACTAATCTGTATGGTGGTATTAAAAAAGTCAAAGTTCTGATGAAATTGTTGATACGGACACACAATAATGACATAGAGAATTGGATGACTGTACCGGATATAGGGTATATGATCACTAACAAATACAAGGTCGTACTGACTTGTTGGTCTGTTAACGGGTCTTTCACAATTTTTTCATTTCATATTGCACCATTCAGAAGTGTCTGTACGTTCAACATCTGCTACACAGACAGACACTTTGTACAGGTATATCGAGTTCTATTTAGAATTCATTTTTATATTGTGAAACATTAGTTAACATTATTATGCTTTTTGTCTTTGTAAGGTATTTATGAAAAATGGAAGTCCAATGCCCCCGCCCGATGCGGTATGGTATGTTTACAGGGCACCCATAGCAAAGGGTTGGGACACGCAGTTTACGGGTCACATGCAGAAGTGGAGGTCAATGATAATAGAGACACAACCCCCAGCTTATGTAGATTTAACTAAAGATAACGAAGATAGTGATTAGTATATAAATTTGTAATTTTTGTATTCATATTTGTATTAACACGACATATTTCCCACGTAATTACTTTTATGACTTCAATGTTTACCACGTTTTTTAAATCAATACTAACTTGACTTATTTATAATGTAGTGGATTTGTAAATTGCAATATAAACAGAAATGTTTCTGTTTCTGATTCTGTCCGGTGCAGTATCAGGTAGGTTCGGCCCATCCCTGCTAAACCAGTTCGATTTCCCATTACCGGACGTACGAAATTGCAAAACGCACCCCTTTTAAAAAAATTCCCACGTCTTGTTGACGATAGCCGAACAGGTTCGGTGGTTGGTAGCCAAACTGGTTCGGTGGTTGGTAACGGAACCCTTTACGTACTTAACCCGACATAATAGAACCGTACCAGCTCGGTGCGACATAACCGAACCATTGAAATAACGTCGTCCACGTGAATCTATGAGCGTTGCATGTGAATTTTTGGAATATTTCTAGTTAATGGGTGTGTGGTGAGTAGGAGGGGGTTGGGAAATGCATGGGCCACATTTTTTCATGGGGACCGCAATTTAGGCCTTTAATCTACTATTTGTGACAGTTGAGTACCACTTGTTACTTGGGCTTGGGAAGCCACATTGCTAAGGGTGCACAAAATAACCTTGGTTACAAAACCAACCATATACACCAAATGTCCATAACCTCCCCTAGTGTTGGCGTTGACAAAATTACAAGGCAGAGGATATGTAAGGTTAGGAGTTACCTGATGAGAATGCGCCTGCTGAGGCTCGGCCATATTGCCATACGACGAGACCTATTGCATACTTCCCATGACGACATGATGCCTGCTAAGGTCCTGCCATCACGGCATACGGTGGAGTCTATTGCACGCTCCCCATTGGGTTGGTTAATCCTCCCTACGGTTGGCCGGGAACACCAAGACTCGTTGCACTGTTGGCCTGTGCAGCACGCCTTTGCTCCTGTTCCTTGGCCTATTACACTTCGTTGTGCACCATAGGTTTAACTATGTCAGTCAATTGTTGGGAGAGTACTTGGTACATGATATCGTGAATCCCCATGTCTATCTGCTACCGAATGAACGACGTAGTCATCACTACGTGTCCTTCGTCAATCAATTGCGATTGGTCATGAGGTTCCACATCACCTGGCTGAGTCGAGGCTCCCGACGTACCTGCCGGTTAAGTGTTTTTGGTCTTCACCAGACCTGTCTTTTTGGACGCAGAGTTTGGTTCCATGCGCAGGCTTCGACCAGAACGTAAGTACATACGCCAATAATAATCCAGGCTAGACGAACTAAACTCGAAGGTCTGTTTGCTTGTGTCTGTCCCACCGGGCGTGCCATTTTGTTGTTGTCAAATGCTTCAATCCTAGTCTTAGAATCGGCCAGAGGTTTGGACAGTCTGTGATTACTCTTTCTTCAAGCGATTTCATTGAGGAAGGAACTCGGTTGCTCGACTATGGGTTCCCTAACTCCTCCAAAGAGTGTTAGGTTAGGTGTGAGAGGGACGTGTGGCTTGGATTATCTACGAAACGAAGAAAACATAAAGAGAAAGCGATAAAGCAAAGATAAAATAAGTAAAAGACTTGTGTATTGATTGATGTGTGTTTTTGAATTGTACAAGAACTCCTATATATATACACGAGCCTTCGTTGGCCACTACTCAAGCCTACATCTGCCCATCGTTGGATTAATTATGATCAACGGTTCTAACTACGCCAAGTCCCTAGAAACTCGGAGTCCACTCCTCCACGATCTCACTAGCACAGTTAGTGGGGTAAAACTCTCGTCACTCCGCTTTCCACGAGGTCTTATGTTCCTTGATCTTAATTGCTCCAACATGACGTGTCTTCGTGCGCTGAATACTTGCACTCTAGGCAAGTATTTTCTCCTCGGTCGCAGCCTTCTTCAGCCACGCTCTGCTTACGGCCTTTGGTCGTTGGTACCTCAGTCGAGTCATTCTGTGGTCGAGGTACTCGCCCACCGAGTTCTGTAGCTCCTCGCTGTCCTGCAGTGGCGGTTCTTAGTGTTGACTGGGCAGGGCAATGGCCCGCCCAGAAAAAGGAAATTTTTTTACATAGGAGTGAAATTACGAAAATACCCTTACTTTTTAATGAATTTTTTTTTCACAAATTAGTCAGTACGCTTCCCAGGCTTCGTCTTTCTCCTCTTTCTCAGGCAAACGTATTACGCAATAACGCAGTGATTACGTCTCTCACTCCCAGCGTCTTTCTCCTCTCCTCTCCTCTCCTCCGTCTCATTCACTCCCAACGACTACGTCTCTCACTCCGACCTTCACGGCTTCACCTTCGCAGCTCCGTTCTTCTTCTCATCACTAGTGTTGTCTCATCTCACCGTCGTTCATCGACGTCGTCACTCGTCACCGGTCACCATCGTCGGTCTCCTCTCCACAAGCCACACCCCACACCGTGTTCATCTGGTTTCGGTTCTTCTTCTTCTTCTTCCCTAAATTTACATCCATTTTTATTTTGTGTTCATTCATCTGTTTTCCGTTCTCATTCTTCTTCCCTGATGCAGCTTTGTTAGAAAAACATTGATTAATTAATTAGTATGGAATCAATTGTGGTTAAAATTTCAAAAGTAGTTTAATTTTATTTGTTGACCTTAGAATGCGAACTGTTAACGTCATCGACTTTAGGATGAAAAACACTCACAATAACTGGAAAATGAAAATATAAGAAGCTTCTATTTCATGCCATCTGATAGTAAGTTAACATAGTTATGGCATTCTTTCAAAGTTTCTATTTGGTGTTTATTTTGTTGCCCTTATTGTTTGGTCATTTCATACATGGATCTTTGATCGGTTATGTTCTCAGATAACCACTGTGTGTACCTTGTGTCCTTATTCATCAGTTATGTTATTGTTAATTGAGTTTGTAATCAATAGTTTAGGGACTAATACCTTGATTTAGGTTGGTTTTAGATCGTAAAGATGAAGAATAGAACAATTGATTATTATAATAGTTTATTTTAGCAGCCCACCCTAGTTTATAATAATTTATTTTATCAGCGTCAACACTTTAAAATAAAAGAAAAATAAAACAATGATGTGGCAAAACAAAATAAGATTGATGTGTGCCAACTCAGTATTATACTAATGAAAAAAACTAACATAGAAGGCTCAAAATGAAAACATTGATATTTGCAATGAGCTTTTTTTAAAACAATTTTTCACGGATGAAAATAGAAAATTGCTATATTTGCAGGGGCTAAAAATATATTTCAGCCATATTTTTATTACTCCCTCTGTTTCATTTTAATTGTCTCTTTTTTGGGCAAAATTTGTTCAAATTTGTTTGTCGTTTTCAAGTTTCAATAAAACACTAATTACTTTTTTTTATCAATTAGCCCCTCCTCTAAGTTTTAATATATATTTGAGATATAAAAAAATAAGATAACAATATAACAATTTAAATCACATTTAATTTATGTTTAGGGATATTTTATAGGTTCCTCAATTTAGAATTGAAAAATATGTCCTCCCATTTCTTCCCCTCCCAAAACTCTCTGCCAAACATACCCTAAGGTAATGACATCATGTACTGGATACAAATACTCCACCATGCATAAACGCTTAAGTCCATACTTATACGATTATACCCTTGCAAGTTGCAACCTTGAATAAAGTATTTAAAATGCTACAATCGATAAAGTCATTTACGCACAATTGGGACTCATTATCTTTATACCCTTACATACCATCCTATCATTGGATTGTCATTTAGTCACATGAGTTGATTGTGTCACTGTCACACGTAGTATAACAATTAAATTAAAACATTCCTTTTTGGATTCTGTATCTTTTGAGATTTGATAGCTCACCAATCAGTCCAATATGGAATGAAGACCCCACCAAAGTTATCACATCACGAGTCTTCTCTCTCCAAAAAACAAATTATCCTCCTCAAAGGGCCCCACTCCAATGAATTACTACCCGTAACCACAACTTTCCTAGGATTTGCTCTGTTTCTTTAGTTAACAAAAACACAAATAAAAATTTGTGGTTGGCCACAGGGCCGGCCCTGGGCATAGGCTGGGGTGTGACCGCCTAGGGCCCACATTTATAAGGGGCCCAAAAAAAAATTATACTAAGCGTAAACTATACTAGTGTTATAACAAAAAAAAATTAAGTAAAAAGTGCCCAAAATAAAACCTACACCGACTATTTCTCTTCACAAAAATAAACTCATGGAAAGACAAAGAGTGATGCGGAGAGTTTGATTAACGCACTATAAGGTTTTGAACTTTTACTTGGTGTGGTTATTTGGTATGATATTATTAATATGGTTAGCAAAAAGCTGCAATCTAAGTCTGTATGCATCGATGCTACCATAAAACAATTGAAAAATGTGCTATCCTATTTTGAAAATATCGAGTAGCAATTGCTTACAGAGTTTTAGTGACAGAGTCCGTGACCATAGTATCGGCGGAGAGAAGTTATTTAAAACTGAAGTTGATTAAAACCTACTTGAGATCATCAATGTCACAAAAGATATTGAATGATATGGCAGCTTTGTCAATTGAGAATGATATGTTGGAGAACATTGATGTTGATGAGATTATAAATGATTTTGCATCTCAAAATGCTCGAAGAAACCGCTTATTATGACTTTCCAAGAAAACAAAAGTTTTTTGATATTTTGTAAAACTATTATTATGTATTAAGGCATATTATGTTAAATGAAATAAGTTATTTTTTTATCTTTTATTGAAAATGTTGGAACTCTGATGTTATGTGTGAATTGAAAAGGTCCCACATTGGATAGAATAGACACTTTGAGAGTGTTTATAAGTGGGAAACTCACACATGGGTTTGGACCCCAAGGGGTACCCAATTTTGTGAATGGGAGAGGAAGCACACAAAATGACAACCACACACGCGCGCCGCCGCCGTCCGACCGGCCGGGCTTGGGCCTTGTGGTGTATATTTTCGAAAATTATTTTTTATTTTTCGTGTCTCCCAACGGTCATATTGACCGAGTCAAAGTGTCCAACGGTCATGTTGACTGGGTCAAAGTCAAACTGTTACGGTTTTGGTCAAAAGAGCCGTTGGCTATTAAATTCCTTCCAACGGCTATCTCTTTTTATGCCTATAAAAGGAAGGCCCCTCATCACTTCTTACTCACATCAAACTTAACGATAAAGCATCTCTCCTCAAGTTTTCTCTCTTCTCTCTAAACTTCTTTGTTCTTCTCTAGAAAACTTGAAGCATTTCCAAGCTAAAGAGTGGTTTTCATAACCATATTGAGGGTGTATATCTTAGAGCGAGTTTTCACGGTGCAGTGAACTTTCGTAGCAGTTTTGACTGGGCTGTTTTATCCTGGGGACGTCGTGGTTGATAGCCGTCTTGCACCTTGAAGCAGTGCCACGAAATGTCTTAAAGAGAGCGACATAGTCCGCGACTCATCCCAGTAATATCTTAGGCTTGATTTTTGAAAACAGTGTTGTTTGGGGAAAGTTCTGGCTAGGAAAGACTTGATTGTCCATTGTGACTCATCTCTCTTTCCTGGGAACCTACTCGGATTAACAGAAAAAAATTCAAATTAAAAAAAGGTTACACATAGAGCCCTTTTTCCACAATTTGCCTAGGGCTCATAAAATGTCATGAACGGAATTGGTTGGCCAATAGGCCTAAGCCTAAAACCCCAAAAACAAAGCCGCAAGCCTATTTTTTTTTTATTTCCAGTGAATAGTTAAACGTGCAACCCTCCTCAATATTGTTATATACGTTTTATGATAAGATAGTATAATAATTAAAATAGTAGGGAAGTTGAGTTATGTACGTTTTATCTTTAAAAAAAAGTTGAGATACGTTTAGGATTTTATTTTGATAAAAAAGAATATGATGTCAATTTTATATAAAAGAGGATATAATGTCAATTTCATATAAAAAAGAAATGATAGCATACCCTTAGGTATGGTAACTGTGAATTTCCGACGGGATACTGAAAGCTGAATACAATTACTCCACCATGCATAAAAGCTTAAGTCCATACTTATACGGTTATACCCTTGCAAGTTGCAACCTTGAATAAAGTATTTAAAATGCTACAATTGATAGAGTCATTTATGCACAATTGAGACTCATTACCTTTATTGTAACACCCTTGTATCTCTACTATAGAAGAAATACTAAGATACACAAACTAGCATACATCAGAGATAAATTGCTGTTTATGGAGATTGAACAAAATTAAAACTCTGATGAAAACTCATCAAAGTATCACTCATATCTCATAACTTCATAATAGAAGTACTTAACTAACATAAATACATGCTCTAACATCCTTCCCAAATCCTATTGTTCAACCTCCAAAGACAGAAATAGTGGAAACGATATACAACTTTAAGTACAAGTACAAGTTATAATATCGGAAGTACATTAAAGCTAGGGAATAGCATAAGCAATAAACTAAGTCTTCAAACTCCTCATGATACTCCATCTAACCATGCTTCTTAGCTTTTGCCTTTCCTTGAGTCTCTAAAAAAACACAACATATAAACAGTGAGATAAACATCTCAGTGAGTTCTATCGAGACCCCTTACCACACACTCGTGGTTCATTATGCACCTTTTAACTCGTAACTCCAATTTGGATAGTTACCTGCAAACCTTTCATAACTTAGCACAACACTGTGAACCATTTTATTGATTCGTGGTGAACCCAATCCGCTAACCACTAATTAGCGGGCAAACCTCATGGGGCCTAGGTTTTGGGCTCATGACTTCCCTCCCCTAGTATGCTATCCTTTAGGGTCGTCACCCTGTCCTCAATATATTATTACATGTCATTATTATCATTACATAGACATTAACCTCATGGAACGCATAGTCCATTTCATCAAGTCATAACATTTCCTCACTCGTGGATACTAAACATTTATCGTTCATTAACATAATTTAGAGAATTCACGATATACAACTCAAATATAAGCGTTTTCCACAAATTACGATTATTTCATCATTATATAGGGTTGGGAAAAGAATTAGAAGAGGTTTGGAATCAAAAGAAATAGTTTCGGACAAGTTTCGGAAATGGTGACAGAATTCAGGGCCCAAACCGGGCCCAAAAACGCACATACCGGGCTCATTTCAAAATCTGCGAAATGAGCATTAACAGGGGATGCACGGACCGGGCCCGGCCTGGGCCCCTTTGATAGCATTGCAAAAATATCATTTTTGTGTAATTTTCGCTATTCCGATCGATTCCGTTACTCGTTCCGCTCCATTCGTGACACAATCACAATCCATAACGATCACAATACTCACTTCAAACAATCAATTTCAATCATCAATTCAAACATAAAACTCAACACATACGGATTATATCAAAATACGATACGATTCGAAATAACGGTTTTTCCAAAACACACGAATGCCTAGGACATCACATAACACTCCAAATTCGTGAAGAACTCACCTCAAGGTCGTGATCAACATGAAGGAAACAAAAGGTGAAATCTCCAAAAATACCCAAATCGAACCCTAAGTCACCAACGACTTCTCAAACTTGAAATCAAGCGTCAATCTACGGGGTAAGTGATTCTACACCTCTATGAGTTCCCCAATCTAACACACAAACCTTGATTATCAAAACCACATTTCAACTCACAAAAACCCTAAAACTTGGAGAAAAGGGATTGAGAGGAAAAATGCCTATTTTTGATGCACTATTCTCCTAGATGATGATGAAATTGAATATCGGAGAAGGAAGGATGATGATCTTGAGCTATGTTTGTGGATGGGTCTCATTTCTTCTCCTCTTCTCCTTCTTCTTCTCTTCTCTTTTCTTTCTTCTTTCTCTTCTCTTCTACGACTCCCTCTCTCTATTCTCTTTTATCCTTTTTCTTTCATTTTCTTTTTATATTAAGTTAAATAGGGTGAGGGTAAATGTCCTTTGTACCCTTGATTACTTCTTAATTCCTAATTAAACCCCACATCAACCAATAATTCACTTTAGCACTAATTAATAAAATTGTCAATCAAGCCAAATAAATAATTAACTCAAACATCAAAATAATTATATTAATTATTTTGGGGATGTTACATTACACCCCAACTTGAAAAAAATTTGTCCTAAACAATTCGTCAAGTCTTACCTCATTGAAAGAGATACGGATAGCGAGTCCACATATCATCCTCGAGTTCCCATGTTACTTCTTCGTGTGAAAATCCATTCCAAACCACCTTGACAATCAGAATAGTTCTGGTTCGGAGTGTCTTTTCACCACGTTCAATGATTTGAATTGGATGCGGTTGGAAAGTAAGATCGGGTTGAAGATCAACCTCTTCAAAACTTAGTGGTTGACAAGGATCCGGTACATACTTTCGCAGTTGGGATACATGAAACACGTCATGAAGGTTTGACAATGCTGGCGGCAAGGCAATACGATATGCAACTGGCCCAATTCTCTCTATGATTTGAAATGGCCCAATGTATCGAGGATTAAGTTTCTTGGTTCGTACTGCCCGATCAATACCCGTAGTAGGAGTAACCTTGAGAAAAACATGATCTCCTTCATCAAATTCTAACGGCCTTCTCTGTTTGTCAACGTAACTCTTTTGGCGACTCTGAGTTGCCTTCATTCTCTCTGTGATTTGATGAATCATTTCAGTAGTTTCCTGGACCAAATCCAGTCCCAATAGCCTTCCTTCACCTACATCCCACCAACAAAGCGGGGTTCGACACTTCCTTCCGTACAATGCCTCATACAGAGTCATTCCAATACTGGAATGATAACTGTTGTTGTAGGCGAATTCCACTAACGGGAGATGATCTTCCCATTTGCCATTACTATCGAGCACACAGGCTCGAAGCATGTCCTCCAAGGTCTGGATAGTTCTTTCAGTCTGGCCATCTGATTGTGGATGATAAGCTGTACTCATGTAAACTTTAGTTCCTAAAGCCATGTTCAAAGCTCTCCAAAATTTTGAAGCAAACTTTGGATCACGGTCGGAAATAATACTAACTGGAATCCAATGAAGTTTCACTATATGCTTGAGATACTCTTATGCTAACCTGGAGACTGAAAAGTTGGAACGGACTGGAACAAAGTGAGCTGACTTCGTCAATCAATCCACAACTACCCATATTGAGTCATTGCCAGCTCGGGACCGGGGTAGTCCCATCACGAAATCCATTGAAATACTTTCTCACTTCCATTCTGGAATGTTCAAATGCCGCATTAAACCAGAGGGCTTTTGGTGTTCGATCTTAACCTTATGACAAGTTAAGCATCGAGACACAAACTCCGCGATATCCACCTTCATTCCAGGCCACCAATACATTTTCCTAACATCCCGATACATCTTGGTAGATCCAGGATATATGGAATATTGACTCTGGTGAGCTTCTTCTAAAACTTGCCTTTTGATCTCCTTATCATTTGGCACACAAATTCTTCCGTGGAAACAAATCACACCATCACTATCTTCGGTAAAATCAGGCAATCCTTTCCGAGCTTGAAGCTCCACATCAACTTCTTGAGCTAAGCGAATGGAATCCCTTAACGAACAAGAAATCTGAACATGACTCAACACCAATCTATTCCTCTTGGTTCTTACATTCAAATTGAGATCCCTGAAAGACTCAAGAAGAGCCATTTCATGAATCATCAATGCGGCGGTGTGCAATGATTTTCTACTTAAAGCATCAGCCACGCCACATTAGCTTTCCCAGGGTGATACTTTAATTCAAAGTCATAGTCCTTCAGAAATTCCACCAATCTCCTCTGTCTGTTATTCAGCTCTTTCTAATCAAACAGATACTTCAAACTTTTATGATCACTGAAGACTTCAAAACGAGAACCATATAGGTAATGTCTCCAAATCTTCAGTGCGTACACAATCGCCGCTAACTCTAAGTCATGAGTTGGGTAATTTTCTTCATGAGGCTTCAACTGTCTGGAAGCATATGCTACAACTTGCTGATTCTGCATAAAAACACATCTTAAACCCTTCCCAGAGGCGTCACTGTAAATTTGAAATCCCATGGACGGATTTGGAAGAATTAAAATTGGTGCAGAAGTCAGACGAGCTTTCAGTTCTAAGAAACATTCATCACAATCGGAGTCCCATATATACAAACGGCTGACCCTTGCGAGTTAACCGAGTGAGTGGAAGAACCAATTGAGAAAATCCTTGAATAAATCTCTGGTAGTAACCAGCCAGTCCTAAGAAACTCCTTTTTTCGGTGACTGAAGATGGCCGTTCCCAATTCACAACTGCTTCAACTTTACTGAGATCCACTGCAACGCCGGACTGAGATATAACATGTCCCAAAAACTTCACTTCAGGAATCCAGAAATCACACTTAGAAGGCTTTGCATATAACTTCTTCTCTCGGAGTACATTAAGAATAATTCGGAGATGTTGCACATGCTCCTCTATGGTCTTAGAGTACACCAAGATATCGTCGATGAATACCACGACAAACTGATCAAGATAAGGATTAAAAACTCGATTCATGTAATCCATGAGTATCGCTGGAGTGTTGGTTAAACCGAAGGGAATCACTACAAATTCGTAATGTCCGTATCTAGTGCGGAAAGCCGTCTTCGGAATATCCAAAGCTCTAACTTTGATTTGATGATAGCCAGACCTCGAATCAATTTTGGAAAACACAAGCTCCTCGAAGTTGATCTAGAAAATCATAAATTCTGGGCAGAGGGTACTTGTTCTTGATAGTAACCTTGTTTTACTGTCGATAATCAATACACAACCTCATGCTCCCATCTTTCTTTTTGAAAAGGAACACAGGAGCACCCCAAGGTGAAACACTAGGTCGAATGAACTGTTTCGAAATCAACTCTTCAAGTTGGGTTTTCAATTCCTTTAACTCTAAAGGGGACATTCTATACGGGGCAATATAAATTGGCCATGTACCCGGGACCAATTCTATGGAGAATTCTACCTCACGATCTGGAGGTAAAGAAGAAACTTCATCCGGAAATACATCTAGGAACTCCTTTACAACTTTCACAGAAGACAAATCTAGACATGTTTCAGTTGATGCAGACAACATAATAACATAAGCTTCCGCACCTTGGAATAGAGACTGACTTGCTGAAGTGAAAGAGACAACTGATTCGAAACTAGTCTGTGGCAACTCAACTGATTCAGAAGGAAAACCGATAGTCTGATTATGACAATCTATAGTAACATGATTCGCAACCATCCAGTTCAGACCCAGAACAACGTCCATACCCCTCATAGGCAAACAAATGAAATTTACCACAAAGTTTCTGTCTCCTATAGCAAGTAGACAGTTTTGACATAAAGATTGGGTCTGACACGACCCTTAGCAGCAGTTAAGATAGTTATCGGCTCGGACAACAAAGTTAAAGCTAATCCCAACAGATCAACACATGCTTGAGAAATAAAACAATGGGTTGCACCCGAATCATATAATATACCGACGGAGTTATTGAAAAGAAATCCCGTACCCTTCAGTAAGTTGTCTGTAGCCTTGGCTTTCTGGGCATCCAAGGTATAGACCCTTCCATGAGTGGGAGCAACTTGCTCTTCTTTGTTCCTCTTTCTTGTTGGACATTCATGAGCATAATGACCTTCCTCCTTACAATAAAAACAATGATTAGACCTAAGTTAACATTCGCCTCGGTGGTACTTCCCACATTTGGAACCCTTGCTGAACTTTGGGAAATCAGACGATCGAGTTTGTTTTCCTTTGTTGATGTTACCCTTTGTACTTGCATTAGGGGTTGATGTCTCAGCTCCTTTCTTTCTACCCTTCCAGTATTCTCTCTTTTCTTCATACAGTCCTTTGAGATCATCCTCTACTACATAGGCTTGTTGTACCAAAGCAGCATAAGTGGTGAAGGTATAGGAACTAAGACCTTGAGCCACATCTGCACGAAGACCCATTTTGAACATTTGCATTTTCCACTCATCATTAGGTGCATACCTAGCCAACTGGTAAAACTGAGACAACTCTTCAAATCTAGAAGTGTATTCTCCCACAGTCATATTCCCTTGCTTCAGTGCCACAAACTCTGCCTGCTTATTCATTTTCATCCTTTGAAATTATCCCAGGTAATGGGAGTCTCCTGGTTCATCATAAGGTTATGACCATTACGCCACCATGTTTCTGCTTCACCTTCTAGCATGTGCGCTGCAAACATCACCTTCTCCTCTTCACTACATCTAAGAGCTCTGAAAATCTTCTCCATGGAGTCTATCCAATATTGAGCTGCCATAAAATCGGTTCCTCCTTTGAAATTTGACGGGTTCATCTTTTGAAAATGGAAATAAACCCTATTAGGGTCATCCGGAGGTTGCTGCACTTGAGGCTGAGTATTTTGTTGAAGCTGCAGCATTTGTTGCATCATTTCTTGTTGCCTTTCTATCGTATGTTGCATCCACGCTAAGTGTGGATCAACCGGAGGTCGGTTTCTTCCTGATCCACCTGCCATAATTCCGCAAACAATGCACCAAGTATTGAGTTGATCAAGCTCAATGTCTCTTAGCATAAAAAGAAGAAATATAACAAGCAAAATCAAGAAACTAACTCAACTTTAACTATTCTAAGCCCGACTAGGTTGAACTGCTCTTATACCAAAATGTAACACCCTAGTATCTCTACTATAGAAGAAATACTAAGATACACAAACTAGCATACATCAGAGATAAATTGTTGTTTACGGAGATTGAACAAAACTAAAACTCTGATGAAAGCTCATCAAAGTATCACTCATATCTCATAACTTCATAATAGAAGTACTTAATTAACATAAATACATGCTCTAACATCCTTTCCAAATCATATTGTTCAACATCTAAAGACAGAAATAGCGAAAACGATATACAACTTCAAGTACAAGTACAAGTTATAATATCGGAAGTAATAAACTAAGTCTTCAAACTCCTCATGATACTCCATCTAACCATGCTTCTTAGCTTTTGCCTTTCCCTGAGTCTCTAAAAAAACACAACATATAAACAGTGAGATAAACATCTCAGTGAGTTCTATCGAGACCCCTTACCACACACTCACGGTTCATTATGCACCTTTTAACTCGTAACTCCAATTTGGATAGCTACGTGCAAATCTTTCATAACTTAGCACAACACCGTGAACCATTTTACTGATTCGTGGTGAACCCAATCCGCTAACCACTAATTAGCGGGCAAACCTCATGGGGCCTAGGTTTTGGGCTCATGACTTCCCTTCCCTAGTATGCTATTCTCTAGGGTCGTCACCTTGTCCTCAATATATTATATGTCCTTATTATCATTACATACACATTAACTTCATGGAACGCATAGTCCATTTCATCAAGTTATAACATTTCCTCACTCGTGGATACTAAACATTTATCGTTTGTAACACCCCGTTAATTTCTAACTTGTAGAAATTACCGAAGCGCACGACTGGCATACATCAGAGTGACTTCCTTTTTAAATACTGAACACATACTAATACTCGATGCTAAAAACCCATCAAGTACGCTTACATAACTTAACATGAAATACATAAAGTCGGTCCTTACACCACTCCACTAGTGTTCAGTATCAAAAACCGAAAGTCTGCGGAAGCGATTTACAACTTGAAAGACATAAGTCGTACAATCGAATAGTCTTAAGATACTGAATAGAAATACAGAAATACAAAGGAAACTGAAATACAAGACATAATGAAATAAAGATAGCGGCCGCTCCTCAAGCGTCTCCATAGTCGTGCCTCACGGTCTTCAACTTTCCCTGCTTAACTGAAAAACAACAACTATGGATTGGGTGAGACAACTTGTCTCAGTGAGTTCTATCGCGACCCCTTACTAATTCTCTCGGTTCAATTATGCTTGATTCGTTATTCTTGATTCATGAGTTCGTAGTCTTTAATTCGACTACGTGGAACATACAACGTGTACTCGTGGCCCTTCTAAGCGACACACAAGGCACACACAATGACAATGATTCTTAGCATATCACCGGTGACTTTATTTGAAAGCACCGGCAAACCCGGTCCCCGGCCATTTCTACTACCAAGGGACAAACAATGACGGGGCCTAAGGTCATAAGGAATCATGACTTCCTCGCCCTTAGTACACTAATATTGAAAACTAGGGTCGTCACCCTAACATGATGTATAATATAAATACATGAACAATGAGCAGTGAACAGTGAATTTAATCAAACCATGAGCTTATGCTTAACAGTGAACTTGCACTTAACTTAGTCTTGTACTAACATGATCTTATTATTAGGTGATCTCACACGGCTTACTAAGGTTTACTCTTCTAACTTATCCTGATAATAATCCAGCCAGTCCAGCACAATACATCAATCACATTAAGCAATATCCATGGCATAAGCTTATCTCAATCACAATCATAGCATGACAATCAAATCCACAACACATTCCATGTACCCGCATTGGGCCGTTCATAAAACCATGGACCGCAAGGGTCGTTAATAAGACCGTGGACCGCAAGGGCCGTTTATAAAAAATAAACATAATCATGGAATTATACAGTATAAATTATATATATAGATAGGTCTTTGAATAAGCTTTAAAACGCATCTGAGAACACCTCAATCGGGTTCCCGGATCAAAAGTTATTGCGAAAACAAGTTTAGGGTATTTTGCTGAAAAACTGCAAAGTGTCGCGACGCGAACTGGTTTCGTCGCGACGCGAACTGGTTTCGTCGCGATGCGAAAAGTGACAGAAAGTTTTGCGTTGCAAAAATTAAGGGAGGTCGCGACGCGATGGCCACGGGCCGCGACGCGAAAATACACAGAATTTTACCCTAACTTGTGATCCTCATATCTTGAGCTACACAATTCCAAATTCAACCAAATCAGGACCAAATTGACGAGTATTCAGTCTAGTTTCTAAAACAAATGACCATATAATTTTTGGATACCTATATCATCCCCAGATGCCCAGAAACTGAACCTATTCTCAAACTGTCTCCAGAATTCTACTCTAACTTGTGATGCTCATATCTTGAGCTACACAAGTCCAAATGCCACCATTCCAAAGCCAAAATGACAAGTATTCAATCTAGTTTCTAAAAAGGTAAGTTATATAATTTATCAACCAGCAAAACAGTCTCAGTTAGCCGAAATCCGAACCTACCCAGAAAATGTCTACACAGTGAGCTTAGCAACAATTTAAGCATTCAAACAGCAACAAATTCAACCATCAAAGCACAATGAAACCCTGAAAACATGACACATAATTTAACATCAATTCCCTAGTGAGTATAGAACTCACCTCTTCGGTGACGACAAAACAATCCGCACCGAGACTTTGCAAACACGAGCGACGGCAACTCACGAACTTCTCCAGATCGGTCCAAACACTCCTAACTGAACTCGAACTCTCCACCTGCCTATGACTCGAACTCAGCAACCCAGATGATTTCCCAACTGTTCTAATTCGTGGAGTAGGTGATAAAGTGGGTTCTCCAGCTCTCCAAACTCACATGCAACAAGTCAGGTTATGTTTTGGTTATGAGGGGCTGAAGGTGTTCATAAATGGTGAATTCTGTAGGAGGGGGATTCAGTGTTTAAGGTTAGCATCAATGAAAAGAGGAAGGAAAATGGGATATGATTCTGCCCTTGGATCAAACATGCAATGGGACTCTCCTCCCTTCCCTTCTCTTCTCTCTTCTTGCGAACTCTCCCTCTCCCTTCTCTAACTCAGTTCTGAATTCTGAAATGGATGGAATGAAAGTGAAACATGGCTGACTTGCGGTGTAGCGACCGAAAAATCCGGAGGAGGGATTCTTCGAAGTTCTTGAAATGAAGCTGCCACCAAAGTTTAGTTTAAGGGCAAACATTGGAAAATCCCTATTGTGTGGATAAGGGGGGTTCGCGGACCAGGTTTAGGCTCGGGAGTCGTTTATGCGTAGGGAAGGTGTTAGCACCCTACGACATCCTTCCTAAGGAAGGTTACCTTTTAACTAAATGTGTAAACATTGACTAATTCAAAAATAATGTTTTTACCCTAATAATAATAAAAAAAAGACTCGATAAACGGTTAGTTATTTTTATACTTTTTGAGAAAAATGAGAGAAATGAATTTAAAGAAAAAAAAGGGTTTTTTATTAGTGCAATTGACAGAAGTCGGCCGCCCTCTGGTCCTACGTATCTCCTGGTAGAGAATCAAATCGCACGTAGTTCTTGGTAGAAAATGTTTGTGTGTTGGTGTTTTTTAGGTATTTTGAAATTGGGATAGGTATTTGTAATGACCAAACAAGTAAAACTTAGGGTGGTCGTTGCTCATAGCCTATTTGAAAAATATAGTTGTTATTGATGATCAAACAAGTTGAACTCATAGTGACCATTAATAACGACCTACTTTTATGTTCGGGAAAATGTTTACTTGTTATTTGGGAAAACATAGGTTTGTGAAAGAAAATATTTATTTGTAGAAAAGAAATTTAAAAAGGGAAGAAAAAGGGGTGCATATTTAAAAGGGTGTGAAAAGGAGCAGGGGGCTGTATTAATAAAACTGGGGGTGCGGGGATAAATCTGAAAAAATAAAAATAAGACAAGGGGCTGTATCTTTTAAAAAAGGGGTGTAAACAGCAGTGGAGATGCTGTGTTATAAAAAGGGGGTGCGAATAGCAGAGCCCAGAACAATAAGAGCAAACGGAAGCCCAGATCCATGAAGTGGGTTGCGAATACAGAAAAACAAAGGTGCAAAGAGCAAGCAGCATTTCTCTTTTATTCTTTTTTGCTGATTGTTAAAATAAGAAAAATCAAAATAAAAATAGAAAAAGAGAGAGTATTTAAAGGAAAGTTAAGTATGGAACCCTAATATTCATTTCCCTCAGCGCCGTTCTCACGCCTCTGTGAGAGAGAAAACAGAAATTTCAAAAAAAACCATAGAGGATGAGAGAAAGGAGATCTACGAGAGAGAAAGAAAGGAGAAGAGTGCGAGAGAGGTGAGGCCGGAGGGAACCAAACACGGTGGTGACGTGGTGGTGCCGGCGACAACTCCGGTGGAGACCAAACGACATCATTCGCGACGGAGAAAGGGGGGAGTGGAGGTCACGGCGGTTCGGAGAGAGGGATAGCGAATGGAGGTGACGATGGTGGTCGCGGGGCTGTCTACGACGGTGATGGGGGTATTCCACGGCGGTGGCGTTCGGTTTTGCGATGGCGACCGTTTGGGGAAGACGACGCCAGGGGGTTCGCGATGGTGAGGAGATGCGTTCGTCGGTGAAATTGGCGGACTGAGGGAGGCGAGGACTGGACGGTGAGGGAAAGGGGAAGACGGAGGGTCAGCCACCGTGGGTTTTTTTCGGTCGATCTGGATTTGCGAGGGTAGTTTGCGACAACAGGGGGGATTTTACGGTGGTTATGTGGTGGAGCTGCGGTGGTGGCCAGTTTGTTGGTTGTTTGGGGGGGTGTGAGAGAGAGTTACAGAGGGGTTGTGGTGGTGATTCGGTGTGAGGGTGATTTTCGTGGTGGTTGGCCGTGAGGTGAGCGGTGATGCGGCGGTGCGATGGTGGTGGCCACCACAATGGTGGCCGGAGCTCCAAGCTCCCCTTTTTTTGACTTCACAAAATTTATTTTTCTTTCTGGTTCTCTCCCCCTCCTTTACTGTTCTTTTTTGTGACTGTGTATGCCCCTTACAGTTCAAAAATCCCCCCCTCATGTGCTGTTTCTGTTTCTATTTTTTTATAGAGGATGTAAATCAATGAGACAAAAATGTGCTGCTATGTTTTTGCAGAGAAGGCAGAGTAGTGGAGCAGAGGTGTTGTACTGCTGTTTGCAAGGCCAGCATTGTTGGTGCCAAGAATGGGAAGACAATAAAGAGGGTGAAGAAATGGGCTTTGGCATAATGCTCAAAAAGATTTTCAGCAAGGACAGCAGCTTGTGCTGCCTTGTTTTTCTTTTATTTAGTTTTTGCTTTTTAATTAATTTTTTGTACTATTTTGTATTTAATTTTTTTGTCTACATGTATGTACTAAAGTTGACTTCTTTATTTGTAAAAAAAAAAACTGATGATAGTAATAATAATAAAAAAGCAATTATTCAAAACTGATTTTTTTTATTACATTTTCTTATTAAACTAAAACCTATAAAATAACGAGTACTAAAATGAGCACCCGTACACGACGACAAGTGACACGCATGCCCAACGAGGATGAAACCTGCACATGAACGGGAATGACACGCGCAAACGGCAAACACAATATTTTAGATTAGCCGGACAAAATTAGGGTATGACAGCTGCCCCTCTTTATTTATATTTTACTAGGAAATATGAAGGGTTTCCAAATTTCTCGAGTAAAATAGAAATAAAGATAAAAAGACACTAATTTTGTTAAGGCTATGATTTTTTGAGAAATTATTGAGCAAATGGATCGACATGGAACAAAAGTAAATAAGGATCACTGGGGATCTGAAGGAGCATTAGGGCTCTGATGGTCTAATTCGCAGTCGATGCTTGGCGCATTGATTTGAATTGAACTGAAGGACCGACAGGGTCTGAAGGGCATGCCTAAGCCTGATGGACCAAGATGGTCTGATGGAGCGCAAACTAGCAATGGTACTAGTAAAACGGTCTGCTTGGGAGGGTGGCCTTTTTCGAGCGGCCATGGGGGCAAGGTCAGGTCGTTAACCTGACTTGCGCACCTCGAAGGACGTGCACTGTGTTTTTTATGCGGACACAGCTAGTCTGAAGGGCCTGGGGCCGGATGATCCGTCGGTTGCTCGATAACGCGACGTGCGATCTGGATTGAAGGACCATTGATGGTCTGAAGGAGCGCTTGGGCTCTGAAGGACTGCTTGGGCTCTGAAGGACTGCTGGGGGTCAGCAAGAGTACTGGGACTCTGAATTGTGATATGAGACCAGCGCTTGGAGCACTGACTTTGAGGGAACAAACTATTGGGATCGGCACATGGCGCACTTGCCTAGAACATACCTAATGATTGCATTTACCTGAGACGAGAAAAGCTATCTACATTTGGCATGTCTAAAAATGCAATGAATGATGTATGCGTGCAATAGAAGGTGGTGGGTGATGTATGTGAATGCAGATAAGATATGAATGTGATTGTGCTGATTAATGATGAAGGTAATGGAATGAGCAATTTTTCTCCTTTTGTTTTTTTTTTCTTTTCTCTTTTTTTCTTGATATACAATGAGTGTATGAAATGCAAAGTGTGAATGTGATGAAAATGTAATGCTTTGACGCGAATGCCATGCATGGTACAAAGATATGATTAGTAATGTAAAAAAACTCTTTTTTTTTGGGGGGGGGGCAACGATGAGGCCGGCACTTGGACATCTATCGAAGCGAACAATGTCATGCGTGCAATGATTGGTATCTGGGGGGATGATGAATGAACTGGGTATACCATGGGTGTTGAGCCTGATGGAATGAAAAAGTTGACAACGGTGTATGAGATGTAAATGTGACTGTAGTGATTAATTTTTGGTGTGATGATGAATGTAATGGATGGATTTTTCTTTTTGCTTTTTCTTATTTATTTTGTTTCTTTTCTTGATGCATGCAATGCGAATGTGAATATGATGCGAATGTAATTCTTTGATGCAAATGCTATGGTGAATAAAGGAAGCACAGAAATGCATAGCGAATGATATGATCGGTGATGTAGAAAGCTTTTGACAACGATGAGACCGGCACTTGGTACGTCTATCGAAGCAAAAAAAAAGTGTTATATGTATGCAATGTAAAAGCAAATGGACTACAAAAGCCCGTGAATGATGGATGTCGCCGAAGCTGGTCGGAGATAGAAATCGATAAGCCATGTATGCCACTGCAGATAATATGTGAATGCAAATGTACTACTTAGATGTAGGTGCTATGGTAGATGCATGGTTTGATGTATGGTGCAATGATTGGGTGTTTGTCGGGATGCGGAATGATGTTTTTTGTGTTTTCGCTTTATTGCCCTTTTTGGTATGAGAATGCGAATATGATAGATATGTGATATCTCGATGCAAATGCTATGATAGGAAAGCACATGAATGCATGGCAAATGACATGATTGGTGTTGTAGAAAGTTTTTGGTGATGATAAGACCCACACGTGGCACGTCTATCGAAGCAAACAAATGTTATATGTATTCGTGCAATGTGATGAATGTGCAATGCAAAAGAAAATGGACTACAAAAGCCCGTGAATTGTGGGTGCTGGAGTTGGTCGGGAACAAAAACTGATGAGTTGTGTATGCGCATGTCGATAACATGTGAATGCAAATGTACTGTTGATTGCATGATGGAATGATCTATGCTTTGGTGGGAGTAACGGGTGCAATGTGGATGATTTTCGCCTTTTTGGTTTTCTCTTGTTTTGCTCCTTTTCATGAATAAATGAATGAATGAATGAATGAACGTGCACACGTAATGCTTAGATGAAGGGTTGTAATAGCCGCATGACTTGATGTTGTATGATGCAATGATTGGATGTTTGCTGGGATGTGGGAGGCTTTTTTTTTGTCTTTCTGCTTTATTGCCTTTTTGGTATTTGATGAGTGCATGAAATGAGAATGTGGATGTGATGGATACGTAATATTTTGATGCAAACGCTATGGCGAACAAAAGGAAATGCCTAAATATATGGTGCAATGATGTGATTGATTGGGATGTAGACAGACTTTTGGTAATGATGGGACCGACATTTGCATTTTTATCGAAGCGATACATGTTATGTGTGGCGATGCATGCCCGCATACGCAATGCGTAATGCACAAGAAGCAAAATTGTGTAGGCAAAACAAGTGGAATGTGAATGCATGTACAATACTTGTATGAAAGAGTTGTGATGGGTATGATCAGATGCATGGTTTTAATTCTAGAATAATGAGAACATGTATAATGCATGATTTGTTGGTAACAACACTTTTTGTTTTTGTAAGGATGCGAAAACTTTTGATGCTGGAAACAGAGAGTTGGACATTTTGAATTGATCGTTCCTTGGAAGAAAGATTTGCGATGGCTTGGACTTGAACTCTGGTAAGCTCAAGATTGTCATCTTGAAAAGTGTGGCTTGCAGCAATGTATTGGTGCCCTTTCTAGAGATCGAGATGTGTATTTGCAGATGGGTTCTCATTTGGTTATGATGACCCATGATGGCTAAGCTTTCAAGTCTAAGATGTTAACTTAGAGGGATTGTCATTATTGTGTGTCTCTCCCTTTGAAGCATTTGCTTAATAAATATGAAAAAAAAGTGCGAATGCAAATGAATGTGTCAGTTGACTTAGGGTTCAAGAAATGCAGGGTATAGTCAAGTGTGACACATGAGTGGAGTGGAGGATGAGGTTTATTGGCTCAAATTTATGAGAGATAAGCTTGCCCCACGGTAAAAAATGTTCGACTGCCCCAATTTTGACTTCAAATAGTGGGGAGTGAAACAATCTGCCTTTGTCTAGGGAGGACGATGACAACTGAGGGTATGGACTGATTGAGAGATTGGGAAATATGCTGGTATTGAGGGTGACAACTGACTAGGAATGAATGGAATGGGATGCAAAAGGATTCTTTCGGCCCAAAGGGATATGATGCCCCGGTCTATAAGAGGACAAGGTTACCCCCAATCCATGAAAGATGAAAATTGCCCCATCTCGAGTGGGATTGTGACAGGGTGCAAAGTTAGAGTAATGGTTTGGAAGTTGGTATGGTATGGCTATATGGGTGTAGTATATGAACGGGATGAAAGATGAGGGTATTTTGGGGATGCTAAAAAAAAATCTCCCTGAGTTTGAGTGGAATGGAGGGTGGGGGATTGCCCCATTTTGATATGATAAGTCAAGTAACTGTCTTAGTAGGGATTTGTGGTTTTCCTTGGGAAGGATTCCACAAGCTAAGACAGTCAAGAGTTTTTGGTTCGATGAGAATTCACTTTATTGATGATCACTGTTATCTTCTCTTGATGAACTTCGAGCGTGCAAGCCCTTTTAAGTTTTTTCTTCTTATTTTTTTATTTTTGTGTAATAATATTTTTCTCTTTGTTTTTTTTTAAGCAAATAAATTATTCTGATTATTTTGTTCTAGAGTATAAGCTTTGAGAAAAATGGAAGCAACCAATCACTGATCAGAAGAGGCCTTTGGATTGTAATATGGCCAATGGTTAATGATTCATGAAGGAAAAGATTACTTTGCTCCTGAGAGTGTTCGGGGTTGGTTGAGACAAAGAATCTTTTATGCGCCTCATGGTAGAATGAACCTGTTTTAGGGTTGTAGCGCATTTGAGGGTTTATGGAGGATAGGATGCTTAGTCCAAATGAAGTGTTTGAGGGTTTATTTTAGACAAGGATCTTTTATATGCTCGATGGTGTGAAGTATCAACTCACAATTTCTACCGCTTTGATTTTCAGGGTTTTTCAATCCTCTTTTTTTAATTTCACTTTTTCGTGATTTTTCTTTTTTCTTTCGAGCTGAGAGAGCAATATGGGATTGATCCTTGTCTAAGGTGTTTGAAAGATTTTTGATTTTTTTGGCTCGAAGTGGGTAGCAAAGGGCATTTCTCTTTTTTTGGATTTTTGGATATAGGAAAATGGCCAAACTCCAATTCACATCATGATTGCTTATTTTCTTGAAATTGTAACTATGGGACAAAACTTCATTTTAATATATTTGCTTTTTCTTTATTCTCTTTTTCACATGCCCTAATTTTTGCTTAGATTGCTCTTATGAGTTTTCAACCTAACGGGCTTTTCTTTTTGGATTTCTTTTTTTGTTTTTTTTTTTACTCAAAGGACTTGCACGAGTGTTCGGAATGCCGACAAAAAATCTTAGTGATCATTACTCTGCCCCGGTATGGAGCATACAAAGTGCTATCCGTGAAATTTCATCACTGGGGGAAAGCGAATGAAATACTGGGTCTTTCATGAATGGTTGGATTTGGTTTTGAAAATGAAGGAAAGGCGGGGATGGTATAACTGACTCAAACAAGAGTAAACACACATGTCATGCTAATTTATTTTGCAAATGCTTCATAGAGAGTTGACATCGGTTAAGATAGAACGATCTTAATTGCTAAAACCACACAAGTTAACCAAATAGACATTTAAGCTTCTTATCACGGGGGTAAGATATATGTTGGCTGATGCCCTTGGTGGGGCTTGCAGTTGCTAAGGGTCAAGCCTATGGGAGTAGGGATTTGAGGACGATACGGTCAATATTGTAGTGACCATGATGGTGAATGAGTTATTGGTGAATTCCATTAAATGGTTAAGTGGGTAGGTGGTTTCCATGAATGTGGTGGGTATGAGTAGGAGGTATGTGGAGTGAAGGGTGAAGGACTTGTTGTTGGTGAATCAAGTTAGGGTAAGACAACATTTTCCAAGGAAGAGGAATCAATTCAAATGTATTTCCAAGAATGCATCGTTTCTCATCAAACAGTATGTCAAAAAAAAAAAATCTTATGAGTTTCATTTTTTTATTTTTTTGGAAAAATTATTTGACTAAAGCAGAATGCATGAACATATGAATGTTGTTGTACACAGACAATAATGCAGGTGAATGAAATGCATAATGATACCTTAAGCAAGTGTGTGATTTTTATTTTTTACTTATTATCTCTTTTTTTTTAAAAAAAATTCAACTAGAGTGAGAGGCTAACAAAACAACAACAAAAAAAACTATTGAATGATGAACAATGCAAGAATAGAAGAAGCAAATCCTAATTTTGTTTTAATGCATGTGAGAGGATTAACGCCCTTGAGATGGATGTGAGAGGAATAAATGACTTTTGTTTTTGTTCTTTACGACGCATGAAGGAGCTGTTTTTGAGATGCATGAGAATGAATGACTTTTGTTTTTGTTTCTTCATGATGCATGAAGAGGAGTAATGAAATAATGAATGAATGTAATTTTTTTATAATATCAAGGTGATATTATTTTCTCATTTTTGGCGTGTGGCTTATGCAAGATGAAGTAAAATAAAAAAAATGATATTTTGTTATTTTCTAGATGATGAGATGCATGTTGGTACCATGATAATGAAAACGATGACCGTATTCTATTATGAATGCAAGATAATAATTTTTTTTATTTTCTAGTTGAAAGACTAACTATGCTCACACAACAAGAATAATCAAGTTAAACGCACCTTGTGTCCTAATGCATGAAGGAACACATGGTGAAAAATGACGAAAATGCAGATGCGAATGCATGAAATGCGTGCATGAATGATCACTTGGAAAGGTCAGTTATTCTAAATGATTTTTGGAGACAATGCGGCACGTGACCGATGCAGAGCCTCTTTCATGTATCAGAATGAAATGCTAAATACGTATCTATGAATGATGCGAAAATGATGACGTAATTTTTGAAATGATGCATGTTGAAACGGTATATAAACGATGTGTGGATGAAATGGCGTATGGATGATTTAATGAAACAACAGTTTTTGGATGAGTGAAAAGGTGCGTGAATGCTATGCATTTCATGATGTTGCAAATGATGAAATGCCTATATTATTTGATGATGGAAATGCATGCTAAATGAGATATTCAATCACAATTTTTTTTTAATTGTGATCATGTTTTTTATTCTTTTCTTTTTCGCGAAAAGAAAGAAAAATGCAATGTATGAATGAACGAATAATGTTGCCTGATGCAGATGCGAGGAATGTGAATGAATGATCGCTTGAAAAGATTGACTATCCGAAATGATTTTTCGGACGCAATGCAATATGGTGATGAATAATGCAAGAAAGTGGCATCATTTTATTATTTTTCTTTTATTTTGCATATCAGATGACTAATGCATTTTTATTTTTCTATGCATGAAGAGGAGTAACGAATATAGTATATTTTTGAGTATGCAAGATGATGAAAGTTGGACAACTATGTAGCGTCTTTATTTTTTTGGAGGATGATATTCATGTTAGTACCATGAGAACGAGATGTATATGAAAACAAGTTATTCGTTCTATGGTGATTTTTTATTTTCTAGCAAAATATAATGCCCATGATGACAGATATGTATGAAAAATGCGAATGCATGAAGAAATAAATGTTTGATTCTAATGCAATTATTTTCGTTTTTCCGAGAGGTAGTGCAACATGTATGATACAATTATAATGAAATGATTTTTTTGTTTTATTTGGGAAATGACACATGAATATGGAATTGTTGCATTTAAACTAGGATGACCACATGAGGGAAATGATGTATGAATGTTATGTTTTTCTTTTAAATGTAATTCAAGACTTTATGAATGATGTGGTACCTACACTGTGTGATCATGACTTTGAATGATTATGAATGAATGTCGGTGCCTATGATGCTATTGCCTTTTTTGTGTGCGAGGAAACAAAATGCATGACACTCGCAGTGACTTTTTTTTTTAATGCGTGGAAAAGAGTAATGAACATAACATTTATATAATATGGGGGTGATATTCTTTTGGTGTACGGATATGCAAGATGAATGCAATTTTGAAAAAAATGATACCTTTGTGATGCATGATAGTGCAATAACAATGAAATGCTTATGGAAGAGTGATTTTAGTATGAATGAATGGTGATTTTTTTGTGTTTTCTTTGAATAAAGTATAATGCATGAACATATGGACGTTTGTTGTACATGAGCAACAATGGAGATGAATGAAATGCGTGATGGTTTATCCTTTTTTTTATGCTTCAACTAAAATGAAAAGCTAACAAAATGCTATTGGGTGATGAATGATGCAATAATGAAGAAATTTATAATTTTTGTTTTGACGCATGTTGAAGGACTGATGCATTTGAGATGGATAGGAATAAATGACTTTTGTCCTTGTTTTTTATGATGCGTGAAGCTGATGCATTTAAAAATAAATTTTTATAATAGCAATGCGATGTATGAGTATGAGAGATGATGCAACTAGGATAAAATGATGCATGTATGGAGAAATTGCGCATTTGGACTATGATGACAATATGAGCGAAATGTTATTGAATGTCTCCTGCAATTTGTAATAATGATGTTGCAAATGACAAGATGCCTACACTATTTGATGATTTTTTTCGATATTTATGAATTATGAATATATGATGAATGGTACGGTAAGGAAATGGCAATGTGATGCATATGATGAAAAAAAATGATCTTATTTTATGATAATTTTTTGTATGATGAATGAAAGGAATGATGTCGTCTCGTATGCATGCAAATGAAGGAAGCATGAAATTTTTTTTGAGTGATTTTAATTTTGGAGAAAAACTAACCAGATTGATAGAGAGGGTAAGTATAGTGCCCTTGTGTCCTAAGTGGGTCATGTCTAAATTGGGATTTTCAACATGATCTAGGGTCACTTATGTGATCAATCTCTCAGGTGGCTCTATTCACTTCCTCACAAAGGTCTCCAGAGCTAAAATCCCCTTCATGATATGATCCACAACGATAGCGAGCTACCTGGTGTGGGATACCATGAAAGAGCGTACTCTGGCTGAGACTTTCATGAGAGTCAGACAGATAAAATCCAGAATGACTGTCACTGATAATCTCCACTCGTCCTAAGTTATTTGTAGACCCGGGTATAGGGCCCCACTCAGAGGTGTGTGTAAAAGTGTAAGTGAAGTGTGTGATGAGGGCAAAATACCTAAACTAAACAAGCTGGAAAAGATAAACAACAATAATAACAAAAAAGTCGTCTACCCTAAGGTTCAATAACATAAAGAAATGCTAATAAATAAATAATATAAGAATAAGGGTAAAAACAAAATATTAATAAAATTAACAAATACTTACACATTTAGTTAATTTGGCTTGACTCTCTTAACTGTCCCCAGTGAAGTCGCCAGCTGTAGCGACCGAAAAATCCGGAGGAGGGATTCTTCGAAGTTCTTGAAATGAAGCCGCCACCAAAGTTTAGTTTAAGGGCAAACATTGGAAAATCCCTATTGTGTGGATAAGGGGGGTTCGCGGACCAGGTTTAGGCTCGGGAGTCGTTTATGCGTAGGGAAGGTGTTAGCACCCTACGACATCCTTCCTAAGGAAGGTTACCTTTTAACTAAATGTGTAAACATTTACTAATTCAAAAATAATGTTTTTACCCTAATAATAATAAAAAAAAGACTCGATAAACGGTTAGTTATTTTTATACTTTTTGAGAAAAATGAGAGAAATGAATTTAAAGAAAAAAAAGGGTTTTTTATTAGTGCAATTGACAGAAGTTGGCCGCCCTCTGGTCCTACGTATCTCCTGGTAGAGAATCAAATCGCACGTAGTTCTTGGTAGAAAATGTTTGTGTGTTGGTGTTTTTTAGGTATTTTGAAATTGGGATAGGTATTTGTAATGACCAAACAAGTAAAACTTAGGGTGGTCGTTGCTCATAGCCTATTTGAAAAATATAGTTGTTATTGATGATCAAACAAGTTGAACTCAAAGTAACCATTAATAACGACCTACTTTTATGTTCGGGAAAATGTTTACTTGTTATTTGGGAAAACATAGGTTTGTGAAAGAAAATATTTATTTGTAGAAAAGAAATTTAAAAAAGGGAAGAAAAAGGGGTGCATATTTAAAAGGGTGTGAAAAGGAGCAGGGGGCTGTATTAATAAAACTGGGGGTGCGGGGATAAATCTGAAAAAATAAAAATAAGACAAGGGGCTGTATCTTTTAAAAAAGGGGTGTAAACAGCAGTGGAGATGCTGTGTTATAAAAAGGGGGTGCGAATAGCAGAGCCCAGAACAATAAGAGCAAACGGAAGCCCAGATCCATGAAGTGGGTTGCGAATACAGAAAAACAAAGGTGCAAAGAGCAAGCAGCATTTCTCTTTTATTCTTTTTTGCTGATTGTTAAAATAAGAAAAATCAAAATAAAAATAGAAAAAGAGAGAGAATTTAAAGGAAAGTTAAGTATGGAACCCTAATATTCATTTCCCTCAGCGCCGTTCTCGCGCCTCTGTGAGAGAGAAAACAGAAATTTCAAAAAAAACCATAGAGGATGAGAGAAAGGAGATCTACGAGAGAGAAAGAAAGGAGAAGAGTGCGAGAGAGGTGAGGCCGGAGGGAACCAAACACGGTGGTGACGTGGTGGTGCCGGCGACAACTCCGGTGGAGACCAAACGACATCATTCGCGACGGAGAAAGGGGGAGTGGAGGTCACGGCGGTTCGGAGAGAGGGATAGCGAATGGAGGTGACGATGGTGGTCGCGGGGCTGTCTACGACGGTGATGGGGGTATTCCACGGCGGTGGCGTTCGGTTTTGCGATGGCGACCGTTTGGGGAAGACGACGCCAGGGGGTTCGCGATGGTGAGGAGATGCGTTCGTCGGTGACATTGGCGGACTGAGGGAGGCGAGGACTGGACGGTGAGGGAAAGGGGAAGACGGAGGGTCAGCCACCGTGGGTTTTTTTTCGGTCGATCTGGGTTTGCGAGGGTAGTTTGCGACAACAGGGGGGCTTTTACGGTGGTTATGTGGTGGAGCTGCGGTGGTGACCAGTTTGTTGGTTGTTTGGGGGTGTGAGAGAGAGTTACAGAGGGGTTGTGGTGGTGATTCGGTGTGAGGGTGATTTTCGTGGTGGTTGGCCGTGAGGTGAGCGGTGATGCGGCGGTGCGATGGTGGTGGCCACCACAATGGTGGCCGGAGCTCCGAGCTCCCCTTTTTTTGACTTCACAAAATTTATTTTTCTTTCTGGTTCTCTCCCCCTCCTTTACTGTTCTTTTTTGTTACTGTGTATGCCCCTTACAGTTCAAAAATCCCCCCCTCATGTGCTGTTTCTGTTTCTATTTTTTTATAGAGGATGTAAATCAATGAGACAAAAATGTGCTGCTATGTTTTTGCAGAGAAGGCAGAGTAGTGGAGCAGAGGTGTTGTACTGCTGTTTGCAAGGCCAGCATTGTTGGTGCCAAGAATGGGAAGACAATAAAGAGGGTGAAGAAATGGGCTTTGGCATAATGCTCAAAAAGATTTTCAGCAAGGACAGCAGCTTGTGCTGCCTTGTTTTTCTTTTATTTAGTTTTTGCTTTTTAATTAATTTTTGGTTTAAATATATATTACCCCCTGCAAATATACCCATTATCCAGTTACCCCCCTACAAAAAAAAACATTTAAAACAAACCTTGCAAAATGTAAAGTTATCCAGTTACCCCCCTGCCGTTAAATTTTCTGTTAAAAAATGTAAAATATCACATATCCAGTTACCCCCCTGCCACGTGTCACCTTATTATTTGGCCTCTATGACACGTGGCACTGACATTCCACGTCAGCTCCTATGTCACCACTGCCACGTGTCACTGACATGTGCCACGTCAGCAGCCAATGGATGGCTGCCACGTGGCACTAGTTATAACACTCAAAATTAAATATTTTTGTGGCCAAGGGGGGTGTTGAACTCGTGACCCCTTACTACCACCCACACCTCCTAACCACTGAACCACATTATTATTTGTGATTAATATCTCACCTACAAATATATAATACATAATTGCTACTTAGTTTTTAAAAAAAAATATGGATTTGGAATTAACAGTAGGTTCATTTCTTTCTCTTCAACTTCACCACATTCTTCATCTTCAATCTTAATAATCACAAACAGTGGGTTGAAAACGCAGATCTGGAAAATCATCTTCAGATTTGGAAAATCAACAACTTTAAAACCCCAAAATCAATTACATTAAAATCAATTTCGAAAACAAATGCAATCAAACACAATCAAACGCAGATCTGAACAAAATTTGTAAACAAAATCAAACGCATATCTGTAAACGAAATCAAACGCAGATCTGAAATGGAACAGAAATGTTGAATGAAGAATGAAACCCAAAATCAAAACCCATTAATTTATGCTTGGTTTCGTTTATTTCCCAGAACTGATTTTCTGTTTTCGTTTTCGGATCTGGACGAAATGGACGAAGATGATGATAATCAACTGGGTTCAGTAACGTTTTCGGATCTGGACAAAATGGACGAAGATGATTTTCGTTTTCTGCGTTTTCGGATCTTCATTTTCAGATCTTCGTTTTCTTCGTGATATATCTGCAGGGTTTGTTTTCGTTGAAGTTTGATGAAGATGAACCCAGAAATTAAAACGCAAAACGCAAGTTCTTATTTGACTTAAATTGTTTTCCATATTTTGTTCGTTTGATGATGATGATGATGATGATGAACTGCGTTTGATGATGATGATTTTCCAGATTTGAAGAAGGGGGGTTTCTGCGTTCGATGATGATGCGTTTCTGCGTTTGATTTTTTTTTTAATTTAAGTGGAAATGATGTATTATATTTTGGTAGGAGAGTTAATAATCACAAATAATAATGTGGCTCAGTGGTTAGGAGGTGTGGGTGTGAGTAAGAGGTTGCGAGTTCAACACCTTGGCCACAAAAATATTTAATTTTGAGTGTTATAACTAGTGCCACGTGGCAGCCATCCCTTGGCTGCTGACGTGGCACATGTCAGTGACACGTGGCAGCGGTGACATAGGAGCTGACGTGGCATGTCAGTGCCACGTGTCATAGAGGCCAAATAATAAGGTGACACGTGGCAGGGGGTAACTGGATATGTGACATTTTACATTTTTTAACAGAAAATTTAACGGCAGAGGGGTAACTGGATAACTTTACATTTTGCAAGGTTTGTTTTAAATGTTTTTTTTTGTAGGGGGGTAACTGGATAATGGGTATATTTGCAGGGGGTAATATATATTTAAACCTTAATTTTTTGTACTATTTTGTATTTAATTTTTTGTCTACATGTATGTACTAAAGTTGACTTCTTTATTTGTAAAAAAAAAACTGATGATAGTAATAATAATAAAAAAGCAATTATTCAAAACTGATTTTTTTTATTACATTTTCTTATTAAACTAAAACCTATAAAATAACGAGTACTAAAATGAGCACCCGTACACGACGACAAGTGACACGCATGCCCAACAAGGATGAAACCTGCACATGAACGGGAATGACACGCGCAAACGGCAAACACAATATTTTAGATTAGCCGGACAAAGTTAGGGTATGACATGGGGTTTCAGCTGGGTGTTAAAGGTGTTGGGAAAAGACTTACAAACCCGTCAGCTGCTCACTTATATGTGCAAGGACTAAAATGCCCTCCCTCACTAATGCTCACTATCACTTAACTAAATGGAATTTAAATTAACTTAACCATTAGGCACATAAGTATAACAACCCATTAATTAATTATCAATCACACCCAATTTGCACAATTAATAAATCAACAAGTCATTTTCAATTTAAATAGCTTTCAACCAACTAAACAAATTACTCAATATAATTTCATGCCAAATAATAAAAATAGCGAAAATTGGGGATATTACATCGTTCATTAACATAATTTAGAGAATTCATGATATACAACTCAAATATAAGTGTTTTCCACGAATTACAGTTATTTCATCATTATATAGGGTTGGGAAAAGGATTAGAAGAGGTTTGGAATCAAAAGGAATAGTTTCGGACAAGTTTTAGAAACAGTGACAGAATTCAGGGCCCAGACCGGGCCCAAAAATGCACGGACCGAGCTCATTTCAAAATCTGCGAAATGAGCATCAACAGGGGACGCACGAACCGGGCCCCTTTGACAGCATTGCAAAAAGTCCATTTTTGTGTAATTTTCGCTATTCCGATCGATTCCGTTACTCGTTTCGCTCCATTCCTGACACAATCACAGTCCATAACAATCACAATACTCACTTCAAACAATCAATTTCAATCATCAATTCAAACATAAAACTCGACATATACGGATTATATCAAAATACGATACGATTCGAAATAACGATTTTTCAAAACACACGAACGACTAGGACATCACATAACACTCCAAATTCGTGAAGAACTCACCTCAAGGTCGTGATCAACACGAAGGAAACAAAAGGTGAAGTCTCCAAAAATACCCAAATCGAACCCTAAGTCACCAACGACTTCTCAAACTTGAAATCAAGCGTCAATCTACCGGGTAAGTGATTCTACACCTCTATGAGTTCCCCAATCTAACACACGAACCTTGATTATCAAAACCACATTTCAACTCACAAAAACCCTAAAACTTGGAGAAAAGGGATTGAGGGGGAAAATACCTATTTTTGATGCACTATTCTCCTAGATGATGATGAAATCGAATATGGGAGAAGGAAGGATGATGATCTTGAGCTATGTTTGTGGATAGGTCTCACTTCTTCTCCTTCTTCTTCTTCTTCTCTTCTCTTTTCTTTCTTCTTTCTCTTCTCCTCTACGACTCCCTCTCTCTATTCTCTTTTATCCTTTTTGTTTCATTTTCTTTTTATATTAAGTTAAATGAGAGGGTGAGGGTAAATGTCCTTTATACCCTTGATTACTTCTTAATTCCTAATTAAACCCCACATCAACCAATAATTCACTTTAGCACTAATTAATAAAATTGTCAATCAAGCCAAATAAATAATTAACTTACTCAAACATCAAAATAATTATATTAATTATTTTGGGATGTTACATTTATACCCTTACATACTGTCCTACCACTGGATTGTCATTTAGTCACATGAATTGATTGTGTCACTGTCACACGTAGTATAACAATTAAATTAAAACATTCCTTTTGGGATTCTCTATGTTTTGATATTTGATAGCTCACCAACGAGTCCGATATGAAATGTAGACCCCACAAAAGTTATCACATCACGAGTCTTCTCTCTCCGTGAAACAAATTATCCTCCTCAAAGGGCTCCACTCCAATGAATTACTACCTGTAACTACAACTTTCTTAGGATTTACTCTATTTCTTTTTGTTTCCTTAGTTAACAAAAATACAAATAAAATTTTTTGTTTGGCCAATAGGCCTACGCCTAAAACCCCAAAAAAAATCGCAAGCCTATTTTGTTGTTTCCAGTGAATAGGTAAACGTGCAACCCTCCCTCAATATATAGTTATATACGTTTTATGAAAAGATAGTATAATAATTAAAATAGTAGGGAAGTTGAGTTATGTACGTTTTATCTTTAAAAAAGAGTTGAGATACGTTTAGGATTTTATTTTGATAAAAAAGAAAAGGGTTAAATATGTTTTTGGTCCCTATAAAATTTGGGTTTTCGTCTTTAGTCCCTACATTAACGAAATAGGCGTTTTGGTCCCTATATTTTTTTCCGTTTTCAATAATAGTCCCTGTCGTTAAATCCATCTAATCAGTCAACAGAAATTTGACGTGGCTATTAAAAAGATAGGGACCAAAATACCTATTTCGTTAATGTAGGGACTAAACTTAGAATCACCCAATTTTGTAAAAATAAATGTCAAAATCAAATACCAATAAAAGTTTTTTTAAATGTCAAAAAAAAAGATCGTAATAAAAAAATAAAAGTCAATAAATCAAATACCAATGAAAGTTTTTTTAAATGTCAAAATGAAAACAACAGAATAGACATGTACATCCACTTTTTCTTGCACCCTCCCCCAAATAACTTTGTTCATTTTCCCAGTAATACACAGCTTCCAACTTTAAGAAACTATAAACAAATCTAAAAATAATAAATAATATATAAGAAACTATGGCATCTAGCTATTTTTTTACATTGTAAATTTATATCGGAAAGGTGGATTGGAGAGTGATGCTAAATAGTAGCTAAATTATTTGCTGATGGTCAGTTTGGAGACTAAATTGTATCTAAGTTTTCAATTAGTAGTCGACTTTTTTTCACTCCAATTAGAGGAGATAGAAAGAATTAGGACTTGTTTGGTTGTGTTTTCAGTTTGGAGACTAAATTGTATCTAAGTTTTAATATATATTTGAGATTTAAAAAAAATAAAAAAACAACTTGATAGATAACAATATAACAATTTTAATCACATTTAATTTATGTTTAGGGACATTTTATAGCTTCTTCAATTTAGAATTGAAAAATATGTCATTCCATTTCTTCCCCTCTCAAAACCCTCTCCCAAACATACTCTAAGACAATGACATCACGTACTGGATACAAATACTCCACCATATGAATAAAAGCTTAAGTCCATACTTATACGGTTATACCCTTGCAAGTTGCAACCTTGAATAAAGTATTTAAAATGCTACAATTGATAGTCATTTACGCACAATTGAGGCTCATTACCTTTATACCCTTACATACCATCCTACCATTGGATTGTCATTTAGTCACATGAGTTGATTGTGTCACTGTCACACGGAGTATAACAATTAAATTAAAACATTCCATTTAGGATTCTCTATCTTTTGAGATTTGATAGCTCACCAACCTGTCCAATATGAAATGAAGACCCCACAAAAGTTATCACATAACGAGTCTTTTCTCTCTGAGAAACAAATTATACTCCTCAAAGGGCCCCACTCCAATGATTAATTACCTGTAACCACAACTTTCCTTGGATTTGCTCTATTTCTTTTTGTTTATTTAGTTAACAAAAAATCAAATAAAATTGTGTTTGGACAATAGCCCTACGCCTAAAACACCCAAAAAAAGCGGCAACCTCCTCAATATTGTTATGTACGTATTATTTTGGCTTAATTACAGTTTTGGTCCCCCTATTTTCCACAATTCACGATTTTGGTCCCCAAAGTTTTAATTAGACGATTTTGGTCCCCCTATTTTCCCAATTTGTAAAATCAAGGTCCCTCTCTTAATTGGTCAAAATTGAAAGTCAATTTTGACTGACTTATCCTACTGGCAGCCCACGTGGACTGCCACGTAGGCGCACCCCCCCACCCCCCACCTTCTTCTTCCTCCTGAGCCTCTCCACTGTTCCTCTTCCCCTCCCACCGAACAACTACCATACTCTCTCTCCTCGCAAACCACCATCTCACCGTCGCCACCACCATAGCCTCACCCTCACTTCGCCATCACGCATCCACCCCCACAACCTCTGTTACCTCCACCATCAACAACGCCGAACCATCGAACGCCTCCCCTTCGCAACCATCACCATCGTCCCTCGCCTTTCCCCTTCGTTCATCACCCCCTCTCCCCATTTTTGTCATCGGCGGTGGTGAAGTGACAGAGAGCGATATTAAGGTTAGGGGTGAGGTGAAGAGAGACGAGATTAGGGTATGTAAGAGGAGAAGAGAGGAGATCGGGGGGGAGACGAAAACGGAGTCACGTTTTAGGGAGAGAGAGCAAACGGTGGGAGAAGAGAGAGTGGGGAACGGCGCTGAGGGGGGGGAGAGAGGAGTGAAATTAGGGTTTGCTATTTTGGGGGTGGAGGCGCCGTGGAGATGAGAGGTTCACGGAGGGGGGGGTGGGAGGGGAAGAGGCACAGTGGAGAGGTTCAGGAGGAAGAAGAAGGTGGGGTGGGGGGGAGGTGGGAGGGGGGTGGGGGTGCGCCTACGTGGCAGTCCACGTGGGCTGCCACGTAGGATAAGTCAGTCAAAATCGACTTTCAATTTTGACCAATTAAGTGGGGGACCTTGATTTTACAAATTGGGAAAATAGGGAGACCAAAATCGTCAAATTAAAACTTTGGGGACCAAAATCGTGAATTGGGAAAAATAGAGGGACCAAAACTGTAATTAAACCTTTCATCTTTAAAAAAAAGTTGAGATACGTTTAGGAACTGATTTTGATAAAAAAGAATATGATGTCAATTTTGTATAAAAGAGGATATGATGTCAATTTCATATAAAAAAAGACATGATAGCATACCCTTAGGTATGGTAACTGTGAATTTCTGACTGGATACTGAAAGCTGAAGAGGGGACTAACACATAATATATGAGGAGGATCCATATGGCTAAGTTATGTAAAAATTTATGAATGGTATAAAAACCTTTTATTTAGTACAAAAATAAGTTACCAACTTTTAAATAATTAAAATATAATTTTTATAATTAAAATAGTAAGCTTTGTAAAAAAAATTAGATAGTAATAATAAAATAAAAATCAATAATTCAAATACCAATTATAGTTTTTTTAAATGTCAAAATGAAAACAACTGAATAGGCATGTACATCCCCTTCTTCTTGCCCCCCTCCCCCAATTAACTTTGTTCATTTTCCCAATAATATTATAATACACAGCTTCCAACTTTAAGAAACTATAAACAAATCTATAAATAATAAATAATATATAAAAAACTATGGCATACCCTTAGGTATGGTAATTGTAAATTTCCGACTGGATACTGAAAGCTGAAGAGGGGACTAACACATAATATACCCGCATGAGGGGGATCCATCTGGCTATTTTTTCACATTGTAAATTTATATCAGAAGGTGGATTGGAGAGTGATGCTAAATAGTAGCTAAGTTATTTGCTAGTGGTCAGTTTGGAGACTAAATTGTATCTAAGTTTTCAATTAGTAGTCGAATTTTTTTCACTCCAATTAGATGAGATAGAGATAATTAGGACTTGTTTGATTCTGTTTTCTGTTTCAAGACTAAATTGTATCTAAGTTTTAATATATATTTGATATTTTAAAAAACATAAAAAAAAATAAAAAAATAACTTGATAGACAACAATATAACAATTTTAATCACATTTCATTAATGTTTAGGGACTTTTTTTTTACTCAATTAGGGACATTTTATAGCTTCCTCAATTTAGAATTGAAAAATATGTCCTCCCATTTCTTCCCCTCCCAAAACTCTCTCCCAAACATACCCTAAGGCAATGACATCATGTACTGGATACAAATACTCCACCATGCATAAAAGCTTAAGTCCATACTTATACGGTTATACCCTTACAAGTTGCAACCTTGAATAAAGTATTTAAAATGCTACAATTGATAGAGTCATTTACGCACAATTGGGACTCATTACCTTTATACCCTTACATACCATCCTACCTTGAATAACTTGAAGTATTGCCGGATCCTAATCAACCGCTAAGTTTTGAGGAGGTTGATCTTCGACCCGATCTTACTTTCCAACCACATCCAAGTCAAATCATAGAGCATGGTGAAAAGACACTCCTAACCAGAACGATTCTGATTGTCAAAGTCAGAATGGATTCTCACCCGATGAAGCAACATGAGAACTCGAGGATGATATGCGGACTCGCTATCCCTATCTTTTTCACTGAAGTAAGACTTGACAAATTTTTGAGGAATTTTTTTTTTTCAAGTTGGGGTGTATTGTAACATCCCCAAAGTAATTTTTAATTACTTTGATGATTGAGTAATTTAATTAATTAGGGTTGCTTGATGATTGATGGTTTTATGAAATTGATTTAATTGCTATGAAATTTGGTGTGAAATATGTGATGATTGCTAATGAACAATTAATAGAAATGGGGCTCATTAAGAAATTGAGGGTAGAGTAAGGGTATTTTAGGAATTTAAACTCCCAAAAACTAACTTATTCCAACACAACATCAACTATAACCAACATTACCCCATTACCCACCCTCACTCCCACTCACTCATTATTTTCAAATAAAAAACAAAGAAAGAAGGGAAAAGAGAGAGGGAGAGAGAGAGAGTTCGAAGGAAAGAAAGGAAAGGAAAAAGAAGAGGAGAACCAAACCCTCACTTCCAGCTGAATGTTCCACTCCATTCCTTCTTCTATCACTCATCACCATCACAATTGCAAGATAAAAGCTCAGCCACCTCAGTAGTTATCTTCTTCTCCTCTACTTCTCCACCATTTTCGAAAAGGCATGGAAGCTTGGGGTTGAGTTGAAAATTCTGTTTGGTTGCATATCACATTAGGAGTTTCCCAAGTGAAATTTAGGAGCTACATTGTAGATTGGATCACTTAAATAGGAAGATTAAATGCTGGGTTCGAAGTTGAAATCATAGGGAGGGTTGGTGTCTAGCAATTTTCGATTTTTGGAGTTCATAGGAACTATTTTTGAGACAATCACTTCACCACCTAGCTTGTTTTGTGATTTTCATCACATTCAAGATGAGTTCCTCACTTAATTTTTGCTTTTCTGAAGTTGCATGTCAATGTATGCCATGGATTCTGAACTAACTGAACTTGCATGTGGTGTACTGATAAGTTGTGAACCGTTTTCGTAAAAATTGTGTATTCGTGTTGTTGATTGGGAACTCGTGTGATTTGTTAATGATTGATGTATTTGTTGATTTGATTGTGTTCTTGACTAGAAATACGACTGATAGGATGAGGCATTGGACTGGATTCAGTGTTAGGGGCGAATTGGAACCGAAAAACACGGTTTTGGATGTGCTGAGAAACTGGCACGGACCGTGCGACTTTTTGGCACGGACCGTGCCACCATCTGGTACCCCCCCCCCCCCTTTAAAATATTTATTCCTCTTCCTTTTGTGTTCCAACTCCTTCCCAATGCAAACCCTAACCCTAATGAAGTATTAATGTGTTATGGTGACTGGATTTTTACATGTTTAAGGCTCGAAAACATTTTAATTACTTCGGTTATCATTCTTTACAAACGAGGAAAGAATTGAATGACATAAAAGGCATAATATACAAGGGGGATGACGATCTCAAGAGGTTAAGCACACTTGGTGGTAGGAAGTCATGAGCCCATAAGCCAAGGCCTAGCATTACTCGGTATAGCTATTCAAGTTGGGTTCTCCATTGAGATCGAGAAAATGATCTCTCGGGTTGTGCTAAGAGGTAAAGAGAGGATAAGAGGAAAAGAGGAACGAGGTAAAAAAGGATAAAATGTTAAAAGACAGCGACCGAATTTAGAAAACACCGAGAGGAATGTGAGGGGTCTCGGAGGAACTCATTGAGATTTGTAATCTCACTGTTTTATTTGTGGTGTTTTCAGATGTCCAGGGCAAAGCAAAGCAAACCGAGGAGAAGTAGCTGCCGATATAGCTGCTTAGTTTATCGGGGGATCCTCTTGGATCGAGTTATTTATGTTTTCTTAGCTTTCCCTAGTTATGTTTATGTTGTACCCCCTTAGACTGAATCTTTGATGTTATAATCAAAGTTAGTTTGTTCTGTAAACTCTAACTTGAGTATTTGGACACCAACTTTTTATCGACTGTAAGGATCTAATTTCCGTTATGTAGTTTATGCGGATTTTGGATAGTTTTATATCAAGGAATCCTATTGAGGAGGTTTATTCCCTCAAGGTTTTTAATTGGTCCAAATTTTCAAGTGAGTTTGCATCTCTGATTGTATTATTTGTTAGCGCTTTTTATTTCCGCTACGGTTGAAATTAAGGTGATACATTTATGGTATCAGAGTAGTTCTACCTAGTCGTGGCTTAGATTAGTTAGGGTTGAGTTTGATTTCTTGATTTACGGCAGAAGCAGTGTTGAACTGGGAGCGACCGTCTACGGTTACCGAAGTAAGGAGTTTCTTGGGATTAGCAGGATACTACAGAAGATTTATCCAGGGATTTTCACATTTGGTTCTTCCACTCACCCGATTGAATCGCAAGAGACAACTGTTTGTGTGGGACTCTGATTGTGAAGAATGATTTTTGGAGTTAAAGGATCGATTGACCTCCGCTCCAATCCTTATCATTCCGGATCCAACCCTGGGGTTTCAAATTTTCAGTGACACTTCGGGGAAAGGTTTGGGATGTGTTTTGATGCAGAATCAACAAGTGGTTGCTTATGCCTCGAGACAATTGAAGACCTATGAGGAGAACTATCCTACCCATGACTTGGAGTTAGCTATTATTGTGTATGCACTGAAGATTTGGAGACATTACCTGTATGGTTCTCGTTTCGAAGTCTTTAGTGATCACAAAAGCTTGAAGTATCTGTTTGATCAAAAGGAGCTAAATAACCGGCAACGGAGATGGGTAGAATTTCTGAAGGATTATGATTTCGAATTGAAATATCATCCAGGGAAGGTTAATCTAGTGGCTGTTGCTTTAAGCAGAAAGTCATTGCACACTGCCGCATTGATGATTCATGAAAGGCTCTTTTGGAGTCTTTCAGGGATCTCAATCTGAAAGTAAGGTCCAAGAGGAATAAACTGGTGTTAAGCCACATTCAGATTTCTAGTTCATTGAGGAATTCCACCCGCTTAGCACAAGAAGTTGATGTGGAGCTTCAAGCTCGGAAAGGGTTACCTGGTTTCATCGAAGACAGTGATGGTGCGATTTGTTTCAATGGAAGAATTTGTGTGCCAAGTGATAATGTGATTAAGAGGCAAGTATTAGAGGAGGATCACAAGAGTCAATACTCAATACATCCTAGGTATACAAGCAGATGTATTGGTGGCCGAGAATGAAGGTAGATATTGCGGAGTTTGTGTCTCGGTGCTTAACTTGTCAAAAGGTTAAGATAGAACACCAAAAGCCCTCTAGTCAGATGCAACCACTGAGAGTGCCTGAATGGAAGTGGGAGAGTATCTCTATGGATTTCCTGATGGGGCTACCCCGGTCCCAAGCAGGAAATGATTCCATATGGGTAGTAGTTGATCGTTTGACCAGGTCAGCCCACTTCATTCCGGTTCGTTCCAACAATACAGTTTCCAAGCTAGGACATGAATACCTCAAGCATATAGTAAGACTGTAACATCCCCAATTTAGCTAATTTCATTTATCGAAATTAGCAAAAGGTCATAGATAAATAATTAGCTATTCTAAATAAGTTAGCGTAATTAATTATATATGAGATCATTGTCATGTGTTAAATAAATTGTGTGTTAGTTGAGTTAAATTGGGATTTAAGTG
Source organism: Astragalus membranaceus (assembly GCA_039519185.1). NCBI lineage: Eukaryota > Viridiplantae > Streptophyta > Magnoliopsida > Fabales > Fabaceae > Astragalus > Astragalus membranaceus. The sequence goes on along the minus strand of CM076848.1, from coordinate 169,965,460 downwards.
TGACATTAGAGGAAAGTTAAGTAGAAGGATATTTTGGTCATTTACACTCCATTCAAAGCCTTGTTGCCAAGTGGCTTCAGTCTCAAGAGGCCGGAGGAATGATAACCGCTCGCCGGAGAAATGGAGGCCGCCCTCAGAGCAATTCACTGAAAATGTAAAGTGGGAATGTGGATAGGAAGGCCTCGTATATATACAAAGGGAACAGGCAGGAAGTGGAAGGGACGCGACCCATCACCTCCCCCTGCAGAAGCGCGCCTCGGAAAATGAACCATCGTATCATTACTCGTCATCTCTTGGAGCAGGATCTGGCGCCCTCATGGGCGCCATGGGTGCCTTGTCTCGTTGCACAGGGGTTTGCGAAAAGGGATCCGGCGCCCTCTTGGGCGCCCTGGGGCGTTGTACTATGTTATCTTGGCGCCCTCTGGGTGCTGCCTGTGGCTGCCTTGGCGCCCTCATGGGCGCTGCCTGCTTGGGTCTTGGCGCCCTGCCAGGCGCCCTCATGGGCGCTGCCTGCTTGGGCCATGTCCTTGACACTCTGCTAGGCGCCCTCATGGGTGCTGCCTGCTTCGGCCATGTCCTTGGCACTTTGCTTGCATTTTATTTGTTGCTTATCTTGTCTCTTAAAATTACTCATGGGCGCTTTGTGCTTCAACATTGGCGCCCTGCCCGGCGCCCTCATGGGCGCTTCTTGCTTCCAACCTTGGCGCCCTCATGGGCGCCCTCCTTGCCAGGCGCCCTCTTGGGTGCCGGCTTGTGTGGGCGTGTTCTTGGCACTCTGCTTTATTTTTGTTTGTTTAAAAACTTTTGAAAACTTTTTCCCCTTTTCAATGATTTAGATTAATTTTCGCGCAGGTTAAGTGGAAGCGAAGGAATTAAAAAATAAAGCAATAAAGAACACAGCAGATTTATACTGGTTCGGTGACCTCCCAGTGACCTACGTCCAGTCCTCACACCCTTGTGAGATTTTCCACTTACACAACAAGGCTTACGGGTGCCTTCGAAACCTTCACAGACTCAGGCACTCTTCTCCTAGGATACCCCACCTCTGAATAGCCCTCAAATCTATTACAACAATAACAAGAGATACCCCATCCCTGTTACAACCAGCTGTCCCAGAAAGATACCCCACTTCCTAGTACAAACAGCTACCCTAGAGAGATACCCCACTCCCTAGTACAAATCACAACAAATAAACAATTACAAAAGTAAAGACCAAAATACATCTAATGTAGGCAGATATTACAACTTGAAGATTCCAACCCTGACTAACCCTTGCGAGAGATCAGCTCTGACGGACCAACAGTACGTGAAGAGCAGAAATGAAAATGTAAAGGGTTTTTCAAATGATGCGATTTATCGTGAAAATGGGTTGTGTAAAATTGTGAAGTATGAAGTCTCTATTTATAGGCTATGAGAACAATATAGCCGTGGAAATAATTATGGAGATGATAGAATCGATTAAGTGCCTGGCTTGCCTAAGAATGATAATCGATTGTTTGCCTAACTAGATCTAGGATGAGAAATCGATTATATGTTTGTTTGAAAATAGATGAAATCGATTTTGTGCTTCCTTAAAAGATAAAAATCGATTATGTGCTTCCTTAACATAAAGATGAAATCGATTATGTGCTTGAGTATGTTTAATGGGAAAATCGATTATGTGCTTGAATGTCCTAAATATGATAATCGATTCTTGCTTGTTTAGAAAGAGATGCAAATCGATTGTATACTTAGTAAAAACAATAGGAATCGATTCTTTGCTATGAAAGGGAGTTTAGGAATCGATTATATACTTTCATATTGAGTTAGAAATCGATTTTGATGTTTAGTTAAAAGTAGTGAATCGATTTCTTTCTTTTTCAAAATGATTTTTAAGTTTACGTGTGCATGCATGCAATTTGAAAAGCTGGTGAAGACGTGAGGCTTTGAGAGATAAGCTGCATGACCCTCGGAAGAGCTTACACTTTTTCCTAAGACAATCCCCAAACCCTAAGGACTACCCTTATTTCTTGAGACACCAATTCTTGAGCTTGATTGTCTTGGATTGTGACTTTAGATACTTTGTCACTTTCATCAACTTTGGCCATCAACTTTGGCTTTGTCTTTTTCATCATCAAAACCTAACCTGCAATATAAGTTACCTGCAGTGCAAGATATCCACATTCTCCCCCTTTTTGATGATGACAAAACTTTACTCATCTTAAGGTGGGAGGTTAGTTCATCAAACAAAATAATGCATACATATATATGTGATTATACTCCCCCTTACTTGATGCTCCCCCTTACAAAATAAAGCGAAGTTCTGGGCTACAGATGGGGACGCACGGGTTGTGCGCCTTTGCGCACGGACCGTGCGTGTCATTCTGTGCTCGCGTCAAAAATTTTGAAAAAAATGCGCACGGGTCGTGTGCCATAGAGCACGGACTGTGCGTAGGTCTCTGTTACCCCACTTAAAAACACGTCTTAGGCCATTCTGAACGATTCCAATTGCATTCTAATCCCTTCCTTAACCATATGTATTGAAGAAATAACCGTAATTCGTGGAAAAACACGTAGGTATGATTGATGTGACTTGCATTTCCTTAAGTTACAAGTTAGGTTAAATGGATTGGTTAAATCAAAGTAAATAAATGATGGTTTCCTTTAAAGATTGGTTAAATCATTGTTTGCTTATGTTTTAATGATAAATATTAGTAACCACGAGTGAGGTAATGACATGATAAATGAATAATACGGACAAGAAGTCCAATGAGGTTAAGGTTGAGGTTATGTTATGTTTAAATGGACTAAATATCCCTTGAGGTTGAGGTTATGTTGTTGTTTAAATGGACTAAATGTCCCTTGAGGTTGAGGTTATATATGCAAAGATAAATGGTATGTGTGTGTGTGTGTGTGTGTGTGTGTATATATATATATATATATATATATATATATATATATATATATATATATATATATCGAGGATAGGGTGACGACCCTAAGGATAGCATACTAGGGAAAAGGAAGTCATGATCCCTCTACCTAGGCCCCATGAGGTTTGCCCGCTAGCGCAAGGTTAGCGGATTGGGTTCACCAAGGGCCATAGAAAGAAAAGGTGGCTCGCGGTGTTGTGCTAAGTTAGAAAAGAATTGCACGTAGTCATCCAGAATTGGGCTATGGACAATAGAAGCATAATTTTTTTTATGCTAAGTAAAAGACAATGCACGTAGCTATCAAGAATCGGGCTACGAAAGAATAAAGCATAATGAACCGAGAGTTTTAGTGAGGGGTCTCGATAGGGTACTCACTGAGATAATGTTTATCTCACCCTTTATAATTGTGGTTTTTACAAAGAAACAGGAAAAAGCGAAGGCGAAGAGATACGACTAGTCGGTGTGACCTAAAGGAGATGTTGAAGCTTTAGTTTTAAATGCTTATGTTATTTCCCTTGTTGTCTTTGTATTATCGATTGTATGACTTATACTTGTTAAAAGTTGTAAATCGTTTCCGCTACTTTTGGCTTTGGATATTGAACACTGGGACATGAGAAGTTTGTAAGGCGTGCGACTTACGTAATTAAGTAATTTATGTTAAGTTATGAACTCGAGGTGACCGTTTGATGATTATTTCATCGAAGTATAGTTGTGTTCAATATCTGGGACTGGAAGTTATCTCTGATGTATACTAAGTTGTGCATTTTAGTATTTCTACTTGTTAGAAATATTAGGGTGTTACAAAGACTACATGGAATTCCAACCAGTATTATTTCAGATCGTGACCCAAAGTTTGCTTCCAAATTTTGGAGAGCTTTGAACATAGCATTGGGAACTAAAGTTTTCATGAGTACAACTTATCATCCACAGACAGACGGTCAGGCGGAAAGGACTACTCAAACTCTAGAGGACATGCTTCGGGCCTGCGTGCTCGATAGTGGGGGCAGATGGGGGGATCACCTTCCATTAGTGGAGTTTGCCTATAATAACAGCTATCGATCATTCCAGTGTCGGAATGGCTCCGTACGAGGCATTGTATGGACGGAAGTGCCGAACACCACTTTGTTGGTGGGATGTCGGTGAAAGGAGAATGTTGGGACCAGAGTTAGAGCAAGAGACCACAGAGAAAATTCGTCAAATCGGGGAAATAATGAAAGCGGCTCAAAGTCGTCAAAAGAGTTACGCCGACAAGCGTACTAAGCCATTGGAATTCGATGAAGGAGATCATGTATTTCTCAAGGTTACCCCTACCACATGTGTTGGTCGGGCCTTAAGAGCAAAGAAACTCAGTCCTCGATATATTGGACCCTTCCATATCATAGAGAGGATTGGGCCAGTTGCGTATCATATTGCTTTTCCACCCTCCTTATCAAATTTCATAATGTATTCCATGTGTCACAGTTGCGAAAGTATGTATCGGATCCTAATCAACCGCTAAGTTTTGAGGAGGTTGATCTTCGACCCGATCTTACTTTCCAACTGTATCCAAGTAAAATCATAGAGTGTGGTGAAAAGACACTCCGAACCAGAACGATTCTGGTTGTCAAAGTCGTTTGGAATGGATTCTCATCCGAAGAAGCAGCATGGAAACTCATGGACGATATGCGGACTCGCTATCCGTATCTTTGTCAATGAGGTAAGACTTGACAAATTTTTTTCAAGTTGGGGTGTATTCTAACATCCCCAAAGTAATTTTTAATTACTTTGATGATTGAGTAATTTAATTAATTAGGATTGCTTGATGATTGATGGTTTTATGAAATTGATTTAATTGCTATGAAATTTGGTGTGAAATGTATGATGATTGCTAAGGAACAATTAATAGAAATGGGGCTCATTAAGAAATTGAGGGCAGAGTAAGGATATTTTAGGAATTTAAACACCTAAACACTCACTTATTCCAACACAACATCAGCTGAATCCAACATTACCCCATTACCCACCCTCACTCACACTCACTCATTATTTTCAAAAAAAAAACAAAGAAGGAAGAGATGAGAGAGAGAAAGTTCGAAGGAAAGAAAGGAAAGGAAAAAGAAGAGGAGAACAAAACCCTCACTTCCAGCAGAATGTTCCACTCCATTCTGTTTTGGTTGCATGTCACATTAGGAGGTTCCTATAGATAGGAAGTATTAATGTGTGATTCCGACTGAATTTTTACATGTTTAAGGCTCGAAAACATTTTAATTACTTCGGTTATAATTGTTTACAAACGAGGAAAGAATTGAATGACATAAAAGGCATAATATACGAGGGGGATGACGGTCCCAAGAGGTTAAGCACACTTGGTGGCAGGAAGTCATGAGCCCATAAACCAAGGCCTAGCATTACTCGGTATAGCTATTCGAGTCGGGCTCTCCGTTGAGATCTAGAAAATGATCTCTCGTGTTGTGCTAAGAGGTAAAAAGAGGATAAGAGGAAAAGAGGAACGAGGTAAAAGAGGATAAAATATTAAAAGATAGCGACCGAATTTAGAAAACACCGAGAGGAAATGTGAGGGGTCTCGGAGGAACTTATTGAGATTTGTAATCTCACTGTTTTATTTGTGGTGTTTTCAGATGTCCAAGGCAAAGCAAAACAAATCGAGGAAAAGTAGTTACTGATGTTGCTGCTTAGTTTATCGAGGGATCCTCTTGGATCGAGTTATTTATGTTTGCTTGGTTTTCCCTACTTATGTTTATGTTGTACTCCCTTAGACTGAATCTTTGATATTATAATCAAAGTTAGTTCGTTATGTAAACTCTAACTTGAATATTTGGACACCGACTGTTTATCGACTGTAAGGATCTAATTTCCGTTATGTAGTTTATGCGGATTTTTGATAGCTTTATATCAAGGAACCCTATTGAGGAGGTTTATTCCCTCAAGTTTTTGAATTGGTCCAAACTTTTAAGCGAGTTTGCATATCTGATTGTATTATTTGTTAGCACTTTTTTTGTTTCCAGTGAAAATGTGCAACCCCCCTCAATATTGAGATTTGTACGTTTTATCTTTAAAAAAAGTTGAGATACGTTTAGGATCTGATTTTGATAAAAAAGAATACGATGTCAAAAACATGGGAACAAGCATAAATGAATGGTTTAAAAACCTTTTTTTTTACGGAAACCAAATCAATTCATTTCAATAAAAATAGAGTCGTGAATACAGCTTGGAATGAAATAAAAAACATGGGAACAAGCATAAAGTATTGATGCTCTAGCAAGAATATGAGCAACAATATTGGCTTGTCGCCGGACAAAACTAAACCTATAGTTTTGATGAATAGCTAACAAACACTTGCAACTATCAATGATAGAGCCTACTTCCATAGTCATGAGATGGTTTCCGTTGATACCAATGACCACTGGATAACAATCCAGCTCAATGGTTACTCGCTGGGCTCCAAACTCGTTGAGCCACTTGATAGCCCCAAACGCACCAGTTGCTTCTGCTTCTTGAGGGGTCGGAATTCCTTCAAATGTCCTCGTCTTCGCAACAACAAACTCGCCCTTGTCATTTCTAACACACATACCAAGACCTTTTATTTAGCACAAAATTGAGTTTCCAACTTTTAAATAATTAAAATATAATATTTAAAAATAAGATAGTAATAATAGAATAAATATCAATAAATCAAATACCAGTGATAGTTTTTTTAAATGTCAAAATGAAAACAAGAGAATAGGCATGTATATCCACTTGTTCTTGCCCCCCCCCCCCCCCCCAAATTAAGTTTGTTCATTTTCCCAGTATTCCAACTTTAAGAAGCTACTAGCCTTAATACCCATGCGATGCACGGGGACGGCTAAATCTGGTTTGTGTAGAATATAGTTTTCTTTTTAGCTAAGACTACTGTTGGCTACTCACGGACTGTCCCGACGTTTTCAACAAAAGACTAATATCCCATCGTGCTTAAGAGCAGATTTCGCACTGACCAACACCGAACTTCACTGTGGTAATCGAACTCGTGAGCACGAGGTCGACCCCCGTGTCACAGGGTAGCCTATGTCATTGGGCCAATGGTGTTAGTTTGCAAAATATAAAATCTAATAACTGTGAATAAAAATTAAATTATAACTACAAATTAAATAAGAAAATTATCAATTTAAAAAGGAACATTAACAAAAACATTTAAATTGAACATTCTCCATAGATAATAAGAAGAAGAAAGTCTAAAGAATTTTAATAACATAAACCACATTCATCAGTTGTAAATAGGCTAAATATATATTTTGGCCCTTTATCTTTGGGGTTGTGGTCACTTTGGCCCTTTATCTTTTTTTTTTCTCATTTTAGACCCTCATGTTTTTTGTGTGTGTCATTTTGGCCCCTGCCGTTATCATTTTGGTCCCTTATGTTTTTAATTGATTTCATTTTAGTCCCTTATGTTTTTAATTGATTTCATTTTGGGCCCTTATGTTTTTAATTGATTTCATTTTCGTCCTTAAAAATTTGCCTAAAAAAACATAAACATAACGGCAGGGGCCAAAATGACACAAACAAAAAACATGAGGGTCTAAAATGAGAAAAAAAAAAGATAAAGGGCCAAAGTGACCACAACCCCAAAGATAAAGGGCCAAAATATATATTTAGCCTTGTAAATATAAAAACTTAACCCATAATTAGAAAGAAAAAAAGACGCCGCAATTAAAAAGTGAAACACATGGGTACCATGAATGGTTGGATGAAAACCCATGATAAAATAGGAGCAGTTGTATGGTTGGAAAAAAGATTATGAAGGTTCTATTGTAAATGTGACTGAAGTTCCTGTTAAAAGAAGATGATAGATGTTGTATTATAAATGTGGCTGAAGTTTCCACGGAAGATGATGGAGGTTCTATTATAAATGTGGCTGAAGTTTCTGCGGGAGTCAATGAAGCAACGCTGCACTCGAATATTGAAGAAATATAAAAATATAAACACCAATTTAAATATGTTTCTAATACTTGTTGGTGTGAAATGACCAAAATAAAGAAGACACCACAAATAGAAAGTGAAACATGTGGGTATATCGTGCAGGGGTTAGATGAAAACCACCAATAAAATAGAAGCACATATAGAAAATTGAAAGAATATGATTGGGGGGATCTATTGTAGATGTGGTTGAAGTTCACTTTTTGAACAAAAATTAAATTATAACTATAAATTAAATAAGAATATTATAAAATTAAAAAGTAACATTAACCAAGACATTAAAATTGAACATCCATAGATCTGGATGAAAACAACACATCTAAATATAAAAACTTAACCCATAATTAGAAAGCAAAGAAGACAACACAAATTAAAAGTGAAACACATGAGTATCATGCAGGTCTGGATGAAAACCAACCAATAAAAGAGAAGCACCTATACAAAGTTGAAAATGATGATGGAGTTCTACTGAAAATATGGCGGAAGTTCCCGCAGTGTATTGGGTCAATGGTGTTAGTTTGAAAAATATAAAACCTAATAACTATGAATAAAAATTAAATTATAACTGTAAATTAATAAGAAAATTATAAATTTAAAAATGAACATTAACAAAGACATTTAAATTGAACATCCTCCATAGATAATAAGAAAAAAAAGTCTAAAGAATTTTAATAACATAATTCACATTCATCAAATGTAAATATAAAAACTTATCCCATAATTAGAAAGAAAAGAAGACAACACAATTAAAAACTGAAACACGTGGGTATCATGGATGGTTGGATGAAAACACACGATAAAATAGGAGCAGTTATACAAAGTTAAAAAAAGACGATGGGGGTTATATTGTAAAATGTGACTGAACTTCCCGTTGAAAATTTGGAGGCGCCAAAATGCAGCCAAATTTTATACCCCCAACTTCAAGTATATTTACACCAAATGTCACTCTTTCATTTCTTTATATTTTAAAGTTTTTTTTTTTGTTTTTTTTTCATATTTATAATTTTCTTCATTTTTAAAATAATATTACTTTAAAGTTTGGAAAAAAAATTAAGATGTTCAAATACACTAAGTTTGTTCTTCAATAATCAGTTTGATGAGAAAAAATTGTGACAAAATATGTAGAGTGTGACGCTAAGGAGTGTTTTTCGGGATACTAGAGTCCAGAAAAAATTGTAGATGTTCAAATATGCTAAGTTCGTTTCTCAATGACCAGTTTGGTGAAAAAAAAACATAATTTCATGACAAAATACATAAAGTGTGATGTTAAACAATGTGTTTTGAAGTACTTTAAGATTCAGAAAAAAAAAATTAACTATTCAAGTACTCTAAGTTCTTTCCTCAATAACCGGTTTGGTCAAATAAAAAATAACTTTGTGACAAAAAAGGTAAATTGCGATGCTAAGCCGTGTATTGAGGTACTTTAGGGTCGAGGAAAATTTTTAGATGTTAAGATAAGCGAAGTTCGTTCCTCAATAACCTGTTTGATTGATGAAAAATAATAAAAAAATCGTAACAAAATACGTAAAGTGTGGTGCAAAACAGTGTGTTTTTGCTACTTTAGAGTCCATTAAAAATTTAAGGCGTTCAGATACGCAAAACTCATTCCTCAATAACCCGTTTGGTGATAAAATAAAGGCTAAATATCACTTTTGGTCATTTATCTTTGCTCTAGGTTTCACTTTGGTCATTTATCTTTTTTTTGGTCCGTTTTGGTCCTTTATCTTTCATTTTCGTTTCATTTTAGTCTCTGCCGTTAAAATTTTCTAACGGACGCCATGCTGGCAGTTAATTGCAGACGTGGCATCTTAAATGTCATGTATGACGTGTCATTCATTAAATGAGGTGGAAAATAAATATATTATTTAATTCTAAATCATTTTACACATCAACAATTAAGTTTTGTAAATTTCTAAAACACAAAATAAAAATTATCAAAAAATTAAAAACATTAAAATCAAACAAACAGCAACATGAAACCCAAAAAATTAAAAACATTAAAATCAAACAAACAAGCTCCTCTTCCATTTCAAATCATTTCAACTCATTTCCATTCTCAAATTTTCTTTTTCTTTCATCTTCGTTTTCATTTTCTTCGATTTCGCTTTCCTTCGTTTCAGATCTTCGTTTTCTTTCATCATCATCATCATCAAAGATACTGTTCATCATCATCATCAAACACAAGAACATAAAACCAAGTAAAAAAATAGTTGAACATTTCGTTCCAGATCTTCATCATCAAACGCAGGAACATAAAAGAATAGATGAACATTTCGTTCCAGATCTTCATCATCTTGTTTTTCGTTGAAACGCAGAGAAACGAAATTTGTGGGCTTGCTGAGAAACGAAATTTGTGGGTTTTCTGAGAAACGAAATTTGTGGGTTTGCAATTGTTGTTGTTGTTGTTGTTCATCGTCTGTCTAGATCTGTTCATGGTCATTTTGGTTTTCCAGATCGATTCATCGTCTTTCCAGTAAAATGTTTTAATTGTTTTTTTTATTTTAATGTTTTAAGTTTTTGTTTTAATTTTAAAATCTGATGCGTAAATGTGTAAAAGCCACCTCAATTAATGAATGCCACGTCATTTAATGAATTTAAGACGCCACGTCAGCAGTTAACTGCCAGCGTGGCATCCGTTAGCTTAAACTGACGGCAGGGACCAAAATGAAACGAAAATGAAAGATAAATGACCAAAACGGACCAAAAAAAAGATAAAGGACCAAAGTGAAACCTAGAGCAAAGATAAATGACCAAAAGTGATATTTAGCCTAAAATAAATAATTTCATAACAAAATACATAATCTTTGATGCTAAACGGTATTTTTTAGGGTAGCATTCGAAAAAACTTTGAAATAACCGGTTATAAAAATTAACATAAATATCCGGATTTATTTAACCGGATATGGATATGGGTGTGGTTTATCCGTTGAACCAGTTATTTTGTGCACCCTTACACATTGCTAAACAGCCACACATGAGTATAGTTTCTCTCACCCGTTACCTATTGCTGTTGGGCCGATATAATCATATTCATATATTTATGTTATTACAATTCGTATGGAAATGTAATTATCAATTAACAATTAGAAATGCTGACCTTCAAAATAGTTTCAAATTACTAATGATAAATGGACATGCGAAGGTGGGGTCTAAGATAACTACCGTAGTTGCGTTACCACACACATGACCATGGGGGTAAAGGAATCGCAAGAAGGTAGGGGAATGTTAGGGTGAGGAAAATTATAAATATGAAAAAGAAGAAGAATGATAGTTTAGTTTTTTTAATTAAAGAAGGTGGAATGTTGGCCCAAATATAAAACTTTATCGCTCAAGTGCTTATTGGCCTACTAGGAGATGCATGTCAATTGGCACATTTTTGAATGAATGAGCAGCAGTGAGTATTATACCACCACCACCACTCAGCTAAGAAAAGCCACCCAGACCGGGATGAAGATTTCTCAGAGTACAAGCATGATGCATCTAAGGTATGTCTCGAGATATTTGTTGAACATCTCTGTTTAGCCATCTGATTGAGAATGGTATGTAGTAGGCTTGTTTAACAAGACCCCTTGAAGATGGAATACATCCCTCCAAACCTTTCTTATGAATACCATGGAGCTTTTACAATGTTGTCTAAGTTTAGCCACATTAAGGGCAGTGTATGGGTGGGATAAAAGGAGGCAGTGAGCATACTTGTTCAATCTATCTAAAACTACTAACTTAGTTGCCAAATGTGTAAACGAGTTTTAACTTCCAACTAGTTGTCAGATACTTAAATTGATGTGAGTTTTAACTTCCAACTAGTTGTCAGATACTTAAATTGATGTGAAATTTGTTTCGCCAACTAGTTACCAGAATTGATTTACATATTCCGATAACTAGTTGTCAAAACATATCAAAAATGGGAGAAAAACACAACAAATCTGGAGGGAGGAAGTACTCTATTAAACACAACAAATATGATGCTATGAACAAATCAAAGTTTGTGTTCGAGTAGCTCAAATTGTTGAGTGAAAAGAACATTATTTGTGAAACATTGGCATATGGGGTTCAAACCCCACTCGCCCCTCTCCTCTAACAATTAACAGACTAATTACTAACCACTTTGTCTAATTATGATTAAAATTTATAAGAGCATCTCGTTTGTTAGTTTTTAGTAAGTATTTAATTAATAGGTTTGATTATTAGTGACCTACTACTGATTTGCCTACTATAACCCACTCAGAGAATAATACCTTGACTGATGACCGACGTCAGCTTAATAAGATTGCAGAAGGCCTCTTTCTGGAGGGATGTTGAACCAGTAGAACAAAATAAATATGATTAATCATAATAGTTTCATACGAGAACTGTAGTAGAATATTCTTACAAATTTCATTTATGCATTGAATTTGCCTCAATTCAACAGGCAAATAAATCTGTGACAAATACAAGGGTTCATATGAAAATAAATTATTGTCCTATATCCCCAAATTTATAGTTTCCTGAAAGATTTATCAGAGGACAAAATTATTGTACCTATCACAATCATTTGCATTTCAGCAGGAAGTCTAAATCTACCAAAATTATTGTACCTATCACAATCATTTGAAAAACCAAATTAATTCTAATGGCTATTCAACACTCTTCAAAACCTGAGGAGGTACCTGGTGAATCCAACAATCTAAAACAAATGTACCAATTGCCAACTACCAGAGCTTATACATGATCAAAATTTTAAGCCCCAGCATTTGGTTTTGATTTTTGTTTCTTAGCATCCAATGATGACAATCCCTTGCCCAATCCAACTGGGGCCGGTTCTTGAGTAGCCGTTGATTCACTTTTTTTGGCATCAGTAGTTGAATCACTTGAAGGGGGGCCATTAGCTTCTTTCTTTGCTCCATCTGCATTTCCATTGTCTGTGGTATCCGGTGTCATACCCGTATTTATGATGTTCATAAGCTGCGTAAGGGGTGGCATGGCCTGTACCGGTACACCGTGGGGACGTACTAAGAGGCCCCTTGCTGCAGCCTTCTTTCTGACTTCAGCAGCTGCGCGTGCAGCCCTTTCATCAATTCCCCTTCCTCTTGGGGCAGCATCACCTATCATTGCAGCATTGAGGGATTTGTTAGCAGATGCAGCTGAACTTCCAGATCCCCCAGCAACTGCAGCAGCTTGGAATGCATGTATCAGATCAGGATGTGCCTGCCATATAAAATCCTGTCAGTAAAAATTACACTAGAAAATAAGCAAAAAAATAGAGTACTGTAGAATTATATATCATTCAGAAAACCAATCTGAGAATAAAATGGAATCATCTCTGGCATCTTAGGAAAACCAAAAAAAGAATGCATTCTGAGAAGGTACAAAGCTAGAGATTGCTGCCAAGCTCTGGAATAAAATGGATAGATGCTGAATATTTTAACAGGAAATCACCTAGTTAAACTATATGAAAAAGCGACAAAAGAAAAACCAATGAAAAAGTAGAGATCTTATTGTTAACAAACAGAAATCAAATAAACCCATTGAGTATCACCCTTTTAACAGTTACTGACATTATCTTTCGACTCCGTGCAAGGAGTTCTCAACAGTAGCTGTATTTGTCAGATAATACTTACATGCTAAATAAAAGGAATAAGGCATACCTTCAAAATATCAATAGCCTTCTGAGCTGAAACTGCATTAAGAGCTTGACCTTTTTGCTTTTGAGCATTCATCTTCAAAAAGCAAAAGCAAAAAAGAATGAGAAAAAAACATGGAACTAAAAACACGTACAATGCTAATATGGAAGTTGAAACCAAATCGCCAGGTAACCCAATCTGCCAGCTAATTTAAATTCCCACAAAATGACACGTTTGCCAACCTGAGGAAAACCAAAGGCCTCAAACCACCTAAACTAGAGCAAACCCCCCTCCCTCTAGAATAATTGCATTTTCTACAATCGTCGATTTTATAACATTTTATTGCCATTTTGTATAATTTCTCTCGTCCGTCTCTCGCACGAGTGTGCATGCACGCAAACCTAGAGCTAACTCAACTCCCTCTAAATTAACTTTGCCTCCTGGCATCTACCACCATTGAACTCAACGCGCACATGCACTCCCTCTTCATCTCTCTTCCTCCTCCCTCCAAGTGTTTGTTCCCTGATTTTCTACAAGACTAGTGCCAAACTCCCTTAATTACTGTAACAGTCTCTTAATTTCTCACTGTCTTTCTTGAGAAACACATCTGTAGTTGAAGTATTGCAAATAAATTTTGGGAATGCATAATTCAATTTGTAGTTAGTACTGCAAATAAGTTTATAGACTCCATGTAGGAATGTACAATATCATTAGTCAAGTACAGATACCTGTAGCTCACGCATTTTAAATGTGTTCATCCAGTTCTGTGAGTCTCGTGTCCTTGAATCATCTTCACCAAGTTGTTTGACAAGTATATCATATGTCTTCTTCTCATGCTGTCGAACCGAATGTCAAAATCAGTAAACCCACCTACTGTAACTATTAGAAACTGATTCAACCACTATACATACCTGGTGAGAGAGCTTGAAAGCGCCCATACAATTAAATGCAATGGCAAGAGCATGATAACAAACGGCAGTTTGAATATGTTCTTCACCAAGAAGCCTTTCATTTTTCTTTAAAGCTTCTTGCAGATATCGAAGAGCTGTGTTCATCTTTCCTATATCCTGATACATCATTGCAACATTTATAAAAGTTGCTGCCACATCAGGATGATCTGGCCCGGAAGATAAACTTAACAAGAGCAAAGCACGGGACATATGACGAAGGGCAAGTTCTGTCTGATTAAGCCCATGGTAGAATAGAGCCATATTTCCATAGCTGCAACAACAATAACACGAATCACAAAAATGTTCTAGACATAATGTTTTATAAAATCTCAAATACAACCAAATGCAAAACGAGGAAAAAAAAAAGGTAGAAAATAAAATCTCAAAAATATTATGGAAATGAATCAAGAAAATAGATAGAACGGAAAATGCCTGTGAGCAGTGTCGGGATGATCTAGACCAAGAACACGTTCATTTATAATTAACTCCTTATGTTGTTGCATAATAGCCCCAGCCATATCTCCAGCATGATACAAAACCATGGCAAGATACCTGAAATTCAACCATTTCAATGGAGATCAAATACACAACACAAAAATACACCAATCAAAAGTTTGATAAACTGAACATTGCAACAAAGGACACAAAGTTTGTCAATAAATCTTCAATCTCATAAGGCATTGCAACTGAAGATCATATATGAGAGTTAATTCACATCCCCAGGTCTGATCTTTCTAAAGCGGCATGGCTAGTAGAATTGTAGATCATAGAAAACTGTGACTAAACTTGAAAAAATTTAAAATCTTGCCTACATGATAGGAATAAATATTGACATACCGACAGCAATTAGCGACCTCCCGATGCATGGGACCAGTAACCTGCAGGTTTTTTTAACAATTATTTTACGAACAAGAAACCTATCCACAAGAAATGAAACAATACTGAATTTCATGCCTGTTGTAAAATGGAAAATGCCTCTGAAAATAAAGTGTAGGCTTCACTGAGCAAGCCCTGCACCAAACAAAAAAGTACGCAGTCGTGCATTTTGTCAGGGGAAAAGCACAAATCATACATCAAATTTTCAAAATTTACATATTTATACTATACTATACAACGCACTTAAGAATGACATCTTAGGAGGAAAAATTACTTCAATTACTAGGGTGCAACCTTAAGAAGAAAGCCTCGTAGTATTGAAATATTTGGAGGTTTTTGTAAACACAACTCCATCCAAAAAGTTATATTACAGTTTAAGACTTTAAAAAGAAAATGCTACAGATATCAATAACCACATAATTTCCGAAACAGTAGTGTTTTGATTCCAAATTTCAATACAATGGTAGCACAGAGCCAGAGAGGTTGGTAGTGATGAGTGACATGCTACAAACTACCCAAACCGCTCACTACTATACACCCCTTTTGACTTAAAATGTATTCACCATATAGTGAAAACACAATATAAAGCACGGTAAATACCTCGGCCAACTGAAGTTTTCCGGTTTCCACAAGTTCCTTGGCTTCTGAGCACGTAGGAACTGAATGCTTAACCACTGGACGGATATCCAAAACATCTGATGTTTGGAAGGGTGTTGGAGAACTAAGATCATATTTACGAGCTGCAATGGTTATACCGACCTGAAAATCAAGATTTGTTTAGCCATGGTGAAACACACTAATCAAACCGCAATAAAACTGA
Source organism: Astragalus membranaceus (assembly GCA_039519185.1). NCBI lineage: Eukaryota > Viridiplantae > Streptophyta > Magnoliopsida > Fabales > Fabaceae > Astragalus > Astragalus membranaceus. The sequence continues at coordinate 169,949,349 of CM076848.1, read as the reverse complement.
ATAGGTTAGAGGCAAAGCAGTAAAGATACACTATTCAACATCAAAGTTCCAACAACTATTCACAGGTAATACCACAATCTAACACTAAATTTGAAAAAAAAAATTGCTGACAAGTGCAAACATGCTTTGCAAAACACTAGCAAAATCAGAAAGAACAAAATGGCTGAGGTATTGTAGATTTAGAAAACTCATTATTACTTTTATAAACCCAAAAAATTAAAGGATAGTTGCAACATATCCCATCTAACTGAAATTCATCAAGAAGATGAAAGGTGTCTTACATGATATAAAAGGTCTTGAGCTCAGCATAAATTGAGCAAAGTTAAAATAGAACTTTTCAATAGCTTCATGCACTAGGAACTACTGAAAGATTATGAATATGATTTGACTAAACTGTAAATGGTCCAGTACGGTAGTACCTACCTTCAGACAGAGATTGCGAATAACAGATACTTTTTTAACACGTGACCTTGCATCCTCTGGCAACTCAAACTGCAACAAAGTGATTTTATATTCAATGTATAGAAAAGTTACAGAAGAAATAAAGAGACGGACACAGAACAAGCATATTCATGCAGGAGTGGGCTCTTCAGCGCAGCCGTTAATATCAAATAATCAAGTTACACAAAAGTTGTTACCTCGTATTTAACCATCGCAAATTTTTTAATGTCTGACCAAAGAGTGTCAGAGCTCATATTCGTATATGAAGGTTGTGTCTTTCTCAAAGATGCCCTGCCTTTCCAACCTACTTGTCCCTTGGAATTCTTTCCTGAAGTCCGATGCCCTGCATCCTGTAAATTAAAGCACTAGGATTACAAACTAATTAACTGGAACATTAAAGCTTATAAAATTTAAAAGAAAACGAAAGATTTTATGTAACCTATGAGAAGGCAAAGTTCATAAAGTAATTTAAAAGATCATCGAAAACATGAACTAGCAAAATAGTAAACATAAGCTGCAATTTCCTTTTAGTCAACAATACTGGACATGCCTTTTTAGGAGTTCTGGACTGTGTGAGAGCAATTAATTTTCCCCCAGGAGCTTGACAACCTCCAAATAGGCAATTCAAGAAATGAGATATTGCTGGTGCAAGATCATGATCCTCTGTGTCTCTCAGTAAGTCCTGCAAACAGCACATGATTTGTCACTCAAATCAGAGGCGCAGACTTAAATATCATTTACATCCACATGCAAGCAGACTAAGCAGAATGTTAATTTCATCATATAGCTTATACTCTGTATGATACATTATGTCAACATCAAACAGAGTTCTTGAATAATTTGAATGGTATTAATATCAATTTTTAATAAATATGTACAACATTAAACAGAGTATTTGAATAATTTGAATGATATTAATTTTTAATGATAATCATAATTGCAGCACTATTCAGGAGCAAATGGTGCCACAATTATTCCCTTTGACGACTGTGATACAAATACACAGATGAAGACATATCTGGACACATGGCAACCTCTACTCATCATTCAAAGGGATCAATGTCCTCAAGTTCCCGCATGAATTACAAGATCAAAGAGAAATTTTGGATTTCAAATCACCTAATGATAGGGGGGAAACAGAGAAAAATAAAATGCTTAAGATGGTTTTTATCACCTTGATAACATGTTTAGCAGATCTGACAACAATCTCATTATTACAAAGATCCCACAGATGAGGTAGATGTTTAGTCCCTCCAGCCACCTACACAGAAATATGGGCATATCAGAAGTAATATAAGAAGTATCTATCAAAAGACAAGAAAAAGATATATATCAAGCAAACTGCAAAATAAAATGGCACACAATTCACTTGACCAGCGATCAAAAGAAATAATTTTAGCAGTAAACCAATATACACACACAATGCTTACCTTGCCAATATAACGAACATTAATTCCATGAGCATGGAGTGCTTCTGTTAATGTCTGGCTATCCATTGGTGAAACTTCTAGCGTGCATAGGTCTTGTACAAACTTTGGAAGTACAACATCAGTAAGATATTGACTAACTTTTCTCACATTATCTTCATCAGCTGCTATTTCCTATTGAATATGAACAAATACAGCCATGTAAGAATATCATGAAATACTAAGAGACACCATGATGTTTTCACGCAAAAAGTCCACCCAAACAATGAAAATACGAGGAAATAATGTGCAAACGCAACATTGCATGATCAAGTTCAAGGAAGGAAAGATATATAGTTACTAGTAGATAAGGGAAGAAGAAGCATTGAAAAAACCTCTGGACTCCCAGCTAGTTTGAATTCAGTGAAGACATTAGGATTGAAAACAATTTCCTCCTTATAAACGGAGGCTTCAGTAGATGCAGAAGTAGCCTCTTTGACATTCTCAGTTTTTTCTTCCTCTGTTAAATCCTGCAGCAGAAAGCAATCAAATACAGAAAATATAATATCTTACTAGCTATAATTTTAGTTGTTCAACAAGACAGCTAATCAATAATAAAAGCACAGGCATTTGTGTTTGAAGGCAACAGGAAAGAAATCATACTAAGATAGCCATTCATGCATCCAAAAAACACCATAAAAAACAAAAAAAAAGGAAAGGAAACAAGCATTTGTTACTCTGCTATAATACTTACTGGCTTGTCTGCGTCAGTGACGTTTTGAGAATCAGTGGACAAGTTGTCTGCCCCTTGAGAATTCATCTCCTTAGATTTTGGGGTCTCAGCTGCTTGGGCCTATTCCCACAAAGAGACAGCGGTATAAAATTGAATATACAAAAAAAAATCAAAATATTGTTCACTAATGTAGATCACATACCTGGCAAAAGGCAGTAATTAATTCTGGTCTCAAGATGCAAAATCGAGAACCAGGTCCACTATAATTGGCATCTCGAGGAGTTACCCTCAACAAATCAAGAAGATAATGCCTGATTAAGATAATAAAAGTGTTAAGCATCAGTGCACAGCATTAGCACAATGCCCTATAGATTAAGATAGAGCCCAAGAATGTAGACCCAGAGAAGATACAGGCCAAGATCCAAATGCTAGATCAATTAGGTCATGGACCAAAAATATGGAGAGTTCATTCTCAAAGAAAAAAAAGAACACGTGAGAATTTAGTTATACGAGGTTGTTCTGCTGCATGGGGAATTAATGCTCAAATCAATTTTACTGAGATAGGTAGAGGGCAGTCTAGAAGTTTGTGAATAATTTGAGCCATAGGCTTGCAGCTCTGTGAGCTGAAGGATATTTTTCCCTTATTCTTCACCTTTCTTGGTGTTCTAAATATAGCAGTAACATAATTCTTTGTATTGTAACCACATTTTCAGATAATAAATTCAACAGTTACTTTTAATTTGAAGCAACAAGCTAAAAATAACTACCGGTCATCACCACCAACAATGCCCTTGCATTCCACTGGTGCAGCTAATTTGAAAACATTTCCGGATCCATCAAGGACTGAATGTTCCTTCAAATGAAGACGCTTAGCAGCCTCTGACACCTAACATGAGAAAAGCTTAGAAGAGATACCAAAAATATCCATTTGATAACGAAAACAAGTAAAAAGAATGTATAGTTACAACATACTTATTTTCTCTTAGCAGCAATTTTTCTAATTTTTAAAGTCACCAACAGTAAATAGTAAATATGAAAGCCACCCATTCTCAAATTTAACAGCATCAATAAATAAATTAAAATTCCACACCCTTCTTACCTTAGCATGAAAGTCTTCATTCCAGCTAATTTTCTTTCCATTGTCAACAGAACCATATAAGAGAGAGTCTGACTTGTCCCCTTGAAGAATGCCTGGCAAAACACTCTGCAACATGATATATAATTCAAAATCAAAATAGTATTTTAGATTGAGTACAAGGATTCAAGGGGTTTCAAGTTACAAAGAATGAACAAAATTTCAAGTAATATCCAGGATATAACTCAGGTGAAATAATTCAACATAGAATTTGTATAGGCTTCATAATCAATTATAATTATCAAAAGCAAACATATTGAGACATTGAGATATCATAAACATTTGTGCTGTACAGGTACCTATACTGATACAATAAAAAGTAAAAATCGTGCACTTAAATTTTTTATACTAATAGCAAATGAATTGATAACTTGATATATCGTCATAAACCAACTACTGCAAAAGAATTGGCTCTTAGGTGAAGACACATTAAGAGTTTTATATCATATATCTAACTCGCCCCCTTTTATGCAAGAGTCAAAAACATTAATAGTTTTATATCATATCTCTAACACACTCCGCCCTTATACAAGAGTCCTTTGGACTCGAGGCATGGACAACACACAGGATAACTTTGTCCTAAAATTCAACTTTCTTCATAGAAGAATGATGATGCCAACTGGAAATGTTAGAACTGGAGCCCATTTGGCCATAGAGGCTCTAATAATACAACATCATCTCATAAATCAAATATCCCAAAAGATCTAGCTCTTAGGTGAAAACACAAATGGTTTTTATATTATCTCTCCAAAAATAAAAAAAGTGAACAAATATCATGTTATATGTTTATCCCAAATGATAAAAATAAAAATTCAAATGTCTTGCCATGTTTTACTACCACCATTTTGACACATTTCAGCATGTTCCATTTCTTTTTCTCACCATTTACAAGTTGAATCGAGAAGCTTTAATCCATCAAGTTGCATTTCAAAATATCTTCAGAACAAGAGTTCCAAAAAGGAAAACGATAGGTAAATCACCAAATAGCCATATATGTGCTTCTTAGACAAATAAACAATTAAACACACAACAGTAGTAAATTGATTTTATAAACTTGAATCTATAACTGGCCACCCTTTCATGAGAAAAGATATAGTTAGCAATCCGTGGATTTTAGCTTTACTACACACCTGAGCTACCACTCTGTGACCCCTGTAGTCAATTATTGCCATAGCAAGATTATAAAGTCCAGGGACATCAGCTTCCTGGTAAGCCTTGGTGCCCTTCAAATCATTGTTTGCTGAAGCATATGTAGCTTGCTCATTCTCAGCAAGCTGAGCTTCAGGAGAAACATCTTGAGTGGTTTCTGTGCTGTTAGTATCTTCCAAATGCAAACCATTATCTTTCCCCCCATTGGAAACCAGACTGTCTCCATGAGGTGGAATAGAAGTAGCTTTATCAGAAGAACTTTGCAAAGTGGCTGTGCTCCCTGTTTTTGAGTTACCATCCACTTGTTTCTTCGACAGCTTCTCAAGGTCAGCATCAATAGCAAAACTAAAGAAAATATTGTTGTGCACATACCTATTACCAAAATTACAGTGATGAGCCAAAAACATTCCTAGTTCAAAGGAAAACTCGGTTGGGGGAAGAAAAGGCATTATCACATGTATAACAACAAAGCATATGAGCTATGACACAACAATCTTTTAGGATTTATGAACACAAAAAAATGAAATTATACATCATGCAGTCTTTTGCCAAAACCATGAACCATTCTGGGGACAGTCAACTTATGACGACAAGAACAGGTTCCGTCACAAGAAAAATTTATAGGCCTGGCCTCCCTCCCGTCCCAAATAAGAAAAATGTAACATGCAACATCCACTACAGCACAATTATCAACATTTCAAAAAAAATAAAATACCAAAATGCAGGAAAAACTATTAAAACATTAAAAAATTAAGACTCGGTAACACCTGTAACAAATTGCTTAAGCTTTAAAATTGATACAGTTAAAGACAACTAACATGTGAAAGCATTCTGGATCAGTTGGGTTTATTGGAGGAATACAGCCACTGATCACTCCAATAGCACCATTAATGGCTGCATCAACAAAGTCTGATGTCACTTTATAGAGTGCCCTATCCCGCAAAATCCTGCAGTAATGAACAACTCACCCAAGTGATAATGAAGAATACCAAGTCATTACCAACAGATAAACTAAAGACCAAGCATACTCCCGAAGCTGTCTATCTATGAATGAGAGAAAATAAAAGTACCTCTCCTGCGGAGTTGCATGAGAAAATTCTCGACAAGATTGCAGCTCCTCATTCCAGTCTCTTTGCATGCCAATTGGCTCACTTCCATAAAGAAGAGTCAAGGCATTCTCAGCCCTGGCAGCATCACGCCTGTGGTCTGCCAACACATGAAACAATATTACAAAATACATCAAGCCAGCCTGAGATTCAAATATAAGAAACCTGCAAGATTATCATAAGATTTTTCAACTATAGAGTTGACTTCCAAATCATATACGGATATAAAACAATAACAACAAACCAAAGCCTTTGTCCTACAAGGCAAGGTTGGCTTTATGTGTTTTGTCAAAAACCAAGTCTTCAGAAAGGCAATTCGTATCTAGATCCTTTTTATAAGTTCAGGTTAGATTTTTTCTAGGTCTTCCTCAAACTTCTTAAGTGGAACTCCTTTTGGTATTCATCTTACGTACAATTGAACCTTCTTAGGCACAACTTTACCATCTTCGGTCAATTGGTACTATTCCAACTTTCTCTCTAATAAATTCATCCCTGATCTTACCTCCACTTGTGTGTCCACTCATCCATTGCAACATTTTCAACTCTACAACATTCAGCTTATCCTCTTGATAGCATTAATAATAACACAAAGTAACCTCATTTTCTTATCCTCCATAATGCGTTACGGTGTAGGACCTTTCACAAAAGCTACAGGATAGGATAAATCTTCAAAAAAATGATTCCATCTAGTTATACAAAAATATTTCTTGAAAGAAATACTTTGAATTAACATTTAACAATCTACTACTACAGTCTACAGATAACAAATAAGGAAAATATACAAACTATAATTAAGGTAAAAAAGCAGCACTATCATCCAAATCCTGGAGCAAAAATTACTGACATAAAAAATTGTAAAGAAATAATGATGACATAAAATGTAGGAGCCTGAGCTTACCAGGAATAGGGTAAAAGCCAAGCCACGAATTGGGTGGCAACAAAGACTGGACATTTTCAAAAGGATGGGCAGCAGCTCTACCCTCCAATATTTCACGGAAAGCTTCAAAATTGGACAAAACAAAATAAGTTTTGGTTGTCAAAGTAAAATTTTGAGAAATTTAAGTGTGAACAAATTACACACATTACTACCTTTCTTGAACCTGGGGCTAATCTTTTGCAACAGAGAAACAAGAGTCGTTGCTTCAGAAGTAGCTTTACTTGACCTTGGATCAAGACTGTTTGCAGAGCTTGAGTTGACATAAAACATTTTTGTACTTCCCGTAATAGAATATTTATTACCCTCAAGAGATATCACATCCAAATAAATCAAATCTCCAACAAGCCTGCACCCCACAGAGCATCCTTGACAAATATATAAACTAATCTAATGGAGCCATGAAATGATATTAATTGAAGAGGGTGTTTCTTCAGTTACCTTCGATAGCTTGGAGGAGGATTGAATGACGAAAACACTATGCTCTCAACACATTTAATATCCTTCGACGGAGATGATAATATATTACCCAATGAACCAGAGATGTCCTCCATATAACCAAGCCCATCAACCTCAGGAACCTCGGGTTTTAAGGTATCTAACATTTTAGCAAATGCAGAAGCAGACTAGTAACTAGATATTTCAGAAAGGGTACAAATCAACAAATTAATATAGAAAAATTCAATAAAGGATAGGAGAACTATCACATACCTCCTGAATTTGCAGCTTTATTTTGTGCTGCCTCATTCTGCAGGGCAAGTGATGTTGATAGTGAAGCATGGAGGTTAGAAAGGGAAAGCAATTCTCGTGTACGGTGAACATGAGCCCTTATAGATCTATCATCATAAAATGCTGCAGAGACAGTTTATAATATTATAATCCACTAATATCTAAACGCCATCTTACTGCAAGAGCAAAAGTTCATACCAGGAACCATTTCCAAGGAACAACCACCAGTAGTAATATCAGCTACCTCAGAAATTTCATTATAATCTTCCATGGGATGAGTGGACCCATCCTTTGTGTGCAGTATTAAGTCATAGCATGTAATAAAGCATGTCTCTGGAGCATCAAGAAGGAACTGTCTTATATCCATGACAGAGTCTCCTGGATTCAACTGTAAAACAGTTAAACAACTTAGAAACTTATTTCCATGATATAAATCAAAAAATGGATCCGATATAAACTTGAAATAATGAATAGTATAAAAGGTCAAAATGAAAAAATACAAGAATACATAGAAATATTTAGATCTCTAAACAAATCATCTAAGAACCTCTTGGCTCTAGGTTTCTCTTAACGCGAAATAAGATCTATCAATAGCTTCATGATGAAGTTAGCTCACCTGAAGTTCAAGTTTATCCCCAGTTTGAGTTTTGACAGAAACAGGGTACAGTTGAAGATCACCTGCAGCATCAAGATGGGAAGAATAGTAGCAATTAAGTGAATTGCCAAACAAAAACCACATAATCGATGATCCTTGTAATTTGACTTGTAAACCATAGGAAGTAAAATATTTATTAACAGTGAGTGATGGAAAAGAACAATAGAACACAGGAAATACTCGGGGGAAATAATGTACCCTAAATTATGAGCATATCAGTAAAAAAAGAAAAATACTTGGACGTAATTATTAGAAACAAAACCGCTCATAGTTACCCATGAAAAAGAATAGTGACAAAGAAAATGATAGTCGATAGAAGGAAAATTAGTGCACATACACCGTGGTGCATGCTGCTCTATCAGTGATTCTGTTCCCCAAATTAATTTGTGGGTGCCAATGGACCTAAAGGTCCCTAATTTGTGCAGCCTCTTGGATGAAGTTTAGTGTTACTGAGATTAAAAATAGAAAATTTGACTCAGCCATTTTTTGGGTCGCTAGTTCCTCCTGCAACAACCCACTATTAAAGTGTTCTAGTAAAACACTCAAGCAGCTCTAGGACTCTGATGAAGTTGCTATGAGATAATTTAACATATGAAATTATATACGTGCTATTGGTATTTCCTTTTCCAACTGAAGACTAACCATATCTACAAAAACGACCCAGTGTGTGTTTAAATTTTAAAATTGCTGAGATTTTAATTTCAAACAGACTCAATTGTGCAATAACTGGTTTTGACTTTTAAGTTTGGAATCCTTAGTTTTATGGTGGGGAATATTATCCGCCAGTGAAATGGTCGTTTTCCAGGTACAACTAGCATATATTTTTTTCTGAAGTCAAATAATAAAAATGATCTCGCAATAATTCTGTGGTAATTAGGTTTAAATTACTAGAGGACAAGTTTGGTAACGTAGGTGCATTCACGTCATTTATTTTTATAGATTTGGTTGTCTAATGTCACACTCACAGAACCTTCGAGTATCTTCTACAGCAAAGAATGAACTAACATGTTTGGAAAGTAACAAAACATCCAAGCAAGCCTGAAGTGAAGGGTGGTCAATCAACTTCGGGCATCAGAATTCACTTTTGAGACTTTCCGACAAACACTTGGATCGTGGTATTAAGTAATGGTTACGTCAGTCATTGCAACTACGTTACGATTACGAAATTACAGAAAATGGCAGGCCAATATAGCTACAGTGTGGTTGCCAAGATTTCTGAATTCGCAATATTTTAGCCGCAATTGCCATCGTGGACCACAATTTAAAATCACTTTAAAAAAGATACACTTAAGTAAGGTATGCACATTTTTGTTAACTTTTTGTAGGAATTTAATGCAAAATAGTCAGTACTGTATACTGATATCTTTTTTCTAACGTTCGTGTGTTTCATTAATAAGGCGTGGACCATTTTGGCAGTTAGCGTGCCTTGCCTCAACATATTAACGGCGTGTTTTTCCTTCAGCTACCTTACTACTATTATGCAAGTATGCAACCTCTAACATACAAACAGTAGTACTTCATGTGAAACAAAACAAAGGTACTTCTCTAACCAGATTCACCTTGCTTTGGCTGGTTCCCTTCATTTGCTGTTTCATTCTCCTTCACCTCTGCATTCACATTAGTTGCACCATCACTAGCCGCTGCAATTGCAGGTACATCATCTTTTGCAGCTTCTGAAGTGCCTTCCACATTGTCATTGGCAGGAACATCAGATTGGACAGATGGTTCTACAACACTGGATGCAGTATGTGTCCCTCTTTTGCTCCTTCCCTTATTCGACTTTCCAGCCATTTTCTCTCTCTAAGATCAAAATAACCATGTCAATAAATAAAAGTACTGTAAAAGTCATAGGTATGTAAATTTTATATGTCAAAACATGCAAACAAGCACAGACAGTCTCTCAAAATCTACATTAACATACTTCAAAGTTTGTAAACCACCATAAATATATGAATTCAACAACAGAATCTATCAAATGATTCAAGACAAGACTAACAGAAATTCCAAGCTATGTTTTTTTATGCTTAAAGTTTCAAATAATCGAAAGAATAATAATAGGATCAACAATCATGGTACTCAAAACCAACCTATAGGAATTAAAAAAATCAATAAACCAAACAAAAACAATCGATAGCTACTTAATTACCGCAAATCACACAGGGTAAAATCAGCATATATAAACGACTCAAAATTTGGAAATTTCGATGTCATAGAATTCCATTTTCAAGGGATAGAGTAAGAAAATTGAGATAAAAGAAGGTTTAAATATTACCAGCGAGAATAGGAGTTGAAGCAATGTAGGTGAAGTGTGGATTTAGAGAAGAAAAAGCATAGAAATAAGTAAAAGGGTTTTAGAACGCTGCTGTGAGGTTTGAGAGAGAGAAAAGCAGGGCACACAAAGAAGTGGCTGTGAGGCGGCTTCCTTGTTTTCACGTGAGAAGAACAGTGAATCCAAGGGACTCAAAATGTTCATATGATATGCTATCATTTTGAAACCCATACTTCTTACATTATGGGCTTGGGCCTCTCATCCTTTTTTTTTATTATTTTTTTTAATATTTTCCTATGGTTCTTTACCGAGGAAGATAGGGTTCCGACTGTTCGTTTCCTCATTCGTCTAAAGGGTTTTTTTTTGACCCCGACTCTTTTAATTTATACCCCCACCAAAAATTTTATTCCAAAAATACCCCTGTTGAAATTTACAAAGACGGAAGTACATACCAGACATGTACATCCGTTTTGAAGAAAATTTCAAAACGGATTTACCGAAATAGACATAATTCCGTTTAACTTAAAAATTGGCTAACAGATTTACGTAAGAAATTATACTTCCGTTTTACAAAAATATCATAACGGAAGTAAGTTTTGTCAACATACATCCATTATTACAGCTTTTGCTAACAGAAGTAGCTAGCAGTAAGGTACATCCGTTTCGTAAATTACGAAACGGATGTATGTCCCTTATAGGTAAATCCGTTTTTATTTAATTTTAACGAACACGAATCCACTGCCAGATTTGATCAACGACCCACTTTTGTTCGTCTTGATAACTGTGCCCCAACTGATATATGTTTAACGGTCTAGATCGCACCGACAATATCAACAGTGGATAATCAGTGACGATTCTTATAAATATCCACACCCACCCTCATTCTTTTCACACCAACATTTCACTCCAAAATGGAAATTTGTTCAACTCAGTAATCAAGTGAGAACAGGCTTACCGCTATTCACCATGGCGGCCAAATCACCATGACAGAAGAAGGTGTCTACTTCTCATGTCCAAACCCTATTTTAGGCAGGATCCGAGAAAGCATCAGCTACGCCGGTTTGAAGGATAAAGTGGAGCTCAAAGTTCAAGTGGTTGGTGATGACTGTGAGGTCACTAGTATCACTTATCGCAAACCGAAGCGCAGAGACGATGGCTGCATTTACTTCTTGTCCATGAGGATTAGGACGGATGATGATGTACAAAGCATGTTGAACATCCATGACAAGCTTCAGAAGAGTAGGCTGTTGGAGCTGTACGTGAAGCATCAACGGAGCATCCATGGGATTTTACGCCGTTTTTATCCAGTAGTTTAGAGCTGTATTTTGTTGTTGTTTATGTTTTACTTTTTATGTTAGTTTGTATGTTGGCATCAATGAAAATAAAATTTTATTTTAAATAGTCTAATAAAAAAAATAATAAACTAATCTAAAACAGTACAATCCAAGTAGTAAAAATATCGTACACTACAACAACGAAAAAAATCAACCACGTCCTTCTACCAAATCAAGCAACCTCGTGAGCCGTCTGTACGTCCGACACTGAGGATGAATGTCTCCGGACACAAGCGTCAACCGCAGCTGCTCGCTCACAATCATCAGTTTCTCCTCAGGTCCCCTCACACCCGGTGCTGGTGCTGCTGGTGCTGGAAGGAGACGAGGAACTGATACCCTAACGTACCATGGCAAGTACTGCTGATGAAGCTCACCCAGCTCTGTAGCAGGAGCAGTAGTGCTCAAAACCTCCCGAACACTGTCCCTCCACCTGGTGATATGCATCATGATCTCAGTATACGGTGGCCGGCCGCGAAGCGGGTCACGAGGGATCACCTGAATGTATCCAAATTGCCGGAGGCACCTATTCGGCATGTAGGGAACAGTGATGTCCTCCCAAATCAAGAAACCTCTATATAATGACATCTGATCAAAGGGTCTCTCATGCCGGTGGCCCTCAAATGGTCTCCATATGACATCCTCAAGAGTCAAAGCATCAATCCTCCTCCTATACTCCTCTAGATTGACCGCATCCGTCTTCCTCCTCCTCCAAAACCACACTGGGCCGGATGTGGTCCCAGTCTCCCCCCGAACAACTATCTGAGGAAAGTACTCAAAGATCCAAGACTGAAATGCACAAATAAACAATATCGTAAAAAATTAAGTATTTAACATTAAATCAAACAAACTCGTTAAAATTAAAAAAATTAACTTACCATGAACAACGTGGCATACCCCCCTAACTGAGTGGTGCCCTCTAGCCATGAAAAGCTCAGCTGGTCGTACAAGAAAGCTAAACTTGCTAGTTCCTATGCCCATCTGCCAGCTGCGATGATGTCCTCTAGTAAGAGCAACCACTTTGCCTCAACTCTGGTGCCAGTCTTGCTACAAAAAATGCTCATCCCCAAAATAAGCAAGATGAATACCCTGACAGCACAAGTCTGGTCCATGCCTATATGACGGCTAACTATCTCCAGCAGCTAGTCAAACCAGAAATATGGCTCCCTGCTGGCGATGCACTCCTTTGTTGCCATGTGCAGATACATTCAACTTACGCACAAATGTCTGAATTAAAAATAAATAAATTTACTTATACTATTAATCTATAAATTTATATAACAACACTATGTAAACACTACAAAAAAAGCAGGATAGGCGACGGAAATTTCCGTCGCTAAACCTCAAAAATCCGTCGCTAAAGTGGTTTAGCGACGGAATTTTTCCGTCGCTAAAAAGGGCGTCGCTAATATTTAGCGACGGAATTTTTTATTTTAGCGATGGAATTTTAGCGAGGGATGTTAGCGACGGATTTTCCCTCGCTAATTAACGAGGGAAATTAGTGAGGGAAAATTCGTCGCTAATTAGCGACGGATTTTAGTGAGGGCAAATCTGTCGCTAATTTAATTTTTTATAAAAAAAACTGCTTTATTTTATGCCACGTGTCCAAATTTGAAAACCTGTTTCTTTTCTTTTAATAACTATATATCAAATGCAGCACAATTTTGAGAATACTCAAATAAAATCCATCCAAACTAGTACCGAATATATAAAAACTAACCAACAATACAAAATATCCAAAATTTTGAGAATACTCAAATAAAATCCATCCAAACTAACCAACAATACCAAATATCCAAATCCTAAACAACTTCAAACCAGCAATAACAATCCAAATTCTAAACATGTCCAAACCAGCAAATAACAACATAATACTAAAACGAGCCATCATCAGACTCGGACTCCTCAGACTCAGAGGCACCTGGCTTCATGCTCTTATAGTAGTTTAACAGCTTTTCTTACTGACGTGCAAACCTAAAGAAGTCTGTCTGCATATCTTTCATAGTCCGACTCTGCTTCTGTTGCTCCTGGTGATGCTGAGCATGCATCTCCTATATCTGTTGCTGGTGCTGAGCACGCATCTCCTCCATCTGCTGCTTGAGCAGCTCTGTCTGACCTCAAGAACGAGGAGGTCGACTACTAGAGGAGGGACCGCTGGTGTCAAACTGATCATCCTCAAATCTCAAATTTGGAGCCAAGGGCCCCGTACCATACATACGTTTCTTGTACATCCCCCCTACCAACCTCTCCCAATTGCAGTTTGCCAAAGCCGTGATCTCAGAAGACATTGGACCAAGTGACTTAGGGTTCCAGCTCCCCTGAGTCGGCTCAAACATCGTCTCAGCATGTTTCTCCTGTTTTGCATAACCACAAAACATAGCATAATAAGCGCTCCATTTTAAGAAAACATTATATAATACAAATCAAGTTGTATATTTACCTGAGTGGTCCTCGAGCGCTCATCAACATAAGTCTGGGTATCCTTCCTAACATGTGTGGCCCTATGCAGCTCAGCAATAGTAAGAGGGCGTCCAGCCTTCTTACTCTATAAAAATGTAACAAATTCTCAAATATATGTAACTAATCGCCCTAACTAAACTAAAATAGTACAAATATTTTTAAAATAACCTACCAATCTCATAGCATGCTGAGATTGGTTGACGGAGCCACAAGTGTGAAGTGAGCCACCATTTTCTGAATTCCAATTTTCCTTCACTTTTTCAGCACTGGCTTTGAATTTCTGACTTCTCCAAACTTCTTGGTATTGATCCCAGACTTCTTGAGGGATATACCTCGGCCTTTCATTTTTACGGCGCAATTTGTAGAGCAAGTCCGTCAATTGCTTTGCCAATCTAGTCCAAAAAACTTTATGCACCAATTCATCATCTTCCGGTCTCCAAGTCACTTTGGTCTGTATTAAACATAATCAAAATATGTATTAGTAATTATATTAAACATTAAACAATAAATTATCAATATAGGTAATGACATAATTGATACTTACCCTAAACAAGTCCACAAAATCTTTCTTTTTCCTCTTATCAATTTTTGTCACCTTTTCATGGTACTCTTCAAAATAGAGTTTCTTAATGACATAAGTGATCGCTGATGAAGCAGTCTTCGATCTAACAAATCTGCATAATTAAGTCGTTGCATAATTAACAAACATATATACACGTTGATCAGTATATTTTAATGCACTATTTATAGTTTTTCACTTGGTGATTTTAGTTGTGCTTTGTGCCTAATATTTAAGTCTTAGCACATTTCTAAACTTTGGGTCTTAATTGAGCAATATAGCAATTTCTTGATTAATTCTTGTTTTTATTGAATATTGACTCCTGTCCACTCTGTAGGCCATAACGTTTCCTGTGCTTATCTGATTAAGGCGTGCGAGCATGCGTTAGAAAGCTAAGGAACAGAGCTACAATTCTTCTGTTGAGATCAAAACCCAATTCTGAAGTCTTGATGGTGAAAACTGCGAAATAACGAAGCAGTACCGTGTAAAATGGGTTTTGGGCCGAATTTCAGTTTGTTAACGGGCTTTTTTCATAGAACCCGTTTAGGGATTTAGGTATTTCGTTTTCTTTAAGACTAAATACACTTTTCAGAGCCGTCTTGGCTCTCTTACGCATTCCTACTTTCAATTTTACGTTAACCTCCATGGAAGCTTAAGGCCCTAGATCAATCTATTGGTGAAGGGTCTGTAAGAATTTTGAGGTTCAGTGCTTAATGTTTATTTTGTTTTTATGGTTTTAATTCTTTCTCTATCAATTTCATCTCCGTATTGCTTGCTGCAAATTCGGTTTGTGTTTTGCTTAATTACTCAAACTCTGTGATTTGCTTATGTGATTCGTTTTATGATTCAGTTTTGTTTAATCACTTAATCATGATTCTGTTTTGCAACTTTCATTATACAAACTATTTTATCGCTTGTTTAATTTAGTTTGGATAGGAATTGATAGAGTCTATGACGCTTGTTTATAGGATTGATAGAATTCAGTTATGATGTTAATTGTGATACTGACACTTGATCGCTATCACGATTGATTGAACACACTGTTTTGACGCTTGCTTTAAAACGCTGTGAATTCGTATAAACTGACTGGCCCTTGTTCACTTAGTTTATGATCAATCAAGAATTATCAAACCTTCCACGAATCTTTATTTTAGAACCGATGAGAAATTCAAGAAGCGCACCTGAAACCAATGGATTGATTGTTTATCTTTAATTGATTTTCTTCGGTACACATCAAACTCTTTTCCTAAAAAAAACCCCCTTTTATTGTTTATTTTGGTTCCTGATTTTGGTAATTTCATTATTTAGAGGTCCTTGAGAGACGACCAATGTCTCTTACCTTGATACTATATTTATTCTTTTTAATTATTTTGACCCGCGTACGACCACTGATCACACGTCAAACAAACAATTAATTTAAATTAAAAAAAGTCAAACAATACTTACGCATCGCCAAATGGATATATGACTTTGCGACGTCGACCATCAGGGTCGACAACCACCTGCTCATCCTCTGACCCGGATGATAATGGCTGTGTATCAGTATGACCATGGGGGTCAGAATGATCATCCTGTAGGGACTGATCAGTATGTACCTCGGGTGTAGGCATAGATAACCCGACTGGTGTGCCCATAGGATGCTGCAGAGGTGGGCCCATATACCCTGCTGGTGTGCCCATATGATGTTGCAGAGGTGGACCCATATACCCTCTCGGTGTGCCCATAGGATGCTGCATAGGTGAGCCCATATACCCTCCCGGTGTGCCCATAGGATGCTGGAGAGGTGGGCCCATATACCCTCCCGGTGTGCCCATAGAATGCTGCAGAGGTGGAAAATACCCATAGGATTCTGGTGTGCCAGATGGGTTTATAGGATACCAATTGGGGCCAGAGGGAGAATGACCAGCAGGTGGAGCAGCTGCAGCAGAACGTGAAGTCCCAACTCCTCCAGCAGTAGTGGTGGTCTGGGGCATCCCCAAAAATGTATCCTCTGTATTAAGTACAACCTCACGAACTCGATGCCGCCTTCTAGGTTCAGCTATCTTCTTCCCCCTAACATCTCTCGGCGGGTCAGAACCTCCTCCTGGATGCATATCTATGAAAAAACGAAACGCAAGAAAAATATATAATGATATATATTAATAAATAAATTTAAATACAACAACGTACAATAATGATAAACGAAATGTGATATATATTAATAATTAAAATTAGATGAACAATCAACAACATGCAGAGATTAAAACTAATCAAACTATCTATGTGATACTAATAAGATTAAAAAAAGTCTTCATCTTCTTCATCTTCTACATCTTCTACATCTTCAGTCTTATCTTCTTCATCTTCTTCATATACTCCAATTTCTTCTTCTAATACTGGTTCAACTTCTTCAATGTGGAGTTGATCATCACATAAGGCACCATCCCTTCTCAATGTTAAAGAGCACATCAGTGGCTTCAATGCGACCCTGTGGCTTTGTCTTAATTGCAACACAATATCCTTCCCGAGTTGATGGATATGGAACATAATATACTTGCCTCACATTTTCAGGCATGATAAACGGGTCATAGGCTCTATACCTTCTATCCATTCGAATGTCCACAGTATTACATTTTGGATTCAATTTCGTTCCTCTAATCGATGGATCAAACCAACTACAAAAAAACAAAACAATTTTCTTTTGATAGTCTAAATATTTGTATTCAAGTTCATATATGTGTTGGATCACCCTGTAGTACTCATCTTCAGCTCCTTCTGCAATCCCTTTTACATATACCCCACTATTAATTGTTTGTTTTCCCTCACTCCATGATTGGGTGTCAAATTTATAACCGTTAACGAGGTACGTGTGCCAATCACTAACTTCACGAAAAGGACCATCAGCTAAGTTCCTCAGATGTTGGATTATGGGAGTTGGTTCCGCTTCATAAACCTAAGTAATCACATATGGAAAAAATAAGTCATCTCTCATATCTACTTTGAACTTTAGACATTAAAAGCATTAATTTTATTTACTTACTCTATCATTAAACCAAGATGGAAAACTTTCATGTATACGAATAGAAGAATCTTCAGTGCGTATACCCTCAACTTGTAAGAATGCACTGAAAAAGAATTATCCATACTCTTTAGAATGAAAATTGGTCAAGGCATGATATAACTTCATACTCTAAATGTCTATGTATTGAAAACTGAATTGAAGCACACTTACTCAAGATATGGTTTAACTTCAGTGCAATTGATCAAGACATGAATATGTGCTGATTTATACTCCATATCTGATAACCACTGAGTCGACTTCTTTCCCGAGAGGCGCATAGGTTTGCTAAACACAGATAAAGTGAGGGCATGTCTTTCTTCTTCAACCTCTATTTCGTTTCTATTATTTCTTGACAACATAAAGTTGTTGAAATAATGAGAACAGAAATAAATTGTTTCACGATGTAAGTAAGTTGCGCAGATCGATCCTTCGACTCTAGCTTTATTCTTCACCGATCGTTTATAATCACCCATCAATCTAAATATATGGAGGAAGGGGAGTTGATTAAATAAATAGTCTTACTAAATATGCACGTTAATTAAAATGTTGAAATTGATAATTACCTTTCAAATGGATACATCCACCTATAATGAACTGGTCCACCAAGCCTTGCTTCATATGCAAGGTGAACCGGAAGATGCTCCATAGAATCAAAGAAACTAGGAGGAAGTATTCTCTCCAACTTACAGATAATGAAAGGAATATTCAGCTCCATCTTAATAAGATCATCTTTTCTCAATGTTAAAGAGCACATGTTTTTAAAAAATTGACTCACTTCAGTAAGTGGTTCCAAAACACACTTTGAACCAAAAGTAATTGGAAGCAAACACTCCATGAATATGTTGTGCGAAAAGTAGATGTGCAAGTATACACAATCGCAACAAGTAATATAATGATAAGTAAAGATCGTTCCCACGGAGATTGTTGAGTTTACTTCTATATTTAAATTAGTAATTTAGCTAGTGAGAAAAACAAGTAACAATAACAAGTTGTCAACAAGTATTGTAAGTAACATAAATGCAAATGAATAAATAAAGATGTGAAAACAGTAATGAATTGAAAGTATTTAAGAGTGAGTTGGATAGCTCAGTAGTTATGTAAATTCCCAAGAGTAGTGTTCTATAATATTGTAGCGTTAAGCGCTGTAGCGCTTCAGAATCCGTAGACGCTGTAGCGCCTTGGTGGCGTGCCTTTCAGTCACTATCGTCAGGGTTATGTTACAAGACTCCTATGTCTAGGCTCTAAATAAGTTTTACCCCTGTATATTAAGATCTTACAGCATGTACCTTATGAACTATTACTCCCCTATGTATAGAGTTAAGTAGTACTTCCTTTAAATGTCTTTAAAAGGATTTTCATTCATATCATTCCTTGAGTTCTCTTTGTGAACCATGTCTGTACCCACAAAGCCCCCTTGTTTTAGTTGGCCATTCCCAAAACAAAGTTGAAAGCATTATGACACAAGGAATAAAACGCAAACATCATAATATTACATAAAAGCTACTCAAAGTTCATTACACACTAAGAACAATCCAACTACAACATGATTAGCTCATAACAAGCTTCATCAACATAATACAAACTAAAAAGCTCATATTACCATAGGAAGACAAAAGGAGAATGGTTGCAGAAGATACACTCCAATGATCCCAAGTCACATACGAAGGATGAAGCTATGGCGTGAGCAAACCTTGAATGAAATCTAGAAACTATACTAAAAATAAAAGCTTAAGAGTGGAATAACAATGGAGGAAAGCTACAATGTCAAGATAGTTTTCTCCATGTTAAAACTCTCTCTATGTCTACGTATGTTACTCTCTAAAGAAAACATTCTATTCTAATTTAATCTAACCAAGTCTTAATAACATAATAATAATAATAATTTATGATCATAAAACTTAGATATTATCCTCATTAGATATTATTAATAAAGCTACTTTACAAAAAGGTGTGATGATTAAAATCACCAACTATCACATGGGACACATGTAGGAGGCGCCAAGTGTCTTTGAAGCATCCACTTGGGGGCTGAAATGTCATGCTGAGGATAAGAGATAAGGGTGATGACTCATCATTTCAGCAAGTGGCTTTATAAATATCCAAATGTCCCACCGTCATATAGGCGCTGTAGCGTCTACCGCTGGCTTACCGCTGCAGCACTCAACAGAGACATTAAAATACTCAAAAAGGCACCAAATGTGCCAAATGATAACAAACAAGCTCCTAACCCTTCTTTCCTCTAAATAACTGATATTTACCTAATAAAGCACAAATATTACTTGAGAACTTGTGTTGATTTAAGTGATAAGAGCATAAATAACACATCTAAATATGACTCATCTGGCATCCTCAATCCTTTCAACCATCGACAAACATCTTTTGCTTCATCGGGTGTAAGACAATATTTGGCTTTGGGTTTTGACATCTTGCCATTAGCCATCGGCACCAAATTCAAATTGGAACGACTTTTGTTACAGTAAAGAGCAGAATCCATTCTAGCCTTATTATTGTCTTTGGTTTTATCTTTCACATTCATCACGGTGAACCATATGTTGTCAAAGAAATTCTTCTCAATGTGCATAACATCAGGATTGTGTCTCAATAGATTATCTTTCCAATATGGGAGATTCCAAAATATGCTTCTTTTTGTCCAGTTATGCACTCGTCCATAACCATCCAATCGGGACAGCACACCTACCTCCGTGGCTTGTGGCAAATTCGTAACTCTACTCCAAATTTCACCCGATGTCAAAAAAGGCGGTGGGACATCTGTTTCAACTACCATTTTCTTGAATGCCCTTTTGTTCTTTCTAAATACATGATCTGGCGGTAAGAATTTACGATGCGAGTCAAACCAAGAACTCTTTCCCCCGTATTTCAACGTAAAAGCTTTTGTGTGTTCCATGCAGTGGGGGCATGCTAATTTACCAGGAGTCCCCCAACCTGACAACATACCATAAGCCGGGACGTCATTAATTGTCCACATCAATGCCGCTCTCATCATAAAATTCTTCTTTCGTGCTGCATCATATGTCCCAACACCCTGCCACAATCTCTTGAGATCATCAATTAGAGGTTCCAAAAAGATATCAATGTTAGCTTTTGGATTGGATGGACCAGGTATCAAGCAAGTCAAAAACATATACGGTTTAGTCATGCACATCTCAGGAGGAAGATTGTAAGGGGTAACAATGACTGGCCAACAAGAATAGGGCGACGTTGATGCTTGGATATATGGAGTAAATCCATCAGAGCACAACCAAGTCGAACATTCCGTGGGTCAGAGGCAAAATCTGAATGCACTCGATCAAAGTGTTTCCACGCCTCACCATCAGATGGATGGCATAAAATGTCCGAGGTATTCCTATTCTCATAATGCCACGTCATTTTCTTTGCAATTTCAGGCAATGCAAACATTCTCTGCAACCTTGGAACTATAGGCAAATAGAACATCGACTTTACAGGAATGGGTTTATAATTACGTTTTTCCCCTTTACGAACTTTATACCTCGGCTTTCCACAAAATCTACAAGCCTGCAGCGCACCATCGGTTTTACCAAATTCGTTGTCGTAAAACAACATGTGCCCATCCTCACAACAATCAATCTTCTTACATTCCAATCCCAACTTCGAAACTAACATCTTTGCTTCATAATAACTTTTTGGCAAACTATCCTTATTAGGTGTCCCGTCCAACATCATTTGAGTCACAAAAATCTAAACCCAACTCAGAAATATTGCTCATGGACTTGAGAGATAAAAGCTTCACACACACATAGATAATTTTGACTCTGGCGAGCCATCAAACAACGGTGTGTTTGACTCATTTAACAAACAATAAAATCTTTGTGCTTCTTCATTTGGAAGTTCATCATGATCGTCATATTGAGGCTCATCAAATGGCACATTCACTCCGAGACCATCCCAAATCATGCTTTGCATCGACTCAAATTGTTCATTAGATGGAACATCAAAACTAGAACTGCTTGAAGAAGCCCCTAAGTTAAAATTTGGAAGTCGTTCTCCATGGTCCACCCAAATCCAATAATTAGGCCTAAACCCGATAAGATACAAGTGCACCCTAATTTCATCATCAGGTGTAATAGGTATACCGTCACATTTAAGGCATGGACATTGATAACACACAGAAGTGTGAGTTATTTACAGTCATTCAAATGAGAATTATCTTGTTCCAAGAATAAATTATGCTATCGATTGTGATGAGTACCTTCATATTTGACATTGTTGAATTCAGGGATAATAATTATAATTTGGGCACGCAAGTGCCAATTTGGTGGAATTTGACATGTGTGCCAAGTGTGCAGGATTTTACTAAGTATTCAGTGCTAGGCGAGTGCTGTGTTAGCATCCAAGCAGATATTTGAAGCCGAGCAAGGACCAGCGAGGCACCTCATTTAGCGCAACCAGAAAAGGAAACCTTACCCGGTTAGCGAGATAGGCGCCCCCTATGTTCAGCAAGTCAGCGAAATTCCTTAGGGTTTGTTACAACAACCCGATGGAGCAGGCCCAAGAGAAGAGGCGCGCCGTGCTACCATCAAGACTATAAATAGGGAGCGTGCCCTAGAGCAAGTGTGAAAACATTCTTCGACACGATTTCTCAAGAAAACAAGAACATCCGAGCCAGATTTCGAGAAACCTATCTCCACTCCACACTGTACTCACCCATTTACATCACTCTATTCCATACTCAGAGACAAACCTCTGTAGCCGGTGTTTACCATCTTTGCATCAACCTTAGTAGCTGTAGATATGCCTTCATGCTTGTTGGCGTAACTCAACCCTTAGGTGTTTTTACGTTGATGAATACTCTTGCGGTAATTTTGTGTTGTTTTATCATGACTACGCTCATCATGAGCTAATCCTCTTGTTAGTCAAGACATGGTGATATGAACATGTTATTCTAGATTGCGTTTATGTGTTTGATTTGTGATGCCTTATTAACTTGTGCACTTTTATTGTTATAAACTCTTTTCGGAATTGATCACTTTGATTAGGGTAGCGTGTTTTATTATCCGGAAGGAAATAAATCACTGATTTCGCAAGTTAATATAGTTTGAAGGGTAATAGGAATATTATTCTTCCCTAGTGAAGGATAGGAATATGAAGTTAGGGCTATAGTGTGATCGGAAACATGCTTTTCAACCTATGTAATGAACCTCAATGGGAGCTTAGGAATAAAGGAACCTTGACGACATTATGTTAATAGGATAGGAATATCCACATTCATTCTGCACACTGAGTGCTATCACAACATCAATCACAGCATCGCATCTATAAGTTTTGTTCATTGAACCTAGTCTTGACTATTGTCATCCCTCGTATTTTCACTCGTGATATTTTGTTACCTTTGTTATTATTACGTCTTTTGGTTGCGTCACCACTTCACTCTATTATTTGATTACACTTTTACTCGCTAAATCAATGCTATTCCGTAGACCTAGTAGTTAAACCTTAATCCTCATGGGAACGATCTTTACTTACACTTTATTACTTGTTAGACTGTGTATACTTGCACACGTTTTTGCACAACAAGTTTTTGGCGCCGTTACCGGGGATTAACGAATTTAATCACTATGTCTTAAATAGTATTTGTTTTAGTGAGCTTTTATTTTCTCATCCCCTTCATTGTGAATTTCAGCTTTAAGAGAAGTGTATGCGCAGAGCCCATCAGCCAGAGCATCGCATAGACCCCGAAATTGAAAGAACGGTAAGGAGATTGAGAAGAGAGGTTCGAGAAAGACTTGCAGTATCAGTAGCCGAAGCCATTCCAATGGCAGATCACGAAGATGAAGTTGTAGCACTAACAAACATTGAAATGGCCAATGAGGGACTATGCTGTCTTCGATCCCACCACCATGGAAACTAGTATTGTGACACCCGACATTGGGGCAGCATCATTCGAATTCAAGCCGATGATGTTCTAAATGTTGCAAACAGTAGGCCAATTCGCAGGAGGACCCACTGAAGACCCTCACCTGCATTTAAGACAGTTCCTCGAAGTCTGCAACAACTTTAAAATGCCCGGAGTAACAGAGGATGCATTCAGGTTAAGGCTCTTCCCATACTCATTAAAGGACAGAGCCAAAGCTTGGTTGAATTCCCTGGAACCCAATTCAGTAGACAGCTGGAACAAGATGGCCGAGAAGTTCTTGGTAAAATACTTTCCTCCGCTCAAGAATGCAAGAATGAGAAACGACATCACATCGTTCAGGCAACAAGAAGAAGAATCATTATATGAGTCCTGGGAGAGATTCAAAGATGTGCTCAGAAAATGGCCACATCATGGCATCCCTTTCGCTATACAATTAGAGACATTCTACAATGGCTTGATTTCCCAATCAAGGCTGTTGCTGGATGCATCTGCAGGATGAGCTATTCTGAATCACTCTTACAATGAAGCATACGATTCGGTGGAGACTATAGCTGCAAACAGTTACTAATGGCCCACTGCTAGAGTCAGTGCTGCCAAGAAGGTAGCCGGAATCCATGAGGTGTCTGAAATAACTGCACTGTCTGCACAAGTGGCCAGTTTAACCAACATGCTGGAAAGCTTGTGTACCACTTCTGCGCCAGCCCCAGCTACCGTTGCTGCTGCCACAGCATCTGCAGAGACAGCACCGACAGAAAAGTCTATTACACCAAATTGTGTGTACTGCAATGGGGGACATTTGTTCGAAGAGTGCCCAGGAAATCCAGTCTCTGTCAACTATATTGGAAACTTCAGCAAGAACAACAACCCCTACTCCAATACATATAACCCAGGATGGAGGAACCATCCCAATTTTTCATGGAAGGATCCAAATGCTGCTGCTAGTCAAGCCAAACCTGCTACACCTCCAGGATTCCCTGCACAGCCTGCTCCTAAAGCCAATGCTGACAACTCCTTAGCCGAGGCACTCAAAGCATTCATGAGTGAAACTAAAGCACAGTACCAAAGCCAAGGGGCTGCCATCAAGAATTTAGAGAATCAAATTGGCCAAATTGCAACCGCAATTACAACTAGACCAAATGGATCTTTGCCAAGCATCACTGAGGAGGCAAACCCAGCTGGTAACGAGCAAGTCAAGGCCATCACACTCAGAAGCGGCAAGGAAACTGCCACCTTGCCTACAATGGTTAATACAAGTGCTATCCTAGATGCTGCCAGCACTAGTGCAGCACCTATTGATGAGAACTCTGATACCACTGCAGAAAATGTAACTCCAGCAGTAAAAACGCCCCAAAAGTTTATTCCTAAGCGGCCTCCTCCACCCTTTCCCCAAAGGTTAAAAAAGGACAATCAAGACAAACAGTTTGGGAAATTCATAGAGATTCTGAAGCAGCTTCACATCAACATCCCATTGGTGGAAGCTTTACAACAAATGCCCAACTACACCAAGTTCATGAAGGATGTGCTAACCAAGAGAAAGAGGCTTGGTGAGTTCGAGACAGTAGCTATGACACAGGAAACAAGCATGCTGTTGCAGAGTAAGGTACCCCAGAAACTCACAGATCCAGGTAGTTTCACTATCCCTTGCTCTATTGGGGGTAATTACTGTGATCGGGCCTTGTGTGATTTGGGTGCAAGTATCAACTTGATGCCCAAATCCATTTTTAAAAAACTAGGTATTGGTGAAGCAAGACCCACCACAGTAACACTCGCATTAGCAAACAGATCTACGGTCTACCCTGAAGGAAAAATTGAGGATGTTTTGATTAAGGTAGATAAATTTGTTTTTCCTGTCGATTTTATAATACTTGATTTTGAGGCTGACAAGGATGTGTCAATTATCCTTGGAAGACCGTTTTTGGCCACAGGTAGGACCTTGATCGATGTACACAAGGGAGAGCTTACCATGAGAGTGAATGACCAGGAAGTTACCTTCAATGTACTCAATGCTATGAAGTACCCTAATGACAGCACCAGTAGTGCATAATGCAATTTCGTTTCTGAACTGGACAGCTTGGTCCAAAAGCAACTGCTGTCACAGCATGATGTACTAAAGGAAGAGTTGAAGCATGTGGAGAAAAAAGAGCTACAGAAAGAGGGTTCAGCTGAAATCAAGGAAGGTAAACCAAACATCCCAAGATGGACTAAGAGATACGAATCACTAGAGCTAACTGTTGAAGGCTTCAAGAAAAACATACCATCCATTGAGAAGCCACCTGAGCTTAAATTGAAGCAACTCCCTCCTCATTTGAAGTATGCCTATCTGCGAGAAGAGGGCACCCTGCCCGTAATCATAGCTGCTGAGTTAAGTGTACAGCAAGAAGACGAGTTGGTTGCTGTCCTGAGGAAGCATAAGAGAGCCATCGGTTGGCAAATGGCTGATATCAAAGGGTTAAGCCCTGTTTTATGCATGCATAGAATTTGCTTGGAGGAAAACTCCAAAAACAGCATTGAAGCACAAAGAAGGCTTAACCCTATCATGAAGGAAGTCGTGAGAAAAGAGATAATTAAATGGTTAGATGCTGGGATCATATATCCTATTGCTGACAGCACTTGGGTGAGCCCGATGCAATGTGTTCCGAAGAGAGGAGGAATCATTGTAGTAAAAAATGAAAAGAATGAGCTAATTCCCACCAGAACAGTAACTGGTTGGAGGATCTGCATGGACTACAGGAAGCTAAATAAGGCCACTAAAAAGGACCACTTCCCCCTCCCCTTCATTGATCAAATGTTAGACAGATTAGCTGGGAAAGAATTTTACTGCTTCCTTGACGGATACTCAGGATATAATCAGATTGCTATAGCCCCTGAGGACCAAGAGAAAACTACATTCACCTGCCCTTATGGCACCTTTGCTTTTAGAAGGATGCCTTTTGGGCTGTGCAATGCGCCAGCCACCTTCCAGAGGTGCATGATGGCCATTTTTTCTGAATATATTGAAAAATCCATGGAAGTGTTCATGGATGATTTCTCTGTATTCGGGGAGAACTTCCATGCATGCTTGCTTAATCTCGAAGAGATACTGAACAGGTGTGAGGAGACAAACTTGGTTCTGAATTGGGAGAAGTGCCACTTCATGGTCCAAGAAGGGATTGTACTAGGGCACAAAATATCAAAAAAGGCATAGAAGTTGACAAGGCAAAGGTGGAAGTGATTGAAAAGTTGCCACCTCCCACATCAATCAAGGGAATAAGAAGTTTTTTAGGGCATGCTGGGTTCTACAGAAGGTTCATAAAGGATTTCTCAAAAATTTTAAAACCTTTATGTATGCTGCTGCAGCATGAAACTGTGTTCAAATTTAATGAAGAATGCTTGGTAGCATTCAATAAGCTGAAGGCAGCACTGGTGACAGCACCAGTAATCATAGCACCAGATTGGACCAAACCCTTTGAACTTATGTGTGATGCCAGCGACTATGCCGTTGGGGCAGTACTAGGACAGAGAAATGATAAGGTATTCCATACCATTCATTATGCCAGCAAGACTTTGGTAGATGCTCAATTGAACTACACCACCACGGAGAAAGAGCTGCTGGCAGTGGTATTTGCCTTTGATAAGTTCAGGTCGTACCTTGTGGGAGCGAAGGTCATAGTTTATACTGACCATTCTGCTATAAAGTACCTCATTGCCAAGAAAGACGCAAAGCCAAGGCTGATTCGTTGGGTGCTCTTGTTACAAGAATTTGACTTAGAAATCAGGGATAAAAAAGGAGTGGAAAATCAGGTGGCTGACCACCTGTCAAGAATACCAGACATGAACTCCTTTCCTTTCCAGGCATAAATTAAGGAGCAATTTCCCGATGAGCAGCTGCTGGCCATTTCAGCAACTATGAAGGACACACGCTCCAGCACTGAAACTCCTTGGTACGTTGATTTTGTGAACTATCTGGTGAGTAACATGATACCTGAAGATCTCACAGCACAGCAAAGGAAGAGGTTCTTCCATTCCACAAAACAATACTTTTGGGATGAACCCTTTCTGTACAAAAAGTGTGCAGACCATATCCTGAGAAGATGTGCTGCCGAGTCAGAGATTGAAGACATCTTAAAACACTGTCACGCCTCACCATGTGGAGGCCACTTTGGAGGAGCAAGAACTGCTGCTAAGGTTCTACAAACAGGTTATTTTTGGCCCTCCATTTTTAAAGATTCTCATGAATATGCCAGGAAGTGTGATAGGTGTCAAAGGGTGGGCAATATATCAAGTAAAAATGAAATGCCCTTGAACAATATCCTAGAAGTCGAGCTCTTCGACGTTTGGGGTATTGACTTCATGAGACATTTTCCACCCTCCTTTGGCAATCTATACATACTTGTGGCCGTAGATTATGTGTCAAAGTGGATAGAAGCAGTTGCACTCCCCACTAATGATGCGCGGGTCGTGCTGAAATTCGTTCAAAAAAATATTTTTAAAAGGTTCGGCACACCTAGAGCTATCATTAGTGATGAGGGCACCCACTTCTGTAACAAATTGATGGGTGGGTTGTTGGCAAAGTACGGAGTAAAGCATAAGATTGCCACAGCCTACCACCCTCAAACAAGTGGGCAGGTAGAGCTGTCTAATAGGGAGATCAAGCGAATTTTAGAAAAGATGGTAAATCCATCAATGACTGGTCCATCCACCTGGATGATGCTCTTTGGGCATATCGAACAGCCTTCAAAACACCCATTGGCATGTTTCCCTATAGATTAGTATTTGGTAAGGCTTGCCACTTGCCCATTGAATTGCAGCACAAGGCTTTTTGGGCAACCAAGAAGCTGAACTTTGATTTGAAACAAGCTGGCAAGGCCAGAATGCTGCAACTCAATGAGCTTGAGGAATTGAGACACTTTTCCTATGAGAATGCCAAGATGTACAAAGATAAAACTAAGGCTTGGCATGATGCTAAAATTTTGAGGAGAGAACTCAAAGAGGGTGACCAAGTATTTCTTTTTAACTCTAGACTAAGGCTTTTTCCCGGAAAACTCAAATCTAGATGGTCTGGTCCGTTCACAATTCTGAAGGTACACCCCCATGGGGCTGTGGACCTAAGGAACGAAACAAATGGAAATGAATTTAAGGTGAATGGCCAAAGAGTGAAGCTTTACTTGGGTGAGCCTGTGCCTAGCACAAAGGTTTCCACCCCCTTGAGTGACTCGCCATGAAAAAGATTGTTTAGTCAGGCTGAGGACTCTTAAACCAAGCGCTACTGGGAGGAAGCCCAGAGGCTAACCAATGATTGTTCTGTTTTAGTTTTTGTTAAAATTTTAAGAAGTAGGTATAAAAGTAAGAGTGCTGGCAGCACAGACGCACTATTTGGCAGCATCGCTGGTAGCACCGCAAGAGGCCGTTGTGAACAAAATTAGTAAAAAGGCAAGTTTTGAAATTAAAAGGGAAAGGGGTGCGCTGGCATTAGAGAGCCAGTCGAAATTGTATCTGATGAAAGAAAAAGGAAGAGTTCAACTGGTGCTGCCAAGGCTATGGCAACACCCCCAACAGAAACTGTGGTAATTGCGTCTGAGGAAGACGAGGAAGCCAGCACCAGAGAGAGCACCAGTAGCTCTTCCCCAGTCAGTTCAGTGGGAGGGGTGAACTCTGAAGAAAAAGAGGAAGGTAGTGGTGATGCAGAAAGAGTAAGGAAGTCCAAGAACGACCAGGACAAGAGTGCAGCCCCTGCACAACCAGCTAGTGCTGGGAAGAGTGCTGCCACCGCATCTTCCCATGCAAGAAAAGAAAAGGTCCTGATACTGCTACTGCGCCATTTCAATTGCCCCCTAAGTCCACCTGGACGAGGAAAAAAATGTGTGCTTCCAGACCCCCTCGCAGAATCAGAATGATGATTGCAAGTGATGAAGAGGACGAAGAAAGCGAAGAAGCAGGGAGGAAACAAGCAAACTGAAGAAGGAGCGAGCCAATAGAAGAAAAAGAAGTGGTCACCTCCGGTGTTTCCACCTTAGCTCAGTAACTACCTTTCTTTTTGTTTTGTTTCTGCTATTGCCCACCCTCCGCCTGGTAGTAGACAGTGAGGACACTGTCTCTGCTTAAGTTGGGGGGGGGGGGTGGTGCATCTATAGCCCCTTGTTTTTATGCTGCCTGTGATAATTATCTGTGATATGTGTGCCCCCAATATTCCCCATATATGAAAAGAATGAAATGTTTCACTTGTTCTGTTGTTTTGTACTAGCTGCACTAGGAATAAAAATGTTGATAGGTGCTGGGACAGCACCCCTGACAGCACTCAGTACTAGCTAGTGTTGGTAGCATGTGTGATAGCATATAAAAAAAATAATATATATATATATATATATATATATATATATATATATATATATATATATATATATTCTTTTTCTCAAGGCAAACCCCGATGAGGATAACCAGATATTGTGAGCTTAAAAATGTGAACAAGTAGTCCAAGCCCCCTAGTATACACCTAACTCTTTGTCTCCCTAGTATACACCTAACTTAGCAAGGACCCAAACTGCTTAGAAGTAGAAAGAAGCTGCGGGTAGAATAAAAGACAAGTTTGGGGGTAAAAATGCTAGTAGCAAGGCCAGGGGAGGGTGCACGAAAATGAATCAAGTTGCGCAAAAAAAAATGCAACAAGGTGAACTTGGTCACTGTGTAGGGAGGCTTTTTTGTGGCGACACCATTACAGTTTCAGTCAAAGCTTTGACCAAGCTATCCTTAAAAAAAAAGAGATAATGTGCACCACTCTAAACCCAAATCGAAATATATGGCTTCAAAAGAAAAATACCTACCCCCGTGTAAATCAGCACAAGAATCTGCCCGCAGCAACTGACAACAATAAGCAGTGTAAGAAGTTCTAATTTGGACCCAAAGCCAAGCCTAGTAAGTGCTCAAACTTATGGAAGAAGAACAAAGAGAGTACACACACAATCTAGCTAGGGGGACGAAAGCTGCAACTTCACATGATAAGCAGTGCGAAAATGTTAAGTCTAAGGGAAGAATCTTGAGAAAATAGAAGCGTGAGGTTAAAAGTTTCAAAATGCAATCACAGGCTACTGTGAGTGAATGCTGTGAGCAATGCTGCCCTGGTGCTGTCATTACTTGAGGACAAGCAATGGTTCAAGTTTGGGGGTGTGATAACTCACAGAAGTGTGAGTTATTTACAGTCATTCAAATGAGAATTATCTTGTTCCAAGAATAAATTAGGCTATAAATTGTGATGAGTACCTTCATATTTGACATTGTTGAATTCAGAGATAATAATTATAATTTGGGCACGCAAGTGCCAATTTTGTGGAATTTGACATGTGTGCCAAGTGTGCAGGATTTTACTAAGTATTCAGTGCTAGGCGAGTGCTGTGTTAGCATCCAAGCAGATATTTGAAGCCGAGCGAGGACCAGCGAGGCACCTCATTTAGCGCAACCAGAAAAGGAAACCTTACCCGGTTAGCGAGATAGGCGCCCCCTATGTTCAGCAAGTCAGCGAAATTCCTTATGGTTTGTTACAACAACCCGATGGAGCAGGCCCAAGAGAAGAGGCGCGTCGTGCTACCATCAAGACTATAAATAGGGAGCGTGCCCTAGAGTAAGTGTGAAAACATTCTTCGACACGATTTCTCAAGAAAACAATAACATCCGAGCCAGATTTCGAGAAACCTATCTCCACTCCACACTGTACACACCCATTTACATCAGTCTATTCCATACTCAGACAAACCTCCGTAGCCGGTGTTTACCATCTTCGCATCAACCTTAGTAGCTGTAGATATGCCTTCATGCTTGTTGGCGTAACTCAACCCTTAGGTGTTTTTACGTTGATGAATACTCTTGCGGTAATTTTGTACTGTTTTATCATGACTACGCTCATCATGAGCTAATCCTCTTGTTGGTCAAGACATGGTGATATGAACATGTTATTCTAGATTGCGTTTATGTGACTGATTTGTGATGCCTTATTAACTTGTGCACTTTTATTGTTATAAACTCTTTTCGGAATTGATCACTTTGATTAGGGTAGCGTGTTTTATTATCCGGAAGGAAATAAATCACTGATTTCGCAAGTTAATATAGTTTGAAGGGTAATAAGAATATTATTCTTCCCTAGTGAAGGATAGGAATATGAAGTTAGGGCTATAGTGTGATCGGAAACATGCTTTTCAACCTATGTAGTGAACCTCAATGGGAGCTTAGGAATAAGGGAACCTTGACGACATTATGTTAATAGGATAGGAATATCCATATTCATTCTGCACACTGAGTACTATCACAGCATCAATCACAGCATCGCATCTATAAGTTTTGTTCATTGAACCTAGTCTTGACTATTGTCATCCCTCGTATTTTCACTCGTGATATTTTGTTACCTTTGTTATTATTACGTCTTTTGGTTGCGTCACCACTTCACTCTATTATTTGATTACACTTTTACTCGCTAAATCAACGGTATTCCGTAGACCTAGTAGTTAAACCTTAATCCTCGTGGGAACGATCTTTACTTACACTTTATTACTTGTTAGACTGTGTATACTTGCACACGTTTTTGCACAACAGACATCTAATCCCCCCTTCCTTTTTAGCCTTATCATGTCGCCACGCTACCCTAATAAACTCGTCAACCCCATTTACAAAAGTTTCCTTCAAAAATGCTCTTCCCGGATATAACCGATCATACCCCCAACTACGATTCAATTGATTCCATTCTACACGCATTAGATTCCCACAACTAAACCTAAAATATAACCTATCAAGTTAGTGGCATCGATATGATCTCGGTGGAGATGATTTCGAGCCAAATATGGGGGTTAAGAACAGAACAAACAAAACCCTTTTCCATATAAGTAGTGAAGGAAGTTATTTCTAACTCCCAACCTTATAATTGTTAGTATAGTTTCGCAATTATCTCAATGAAGATGATTTTGAGCAAAATATGGGGGTGAGGGACAACACATCACCCTTTTGTTGAACCAAGGACAAACACTCTTTGTATTGTATGATAACAAATTACAATCTGTCTACTAATGGTTACAGTTGAACAAAAGTACATGACATGAATCAAAGAGCAGGATATCTTAAAGTGTAGCGGCTTGGAGAAGAAGCTACTCTAGAGTTCAAGAACTATTTGTTAATCTGCTTTTGATAGGACACACTGTAAGATCCTATCACTTCAGTTCTATAACTTTTAGTAGTTGAGAGATGATTTTTTAAAATAAAAAATGTTGTGTTAAAAGCTTAGAAAAATCCTTTTTATAAAGCCTAATAGGTAGGCACATAGCATGAGAAAATGGTAAAGCTAAGAATCGATTGATGACTTTGTGTTTATAAGTTGAAAATCGATTCCTAGCCTAATTATTCAAGCAAATAATCGATTTGTGGCTTCCTTCACAGAGCTAGAAATCGATTCCTAGCCTATGGTCTTTTAAAGGAATATGTTTTGGAAAGAAAACAATCGATTGATGACCTTGTGTTTAAAATGAAAGAAACGATTGCTCACTTCTCATTAAAGAGCAAAATCGATTTTGGGCTTCATCCTTGAAGCACAAAATCGATTCTTGGCTTAATTACTTAAAGCAAGAAATCGATTCTTATCCTGTTTTTGTTAGAGCACATAATCGATTTCTTCACCTTGTTTAAAAGCAAACAACCGATTCTTCACTTCTTAAAAGTGCTACAACGGTCACATTTTAATCGATTATCATACACATTGTTTCAGGCACATAATCGATTCCTATTTTTATTAAAAGTGCTACAACGGTCACATTTTAATCGATTATCATACACATTTATTTTAAGCAACTAATCGATTCTTTTTTTGTCCAACGGTCATATTTTTGCAAATCCTATAAATAGGACTTTGGTTTTCACGAAAAAAAATACAACAACACTATGCAAAATTACAAATCTGAAAAAGAGAAAAAGAAGAACTTTCACCGTCAAAATATTCTTTCAAGTTCTTCATCTCTAAATCCAAATCACTCATCTCTCTCAACTATTATACTGTTATACTGCTTGAGTGACTGGATCATAGTTTCTCTGTTGTATTCATCTATTCTTGGTTGTTGTGAAATCCTGGGAAGAGTTCTTGGGCCGTTCAATCGGGGAGATTGGAGTGGTAGTGAAATCATGGGAAGTATTCTTGGGTCGTTCAATCGGGGAGATTGGATCGGTAGCGAAATCCTTAGCGGGGAGCTTGGGTTCTCAGTTTGGGGCAAATTGAGATTAGCTATAGGGAAGTTGCATGCTTGTAAGACATTGAAGAAGTTCTTCTCATATAGTGGTTGTTATCAACTCCAAAGGTTGCAAAGCCGGAGGCCGAGGACGTAGGGCTTTTATCCCGAACCTCGTAAAAATCACGGTGTATCTCTTTCCCTTCTCTTTACGTTGTTTTTGTTTATATTTGTTTATCGTTATATTTGTTTTCATTGTGCTGCGTTCAATATCACTATCTGTTTATCGTTAAATTTGATAATAGTGTGGTTAGCGTAAAATATCACTGTAACTGGATCTGTCATAGGTATAGCTTGCTTAGGTACTACATATAGTTTAAATCCTATTTTCCGCATTTGATTTAAACGCGCATTGTTAATGTTTTGAAAATTAAAAAGAATTCAATTTTAGCGTATAACCTTATTCACCCCCCTCTAAGGTTATCATATAGTCCAACAATTGGTATCAAAGCTAGAAATTGCATATAGAGCTTAACATCTCGCAATTTTATTTTATTTATTTATTTTTGATCATGGGTTCATTTATGAAAGAGGGGATGTCCTTCAATAGGCCACCCCTGTTTGATGGGACTAACTATGACTATTGGAGTAGTCGAATGAAATGTCATGTGCAGGCTATAGATTTCACTTTATGGAGGATCATTGTTGATGGGCCACTCATTCCTATGAGAATCAAGATCACTAAACCTGGTGTTGCTATTGACGGAGATACTACTAAATCTCAAGCTACCGGTAAAGCTGAGGAAGTTCCTATTGAAGATATCTATGTCATTTACTTGAGTGAGCTGAGAAAATCTGAGTTAGAAAAAATATCTCTAAATGCCAAAGCAATGAATATTCTTCACCTATCTTTATGTGAAGAAGAGTATGGAAGGGTAAAAGGTTGTCAGACAGCTAAATAAATTTGGGACTGTTTGGAAGCAACTCATGTTGGTACAAGTCAAGTGAAGGATACAAAAATTTGAATTATCACTTGAGTATGAAGCTTTCAAAATGAGGGAAGGTGAATCTTTTGCTGCTATGCACCAAAGATTAAATTTAATAGTGAATAACTTGAGAGCTCTTGGGAAGAAATATTCAACAAAAGATTGGAATGGGAAGATTCATGCATCCCTGACTAGTGAATTCTTTCCGAAGACTTGTGCTATCACTGAAGCCAAAGATACTGGCACTTTACCTCAAGAAGACTTGATTGGGTCACTTCTTGCATTTGAGGTGGTGTTGGCCGCTGTAACGCCCCAAAATTAATTAGTTATTTATTTAATTAATTAAATAGGGTTTATGTGATAGAAATAATATTAAAATTATTATTTATTATATGTTAGTGTGTTGGTCCTTATTAGAAATAGTAATAGCGAATGGGGGGTGAGTTAGCCCATGAGGAATTCGCATGATGCTAAGTAAAAAGCCCAAGGGAATGATTGATTAGTCATATAAGGGATTAAGTTAGGGTTTCTCTCATATTAGAAAACACAAACACATTAGAACGTGAGAAGAGAAGAGGAGAGGCGCTAATAAGGAGAAGAAGAGAGAGAAGTCACGCCAAGGAGAGGGAAGAAGGCTAGGGTTTCATACATCCATCAAGCTAGGGTTGTGTACTCATCTAAGGCTAAGGTAAGGGTGGGGTTCTATCTCTATAATTGGGTGTATGAATGGCTCTATGTAGGAAGGTTAATGGAACCCTAGGTGATTAAGTTAGAAAACCCAAGTTGTAGGAATTGAATTTCATTGATGATGAATGAATGTGAATTGATGATGATTGAGCATGATTGATAATGATTGGACATGATTGATGATGATTGATCTCGCTTGTTGATGAATGATCTTGCTTGTTGATGATTTGAACCAAAAATTCTGTCCATAGGGCGCCATGGGCGCCAATGTTGCTGTTGCTGTGGCTGGGCGCCTTCCTGGGCGCCAAATTCTGTGTGTGTGTTGTTGCCTGGGCGCCATGGGCGCTGTTCCTGAAACTGTGTTGGGCGCCATCCTGTTGTGCTGTGTTGCTGTTTTTGCAGGTACCTGGCGCATAGGGCGCCAAGGGCGCCGAATTCTGGCAGCCCGTCGTTGCTGTTCCTGGGCACCATGGGTGCCGGTTGATGTTTCCTGGCGCATGGGCGCCAAGGGCTCCAAGTATTGGCTGCCCGATTTGCGATGTTCCTGTGTTGTTCTGGCGCATGGGCGCCAAGGGCGCCAACGTGGTGGCTGCCCAGTTGCTGTTTTAGGTGTTGTTCTGGCGCATGGGCGCCAAGGTTGTGGCTGCCCTGTTGCTGTGGCTGTGCTGTCCTGGCGCATGGGCGCCAAGGGCGCCAAGATTGGCTGCCCGGTTGCTGTTGTTGCGTGCTGTGTCTGGCGCAGGGGCGCCATGGGCGCCTAAATCAGGCTGCCTTGTGTTGTGTCTGGCGCAGGGGCACCAGAATCTGGCTGCCTTGTGCTGTGTTGCGTTGCTGGGCGCCATGGGCGCCAGTTTGGCTGCCCGTTGTGCTGCTGGGCGCCAGTTTGGCTGTCAATTGTGTTGCTTGGCGCAGTGGGCGCCAAGGGCGCCAAGTGTGGCTGCCCAAATGTGAATTTCACGATTGTTATTTAAAATGACGTTGAATATGTGATTAGACCCAAAGTTGCCAAAATGTTGAAAGTTGCTAAATTATTACGATGTTGCCTAAATGTTGAAAGTTGCTAAATTATTACGATGTTGCCCAAATGTTGAAAGTTGCTGAAATATTGCGATGTTGCCAAAATGTTGAAAATTGCTAAGTTGTAAATTGTTGACGACGAAGGTTGTACGAAGACGAATTTGCCTCTATTTATTGGCAGGTGATGTGTTGTAGGCCTACGGCCAATGTTGCTTTCCGATGTTGTGCGTTGCTATGTAACCGTTGTTATTTGTTTGTGCATTTACATAGCGTCGCATGCATAGCATATTTTTACGATGGAGCTATGCTCAAACCACGACGACGATGCTGCGATGCTGATACCCCTATTTACGGGCTTGAATTATGGTACCACATGCATTATAGGGCGGTGGCCCTGAGTTGAGTCACATTTCGCATTATGTGCATACTTATGTGATTGAGATGATTTTGACTGCTGTTAAGTGATGAATTGACCTGAATTATATATTGTTTTTCATGTATCCGATTATATAGTGCGATATCTCACCCCTTCTGTTTGAATGTTACCCCAATGTTGGTAACATGCAGGTAATCCCGAATGAAGGCAGTTCACCTTCGTTTGATCGAGTCGGTGTCGTCGCTCTGATATGTAACACTCGGGGGGGAATGAACACGCTTTTTAATACTGTTTGCATGTTATTTCATTGTTGGGGCTTTAAGCTGTTATGTGGCTATTTTGATGTTTTCTGAGCTGTCATGAGTTGTTAAGATGCAACGATTATTTAATTTGACTTGTTGTGAATCCGCTGCGTAGTTTTTTTAAAGATGAATTATTTCTGAGGATTAAAGTGGTTGTTTTATCGGTTCATCCAAACGTGTTATATAACTGTTTTCAAAAGCGAATTAACTCGTTGTTGTTTTCACGAAGTAAATGTGGCACTCCATTGTTTGTTGAAAAAGATTTTTATGAACTCTGATATTTCTGCAATATTTTGCCGGGTAGAAATGGGGTGTTACATTAGTGGTATCAGAGCAATGGTTGGTCCGTCCGGCCAAGTCGTCGAGTTGTTGTGTCGGTTAACGACCAACTGTTGTCTTTTAGTACTAACCATTGTTTACATTGCAGGTTGTTCGAATCAGGTAAACTCTTTTGGATTGTTCGGTCCTAACCAGACTGCTTGTGTGATTTATTGCGTTTTCTGTGCGCAAACTCTGTGCCTCTTGTTTTTGGTTTTGTTTCAACCTTCTTGTTGTGTGAACTTGTATGTAGGCAGCCTAAACTTCTATTATTTGGTTTCAAATTGTCGTCTCTAGTTTTGCATAACATGGATATATGTTTTAAGAACAAGTGGTGCACCAGATTGTTTTGAACCTTGGTTAAATTGGCTTTATTTTTGATTATTCATATGTATCTTATATACACAAAAAATTAATTTAATCAATTTAACTCAATCTTTTAGCATCGTATATTGTCATAACGTGTTTTTAATTATGTATTCATTGATAGTCTTGATTAAATGCCTTGTGGGATTGTTTGTTAGTTATTTTATAGTGCTATGATGTCTTAATGGCTATAAGTGATTTTGAAATGTCAACTATGTTTTAATTTGTTTAAATTGTTTTAATTGATCGACACTAAGTCTTATATGAACTCTTTTGTAGTGTGTTTTGATGTTTGAGACTAAATGCATTGTAAAATTGTTTTGTTTTAGGTTGTTACTTCACTATTAACTTGCTATGGTGTTTTAATCAATACAAGTGAAAATGTATTTGTTCAAATGCTATAACTTTGTTTCCAATTTGAAAATGTCTTTTGCAATTAGATGTAACGATTTGAGCGGTGGACTAGGTTATTACTACATTCACTTTCTTCCCTATTTACTCAATTTTTCTCAAAGTGTGATCTTGTACGCTTGAATTTTATGACATGATGTTAGTCGTTACCTCTTGAATTGTGCTATGTGGTTTTGTAATCTGAAAAGTAAAGTGACTTCTGAAAATGCTTTTGAACATCTATTAAACAATTTTATGGTTGGATACTAATATTGGTATTAAAACTTATTTTAATAAATGAACACTGATCCTGTATAAAGTTTTTACTCTAGTATGCTTTTGATTGCACATTGATGCAGCACACTGAGTTTTCGTGATCTTGTTTTAGCTGTTATATTTTTATATAGTTGTGCTACTTGGTTTTGAAAACTTTAGATTTAAAGTGTGCACTGACACTATTGGTGCACTTCTATTAAATTAGCTTTTACTGCCACATGTTCTTAAGAGGTCCTATTTAAATTGTTTAAGCTAACATTCAGTCTTGTAGCGAAAACCAATTGCTATAACATGTTTTTACTTCTATGTTGATGCCCTTGGCTAAGTGTTTGGGTGGAGTTATTTCACTAAATGTTTTTAGGTGTTATTACCGTACTAGCATGCGGTAACCCTTGAAAATAATAATACTCTTAATTAAATTATGCAATTGTTATTTTCTTTTATCACCTTAAATACAGATTATAACAGGTACTTGCTAATGGAATTAGTTTTCTTTTGGGTTAATTGTGTGATTTTTTATGAGGTACTTGCTTGTCGAAAAACAAAGTGTTTTGTGCATGTATTTGGTTGTGTTTTTCGCAGGCGTGCCTTTAATTGTGAACTGCTGTTTCCATTAGTTAAATTATTTTCCCTATACCAAACTATATTGGTAGTTATCATTAACTCTAAAAAGCTATTTTTTTTGTGTGTGATTGGTGACTAACATCACTGGACTTGATTTTGATTTCTCTGCTTGTTTGGAAAATGCCTAGTTTTCGAAAAATGCATTAGTTACTTCTTCAGAATCCGAAGAAAAATGTTATTGAGGTTGCTTGGAATTTTCTTAACTGGTCTGCGTCATTTCTGTTTTTCTGTTGGTACATGTATGTATTAGGTTCGATTTGGTATTGAGTTTCGCGTAATCGTTATTGTTATATTTAATCTTATCTGAGTATCAATGCTTCGAAATGACGTACGTAGTTTTCACATTATTTAACTTCTATGATGGTATGAATTGGCATGTCTGTGCATTTAAATTAACAGTTATTCTATAAGATATTCATTATTCGCTATTTTGTTTTTGCTAGATATTCATGTATCTATTTATTTTAAATTGTATAGATGTAATGCGGTTTTAAATGTTATCTACATTCTTATGTTGTTTATTTGACCTTGTTTTGCTCTGTGTGTCTAATTTCCTCGACGTCCATATTGTGAACTTTCTGTTTTTATGAATTGTTTCATGACTCCCATGTGTATAATCTGTGTCTGAAAACTCTGAGTTTGTGGCTTGTTTTGCAACCGTTATGCACTTTGTTAACTTTTGGTCGTGGCATTGGGGTGAATCTATGAGACACCGTAAGGATAGGTGGGTGAGGTAGAATGCGAGTAATGCTTATATCTACAAGTCAGTTAATATCAAAGTAGCGCAGCAGAATCATGGTATGCTATAATAAGAAGGAGCTTTAATAGAGCTAGGGGGTGATCATGTGGTACCGACACGATTGCGCCTAAAAAACTCTATCGGGGATCCTTACAGAACCGTTAGAGAGTGGGTCTGATTGTTATTTCTCGAAGTTATCTGGCTGAACAAGTAGGAGGGACGGCCGCCCAATCACTTACCGCTGGTAATCAAAGCAATAATGACCAGCATGTTAGATAGCACTAGTTGTGGAGGTGACGTTAGTTGGTTAGTGGAAGGGTGTTCGCGTCGGTAGTTAAATTTCGAGGACGAAATTCTTTTAAGTGGGGGAGAGTTGTAACGCCCCAAAATTAATTAGTTATTTATTTAATTAATTAAATAGGGTTTATGTGATAGAAATAATATTATAATTATTATTTATTATATGTTAGTGTGTTGGTCCTTATTAGGAATAGTAATAGCGAATGGGGGGTGAGTTAGCCCATGAGGAGTTCGCACGATGCTAAGTAAAAAGCCCGAGGGAATGATTGATTAGTCATATAAGGGATTAAGTTAGGGTTTCTCTCATATTAGAAAACACAAACACATTAGAACGT
This sequence comes from Astragalus membranaceus, assembly GCA_039519185.1. Classification (NCBI taxonomy): domain Eukaryota; kingdom Viridiplantae; phylum Streptophyta; class Magnoliopsida; order Fabales; family Fabaceae; genus Astragalus; species Astragalus membranaceus. The sequence goes on along the minus strand of CM076848.1, from coordinate 169,908,624 downwards.
GAGAAGAGAAGAGGAGAGGCGCTAATAAGGAGAAGAAGAGAGAGAGAAGTCACGCCAAGGAGAGGGAAGAAGGCTAGGGTTTCATACATCCATCAAGCTAGGGTTGTGTACTCATATCTAAGGCTAAGGTAAGGGTGGGGTTCTATCTCTATAATTGGGTGTATGAATGGCTCTATGTAGGAAGGTTAATGGAACCCTAGGTGATTAAGTTAGAAAACTCTAGTTGTAGGAATTGAATTTGATTGATGATGAATGAATATGAATTGATGATGATTGAGCATGATTGATAATGGTTGGACATGATTGATGATGTTTGATCTCGCTTGTTGATGAATGATCTTGCTTATTGATGATTTGAACCAAAAATTCTGTCCATAGGGCGCCATGGGCGCCAATGTTGCTGTTGCTGTGGCTGGGCGCCTTCCTGGGCGCCAAATTCTGTGCGTGTGTTGTTGCCTGGGCGCCATGGGCGCTGTTCCTGAAACTGTGTTGGGCACCATGGGCGCCATCCTGTTGTGTTGTGTTGCTGTTTTTGCAGGTACCTGGCGCATAGGGCGCCAAGGGCGCCGGTTGATGTTTCCTGGCGCATGGGCGCCAAGGGCTCCAAGTATTGGCTGCCCGATTTGCGATGTTCCTGTGTTGTTCTGGCGCATGGGCGCCAAGGGCGCCAACGTGGTGGCTGCCCAGTTGCTGTTTTAGGTGTTGTTCTGGCGCATGGGCGCCAAGGTTGTGGCTGCCCTGTTGCTGTGGCTGTGCTGTCCTGGCGCATGGGCGCCAAGGGCGCCAAGATTGGCTGCCCGGTTGCTGTTGTTGCGTGCTGTGTCTGGCGCAGGGGCGCCATGGGCGCCTAAATCAGGCTGCCTCGTACTGTGTCTGGCGCAGGGGCGCCAGAATCTGGCTGCCTTGTGCTGTGTTGCGTTGCTGGGCGCCATGGGCGCCAGTTTGGCTGCCCGTTGTGCTGCTGGGCGCCATGGGCGCCAGTTTGGCTGCCAATTGTGTTGCTTGGCGCAGTGGGCGCCAAGTGTGGCTGCCCAAATGTGAATTTCACGATTGTTATTTAAAATGACGTTGAATATGTGATTAGACCCAAAGTTGCCAAAATGTTGAAAGTTGCTAAATTATTATGATGTTGCCTAAATGTTGGAAGTTGCTAAATTATTACGATGGTGCCCAAATGTTGAAAGTTGCTAAAATATTGCGATGTTGCCAAAATGTTAAAAATTGCTAAGTTGTAAATTGTTGACGACGAAGGTTGTACGAAGACGAATTTGCCTCTATTTATTGGCAGGTGATGCGTTGTAGGCCTACGGCCAATGTTGCTTTCCGATGTTGTGCGTTGCTAAGTAACCGTTGTTATTTGTTTGTGCATTTACATAGCGTCGCATGCATAGCATATTTTTACGATGGAGCTATGCTCAAACCACGACGACGATGCTGCGATGTTGATACCCCTGTTTACGGGCTTGAATTATGGTACCACATGCATTATAGGGCGGTGGCCCTGAGTTGAGTCACATTTCGCATTATGTGCATACTTATGTGATTGAGATGATTTTGACTGCTGTTAAGTGATGAATTGACCTGAATTATATATTGTTTTTCATGTATCCGATTATATAGTGCGATATCTCACCCCTTCTGTTTGAATGTTACCCCAATGTTGGTAACATGCAGGTAATCCCGAATGAAGGCAGTTCACCTTCGTTTGATCGAGTCGGTGTCGTCGCTCTGATATGTAACACTCGGGGGGAATGAACACGCCTTTTAATACTGTTTGCATGTTATTTCATTGTTGGGGCTTTAAGCTGTTATGTGGCTATTTTGATGTTTTCTGAGCTGTCTTGAGTTGTGAAGATGCAACGATTATTTAATTTGACTTGTTGTGAATCCGCTGCGTAGTTTTTTTAAAGATGAATTATTTCTGAGGATTAAAGTGGTTGTTTTATCGGTTCATCCAAACGTGTTATATAACTGTTTTCAAAAGCGAATTAACTCGTTGTTGTTTTCACGAAGTAAATGTGGCACTCCATTGTTTGTTGAAAAAGATTTTTATGAACTCTGATATTTCTGCAATATTTTGCCGGGTAGAAATGGGGTGTTACAGCCGCTAAGAAGGCCCAAGAAAAAGAAGTGGTCAAAAAAAGAAAGTCTCTTTCTCTTGTTGCTAAAATTCCTATGGTGGCAAGGAAAGAGGTTGAGTCTGATGAATAATCCGATGATGAAGACATGGCTAAAATGTTTGAAGAATTCATGAGACTCAACAAGCTTGGGAAGGGTGACTACTCAAAGAAATCTAAGTACCAACAAAAGAAAGCCATGAAGATGGGACAACACAGATACTGATGGTGATACAGATGAAGAAGAGGAGGTTGCAAATGCTGTTTCTCTTATGGCAAATGACACACCTGAGGCTACTTGGGACAATCTTGACACTGATAGTGAAACAGATGAAGAAGAGAAAGCTGCCAATGTTGTCTGTCTTATGGCAAATGACACCCCTAAGCGTCTTTTCACAGGGTACGTATAAGCGTCTTTTCACAGGGTATGTGGGGGTATAGATCGATGGAGTGGGGGTTTAAAAAAAACTCGTGTAAAACGTATTTATGCTGCTGTTTTTTCCTTTGTTTCCTTTTTTGAAATGCTCCTTCTTATTACACTCCCCCTCTTACTTACTAAACACCTCCAAACCCATGAAAAAACAAAAATATCTTTAGTGAACAAAATGTTCCAACGTGTCCTTTTTTCTGGGTTTCAATGAGTACGTTAATATAGTACCGTATCGGTTCAGTGTCTTAGTTTGTACTGGGGTGTGCAAAATAATAAAAGGCACGGTATTATAATACCAAGCCGTGTTATTTGTCTTTTGAAACTACCTCCCATTTTTATGCATTTTTCTATTACTTGCTCAATTTGCTTCCTTTAACAACATTTTCTTCTCAACAACAGTTGTATACTCGGTAGCAAAGTACCAAAAAAAACTATTTACAGGGATGTAAAAAATTTATATTTTTATTATCGGTACTAAAATTAAAAACAAGAAAAATAACTTTATTTTTACTTTTTAACTTCAACCATTTAATTAGCAAGTTTTCTTGTCACTTTAAAATAGTTAAATTTGAGTTGAGTCTATCTCTTTTCTCTCTTTTTTGTAAAGTTATATATTGTATTTACATCTTTCTCATAGTGCATCGATAATAAATGAGAAGAGCAATTTATCGACTCAAAATGGTTGTTGGGGATCGTAGATCACCAATGACAGAATCCTCGTGAATCATTGAACATATTCAATCAACAAATGGGAAAATTAAAACAATTACTATTTGGGAACGAGTACTAAAGTCAATAATGGATGTACGTATACAAGATGGGCCTTTGACCCCCTCTCACCTCCACTAAGTTATGCATTTCTATGTCTCCTTCTCTTTGTGAAATTTAATACTACCCTTATTAAATCAATGAGAGAACATGTTTATGTGCGATTCGGTTGAGGCCAACCGAATATATTCGGTTAGGCCAGACCGAACGTGTATTTTTTTTTTGAGACACACCATTTTTTTTACCTCTTTTACACTATTTGGTTGACCTCAACCAAACTATTTCGGTTGATGTCAACTGAAATAATTCGGTTGAGGTCAACCGAATAGTGTAAAAAAGGTAAAAAATCGGTGTGTCTCAAAAAAATACACGTTCGGTTGGGCCTAACCGAAAGTTTCGGTTAACCCTAACCGAATCGGTGAAAACAGCGCGCCTCATTAATGACTTTTTGGTCATTTTGCAAGATTTGGGGGTGTGGGGTGAGTAGGGAGGGATGTGGGAAAAGCATGGGCCTTATTAAATCAATGAGATTCTATTCTCTACAAGTAGAACTATCAAACTGAACGTTCGACCCACTGGGCCAAACACGAAAACGGGTTGGCTGGATCAGCCCAATTATACAGAGTTGTATTTTTCCTAGCCCAATTCAAAGCATTGGGCAAACAGCCATGTCTAGTCCAGTCCAATATTTTAATAAAGAAACTACACAAAAATGCTAAAAAAAAATTAAAAAAAGTGGTCTCATTCTAAGAGGGTCACAAAAGCAACAAAACGTTATGCAATGATTTGAGAACCATTAATAGATTGTGCAGGATGACTTAAATCTAGAGTATGAATTTTGAAGGTATTTTGAAGATAGTAGAATGGTAGAAGTTGATCTATCATTTGTAAGTTACATTATTCATGTTCTTTAAATAACTAAACATCCATGCTACGACACTATAACTTACGATATTGTCACTTGATAATGAAATGTTGACACTATGTTAAACAAAGGTTGGTTGGACGATATTGTGATGTTTGTGCATTCATGCATCATTGGAGGTTGTTTTGTTAGGGGAAGCAAACAATGAGATACTTGTCCTATTAATAGTTGTTAGGACTTATACTTGTTTAGTTTATCAGTGTTTGTAATTTGAGGGATACTATGCTCTAATCGGTATGACATTGAGAGACATTTTTATTTCTCATAATTAAGGTTTTATTACTCGTTCCTATTTTTAATTTTCATGTAATGTTTTTAGGGTAAAATATGTTTTTGGTCGCTATAAATATAGCGAATTTTGTTTTTAGTCTCTCTAAAATTTTTTGGCCACTTTTGGTCCCTACATTATTTTTCGTTTGCATGCACTTTTAATCCATGCTGTTAGTTTTCACTAATGAACCATACTTTGTTTGCATGTTTGTAAGCCTTTATCGCTTTGTTAACATGGAGTGTTTACGTGTCACTTCGGGTATGTCATGCATGAACAACAAATAATTATAAATATGCAAAAGAAAATTTTCATTTTTGAACATGACAAAAACAAGAAATGAGAGGTTTAAATTGGTTTTTTTATAAATTCTTTTCCAAAACTTGGTTTTCAAAAGTTCTTTTGAAATATTGTCAAAAAAAAAGTTCTTTTGAAATAATGTATGTATAAAAATAAGCAAGAATGGCAAAAAGTAAGTGACACAAAGATGTGTCATGTTTTACTACCACTTGGTAGTTAGTCCATTCCTTTCAACACACTAGAAGGTTTTCCACTCTAATCTCAAGATTACACCCTTAAGAGTATCTAATGTCAACCTTAGCTTATACTCTTAATTAACTTCTCAGAACGACTTGGTACATATAACCGAGGAATAATATGTCACTATTGGGCTAAATACAAGTTTAAAAGGTTTTGGAAAGCAATACAAAACTTCTCTTCACAAGAGGTGGAAGAACTGAAAGCTTAAGATATTACAAGTTTGAAAAGTTTTCTAAAGAATAAAACAACGAAGTAGTTGAAGGCACAAGTCTTTTGATGTTGTCTTTGGTTATTCACAATATGTGCAAAAGTTATCTTCTTCAGTAATGTTGTTGTGACCTAACAACCTTAACAATAGTGTCGTTGTGACTTATAAGTGGGGGTTTCCACAAAAGGACAAATCGTTGAAAGCCTGTGATCATGTTGATATAGTATGCATGCACGCAATGCCTTTTCAGAACAGATGCAAAGTAGTTGCACAGACACATTACCAAGTTTAAACACGCCTTGATGAAGATTTCCTTTTTGTTTTAGCACTTAATGTGATTTTTTCATTATTCGTTACTTATTTTGATTCTTCGTACAATAATTACTAAGGAGCATTAACTATGGTTCTTAGTAATTACGGCATTCAGAGATTGATACACTGGATGCAGTCTTGGACCAGATGGACTATTCATCAGACAAACACTTGGACCAGATTCATGCTTGTAACAAAGGAAAGCTAGGAAGAGATGAAGTCTTCTTCCAGACTCATTTTGCACCAGATGCACTCTTTTCTTCATAGGCAAATAGGTTCCAAATGATGGTGTCAAGAAGGCAACATCACATAATGTTCTCTTGATTATGATAACACGTTCTTCTACTATATAGTCTTAGGTAGAATTATATATAAGTTTTGCACACTTAGACAAAACTTTAGAACTAGATAAATTGTTCTCTTGTATTATTTGTTATCAACAAAACAATTAAGGGTCGATATAAAGAGAACAACTATCAAATTACAAAACAAGGCTAATAAAAGCTCGTCAAATCCAACAATTTTAATATTCCGGCTCTATCCTTTTGCGTAACAAAGGAAAAGGAATGTTTACTTGAATACAAGAACTTCACCATCGTCCTCCCATGTCAACAATAGGAATTAATCCTCTAGAGAGACAAACCCTCACAATCGTGATCATTTGACCAATGCCAAGAATTCAAAACCGAAAGAACGAGAGAGAGAGAGAGAGGTAAGGAGATGGAAGATAGAGAGATTATAGATTTATCGTAAAGATTTGTGAGGCTTTGTGAAAATTTTACAATGATGTTAGTGAAGACAATGTGTAGTTAGGGCTTGTGATTCATGGCAAAGACTTATGATACTAAGGAATTCTTTAGTAATAATTACTAAATTTTTCGGTCGGTAACCATTATACAACAATCCAATGGTTAGTAATTACTAGCCACAATTTAGTATTTGTGTGGTTACCGAATTTTTTCATTAATAGGAAAATGACTATTATGCCATTTAGTAACAATTACTATAAGAAATTCTTTAGTACTCTAAGTCAGACTGGTGATTCATATAACGCCTCCTCAAGAAAACATCATCTTAAGCATATTGTTATTTTATTAAGAAAGCATTATAGAATTATTAATACATGTAATGTTTTCCTAAGCAGGCATTATGGGAATAATTACACCCAATGACACACGAATACAAATAATTCATATGACACTTCTAGGGCATTATCTGAGTTACTCACAGAACTGACATTATTGCAAGCAAGCAATATTGAAATGCTTGGTGATTTTATTGATAACGAGTCATACTTTACGCAGATATGATCATTGTTATTGCTTCGGGTATTCTAACCCAAGGTACAAGTCAAATGGCGCATAAGCCCATAGCTTTTTTTTGACAAGCAAAAAATATATTGAAGAGAGTACAAGGGGTATTCTAACCCAAGGTACAAGTCAACATGCAAGAGACAAATGACTATTCCACCCTTCAATACTATGAACTCCTACCGAAAAACCACCTACCCCAATACTAGAGAACTATCTAAATCCTACCCAACCGAATAGACCTCACTGAATCTAGACGCCAACTTCCTCTGCGAGAGACACAAAAAAGAGGATACCATCTCCTTCAAGTGACGGACACCCGAATACCTCCCAGAGACATCGTTCCACCAACGCTTTGAATGGGCTCCAACACCCTCCTACTCTTGACACCGAGGCCAAACCCCCTCACTTATAAAGATAAGATCTTCATTTGACATGTTTCTTGTTCGCCTTCTGAACCTTGGTCAAACGGTCCCAAGCTTCCATCTCCTTCGTTTTCTTCATACAATATTTAAGAGATTTTGCACCAACAACCCCAAGTTCCACCCTATTGCTCATAGATTTTTTAGCCCCTGAATCTTCACAAAAGGTTCCTAGGATACGGTTGGAATTAATGGTTCCTGAACTACCTACAAAACTATTAGAAGCAGATTTGCTTGAAGGCTTATTTGGGCTTGTTGTAGTAACGGATTGAGACACAATAGAGATGGGTTTACTAGGGGCACCTCCCTTGCAAGCACCAGCTTTTTCATTCATAAAGGAATGATCCAGGCCCACAATGGCTCAAACCTTACATCTGCGAGAATATAGATGATCATCCACGTAAGACCCACCTTTTTCAATGCTACCCACTCCTTCTCTCTCCTTCTGCTGAACGTTTCTTTCCTTCTCTCGCCTCCTCCCACTCTTACAACTTTGACCTTCTCGGGAGCATTTATGATTAAGACGCCTTGCATGTGCCGCTTTCTCCGCCTCGGGAACTGCTTGATCACCATACCCCGCATGCACCGATTTTTCGTTTAAACCAAGTCCTTGTAACATCTCCAATTTAGCTAATTTCATTTATCGAAATTAGCAAGAGGTCATGAGATAACTTGTTAGCTAAGTTAAATAAGTTAGCAAAAATTAATTATAAATATGATTATTGTCATGGGTTAAATGAATTGTTCTGTGCTTGTTTGCTACATTATATAAGTAATTGAGTTCTTGGTAATTGTTGAGTTATTTGGGGTTTAAATGAGAATTAGAGGACAGGGGTATTTTGGTCTTTTATTTATAAAACACCACAGCTGAGTCATTAAATCATCACTCACTTCCATGAAACCATAACTAGGATTTTAGAAGGAAATTATTGAATTAGTAGATGATTAGAAGTAAACTAAAGTGATGAAATGAATTAAGGGCAAATTGGTCATTTCCACCCAAAATAAAACTTCAGTTCACTTAAAACTGAAACACACACACTCTCATGCTAAGCTTTCAGAAATTTTAGAAATAATAGTGTGAGAGAGAGGGAAGGAACTCGAGGGTGAGGGAGAAAGAAGAAGAGAGGTCAACTTCCCACAACCTAGATGCATGTTGCATTTTATTTCACCATTTGATTCAGTTTTTAACCTTCTTCCTAATGATACCTGAAACAACACCCACATCTTCACCCTTTTCATTTCACCATTGCTGAAAATCCAAAGCTCAAAGTGAGAAAATAGAGTTGTGAGAGCTTGCATGTCAAACTTAGTGCTGGCCTTGAGGAGACTAGAACCTACATTGTGCTATGGAGTAGAGTTGTAGAGAATTCAGTAGCTGAACTTATTGGGGTCAGTTTTTGGAGCATATGTGTTGCTGAGTTCGAGTTCTAAGTTGTTGGGTAGCTCGGGTTCGAGTGAGAGCACGATTCAGTGATTGTTGATTTTCGTTCGTGTGACTCACATTACGGTTTTTGTGATTTTCATCACAATCGGTGAGTTCTATACTCGCTTAGGGAATTATTTTCGTGTTAAAGATGGCATGTGACTGAATATGTGTTTTCGTTTCTCGTTTCATGAAGTTTTCGTTGAAAAACCGTCATTTCGAAGAATTACATTTTGAATGGTTATCTATGTGATTTTATGAATTGTTGATGATGTTTATGATGGTTGTTTGATACTGAAATAATATGAGGTTATGTACGGGAATCGATCAGAACGGATATTGGAACGAACGAGATAGCAATTTACACAAAACAGCAAAGCTTTTGGAAATACTGATGCTCACGCACTGACTGTGCGTCCCTGCGCACAGGTTGTGCGTTTGGTTCTGTCTCTCTGCGTCAATTTTTTGAAAACTGAGCACGGGTCGTGCGCGATATCGCACAAACCGTGCGTGACCCTCGGGTACCCCATTTTAAAACATGTCCAAAGCTATTCCAATTGGTTCCAATTCCATTCTAATCTCTTCCCCAACCCTAATCTCTTCCCCAACCCTATGTATTGATAAATAAACCGTAATTCGTGAAAAATACGTAGGTATGATTGATGTGATGTGAATTTCCCTAAGTTACAAATTAGGTGAAATGGATTGGTTAAATTAAAATAAACAAGTGCTGTTTTCCTTTATACATTGGTTAAAACAATGCTTGTTTGTGTTTCATTGATAAATGGACTATATGTCCCATGAGGTTGAGGTAAATTTTATGATGTGGTAATTGGACTATGTGTCCCATGAAATTGAGGATAAAGAAAGTTAAGATATGAATGTTATGATGTGGATTGTGATTGAAATAGTTATGTTTGGATTGAACTGTGAATAATCCCTAAGCTATGTTAATGAAAATTAGTAACCACGAGTGAGGTAATGACATGATAAATGTTTAAACGGACTAAATGTCCTTTGAGGTTATGTTAATGTTTAAACTGACTAAATGTCTATTGAGGTTATATATATATATATATATATATATATATATATATATATATATATATATATATATATATATATATATATATAAAATATGTATAAATTATATATATTGAGGATGGGTGACGACCCTATTGAGGTTAGCGTACTAGGGGAAGAGAAGTCATGAGCCCTATGAACCTAGACCCCTTGAGGTTTGCCCGCAGTTTATGGTAAGCGGATTGGGTTTACCGGGAATATAGACAATCATTCACGGTGATATACTAAGCAAAAAGAGGATTGTACGTAGTTATCTTATTGGACTACGGACAATAGAAGCATAATTATATGATATGTTATAAAAGGTTTGCACGTAGTTAACCGAAATTCGGGCTACGATTAAAATGATGCATAATGAACCGCGAGAGTAGTAAGGGTCTCGATAGGACTCACTGAGATAATGTTTGTCTCACCCTTCATGTTTTGTGGTTTTTACAGAGAAACAGGCAAAAGCTAAGGCGATGAGGCACGGCTAGTCGGTGTGACCTAAAGGAGATGTTGAAGCTTCAGTCTAGTGTTTATGTTAATTCCCTTGTTTCCTTTGTAATTCCGATGTTATGACTAGTATTGATATTAGAAGTTATAAATCGTTTCTGCTATTTCTGTATTGAATATTGAACATTAGGATGAGGGAAGGTTTATTAATATGTGGTTTTTATGTTCAGCCGTACTTCTATTTGAACATTGGTCATGAGACTGCTTGAACTTACCTTTTTTTTGTATATGGGCTGCTTGAACATTGGTCATGAGACTAGCAACCGTAAAAAAATGATGAAACATTCGAGAGTGGAGAACAATAAGGAGCAAAAGGTTCCTGAAAATGTTGCTCGGCTAAGAATTGTACCTAAATACGTTCCAAAGGTGAAGGATACTAGTAATGCTAATACTAAGCAGAATGCTCAGGTTGTAAGTATTCCAGTGAATAAGGAAGAATTTAAAGGTGTCAATAATGTTCCTTCGGATGATTTAGATCCTAATCCTTTAGTGGGATATGCTCAACATTCTAATGCCCAGCAAATTGTCCCTATGAAAGTGATGCAACAGAAGCAGTAAGGAAAAACCTCATCCAATGTGATTAAGGAAGCTGTCATGCAATATAATGAAGAATTAGACTCTGTCCAATTTTTCCAGGACTCATTCGCTCTTGAGGAGGGTAGGCAAATTCCGCTTGAGGCTAATCAGATGCATAAGGCATCTTTGAACTCCTTTTAGAAGCTGACTACAGCTACTATATCGATTACTCCGGTAGCAACTAAAGATAATCTTGTGCAGATTTGTCCTACATCTGATACTATTAGTGACTGTAATATTGAAGCCCCTGTTGTTCACTCTAACCTCAAGGTGGCTAACGATATGTAAATTGCTAGTCGGTTTTTTTTTGCGATTTTGTTAGTGATTCCGACGAGGACCAAACTTCCGAATCAAGAGATTCACAGGCGTTGTCTTCATAGTATTTGGCTGATGATAATAATAAAGAAAATTTCACAGAGGTTTTTTCTAAATCTTAGGAAAAAATATGAGAAAGAAACAATTACAAATTCAAAAGAAGGCAAGCTATATGACCCGATCTAAGGGTAGTATCCAACAATCTTCTCAATGTTAAAGACTCTTTATTGAAATGTTAGGAGAATTGGTAATCCTGACACAAGAGTAGTGTTAAAAAAACTTTTTTTAAGTTACATAAGCCAGATTTTTTGTTTATTTCCGAGCCTTGGGCTGGTATAAATCAAATTTCCTCTAACTCTTTCTCTAAGTTGAATTTGAAGTTGTTTGCTGAAAATAATAGAGGGTCCTTGTCCTCTAATCTTTGGGGTTTCTGCACCGATGTTTACAGTCCTACTATTATTTCATCTACTAGCTAGCAAGTGGCTTTCTCTATAGTTGGGGAAAATCAGTCTCTTTTTTGCTCTGTTGTTTATGCGGCCTCTACCTCTTATATTGCTAGATGTCACTTATGGAGAGATTTGACTAACCTGCAGCGGGATCATTCTAGTCATTGGGGTTTTATTGGTGATTTTAATGTAGTTTTGGGTGCTCATGAGGACAGAAGTAAGGGGCTCCCTTCTGCTATTTCCTGTGACGAGCTCTCATCTTGGTATGACGTGAATCATTTGATCCATATTCCTACAAGAGAATCTCAATATACTTGGTCTATTGGTAGTCTTGGAAATAATTATACTGAGAAGAGACTTGATAGATCCATTTGTAATGAGGCTTGGCTCAATTTTTGGGATAGCGTGGACTGTTGTACTCTTATACCAGAAGTATGTGTGATCATTTTCCTCTTCTCTTGCTTATGAAAAAGGAGACTCTTCAGAAACGTTCTTATTTTCAAGTTTATGAAAATGTGAGCTCAACACTCTGACCGTAAGAGGGTTGTCTTCGAGGCTTGGCAAACTCTTGTTGTTGGTTGTCACATGCATGTTTTATCCCAGAAGTTGAATACTACTGTTTTCGGTTATGTTTTCGCTAAAGTCAATGAAGCTTTAGCCAAGTTTGATAATATCCAGGAGCAGATTAATAATCAAGGAGTTACTCAGTGAGTTGACATTGTTGCAAGAAAATGTATAAATTGGGTATCCTCTGCGCGTAAATGAAAAGACTAATCCTTTGAACCGGGTAGGACCACAATAGGCGGCAAAGCTCTGCCTCAAGAGATTTAACACTGTTGCATGCCCAAGGCTGGATTCGAACCCAAGACTTTGGTTAAGCTGAAAGAGACCCCATAAAAAAAATCAACTATATTGTCAAAAAAAAGGTGAAATCAACTGTATTCTGTAGATTCTTAAACAAAACCATAATGGTTATAAACCGGTTTCTCTTAAGGAATGGCGAAATTTCTATTCATATTAGTTTTCATTTTAGATTTCGTAATGCTTATGATCAAATACTTAATTGTTGACTTTTCCATAATTCTTTCTCCACTTGTTTGGTTGTCTTCTAATTTTTTGGGTTTTTAAAAATTGTATTGTAAAATAGTTTTGTAATTCTATTTTTCTTAATAATTATTATCTTGTTTTTTTTTAAAGTTTAGGCGAGTTGAGCTCTGAGGGCTCACTAGAGTCGGAGCAAGCCTCAAAATTCTTTGAATACTTATAGAGGTACTTACATATCTGATTTAATTTTTTTAAGATTAAAAACAAGAAAAGAAGAAACAATTTTAAAAAAATATTTTTATAAAATAAATATTGAATCAATATTAAATTTTTTAAAAACCGAAAAAACATAATTTAATAAAAGAATCAAACAGAGAGTATTCAGTATTCACTGTGATAATTTATTTGGAGAAAGCATAAAAATATTGGTAAAAGTCATGTCATTCGAGTCTTCTAACTGTAGCCATACAACACCAATCGCATTGATGCAGTGAACTCTCTTGTAAAGATTGGATTAACATAGAAAGCATGATTAGAATGACCCTTGGTTAAAATAGATATGCATGTATAAATACAAAACCTTAGTGACTCCTATCGTAGTAGTAAACAAGAGTAATTTAATTTTGTCATTATTGTGAAAAACACACAACACTTGAAAAACGATGAAGTTTTTTAGTTATAGGACAGTGTCATTATTATGGTTTTTATTAATCATGGTAACATTGATGGCACAAGTTCAAAGTAGTCCTTGCACAAGCACTTTCTTTTCTGCACTTGTGCAACTCATTCCTTGTAGGGCAGCAGTTGCTCCTTTCAGCCCCATTCCACCAAGTGATGCATGTTGCAATGCACTTAAGGCCTTAGGCCAACCATGTTTGTGTGTTCTTGTTAATGGCCCTCCGATTTCTGGTGTAGATCGTAATATGGCCTCTCAACTCCCTGAAAAATGCATCACGAACTTTGATCCTTGTAATGTCTCTCTCACCCTCGTCATCATGTTGAAATTATTAGAAAAAAAAAGTTAAAATGTGGGCGAAATTTTGGAGAAGAAAAATATGAAATTTATCTCTAATTCAGTCATTAAATTTAGTAATGAGGAAATTAGAGGCGAATTTCATTTTTTTTCCGTCTATAATTTTAATTGTTAATTATTTCTATTTTTTCTAGTACATGTAGATGGAAAAGTTTATCCAAAATACTACTGGCTTTGTAATTATTTCATTTAGTAGTTTTATTATGGGTGTGAATGAAACTTTTCCTGACTATATGAGTTGTATGTATGTTGGTCCTGTTCTATAATTAGGAAATGAAAGAAGGATTAATATTCTTTATTTCTCTGTGCAGGTGAAATCATATGATGAAGTGAAGTTGGAGAATGAAGATGGAATATGCCATTCAAAATAAGTGTTTTTTTACCGTTTATGTAGTGATTCTCCAAATAATATTACATGAGAGATGAGAATGAGACTATGTAATCGTGGGGTTCCATTTCAAGTTATGTTGTATTCTCCAATCTTTCTCAGTTTTTAATAGTTAATAATAGAATAATTATTTTCAAGAAAAACCATTATGATTCACAAATTTTTCCTTGACATAAAATTTAATATATTTGGAAAAATGGCCATGAACATTTTTGCTCTTGCATAGAATGAAAGAGCTAAAAATAAGCAACGGAAGCAATACTAATATCACAAGATGCATAATTTGAAATCACTTACTTTAGACTCTATGAAAGATAAAAAGGTTTCAATGTGGCAATGAAAGGATGAGGTGATTCCATTTTATCAACAAATAAATCAGATCATTTGGCATAAATCACACTGAACAAATCAACTATGCATACACTTCTGTGGAAGCACCACTACAGAAGACTATATGCACCACTAGTCCACTACAGAAGACTATACGTAGAAAAGTTGAAAGCAAACTGTGCATAGTCTCCTCCTCTCATAGTAATTTTCCTCACCACTACAGAAGACTGCATAGCAAGAAGACCATTTTATGAATTAAAGTTCTAATAGAATAAATCAACTATGCTGTCTATGCATATACTTCTGTGGAACATGGACTGCACCACTACAAAAGATTATACGTGGAAAAGTTGAAAGCAAAGACAGGAGATTTAAGGGAAAATCAATACGTATCACTGTGCCAATCTTTGGTTCAAATTTTGGCATTGTCAAAATCGTCCAATCGCACTTCCTCTGTCCATTTTACAAATTCTTCTCTCCTCCTTTCTATCTTCATACAAAAAATAGTTCATTTAATTTATTTTTGTTTCAGGATATATATACATCACAGACTAAAAGGAACTGCCTCATAACCTTAAATGAATTGTGAATTTGTGATTTCTTATGACCAGAAATAGGCAAAAATGAAAATAAACAAAAAATTTCAATACTCCTGCAAAACTTCAACAGCAGGCGGCTTCCTGTCTGGTTTAAGCATAATCAGATTATCAATGCTACTGACTGCATACTCTGCAAATGTTTTCAACCAGAAGCGGAAGCAGCTCTCCCTTTATCAGATTCATCTTGCTCTTCCTTGGCAAACTCTTCAATTAATTCACGCTGTCTCTCTGACAGGTTTCTGAGGAACATTACAAAAAAAGGCATTTAGCCATTCATCATGCGCGCGCGCGCGCACACACACACACACACACACACACACACACACACACACACACACACACACACACACACACACACACACACACACACACACACACATATATATATATATATATATAGAGAGAGAGAGAGAGAGAAAGAGAGAGACAGAGAGAGAGTAGCAACACACTCTTTCAACACTCCATGATTGGTGAAATTCATTTGAGTGGTGCCACTAAATAGGGAATGAGGCCACGTGGTTTAGTGGAATCTAGATGAATTGTATCCAACCATAGAGTTTTGAAAACAGTATCAGAGTAGTGTGTTGTTACATGTTAGCACTCTTCTCACAGTAATTCATAAACCACACTGAATATCAAATGTAACACTCACGCTAGGCTTGGGATGCTGATGTTAAAATAAACGTATTGATCCCCGAATGTATAAGAATTTTTGGTCTTGATCCCTGTTAAGAGGACAAACTAGTCAACAATGATGAAAAGATCTTCTCAAACTAAGCACTATTAAAAATCCATGCAACAGATTCATGGAATTTCCAGATGTATTTTCAAGCAATGTTTTCTTTAAAACATCTCTCGTATTATCCATAAAATGATATCAACAATTTCTCACCTTTCTTTTTCAGAACCACCTTCTGACCAGGTTGGGTGCCAGGACGTACCTGCCAAACAGAACAGCCATCCAAAATTCATTAGTAGTTACTAAAACCAAAATGTCATAAAACTTACATTGGAATTGGAATAATAATACAAACCTTGAGAACAACATCTCCAGTAAGAGTAGGGACCTGAATGGTTCCGCCCAAAATTGCCTGAAAATAGAATAAAATAAAAAACATTGGTAAACACACTATTCTTAAGTGATATTTAGTCCTCTCCCATGATGCAACTCAAACAATTAAAGAGAGATGTGTGAAATCCAAAACATCTACGAAATTGAAACTTCCAGCGCCAAACACAACCACCACTGCCAGTCCAATAAATAACAATAATAAATAGAAAAATAAATAGAAACATAAATCTAGCAGAACCGGACACAGATGAATGCCCCAAATCCTATTAAATGTCCATTGACCACAGACCCCAAGTCGATCCAGAAATTTCAAACAACCTAACTCTCGAACCTAAGGCGGGTAATGAACCAAACCAACTCAAACAAAGTTCAAAACTAGACTCGATAAATAGTTCATTGA
This sequence comes from Astragalus membranaceus, assembly GCA_039519185.1. Classification (NCBI taxonomy): domain Eukaryota; kingdom Viridiplantae; phylum Streptophyta; class Magnoliopsida; order Fabales; family Fabaceae; genus Astragalus; species Astragalus membranaceus. Next base: position 169,892,117 of record CM076848.1, on the reverse strand, counting down.
ACTTGGTTCATAAACCAAATGTGTTGAAATTGAGCTAGGTATAGTTCTACTCGTTTGGTTCCTGATATATATTTATTTGTGTCAATGTCTGTGTGTGAACTCTTGTTTAGTGAGAAATGAAAACATTTAATTATAACTCACGAGCATATCAAGTGAGAGAACTTTGGTTATTTATGAGAAATGAGAACATTCAACTACTACCGTTAGATTAAAACCAATGCTCAAGATTACGTCAGTAATTACAAAATCTCAAGTGGTCTTTAATTAAATAAGAAACAGATTTAATTTAAAAGGCCTTGTTTAATTTGGTTGTCACTTTTAAATTTTGAAATTTTTAAAAACCAAAACCAGTTTCAATTTTTTGTAATTTTCAGTTTTAAAGAGCTGTGAACTTTATAATCTCCCAAGAGCTGCCACCACCGTTAGTAGTCAGTGTCGCCATCCACTACCGCTATTGCTACTTGATAACCACCACTGCAGAGTGCCCTCCACAGCCACCACAGCAGAGTACCATCCACCACCATTGTTTTGCTAAGTGCTAACACCCTCCATTGTCGCCAGGTCCTCTTCATTACTACCACCATTACCCGACACCTTCATCGCGTGGCACCCTCTACCACAATCACCATTGCTTGACACCCTCCAATGTGTTCCAACCCCAATCCCTACCACCATGTGGCACCAACAATAATCACACCATGTGGCACCCTCCACCATTGCCTGACATCCTCTACTAGTACCACCCATCATCGCCTAATCACCCTTCACCACCACCACAATTATAAAAATTGAGCTAAAAATGTTTTAAAATTTAGTTCAAACCCAATCATTTGAACCCTAACTACTGAAAACTCGCAACTACTTTGAAAAGGATCCCAGTTTGTAAATTCAGTAGAATAGCATTTTTCAAAATTGAGACATAACCTCAATTTTTTTATAACATGAGTTATTTGTACCTAAGACCAACTAGAATTTTAAAGAATATAAAAAAATAAATGACATTGATCATCTAAGAAAAATAGATGAGTGTAATTGGTCACGCAATAAAATTATCTCATTCTTGGCAGCTAGGAATCCTATTCCTCCCACAAGACTTGGAACTGAGGTTCTTTATGTGGAATTAGTTTAGAGCGGAATGCCCCCCCCCCCCCTCCTTTCTTGCCTTTTATACACCCAACATAGGAATAGGCATTCCTAGGAATGAGGCAGAAATGGAACCCTCATTCCACCATAAAGTACTCGTATGAGTTTTCTTGGATGTAGGAAAGTGAGGGAGGGGAACCAATTCCCATATTTGGGATATTAGATTTAAAACAAATTATCGTGAAAGATGGAATATGAGGGGAAGCATTTGCCATTTTTTCCTAACAAATTCACTTTCTTGAACCCCTCCAAATTGGTAAACAAGGGGAATAACTTTGAGAAAAAATTTCAATTTACTAATTCATGAAAAAAAATTAGGTGAGCTTACTGAAATTTTATGCTTATAACTCCCCTCATTTAAATCCAGTTCTAACTGATTGGTCTATTAGTTAAGGAGAGAGTTATTAACTGTGGTTCTTCAATATTTTTCCCCCTACTTCTGATCCAGTTCCTATCACAAACACAGGGAAGATGACTCTTCCCTATCCCCTCCTCACATTTCCTTTGCCCCGTCCCATCCCTATTGGATTTCTATAATATTTTGCTATGACAAATATCATAGTTAAGGGAAACACCCTAACGGTATTAGGCAATTCAGTGGTGTAGCTTCCAAGATTATTAAAAAAAAGGTGGTGTAGCTTCCAAGGACCCCAAAATAGAAGGAAAAAAATTGAAACATGGAAATTTACTAATGCCATGCCAGGCACGGGATCAAGAATCAATATTTTCTTCATGAAGAAACATTACCTGAGTGATACTTAAAACACTATCTACGTGAATATCAGATCCTTCTCTACGGAAGACAGGATCTTCCCTGACCTGCAAGTAGGAATAGGACAAAAAACGATTGGGCTTTTGAGAAGATAAAAAGGGGAAGCCGTGAAGAGATCGAAATTTTTACCTTGATAGTAACATAAAGATCACCAGGGTGATCTCCATCAGGATCTGCACCACCACTTCTGTAAACCTTTATGGTTTCACTGTTGTCAATCCCTTCAAATGTAGATGAAGGTAAATCAGTTTACTTTTTCGAAAGTCATAATCATAGTTGAAATGAATGCAAGTAAAAATGAAATAATAAGATGCCAGAGCATCGCGAAAAGCAAATCTAACAATTGTCTCGTTTGCCACTGTAAGTGATGGAATAAGATTTATCAACAGAAAGATAGAGTCAACATCACTCCAGATTATTCAAAAAAAAACAGGGTTCCAAATTATCAAGTACAATATGCCAAAAATTGCTAGCTTCTCTCTGCTTGTGCTTGTTGTCATAATAATACTAACATAATGGCAAAAATCATTGTTTAGTGATTGGACTTCCTAGTTCCTTGTTCCTACCTAAAAAAATTTATTCTGAAAAACAGGACCATATAGTTAGCAGAGCATCTACTCTAATCCTATTTTCATGATTGAATAGATAAATTGACAATGATGTATATATAATTTTTAAAAAAATACGTATTTAGATAAAATAAAATAGAAGGCGCACTGGCTCTCACATAGTGGGTTAGATGTACCTGATTAACAATAAACTATTAATAACTTTGGTAGATAGTGAGATTCTGAGTTAGCACAATACAAGAGAAAATCCCCGGGAAACAGTCATGGAGTTGATGTTCTCTCTTCATAACACATATGAAAATGATTCACATAGGTGGATCGGCTCTCATTTAGTGGGTGAGAAATACCTTACTAACAATATATTATTAACAACTTCAGGAGATAGTGAGACTCTGAATTAGTACAATGCAAGGGGAAATCCTCAGGGAAATTGGTCATTAAGTTTATGCTCTATCTTCATAACCCCCATATAAACACGATTCACATAACACAATAAATTCCAAAATTCTGAAAAATTATGGTTACCGGGCATAATATCCAACTTGACTGACTTTGTTCCTTTGGTAACCTTTGCACCCTTGCATGACTTGCAGAAATTCTGTTTCCAATCAGAAAAAAACAAACTATTAATAATTGTATACAAATTATTAGCAATTGGAATGAAAGATCAGGCATAGCTATATGCTTCATAGTTGAACCTAGCATTATCCAATCTTATGATTTATTTATAAAAAGACAAACGAATGGTGAAGTGGGTGGAAAAGCTCCAAAAACAAGCACCAAGTCTATTCCCACTAGGTGGAGTCAGATACATGGATCAATCAACGCCGTACATTTTTTGTCAAGTATTAGGTCCATATATATATATATATATATATATATATATATATATAATTTACCTTTAAATCTCTTTTAATAGTATCGTCTATTGTTTTTGTTATTCTCCATCTTCCTCTAACTATTGGACTATCCTTCATCTTGTCTATTCTTCTTACTTGTGTCTTCTTCATACATGCGCAAACCACCAAGAGGAGATTCTACCACCTTATCTAAAATGAGGGCAACCCAATGATTGTATTTAGAGTCCTATCTTGTCTTATGCAACCACTCATCCATCATAGCATCCTCACTATTGTGACAACAAGTTTACTTTCTTGTTGGCCTTTAAACATTAGAACTCTTATAGTTGTGCAATAAAATCTTCCAAGCATTAGTGATATTTTCTATCGCATACTACACTTCAAACATTCCCCCATCTCATCCACCCTGCTTGGATCTACACATGGAAAAAGAGCCTAAAATGGTAGGTACCATCCCACACCCACTCTGACTTGGCCAGGTAATACCTGTTTTGACTGGGTTCAAGTTCGGGCTTCTCCTGCGTTCAAAATATGGAGTGAGGAAACGGATACCCTCCCCGCTTTACTTAGGAGAACTTGAGTTCATTTCAACATAGAGAAGTGTAAAAGGAGTTTATGCATGTAAAATTACTAATCTTTATTTACTATATCTTCCTTTCATTTCCGGTTCCTTACATATTCAATTTATACGATAGAAATGGTTAAATGGAGTGAAGTTAAGGTGGGGATGGGGGCAAGGAAACCTGATCCCCTCCAGGGGATGGATGGGTACCCATTTTCCACCACCGACAAGGATGGGGGTTGGCATTGCGGATGGTTAAGGGAGTCATGGCAGGGAAGGCAAAAGCTGCCCACAAGTTGTCGTATTTGCCCAGCCTAGTTGGATCACATGGTTCAAATCTCCCTCTATCCTCATCTCGCTATGTATGAAGGATCTAAGACACCTGAAACATGAGACTTCTGGTATTGTGTGTTCTCCAATTTTCACTTTTATATTAGAATTTGTTTGTTCTTGTTAAATTGAAGTTCATGTATTTTCAACTTTTACTTTGGTGGAAACCAGATGTTTACAAAGCTTGTTGCCATATCTCTAACTCATACCTCGACTTTCCAACTAAGATTATATCCTCCGAAAAAAGAGACATCATTTTTTGGATATATTCAGTAAGCACGTCTTAATAAAATAAAAAGGAAACAACAATGTGGCGTGTCTTGGAAAAAAGCCTCAATGATGGATTACGGGTAAATAAAGAGAAAACAAGATCAATGGTAAGCAAGTTACAAGAATCATGGTTAAGTTCGCATATCTGATATCTGAATACAATAAAAACTAAAAGCGGGAGAATTTATCTGAAAACAATTGAATGTTTGCACCATACCGATACAATTTTGCCAGTTCCCTTGCATATACCACAAGTAGTCTCCATCCAAAATATGCCAGCTTTTACAGATGTCTAGCCATATAAAAAAACATGAATTTAACAAAAAAGTTAAAATGAAAACTAACATTGTAATTTACTAAAGAGGGTTAAATTTTAATTTCAAGACAATACTGACCACTCCCGCCCCTTTACAGCGCTTACAAGTTTCAGGTCTAGTACCAGGGGGAACCCCACTCCCACCTGCAATAGTTGAGCGACAGAGAATTTGTGACCATCAAGGTGCATAGCCCTAACAAACTAAACTGAATGGAGTAGTGACAGCTAAATTCATAGTAAATAGATGTTTATAAAGTTATGAGCATACCACAAGTGTTACAAAGCAAATCTGTTTGAAATGTAACAGTTTTGTTGCATCCTTGGACAGCTTCCATAAAGGATAGTTCAATGGAAGTCTGAAAAATAGATTAAGATTTATTGCCTATAAGAAGTCCTTAGCATAATTAACGATGTCCAAATATGAAAAAAGAAAGAACCTTGACATCCTCTCCTCCAATATTCTGATGAAAAAAGCTCTTGACAAAATCCTGATTGCCATTGAGAGAATTACCAGAGTTAATTATTAATTATATTAATTAAACAATATACATATATTAGTCTTCAAAAGTGAAATTTATGCAACTAAAAGACTTCAGACTCATAAAAAGAATGAAGAAACCAGTAAGTCATTACATGATCACGGAACATCTGTTCGAATGGATTAAAGCCACCGCTGTCTCCAAAACCATTGCTTTGTTGGTTTACAAAAGCATCGTGGCCAGCCTACATAACCATGTTAAACTAAATCAAATGAAACGGGTTGAACACAAACAAATGTATCAATCTTCCTCATCACCTTTCCTCCTTTTTTTCTCAAATATCTCTACAAATTTCATGTTCATTTCCCCAACATATGTCAAACAAAGGTCCTCTGTAGCTCTACTTAAGTCCTAATATTTCATTGTGGCACAACTATGTACTTATTAGTTATTACTAATCTACAATTTACATTTCCACATGCATAAAATCAATCATCTATCCAACAGTTTATCCCAATACAGTAACAAAAAAATGATCAACAAATGAACTGGACAAATAATATGTGGAAAGATATGCAACCTGATCATACTGCTGACGCTTTTCGTCGTCCTTCAAAACCTACAATGCAGTAACCCAAAGAAGGGGGGAAAAGGTCAAGACACCAGCAGCCAGTTCGCAAATCATACAAATTTAAAGCAGACCTCTAGGTAGTATCATAAACAACAACAGGAACAACGGTACACCTCATATGCCATTGAAACTTCCTGAAACTTCTTTTCAGCCTCAGGATCATCCTTGTTTGTGTCTGGATGGAGCTTTTTTGCAAGCTGAAAAACAAGAAGAAAGTTTGATACAGTAGAGAAAGAAAAAATAGATAAATATTTCATGCAAATAACTCATTCTCGTCAAACATGTTTGAAAACCTTCTTTGAAGAAAGAGAGAGGGAAAAATTAGGGGAACTACAATATGTTCGCAATCGTCAAGCATAGACATTTTGCAAGCTGCAGAGTGAGAACATAAAATAGTCGTATAATACAAGAGGTCAAATATTCTGACTAAGAGAATCTTACAAATGGTGTCAAGTGCAGAATTTGAACACAAATTAAAAACAGTTGTGTTTCAATATCACAAAAGCAACATGATATAAAACAAACTCTTTCTCATGCAATTCAAACTATTATTTGTACACATGGGAAATGACCAAAGTATCCACAAAGTAAAATGAAAAATGAACGGTTTCCTAACCGCATGGAAAAGAGTCAAGTTAAAAAAAAAAGAAATATGCAATGTGATTCATTTTAACAAGGAAATGTACAAGAAATTGTAAAATTTTGCCATGAAATAAGTCAGGTGTTTACCCCCACAAAAAATGTTTGGCATAAATATACATGTATATTGACATTGGTTAAGTAAAACCTACCCCATAATATGCTTTCTTTATTTCAGAAGCACTTGCATTTTTACTAACACCAAGAACTTCATAAAAGTCCCTTGCCAATGGTGCTGAAAACGAGTTAGAGAGAAAAAAAGAAGTCATTGACATGTAAGGGACAATAAACAAGTATGTAAAGATGGGAAATACCAAAGAGACAACTGAATGAAATTAGCATGAACTTTATACCTGAGCTATGAATGGACCTAGACGTCCCCCAATATGTATTTGAAGCTCCCAACAGAACCCATTTCTTCATATGAACACCACCTCCGACTGCAATTATGTAAGGTGAAAAAAGATAAGCAAAAACAATACTACAAAGGCAAAACCTTAATCCATTTTTTTAATGGCTCAATTCAAAATCCGAATGCAAATTAGAATTACACTAATAACAATCATTCTAAGCTGAAAAAAACTGACATGTTCTCAACAAATTCTCATGCCTCTTTAAACACATACCATTGGGAGAGTAACCTCCGATAACTCTGGAATGATTGCAAAATCCCGAATTCAACGTCCTATAACCCCTTTGGAACGCTCCTTGATATATCTAAATTTTCACCAAATAAAAATCAAAACGAAGAAATCACACAAAACTGATAAATCACAGTTCACAGAGAAAATAAAGAGAAAACGGATGCCAAATCAAGGAGCGTGCGTGTGAGAGAGACAGAGAGAGATTGTTTACGGATTTATTAGCATCACGGAGGAGTTTGAAGGGAAGAGATCGAAGGAGTCTGATGCCATCGGAGCGAACCATTGGGAAGCGTGCGCGTCAATGAGAAATTCCGAAGATTTGGGACTGGTAATTGGGGGTTTCTGGTAGCGAGCGATAGCTCTAAACCCCTCACAAAACCCTAACTTGGTGAACAAGTGGACTAAGGTCTAGTGTTGAGGAACTAACTCAACAGTGAGAGAGAAGGAGAGAGACGCACAGACGGAAAATTTGTTGTTATTTTTACTATTATTTTTACTTTTTTTACACACTTTTTTTTTTACTTTTTAAGACTAAATGAATACCAAAATCATTCCTTTAATTAAAAAAAGGATAGTTAATAAAAAAAAAAGGAGATCAATTAAGGGTTCATTTAATACAGGTTAAAAAATGATTATTTTACTATAAAATAATTTACGGAGTAAATTTTAGAGATTTTTACAAAAATTAAAACTTAATTTGTGTTTGTTTACAATAAAAAAATCATTTTCTTAAAAAATGTTTTTTTACCTTATACAAGTATGTAAAAGTTATTCTTTTAAGGCTTAAATATATGTTACCCTTGCAAATATCCTCATTTTCCATTCACGCAATTTTTTTTTAAAAAAACGCCTTGCAAAATGGGCTGCCACGTCTGCAACCAATGGATGGCTGCCACGTGGCACACACTTGGCAACGTGGAGCAAAAGTTTTACTTAAAAAAATAGAAATTTTGATAGCTTATGGATGTTGAACTCAAGACCACTTTGTCATACCCACACCTTGTTACCATTAGACCACATCAATTCTTGAGATTATTAAGACAACTAATACTATATACTACATAAAAAACGAAAATGGAATCATCATCATCATCAATACAAACGAAACTGATTTGGAAATGAAATCATCATCATCGGTACAACCAAAAAACGCAAACAAGAGCCATTGAAATCTTCATCATCCCATATCTTCATTTTCTCAAACAACACCATTGAAACAACATTCCCTTTCAGTACGATTTTAGAACGATTTCTCAACGATTTCAGAACGATTTTCTCAAACAACACCATTGAAACACCATCGAACTAGATCTGAAAGATGAAGATATGATTTCAGAACATTCTTTGTGCCCCATGAATCTAAGAACAAAAAAAATGAGATTCACAAACGAAATCCATGAATCAAAGAACGAAAAAACGAGATCCGTGAATCTAAGAACGAAAAAACGAGATATGTGAACGAATAAACGAAAAAAACAAGATCTGGAAACTGAAATCGTGAATCCAAAAACGAAATTCACAAACGAAGATGATGATGATTTCATTTTTGGGTTTATTATTGTTGTTGAGGATGATGATGAGGAATGGTGATGATAATTTTGGGGATGAATTTCTGGGTTTCTGCAGAATCGTTTTATATAATATATATTAATAACTTGCTTAATATTCACAAGAATTGATTTGGTTTAATGGTATTAGTGAGTTGGTATGATTAAAGGGTCATGAGTTCAACACTCATCTCCCCCAGCTAGGTATCCACATCAGCAATCAATTAACAGTGTTAACCAAAACTAATAGGAGGGGGGTAACTGGATAATGTTACATTTTGCAATGTGTTTTTTTAAAAAAAAACTGCAGAGGGGTAAATGGAAAATAAGGATATTTTCAAGGGGTAACATATATTTAAGCCTTCTTTTAATTACCGTAAAGGACATAAAAATTATTATTTTTATTCAATGTGTCTTTCTCTCTCTCCTATTGGAACCATCCACTAACTAACTGGAGAGGATCTGAACCCCTATAGAGGAACCAACCAAATGTGCATCTCTTGTTTTCTACAAATGAAAAAATGTTAATTAATATAATAATAATAATAATAATAATAATAATAATAATAATACAACAATACTAATAACCAGTATTTCCATTTTCAATTTTTGTTATGATTTTTTTCCTTCTTCTCGTTTCCCTCTATTTTATGAATGTTCATATAGATGGTAGAGACAAGTTAGTGCCGCACATGATAGTTACAATGAAACAGTAGACTATTGCATTCTGCAGAATGGCTAGGAATCATCGAGGTGACTTCGTTTTTGCCTTCACTCAGAAACTGGATTCGTGTTCGGTGCTACAAGGTGAATTTCTAGCTATCTTTCTTGGTGTCTCCTTGGCTGTGAGAAGAGGAGAGCAAAGGATAATTGTTGATTCTGATTCCCAAGAGGCAATCGAATTATTGCTGGGTGGTTCAACAACTCAACACTCTCTCTCATACATTATTGAAGACATTAAAAAAAGTATTGTGAATGCTAGTTGCTGTGTTAGGTGGTCCAAAGTTCTTAGGGAAGTCAACAAGGTGGCTGATGTTTTAGCCAAACATAGTCTTTCTATTAGTTGTAACTCTGAATTTTACAACACTGCCCCCTATTTCATCCTCTCTTGTTATTAGAGGATAAAATGGGAAAGGTGTTTGTGTAGTTGTTCGGTTTTTGGGGGTGTAACCCCTCTTTTCTCACCAAAAAAATAGCATTCTGCAGAATGCAAGAAAGTAGCGAATAAAGCAAGGGTAGTCGTTGTCATTTGTTCAAAATAGTGAGGTCAGTTTCATAAAAAAAAAACATTAATTAGAAACAACTGCACATATTGGACACTATGGACACAGTTTTCCTATTGGAGCCCCTAAGGGTCTCCGCCCTAGAATTTTTAATGACATGTTCGGGGCGTCTGTGCCTTGGGACATTATGACTCGTTAATTCATTTTGTTGCTTTCAGGCGATTGCCCTCTTTATTAACAAAAAAATCTCACAGGGCTACTTTCCATTTGAGGACTAAAAAATGTTTTTTTGGAACAATTTTTAGTAAAATCTAACACAATTGGCTCAAACTCTTTTTGCCTTGAAAAAAGCAATTTTATACTTTAAAAAGTCATAAACTAACACACTCTTAATCTCTAAGAAGAAATTGTTCTGAACAAGGTCGCGCCACAATCCGGACTGGGTTGGCTTCAGCAGCCCAAATCCATGACTCACATAAGATCCGATAATCAACGATGGAGATCTCGAGCTGAACTCATTCGACGGTCCAAACTTGACCTCACCGTAGCAGACCTTCGCGCGCATGACATAAATCAGGCCACAACATTAGCACAGTTCCCTATAAATATGTTGTCCTGTCAATGCATCATGTACGCATTTAATATTGCCTTACACCTTTTTCTCCTAAGCTGACTTGAGCGTCGGAGTGTGTGCAGGTACCACCTTGGCCCAGCTCTCATCTCCGAGTTCGGCTTTTAGGATAGTTCATTGGCGACCACTGTGGGAGAACCAGCTCTCTCCCCTCTCTCACTTCTCCGAATTGGCTCTAGCTTACTCGCTCATGGCCTCAAGACGTTGTCTTTCTCGATGAGGTCCTTAGCAGATCCGAAGTTAGGTCGAGATCCAACCTCAGCGCTCACCTACGCCAGAGGGCCACGTTCATATCATCTCAAGAGACAAACAACGAGTTCAAGAACCTCTCCTAGTTGTGCGTCGCGTGGAGGCCAAGCCCGTTCCCACCGCAACACCAGCTATGGTACCCCATTCCGGCACAAGCTGTCCAAAATCTGATTGCTCTACCACTACAAGAATATCACGTATTACCGGTGGATTTTTTCCGGCGGATATTTTGCATTTCTGGCGGATTTTGTTCCGTCGGTAACTTTCCGGGGGGAAAAAATGGTATTTCCGGCGGATTTTTTGAATTTCCGGCGGATTTTTGAAATTTTTTTTTTTGAAAATCTGCCGAAAATTCAAAAAAATCAGCCGGAAATGTTGCCGGAAATTTTTCGGCGGATTTTTTTGAATTTCCGGCAGATTTTCCAAATAAAAATTCCAAAATCCGCCGGAAATTCAAAAAAATCCGCCGGAAATGTAGCCGAAAATTTTCTGGGGGATTTTTAACATTTCCAGCGGATTTTGTTTAAAAATAATATTAAAAAATTTCAAAAAATCCGCCGGAAATGTTAAAAATCCGCCGGGATATTTTGAAATTCCTATAAATAAAACTTTCTCCTACACTCTTCTCATTCTCTCATTTCACTCTTTATTTCCTTCTCACTTTCTCCTACACTCTTCAACATTTCTTTTCTTCTTCCTTCTCATTTATTCTTACTTATTCATTCTTATTTCTTCTTTCTCATATACTCTTCAAACTTAATTAAATTTCTCTACATATCTCTTTTCTATATTTCCCATTTCTTCTTCCTTTTCACTTCTTCTTATTTCTTCATTCACATACTCTTATTTATTCTTATTCCTTATCACTTATTCATTCTTATTCTCTCCTACTTTATTTTTCCATACACTCTTTCATATGTTCTTATCTTTTTGACACAACTCTCTTTCATTCTAATTTCTCTATTACTTCTCATTCTATTCTATATAATTTGTTTTCTCACATTCTAAATCATTTTTTATTACTTCTTATTTAATTAAAATACAAAAATACGAAAAAAGCATGTAAAAAAAATACTTTTTTTTAAAAATCCGCCGGTAAATTTCCAGCGACATTTTTGGCGGATTTTTTTAAAAAAAATTTTTTTTTGATTTTCTGGCGGACTTTTTGAATTTCCGGCGGTTTTTTTAAAAAATTTTTTTTTTTTAAATCCGCCGGAAATTCCAAAAATCCGCCGGTAAATTTCCGGCGGAAAATCCGCCGGAAAGTGTTTGCCACGAGCTGTCTACCGGCGCCAAAAATCCGTCGGAAAGTCCACATTTTCGGCGGATTTTTGGTTTATCCGGCGAATTTTGTTTGCCGAAAAGTCCAATTTTTCTTATAGTGTACTCGGCGACCAGGCAAGAAGTGTTGTCGATCAGAATGCGCGAATGACTTGTCTCGAAAGGGATATGTCCGCTGTCAGAGCTAATACTGCACTGATCATTGACACAAGTGTCCTCGATCATCACTATCGGGGACCGTGGCGTTTAGACATTGTGCTCTCCAGTACGCCATCAACATCCTCGACATCACGGAGGGAGAAGATCAGGATCACCTCCGACTTCACAAGACTCGACCTACTAGTCTGACTTGCCATCTGATTGCACATTGTTGCTTGCGCCATCTTCACTGATGGCCTCCTTGTTGTGGAAATTGGCCATTTCTTTGACTTTCAGTATAGATTCTGGTTGTGACTTATATTTTTGTATTTTTGGGTTTAAGATGGATGGAATATGGGAAAGAAATGGTATGAATTTCGTGGGTTATGTGATGGATAATTTTGGAACAGATTTAAGCTAAACAAAAGAAATAAACTCTTGTTTAATACGTGAAGAAGATGGGTGTGAAGGTTAGGGGCGCCACCTTGGTCTAATCCAAGACAATGATAAGACTATGAATGTGAGGATCACCACAAGAAAAAGAATTCTTGATAAGATCGAATAAACTGGTCCAATCCAGAACCAAAGAGTATGAACTCAAAATCTTTGATAAAGTCTTTGTTGGAATTTCATTGACACTTAAACTCCCTATTTATAATAAGGGAGGTTCTTGCTGAATACAAAGGAAAAGAAATAAAGGGTATCCAAAAGTTACAAGAATACTAGTCAAAACAATTGCAAGAAAATATCCTAGTTGATTTGGCATTGAATTCGTCATTAATGATTAGGATCTTGTATTTCCTTTTTGCTCTAATTGTCTTTGATGTGCCATAAATGACTTGGATCTTGTAATTCATTTTTCCTCTGATTGCCTTTATTGATTAGCAAGTTTGACTTCCTAATCAAGCAAGACTTCCTTGATCAGCAAGTTTGCTTGATTAGGAAGTTTGTTGACACCATCAACTCACAATAATATGCGCCACACATGTAACACCCTAAAATATTTAATTAATTTATTTAATTAAGTATTTAGGAATGTATTTAATTTATTGGGTATAATTTAATTAATTAAATTATATTTAAAAAGGGGTAGGTGGTATTAGGAGGTGGAGGCATCAAAGTAGATGGACTTGGGCTTAAGTGAGAAGCCCAAGCCCACGAATCTAGTCACATGCGAAGTGAACAAGCGCCTAGGGGGCTAGGGTTTGTGGGATCATTTGCGAAATTGAGAATAGAGGGGAGGAGAGAAGAGAGGCGCGCCATGGGAGAGGAGAAGAAGAGAAGAGAGGTCGCGCCACCAAGAGAGGAAAGGATCGTGATTCCGTTGCCGTAGTCCCGTTCGTGATCGTCTCGGGGGTTCCTACTCTTCGGATACGAGGTTAGGGGAGCTCTTTCTTTCCATCAAATAGAATACCATGATAGGTCTCAATCTAGGTTGTTGGACTAGATCTTTGATCCATGATGTTCTTGATGTTCTTTTGCGTTTCTTGATGTTCTTGATGTTAACTTTTATATATGTTCATTATGAGTATATGCGAATTTGATTCATTGCTTGGGTATGATCTATGAATTTGCCTTATTGATGGTGATATGCGCATGTGTTGTGAACCATAATTTTGATCTATGTGTTTGGCTTGTTGGAGATGAGGTCGCATAGGGGTTGTAGGTGTTTGGGCGCCTAGGGCGCCATGATGATGTTGGTGATGTTTTTCAATTGAGTTTTGGTAAATTGAGTTTTGGTGATCTTGAATAAAATGAGTGCATTTTTGGTTGCTGGAAAAATATGAATTTTTACACTTTTAAAATGTTAGGAATCAATTTTAGTGTTGAAGTGTTGTTGGAAAAATTCTGGGTTGTGTTGCTGCTGTTTCTGGGCGCCAGGCGCCCTGTGCTGGGCGCCAAGGGCGCTGTGCCTTGTGTCTGTGCGTGTTGCTGGGCGCTGGGTGCCAGCGCTGGGCGCTGAGCGCCCATGCGCGTGTGTGTGTGTTGCGCCAAGGCGCTGGGCGCCAGGCGCTGGGCGCTGAACGCCCGTGTGTGTTGCCTGCGTGTTGCGCTGAGGCGCTGGGTGCCAGCGCTGGGCGCTGAGCGCCCGTGTGCGTGCGTGTGTGCGTGTGTTGCGCGCCTGTGGCGTGTGCGTGTGTGCCTATGTGGCGCGCCAGGGCGCTGGGCGCCAGTGTGCGTGTTGCCTGGTTGCCTGGGCGCCTAAGGCGCCAATTTCAGACTGTTGCTTGATTTTTCCCAAACTTATTTTTAACATAACTTTTGACTCAGACGTCCGTTTTGAACGATTCGAAAAGTGTCGTGAAGCTTTTTACGTTGTCTATCTGTGGGTCCAATTTTTAAAATGGAAACTTGTTATTTTCTGATTGTTTGTGGACGCCCAAGTGGCCTTCCCCGATGATCGTCCCAGTGACATTGAAAAATTATATGAAGCTCTTTAAAAATCCTTTTTGGTGTATAAACAACAGTTTTAACGTGGTAGTGTCAAAATGATGATTTTGACGAGGATGCCCTTGGTGGCAAGTCAAATGACTGTTTTGCCCCTAGTGGCCAAAGTTGTAGATAATGATTTGTAAATGACGAGGATGCCCTTGGTGGTTAGTCAAATGACGTTTTTGCCCTTAGTGGCTATTGTTTGAGTTGATTGATATTTATGTGTAAGTGATGATGAAAACCCAGTGACGTTCGGGGCCCGAAGGGCTAAGTGATGTTAAGGTCTAAATGGCCAAGTGACGTTGTGTGCTGATTGTGAAATTGACAGGTGCTGTGCTCTTTGCGAGCAAAAACCGGTAAGTGACGGGTCACATAGTTGACTATGATTTGAGTAATTGTGTGTTTGTGTGTTGTGAGTGGTGCATGTCATAGTGTCTCATGCCCATATGCATAAACCCAGTGACGTTTTGGGGCCTGAGTGGCTAAGTGACGATGAGGCCTTAAGGGCTAAGCGACGTTTGTGAAAAGGTACCTCATGCATATGCCCGCGAGTGGGTTGCATTTCATAAGCCTACATGACATGAGATGAGTTATTGTAAGTGATGTGAATGATGACTGTGATGTGAATATTTAGTGTGTTGGATGCTGATTGTTCTAGTGCTTAGCCTATGATTAGTACTTGTCATATTTTCTATTATATGGATTGAATGATGCTCACCCTTTCCTGTTTGAATGTTACCCCCATGTTGGTAACGTGCAGGTGATTCCCAGTGAAGGCCTTTAGCTTCACTTTTTGAGTCGAGTCGTCATGCTCTGATACGTAGCACCTGGGGGATGTATTTGATGTTTAGCTGATGTACTTAAATTTGTATACTGTTGATGGGTTGACTTACTTTCCACTGCGTTGACGTTGGATTTTATTTCGTAGTTTTCGATGTTTTGAGGTCTCCCTATTGTGGAGTGCTATGTATTGCACATTTGACGATGCACTATTTTATTTGAGACTTGAGGTTTTATTTTGACGTATGTGTGACACCCTCGTGGTGAAATCAAAAATGATTATTGAACTCTGATTTTCTTAATTAAAATAAAAGGGGTAGAAAGGGGGTGTTACATAAGTGGTATCAGAGCAATGGTTGGTCCGTCCGGCCGAGTCGACGAGTCGTTGTGTCAGATAGTGACCAACTGTTGTCTTTTCAGTGCTGACCGTTGTTTGTGTTGCAGGTACACCGGAAAGTTTCTATTGGTAAGTGAACTAGTGGGGGAGATTTCCCTACTAGTGCTGTGTGCCCTATTGTGTATTCAGTGTGAGAACTGTGTTTTGCTGTTGTGATCCTTATTGTTGACCTTATTGCTGCGTGCTTCTAAATGAATTGTCACGTTGTTTAGATGTTCACATGTGTTTTAGTTGATATTGAGCTCTGTGTGTTTTACATAAAATGTCGAATTAATTGCTGTTGCTGTGGATTGTTAAGTCGCATGTACTTTCTTATGTTGATATGTCCGAACTATTTTAAGAGGTCGACGCTGAGCTTTTACGAAAGATCCTGTGAATACGTTTGATGTTTTGAAAAACCGAGTTCGTTGTGAAAATATTATTTTTGTAAACTATCTCAAGCTGTTGCTGCACTAATAACTGCCGTAGTGTTTTGACCACTTCAAGAGGAAATGTTTTCATTCGAGTGCTATGGTTTGTCCTCGATTCTTTTCGGAGGATTTCAACTTGGTGTAAAAAGATTTTTACTATTAAATGTCAATATTGGCGTCAAATATTTATTTTGAATGGACTATAACTTTGTGAAAAGTTTTACTATAGTACACTCCTGATTTGCACAATGATGCTACACGCTAAGTGCCTAGTGAATCGGTCTTGCCGATTGCGTTAGGATGTTTTTACTGCCTTGGCTGCAGCGAACGCTAAAATTTTTGGTCTGGATATCACGACTATTGTTTTCTTCTTTTGTACGAATCCATGAAGTGATTTTAAAAGTGGACTATATGTTATGTTGTTAGTATTATCCCACGTACTTTACCCCATTCGGTCCTTTGTCTAGTTTTCCTCAACATGCCGAATCTTTGCGAATTGTTTCGTGACCGTGAACTGTAAATTTTCCAATACTAAGTTCTGCATGATTTTACTTGACTGTTATACCCTTTGCAGTTGTGCTACGTGATTTTGGGAAGCCCTAGACATTTAAAATGTGCGCTGGCACTATTTTTGCACTTCCCTAAGTTAACTTTTACTGTCATATGTTCTTGAGGATACCCTATTCAAACTGGTTAAGATAACGAGAAAATCATTTCCTATAACGTGTCTTATTTTTCCGTGTCGAAAAATTCTAAATAAGTATTTTGTGCATGTGTGTGATTATACATTTCGTATATGTGCCATTAACTATAAAATGAAATCGCCTGTACCGAGTCTTCATGAGTTTGTGTTAGTAGTTATATCCTAATCCAGTATGTACCCCGTGAAGCTTGATATTGCGCGCTTGAGTCTTTATGATAAATTTCCTTTTGGTTGTCTCTTCCTGAGTGGTTTTGGAAATATTAAAATGATAATGTCTATCGAGGATGGATATATGTTTTCCTAAAGTTAGTTTTGTTGTTAGACGTTCATATGAAAACTTAAACTAATTTAGTTCGGTTGATGTGTAGTTTTATGTAAATACTTTTGCTGTAGCATGTTTTTACTTCTATGTTGGCGCTCTAGGCTAAGTGTTTTGTGGATATTGGTCCACCAAATTGTTTTTGGTGTCATTGCCATACCAGCATGCTGTAACTCTTGGAAAATAATAAAGTCCTATTACTCAGTTGTTAATTTCTCTGAATTTTCTGAAACTGATTTGAGGATTGAGCACTCTGATTTCGTGATCTGTCTTACTATATTTACGCATTTGGTAAACTTTCTCGTGATGTTGTTGACGCTATTGTTGTCGTCGTTTTGCTTTTGTTGCTGTTTTTCTGGAAATTATTGAGGCTGTTTTCTGAAAATATTGCTACTGTTTTTCCGAAAACTATATTGGCTGTTTTTTAGGAGAATAAATGTTACTGTTTTCTGAAAACTACTGCTGCTGTCCTCCTAAGATGATTGTTGTTGTTTCCTGAAAAATCATCGTTGCTGTCTTTAAAAATTACTTTCACTGTACCGAAAAGTACTGTTACTGTTCCTCACTTATGCGCTGCCCCTATTTTTATGAGTTGTGCCTAATTCGATGGTTAACCGTTGCCGGTGCCTTAGTGCTCGATTGTGTGACTGAGTTGTTAATATTGTTGTTGTTGATGATGTTACTCTGTTGTTGTTTTTTTGTTGTTGGTGTCGCCTGAGTGGCAATTGTGGTTGCCGATGTCGCTTGAGTGGCAATTGTAGTTGCTGATGTCGCCTGAGTGGCAATTGTAGTTGTTGATGTCGCCTGAGTGGCCATTGTAGTTGTTGATGTCGCCTGAGTGGCAGTTGTAATTGTTGATGCCGCCTGAGTGGCAGAGTTGTTTGTGGATGTTGTTGTCGTGTTACTGAAATTATGAGACTTGTTGTACGACGGTTATGCACCCTGTGAATTTCGTCTTGATGCTATGATGATTAATGTATTTTGTTATCCTTAAGGGTAGATGAGTGAGGTGAAATGCGAGCTAGTTTATCAGAGTAGCGCAGCGGAGTAGAGAGTGGGTCGAATTATTACTGCTTGAAGTTACCTGGCTGAACAAGTAGGAGGGACGGCCGCCCAAGCACTTACCGCCGGTAATCAAAGCAATAATAATCAGCATGATAGATAGCACTAGTTGTCTAGGTGGCCTTAGAGGGAGAGTGTTGGCGTTGACAGGTGAATTTCGAGGACGAAATATTCTAAGTGGGGGAGAGTTGTAACACCCTAAAATATTTAATTAATTTATTTAATTAAGTATTTAGGAATGTATTTAATTTATTGGGTATAATTTAATTAATTAAATTATATTTAAAAAGGGGTAGGTGGTATTAGGAGGTGGAGGCATCAAAGTAGATGGACTTGGGATTAAGTGAGAAGCCCAAGCCCACGAATCTAGTCACATGCGAAGTGAACAAGCGCCTAGGGGACTAGGGTTTGTGGGATCATTTGCGAAATTGAGAATAGAGGGGAGGAGAGAAGAGAGGCGCGCCATGGGAGAGGAGAAGAAGAGAAGAGAGGTCGCGCCACCAAGAGAGGAAAGGATCGTGATTCCGTTGCCGTAGTCCCGTTCGTGATCGTCTCGGGGGTTCCTACTCTTCGGATACGAGGTTAGGGGAGCTCTTTCTTTCCATCAAATAGAATACCATGATAGGTCTCAATCTAGGTTGTTGGACTAGATCTTTGATCCATGATGTTCTTGATGTTCTTTTGCGTTTCTTGATGTTCTTGATGTTAACTTTTATATATGTTCATTATGAGTATATGCGAATTTGATTCATTGCTTGGGTATGATCTATGAATTTGCCTTATTGATGGTGATATGCGCATGTGTTGTGAACCATAATTTTGATCTATGTGTTTGGCTTGTTGGAGATGAGGTCGCATAGGGGTTGTAGGTGTTTGGGCGCCTAGGGCGCCATGATGATGTTGGTGATGTTTTTCAATTGAGTTTTGGTAAATTGAGTTTTGGTGATCTTGAATAAAATGAGTGCATTTTTGGTTGCTGGAAAAATATGAATTTTTACACTTTTAAAATGTTAGGAATCAATTTTAGTGTTGAAGTGTTGTTGGAAAAATTCTGGGTTGTGTTGCTGCTGTTTCTGGGCGCCAGGCGCCCTGTGCTAGGCGCCAAGGGCGCTGTGCCTTGTGTCTGTGCGTGTTGCTGGGCGCTGGGTGCCAGCGCTGGGCGCTGAGCGCCCATGCGCGTGTGTGTGTGTTGCGCCAAGGCGCTGGGCGCTGAGCGCCCGTGTGTGTTGCCTGCGTGTTGCGCTGAGGCGCTGGGTGCCAGCGCTGGGCGCTGAGCGCCCGTGTGTGTGCGTGTGTGCGTGTGTTGCGCGCCTGGGCGCTGGGCGCCTGTGGCGTGTGCGTGTGTGCCTATGTGGCGCGCCTGGGCGCTGGGCGCCAGTGTGCGTGTTGCCTGGTTGCCTGGGCGCCTAAGGTGCCAATTTCAGACTGTTGCTTGATTTTTCCCAAACTTATTTTTAACATAACTTTTGACTCAGACGTCCGTTTTGAACGATTCGAAAAGTGTCGTGAAGCTTTTTACGTTGTCTATCTGTGGGTCCAATTTTTAAAATGGCCTTCCCCGATGATCGTCCCAGTGACATTGAAAAATTATATGAAGCTCTTTAAAAATCATTTTTGGTGTATAAACAACAGTTTTAACGTGGTAGTGTCAAAATGATGATTTTGACGAGGATGCCCTTGGTGGCAAGTCAAATGACTGTTTTGCCCCTAGTGGCCAAAGTTGTAGATAATGATTTGTAAATGACGAAGATGCCCTTGGTGGTTAGTCAAATGACGTTTTTGCCCTTAGTGGCTATTGTTTGAGTTGATTGATATTTATGTGTAAGTGATGATGAAAACCCAGTGACGTTCGGGGCCCGAAGGGCTAAGTGATGTTAAGGTCTAAATGGCCAAGTGACGTTGTGTGCTGATTGTGAGATTGACAGGTGTTGTGCTCTTTGCGAGGAAAAACCGGTAAGTGACGGGTCACATAGTTGACTATGATTTGAGTAATTGTGTGTTTGTGTGTTGTGAGTGGTGCATGTCATAGTGTCTCATGCCCATATGCATAAACCCAGTGACGTTTTGGGGCCTGAGTGGCTAAGTGACGATGAGGCCTTAAGGGCTAAGCGACGTTTGTGAAAAGGTACCTCATGCATATGCCCGCGAGTGGGTTGCATTTCATAAGCCTACATGACATGAGATGAGTTATTGTAAGTGATGTGAATGATGACTGTGATGTGAATATTTAGTGTGTTGGATGCTGATTGTTCTAGTGCTTAGCCTATGATTAGTACTTGTCATATTTTCTATTATATGGATTGAATGATGCTCACCCTTTCCTGTTTGAATGTTACCCCCATGTTGGTAACGTGCAGGTGATTCCCAGTGAAGGCCTTTAGCTTCACTTTTTGAGTCGAGTCGTCATGCTCTGATACGTAGCACCTGGGGGATGTATTTGATGTTTAGCTGATGTACTTAAATTTGTATACTGTTGAAGGGTTGATTTACTTTCCACTGCGTTGACGTTGGATTTTATTTCGTAGTTTTCGATGTTTTGAGGTCTCCCTATTGTGGAGTGCTATGTATTGCACCTTTGACGACGCACTATTTTATTTGAGACTTGAGGTTTTATTTTGACGTATGTGTGACACCCTCGTGGTGAAATCAAAAATGATTCTTGAACTCTGATTTTCTTAATTAAAATAAAAGGGGTAGAAAGGGGGTGTTACAACACACACCACTTGAAGTGGATTAAACACACTAAAAAAATAACTTGAAATGAAATAACTTAGTGCCTTGATCCCAAATATATCAGTTTTTCACATGCACTTTTATCACAACTTAAAAAATAAAATTAGGGTAATTAAAATTGGACAGCAAGCCCATGGTAGGTTCTCATCATTCTCTCCTTCTTCGAGAGAATTCGACCCCGAATTCCTTACTGCAGTCCTCCAGGGTCAAAAGTAAGTCTAACGAACCCATCACATGTAACTTTCATAATAGGGAAATTTCCAAGTCCATTGGTAGAATTTGAGTGACTTACTTCCTCTTCCGTTTCTTGGTCATAATTAGGTTTCCCAAACTCAATTTTTTTCCACCCCTAAAAAATAGTCTCCTTCATTCACTTTGTTCTCTTCATGACATAAAGAAGAATTGTTAGGCAATTGAATAATATTAAAAGAATCCCAACACTTGACCACCCAAACCAACTTAGAAAAAGGTACTAGTATAGTTGTATGCCATGACTTCCCAATGTTATTCTCTTTCAATTCAATGGAAGCATTACATTGTTCCTTCGGAAGCACTTCTGCATTTGTCTTCTTGCAAGCTTCTTCTTTTGGAATGTCATCCACAACCTTCTTGATAATAAAATCATCAAAACTGGAAAAATGGTTAGGATTATAACAATAATCAATAATAACATTTTTATCCTCTATTTCTTTTTCTCTCATTTCCTCTTTTTTTCCACACTCTATTTCTATTTCTATTTCTTTTTCTTTTTCTTTTTCTTTTTCTTTTTCTATTTCATTTTCTTTTTCTTTTTTTTCTTTTTTCACACTTTTTTCTCAATTCTATTTGATCATCTCTCGCCTCACTTGGACTCGGAGGAACAAGTATGATCCTTTTACCATGATGCACAAAAGAATAATTGTTGGTCGTGGGTCGGTTTGGATCGGATTTGACCAAATCCGTTGCCTGAACCAATGATAATTATTCGGTTTGGGTTGGTTCGGATTTTACATTTTTTCCTCCAAAATCCGAACCGATATTGGACGGGTTGGTTTGGATTGGGCTCACGGGTCATTCACTAAAATATTAATTTTTTAAAATATAAAAAACAACACTTTATTATGATATTCCAACACTTTAAATAGCTAAAAAATTGAAAATCACACGAAATAACTCAAATCCACTAATAGTCTTCCCATTCATAGTATTAAAATTTTACAACTTAATCATAAATTATTAAGGTAAAAATTCTAAGCAAATAAAATCGTGTGCATCTAAAATTACAAAATTGTTATAACGTAATATGAGTTGGTTCGGGTTCGCGGATTTGATTTTTAAAATCTGTTGCCCGATCCAAACAACTACGGGTTGGTTTGGATTTGTTCGATTTTGACCCAAACACAAAAAAATATCCGAACCAAACATATCGGTTTGGATTGGATCATGGGTTGGTTTGGATTTGCCAGAACCACTGAACACCCCTATATCAAATTGCCAAGGCCTCCCTAACAATACATGACTAGCCTCCATAGGCACCACATCACTACATCCTCATACCTACCAATTGAAAAACACACCTCAACTTGTTCATTCACAATCGTTTCAACACTATCATTAAGCAACTGAAGTTTGTAAGGCTTAGGGTGAGGTGTAGTTACCAAATGAAGTTTAGAAACTAAACGTGTGCTAGCAACATTAGTAAAACTTCCTCCATCAATAATTAGAGAACATACCTTTTCTTGCACTACGCATCTTGTTTGTAAGATATTCTCTCTTTGAGTTGTATCCTCCTTCACGAAATTTCCTAACAACCTCCTCACCATGAGAAGTTCGCCACTAGGAATATCTTCTCCACTCATTTTATTCCTAAGAAGTCATGCAATAAAAATGGTAAACAAAACCTAGAATTGCTTAAACAAAAGTCCAATTCGAACCTTGCTCTGATTACCAAATGATGGCCTCCTTGTTGTGGAAATTGGCCATTTCTTTGACTTTCAGTATAGATTCTGGTTGTGACTTATATTTTTGTATTTTTGGGTTTAAGATGGATGGAATATGGGAAAGAAATGATATGAATTTTGTGGGTTATGTGATGGATAATTTTGGAACAGATTTAAGTTAAACAAAAGAAATAAACTCTAGTTTAATACGCGAAGAAGATGGGTGTGAAGGTTAGGGGCGCCACCTTGGTCTAATCCAAGACAAGGATAAGCCTATGAATGTGAGGATCACCACAAGAAAAAGAATTCTTGATAAGATCGAATAAACCGGTCCAATCCAGAACCAAAGAGTATGAACTCAAAATCTTTGATAAAGTCGTTGTTGGAATTTCATTGACACTTAAACTCCCTATTTATAATAAGGGTGGTTCTTGCTGAATACAAAGGAAAAGAAATAAAGGGTATCCAAAAATTACAAGAATACTAGTCAAAACATCCTAGTTGATTTGGCATTGAATTCGCCATTAATGATTAGGATCTTGCATTTCCTTTTTGCTCTAATTGTCTTTGATGTGCCATAAATGACTATTGTAGCGACCGAAAAATCCGGAGGAGGGGTTCTTCGAAATTCTTGAAATGAAGCCGCCACCAAAGTTTAGTTTAAGGGCAAACATTGGAAAATCCCTATTGAGTGGATAAGGGGGTTTTGCGGACCAGGTTTAGGCTCGGGAGTCGTTTATGCGTAGGGAATGTATTAGCATCCTACAACATCCTTCCTAAGGAAGGTTACCTTTTAACTAAATGTGTAAACATCTATTAATTCAAAAATAATGATTTTACCCTTATAATAATACTAATATAAAAAGACTCGATAAACGGTTAGTTGTTTTTTGTACTTTTTGAGAAATAGGAGAGAAATGAATTAAAAGAAAAAAAAGGTTTTTTTATTAATGCAATT
This sequence comes from Astragalus membranaceus, assembly GCA_039519185.1. Classification (NCBI taxonomy): domain Eukaryota; kingdom Viridiplantae; phylum Streptophyta; class Magnoliopsida; order Fabales; family Fabaceae; genus Astragalus; species Astragalus membranaceus. Next base: position 169,868,119 of record CM076848.1, on the reverse strand, counting down.
GACAGAGGTCGGCCGCCCTCTGCTCCTACGTATCTCCTGGTAGAGAATCAAATCACACATAGTTCTTGGTAGAAAATGTTTGTGTGTTGGTGTTTTTTTTTATTTTTGAAATTGGGAGAGGCATTCATAATGACCAAACAAGTAAAACTCAGAGTGGTCATCACTCATAGCTCGTTTGAAAATTAAAGCTGTTATTAACGGTCAAACAAGCTAAGCTCAGAGTGACCATTAATAGCAAACCATTTTAGTGGATAATTGTTAAGAAAACTGGTTTGGAAGCATTATGATGTAAATAAAAAAAAACTAAGTGAGTTGTAATAGAAAATGAAGTATAATTAACATGGGCGTTATGTTATAAAAAAAGGGTGAATAGCAACAGAGGTTGTATTTTTAAAAGAAAAGGGGGCGATTAGAAACAGGGGTTGTATTAGTAAAGTGGTGCGTAATTAACAGACAGGAGCTGTACTATTAAAAAAGGGGGTGCAGATTACTAGAAGGTTGTATCATTAAACAGGGGGTGTGTTTAAGAGGATCCAATTCCGTTTTATTTTATTCTTGGGCTTCCAAACAAGCTGACCCACGACATTGGGCCTTAAGCGTGGGGCGCGTACTGTTAAAAAACGGGGGTGTAACTATGAATCTGAAATTAAAATAAAACAAAAAAATAAACAGACTATATAAGCAAAAAACGGAAAAAACCCTAATCCCTTCCCTTTCTCTCTCACGATGCCGTGTCTCTCTCTTTCTCTCAGCCCCAACTCCGATTTCCTCCCTCCTCACCGCCACCCTCTCATCTCCCTCTCACCCATCTAGATTTCGTCCTCTTTTCTTCCTGTAACCACCGATCTTCTCCTCTCCTCTCACTAAACCGATCATTTTTTTTCTTCTCAGTAACCGAAACTCATCGCCCTTAGCCTCACCTCCGCCACCAACCCCAATCATTCACGGTGCTACGAGACAAAAACATGGAGGAGAGAAGGAAATAACTTCGAACATAGAGAGAGAGAGAGAGGGGAGATCCACGATAGAGAAAGAGAGAATGAAAAGGGGGGAACGAAGAACAGACGCCGGAGGGAGTCAGGGTGGTGACGCCGGCTAAGAGAAAAAAGAGACATAGCACTACGGTGGAGAGAAGGAGGCCACGGCCAGAGAACGAAGAACGTCGTTGATCGGCCGTTCCATGGCCGGCGATGGCGACGATGTGGTGGTGGTGACAATGAGCGAGAAGACAGAGAAAGAATGGTATGGGTTCTGGCCACGGTGAGGGAGACGACGGCGGTGGCTTCCGTATGGTTGCTGGTGACGACGGTGTCAACGAAGGGGGAGAGACAGTGAGGTCGTGGGATGGTGGCTGTGGCGGTTTTTGTGGTGGTTATGGTGGCTGTTTGGTGGTGGTTTGCGAAGGTGGTTGGGTTGTTGCGGTGGTGGTGCTAGAGTGAGAGGGAGAGTTTGATGGGTGGAGAGTTTGGTGGGCTTTGGTGGCTGTTTGGTATTTGTTGGGCGGTGACGTGGGTCACGATGGTGGTGAGAGTAAGTGACAGGAGCGGTGGTGCACGGATGTTCACGGTGGTGCGATGGTGGTGAACACCACATGGTGCACGGTGGTTCTGGTTTAGATTTCTGGTTCTCACTGTTTTTGTGTTGCTGTGTGTGATGTTCTCTCCTTTTTCTTATTTTGGTTTGCTGTTCTATGTGTGCCTCTGCCTCCTCCCTTCTGTTTCTCAGCTCTGAGTTTTTTATAGAGTAGTAAATTAATGGGACAAATTTTGTTGTTATGATTTTGCAGTGAAATCAGAGTAGTGGAGACCATTGCTGCACCCTGAACAACAGCTGCAGGGTCGTGCCTGAAAAGCATTTTGGTCTCAACCAAAATGGAGTAGAAAACAAAGAGCAAAGGGAAAGAGGCTTGGCTTGATGCTCAAAAGGATTTTCGGACAGCAACTTGTGCTGCCTTGCTTTTTTTAGTTTTTGCTTTTTAATTAATTTTTGTGTACTATTTTGTATTTAAATTTTGTCTATACATGTGTACTAAACTTGACTTTGTAAAAAAAACTGCTAATAAAAATAAAAAGCATTTATTCACAATCTGATTTTTATTAGATTTTTATAACAAAATTAAACTGATAATAACGACGATAAACATACGTCAACGACGAGACGCGAACGCGTGTCCGCAACAATACGCGAATTTGCGTTCCAAAATAAACACTCGTACACAACGAGACACGAACACCCGTCCGCAACGGGGACAAAAATATGTACATTATTCACAATAGCACACGCGCCCCAATGAGAAATAACACGCCTATACACGACTGGGAACGACACACATAAACGACAAAAACAATATTTTGGATTTTCTAGTAAGCTTTAAATTAGCCGGACAAAATTAGGGTATGACAACTTGGATCTTGTAATTCCTTTTTCCTCTGATTGCCTTTCTTGATTAGCAAGTTTGCCTTCCTTGATCAGCAAGTATGCATGATTAGCAAGTTTGTTGACTCCATCAACTCACAATAATATGCGCCACACACACCACTTGAAGTGGATTAAACACACTAAAAAAATAACTTGAAATGAAATAACTTAGTGCCTTGATCCCAAATATATCAGTTGGTCACATGCACTTTTATCACAACTTAAAATAAAATTAGGGTAATTAAAATTGGACCGCAAGCCCATGGTAGGTTCTCATCATTCACCCTGTTACCATTCTCGTGGTCAGGAGAGATCACCTCGCGAGACAACGTAGGAGCCCTGCGAATATAGGAGATCCCCGACTAGAGGAAATCGGCTCACACCTTCCCCATGGGACCAATCACGGCGCCCGAGCTCATTCTGACGAAGGCCATTTACTCACAGGATAGACCTCTATCCCTTTCTGAGGTCCTTGGAGAAGCCACCCACTCTGAACAAGTATGATGGCGCGAGAGACCATGATGATCATCTCGACTACTTTGATTTGATGCTCCGTTATCGAAATGCCGGAGGTGTCGTCAAGTGCAAGATCCTCCCGCAAACCCTTACCAAGGCGGCGTTGGCCTGGTTTCAGGATTTGAAGCCGAATTTGATATCATCCTGGTCTCATCTTGCCGAGCTCTTCTCAGCTCGGTTTATTGCTTCAAGGTCAAAACCAAAGTCGGAGAAGGTGCTCAAGGCAATTCACCAGGGTGAAAATGAAACTATTAGGGAGCACGTGGAAAGGTTTAACGAAGAGGTTGTAAATGCCAGGAATCTGATCGACAAGATGAGATTATGGTATATTGAAGACGACCTCTAACCAAAGGAGCCTTTTTCAAATCAATGTCAGTGTTAATTGGTCGAGAAATCTAGAGGAATTCCCGTAGCGATCGCATAGGTTTATTGATTACGAGGAAGACGAGTTAGCAACCCGGGCAGCAGGGAATCGCACAGGGTGACACCTTGCGCGAACCCCGAGGTTAGATTACCCGCTTCTCGGAGCATACACTACTTAATGTATATTGGGCCAAGATCTTGGCTGAATGCGCAAACACTGAGTTCTGAGATTTAAAGCCTCTAAATCCACTTGAGGAGAAACCTTGGACGTCGAAGAATAGATACCGCTAGTACCATAGAAGTAACAGACACAATACTAACAGGTGTAACACTTGAAGGATGACATTGAAGAACTCATTTGGAAAGGAAAGCTCGAACAACATGAGAAGAAAAATAAAGAACGTCGGCGTTCACATTCCACTCGCAAAAGGGAAGGTCGTGGTAAATGAAGTCGGAAAAGCATCAAGAAGAGAGCGTTTTACATTGTTTTAGAGATTGCCCTTATCAAGCTCTTATGTGGAGAACTCATTCCTTTTTTGCTGCTCGCGACTTTAATTTGTGGATCAAGGATGGTGTGTCTTCTACTAAGTACTTCACGTTCATTGCCTCTCTCGGGTGGCTCTGGAGAGCCTGCAAGTCGTATACCTTGCCTCATGAGGAAATTTCCCCTTCCAACTTCGCAGAAGTATTGGCTACTATCACTACAAGAAATTCAAGGATTTCTGACGAAAAAGATCCGCCGGAAATGTGGCTTTATCGGCGGATTTTTTCCGCCGGAAAATCGTTAGCAGGTAACGGTTACCGACAGAAAATCCACTGGAAATCACCCAAATCCGTCGGTAATTTTTGAAAACCGCCGGTAATTTTTGAAAATCCGCCAGTAATTTATTATTATTTTTTTAAAAAATGCTAAATCTGCCGGAAATTTTATAAAATCCGCCAGTAACTTGTTTTTTTTTTAAAACAGGTTTTTTATTCATTCGTTTATTTAAAAAAGTAATATTATTTAATTATTGATTTTTTTAAAACAGATTTTTGAATTCGTTTATTTAATTAGAAAAATAAATATTATAAAAATGAAGTAGATGAATGTGAGAAGATTTGAGAAGAGAAGAGAATATGTGAGAAGAGAAGAGATTTGAGAAAAATGAAGTGTATGAATGTGTGAAGATTGAGAAGAGATTGAGAAAAATGAAGTGTATGAATGTGAGAAGATTTGAGAAGAGATTGAGTGAGAAGGAAGAAGAAAGAGGAAATATAGAAGAGAGATATGAAGAGAAATTTATGGAGATTGGAGAGTATGAGAAGGAAATAAAGAGTGAAATGAGAGAATGAGAAAGTTTTATTTATAGGCATTTTCAAACGGTTCCGGCGGATTTACCGACGGTTTTTTTCGTCGAAAATGTACATTACCGGCGAATTTTTTTTAAATAAATAAATAAATAATTTTTTGAAAAATCCGCCGGTAATGTACATTTCCGGCGGATTTTTTTTTTTAAAAAAATAATTTTAAAAATCAGCCAAAAACTCGCATTTTAGGCAGATTTTTCCGCGAGTAATTTCCGGCGGATGTTTTTTTTTTAAAAAAAAAATTAATATTTTTTTTAAAAAAATCCGTGGGAAAGTCTATTTTTTCCGCCGTAAATTTACTGGCGGAAAAAATCCGCCGGAAATGCCAAATTTCCGCCGAAACCATACCGGCGAAAGAAATCCGCCGGTAATGCGCGTTTTTATTGTAGTGTATGCGTCCCTGTTGACAGTTTGTTTCAAGACTCCTCCCTCTGGCACTGAAACTCGTTGTGTTTCCTGGTACCTCTTTAATGAGCCAACTATGGTGTTAAATGTTGATGGAAGGAGTTTGGAGAATCTTGGCCCTTCGGGATTTGGTGGGTTGCTTTGCAACAATGATGGAGCTTGGATCACAGGTTTCTGCGGTCACATTGGTGTAACAGATAACCTCCATGCCGAGCTGCTTGCTTTGTATCATGGTCTCTCCTTGGCGTGGGACAATAGTACACGCCATCTTCAGTGCTACTCTGATTCTCTTCAGGCTATCTCTCTGGTGTCTGGCCCCTTGGAACCATGGCATCAATATGCAGTTATTGTTCAAAGTATTAAGGACTTGATTGCTAGAAACTGGTTTATTCGCGTCTCGCATACGTTTAGAGAGGGTAATGCTTGTGCGGACTTCCTGGCAAAGCTTGGTGCTTCTTTGGCCTCTTCCTGGAGTGCTTTGGATCATCCTCCTCTGGGCCTATTGAATGCTCTATTAGCAGATGCTAGTAGATTCCCCTTACCTAGATTGTAGTCTTTCCTCGCTTTTTTCTTTTTCCTTTTTGTCTGCTTTTTTGTAACAAAAAAAAGTAAAATCGAAGCTAGGATATATAGTTTTTACTCTCAAATTTATTTTTTCATTAACTTTAATATCCAACTCGATTACTCTCATTCGAAAACAATTTTACAAAAATGATGTTAATAGGCTGGGCAGTTATGAGTAGTAGTCATTTGTTATCCGCGTCGCTTGTAGTCTTTCCTCGCTTTTTTCTTTTTCCTTTTTGTCTGCTATTTTGTAACAAAAAAAAGTAAAATTGAAGCTAGGATATATAGTTTTTACTCTCAAATTTATTATTTCATTAACTTTAATATCCACCACGATTACTCTCATTCGAAATCAGTTTTACAAAATGATGTTAATAGGTTGGGCAGTTATGAGTAGTAGCCCTTTGTTATCCGCCTCGCTGAATAAAATTGCCATTGTACCCGCCTCGTACCCATGCGATTTTTTGCGGGTACAAGTAGTAGTTCATATATATATATATATATATATATATATATATATATATATATATATATATATATATATATGATTTATATTAGTTAATAAAAGGAGAGATCAAAGATACTTAATAAGATTATTAAGTTAGTTTAGCGAGTACGGTAGAAAACAACATTTTTTGTGAATACCCATTTTAATTCCTGACAAAAATTTGGCACCTCATTTAAGAAGTCAGGATTGAATACCAATGGATTTTGATAGACTCTTTAAAAGTCCAAAAAATCTAGATTGAATATTGTTCCCAACCGGGCCGATCGATATATATATATATATACACACACACACACACACTAGTATATATGAGCTCGGTTGGACTCTGCTCGACTGAAGGAAGAAGAATTCACCTATCAAACTGATCGTTCGGACGCTGCTCTCCCGCCTATATCCGCTCAACAAATCAGTCATAATGGCAATCAATGAGATTATAGGGAAAATCCCAGATTTCCCTCTTGTTTGTCTTGTAAAGGCCATAATGGCCATAATGTGTAATAAATAGCATTAACTACACTTTGTACTATAAATATTGCCCTCCGAGGCAAATGAAAAGGATCCCAGAATTCTCAATCATATTCTTTAAACAATTCTTACTATTTTCTATCAATCTCGTGTTTAGTCCTTTCCCTCCCGAAAAATATATCGAATGGCGCCCACCGTGGGGCCACAGTGATAATTTCCCTTGGCCACACATTCCATACAAGGTCTTGGGCAGCAATGGGATCAGGAAGACATCGTCTTCATCCTGTAACCATTAACGGGGTTAGAGGCTAAAAACAAACTTGTTCACTAGATTTAAACTCGCACCCAATTCTTCCACCCGCAAAACCTAAATCTGTTCATAATCAAATCATAGATCTACTCAAGATGCATGCCCTAATTCCTTCCATCACTCCGTGATCTGTGACCCTCAGGCCACCAGCATAATAACCACTGCCATGATGCTTTCATGGAGTGGTCCTAGATGTTGTTATTGAAGAAAAGTTGTAGTATACACTAGTACTATACCCATGCATCCGCAGTGATGACACCGTATTTGTTATAAGTTGTTATGAACCCATAAATACTTTGAAAATTGTAAAATTTAAAAAAAGAAAAAGGCAGAAGTTAATGAAAAACGTACATTTCAAGTTGCTTAAAAAACTTGTGCTGCAGAAAGTTAAAAAAAACCACAACGTTCTTCAATTCTTAAAAATGGAGTAAAAATCAGAAAAATAAGATGAGACGAAGAGAAGATGAAGGAATATGCAAATGAGAGAGAAAGAAGAGACAGTTAAAGTGAATCCAGCCACGTTGCAACCACCGTGACCGCCGTCTCGTCGTCGCCGACCCCATTGTCGCCAGCCCCGTCGTCGCTTTCCCCAACGCCTGTTGCCGCCCTCGTTGAAAAAGCATTATTATATTTCAGATCAGTTTTATAATTTACATCAACCTCAAAAACAAAACAAACATATTTAATGGTAAAAATAATAATTTTTTAATACAAAAAAAAGTTGACAACAAAAATTGTTTTTTGTTTTCGTAAGTAAAATAACTAAAATGAATCATAAAAATTTAGAATATCATTTACGAAGATAAATATAAAAAACTTTGTGCAATGTCAAGTAAATTTTTTAAGCAAAAGAATTTATGAGGTTTGGAATATCACTTTGTCACTCCCCGTTGCTGCTCCCCATCGCTATCGCCCATTGCCGCTCCCTGTGATCACTAAATACCTTGGTGATACCCCTATTCTCCTCTCCGCCTAGAACTATGGTTCCCTGGTGTGGAATGCGGTTTGAAGGCTAAGGATATCCTCAGCGATGGCTGTAACGCCCAAATAATTTAATTATTTATTTAATTAAATTATTTAGGTATTTTATTAGTATAGTCATATTAAAATAATAATATGGTGTTTCATTTAAATCAGGGAGTGGTGTTTAGTAATTAAGTTGAGTAGTAGAAGGAGGCCCGTGATCCAAGAGCCCAATGGCATAGGCGCATAATGAGAGCATTAGCTAGGGTTTGGATCACTTGCTCATTTTTGGAGAAAAAGAGAGATTGCGAAGAGAGAAGAGAGGGGGGGCGCAACCAAGGAGAAAGAGGAGAGGAGCTCTTGTTGCTGCGGTTCTTTGGAGTTTTCGTGCAAGGGGATATCGTATTCGGCAAATCTAAGGTAAGGGTGGGCTCTACCTTTATAATAGGGTATATGATGGGTGTTATGTGGGAGATAGGCTCTATGTTGTCTCTTTGATCTTGTTTGGTGTTGATTTGGTGATGTTTGAATGTATTCATGATGATTGCAATTTGGTGTTTGGTGATTGATCATGGTGAAAATCAAAAAAAAAAATGATCCCTAGGCGCCATGGGCGCCATTGATGTTGTCGCATATGCTGTCTTGGTTGCTGGAAGGCGCCCTGCTCCTGGGTGCCATGTCTGTGTCACGTTTTTGTTCCTGCTGAAGGCGCCTGCTCCTGGGCGCCGAGCCAGTGTTGTTCCTGTTGCTGAAACTGGCGCCCTAGGCGCCCAGTGTTTGTTGTTGTGCTGAAAGTGGCGCCCTAGGCACCCAGTCCCTGTGTTGCTGCTGAAACTGGCGCCCTAGGCGCCCTGTGCTGGTGTTATGTTGCTTGCTGATGCGGGCGCCCCATCCCTGGGCGCTATGTCCTATTTGGTTGTTGCTGGTGTTGGCGCCCTATCCCCAGGCGCCACACCCTAATTCTGTGATGTTGCCTGTTGGCGCCCTGTTGTTGGGCGCCAGTTCCTGCTGGATGATGTTGCCTGTTGGCGCCCTGTTGTTGGGCGCCAGTTCCTGCCAGGTCTGTTTTGTTGAAAATTGAGTTACTGTTTTTCTAAAAACTATGTTGCTGTTTTGCTAAAAATTAAGTTGTTGTTTTGCTGAAAATTGAGTTGCTGTTTTGCTGAAAATTAAGTTGCTGTTTTGCTGAAAATTAAGTTGTTGTTTTGCTAAAATTAAGTTGCTGTTTTGCTGAAAATTAAGTTGCTGTTTTGCTGAAAATTAAGTTGCTGTTTTGCTGAAAATTAAGTTGCTGTTTTGCTGAAAATGAAGTTGCTGTTTGCTGAAAATTAAGTTTTGCTGAAAATTGAGTTGCCGTTTTTCTAAAAACTATGTTGTTGTTTTGCTGAAAATCAGTGTTGCTGTTTGCAGTAAATTATTGTTGCTGTTTGCTGTAAACTATTGTTGCTGTTTGCTGTAAATTGGTATTGTCACTGGTGTCGTATAATTGTTGTTGGCACTGGTGTCGTATAATTGTTGTTGGCATTGGTGTTTGTTGCGCCCGAAAAAGTCCCCGAGGGAGAACCTTTCTCGTTCACAACTTTTCCTAAGACAATGAAGCCGCCACCAATATTTATTAAGGAAAATATTAGGAAAACCTTTTTTGGAAAGCGATTGGTCTTGCGAAACTAGAGAATAGGGTTCGGGGGTCGGTTACGCGCAGGGAAGGTGTTAGCACCCCACACGTCCTCTCTACTGAGAGGGAACCTTTAATTAAATGTGTGGCTTTAGTGTGTTGACTTGAAAATACTTAATTTTGCCTCTCTACTTCTTATTGAAAAAAAAATCTTAATGAAAATCTTTATTTATTATGAAAAAGGGGGAAAAATGGTTTTTTAGAAAAAACGCTTGACGGGACATGACCCGCTCCTACGTATCTCCCGGTGCGATGGAGAACTCAAAGCTACGTAGTTCTTCTGTGTAGAAAATGTTTGTGGGTTGGTGTTTTTTTAATGTAGGGGTTTTAGGACTGTGTGATCTGTGTTGGAGGACCACTGGGGGTCTGAAGGAGCACTGGGGCTCTGAAGGGCCACTGAGGGCTGAAGGAGCGCTGGGGCTCTGAGGGACCACAGTTCACTTATCTTAAACTAACCAAGGTCATGGGTAATCACCGCTAAGTACTCTTGAAAATGAGAGTCACTACCGCCAGTCAGACGAACAAAGGTTCCGATTGACTATTAGTAGCGACTCGTTTTTATTTGTTCTTTTGAAAGGGGTTTTCGAAAGAGATTGATTGGCACGAATGATCAAACTAACAAAGGTTATGAGTGATCATCGCTTTTTGTTCTTTGGGGAAAAGACATCGCCACCAATGGCTAGACGAACAAAGGTTCTGATTAACCACTAGCGACGCTGGGTTGAAAATGATTTTAGAAAGGAAAAGGTTTGCGAAAGTGATTCTTTTTGTTAGGAAAATAACTCTTTTCTTTTTGTTATGCAAATGCTAAACTTTTTATGATCGCGCTTGACGAGAATGTGACTCGCTCCTACGTATCCCAAATGGGAATCAAAGCGACGTAGTTCTAACGTGTCTTAAAAATGAAAATCTTTTTGAAACGTCTTTTGGAAATGAAAGCTTTCGTGATGATCAAACTAACAAAGGTTATGATGGACCACCGCTAATAACTTGTTTTTGATTCTTTGATACTTAAAAAAATGCTTTTTGAAATTGGATGCGTTCATGATAATCAAACCAACAAAGGTTGTGATGGATTATCACTAGTAGCTTGCTTTATGCTTACGAAAATTCTTTTGAAATTGAGGCTTTCATGGCAATCAAACCAATCGAAGGTTGTGATGGATTGCCACTAGTAACCGTTTTTGTGCCAGGTCGTTTAGAAATGAAAACAATGAATGCGAGAAAGAATTGGGGGATTCAAGCATCACACAATCAGTGGAATCAAATCATTAAGCAACAATATTTGAATTCGCCAATAGAAATCAAGTCTAAACTACACATAGTAGATCACAACGCATAGATAGGCAAGGAGGGAACTTGAATTGGGCATCAAGCAAAAATACAAGAGTAGGCAAGATTGAACCTAAATGCACATCTAGTGGAAGATGCTAGGCGAGAACCATACTCAAATATTTCTACAAAACGCAAGGGAATCTAAATACACATCTAATGGAAGATGCAATGTAAGGAATGGACCTATCTAAGTATTGATGATATTCTATATGAGAGTAGACGATGACACTGTAAGCTCAAGCAAAAGAGTTGCATCAATCATGATCATTGGCCAGCATAAGCAAGCAAATTATTTAGCGACCAAAGTATCAAAGAATGTTGAATCACTTTGGTCAATCCTCACACTTAAGATTAAGTGCACAAGTGCACAAGTGTGAATCACATTGCCAATCATCAACTTAAACAACTAAAGCTAAATAGAATCACATAGGGCAGTTTTGGCACGGATCACAATAATTAAATAATGACAAATGTAAAGACAGAAATACCTCTAATGAAGGCGAATCTTACAACTTGAAGAATGCAACCCCAACTAACTCTTAGCGAAAGATCAGCTCTGACGGACCAACGGAATGAAGAGAGCAAAAATAAAGTGTAGAAGAGTTTTTTTTCTAAAATGCGAGAGATTTCGAAAAATGGGTTTTTTCTCTGATCTCGTGAAAAATGTGTGCGTTCGTGTTCGTCCCCAAAGAGTGGAGAATGAGACTCCTATTTATAGGCTTAGGAAAACGTAGATCTGAAAAAATATTTAGTGAAAGTGAAGAATCGATTGTGACATGAAGTTAAAAAGGTGAGGAATCGATTCTTATCATTTTAGAAGCCTCAAGAATCGATTCTTTGGATAGTTGAAATAGTGAGGAATCGATTCTTTACATTTTGGAAAACATGGGAGTCGATTCTCTGTTCTTTGAAAACAAGTAGGAATCGATTTTCAGGACCTCCTTTATAGGTGAAAATCGATTCTTCCCTTAGTCAAAACAATGAGGAATCGATTCATGGCCTATAGGATTGCTTTGAAATCGATTTCATAGTCTCTTGAAATAGAAGGAAATTGATTTTAACTTTGTCTTGAGAACATGTAGAAATCGATTTCATGCTTTAAACATATGATTAAGAAATCGATTCTTGGCCTTTAGAAAATACTATAAATCGACTCTTGCCCTTTGGTGCATAATAGAAATCGATTATATGCCTTTCCAAAAATTATTTTCATATCATGTCCTATTCAATTATGCATGCATGGGTTTTAAAAATATTTTCATGCAAAAATCATTTTTATGAAATCTTTTGTGAGTGATGACCAAAATGCCCTTTTTGACCCTAAAAACCCTAATTTCCCCAAAAAGTGCATTCTAACCCTAAAAATGATTTCAAAAACTTTGGAGCGGTTTCTAGGACCCAAAATGCATTTTTCGTGTGGAAAATTAGGGTTTTGACCTAAGCCGGACAAAATTGGGGTATGACAGCTGCCCCTCTTTATTTAGATTTTGACAAAAAATATGAATTGCGCGAGACATATTTCGAGGCAAAATCGAAATAAAGAATTCAGAAATTATACCAATTTTGTCTACTTGGAGAAACCCGAATTTTTTTTTTTTTTTGGAAAGATAGACACTTTCGTGTTGATGCGAAAACAGTAAATGAACACTGACGTGCAGACTGAAAGGTAAAATGGGCACTTGGCGTGCAAACAGAAACGGTAAAATGGGCACTTGGCGTGCAAGCAGAAAGGTAAAATGGGCACTTGGCGTGCAGACAGAAAAGTGAATGGGCACTTGGCGTGCAAATCGAGAAGTAAATGGGCACTTGGCGTGCAAACAGAAAAGTAAATGGGCACTTGGCGTGCAAACAGAAAAGTAAATGGGCACTTGGCGTGCAAACAGAAAAAGTAAAATGGGCACTTGGCGTGCAAAAAGCGGTAAATTGCCCAGGCTGCCTAAAACCTGTAATCCTTAAACGAACTCTTGACGAATCCGAGTTTGCACGTGGCTTTGAGGAGCACGCTTCCTGTTGGCCTTTTCGAGCGACCGGGGGGATCGTTATCAGCTCCGGAACTGATATACTGATCAATGCACGGCGTCCACTGTATCTTAGGCTGATACAACTATTCTGTTGAACCTCACATGGGGCTGCGGTCCATCGCGTTGCTCGTACACGATGTGAGACCTGGGCAGAAGGGAGCGATGATCTCTGTGCTCCAATCCGCAATGCGCGCTTGAGCGCTCTCTTTTCTTTTCTCTCCTTCTTTTCTATTTCTCTCTTTTCTTTTTTCTTTCTGAACTCCCAACTTGGGGGAACATTTTCTGGAATCTGGGGGCGAGGGCTAACACCGAAGTGCTCATCCCCTCTTTGTACCTGTAGCTGAAAATGAACAAATGCATGCAATGCAAATGCCATGATTGCTGTTTTCTTTTTTTTATGATGAATGATGAGTTTCTTATTTCCTTTGTCTATGTTGGATGAATGCATGATCTTCTACTGTTCCTATATGCATGATGAATGCAATGATTTTCCTTTTCTTCTCTTGTCTGTACGCAATGCATGATTTTCTTTTTCTTTTGCTTATGTCTGATGAATGCATGATTTTCTCCTGTTCTTATATGTCTTTTTCTCTTTCTCTAGCTTCTCTTCTTTCTTTTTCTTTTTGTTGCTCTCTTGGCTCTTCTCTTTTCTCTCTTTTGGCTTCTCTTTTTACTCTTTTAAGAATCATGGGTATGCGAATGCAAAGCTTTGGTATTTGATGACATGGAATGCTCATGTATTTTAATGACATGCAAAGGAAAACTCTTTTTTTTTTATGAAATGGGGATATTGCTGTAAAATGATGAATGACATGAAATGATGAATGACATGGGATGTTCTAGCTTTCTTTTCTTCTATGAGATGCCAGTATTGATGTGATGCAACTGTATTGCTTTGATGTTTGAATGCAAATGTATGCGGTGATTGATGCTTTGATGAATGAAATGCTCCTGTTCTAACTTCTGTTTGTTTCTTTTTGCTTCTTCTATGAAATGCAGACATTAATATGATGCAATGCTCTGATGTTTGATGCAATGATTCTTGTTCTTTTTTCTTTTATGGAAATGCTAACGTTAATATGATGCATATGCACTGCTTTAATGTTTGATGATTGAATGACAAAGGAATGCTTTGTGAAATGATGAATGACATGGAATGCTTTTGTGTTGCTTCTGTAGTTTCTTTTCTTTGTTTTCTTTTTGCTTTCTTTGCTTTTTCTGTGAAATATCTGATGCTAAATGTAATGCTCTAGTGATGAATGACATGCAATGATTTTGTTCTTTTCTTTTTATGAAGTGCGAACATTAATATGATGCCAATGCAATGAAAAGATTTCTGCTTTTTCTGTGCAACTGACGTGGAATGTTTTTTCTTTTTGCTATGTGATGAATGCACAAAATGTGAAGATGCAAATGTAATGCTTTGATGCATATGCTATAATGCCTAGATGCATGAGGTAAACATTTTTGTGATGATGAGATGCGAGACTTTGAATGCAAGGACTTGAGATGATTATTGACCATTCTGTTGAAAAATTGAATTTGATTCAAACTCTGGTGTTCTCAAGGTTTTTATTTACAAACAACCTCACTTGTTTTCTCTTTCTTTCCATGATGACTGGATTTTAGATATCACGTAAACAACTTGTGTTCTCTCCTTTGAAGCATTATCTAGTAAGCATGCATAGGAGTGCAAATGTGAATGAATGAGTCAGTTAACTTGGAATTGGTTTAGGGCATGGACATTTATGGCAAGTGAAGGAATGACAGACATGGTTATTGCCGAAGCTTATGAGGGACCGAGAGATACAAGATTGCCCCAATTCAGGTCTTTGACGAGTGAATAACTTGCCCCTGTCTAGTGGTGACAACAACTAGGGGTGTAGAAGATGATGAATTGGGAACGCTTCGGCTCTTGGGATGAAAGCTGGAATGAAAGGGGTTTTGCTTCAACCCACAGAATTTGATGTTACCCCAGTCATAACAAGGACAAAGCTGCCCCAATCAGAATGACAAGGTCTTGTTTAGAATAGTGAGTTGAGAGATTGCTCTGGTGAGGTTTTTATGGGAATGAATGAGGTGAAGGAATGGGAATGCACTTGCCCCACTTTGGAATGACATTGAAAACTGGAGTGACATGGGATGGGCATTGAACAGACTTTCCCAAGACTAGGGTGTGTGGGTGGTGAAGAGAATGCCCCAACTTTTGGGTCTGAGTGGTATTCTCAGTGCAAATCTTTGGTTCTCTACTGATGTCTTGACTTTTGGTGCGACAGAATCCTTACCTGGTGATCACTAAACCTTGTTTTAATGCATCTTGAATGTGTTTTGGAGTGCAAGTCCCTCTTTTTTATTTTGTCAGCTTTCTTTTTTGACTGTTCGTTTTTGTTTCCTCAGTTCTCTTTTTTCTGAGGGTTTATTCTTTCTTGATCAGCTTTCTTTTTTCTGATCGTTTGTTTTTCTTTTGAGCAAACACATTGTACATAGATAAGCTTGTTCGTCCTAAGATTAGAGTTTGAGTGAACAAAAGCAACCGGTCATTGATCGAAATGGACTTTTCGGGATTGTGGTGTTTTGTGGAGGAAGGAGGGTTAGGCTTAATGAAGTGTTTGAGGCTAATGGGAGGATGAGTTTTGTTCGGCGTTGATTGACGGTTAATGGTCTATGAGGAAGATGGTTATTGGGCTTGTTTGGGCTCTGTTAAAGCAAATTCGTGTCTCATGGTAGAATGACTAAGGGGTTTGATGTTGAGGCCAAAGGAAGTGTTTGAAGGTTTATGGAATCAGGTGTTGGAATGATGAAGTGTTTGAAGGTTTATTTAGACAAGGATCTCTTGTATTTTGTGGTAACATGTACCAGCTCACCACTTACATTTCTTTTGTATTTTCTTTTGTTTTGGGATTTTCATTTTCGAATCCCCTTTTTTTTATTTTCTCTTTTTCCCCCTTTTTTTTATGATTCTTTTCCTTCTTCGACTCGGGTGAGCTGATAAAAAGTGATGCACTGTTTTTTTTTTATTTGGGGTGATCCTTGTCTAGGGTGGTTTTTGGATTTTGGTTTTTCTTGGCTCAAGGTGGGTAGGAAAGGGACTTTCTGGGATTTTGGGGTTTTTGAGGAGATGGCCAAACTTCATTTCAAATCCCGATTGCTTATTTCTATAAGACTTAACTTTAGAACAATAATTTATCTATCTTCATGTGTTTGCTCTTTTTTCCCTTTTTGTGCCCTAATTTTTGCCTGGACCGCTCTTTGCGAGTTTTCAGTCCACCGGGTGCTCCTTTTTGCCTAGGCCGCCCTTTGCGGGTTTTCAACCTAGCGAGCTTGTTTTATTATATTATTATTATTATTATTTTTTTTTGAGAGACTTGCACTGAAGGAATATGATATTAATCAAGGGGAATTAATGATCACAGACTTGCCCCAGCATGGAGGACTTGAACCAAAAGTCAAATACGCACTGATGGGGAGAATATGCACTTTATGGGTGGACGGGGCAGGACTAGACTTGGACGGGAAACTGTGGTAAGGGAGGAAAACCAACGGACTCAAACAAGAGAATGTACTCATAGCATGCACGCTCATTAGAAGAATGCTTCACAGAGAGTTAACATCAATTAAAAATTTGTTTTTTTTCTTTGATACACTATTTCAGTCTTTTGTCATAGAATGGATGGGATG
Organism: Astragalus membranaceus; assembly: GCA_039519185.1. NCBI lineage: Eukaryota > Viridiplantae > Streptophyta > Magnoliopsida > Fabales > Fabaceae > Astragalus > Astragalus membranaceus. The sequence goes on along the minus strand of CM076848.1, from coordinate 169,851,548 downwards.
CAGTGCTTTTGAAAGAAATGCAAATGAGCTATTGATTTGAAAAACTGAGTGCCTTGGAACACCTTGAGTTTGCAACCAAGTAAGGATAAACTTTTTCAAAAAGGATGATTGTTTCGCAAGAACGTCTCGCTTCTCATCACAACTCTTATTTTATGCAATGAATGAATGAACAAATTATGATATGCAAGTATGATGCAAATGCGTGGAGAATGACCACTCGAAGAGTGTGGCTTATTCTAAATAATTTTGTTATTTTTAATGCAAGACAAAATATGGAATGCCAATGCGAATGATGCAAGAATGATGCCCCTTTTTTTCAAAATGATTTTTGATTTTGATTTTTTTTATTTTTTAGAGGCGAGACAAGGTACGAAATACCAATGCCCCCTTTTTCTTTTGAATGATGAAAGATGCAGGAATGATGCTTTTCTCTAAATGATGATTTTTTTTTAGAGGCAAGGCAAAGTATGAAATGCCAATGCCCCTTCCTTTTTTGAAAGATCCATGTATGGAGGAATGATGTATTTGAACCAAAGTGATGAGGTTAATGAAATGGTGCATGAATGCTACATTTTGAATAAATTTGATGATGATTTTTATTCATGATTATGAATGAGATGCTTTCTTGTTTTCATTTTTTTTGTGCAATGAAATGCATGATACTCACAATGATTTTCTTTTTTTGTTTTTTAGTTTTGGAACATGATTTTGAAAATTATTTGGAGATGCAAATGATTTATTGAAAAAAAGGTTTTAGAAAAATGTGCTTGACGGGGTATGACCCGCTCCTACGTATCCCCATTGTAATGAGGAATCAAAGTTTTTGAAATAATGCTTATGCATGAATGTCTCATCTTGGATGAACTTGACGAGGATTTTTTGCATGATTATAAATGAAATGCTTATGCTATGCAGATGATAATTGTTTTTTGTTTTATCTTTATGTAATGAAGGGGAATGCAAGATGAATGGTTTTTTTCAAAATTGGAATTTTATGCAAATGATGCAATGATGCTTCTTTTTTGTTTTTGCAGAAAGAGGATATTTACAGATGGTGATTTGAAAATTTTCACACTATATGCCACCTCATATAGGCGTTTATTGAGCATATCTTTTTTTATTTTCAAAAATTTTGAAGGAAAAATTGATTGAACCGAATGCAACGATGCAACACACAATTTGGAAAGCCCTTGTGACCTAAAAGGGGGCAGAACCTATGATCTAAGGTATTTTAGGGATAATCTTCTCATGTAGCTCTATTCACACCCTCACAAAGGTCATCAGAGCCACAGTCCCTCTCATGAAAATCCTTGTAAATGCAGCAAACTGCTAGATACGAAGCATCATGAAAGAGCACAACTCTGATTGAAACTTTCGCGAGTAGCCAAACGGACAAAGGTCCTGATGGGCTCCCACTACTCGAATCCACTCATCCTATGGTATCCTAACAGACCTGGGTTATGGTCTCTTTCTCTAATCATGTAGCCTCAAGGTACAAGTGTGTGTGTGTGTGTGCGAAGGGCATTTCCTTAAAAAACTACCCTACCTGCAAATGAAAATCCAGAACAGTCCAGACAATAGAAATCAATAACATGTCGTCTACCCTAGGGTTCAATATCAATCAAATTCAACTAATCTAGGGTGTCAACAACAAACACATTACTTACCTCAGAAAGGGAGCTGAGAAGAAGGGGACATGACAAGAGAGGGGAAATATGCATGAGGGAACTAAGCATTTAAGCAAAGAAGTAACTATCTATTATTTTAAACAAAAGCAAACATAGAAGAAGAATGCATATGGATGCAACATGCTTATGACAAAGAAGAAGAATAGAGGCAAAGCAAGATGTTCAAATCAATCAGAAACCACACACTTAATTAATTAGGCTTGACCCACTTTTGAAAAAAATGTTTTTTTAGTCCCCAGTGGAGTCGCCAGCTGTTGCGCCCGAAAAAGTCCCCGAGGGAGAACCTTTCTCGTTCACAACTTTTCCTAAGACAATGAAGCCGCCACCAATATTTATTAAGGAAAATATTAGGAAAACCTTTTTTGGAAAGCGATTGGTCTTGCGAAACTAGAGAATAGGGTTCAGGGGTCGGTTACGCGCAGGGAAGGTGTTAGCACCCCACACGTCCTCTCTACTGAGAGGGAACCTTTAATTAAATGTGTGGTTTTAGTGTGTTGACTTGAAAATACTTAATTTTGCCTCTCTACTTCTTATTGAAAAAAAAATCTTAATGAAAATCTTTATTTATTATGAAAAAGGGGGAAAAATGGTTTTTTAGAAAAAACGCTTGACGGGACATGGCCCGCTCCTACGTATCTCCCGGTGCGATGGAGAACTCAAAGCTACGTAGTTCTTCTGTGTAGAAAATGTTTGTGGGTTGGTGTTTTTTTAATGTAGGGGTTTTAGGACTGTGTGATCTGTGTTGGAGGACCACTGGGGGTCTGAAGGAGCACTGGGGCTCTGAAGGGCCACTGAGGGCTGAAGGAGCGCTGGGGCTCTGAGGGACCACAGTTCACTTATCTTAAAACGATGATTAACCCGGCCGTACGACCGGCTTAATCCCCTACTTTGAAAATAAGATTTTTGCTTTTGAAATGAAGGAGATCTGTTTGTATATTCTTTAATTTTAGAAATTGTTTATTTTGCGCTTGACAGGGGCGTGGCCCTGCTCCTACGTATCTCCGGGTGGAGAATCAAAGGCGACGTAGTTCTAGGTTCTTTTGAAAAGAATTGTTGAAAACTTATTGTGAAAATGATTTTTATTTGTTATGCTTGATGGGATGTGACCCGCTCCTACGTATCTCCCGGTGCGATGGAGAATTCAAAGCTACGTAGTTCTTCTTTGTAGAAAAAGGTTTTTGTCTTTTATCTTTTTAGTGAGTTTTCGAAATAAGACGAGTATTTAGTGAACGATTAAACTAACCAAGGTCATGGGTAATCACCGCTAAGTACTCTTGAAAATGAGAGTCACTACCGCCAGTCAGACGAACAAAGGTTCCGATTGACTATTAGTAGCGACTCGTTTTTATTTGTTCTTTTGAAAGGGGTTTTCGAAAGAGATTGATTGGCACGAATGATCAAACTAACAAAGGTTATGAGTGATCATCGCTTGTTGTTCTTTGGGGAAAAAGACATCGCCACCAATGGCTAGACGAACAAAGGTTCTGATTAACCACTAGCGACGATGGGTTGAAAATGATTTTAGAAAGGAAAAGGTTTGCGAAAGTGATTCTTTTTGTTAGGAAAATAACTCTTTTCTTTTTGTTATGCAAATGCTAAACTTTTTATGATCGCGCTTGACGAGAATGTGACTCGCTCCTACGTATCCCAAATGGGAATCAAAGCGACGTAGTTCTAACGCGTCTTAAAAATGAAAATCTTTTTGAAACGTCTTTTGGAAATGAAAGCTTTCGTGATGATCAAACTAACAAAGGTTATGATGGACCACCGCTAATAACTTGTTTTTGATTCTTTGATACTTAAAAAAATGCTTTTTGAAATTGGATGCGTTGATGATAATCAAACCAACAAAGGTTGTGATGGATTATCACTAGTAGCTTGCTTTATGCTTACGAAAATTCTTTTGAAATTGAGGCTTTCATGGCAATCAAACCAATCGAAGGTTGTGATGGATTGCCACTAGTAACCGTTTTTGTGCCAGGTCGTTTAGAAATGAAAACAATGAATGCGAGAAAGAATTGGGGGATTCAAGCATAACACAATCAGTGGAATCAAATCATTAAGCAACAATATTTGAATTCGCCAACAGAAATCAAGTCTAAACTACACATAGTAGATCACAACGCATAGATAGGCAATGAGGGAACTTGAATTGGGCATCAAGCAAAAATACAAGAGTAGGCAAGATTGAACCTAAATGCACATCTAGTGGAAGATGCTAGGCGAGAACCATACTCAAATATTTCTACAAAACGCAAGGGAATCTAAATGCACATCTAATGGAAGATGCAATGTAAGGAATGGACCTATCTAAGTATTGATGATATTCTATATGAGAGTAGACGATGACACTGTAAGCTCAAGCAAAAGAGTTGCCTCAATCATGATCACTGGCCAGCATAAGCAAGCAAATTATTTAGCGACCAAAGTATCAAAGAATGTTGAATCACTTTGGTCAATCCTCACACTTAAGATTAAGTGCACAAGTGCACAAGTGTGAATCACATTGCCAATCATCAACTTAAACAACTAAAGCTAAATAGAATCACATAGGGCAGTTTTGGCACGGATCACAATAATTAAATAATGACAAATGTAAAGACAGAAATACCTCTAATGAAGGCGAATCTTACAACTTGAAGAATGCAACCCCAACTAACTCTTAGCGAAAGATCAGCTCTGACGGACCAACGGAACGAAGAGAGCAAAAATAAAGTGTAGAAGAGTTTTTTTTCTAAAATGTGAGAGATTTCGAAAAATGGGGTTTTTCTCTGATCTCGTGAAAAATGTGTGCGTTCGTGTTCGTCCCCAAAGAGTGGAGAATGAGACTCCTATTTATAGGCTTAGGAAAACGTAGATCTGAAAAAATATTTAATGAAAGTGAAGAATCGATTGTGACATGAAGTTAAAAAGGTGAGGAATCGATTCTTATCATTTTAGAAGCCTCAAGAATCGATTCTTTGGATAGTTGAAATAGTGAGGAATCGATTCTTTACATTTTGGAAAACATGGGAGTCGATTCTCTGTTCTTTGAAAACAAGTAGGAATCGATTTTCAGGACCTCCTTTATAGGTGAAAATCGATTCTTCCCTTAGTTAAAACAATGAGGAATCGATTTTCAGGACCTCCTTTATAGGTGAAAATCGATTCTTCCCTTAGTCAAAACAATGAGGAATCGATTCATGGCCTATAGGATTGCTTTGAAATCGATTTCATAGTCTCTTGAAATAGAAGGAAATCGATTTTAACTTTGTCTTGAGAACATGTAGAAATCGATTTCATGCTTTAAACATATGATTAAGAAATCGATTCTTGGCCTTTAGAAAATACTATAAATCGACTCTTGCCCTTTGGTGCATAATAGAAATCGATTATATGCCTTTCCAAAAATTATTTTCATATCATGTCCTATTCAATTATGCATGCATGGGTTTTAAAAATATTTTCATGCAAAAATCATTTTTATGAAATCTTTTGTGAGTGATGACCAAAATGCCCTTTTTGACCCTAAAAACCCTAATTTCCCCAAAAAGTGCATTCTAACCCTAAAAATGATTTCAAAAACTTTGGAGCGGTTTCTAGGACCCAAAATGCATTTTTCGTGTGGAAAATTAGGGTTTTGACCTAAGCCGGACAAAATTAGGGTATGACAGTGTTGTAAAATTGCTGTTGCCATTAACGTTGTAAATCTATTGGTGTCTTTGGTGTCGGTGGTTGTTGATGTTACGGTCAAGTTGTTAGACTGTCCTATAGGTGTTGGTGTTATTGGTGATGATTGGTGTTATTGGTGATGATATGGCAGGTGATGTGCCTATTTTATTGGCTAAGGTGATAGGTGATGGGTCTATGACCATTTGTTGATATTGGTGTTGTTGTGTCACTTGGATGACTATTGTTGTTGATTGTCTCTGGTGCATTGTTCATGGTGTCGCATACATTTCATATGCATTATTTTGGTGATGAAGGCTTCGTCCTTGGAGCTATAGGTGATGATGATGATGCTAAAAAAAAAACTTGGTTATGATATAGGTGATGATGCCCTTATTGGCTATTTTATTGGTGATGATTGGTATCACATGCATATACCCGTTGGTGTGGGTTGCATCTCATTCATTTACTCATGACCTTGGTGATGATTCTCGGTGATTGCAATTTGATGTCGTTGTGAAGCGGTAGATATAGTTGTCGTAACTCTAGCATATTGCCTATCATATATGCTATTATAATGTTAGATATCTCACCCATTCTATTTGAATGTTACCCCTATGCTGGTAACGTGCAGGCGATTTCGAGTGAAGGCATGTCTACCTTCGCTAGTCGAGTCGGTGTCGTCGCTCTGATACGTAGCACTCGGCGGGATGAACGCTAGGCTTTATTAGTTGTCCTTGTTATTTAATTGCTGAAGTTTTATGGTGATGTTATGATTATTCATTTGAACCTTTATTTTTATTCCGCTGCGTGGTGATAGAGTTACTGTCATGTAGACTGAACAGGTGTTTTGGGAGTTCGTCCCATTTATGAAGTGCTATGTATCATACTATTTTTTTATGGTGAATTTTATTATTGGCATGTGATGTTTTATTGGTGTAAATGTGGCATCCCTTGTGGGTGTAGTGAAAAATGTTTTTGAAACTCTGATTTTTGTCAAAAGTTTACCGGGTAGAAAAAGGGTGTTACAATGGCTACTCCTTCCGGCTTGGTAATGGCAGTTTGTCCTTATGGTACTTCCCTTGGACGTCGAAATATGGTAATATCAATAGTAATGTTCCCTGTGTGGATGTTCATGACATTGATATCAGGATTAGTGGCATTATTCAACAGGGTCGTTGGAATTTGGAGAGCATTTACACCATGCTTTCTACTAATATAGCTGACCATATCAAGCACTTGCCTACTACCCATCACTCTGAAGTTGTCAATTGTTTCATCTCGAAGGATCAAGTGGATGGTAAGTACGTTGCTAGAGCCGGCTACCCTTAGCTCCTCAAGAACCTCTACGATGCCTTAAACCATTGTGCTACTCCTTCTTGGTGTTGTATTTGGAACATTAAGGTCTGGAGAAGGTGAGGCTCCTGGTTTGGACCACTTGTCACTAATCTATCCTCATTGTTTCTCTCCTGCATCATCGAGATATGTTGGCCTCTCTTGTGTTTAGTGTAATTTGTTTCAAGAAGATGTTCTCCATTGTTTAAGAGACTGTCCGTATTAGGATCTTATGTGGCGCTCTATTGGTTTTAATGACCAAGAATTTTTTGCTGATCAAAATGTTGTTGCTTGGTTCAAACTGGGAATCACAGGGACAACCTCTCACCTATTCCTCCGAGTTGTTTGGTGGTTATGGTGTGCTAGAAATGAAGCAGTTATCGCTAAGGAAGATCTCTCCCCTCATTTTATTCATAGAGAAATTTGGAGCTTGGCCTCCTTAAATTGTCTTTGTGGCCATGTTAATTCTAATATAGCTAGCACTTCCAGAACGATTACTTGGCATACATCTAAGGAAGCAGCCACTATTCTCAATGTTAAAGGAAGCAACTTGGTCAATCTCGGGCCTTCAGTCTTTGGTGGTCTGTTGCGTAATGAAGAGGGTCATTGGCTTCACGGGTTTTATGGAAACATTGGTGTCACTAGTAATCTTCATGCGGAGTTGATGGTGTTATTTCATGGCTTATCTCCTACTTGGGAGAAGGGTGTGAGGAACTTGATTTGTTATTCAGACTCTCTTTATAGTCTCTCTGATTCTGAATCCCGCTAATCCTTAATTGATGTGAGCCCACATGCATGCCTAGCCTAATCATGGAGCTTGAATGAAGATCACAAAGATAAAGAATCAAAAACCAAAAGAATACTCAAGAATTCAAGGGAACATACTTTAATGTGCATAATCTAATCATTCATTAAGACAAAAGCACATTTAAGGTGACCATGTACATAATAGGGAATTTCTAGATAACCAACTCTAGTGTTTCCTATTCTTTGTTTTTCTTTCAATAAATTGTAAGACACTTTTAATTGAGCCATGTTGGCCTTAGTTAAATGGCTATTACCTAGTAGTTTAGTTGTGGTCTTGGGCCTTGTTTTGTGTATCTTTTGGACTTAGTTGTTGGCCTAGGATCCATAAGTCCACAATATAAATACCTTAACTCTAAGTGTATTCTTAGAGCTTGATGAAGGAAATTCATTTGATACACTTGAGCAAGAGTGAGTGCCATAATACCAAGAGAGGGTGAGGGCAAGTTTCCATTGCTAATGTAGGTGCAGGTTCATCATGATTCTCCAAGGTTTCTTGATATGAGAGCCTTGAGCACACAACCTTAAGGCTAGGAGAGGTCAATGATAGTGTTGTCCTTATCATCTTCCCAAGGAAGAAATGGTGTACTTCCTTCTCCACTTCCATTTCTATCTTCTCCATATTTTGTATTCTTCCCTTTCAAGTAAGTTTTGTGTCTTTGATTTTGTGTTGTTGGTGTTCATCATCTTTTGTTGTGTGAGAAAATTGTTGAAATGCCAATTTTCAAGATCCTAATTTTCTAGATCTACTTTATATCTTATCATTAACACCAGTATGTGGCAGTGATCCACAACATCAAAGATCTAATCTCTAAGAGCTGGAGTCTTCGGCTAGTCCACACATTGCGTGAAGGGAATGCTTGTACAAACTTTTTGGCTAAGCTTGACGCCACTTCTGGTCATTGGCTTGTGCTTCTGGAGCATCCGCCTCTAGGCTTATTGACCTTGATTAGCGATGATGCAAGAAGAGTTTCTTTCCTAAGATTTTAGTTTTTTGTTGTCTCATTTTTTTCCTTCTCCTACCAAAAAAAGCATGTTCTAGGTTTGCAATCATATGAGGTCTATTTTTTATATTGGGAGAATGATGTACATATTTGAATTTGCTTTTGGGATGATTAAAATTGATCCTCGAGACACGAAACATAATGTGCTTTTTTTTAAGCCACAATTAAATGTTTTTATTAATAAAATAAAAAGAAGATATGAAAACACAAGGGGAGACTAGACCAAAACCCTTGGCAATGAAAACAATAATAGAAAGCCCTAACAAAGGCCCCTAAAATAAACAACCAAAGAGTTCTAATAAAAGATATTCTTAGGCGACCAGGACAGCCCAAAAAAGGAAGCAGGGCAACACCAGAATAGCCCCCACAACCTCCACCCACTGCCTACTGCGCACACACTCCAAACCACCACAGCCATAATTACCTCACTATCCTCACATTAAGCGCACTCCCAAAGATCGAGGTTAGAGATGGAGGCCAAGAGACGATTGGGAAGGGATCAGAAGCTGAAGGCAAAGGTAGGAGCCCAGCGAAGAGAACTGCTAACTGTAATCAATGGACCCAAACTCCGAAGCAGGGCAGTACCTGCATGCCCCCACACACCACCACCCGCCGCCAATTGAGTGCCACACCACAACACCCAGCATCACCTCACTATCCTCACATTAAGCACACTCCAACTGATCGAGGTTAGAGGTGGAGGCCAGGAGAGGGGAAGGGCTCAGGAGCTGAAGGCAGAGGGGAGGAGCCCGTCAGAGAGAACTGCAAACAGCAGCCATGGCACCCACCGAATCAGCACACCCCTGTCTTCCGGCGTCGAAACACTAGCCACCACCGCGAAGCCGTGTCACCGACCAACACCGCGACACAACCGAGCTTGACCGAGGTCGTCGATCACCAGCCACCACCGCGGTGTTGTGCCACCGGCCAACACCGTGACACAACCAAGCATGACGCTACACAGTGACATTCAGCTAGTGCCGGCGACGAAAGACGAAAAAGCAGCCTTGGAGGTGAATGCTGCCGTGACCGCAGATCCAAGAGCGGTCCACCAGCCACCATCCCGCTCATATCATCAAACCACCGTGTAACAGAAGCACACCACGTACCTCCTAAACCACCGTGTAACAGAAACATAATGTGCTTCTAATACACGAAAAACCAAGGAAAAATCTAAGGGATGATGTATATATATATATGTTCTGAAAACCGAACTAGACAACGAACACGTGAAACGTAGTTGAATCACTCAAATAGTTGAACCAAAGATAGTGTCGAGTCATGGTTTAATCAGTTGAACGGTTCGGTCGATTTGGTTTTTAAAACACTAGTTAAAGAGCAATATTTTTTGGCTAAAGTGCTTCCGGGGTCCCTTATCTTTATTTAAAGTAACGAATTAGTCCTTTATGTTTTTTTTGGCCCAAATAAGTCCTTTATCTTTCAAATTTTTGACACATAAATCCTTTTCCGTTAACAGTGCTGATTTATGTGTCAAAAAAAAGGATTTATGTGTTAAAAATTTGAAACATAAAGGACTGATTTGGGACAGAAAAGGGTTTATGTGTCAAAATTTTAAAACATAAAGGACTGATTTGGGACAAAAAAAAGAAAAAGGACCAAATCGTTACTTTAAATAAAGATAAGGGACCCCGGGAGCACTTTAGCCATATTTTTTAAACTAATAAAAATATTCCAAAATTATTTTACCATTTCCAAATATTGCTACATATACCACCAAATTCTTAATTTGGATATCATTCTTGAAAAAAAAAAGTGATAATAGTTCAAAAATAAGGAACAAAGGCACAAAAGGAAGAAATGTAAACGCAAACAGAGAAAGAGGACCCCACATAATTGAAATTACCTCCTCAAACTGCTACCGGGTTGTTCCTTTAATGGACATTTCACCTCCTTCCCTTCAAACCTAACCACCAAATATCTTTGCTCGCAACAAAGACCCCCAACCACGTCCTCGGGTTTAACCCTTTTTAAAGATTATTTTTGTTCCGGACCGAGCTCCGCCTCGAACCGACCTCGAGGAGCCACGCTGAGCAGCTCGGCCCATACACGACCAAAGCTGATCTCGGGTGAATGTCCGCCTCTAGGCACAAATTGCCATCCGTGCCATGCCTGGATCAAGGGCCACGATCAACCTGCATCCAATGGCACATGGCCAACTCTCCTAGCTCTATAAATACCAACACGTCTTCGCGCCCCGGTTTAATTTGCGAGTGTTAAAAACCCCCGCTAATTGGTTTACAAACCCCCGCTATTTGATCCGTTTTTTGTAGTGATTGCGGCTAAAATTTAGGCACTAGCCGTTAGTGCGTATTGACACAATAAAAAGTAGTTGTTGCATGAAGATAGTGAGAGGAGAAATAGGAAGATTGATTTACAACTTTTGGTCCAACATAAGCACATTTTTCGGATAAGCCTAAAAAACCAATATCGAAAATAAACATACTGAAATGGGTCAGAGCAGGGCCACATCTAAATTATATGGGACTAAAAACTCATACACAAATTGAAAAGTGTCACTTTGACAAAAAAAATTTGAAAAGTGTTATAGAATGAACTCATACACAAAGTAAGTTGCATCCATGTTCGCAAACTTCATTAGTTGATCCCATTAAATTTTCATTAACCAAATCATAAACGCAGACCTTCTTGTTTGTAGCAAATACCAAAAGATCACCAGTTAAATGGTGAAACCTTTGACGAGAATATAATCTTACTTTATTAATCTCATTGCTTTGACTCCCACTTTCAGAATCGTTTTCCACAACCATGTTTTATAGTATATCAAAACCTATAAAGTAAACACAAATTTCCTCAATCTCACCAAACAAATGGATTGATTTAAAAATCGTCATGTCACAACTTGTGTCATGAGACCCCCTTATAGCTTCTTTGAGCACCCTTAAAATTAATCCAGGCTCCACTCTCAAGGGTGTAAAACACAATATAAGGTCTTAAATATGAGATACTTTTGTTAAGATAAGGAACACAATCTGAGATGGAGTGAACCGCTCCATTATGAAATATGGGCATGTCAAACCTCAACTCTCTTGGACCATTGAAGAAACTTGTTTCCATGTCTTTCCATGTGTCTTCTTTTGCTATGTAAACTCGGCAAACATAATCAAGTGTCGATCATTTTGAGTTATGATAAAAAAGAAATCTCATGCAACTACCTGAGTCACATTCAAAAACAATATCAAGATTAAGAATATTAGCAACACTCTCAATATCCACAGGCATTGGAAGCCAACATTGTGTTGCTGGGTTTATAATTAATAATTCTTCGGCATTGTTTCACCTAAACCCACGAAAAAGAATCAAGACATTGCTTGAAGTGAGAATTTTGATAGAGTTCTTAGCCAAAAACTGTACAACGTGACTGGAAACTCCAAATGAGAGCTCATCTCCGGGGAAATGGTGTAACTCGGTGATGCCATTAATGTATCTTTGGGTTATATCGGGTTGAATGAAAAACAAAATCCTTTAACAAAGGATTTCGAGCATGTCTCATTGTAAAATAAGTTTCTTTTGACAACTTTGAGAATATCCCAAGTAAATAGCTCAGTTGGCGAGTTAAGGGATAGCAAAGGAGTGCAAGCAGGAGGTCACGGGTTCAAACACGAGAAACTAACATTCCCTCTCACTAACATTGCCCATAAAAAAACACATGAACTTGTGAATGACTTTTGCGGGAAACCAGGAACATATCTCAAGCAATTAATTAGAGAAGACAATGTACTACGATGAATTACTTGAGATATATACTTGGGTGCTTGTAAAAGTCATTCACAAGTTCATGTGTGTTGACAAAATGTTCTCAAAGTTGTCAAAAGAAACTTACTTTGCAATGAGATAGGCTAAGAATGCTTTGTTAAATGATGATTCTTGTTTTTTCATTCAACCTGATATAACCCAGAGATACATTAATGACATCACCGAGTTATACCATTTACCAGGAGATGAGCTCTCATATGGAGTTTCCAATCATGTCGTGCTTTGAGTTGGAACATTGCCGAAAAAATGTTAATTATTAACCCAACAACACAATTTGGCTTTCAATTCTAACGTCTGCGCATATTGAGAGTGTGTTAATATTCCTAATGTTGATATTGTTTTTGAATGTGATTCAGATAGTTGCACAATTTTTCTTTTTTATCATGACTTAGAGTGGCCGACACATGGTCGTGATTGCCAAGTTTACATAGCAAAAGAAGGCGTGTGGAAAGAAATGAAAACAAGTTTCTTCAATGGTCCAATGGAGTTGAGGTTTGACATGCCCGTGGTTTCACAATGGATCAGTTCACTTATTCTCGAACTGCATTTCTTATCTTAGAAAAAGTAGCTCATACTTTAGGCCTTAGATCGTGTCTTGCACCTTTGAGAGTGGAGCCTCAAGAACTTTAAAAGTGCCATAAGAAGGTAGAAGGGGGGTTTCATGACATAAGTGGTAACGTGAGGATTTTCAAATGGGGAAAAATTATTAGTTTAAAACCATCCATTTGTTTGGTGAGATTGAGAGAGTTTGTGTTTACTGTATGTACTTTGATAGACAATGAATCATGGTTGTGTAAAAAGATTATAAAAGTGAGAGTCAAAACAATGCAATCAATGGAGCAAGGTCCTATTTTCGTCAAAGGTTTCACTATTTTAAATGGTGATCTTTTGGTGTTTACTACAAACAAGAAGGTTTACGCTTATGTTTGGTTATTGAAAATTGTATGGGAATACAAAGTTGCAAACATTAATGTGAATCCAAAGTTTGTATTACTTCAAATGGAACATTTCCGAGTCAATTCAAAGTAATAATAATAAAGCTAGTTTTATGTATGAGTTCATTCTGAGATAATTAAATAAAATAATACATAATTATTTTAAATGAAACACTTTTGACTCAATTCAAAGTAGTAGTAATAATAATAAAGCAATGTTCGAAGAAAAGAAACAATATAAATCAATTTATAAGATAAATTTTAACAAATAATTTCACGGACTAATCAGAATAAACTACTGAATTTAATCAATTTCAATGATCAATTTGATCATTTTGTCGGTAGCATAGCTATTTTCAACAAAATTTCTTGCCTACAAAAATATTAATTTTTGTAAGGTATACAAATTAGCTCCAGTGGTTTGTGTAAGCCCAACTTCGTTAAGAAGATAACCAGAAACTAAGTTCATGCTCATCTTTTGAGAATACATGACATTTTTTAGAATCGGGTTTTCCAGAGGTAAACATCAATTCCACATAACATGTCTCAGCAACATTATTGGTGTGAGAATCTTCCAATAACACTTTATAATTCTCAACAATAAAAAAAGTTTTAAAATTCTTATCATAGTAGGCATGACGCGTTGCACCCACCACTCTCGGATCCACCAACAACATTGATTTCTTAAATCATAGCAATTAATGAGGGGGTTTCTACTTTCTACAACTCTTATTCTTATTCTCATTGTCATTTTTGTTTTTGCTCTGTTCATGATTTTGAATTTCCAAATTGTTATCTTTTATTTCGAGATAGTATAAGTGAATTTGGCAATAGCAAAATTTATGAAGATAGACATACCTTTGGAGACAGTATAAGAGTGATTTACCCTAATAAGTTTTTATTGGTGTTGCGATCAATGAGAATGCCGTGCTCGGTAGACATGACAGAAAATGCAACGTCTTAAAATTGTTGCTGCAAATTTCAATCATCAAACAAAATTAGACCGAGTCGCAGATTAGGTTGCTATCTTTAAGATGTTTTGCGGATCTGCCTAAGAAATATGATCTTCCCTTCACCTAGAAAAACTACCAAACTCACAGCCCTTAATCCTTGTTGATACTTGATGCTCGTTGGTATCATTAGGGATCGTCAAACATGTTTGAAAACCTTCTTTGAAGAAAGAGAGAGGGAAAAAGTAGGGGAACTACAATATGTTCGCAATCGTCAAGCATAGACATTTTGCAAGCTGCAGAGTGAGAACATAAAATAGTAGTATAATACAAGAGGTCAAATATTCTGACTAAGAAAATCTTACAAATGGTATCAAGTCCAGAATTTGAACACAAATTAAAAACAATTGTGTTTCAATATCACAAAAGCAACATGATATAAAACAAACTCTTTCTCATGCAATTCAAACTATTATTTGTACACATGGGAAATGATCAAAGTATCCACAAAGTAAAATGAAAAATGAACGGTTTCCTAACCGCATGGAAAAGAGTCAAGTTAAAAAAAAGAAATATGCAATGTGATTCATTTTAACAAGGAAATGTACAAGAAATTGTAAAATTTTGCCATGAAATAAGTCAGGTGTTTACAAGTATGTATAGATGTAAGGGACAATACACAAGTATGTATAGATGGGAAATACCAAAGAGACAACTGAATGAAATTAGCATGAACTTTATACCTGAGCTATGAATGGACCTAGACGTTCCTCAATATGTATTTGAAGCTCCCAACAGAACCCATTTCTTCATATGAACACCACCTCCGACTGCAATTATGTAAGGTGAAAAAAGATAAGCAAAAACAATACTACAAAAACAAAACCTTAATCCATTTTTTTAATGGCTCAATTCAAAATCTGAATGCAAATTAGAATTACACTAATAACAATCATTCTAAGCTGAAAAAAACTGAGATGTTCTCAACAAATTCTCATGCCTCTTTAAACATATACCATTGGGAGAGTAACCTCCGATAACTCTGGAATGATTGCAAAATCCCGAATTCAACGTCCTATAACCCCTTTGGAACGCTCCTTGATATATCTAAATTTTCACCAAATAAAAATCAAAATGAAGAAATCACACAAAACTGATAAATCACAGTTCACAGAGAAAATAAACAGAAAACGGATGCCAAATCAAGGAGCGTGCGTGAGAGAGAGACAGAGAGATTGTTTACGGATTTATTAGCATCACGGAGGAGTTTGAAGGGAAGAGATCGAAGGAGTCTGATGCCATCGGAGTGAACCATTGGGAAGCGTGCGTGTCAATGAGAAATTCCGAAGATTTGGGACTGGTAATTGGGGGTTTCTGGTAGCGAGCGATAGCTCTAAACCCCTCACAAAACCCTAACTTGGTGAACAAGTGGACTAAGGTCTAGTGTTGAGGAACTAACTCAATAGTGAGAGAGAAGGAGAGAGACGCACAGATGGAAAGTTTGTTGTTATTTTTTACTATTATTTTTACTTTTTTTACACACTTTTTTTTTACTTTTTAAGACTAAATGAATACCAAAATCATTCCTTTAATTAAAAAAAGGATAGTTAAAAAAAAAAGGAGATCAATTAAGGGTTCATTTATTACAGGTTAAAAAAATGATTATTTTACTATAAAATAATTTACGGATTAAATTTTAGAGATTTTTACAAAAATTAAAAGTTAATTTGTGTTTGTTTACGATAAAAAAAATCATTTTCTTAAAAAATGTTTTTTTAACTTATACAAGTATGTAAAAGTTATTATTTTAAGGCTTAAATATATGTTACCCCTGCAAACATCCTCATTTTTCATTTACCCCCTGCAATTTTTTTTTTTAAAAAACACTTTGTAAAATGTAACATTATACAGTTACCCCCTGCTGTTAGTTTTGTTAACACTGTTAATTGATTGCTGATGTGGATACCTAGTTGGATCTGATACATGGCTGCCACGTCAGCAACCAATGAATGACTGCCACGTGGCACACACTTGACAATGTTGAGCAATAGTGTTACTTAAAAAAAAATAGAAATTTTGATGGCTCATGGGTGTTGAACTCAAGACCACTTTGTCATACCCACACCCTATTACCATTAGACCACATCATTTGAGATTATTAAGACAACTAATAGTATATACTACATAAAAAACGAAAATGGAATCATCATCATCAATACAAACGAAACTGATTTGGAAATGAAATCATCATCATCAATACAACCAAAAAAACCCAAACAAGAGCAAGCCATTGAAATCTTCATTTTCCCATATCTTCATTTTCTCAAACAACACCATTGAAACAACATTCCCTTTGAGAACGATTTCTCAATACGATTTTAGAACGATTTCTCAACGATTTTCTCAAATAACACCATTGAAACACCATCGAACCAGATCTGAAAGATGAAGATATGATTTCAGAACATTCTCTGTGCCCCATGAATCTAAGAACAAAAAAACGAGATTCACAAACGAAATCCATAAATCTAAGAACGAAAAAGAGATCTGTGAACGAAAAACGAAAAAACGAGATCTGGAAACTGAAATCGTAAATCCAAAAACGAAATTCACAAACGAAGATGATGATGATGATGATGAGGAATGATGATGAGTTCGTTTTTGGGTTTATTGTTGTTGATGATGATGATGAGGAATGATGATGATGAATTTGAGGATGAATTTCTGGGTTTCAGCAGAATCATTTTATATAATATATATTAATTAATAGCTTGCTTAATATTTAGAAGAATTGATTTGGTTTAGTGGTATTAGTGAGTGGGTTTGATTAAAGGGTCATGAGTTCAATACTCATCTCCCCCAAATTCCTTAATTTTTTTAGTAACAATGTGTCCCCACTTTGCCAGGCAAGCTGCCACGTGGCAGCAATCCATTGGTTGCTGACGTGGCAGCCACGTATCTAATCCAGCTAGGTATCCACATCAGCAATCAATTAACAGCAGGGGGGTAACTGGATAATGTTACATTTTGCAAGGTGTTTTTTTTAAAAAAATTGCAAGGGGGTAAATGGAAAATAAGAATATTTGCAGGGGGGTAACATATATTTAAGCCTTTTTTTAATTACCGTAAAGGACATAAAAATTAGGCTTAATTATCACTTACCCCCCTGCAAATATCACCATAATCCACTTCAGCCATTTTGAAGATTTATTTTGATTTAACAACAGTGCCACGTGGCAGCCATCCATTGGTTGCTGATGTGGCACTGTTGACATAGGTACTGACGTGGCACGTCAGTGCCACATGTCACAGAGGCCCAATAATATGGTGACACGTGGCACTGACGTCAGTGCTGACGTTATCACTGTTAAATTTTAACAGAAAATTTAACAGTAGGGGGGTAACTAGAAACAGTTACCTTTTGCAGGGTTTGTTTGGAGAGTTTTTTTTTGCAGGGGGGTAAATGGATTATGGTGATATTTGCAGGGGGGTAAGTGATAATTAAGCCTAAAAATTATTATTTTTATTCAATGTGTCTTTCTCTCTCTCTTATTGGAACCATCCACTAACTAACTAGAGAGGATCTGAACCCCTATAGAGGAACCAACCAAATAAGCATCTCTTGTTTTCTACAAATGAAAAAATGTTAATTAATATAATAATAATAATAGTAATAATAATAATAATAATAATAATAATAATAATAATAATAATACAATAATACTAATAACCAGTATTTCCATTTTCAACTTTTGTTATGATTTTTTTCCTTCTTCTCGTTTCCCTCTATTTTATGAATGTTCATATAGATGGTAGAGACAAGTTACTGCCGCACATGATAGTTACAAAGAAACAGTAGACAATAGCATTCTACAGAATGGCTAGGAATCGTCGAGGTGACTTCGTTTTTGCCTTCACTCAGAAACTGGATCCGTGTTCGGTGCTACAAGGTGAATTTCTAGCTATCTTTCTTGGTGTTTCCTTGGCTGTGAGAAGAGGAGAGCAAAGGATAATTGTTGATTCTGATTCCCAAGAGGCAATCGAATTATTGCTGGGTGGTTCAACAACTCACCACTCTCTCTCATACATTATTGAAGACATTAAAAAAAGTATTGTGAATGCTAGTTGCTGTGTTAGGTGGTCCAAAGTTCTTAGGGAAGTCACCAAGGTGGCTGATGTTTTAGCCAAACATAGTCTTTCTTTTAGTTGTAACTCTGAATTTTACAACACTGCCCCTATTTCATCCTCTCTTGTTTATTAGAGGATAAAATGGGAAAGGTGTTTGTGTAGTTGTTCGGTTTTTGGGGGTGTAACCCCTCTTTTCTCACCAAAAAAATAGCATTCTGCAGAATGCAAGAAAGTAGCGAATAAAGCAAGGGTAGTCGTTGTCATTTGTTCAAAATAGTGAGGTCAGTTTCATAAAAAAACATTAATTAGAAACAACTGCACATATTGGACACTATGGACACAGTTTTCCTATAGGAGCCACTAAGGGCCTCCGCCCTAGAATTTTTAATGACATGTTCGGGGCGTCTGTGCCTTGGGACATTATGACTCGTTAATTCATTTTGTTGTTTTCAGGCGATTGCCCTCTTTGTTAACAAAAAAATCTCGCAGGGCTACTTTCCATTTGAGGACTAAAAAATGTTTTTTTGGAACAATTTTTAGGAAAATCTAACACAGTTGGCTCAAACTCTTTTTGCCTTGAAAAAAGCAATTTTATACTTTAAAAAGTCATAAACAAACGCACTCTTAATCTCTAAGAAGAAATTGTTCTGAACAAGGTCGCGCCACAATCCGGACTGGGTTGGCTTCAGCAGCCCAAATCCATGACTCACATAAGATCCAATAATCAACGATGGAGATCTCGAGCTGAACTCATTCGACGGTCCAAACTTGACCTCAGCGTAGCAGACCTTCGCGCGCATGACATAAATCAGGCCACGTCATTGGCACAGTTCCCTATAAATATGTTGTCCTGTCAATGCATCATGTACGCATTTAATATTGCCTTACACCTTTTTCTCCCGAGCTGACTTGAGCGTCGGAGTGTGTGCAGGTACCACCTTGGCCCAGCTCTCATCTCCGAGTTTGGCTTTTAGGATAGTTCATTGGCGACCACTGTGGGAGAACCAGCTCTCTCCCCTCTCTCACTTCTCCGAATTGGCTCTAACTTACTCGCTCATGGCCTCAAGACGTTGTCTTTCTCGATGAGGTCCTTAGCCGATCCGAAGCCAGGTCGAGATCCAACCTCAGCGCTCACCTACGCCAGAGGGCCACGTTCATATCATCTCAAGAGGCAAACAACGGGTTCAAGAACCTCTCCCAGTTGTGCGTCGCGTGGAGGCCAAGCTTGTTCCCACCGCAACAGCAGCTATGGTACCCCATTCCGGCACAAGTTGTCCAAAATCTGATTTCTCTACTCGGCGACAAGGCAAGAAGTGTTGTCAATCAGAATGCGTGAATGACTCGTGTCGAAAGGGATATGTCCGCTGTCAGAGCTAATACTGCACTGATCAAGGACACAAGTGTCCTCGATCATCACTATCGGGGACTGTGGCGTTTAGACATTGTGCTCTCCAGTACGCCATCAACATCCTCGACATCACGGAGGGAGAAGATCAGGATCACCTATGACTTCACAAGACTCGACCTACTAGTCTGACTTGCCATCTGATTGCACATTGTTGCTTGCGCCATCTTCACTGATGGCCTCCTTGTTGTGGAAATTGGCCATTTCTTTGACTTTCACTATAGATTCTGGTTGTGACTTATATTTTTGTATTTTTGGGTTTAAGATGGATGGAATATGGGAAAGAAATTATATGAATTTCGTGAGTTATGTGATGGATAATTTTCGAACAGATTTAAGCTAAACAAAAGAAATAAACTCTTGTTTAATATGTGAAGAAGATGGGTGTGAAGGTTAGGGGCGCCACCTTGGTCTAATCCAAGACAAAGATAAGCCTATGAATGTGAGGATCACCACAAGAAAAAGAATTCTTGATAAGATCGAATAAACTGGTCCAATCTAGAACCAAAGAGTATGAACTCAAAATCTTTGATAAAGTCTTTGTTGGAATTTCATTGACACTTAAACTCCCTATTTATAATAAGGGAGGTTCTTGCTGAATACAAAGGAAAAGAAATAAATGGTATCCAAAAATTACAAGAATACTAGTAAAAACAATTGCAAGAAAATATCCTAGTTGATTTGGCATTGAATTCGCCATTAATGATTAGGATCTTGTATTTCCTTTTTGCTCTAATTGTCTTTGATGTGCCATAAATGACTTGGATCTTGTAATTCATTTTTCCTCTGTTTGTCTTTCTTGATTAGCAAGTTTGCCTTCCTTGATCAGCAAGTTTGCTTGATTAGCAAGTTTGTTGACTCCATCAACTCACAATAATATGCGCCACACACACCACTTGAAGTGGATTAAACACACTAAAAAAATAACTTGAAATGAAATAACTTATTGCCTTGATCCCGAATATATCAGTTGGTCACATGCACTTTTATCACAACTTAAAATAAAATTAGGGTAATTAAAATTGGACAGCAAGCCCATGGTAGGTTCTCATCATTCTATCCTTCTTCGAGAGAATCGACCTCGAATTCCTTACTGCAGTCCTCGAGGGTCAAAAGTAAGTCTAACGAACCCATCACATGTAACTTTCACAATAGGGAAATTTCCAAGTCCATTGGTAGAATTTGAGTGACTCACTTCCTCTTCCGTTTCTTGGTCATAATTAGGTTTCCCAAACTCACAATTTTTTTCCACCCCTGAAAAATAGTCTCCTTCATTCACTTTGTTCTCTTCATGACATAAAGAAGAAATGTTAGGCAATTGAATAATATTAAAAGAATCCCAACACTTGACCACACAAACCAACTTAGAAGAAGGTACTAGTATAGTTGTATGCCATGACTTTCCAATGTTATTCTCTTTCAATTCAATGGAAGCATTGCATTGTTCCTTTGGAAGCACTTCTGCATTTGTCTTCTTGCAAGCTTCTTCTTTTGGAATATCATCCACAACCTTCTTGATAATAAAATACTCAAAACTGGGAAAAAGGTTGGGATTATAACAATAATCAATAATAACATTTTTATCCTCTATTTCTTTTTCTCTCATTTCCTCTTTTTATCCACACTCTATTTCTTTTTCTTTTTCTTTTTCTATTTCGTTTTCTTTTTATTTTTTTTCTTTTTCACACTTTTCTCTCAATTCTATTTGATCATCTCTCGCCTCACTTGGACTCAGAGGAACAAGTATGATCCTTTACCATGATGCACAAAAGAATATTTGTTGGTATGCCCTTCATGACTAGCCTTCTTATCAAATTGCCAAGGCCTCCCTAACAATACATGACTAGCCTCCATAGGCACCACATCACTACATCCTCATACCTACCAATTGAAAAACACACCTCAACTTGTTCATTCACAATCGTTTCAACACTATCATTAAGCCACTGAAGTTTGTAAGGCTTAGGGTGAGGTGTAGTTACCAAATGAAGTTTAGAAACTAAACGTGTGCTAGCAACATTAGTAAAACTTCCTCCATCAATAATTAGAGAACATACATTTTCTTGCACTACGCATCTTGTTTGAAAGATATTCTCTCTTTGAGTTGTGTCCTCCTCCTTCACGAAATTTCCTAACAACCTCCTCACCATGAGAAGTTCGCCACTAGGAATATCTTCTCCACTCATTTTTTCCTAAGAAGTCATGCAATAAAAATGGTAAACAAAGGTCCAATTCGAACCTTGCTCTGATTACCAAATGATGGCCTCCTTGTTGTGGAAATTGGCCATTTCTTTGACTTTCAGTATAGATTCTGGTTGTGACTTATATTTTTGTATTTTTGGGTTTAAGATGGATGGAATATGGGAAAGAAATGATATGAATTTTGTGGGTTATGTGATGGATAATTTTGGAACAAATTTAAGCTAAACAAAAGAAATAAACTCTTGTTTAATACGTGAAGAAGATGGGTGTGAAGGTTAGGGGCGCCACCTTGGTCTAATCCAAGACAAGGATAAGCCTATGAATGTGAGGATCACCACAAGAAAAAGAATTCTTGATAAGATCGAATAAACTGGTCCAATCCAGAACCAAAGAGTATGAACTCAAAATCTTTGATAAAGTCTTTGTTGGAATTTCATTGACACTTAAACTCCCTATTTATAATAAGGGAGGTTCTTGCTGAATACAAAGGAAAATAAATAAAGGGTATCCAAAAATTACAAGAATACTGTTATACCCCAATTTTGTCCGATCATTTATCGCAATTGTTTTAGCCCCCGTGTCACAAGTCCATATCATTACGAGAACGACATTTCGAGCGCTGTCTTGTTTTAATTTAGACCGGTTTGTCTAAATTGGGCCAATTCTTAGTAAATGGGCCTATGTTCGGTATTTTGGACCTAATTTAGTCCTTTTGATCAAAAAGCCATAAAAATAATAATGAAATAAAATCAGAAAATAAAAAATATATATTACAATAAAGTGTCCAAATAATACAAAAAGCCCAAAAATACAAAAATAAGAATATCCAAAAAAATAGAGAAGAACGAAAATAATAAAAATGGGGTGTCAGTAGCATTAACCTTCGGCCCAACAAGCTGCTTGCCCAACAAGTCGACTTGCCTAGCAAGTCAACTTGCCCAACAAGTTAACTTGTCCAGCAAGTCTCTTCACCTAACCCTTCACCTATAAAAGGAGGCCCTATCCACAGTGAAAAAGACACCGCAGTGATTCAACAAGAACACTGAACACATTCTCTCTCTCCCTCCTAGCGAAGCTCTCGCTCTCTCTCTCTCTCTCTCCCCCTCCCTTTTTTATTTATTTTTCTTTTAATTAGTTTTTTTTAAATATTCATGATAAATATTTTTCAGTTGCACTTTTCATTTTTTTCTTTTTTGTTAACTTTTCGTTCATATTCAAAACAAAAACAAAATATTCCTTTTCCTCTCATAAATAAAGAAATATTTTCAAGAACAAAATAGGGGATTAAGTCGACTGTACAGTCGGGTTAGTCTGCTTTTTAGGTCACTAATGAACCGTTACGGATCATGTCCTGAAATCCCAATTTAAAACAGACAATTTCTAAATCAAAATAAACACAAACACATTTCTTTCCACAAATCAAATTTTCAAAATAGGGGATTAAGTCGACTGTACAGTCGGGTTAGTCAGCGTTCTAGGATGAATGAGCCATACGACTCAAGAGTCCTAAAATATCTATTCCAATAAAACCAAACCAACACACATCAAACTATTTTCCAAACCCCAAAAACTCCATTTTTATAAAATAGGGGATTAAGTCGGCCGTACGGACGGGTTAGTCATCGTTCTAGGACGGATGAGCTGTACAGCTCAATAATCCTAAAACCCCTATATTAAAAAATACCAACCAACAAACATTTTTCTACCCAAGAACTAGTTAAAAGGGTAAAATAAACATTTTCAAAGTTAATATTCTTTCCTACAACTAGTTAGCAGGTAACCTTCCTTAGGAAGGATGTCGTGGGGTGATAATACCTTCCCCACGCATAATCGACTCCCGAACCCTTATCTGGTCTCAAGGACCCTTATCCAATCCAAAAGGGATTTTCCAATGTTTACCCTTAAACTAAACTTTGGTGGCGGCTTCATTTTTGAACCTTCGAGGAATTCTCACCCGGATTTTTCGGTCGCTACAAATACTAGTCAAAACAATTGCAAGAAAATATCCTAGTTGATTTGACACTGAATTCGCCATTAATGATTAGGATCTTGCATTTTCTTTTTGCCCTAATTGTCTTTGATGTGCCATAAATGACTTGGATCTTGTAATTCCTTTTTCCTCTGATTGCATTTCTTGATTAGCAAGTTTGCTTGATTAGCAAGTTTGCCTTCCTTGATCAGCAAGTTTGCTTGATTAGCAAGTTTGTTGACTCCATAAACTCACAATAATATGCGCCACACACACCACTTGAAGTGGATTAAACACACTAAAAAAATAACTTGAAATGAAATAACTTAGTGCCTTGATCCCAAATATATCAGTTGGTCACATGCACTTTTATCACAACTTAAAAAATAAAATTAGGGTAATTAAAATTGGACAGCAAGCCCATGGTAGGTTCTCATCATTCACCCTGTTACCATTCTCGTGGTCAGGAGAGATCACCTCGCGAGACAACGTAGGAGCCCTGCGAATATAGGAGATCCCCAACTAGAGGACATCGGCGCACACCTTCCCCATGGGACCAATCACGGCGCCTGAGCTCATTCTGACGAGGGCCATTACTCGAAGGATAGACCTCTATCCATTTCTGAGGTCCTTGGAGAAGCAACCCACTCTGAACATGTATGATGGCGCGAGAGACCATGACGGTCATCTCGACTACTTTGATTTGATGCTCCGTTATCGAAATGTCGGAGGTGTCGTCAAGTGCAAGATCCTCCCGCTAACCCTTACCAAGGCGGCGTTGGCCTGGTTTCAGGGTTTGAAGCCGAATTTGATATCATCCTGGTCTCATCTTGCCGAGCTCTTCTCAGCTCGGTTTATTACTTCAAGGTCAAAACCAAAGTCGGAGAAGGTGCTCAAGGAAATTCGCCAGGGTGAAAATGAAACTATTAGGGAGCACGTGGAAAGGTTTAACGAAGAGGTTGTAAATGCCAGGAATCTGATCGACAAGATGAGATTATGGTATATTGAAGACGGCCTCTAACCAAAGGAGCCTTTTTCAAATCGATGTCAGCGTTAATTGGCCGAGAAATCTAGAGGATTTCCCGTAGAGATCGCATAGGTTTATTGATTACGAGGAAGACGGGTCAGCAACCCGGGCAGTAGGGAATCCCACAGGGCGACACCTTGCACGAACCCCGAGGTTAGATTACCCGCTTCTCGGAGCATACACTACTTAATGTATATTGGGCCAAGATCTTGGCTGAATGCGCAAACACTGAGTTCTTAGATTTAAAGCCTCTAAAGCCTCTTGTGGAGAAACCTTGGACGTCGAAGAAAAAATACCGCTGGTACCATAGAAGTAACAGACATATAGCGACCGAAAAATCCGGGTGAGGATTCCTCGAAGGTTCAAAAGATGAAGCCGCCACCAAAGTTGAGTTTAAGGGCAAACATTGGAAAATCCCTTTTGGAATGGATAAGGGTCCTTGAGACCAGATTTGGGTTCGGGAGTCGGTTATGCGTGGGGAAGGTATTAGCACCCCACGACATCCTTCCTAAGGAAGGTTACCTGCTAATTAGTTGTAGAAGCGGAAGTTAATTTTGAAAACATTTATTTTTACCCTTTTATTGTGAACTAAAAGAAAGAAGAAAAATGATATTTTATTTAGGAAAATGATTATTTTGGAAAAGACTAAAAAAGGTTTTTTATTAGTGCAATTGACAGAGGTCGGCCGCCCTCTGCTCCTACGGATCTCTTGGTAGAGAATCAAATCACACGTAGTTCTTGGTAGAAAAATGTTTGTTTGTTGGTGTTTTTTAACATAGGGATCTTAGGACTCTTGAGTGATCAGTTCATTTGTCCTAAAACGATGACTAACCTGACTGTACAGTCGGCTTAGTCCCCTACTTTGTGAAAATAGAGTTTTTGAAGTTTGGAAGATGGTTTGAAGTGTGTTTGTTTGATTTTATTGGAATAGGGGTTTTAGGATTCCTGAGCCGTACGGCTCATTTATCCTAGAACGCTGACCAACCCGTCTGTACAGTCGGCTTAGTCCCCTAATTTGAAAATTTGTTTTGTGGAAAGAAATATGTTTGTGTTTATTTTAATCTAGAAATTTGTTTGTTTTAAATAGGGATTTTAGGCCATGATCCGTAACGGTTCATTAGTGACCTAAAAAGCAAACTAACCCGACTGTACAGTCGACTTAGTTCCCTATTTATATTTTTTGAGAATGAAATATTTATCTATTTATTTTTGTAGTTTTTTTGTAAAAGAAAATAATAAAAAAACGAAAAGGAGGGGGCAGCAGTAAGATGGGGTGCCGTTTGCAGAAGGGAGTTGTATTATTAAAACTGAGTGTGAAAAGCAGCAGCCCAGTTTGTGGACTGGTCCACGAATTCATGGGCTTTTTCAGGGGGGAGGCGTAAACAGAAAAAGGAGAGGTGTAAGTAATGCTTAGTTAAAAGGAAAAGACAAAAAAAAACCCTGGGTCTCTACTATATAAGGCTTTTTAAAAAAAAAAACCCTAAACCTAATTCTTTCCCCTTCTCATGCGGCGCCGTTCCCTTTCCATTTTCGAACCCTAATTCCTTCACTCCCCCAATCTCTCCTCAGCCGCACCACCCAAATGGAGGGAGATCCATCCTCTCTTCTCTTCATCGTCCACCGCCGCCTAAACCTAATTCTCTTTCCTCTCAAACCGACGCCGTATCCAGCAGAAGATGCAGAGAGAGAGGGAGGGTTTGCGAAGGTTACGGTTGGGAGAAAGAACGCAAGGTCTCAGAGAGAGAGAGAGAGAAGAGGAACGAAGGAAGTGAGAGAAAAAAGGAGAGTGATTTACGAAGGAAAGAGGGGCTTTGCGAAGATGGGAGAAGACGACGGTGAGATCGCCGGAGAAGAGAAGCCTGCGACGGGGCGATGGAAGGCCGGTGATGGCGTAAATGGGGAGGAGGCCCTAACGGTGGTCTTGGGAACCAACCACCGTACACGGTGGCCGGAGGTTTGCTTCTGCTCCCTCTTTTTTCTATTGTGTTTCTGTTTTCGTTTTTCTCTTCTCTCCTACTCTTTCTTTCTTATTTTTGATGTTTTTTTTTGCTGTTTCTGTGGGCGGTTCTTGGTGCGGTGGCGGAACGCAAGCGACGACGCGGAGGAGCGCGGCGGCCACGCCTCACGGCGATGACCTCCGCCAGTAATGGCGGTCGGAATTTGGGTAAGTTTTTTTCTATTTTTTACTTTCTGATTTTCTGTTTTGATCTCTGCTACATCTGTTTCTGGATTTCTTTGTATTTGCTGTTCTGAACCCTTAAACTTAAATTTTTACAACTAGACCTATTTGATTTTATCCCTAATCCTAGTTTTCATAAACCCTAAATCCTAATTTTAAACTGATTACTTAACTTTTGGTCAAATTAAATCTAAACCTAATCTTTCTAACTACAAGGGAGCTATTTCTAACTACAGATCATACTTATGTGATGCTATATGTACAAATTACGAACATCTCAAAAAACTAAAGCATTACGAATTAAACATCTGCACCTACATGTTTCTTTTTGTGTTTTTGGATTTTACATGATAAATAGAAAATACCAACCTGTATTCCAGCTTCTGAACTATTGTTTGACTGCTGTTAAACCCTGTACTGTTATCCTGGCTGCTGCCACTCCTGCTGCTACTCTTTCTGGATTTTTTAGTGTTTTGTGATTAGGGTTTCAATGCGAAAACCCTAATCTTTTGGTTCTGAATTTGTGTTCTGTCTGATTTTCTCTGTGTTTGTGATTTTTTTCCCCCATTTTGTGTGTTCTAGCTCTCTTTTTTAGAGGTAAAAAAAAGGCTCTAACCTAATTTTATTTCCTATTTCAGCTTATTGGACCTGTTAGGGATTCTTGGGCATCAAGCATAAGCCCATGGATCAGCTGCTGTATTTTGCTTTGGACTGACGAGAAGGTGGGTACTTGGTGAGGAAGAAAAGGAGCTAGGGTTTCAACTGTTGTTTTTCTTTTCTTTTTTTGTAATTTTGTAAAGCGATTATGGAAAGGGAACGGACAAAATTAGGGTATAACAGCTGCCCCTCTTTATTTATATTTTACTAGAAAAGATGAACGGTTTTCAGATTTTCGTAGTAGAAATACAAATAAAGATAGATTAGACGCTAATTTTGTCCGCTTAGGGGGAAGATGAGTTAGGGAAACAAGGGACGATTAACACTTGGCGTGTTGACCGAGAACAATAAAGAAATGATCGCTGGGGATCTGGAGGAGCCTTGGGGCTCTAGAAGAGCATTTGGGGCTCTAAGGGAGCACTGAGGCTCCAAGGGGTTGCCTAAACCCTAAAGGACCAATTGGGGTCCGAAAGTGCACTGGGGCTTTGGAGGACCGTTGGGGGTCCAAAAGAGCACAAACTAGCAATGGTACTAGTAAAATGGTATGCTCGGGGGTGGCCTTTTTCGAGCGGCCGGAGGGGCAGGATCAGGTCGTTGACCTAATTTGCTCACCTCCAAGGACGTCCACCATGTCTTAGGCTAACATAGCTAGTCTGAAGGACCTGGGATCGGATGATCCGTCGCGCTCAGTGGCGACATAGTGATCTTGAGGGTAGAGTTCGAAGTCGTTGCTTTGACATACTGGGTCGAACTGAACTGATGGACCTGGGGTCGGATGATCCGTCGGTTGCTCGATAACGTGACGTGCGATCTAGAATGAATGACCATTGGAGGTCTAAATTAAGACAGCGCTGGGGCTGCGAGGGACTGTTGGTGGTCCGAGACTCTGAATTGTGATATGAGACCAGTGCTTGGAGCATTGACTTTGAGGGGACCAATTATTGGGATTGACACATGGCGTACTTGCCTAGAACCTAACTAATGAATGCATTTACCTGAGAAGGGAAAAGCTATCTATATTTGGCATATCTAAAAATGCGATGAATGATGCATGCGTGCAATATAGGTGTGTGAAATGGTAGGTGTCCGATGGGATGAATGAAACGTATATTAATGCATGATGGAATGATTTATGCTATGTGGATGGTTTTTCTTTTGGCTTTTCTTCTTTTTTTGGTCTTTTTTGCTTTTCTTTTTGGGCCTCTCTTTTTGCTGGTCCTTCAACTCGCGGGACTTCTGGCATGAGACTGTCAAGTGCATTCGTATTGCTAAGTCAATTGCGCATGACTGAGACATATCATTTGAGATGATCACACATTTATTGCTCTATTCCTGCGATTCCTTTCTTCCTTATCGGTATTTTAATGAAAGACTATATCTCTTCTGTGATCCTCGGAAATTTCGTAATGATTGTAATGCTTTTGATTATGCCACATGTTTCACAACTCAGTATCAATTATCACAAAACATCATTTCAAAAATAGACAGAAGTAAAAAGAAAGGAAGGTGTTTGATATTGACATTGGACGCCAAATGTACAGAAGGCACACCGACTGAAAATTACGTCAGGAATTTCATTGAAAGAATAGAAAAGCTGAAATACTAAGCAGACTTCTCGGTAGTTGGTGTCCTTGAAGTAACGGTGCCGGCCACCCATGTTCACGACCTTGATCACTCATCATCCGACTTTTGGAAGTGTTGATTGCCTCAATGTTTGTTTAGTCCAACTTCCTGACCCTAATTTTTGCCTGGATCGCCCTTTAGAGTTTTCAATCCATCAGGTCGCTCTAATTTTTGCCTAGGTCGCCCTTTTGGGTTTTCAACCTAGCGAGCTTATTTTTGCTTGGCTCATCTTTCTCATTTTTCTATACTCCCTTTTTTAGGCAGCGTTCACCGGGGGTGGGAAGTCCTCCCCATCCATTTTTGTGAGAATTTAGGTTCTTCCAGAGAATGATTAGGTCCTTTATAGTTCGAGGTCCATCTCCTGCGGGAATCCTTTTGGGTATGACTTTCTTGGGCACCAAGTCTCCTTAAAATTGTTGAGGACGGATCTGCTTTTGTTAAGCTTTCTTTGTTATTTTATGGTATGACATAAGACAACCATTCTTTTGTTTGGTGAGGTTTAATGGAAGTACTACTCCCATCATACGGGGTTGCCCCTGTTGAAGTATGAATTAGCTCCGATCTCCACGTGAGGTGAAATGTCACTATCATCCCTGCTATTCTTCATTTGTTGTTGCAACTGCCCCATTTGTTTTTTGGGCGGTATGGGAAGGGATCATGATGCTCGACTTGGAGTCCTAACATAGTCCTTTTCACCATTGTCTGTGATGATTTTGTAGGAAAGCCGTAACGGCAGACCAAATTTCTCGACAATCACGGATTTGTTACACCAGTGGGCGTCTTATGTCAGACAAGGTGATGTAAGCGAACTTTCTTGATTTGCTATCCCTTTGGTGTGATGTTAATTTTAACACCTTTTTGTCTTCTTCTGTGCCCAAGTTGATCATTTCGTTTGATTCCACGCGAGGATGGGTTACTTTATCCTTTTGTTCCGTTATTATCATTACCTCTGGAAGAGTTTCCCAGTTATCTTCAACATATTCCTTGGTTTGATTAATGGGGCGATCAAAGTTATGACATGAATTACCGACGTTATTTTCAAGGACAAGTTATTTAAGTCTGCATTAGTAGAAATTGAAGAAGGATAAAAGAAAAAGTAAAGCGAGCAAATGAGTAAAAAGGAATTTATCGGAGAATTCAAAATGCTATTTTATTAATATTGATACCGGAAAGAAACATGCATGCCCTTATTGAAATGTCCTAAGGCTTTGGGCAGAGCCATAAGATTTGCATTACGTAACATTACTTTGAACCGAAAATCACAAGAAAATCAACAATCTCCCAATTCATAAGTGCTTCAGTTGCAGGACAAAGGCGCATAAGGTTGATGATGTTGTCTTTAGCCCTTTGATCGCCTTCGAAATCATTGACGGATGACTTCTCATGCCCCTGGCAAAGGGTTAGCGCCTCCATTCGGAGCATCCTCATTGAAGCTCAACCATTTGGATTCGATCAGATCCTGAATCACATGTTTCAGTGCCTTGCAGTTTTCTACTGAATGCCCAATTGCGCCTGCGTGAAATTCGCAAGTGGCGTTCGGGTCATAGCCTTTCGGGAAAGGAGGTTCAATGGGCCTCATCGGGCGAGGGGAGATTAGGTTGTGACTAGTGAGGTGGTCGAACAGATCTGAGTAGGATGCGGGAATTGGATCAAACTGTACATGTCTCCTTTCTGGGTAATTTGGTGGTTTATGGCTTTTAGTCGTTTGGGTAGAGAAGTGCAGGGTTGGAGGACGGTTTGTGGAAGTGTAAGAGGCTTTCACTGATCTTGTTATGGAGTTAGTTTCCCCTTCATTACCTCTAACAAATCCTGCGAAGGGCTTTCTTGGGTTATTGGTTTCGGCCGAACCGTGAGAGATTTTCCCGTTTCTCATTCCCTTCTCCAACCTTTCTCCTATGGTGATCATGTTTGAGAAGTTAGAGGATACGCTCCCAATTAATCTATCATAGAAGGGTGATTGCAACGTATCTATGAACATGGATACCATTTCTTTCTCTAGTAGAGGCGGAACTACCTGCGCTGCTGACCCTCTCCAACGCTGGGCATACTCCTTGAATGATTCTTTGTTTCTTTTCACCATATTCTGCAACTGTGCTCTATCAGGAGCCATATCGATGTTGTATTTGTACTGCTTTAAGAAAGCGTCGGCCAGATCTTTCCAACATCGAATGTGGGTGCGTTCCAACTGCATGTACCAGCTTGAGGCTGCCCCAGTCAAGCTGTCCTGAAAGTAGTAGACGAGCAGTTTGTCATCGTGTGCAAATGCGGCCATTCTTCTACAATACATAGTCAGATGGCTAGCGGGACAAGTTACCCCTCTGTATTTGTTAAAGTCGGGCACTTTGAACTTGGGTGGGATAATCACATTAGGGACGACACACAGATCATATGCATCCCTTGCGCCGACATTGGATTCTTCAATTGCTCTCAGGCGCTCTTCTAGTATCTGATATTTGTCCTCGGGCTGAGAGTCCTCCATTGAGTAGTTATGAAAGGGTCCTCTGATGTTGTAGTGGGGAGGAACCATGGGCATTGAAGCGGAGTTCGGTGTAGGAGCATGATGAATTACTACTGGTGACGGAGTATAACCCTGTGGAATGACCTGTGATGCAGTCGCAGGACTTGAGAAGTGAACTCGCGGTATTTCTACATTTGTATTTTGAGCTGAAGGTCCAGCGACTCCTGAAGGTCCTTCCTTTGGATTGGCTTCCATGGTAGGAGGAGCGTAACCAGTTGGGAGACCGTATGGGAGCCATTGGTAGCTCTGGACGTTCACTCCAGCGGTGTATGGAGTCTCGGAGCTGGGAGGAGGAGGGAGACTTGTAGCATTGTTCTCAGTATTCCCTGCCAAAGCACCTTCATCTACATTTTTTCTCTCGAAGAGTTTCACGAATTCATACATTTGATCTTTCAGCGCCATCATCTCAGTCATTTGATCTTTCAATACCATCATCTCGCTCATTTGAGCCTTCAGCTTTGCAATGTCTTCTCTCAGAGTCTGATTATCCTCTTCGGCCATTTTTCTTGTTTGAGAACTAGTCCGGTAGCAATGTTGATGAACCAGCTTGCCCTTTTACTCTCTGTTTATTTTTTCAATTTTTCTTTTTTCGTAAGTACATGAATGAACTGATGAATGTGCATGCAATGAAAATGTATGCTTTCGTGTCGCGCTGGGGAAATTGCAAGTTTCTGTTTGACGCAGAACTGAAAGAACTTATTTTATTAATGCGAATGTTTTATCCATCTCGTCAGAAAGAAAGTCTTACAATTCCCTGGCGGTTATAGAAATGCATGAAGAATGAAATGTTAATGTGCAATTAATTTTTTTTATGCCATGCAAAAGGGACGGGTAAAAATGCATGAGGTATGCTAAAAACAGTTTGCCAAAATAACACATGATTTTTTGAGAAATTTTTTAGAAGACCGAAAAATGTATCGGTGTTTGTTTGAGTGCAGGGGTATGAGGCTCCTTTGTGTCCTACGAGGGTTCCTTAGAGAATAGGTCTAGGACTTGTCTATTAAGTGAACCTTTCAAAGGGTAGCTCTAAAGAGTCCTACATAAGGTTCCTAGAGCCAACGACCCCAATTAAGAACACTGATCAACAACAATAGGCAAGCTATTAGGAGTGCCAGCATTCTCAAGAGGGACCAAACTCTAGGTGAGACTTTCGTGACCACCCAACAGGACGCACATCCAGTAGGCCATCACTACGCAGTCTCGTTCTAACTTAGGTTATTCTCCAGTCCGGGTATAAGACTATTCTCACGTGTGTGCAAAAATGTGATAGTGGGGTGTGTGAAGGAGCAAAATGTCAATGATACCCCCCAAGCTCCAAAACAAACAAACACATACACAAAAAGTGGTCTTCTATCCTAGGGTTTTCATATCACAAAATAATAATATGCAATGAAAACAAAAGACAGAAAGGGAAGGGTAAAAATAAACATTTAGCAACTAATCCTGCAACTAATTAGACTAGGTTTGACTCTCTAAATTGTCCCCAGTGAAGTCGCCAGTTGTAGCGACCGAAAAATCCGGGTGAGGATTCCTCGAAGGTTCAAAAGATGAAGCCGCCACCAAAGTTTAGTTTAAGGGCAAACATTGGAAAATCCCTTTTCGAATGGATAAGGGTCCTTGAGACCAGATTTGGGTTCGGGAGTCGGTTATGCGTGGGGAAGGTATTAGCACCCCACAACATCCTTCCTAAGGAAGGTTACCTGCTAATTAGTTGTAGAAGCGGAAGTTAATTTTAAAAACATTTATTTTTACCCTTTTATTGTGAACGAAAAAGAAAGAAGAAAATTGATATTTTATTTAGGAAAATGATTATTTTGGAAAAGACTAAAAAAGGTTTTTTATTAGTGCAATTGACAGAGGTCGGCCGCCCTCTGCTCCTACGGATCTCTTGGTAGAGAATCAAATCACACGTAGTTCTTGGTAGAAAAATGTTTGTTTGTTGGTGTTTTTTAACATAGGGATCTTAGGACTCTTGAGTGATCAGTTCATTTGTCCTAAAACGATGACTAACCTGACTGTACAGTCGGCTTAGTCCCCTACTTTGTGAAAATAGAGTTTTTGGAATTTGGAAGATGGTTTGAAGTGTGTTTGTTTGATTTTATTGGAATAGGGGTTTTAGGATTCCTGAGCCGTACGGCTCATTTATCCTAGAACGCTGACCAACCCGTCTGTACAGTCGGCTTAGTCCCCTAATTTGAAAATTTGTTTTGTGGAAAGAAATGTGTTTGTGTTTATTTTAATCTAGAAATTTGTTTGTTTTAAATAGGGATTTTAGGCCATGATCCGTAACGGTTCATTAGTGACCTAAAAAGCAAACTAACCCGACTGTACAGTCGACTTAGTTCCCTATTTATATTTTTTGAGAATGAAATATTTATCTATTTATTTTTGTAGTTTTTTTGTAAAAGAAAATAATAAAAAAACGAAAAGGAGGGGGCAGCAGTAAGATGGGGTGCCGTTTGCAGAAGGGAGTTGTATTATTAAAACTGGGTGTGAAAAGTAGCAGCCCAGTTTGTGGACTGGTCCACGAATTCATGGGCTTTTTCAGGGGGGGGGGGGCGTATACAGAAAAAGGAGAGGTGTAAGTAATGCTTAGTTAAAAGGAAAAGACAAAAAAAAACCCTGGGTCTCTACTATATAAGGCTTTTTTAAAAAAAAAACCCTAAACCTAATTCTTTCCCCTTCTCATGCGGCGCCGTTCCCTTTCCATTTTCGAACCCTAATTCCTTCACTCCCCCAATCTCTCCTAAGCTGCACCACCCAAATGGAGGGAGATCCATCCTCTCTTCTCTTCATCGTCCACCGCCGCCTAAACCTAATTCTCTTTCCTCTCAAACCGACGCCGTATCCAGCAGAAGATGCAGAGAGAGAGGGAGGGTTTGCGAAGGTTACGGTTGGGAGAAAGAACGCGAGGTCTCAGAGAGAGAGAGAGAGAGAAGGGGAACGAAGGAAGTGAGAGAAAAAAGGAGAGTGATTTACGAAGGAAAGAGGGGCTTTGCGAAGATGGGAGAAGACGACGGTGAGATCGCCGGAGAAGAGAAGCCTGCGACGGGGCGATGGAAGGCCGGTGATGGCGTAAATGGGGAGGAGGCCCTAACGGTGGTCTTGGGAACCAACCACCGTACACGGTGGCCGGAGGTTTGCTTCTGCTCCCTCTTTTTTCTATTGTGTTTCTGTTTTCGTTTTTCTCTTCTCTCCTACTCTTTCTTTCTTATTTTTGATGTTTTTTTTTGCTGTTTCTGTGGGCGGTTCTTGGTGCGGTGGCGGAACGCAAGCGACGACGCGGAGGAGCGTGGCGGCCACGCCTCACGGCGATGACCTCCGCCAGTAATGGCGGTCGGAATCTGGGTAAGTTTTTTTCTATTTTTTACTTTCTGATTTCCTGTTTTGATCTCTGCTACATCTGTTTCTGGATTTCTTTTTGTATTTGCTGTTCTGAACCCTTAAACTTAAATTTTTACAACTAGACCTATTTGATTTTATCCCTAATCCTAGTTTTCATAAACCCTAAATCCTAATTTTAAACTAATTACTTAACTTTTGGTCAAATTAAATCTAAACCTAATCTTTCTAACTACAAGGGAGCTGTTTCTAACTACAGATCATACTTATGTGATGCTATATGTACAAATTACGAACATCTCAAAAAACTAAAGCATTACGAATTAAACATCTGCACCTACATGTTTCTTTTTGTGTATTTGGATTTTACATGATAAATAGAAAATACCAACCTGTATTCCAGCTTCTGAACTATTGTTTGACTGCTGTTAAACCCTGTACTGTTATCCTGGCTGCTGCCACTCCTGCTGCTACTCTTTCTGGATTTTTTAGTGTTTTGTGATTAGGGTTTCAATGCGAAAACCCTAATCTTTTGGTTCTGAATTTGTGTGTTCTGTCTGATTTTCTCTGTGTTTGTGATTTTTTTCCCCCCATTCTGTGTGTTCTAGCTCTCTTTTTTATAGGTAAAAAAAAGGCTCTAACCTAATTTTATTTCCTATTTCAGCTTATTGGACCTGTTAGGGATTCTTGGGCATCAAGCATAAGCCCATGGATCAGCTGCTGTATTTTGCTTTGGACTGACGAGAAGGTGGGTACTTGGTGAGGAAGAAAAGGAGCTAGGGTTTCAGCTGCTGTTTTTCTTTTCTTTTTTTGTAATTTTGTAATTTCGTTTTTCTATATATTTTTTGTATTTTTTATCATTTTAGGACTTTGGACAATTGTAATATTATTTTTTTTTTAATTCGGATTTTATTTAATATATTTTTTATGGCTTTTTGATCAAAGGACTTAACTTGGGCCCAAAATACCAATCATAGGCCCATTTGGACAAAATGACTAAAATAAGGCCCAATTAGAACAAATTTTTAAGATCAGGTCCAATCTAGCCGCATAGGCCCAATTAGGCAAATGACTAAAACATTAGACATAAGCCCATTTATTAAAAAAATCTGGTTTAAAACACTAAGCGTAAGCCCAATTAGGCAAGCTAACAAAAATAGGCCCAATTGGACAATTTGGTCTGACTTTAAACAAAACAGCGCTTGAAATGCTATAGGCTTGTGACACGGGGCTAAAGCGATTATGATAAAAAAGACCGGGCAAAATTAGGGTATAACAGCTGCCCCTCTTTATTTATATTTTACTAGAAAAGGTGAACGGTTTTCAGATTTTCGTAGTAGAAATACAAATAAAGATAGATTAGACGCTAATTTTGTCCGCTTAGGGGGAAGATGAGTTAGGGAAACAAGGGACGATTAACACTTGGCGTGTTGACCGAGAACAATAAAGAAATGATCGCTGGGGATCTGGAGGAGCCTTGGGGCTCTAGAAGAGCATTTGGGGCTCTAAGGGAGCACTGAGGCTCCAAGGGGTTGCCTAAACCCTAAAGGACCAATTGGGGTCCGAAAGTGCACTGGGGCTTTGGAGGACCGCTGGGGGTCCAAAAGAGCACAAACTAGCAATGGTACTAGTAAAATGGTATGCTCGGGGGCTCTTGTATGATATTGATCACTAAAGTTTGCTGATGGTTGATTATTCAGCAAAAAAATTTATAGTGGTGTTCAGTATCTAAATAGGAAATAATATCTCTGATGTAGTTAGGGATGGTGCACTTAGGTATTCCTACTAGTTAGAAATACCGGGGTGTTACAGTTGGTATCAGAGCGGTTCGACCTAGTCGGACTTAGATGCTAGAGTCTTTTACTTCCTCCAGTTATGATTTTCTTAGTATGCTATTTGACATTGAGCTTGATCAACTTAATACTTTGTGCATATTTCGCAGAATCATGGCCGGAAGAGGTAGAGGAAACCCTCCTCCTGTTGATCCACATTTCGAATGGATGCAAAATGTGATTGAGAATCAGCAGAAGATGATGCAGGATATGTTGCAAGTGCAGCATCATCAAATGGATCTGCAGCAGCCTAATATCCAACCTTATCAAGAAGATCCTAACAGGACATACTTCCGATTCCAAAAGATGAATCCTCCGGTTTTCAAGGGTGAATCTGACCCAATGACTGCTCATTATTGGATCGATGCAATGGAAAGAATCTTCCGAACCTTGCAATGCGGTGAAGAAGAAAAAGTAATTTGCGCGGCAAATGCCCTTGATGAAGATGCCCACACCTGGTGGAATAATGCACGTGAAATGATGGAAATACAAGGAACTCCCCTCACTTGGGGAAACTTCAAAGAATTATTCTTGGGACAATATTTCCCTTCGGTGAAAAGACTGAGCAAGCAGGCAGAGCTTGTGAACCTCAAACAAGGTGATATGTCAGTTAGGGAATATGCGGCGAAATTTGAAAGGCTGTCTCAATTCTATGAGTTGGGGAGGTACGCCCCAAATGATATGTGGAAAATGCAAATGTTCAAAGAGGGTCTCCGAGCCGATGTGAGCCAAGGTATTAGTTCTTACACTTTGGTTAATTATCCTGCCTTAGTGCAACAAGCATATGTTGCTGAGGAGGATCTGAGGAAAATGTATGCTGAAAGAAAATATTATTGGAAGGGTAAGAAGAAAATGGCCGAATCTTCCACTCCAAGCAGACAATTCAAGGGAAACAATTATAAAGCAAAGCAGGTACAATCCTTTGATTCACCAAAGGTCCGCAGGTGTCCCAGGTGTGGAAAACATCATCATGGTGATTGTTGGCAAAGGCCAAACAGATGCTACTATTGTAATGAAGAGGGCCATTATGCAAATGAGTGCCCAGCAAGAAAGCATTTCAAAGAAACACCAGATGCTCCAAGGCGGGGACGAGTCAACACTCTGGATGCTCAAACCATCACACCTAGTGACAATTTACTGAGGGGTACGGGATTTCTTTTCAATAACTCCGTCAGTATATTATATGATTCGGGTCCAACCCACTGTTTTATAGCTCAATCATGTGTGGATCGGTTGGGACTAGCGTTATCTCCGCTGTCCGAGCAATTAACTATTTTTACTGCTGCTAAGGGCCGTGTCTAGACCTAATCCTTGTGTCAAAATTGTCTACCTGTCATAGGAGACAGAAATTTTGTAGTGGAATTTATTTGTTTGCCTATGAGAAGTATGGACATCGTTCTGGGTATGAATTGGATGACTGCAAATCATGTTACAATCGACTGTGCCAAGCGAACTATCAGTTTTGCCTCTGAATCCGTGGAATTGACGAAGGCAAATTCCGAAGCAGTTATCTCTTTCACCTCAGCGAACCAGTCATTATTCCAAGGTGCGGAAGCTTATGTTATTATGTTATCTGCATCCACTGAAACTGGTTTAGATTTGTCATCTGTTCAAGTTGTGAATGAATTTCTGGATGTTTTGCCGGATGAAGTTTCTTCAATACCTCCAGATCGAGAGGTAGAGTTTTCTATATAATTGGTTCCTGGCACAGGATCAATATCTATTGCCCCTTATCGAATGTCTCCTTTAGAATTAAAGGAATTGAAATCCCAACTTGAAGAGTTGATATCAAATAAGTTTATTCGACCGAGTGCTTCTCCATGGGGTGCTCCGGTGTTGCTAGTCAAAAAGAAAGATGGTAGCATGAGACTGTGCATTGATTATCGACAACTCAACAAAGTGACGATCAAGAATAAATATCTCTTACCAAGGATAGATGATTTGCTTGATCAACTTCGAGGTGCTGTGGTGTTTTCTAAAATTGATCTAAGTTCGGGGTATCATCAAATAAATATTAGAGCCTTAGATATTCCGAAGACAGCTTATCGTACTAGGTATGGACATTACGAGTTCGTAGGGATGCCCTTCGGTTTGACTACTGCTCCAGCGGTATTCATGGATTACATGAACCGAGTCTTCCACGCGTACCTGGATCAGTTTGTAGTCGTTTTCATCGATGATATCTTGGTGTACTCGAAGACCATTGAGGAGCATGTTCACATCTCGGCATTGTTCTGAATGTACTCCGAGAAAAGAAGTTGTACGCAAAACCCTCGAAGTGTGATTTTTGGATGCTTGAGGTAAAGTTTTTGGGACATGTGATTTCCCAATCGGGAGTTGCTGTGGATCCCAATAAAGTGGAAGCTGTGTTAAACTGGGGGCGACCATCATCAGTCATAGAGATCAGAAGTTTCTTGGGTCTAGCTGGTTATTATAGGAGATTCATTCAAGGGTTCGCACAGTTAGTTCTTCCGCTTACTCGGCTAACTCGTAAGGGTCGGCCGTTTACGTGGGATGCTGATTGTGAAGAATGTTTTCAAGAATTGAAAACTCGGTTGACTTCTGCTCCGATCCTGATTCTTCCGAATCCGTCTTTGGAATTCCAAATTTACAGCGATGCTTCTGGGAAGGGTTTAGGATGTGTTCTCATGCAGAATCAACAAGTGGTAGCTTATGCATCCAGGCAATTAAAGACTCATGAAGAGAATTATCCGACTCATGACTTGGAGTAGGCAGCTATTGTGTGTGCCCTGAAGATTTGGAGACATTACCTGTATGGGTCTCGTTTCGAAGTTTTTAGTGATCACAAAAGTTTAAAATATCTGTTTGATCAGAAAGAACTGAATAATAGGCAAAGAAGATGGGTAGAATTTCTGAAGGATTATGACTTCGAGTTGAAGTATCATCCAGGAAAGGCCAATGTTGTAGCTGATGCGTTGAGTAGGAAATCCATTCACATGGCAGAGTTAATGATGCATGAAATGGAATTTTTAGAGTCCTTTAGAGACTTGAATTTGAATGCAAAGCAAAGAAGGAACAGATTAGTGTTGAGCCAAATAAAGATCTCTAGTTCCTTAAGGGATTCTATTCGCTTAGCACAGGAAATTGATGAGAAGCTGCAATCACAAAAAGTGCTGCCAAATTTTACCGAAGATAGTGATGGAGTTATTTGCTTCAATGGTAGAATTTGTGTGTCCGATGATGAAGAGATTAAAAGGCAAGTGTTGGAGGAAGCACACCGAAGTCTATATTCTGTACATCCTGGATCTACCAAGATGTATAGAGATTTAAAACAGATGTATTGGTGGCATGGAATGAAATTTGAAATTGCAGAATTTGTGTCTCGATGCTTAACTTATCAAAGAGTTAAGGTAGAGCATCAAAAGCATACTGGTCTGTTGCGGCCACTTGACGTGCCAGTGTGGAAATGGGAAGACATTTCTATGGATTTTGTCATGGCATTGCCAAGGTCCCAAGCCGGTAATGACTCCATTTGGGTAGTTGTGGATCGGTTAACTAAATCAGCTCATTTTATTCCTGTTCGTTCGACCAGTAAAGTATCCAAGTTAGCTGAGGAATACCTGAAGAGTATTGTAAGGTTGCATGGGGTTCCTACCAGTATTGTATCAGATCGAGATCCAAAGTTCACTTCTCAATTTTGGAAGGCTTTGAATGAAGCCTTGGGGACTAAGGTATTCGTTAGTACCGCTTATCACCCGCAGACGGATGGTCAGACAGAGAGAACTATCCAAACTTTAGAGGATATGCTTCGGGCTTCTGTGCTCGATAACAGAAGAAAATGGGAGGATCATCTTCCATTAGTTGAGTTCTCCTACAACAACAGTTATCATTCCAGTATCGGAATGGCCCCATTTGAAGCTTTGTATGGAAGGAAATGTAGAACTCCATTATGTTGGTGGGACGTCGGCGAGAACCGATTGTTAGGACCTGATTTGGTTCATGAAACTACCGAAAAGATCCGGCAAATTAGGGAAAGAATGAAAGCTGCCCAGAGTAGGCAAAAGAGCTATGCCGATAAAAGAAGAAGGCCGTTAGAGTTTGAGCCTGGTGATCATGTATTTTTAAGATTATCACCAACAATTGGTACAAGTAGGGCATTGCGGGCGAAAAAGCTCAGTCCTCGATACATTGGACCCTTCCAAATTATCGAGCGAGTTGGGCCAGTAGCGTACCGTATTGCTTTGCCTCCACCATTATCCAATCTCCATGATGTATTCCATGTGTCTCAATTACGAAAGTACATTCCCGATCCGGGTCAGCTGTTAAATTTTGAGACGATTGACCTTCGACCGGAGCTGTCTTTCCAACCTCATCCTAGTTACATCATGGAACGTGGCGAGAAGGCGCTTCGGACAAAAAGAATTCCCATTGTCAAAGTGGTCTGCGATGGTTTTTCCACCGAGGAAGCTACTTGGGAATTGGAGAACGATATGCAGACTCGATATTCGTATTTATTCTCTTAAGGTATGTTTTGTTCAATTTTGAGGGCAGAATTCTTTCAAGTTGGGGTGTAATGTAACAACCCCAAAATAATTAACCGAATTATTTGGATGTTACCCAACTAAATTATTTTAGTACTTGATTGGCAATTTATTAAGTGCTAAAATCTAATTGTGGTCGTCATAGGATCGTTAACCGGATAATACGGAATAAGGGCAATATGGTCTTTGACCATATATATAAGAAAGAAAAAAGAAAGAAGAGGAAGAGAATTGAGAAAGAAAGAAAGGAAGCGACAGAGAGGAGAAAAGAAGAAGAAAGGAGAAAGAAGAGAAGGAGAAGAAGAAGGGTCTTCACCACAACCCAAACCCCAAGTTTTCATCATCATCATCATCATCATCATCATTCCATTAGCTTCCATTCCCTATAATTTTGGTGAGCTTATTTTCATTTTCCCCTCCTCTTTGACTTTTAATTTTGAGAACTTGAGTGGGGATGATTTCGAATTTGATGATGATTTTGATGCTTAGGAGTGATTAGAAGCGAACCTAAGGCGGATTGAATGCGGATTGAAGCTCGATTCGGAGTTGGAAGCGAATTGGTGATTCTAGGGTTCGTTTGGGGATTTTTGAGATTTTGGTGATTTCGGTTCAACCGTTGCTCTCGCGTCAAGGGTGAGTTTTACTCACGTTTAGGTTTTGATTGAGAATTTCGAAGTGTCGAATTTGAGTCTTGAAAACCGTTAATTGAAAAATTAACGTATTTTGACATAAACGATAAAATTGTTTACGTTTGTGTTTGTGATTGATGAACGATGATTTGATGGTGATCAATGTTGTTTAAATATGTTTTTGGACTATTTTTATGTTGGGCTGGACTGGATCAGGTATCAGAATTGATCGGAACGACAAAAAATGCGAAAACGGGATAAAAACTCAGTGCTGTCAAAAGCGCACGACCCGTGCGTCCCAGGAGCACGGACCATGCGTCTCGTTCTGTTTCTGTTTTTCAAAAACCCATTACAGGGCGCACGGCCCGTGCGTATGGGAGCACGGACCGTGCGCAGTGTTCTGTCAGAATTTCACTAACTTGCCCTAAATGATCCCAATCGATTCCAATCCTCTCATAATCCTTTCCTAACCCTTTTCCAATGATATTAGGCTTATAATGCCATGATTTTGAATATGTTTTCAAAGGTTTTTATAATGAGTTGCAAAGTTATGTTTAATTCGAAAAACCGTAAAATAGTATACGGGAGCGGACACATACTATGCTTGTTATGTAGAACTAAATTTTCAAGTGATAGTTATGATATATAAATTATATCGAGTTTAGGAGACGGCCCAATGCGGGTGGATATATATATTATATCGAGTGTGGGTGACGACCCACGAGGTTAACATACTAGGCGGGGAAGTCATGATCCCTAACCCTAGGCCCGTATACCATTAAGGAAAGACTATTGGTAAAGGGGTTCACCGGGATTACCATGTCTGGGGTAGGTGTTGTGTTAAAAATCTATATAATACGGATCACCGAGATTACCATGTCTGGGGTCGGTGCCGTGTTAAAATTATGTAGTGTGATTCACCGGGATTACCATGTCTGGGGTTGGTGTCGTGCTAAGTTGAAAATGCACGTGGTTTATTGATTAAACTACGAGATAAAAAGGTTTCATAATTGAACCGAGAGTGTAAGTAGGGGCCTCGGTAGAACTCACTGAGATTGTATCTCATTGTTTATGTGTTGTTGTTTTACAGAGAAACAGGGAAGGTGGAGATCCAAGAGGCACGAGTGGGTTGTACTCGGATGGTTGCTGAAGACTTAGCTTTTATGCTTAAGTTTATGTTTTTCCTTGTTTGCTATGTATCACGACATTATGACTTTATAAGTTGTAAAAGTTATGTATTTATTCCCGCGCTTTCTTGTATGATATTGAACACTAAAGTTTGCTGATGGTTGATTATTCAGCTAAAAAGTTTATAGTGGTGTTCAGTATCTAAATAGGAAATAATATCTCTGATGTAGTTAGGGATGGTGCACTTAGGTATTCCTACTAGTTAGAAATACCGGGGTGTTACATTTACAATAGAAACCTCATCATCTTCTTTCAACTTTGTTTAGCTGTTTTATTTTATTGGTTGTTTTTCATCAAACTTTGCATAACACCCACATGTTTCACTTTGTAATTGTGTTGTATTATTTTCTTTTTAATTATGTGTTAAGTTTTAATATTTGCATTTTGATAAATATAGATTATGTTATTAAAATTATTTCGACTTTTTCTTCTTATTATCTATGGATGTTCAATATTGATGTCTTTGTTAATCTTTGTTGCGCCCGAAAAAGTCCCCGAGGGAGAACCTTCCTCGTTCACAACTTTTCCTAAGACAATGAAGCCGCCACCAATATTTATTAAGGAAAATATTAGGAAAACCTTTTTTGGAAAGCGATTGGTCTTGCGAAACTAGAGAACAGGGTTCGGGGGTCGGTTACGCGCAGGGAAGGTGTTGGCACCCCACACGTCCTCTCTACTGAGAGGGAACCTTTAATTAAATGTGTGGTTTTAGTGTGTTGACTTGAAAATGCTTAATTTTGCCTCTCTACTTCTTATTGGAAAACTCTTAATGAAAATCTTTATTTATTATGAAAAAAGGGGGAAAAACGGTTTTTTAGAAAAAAAACGCTTGACGGGACATGGCCCGCTCCTACGTATCTCCCGGTGCGATGGAGAACTCAAAGCTACGTAGTTCTTCTGTGTAGAAAATGTTTGTGTGTTTGGTGTTTTTTTAATATAGGGGTTTTAGGATTGTGTGATCTGTGTTGAAGGACCGCTGGGGGTCTGGAGTGCCGCTGAGGGCTGAAGGAGCACTGGGGCTCTGGAGGACCACAGTTCACTTATCCAAAAACGATGACTAACCCGGCCGTACGACCGACTTAATCCCCTACTTTAAAAAAATAAGATTTTTGGTTTTTGAAATGAAAGAGATGTGTTTGTA
The DNA here is from genome assembly GCA_039519185.1 of Astragalus membranaceus. Taxonomy (NCBI): domain Eukaryota; kingdom Viridiplantae; phylum Streptophyta; class Magnoliopsida; order Fabales; family Fabaceae; genus Astragalus; species Astragalus membranaceus. The sequence continues at coordinate 169,807,047 of CM076848.1, read as the reverse complement.
TTTTCTATTTGGGAAATTGTTTATTTTTGCGCTTGACAGGGGCGTGGCCCTGCTCCTACGTATCTCCGGGTGGAGAATCAAAGACGACGTAGTTCTAAGCCTTTGGTTTTGAAAAGGTTTTTGTTTTGTTCTTTTTGGTGAGTTTTCGCAATAGGACGAGCATTAATGAGTGATTAAACTAACAAAGGCTATGGGTAATCACTGCTAAATACTCAAAAAGAGTTGTTACCTCTAGTCAGACGAACAAAGGCTCTGATTGACTATTAGTAACGACTTGTTTTTATTATATTTTCGAAAAGGTTTTCGAAGTAGGACGAGCATTAGCGAATGATTAAACTAACAAAGGTTATGGATAATCATCGCTAAGTACTCATGTAAATTTGAAGAGCGTTCATAGAGATCAAACTAACAAAGGTTATGGGTGACCTCCACTACTTGCTTATTTTTGTTTATTGAAAATGCTTTGAAAATTAATTGGTTTGGAAAAGAGTTTTTAGAAAATAAATAAATCATTTTCAATCGAAATCTATGTCCAAAACCAAATGCAAAATGAATGAATGAAGTTCAAACATATTCAGCTAATCAAGCAATCATGAACATGTTGATCATCAACTAAGATTAAGCATGCCAATATAATCAAGAGATTTAATTGTCAAAGGTGCAAGACAAAGTTCTCAAAACAATTGTGTTTGTGTGTGAAGGAGAATTGCTACACAAGTTGGAAGCAATCTCAAGAGGGGCACATATGCCTCTATGCTACACATGTTGGTAGTCTTATAAGGGCACATGATTGTGTAAAAGGGTTTGTGCACAATTAAGTCAAGACATTCAAATGGCATCAAGAACAAAGGAATACAATTGATCATAGGCATAGAATAGTCTAAGTTAAATGGATGAGCATGTGATCATGATGTGCTAGATTAGATAAGCATGAATGCATGTAAATGCATGAACATTTGAGAATGAATGCAAGAATGAGTATATACAAAGATGTATGAGCATACAAGAATGCATGAGCATTTGATACAAGAATGCATGGACATGTGAGGATGAATGCAAGAATGAGTATATACAAAGATGCATGAGCATACAAGAATGCATGAGCATTTGATTAATGAATGCATGGACATGTGAGGATGAATGCAAGAATGAGTATATACAAAGATGCATGAGCATACAAGGATGCATGGACATGTGAGGATGCATGGTTATTTAATTATGAATGGACATGTGAGAATGCAAGAAGTATAAACAAGTAAGGATGCATGAGGTATTAACAAGTGAGAGTGCAAATGAATATGCAAGAGATATGAATATATGAAAAGGCATGAAGATTAAAACAAGAGAGTATGCAAGAGATACAAGCAAATGAGAATGCAAGAGAGTGAATAAGGTTTTATTTAAGTGCAAGTGTGTGAGAGTGTGTCATAAAAAGTGGTAAAAATTTAGTTACCTTATTCTTAGGAAATGGTGAAATGTTTTGGTGTTTTTAGAGTCTTAGGAAAAAGTGGTAAAAAGTATTTTTGGGTTGATTTTATAAAGTTGAAAAGTTATAAATGTAAACTAGAAAATGTTTTGGGTCTTTTTGTAATTTAAGAAAGGTAAAAAGTAAAGGTAAATTATTAATGAAATGGTAACTTATTTAAGTGAAGGTGGTGAATTATTTAAGTGAAGGTAAATGGTAAAAGTAAAAGGTAAAATGTTTTTTTAGGGTTTTAAGTGAAAGGTAAAAAAGGGTAAGAAAATGTTTTTTACTATTTAGTAACACTTAAGTGAATGGTAAAAACTAAAAGGTAAAAAGTAAAAAAAACACAATTCACAACAATTAATTTACCAAACAAGATCAAACAACAAATTTGAGTAAGTAAATTGGTCACAAAAATGGCTTTATGGCCGAAACATACATATACACAATAAGGCTCAAATTCAACAAATTTCTTGCAACCAAATCACATCATTAGACACACACACATAAACCCTAAGATCTACACATGTATATCACACTCAAACAATCACCATTTCATCATTTATTAACATAAAAACAAGAGGGAACAAAAAGTATAAAAACCCTAATTCTACACTATCAAACCTTAGAGCATGAAGGACTACCTTAACCAATTTTATTCCATCAAAACTCAAGAAACAAGCAAGAAAACATGTTATCCAACAAGAGAGGCCCTAGGCCGAAGCAAAAAGGTAAGGAAAAATAAATTTTTATTTGGTGAAAATCGCATGAACAAAGAGCAAATCACAAGAACAACACATAATCAACACATAGTCACAAGAATAACTTATTTAGTGGGTGAGATGCCAACTCTCACCCACAACAGCCCCTAATCTACATTTAAATGATATTATGAGATGCAAATATAAGTTGAAAAAGGATTTTGATGCAAGAAAGTGGATGAAAATGCAAAGGGTTTTAGGTTATACCTTAGTTCCAAGCTAAACAAGAGTAGAAATGAAGATCAAGAGTAACCAATCACCAACAATCTTCAAAAATCACCAACAACAACCACGTGACCTTGAAGGATCAGCCCCTTTGATGATGTAAATGTGGAATCAAAGATGAAAGGAAGAGGATATATGAATATGGAGTGAGGATTTTGTGTTATCTTTAGGTTTGGGGTGCTTTTTGGTGAAGAAATGGAGGAAGGAAGTAAGAGATGGCTATGGAGGTTGAGAGGGGCGAATGGAGGCTTGGATGAGAGGGATAGATGGAGAGTATTCTGATCTAGGTTAGAAAAATGAGAGTCCCCCCTTTAGCCTCTCCAATTTTGGGCTTTTATGTGAAGGCCATTTTAAGGATATTTGTGACATTGTGCTTTTGCAAACCACTAGGATTTGAGATAGAATTTGAATGGATGGTTTGGATTGCAATGCACAAGGATTAGGGACAAGGAGAAAACACAAATGAGTGAAGAATAGCTAGAGAGGTCGAAAATTAGGAGCTTTTTGTGGCACAAAAATTGTTAAGGGCAATTAGGACTTTGTACACAAAGTTGTAGCCTAGGATTTGATCTAGAATTTTAATCAATGGCTAGGAATACAACTCACATGGATCAAGGGCATGAAGAAGCACAAAAAAGTGGGCTGGAATTGAGGGAAAATTCGGAGCAAAAGGAAAGAGAATGAGTGGAATTGCAACTTGTACTATTGTACTACACTTGACCTTTCAAAATTCAAAGGGATATTCCTTATTCCCTTCTAGATAATTCTTCTAAATTCTTGCCATTTTGGGCTATGTCCCATGATTCAATGATTGGGCTCTGAACTTTATGATCTCACCAATCCCAAAAATGATTTATTGACCCCACTCCAAAGGAAATGACCATTTTGCCCTTTTGTTCAAAAACCGAATTTCATGTCAAAAATATTCCAATGATGCACAAAAAATGCACAACTCCACTCACTTGGACTCACATAAATTCCTCAAGAGATGCATAATGGTTTTTTTACTGAGAAAATATTTATTTTAGTGAAATGACCAAAATGCCCTTTTGGTCCCAAAAACCCTGATTTTGCTCTAAACTTCATTTCCACTCTAACAATGACCCTGAGACCTTTTGGATGACTCTAAAACCCTATAAATGCATGCATGATGAGAAAATAAGTCTTTTTGGCGAAATTACCAAAATACCCTTTGAACTAAGAAAAACCCTAGAAACCCTAAAAATGCTCTAAAGTGCTCTAAAATGCCATGCTATGCTTTTCTAACCCTAAAATGCATTCTGAAACTTCTAAGATGCAAGCATGACGCTCTTCCTAACCTCTAGGATGAATGCTAAGACTTGGTTTATTTATTTTTGGTTGAAAATTAGGGTTTTGCCCTAAGCCGGACAAAATTGGGGTATGACAATCTTCATTTTTAATTTTATAATATTCTTGTTTAATTTATAGTTATAATTTAATTTTTATTTGTGGGAAATTCAGTCACATTTACCAAAGAACCTCACATCATATTCTTCAACTTTCAATAGGTGCTTTTATTTTATTTGTGTTTTTCATCCAACTACGTATTTCACACTTTATTTGTGCTGTCTTTTTTATTTTGGTCATTTTACACCTTCTTTATTTTGGTTATTTTGCACCAACGGGTATTTGAAGTATACTCAAATTAATGTTTATATTTTTATTATCTTTATTTTATTTTGGCATACTTTGTTGCAACATGACTCTCGCGGGAACTTCAACACATTTACAATAAAACCCTCAGTCATCTTCTTTCAACTTTGTATGGATGTGTCTATTTTATTGGTGATTTTTATCCAACTCTGCATGATACCCACGTGTTTCATTTTCTATTTGTGTTATCTTCTTTTCTTTTCTAATTATGGGTTAACCTGCTGGAACTTCAGCCATATTTACAACATAAGCCCCATCATATTATTCTTTCAACTATCTATGAATGCTTCTTATTTAATTATTAGTCATAATGTAATTTTTATTCACGGGAACTTCAGTCATAATGTAATTAACCCCTCGTCATATTCTTTCAATCTCTATGGATGCTTCTATTTTATTGGTGATTTCATTCAATCATGCATGATGTCCATGCGTTTCACGGGAACTTCAGTCACATTTACAAAATAACCCCCATCACATTCTTTCACTTTCTAATTGTGTTGTCTTCTTTCTTTCTAACTAAGTGTTAATTTTTGTAATAACATTTGATGAATATGAATTATGTTATTAACATTCTTTACACTTTTTTTTCTTATTATCTATTGTAGCGACCAAAAAATCTGGGCGAGGATTCCTCGAAGGTTAAAAAATGAAGCCGCCACCAAAGTTTAGTCTAAGGGAAAACATTGGAAAATCCCTTTTGGAATGGATAAGGGTCTTTGAGACCAGATAAGGGTTCGGGAGTTGGTTATGTGTGGGGAAGGTATTAGCACCCCACGACATCCTTCCTAAGGAAGGTTACCTGCTAATTAGTTGTAGCAAAGAATATTAATTTTGAAAAAGTTTATTTTTACCCTTTTATTGTGAATTAAAAAGAAAGAAGAAAATTGATATTTTATTTAAGAAAATGATTATTTAGCAAAAGTGTAAAAAAGGTTTTTTATTAGTGCAATTGACAGAGGTCGGCCGCCCTCTGGTCCTACGTATCTCCTGGTAGAGAATCAAATCACACGTAGTTCTTGGTTAGAAAATGTTTGTTGGTTGGTGTTTTTTTAATTATTTTTGAAATCGGGAGAGGTATTCATAACGACCAAACAAGTAAAACTCAGAGTAGTCGTCACTCATAACCCGCTTGAAAACTAAGGCTGTTATTAACGGTCAAACAGGCTAAGCTCAGAGTGGCCATTAGTAACAAACCATTTTTGTGGATAACGTTTACTTGTTATTTGGGAAAAAAATAGGTTTGTGGAAGAAAGTGCTTAATTACGGAAAAAAATTTAAAGAAGAGAAACAGGGGGTGCAGTAGTAAGATGGTGTGTGCATTTAGAAACAGGTGGTTGTATGAGTAAAAGAAGGGGTGCATTTAGCAGCATCCCATTTTAGCTTCAGAATTACCAGCCCACGCATCATGGGCTTTGTAGGGGGTGTCTGAATTACAAACGATGGTGCAGGGAGCAATCTGAGTAAAAAAAATTAAAATAGGACAAAGCCTAGACTATATAAAACTAACAATAATCAGAACAAAACCCTAATTCCTAATCTTTCCATCTCTCAACGCCGCTGCGCCCTCTCTCCCTCAAACCTAATTTCGTTTTTCTTCTCATCCTCTCCGCCGTTCTCTCCTCTCCTCCTCACCACCAGACGCTCTCCCTCTCTCCCTCAAGCTTCGTTTCGCCCTCTCCTCACCAAAACACAGTGTCCTCTCCATCCCTCACCGTCAATCGCAACCTCGTCTTCTCCCTTCCCTCACCGAACCGATCCACGACTAGAAGGTCGATGCTTCACTCGCGGCGGTGGAGAGATGCTGCGACGGCTCCGATGAGAGGTGCCACGCCGGAGGAAGCCAGCCACGGTGGGGAGCCATGGAGACGCCGACGTTGTGACGGAGAGAGAAACAAAGGGTGGTGGTATAGCGCGTAAGGGTATTTGGATGGTGGTGTCTGGTCGGTGAGATGGCAAAGGTGGGTGGCTACGGTGGTTCACGGTGCTTCACGGCGACGCTTTAGGAGGACATGAACTCCGGTGCTGGTAGTTCACGGTCAACGCCTACGGACGGATGCCGACAGTGGGGTTGACGCCGACGCCGAGGAGTACAGCGATCACTACGGGTGGTTCACGGCCGACGGCCACCGTCTACGGTGGCCTGAGTCTATGAGGTGAGTCCTGATCCCCTTTTTTGCTTTTCTGTTCTTCTCTTATTTCATATCGATTCTTTTGCTCTGTTTCTTATTGTTGTTTTTCCTATTATTTGCTTATTTTCTTTTTAGAGGAGTTCAAAAACTCTAATCTGTTCCTATTTCATAATTTGTTTTTTTAGATCCTAATTACATATTTTTAATGTTCTACTGATAGCGAACTAAAACTATGAAGTATAACACTAAAATCGAATTTTGAACCAACCTTTATTCCAGCTTCTAATAAGTTTCTTTTATGTTTTGATTGACACTGCTGCAACTGCTGCCTTCCGTGCTACTGACTAATTCTGCTTCTGAAACTTTGGTATTATGGGAATTAGGGTTTCAGTGTGAAACCCTAAATTTGGTGCTCTGAATCTCTGAATTTTCGTATCTGTCTGTGTATTTCTGTGGCTGAGTGTCTCTGTTTGGTTTTTTCTTCTCTATATTTTTTGTGTCAATTTTCCCCTCTCCCTTGATTGTGCTACTGTTGCTGTTTTTATAGGTGGATGGGGGTGCTGAGGGCAGTCAACAATTAGGGCAAAAAGATGGCATCAAAAGGACATCATCTTTGAGGGAATAAAAAGGACAACAGCTGGAGCAAATTTAGGGTGCCAATGACAGTCAAAGGAAGGACAATGGGAAGAAAATGGGATCAAAAGGACAGCCCTAGGGCAAGCAGCCAGCATGCTGCACCCCTCTCTTTTTGATTTTAGATTTTTTTGGTTTTTTTTTGTATTTTTTGTATTATTTTGCCTTTTTTGGTTTTTGGGTTCACATATGTAAAAAAAGTAAGTTATATGACAAGAAAAGAAAATTTGACTTCTTTAATTATCGTTTTATTATTATTTTTCACCGGTGATGATAGGCTAAATAAATAACAATAGCGAAATAAAATGAAACGAGCATCGATCAAATCGTTGCACGAGAGTGCCAAAGACACTCGCGTTTAGAACAATATGTGACACGATAAGAATTTTTGCTTTTAATCGATCGGACAAAATTAGGGTATGACATCTATGGATGTTTAATTTCAATGTATTTTTTTTTTGAATTTTATAGTCTTCTTATTTAATTGATAATCACAATATAACTTTTATTCACGGAAACTTCAATTATATTTACAAAAGAACCCCTCATCATATTCTTTCAACTATCTATGGATGCTTCTATTTTATTGGTGGTTTTCATCCGTCCATGTATGATACACATGTGTTTCACTTTCTAATTTTGTTGTCTTCTTTGCAGTCATGCAACCACATTTCCTGGCAACTGAATTGGTGGCCACATTCCAAGAAGAATGTATCACTTATGTTCAACTATTTACTCCCACGGGAACTTTAGCCATATTTACAATAGAACCCCATATCATCTTCTGTCAACTTAGTATGGGCGCCTCTATTTTTCTGGTGGTTTTCATCCAACTCTACTGTTTAACCATTTCTTGATTCGGTTATAATTTTTAATTATTATGATCTCTCCCAATTTTAACAAACGAAAATAAGGAAAGCCCCGTGCGTTGCACGGGTATTAGGACTAGTAGTTCTAGAAGGTGGAGATTTTTGTCTATGCTTGGCTCAAGGCTGTAGCTTTGGGATTGGGAATTTGATATATACATTTTAATTCATGAAAGGACGGGAAAACATATAAACATATAAATTAAAGGCGATTTTTTTGACAACATAAATTAAAGGCAATTGATATTTACAAGTTAAGGCTATTTACAAAAATTATTTATTGAAGATAAATTCAATTAATCGTCAACTTATTAAATATGAAATAATTCATACATGAAAAATATAATTTTTTTTATAGAATTTAGGTTTAATTGTAATTTTGTCTCTTTTAATTTGGATTAAAGGTGATTTTAGTTCCTTGAATTTTATTAGCTAATAATAGAGCTCTTCTATTTTTTAAAGAAAAAATGTTGTTGAATTTCAATAGTTATAGAATACAAGTAGGAACAAAAAAATATATGGCCTTAGTTGTAGCCATAGTAAGCTTGTGATTTGTGAGCAACTATATGAACTTGTCTCCTTACAAATCTCACAAAAACGTTTGGATAATGAGAAAGGAGATTCCTACGGGCCATGAGCATGAATAATCAGTGGCGGACCCAGGATTCTAGGTCAGGGGGTGTAAAAAAATTCAATATAAAAAAAGTTGATTCATCGGATTGTTTAAATATATTTTTTTTTCAAATTTCATCACCTAATTTACTAAAATTAAGCAATAAAAGTTATCTAACTCCTAATTTATTTAAGAGCAAACCACCAAGTTAGTCTCCATAGTTTACCCACTATTACCTATTTAAGTCCTAAAATATAATCGGTAAAATTACTTCATAAATTTTTATAAATAGTCTCTTACGGAGATTAATAAGACAAATTTATTAAAAATTGGGTGTAAATTGGGTGCAAATTTAAAGATACTTATGCAAGTTTAAATAGGGAATTCAAGATAATTTTATATAAATGTACTAGTACTAATATTTTTTTCAGGGGTTCAACTAAACCCTTGGAAACTATGTACGTCCGCCGGTGTGAATAATGAATAATAGAGCCAAACTAATATATGTCTTCCTTCGTATGACCAACATTGTTAGTTACCACCTTTGAGTTTATCTCGAAGATAACATTTTCCAATATCCCATTTCAACCACTTAGTCTATAGCATAGAAAGGCACTGATCAAATTGTTTGTGATCTAATAAATATTTTTGTGTCAATATGAAGACAAATGTTAATACATGTTGGAGATCGAGTCGGTTGTTTGAAGAACGATGCTTCCGCATGCATTTGAGCTATTTTTTTTTGTTTTAGATGAAGTGACAAATGCCACTTGAAACTTACACACACAATTGTGAGGTCCCGAGTTCGAACCTGGGACATGAAGTCCAACCTAATAACGACATTTGTCAGTTGAACTAGGTCTTACGAATTGCATTTGAGCTATTTGACTGAGGGTTTGGTATTTTATAATTTATGACTAATATTTTAGCTAACTCAAGGGTAGAATTAATATATGTAATGGTTGTCCACCCTAGAAGTCACCTTTGTAGGAGGACAACAATGTTAATTTCACTTGTTTGCGAGGACAAATATCCCACACGGCCTCAAACTCGAGAAACCCAAAAACAAAAAGAAGCAGTTGGTGCAGATTATTAAAAATTCAAATATTAGTCAAATTATTCTATAAGAAGACTAAATTGCTCAAAAAGTTATTTTAAAAGAAATAATTTGACCGATATTTGGAGACTAACCTGATATTTTTAATTTTCATAGATTATATAAGTCTCTATTTTTTGTCAAGTACAAATTTGAGCTCCTATTCTCTTTGTATGAGGTTATGTATTTTTTTAATGGTTATAGTTTTTTTTTTCAAAAAATATTAGACTATTTTTCGCCTTCACTATAAAATATTTTTGGATTGGCCACTACCTGAAATAATGTTGGGTGTTGATTATTTTTATTTTTTTTGTTACAAAAAGTTTAGGTGAGTTGGGCTCCGGAGACTCAACGAGGTCATTGAACTCACGCTCTTGTGATGAATGAGCCAACTCCTTACTAATTGAGCCAACATTCGTCGGCAGTGTTGATTATTTTTTCTTGCAAGTAGTTAGTGTAGATTAGATATATGGAGAGGCACTTTCTTTCTTTTTTGGTTCGAATGTAGGGTATTTCGTTTTGCAACAGTAATTTATTTCGGCTCAAAAAACAAAACAAAATGCCCATTATTTTTTGATGGGTTTTTTGGTACCCACACACCTTCACTTTATACCCCCACAAAAAAATGTATTCCAAAAACACCACTATAAAATTGTTAATAACGGATTTACATAAACCATACATAAATCCGTTTTGAAAAAAAATAACAAAACGGAAGTAAGTTAGTGGTGTTTTTATAATTTTTAGATTAGTTTTGACTCTTTAACGGATTTTTAGTAGTGTTTTTATAACCATTTTTTAAAAATTAAAAAAAAAATACTTTTAAATACCCAACGGATTTACATTTTTATTAGATAAATCTGTTTTGAATATTTCCAAAACGGATTTATCTAATAATAGATAAATCCGTTATAAAAGATAAATATGTTTTTGGTTTTTTTTCCCAAAACGGATTTATCTTTAAAATAGATAAATCCGTTAGTTGTAACTCTGAGGGGCATTCTGGGAATATCATATTTTTTGGGGGTATATGGGGGTACAAAAAAAAAAACCTTTTTTGATAGGCCCCAAGAAACAAGGTCATGTATCATTTAACTTTTCGACCCAAATGTATAATTCATTCTCGACCCATAATTATTAAACAACCCCAGCTACTCATTACACACTTCATATCAACGCGTCTCCGCCAATTAGAAGCGTGAGCCACTTCATATCACGAAATTGGATCGTAGTTAGCAGCTTTTTGAACAAATTACAAAAAGCTGTAATATTTTTTGGCATAAACCGAGTATCATCTGCGCACAACTGTAGAGACTAATCCCTCGAGCTGGGTAGGACCACAAAAAGCTGCAATATAAACTAACTTGTATCACTGCATTATCCTTTGTTCTTTGCTTATTATCCATGTTGCCCTGTTTTGTAGGTTGCATGAATGACTTAACCAAGAAATATTGAAACCATAACACCATGTGAAAAACATATGCAGTAATTGAGCTAGCAAGTAAAAATAAAACAACATTAAAAAATGTCAGCAATCTAAAGATAGATGACTAATTATGAGAAACAATCTTAAAAGGAGAAGGAAAATAAAGCACACGGAAAGTATCTTTGAACATAGTCACAACTCACAAGCCTACTAGTTAAGCTGCTTTTGGTCACTCTAGTTAATCATTTTTTTTCCTTTTGGCATTGCTGCATATACAAGAAAGAACTTATCCTTTCAACTATTCCCTTTATGCAAATAACCTCCTCCATTAAGTAACTATGTTGCATTAACATAAACCTAGTAGTTTTTCATATTTTATAATCATTGAAGATACAACTATTAACAATTATAACACCTTTCATGACAAAAGAATGGACCAGCTTTACGTTAGATCAAACAGAAGCTCTCTCCACCCCCTTTATGCTTTCATATACTATGATCCGCTCCAACTCGGACATTGGACACGACACAGACAGTGAGACACCGCAATGTCCAAAATCTACGACACCGGGACAACAAATATATATAAAAAAATTACAAAAATTTTTAAATCAATAAACACACTATTCTGATCATGAAAAAAAATCTAAATCAAGAATTAAAGTTTATCTATTCACGTTTAAAAACAAAGCTGATAATTTTTACTAGGGTCATTCCGAATTTCAAGTTGATATTTTTTTTAAAAAAAAAAACATTATGATAGGAGTGTCTGGGAAGTGTTCATCAGTGTCTAGAAAGTGTCCAGATCATAAAATAAATTTTTTTAAATACAACGCCGTAGAGGGGTGTCCGACACATGTCGCATCAGTATCCAAAGTGTCCGTGTTCGACTCCTACATGGACATGCAACAAGTGTCCGTGCTTCATAGTTCATATACTGAGATTATAAACATGTATGTTTAAGATTAAAGTGATTTTCTTAAGAAAAATAATTATCTAGAGGTTAGTTTTTTAATCTAACAAATTGTTCTCTAGCTAAAGCCCATGCAGCTTCTCCATGAAAATATCCCTTTCTTGAAACCAAAGTAGTAGTACGTGCTTCTAGTGTGTGACAAAGTGAGACAACCTTAACTGTGTAATCTTTCCATCTTTTGCCTTCATAAGTAGAATTAGGTTGTTTCAGAACAGAATATTGGGTTACTTGTGAGAACCAACTTAAGCTTTAACTTCATGAGGGAGAGAAACCAAGAACAAAAGGATATGAAGGTGATAGTTGTGGAAGTCATTAATGCTCATGATCTTATGCCCAAAGACGGTGAAGGATCGGCAAGTACATTTGTTGAAGTAGACTTTGAAAACCAATTAAGCAGAACAAGAACTGTCCCAAAGAACCTTAACCCCATTTGGAATCATAAACTGTTTTTCCCTTTGGATTCAACCAAACCTTACTACCATCATCAAACTATTGAGGTCTCGGTCTACCACGAACGGAGGCCTATTCCTGGTCGAAGCTTTCTCGGACGGGTGAGAATTCCTTGCTCTAATCTTGTTAAGGAAGGTGAGGAAGTTTATCAATCTTACCCACTTGAAAAAAAGTGGTTTTTGTCTTCTGTCAAAGGTGAGATTGGCCTTAAAATCTATATTTCATCACAGTCCAAATCCAAAGTAGCTTCTTCATTTCTTTCTTCAACTTCAACTTCAACTTCACCACAAGTACCAGAATCTACCACTTCTAATCTTTCTCATTGTCCTCCTACAACCACAGAAAACACAAACCTTAGTAACAAAATATTAGAAGCTGTTCCAAAAGTGTCAGACTCAGCTCCTGCATTTGATACCTCAGAAACAATCACAGCAGAGAAAATAAACCAAACAGCAGTGACAAATTTCCCTCCTGCAGTATCTCAGTGTAGTGGTTTTGATACTGATCAAAATCCAAAGGAAGAAAGAAGAGAACCTGTTCAAGAGACAACTCAACAATTACATAAACATCAAGTTTTCCAGCAGCCAATGATTTCAATAAAGAGAAGACAAAGAGGCACTCCAGATACAATGCACTCAGTTAATCCTCAAAGAGGCACTCCAGATACAATGCACTCAGTTAATCCTCAAGTTCAACAAATCCCTCCTGGTAATACTAGTAGCCATCATGAGGATTACAATCTGAGGGACACGAACCCGCAACTCGGGGAGCGGTGGCCTAATGGTGGAGCTTATGGTGGGAGAGGGTGGATGAGTGGTGGCGAAAGATCCACGAGCACGTATGACCTTGTTGAGCAGATGTTCTATCTGTATGTTCGTGTAGTGAAAGCGAAAAATCTCCCCCCAGGTACTCTTACCTCGAGCTGTGATCCTTATGTGGAAGTTAGGCTTGGGAACTATAAAGGAAGAACAAAGCATGTGGAGAAGAAATTAAACCCTGAGTGGAACCAAGTCTATGCTTTCTCCAAATATCAAATTCAATCTTCTGTATTAGAAGTTATTGTGAAAGACAAAGAAATGTTGGGTAGAGATGATTATATTGGAAGGGTGGCTTTTGACCTCAATGAGGTTCCAACAAGAGTTCCACCAGATAGTCCATTGGCTCCACAGTGGTATAGACTTGACGACCGGAGAGGAGAAGGAAGGGTTAGAGGCGATATCATGCTTGCGGTTTGGATGGGAACTCAAGCTGATGAAGCTTTTTCAGATGCTTGGCATTCTGATGCCGCAACTGTCCATGGAGAGGGTGTTTTCAACATCAGATCAAAGGTTTACGTGTCGCCAAAACTGTGGTATCTAAGAGTCAATGTAATTGAAGCGCAAGATGTGATACCGAGTGACAGAAACCGGCTGCCGGATGTTTTTGTCAAAGCTCAGATGGGCAACCAAGTGCTGAGGACTAAGGTATGTCCAACTAGATCAACTACACCACTTTGGGATGAAGACTTAGTCTTTGTAGCAGCGGAACCATTTGAAGAGCAACTGACAATTACTGTGGAGGATCGCGTGCACCCTTCAAAAGATGAGGTACTCGGGAAGATAGTATTACCATTGACGCTTTTTGAGAAGCGGCTAGACCACAGGCCGGTTCATTCTCAATGGTTTAATCTCGAGAAATTTGGTTTTGGAATGCTGGAAGCTGATAGGAGGAATGAGCTTAAATTTTCAAGCAGGATTCACATGAGGATTTGCCTTGAAGGTGGATACCATGTTCTAGATGAATCAACTTTGTATGCAAGTGATCATAGACCAACAGCTAGACAACTTTGGAAGCAGCCTATTGGGATGCTTGAAGTAGGGATCTTAGGAGCACAAGGGCTTCTCCCAATGAAGATGAAGGATGGTCGTGGTAGCACAGATGCATACTGCGTTGCGAAGTATGGCCAAAAATGGATCAGAACCAGAACAATTCTTGACACTTTTAGTCCAAAATGGAATGAGCAATACACATGGGAGGTCTATGATCCTTGCACTGTAATAACACTGGGAGTTTTTGATAACTGTCATTTAGGTGGAGGGGAAAGGGCTTCTGGAAGCAATGCAGCAAAGGATTCGCGTGTCGGAAAGGTAAGGATTAGGCTCTCAACACTGGAAGCTCATAGGATTTACACTCACTCTTACCCACTTCTTGTTTTGCACCAACATGGTGTCAAGAAGATGGGTGAGCTTCAGCTAGCAGTAAGGTTCACTACCCTCTCACTAGCCAATATGGTTTATATTTATGGTCAACCATTGCTTCCCAAAATGCATTATTTACGCCCTTTCACAGTTAATCAAGTAGAAAATCTGAGGTACCAAGCAATGAATATTGTAGCTGTGAGGCTTGGCAGAGCTGAACCTCCCCTCAGGAAGGAGATAGTTGAGTACATGTTAGATGTTGATTCCCATATGTGGAGTATGAGAAGAAGCAAAGCTAACTTCTTTCGCGTCATGACGCTTTTCTCTAACATGATCACAATGGGACAATGGTTCAACCAAGTTTGTCATTGGAAGAACCCGATTACATCAGTTCTAGTTCACATTCTGTTTCTGATACTGATTTGGTACCCAGAATTGATACTTCCAACACTGTTTCTCTACATGTTCTTGATTGGTTTGTGGAACTATAGGTTCCGTCCTCGACACCCGCCTCACATGGATACTAAACTGTCATGGGCAGAATCAGTTCACCCAGATGAACTTGATGAAGAGTTTGATACATTCCCAACTTCTAGATCACTTGATGTGGTGAGAATGCGGTATGATCGACTTAGAAGTGTTGCAGGTAGGATCCAAACAGTTGTTGGTGATATAGCTACACAGGGAGAGAGATTTCAGTCTCTGTTGAGCTGGAGAGATACCAGAGCAACTAGCCTCTTTGTAGTATTCAGTTTGTGTTCAGCAGTGGTTCTCTATGCAACACCACCAAGAGTGGTGGCTCTGGTAACTGGTTTGTATTATTTGCGCCACCCAAAATTTCGTAGCAAGCTGCCTGCCGTACCCAGCAATTTCTTCAAGAGACTACCAGCACGAACAGATAGCATGCTGTGATATATACACAGTCTCAGACTTCAGTATGAGTTTAATTCATTTCTTTCTAATTCTCTTCTCGTAATTTTACTTCATAGCATCTGTATACTTTATTTGGCAGAAATATTATACCCCAGCAGGATTGTGCATCACACTGAATTTGTCAGTTGTAAAAATGTTACTGGTGGTTATATGTATCATAGTTTGCCAAATCTGTAAACTTATACATACAATATCAATAATAAAAAAAGCTGTTTAGTACTGTAATCTGCCAGTTGTAAGTTCAACATACAGATGAAGTATACAAATGAAAGCCACACTAAATGGAAATCAATGCATTTGGTTTATTCAGACTATGGTAACAGTAGATATGGTCTTTCTACCTTAAGATACAAAATAAAAAACTATAAGAACATGCATATGCAAGACTCCGGAAAATATGAGACAACAGTAGAATCTAGTTGCCAGTTCGGCCCCAAAAACAAATACCAGAACTACCTCATTTTGTATTAAAATGTTACATCAGTACTCACTAGCCAGGATAGATTTCAGAGAAGAGAAATCTTCTTGAAACTGAATTCTTCTATTTACTGATTGTAACTGATTACAGTGATGCTATTTACTCCGTCTGTTTTGGATTTTTTGTACTTTTGGTTTGTTACACACAAATTAAAGAACCATTAATTTGTGTTAGTTAAGTACTAAAATACCCTATTTGTAGTTGTTTTGGAATAGATGAAGCCACAATTAATTCATACTTTGGGACTCTAAATGAATCAATAAATATAAATGATATATTTGAAAAAAATTGGTTATTGGGCCTTTAAAAATACCATTGTTTTGAAAAAATATAAAAGGCCAAAAATACCAAAGTTAAGAAACGGAGAGTATACAGTAGCATATAGAAACTAACTCTGTAACTAACTTGCTTAGTCAGCAATGTTGACTAAGCAGTTTACAACTAACTGCCAACTTGCTTAGAGTGACTATCTAACAAAGTACAGCAGAGTATTACAAGTTGTTTAACGAGTTCTAGTCTATTAAGCCAATGCCAACAGACGCATAAACAATGCCTAAAGCACTTGTTCAACTCGAGTGATATTTAAGGTATACAACAAGAAGCTCGATTTGGAACAAAATTAGGACAGATGATTTTACTACCAAATAATTTAACAGAAAATACTCATAATGTATAACGCACTCACATCCCAACAGATATCAATGGCATTTCTTTGTTGAGGGCAGATAATTAAGGTAGAAGAATACAATTATAAGACCAAAATTGGAAGGAAAAACCCTTTCAAAAGGTTAAATACCAACAAATGTAGGACAATACACAACTATCAAGAATAAGTTCAACAAAAACAGAATATGGAAGAAATTTTTGGCACTCTAGAACCTAGAAGACTAGCTCATGAGGCTTCACTCCCGCCTTCAAAGAAAACCTAGCACCCAAGTAAGACTTCAAGTCTGGAACACTCTCGATGGCTTTTAATAATGCGGCATCCACAGTTTTCTGGTCGTCTTTTTTTTCTTGTGGAAGCACATTTTTCTCCTACGTTAGGAAAAAGGATAATAAAGGTCAGCACCACAGTAGCAACTGAAAATCAGAAAGACAACCAAAAAAAAAGGATTCTGAAAACCAACCTCTTTCTCTGCCTCAAAGAACTCGCCTTCTCCCTTCTTTTTCTTTTTCTGGGCTTCTTTAGAGAAGTATTTGTCATCAAATTTATCAACATCAACACCAGAGATATCAACTTCGGTGGATGTACCGATGACATATGATTGGTTCACCCTTCTTAGAGGAACCCCGTTGATCTTGAAAGGACCTTAAACGGCAAAGAAACCGATATGGGAAGAAAGACCGGAGAAAGACATAAATAATAGAGCACGGATCAGATAACATCGAATAATTGAAGAAAAGTACAGTAATGAATCCTCTCGTGTTAATTTTTGGTGTCTACCTCCCACCCCCACCCCACCTACGTATATTTGCAAATTATGCAAGAGCCCCGCTTCCCTCATATCTATGAAGAGAGAAATAGATACACGAATTTTCAACATGACAAGGTCAATTGAAATTTGAACATGTAAGGATCCACCCACTGGGAATTACAAACTGATGCAGTTTGAAGTTAGTAACTAATTTTATTTGTCAACACGTAAAAGCTAAAATGAAAATAAAACACCCTGAAAATGCATTCAATGACAAGGAAAATAATATTATTACAGACAACATTAAGTGTGTTTCTATGAGCTTATTTTCTGTTTAAAATAGTTGATGATCAAAATCATACTGTCACACATTTTTTAGGGGAGAGAAGGTAATTATTTCACAAAAATTAAGTTTTAAGTTCTTGCGTAACACAGACAAAAATAGGAGGCAGCATTTGTAAACAAGTTATGTATCACAAGTAAAACAAGAACACATACATTACAGAGCAATCAAATTAATTCAGAATTCATAAAGTCTAACGACCACAACAAGCGCATCATTGCCCACCGAAATGCTCATCATTCAAAAACTAAATCAACATAAATTAGTTTCATCACATACACACCTGTGACAAGAAGCAAACCAGATGGAAGCTGCTTCAGAAAAACAACCCTCTTTCCCTTAAATCTCCCTGCAAGAAGAATCAGAACTGTCCCTGGAGTAATGCTAGCCCTGAAAACAAAACCAAACCAAACCCAACATATGATCCCACATTCCTACTTGCTAAAAAAAAATCCCAACAAGACGTGCATATTTAAATTAATCAAGACAGAAATCATTTCACCAAACATGGACATTTCTCATCCCAATCCTACATCCCATTCCACATCCCAAGCTGATAGAGAGACTAAAAATCACAAAAAACATGACCTTTTCACAAATTCTAACACTAAAATATATTAAGAAAACAAAAGTTATCCAAAAACAACTAAAATGAAACACGCATCAAAGATAACAAATCAAATAACCAAATCTACTTAAAAAGGAAGTAAAAATAAAAAATGTGCACTACACGAAGGATTATTTTATAAGTTAAAGGGTCTATTTGGATTGGCTTATTTGGAAGCACTTATGAGACTACTTATGAGACTACTAGGGACTAATATAAACTCTGCAATATAGCTTGTGAAAATAGCTTATTGCTTACATACGAATACAGTTGGACTTTATTTTATCTTTGATTACAAAAATGGTGCATACATAAACACTTATAAACGGTTCCACTTGATTTTATCTTTAATTATAAAAATGGTGTATACATAAACACTTATAAGCACATATAAGTGCTTATGTGTTTAATTAAGCTGTTTATCAAACAACGATCCAGCATTAAAATTGACTTATCCCAATCTGCAGCTCATTCCAACTCTCAAGCTTTACAAACAAAAATTCACAAAAACCATTTTTTACAACATTTACAACAAAAACAAAACCCATCAAAGCTAACAAATCAATCAAATGATTAATAATAACAACACAAATATACATGGAATCATATAAATGGATAATATGGTATACAGTGTTAAACAACTTAAACTAATCACCTTAGTTTCGTAGGCTTGTGCTTCTTCTTATTAACAAGGGGCTTCTTCACATCATCAGCAGGGTAGAATTTGGGCGCCTTCTCAGCGGGAGCTTCAGGCTTTGGCTTAGGATCGTGACGAGGGAAAACGCCGCCGTTTTTGGCTTTGATGGCCCAAATTCCCTTCTTGTGATACATTTGGGATCGTGAGTACTTGCCAATTCCCCTTATCAAATCAGGGTTTCGTGTTACCCTTGGAGTTCTTACCTTCTTCGGCGCCATTGTTGAGGTTTCTGATGCAAAACCCTAGTTCTTGTTATGATATGTAACCTGAAACGCACCGTCTTCTATATATACCAATATACTTTTTAACGATAAATGATTTATATTTGAGTAAAGATACATTTTAGTCCTTGAATTTTATTTTATTTTAACAAATTTTGTATAAAACAAATTGGTTCCTGAAAACTTTTTAGGACAAATTAATCTGAGATTTGCAAAACATGGATAAGTTAGTTCCTCTAGGCTCTATCCCTCCGGCATTAGGATTAACTTGGGGCTTAAAGGTCATTTTGGTCCCTGCAAAATACATATTAATCCATTTTGGCCCCTGCAAAATAAAAAACTTTAAATAAGCCCCTGCAAAATAGTTAGTTGTTCAGTTAAGCCCTCGCTGTTAGTGGTCCACTAACGCTGTTATTTTTAACCCTCATTTTGGCCCCTGCAAAATACACATTAAAGGTCATTTTGGCCCCTGCAAAATACACATTAATCCATTTTGGCCCCTGCAAAATACCTTTAAAAATAACAGCGTTAGTGGACCACTAACAGTGAGGGCTTAACTGAACAACTAACTATTTTGCAGGAGCTTATTTAAAGTTTTTTATTTTGCAGGGGCCAAAATGGATTAATGTGTGTTTTGCAGGGGCCAAAATGACCTTTAAGCCTTAACTTGTCCAAATTTTGTATCTGTCAATGATTAATTTGTCTTAAAAAACTATCGGATCTAAATTGCCGGGGATTAAAACTTGTCATTATTTTCCTAGTCTTTAGAAAACCCAATAAAAACTGCGCACCAATAACATATGTAACCAAAAAAAAGTTGTCTTTACTCTTTATACTTTGTTTATCTAAATTTCTTCCAAAAACAAATTTTTTTATGACTAAAAATAACCTTTTTTATTTACGACTAAAAATAACATTTTTTACTCTTAAAAGAGAAAAATTTTAATTTATATACATCGTCAAGTCCTCTTGGAGTTAAGATTGCTAAAGAATCAAAATGGAATAAACATTCTCAAACAATCCGAGAGCGCAAGAGGTCCCACCCTAGGGTAGCCTGTTCATGGTTCAGTTCACAAGGAGAACTGCACTAAACTGAATCGAATTTTTTAAACAGTTCGATCGAACCGAACTAAACCGTGTTAGCAGTTCGCCGAACCGAACTGAACTATCTCAATAGTTCAGTTCGGCAATTCGAGTTCGAACCGAATTGGTTAAAAAAATAAACTGTAAAATATCAGAACTGTGAACTGTTTTGTTCGAACTGCTAAGCTCGAATTGCTCGAGCTGTTATCCCAATTGCCTAATCTGTTTTTATTTGTTGAAAGAACTGACAAAATGGTGTTTAAATCTACTTATTTTTTCGACAAATCTATATGCTTTGTCCAAATTAACCTCATAATTAACTAAGCATAATTCAAGGATAGAGAAGACGGTGACTTGTTGTGACTGTGTTCGATATGCTACTGAAGCAATGGCCATTATAATTATTATATCTGTTAGAAATCTGACCAGTGAGTTATGCAGAAGAATTTGATTCTGCAGAATGCACCAATGGAACAGTGCACCGAAAGCCAGCAAGAATGGAATTCTCCAGGAAACAGATTACAGATGGAAGAAAGTTACTTTAGTGTATTAAACAACAATAAGCGAACACTAACAAAGATTCAATTGAACACTAATTGTTCAATTGATTTCCAATTCAATCTATTTATCGTAAGAACCCTAATGGCCGAAATTGGGAAAAACATGCAAGAAATCACAAACACAGAGATTTGTTTACCCAGTTCGATTTCAAGATTAAAATCTACTCTGGGGGACGGAGCAATTGCTCTTGTCCATTATCATTGATCAATTTTGGAATTCCAAATGAGTATTACAACAATTGAGCTTATTCCCAAGTGTTTCCCCCCTCACTTCCCAAATCCCACAATTCCCAGTGATTCTCTCCTCTCCCCTGTGATCCTACTGTTAACTATCACAATACATCAGTCAAGCTTATATAGAGCAAGATACAGAAATAGGCGCCATAACTGCATATATAACCGTAATAACAGAAACTGTTATTACTGTTATATCAGCAACTTCTCAACCAACTGAAACTGACGTGGCTAAGAGAATATGCCACGCAGGATTCATTGATGACTAGGATGCACATTGGTAGTGCCACATAAGCAACAATCTCCACCTTGGCACTTCCAAAACAATCAACAACAATAGAACAATTCCCAAGCAAAAGCTCCACCCAAGCTCCACCTCAATTAGAACACACTTAGCAAGTTCAAGCAATGCTTGAACTTAGCTAATGGAACTACCTTTGTTATAAAGTCTGCAGGATTGTGAGTTGTAGGTATCTTCC
Source organism: Astragalus membranaceus (assembly GCA_039519185.1). Taxonomy (NCBI): domain Eukaryota; kingdom Viridiplantae; phylum Streptophyta; class Magnoliopsida; order Fabales; family Fabaceae; genus Astragalus; species Astragalus membranaceus. The sequence goes on along the minus strand of CM076848.1, from coordinate 169,785,506 downwards.
TTATCTGCACTTTTCCTTCAGCAATTATGTCTTTGATCCAATGCAACCTTGTATCAATATGCTTTGTCCTCCCATGAAATGATTGGTTCTTGCATAGGTGGATTGCACTTTGGTTGTCACAATGCACATCCACACTATCTTGTTTAACACCTAGTTCATTCACAAGACCTTTCAACCATAGGGCTTCTTTTACAGCTTCTGTAACCCCTATGTATTCAGCTTCAGTGGTGGATAATGCTACCACATGCTGCAAGGATGCCTTCCAACTCACTGTTTTTCCAAACAATGTAAACACATACCCTGTGAGTGATCTTCTCTTGTCACGATCACCAGCAAAATCTGAGTCTACATACCCAACTATACCAGCAGAGTTACTACCTTCCTTTTGATAGCTCAAACCAAGTGTCAAACTACCCTTGAGGTACCTTAGGATATGCTTGACAGCACTCCAATGTTGTTGTCCCGGGTTAGCCAAATACCTGCTAACCAAGCTCAGACCATAAGCAAGATCTGGTCTAGTACAAACCATGGCATACATCAAACTGCCAACTGCACTAGCATACGGGATTCTCTCCATTTCCTTCTGTTCATACTCACTGCTAGGAGAGTCATCCTTGGACAGTTTGAATTGTGAACTAATAGGGATATTTGCTGGTTTAGCAGTATCCATATTGAATCTTTGAATGACCCTTAGTGAATATCCTTCTTGAGTAATGGTGAGATAATTCCCCTTAGGATTGTAGTTTATTTCCATGCCTAAGATCTTCCTTGCTTGCCCAAGGTCTTTCATTTCGAATTCTTTCCCTAGTAAAGCCTTGAGAGTGTCAATTTCCCTCTTTTCTTTACTGGCTAACAGCATATCATCTACATAGAGTAGAAGATAGATGTAATTTCCATCACCTAGCCTTTTATAGTATACACAGCTATCATGATTGCTTCTCTTGTAGTTAATATTCAACATATAGCTGTCAAATCGTTTGTACCATTGCCTAGGTGATTGTTTCAAACCATACAGAGATTTCTGCAGAAGACAGACCATGTTCTCCTTGCCTTTCTCTTCAAATCCCTTAGGTTGAGACATATAGATTTTCTCCTCCAGAACACCATGAAGAAATGCTGTTTTGACATCCATTTGTTCAAGGTGTAGGCCATGCTCAGCAACTAGAGCAAGTAATACTCTCATTGAAGTCCACCCCCTCTCTTTGAGTGTATCCTTTTGCAACCAACCTTGCTTTGAATCTTGGAGGATCCTTATCTGAATTCCCTTCCTTCTTCTTGTAAATCCACTTACACCCTACTATCTTTGTACCTGTAGGTTTCTTAACAAGTTTCCAAGTTTGGTTTTTCTCCAAGGACTTCATTTCATCTGTCATAGCTTCTAACCACTTTTTTCTTTCCTTTCCATTCATTGCTTGCTCAAAGGTATTAGGCTCATCATTTGTAAGACAAATGGAAGTGTTCAATGCATATGCAGTCATAGACTCATGACCAAACCTGTCTGGAGGTCTGATTGTCCTTCTTACTCTGTCCCTGCTAAGCAAATAGTCCTGCATCTGATCACTGACTAACTATGCTCTGTAACACCCCGGTATTTTTATCAAGTAAAAATACCCAAGTGTACCAAACCTAAATCATCAGAGATATATTTCCTGTTTAAATACTGAACACCACTATAAAATTTTCACTGAATAACAACAAGACAGTCTTAAACATAAATAAGACTACAAACCATCAGTGAAATACAGTGTTCAATATCGTACAAGAAAGCGGAAATAAATACATAACGCTAAAGACAAAATGTCTTGATATACAGATAACAAGGGAAAACATAAACTTAAGCATAAAGCTAAGTCTTCAGCCACCATTCGAGTGCCATCTACTCGTGCCTCCTCAATTTCCACTTTCCCTGCTTCTCTGTAAAACAACAACATATAAACAGTGAGATACAATCTCAGTGAGTTCTACCGAGACCCCTACTAACACTCTCGGTCCAATTATTAAACCCTTTTTTTTTTGATTTGACACGGCACCGACTGCAAACCTGCTAATCCCGGTAAACCGTGTTATAAGGTTTTTATTTCAGTACGACACCGACTGCAAACCTGCTAATCCCGGTGAACCGTACCATAAAACCTTTCTACGTACCACCGACTGCAAACCTGCTAATCCCGGTGAACGTAACGCATACCTTTTAACATTTTTAAGATTTGACACGGCACCGACTGCAAACCTGCTAATCCCGGTAAACCGTGTTATAAGGTTTTAATTCAGTACGACACCGACGGCAAACCTGCTAATCCCGGTGAACGTACCATAAAACCTTTTTACGTACCACCGACTGCAAACCTGCTAATCCCGGTGAACGTAACGCATAACTTTTTAACATAACACCGACTGCAAACCTGCTAATCCCGGCGAACCCCATAACCAATAGTGTTTCCTAATGGCACAGAGCCTAGGGTAAGGGATCATGACTGCCCCGCCTAGTATGTCAACATGGGTCGTCACCCAAACTCGATATAATATATATATATATATATACAGACACATGAACATTTAGTTCATTAACATTTGACCGATAACTGAACACAATACCCGCATTGGCCGTTTCCTATAGTCGATATAATATATATATATATCGTGAATCGTGGACCGGTTTAGACGAATAAATAATAACCATCACGCGTCAGTTATACCATACCACGTAGGACTCATAGTCCGCTTTATTATTAATAAAATACATCCGCACACGTGTACTACTGTTCGGCTTTTCGAAACAATTTCAACTTCAAAAGCATTTTATAAAACCCTTTTGAAACATACTCAAAATCATGGCATTATTAGCCTAATGTCATTATAGAAGGGTTAGGGAAGGATTAGAAGAGGATTGGAATCGATCGGGATCTTTTCGGGCAAGTTTGGAAAATTTGGACAGAACACAGCGCACGGTTCGTGCTCCCATACGCACGGGTCGTGCGCCCTGTAATGCGTTTTTGAAAACAGAAACACCCGCACGGTCCGTGCGCCTGAGACGCACGGGTCGTGCGCTTTTGACAGCATTGTATTTTATCCCGTTTTCGCATTTTTCATCGTTCCGACCAATTCCGATACCTGTTCCAGTCCAGTCCCAACATAAAAACAGTCCAAAACATATACAAACAACAATGTTCATCATCAAATCGAAGTTTATTAAAACGTGACGTATTTTCCAAATATTGGTTTTAGACTCAAAATCTCTCAAACTCAATCACCAAACAATATTCCAGTCCAGCGAAAGCGATAAAGCAGTTAATCAATAAATTCGAAAAACAAAAAATCCTAAACGTGAGTAGAACTCACCCTTGACGCGTGATCCACGGTCGAGCCGAAATCACCGAGTAGCCACACGAACGTTCCCCGCTCCGGCGACCTCCAATCCGCTTCCAAAGCTTTCCACTCGATCGCGAAACCTCTTGTTGACCGAAATACCGAATTCCCCGAAATTCTCCACGGATACTATTCATCATCTTCCTCCTCTAACCTCCATAACACTATTCACACATAACCCCAATAATTTTGATTTTTCAACCTAACTCACCCAACTAGCTCCCAATCATCCAATCGAACTCTAATACTCGAGCAATCCACCTTGGGTTCGTTCCTAACCGAACTTAAACCTTCAAAACCAACCCAAAATCGGATTTCCCACAAAACCTCCAAAACACAAAAATGGCCAAGTGAGAGAGAGTGAGTTGATCGTCATGAAATTGGTACCAAAACGAAACGAAGAGGAAGGAACGCCGAACATTTTTCGTGTTGGAAGGAAGTCGTTTCGGCGAAGTCTTCTCTCTCCCTCTTCTCTTCTCCCTCACGCCATTCCCTTCTTTTCTCTCTTTCTCTCATTTCTCCTCTCTGTAACTCTCTCTCTCGCATTCTTTCTTCCTTTCTTAAATTAATTCTCTTCTTTTCTTTTTTTTTTTAACACACACACACACACGTACACATATATATATTTATTTAATATATAGTTGGTAACGTGGTCCAATTACCATATTGATCTAAATCTCATATTTCGATTCCAAAACTTCCTTGATCCGTATTATCCGGTTAACGATCCGATGACAGCCAATAAATAATTTTAGCACTCAATAAATTTACCAGTCGAGTACTAAATTAGTTTAATTGGGTTAACATCCAAATAATTCCATTAATTATTTTGGGGATGTTACATTCTCCCCAACTTGAAAGAATTTTGTCCTCAAAATTTCGCTAAGTCCTTCATCCGACTAACCGAGGATCGACATTCCCAGAAAGGTCTAAATTTGCGAGAAAACATTCTTGAATTAACGAAATGAGTGTACAAAATCTTCCCAAGTTGGCACGTCAGTCTCCATGTACGATCCGCTACTACCCTAGAACGCCTCTAAGGTTATAGTCCGACTCTCTTGTTACGAATCAACACGAGAAACTCCTCTCTCGCCTAAATAGGCTCGGCACCGCGTTTGAAAACACTTCCAAAGCTTCATTCCAATTATCCTCGTTTACTCCCCAACTTTGATTAATCTAAATCAAAGGGTGTAATATAAGACACTTGATAGACATACAGGTTGAAAATGAGATCCACAAACTGGTACTCCTCGGTAGAGGTAAAAACAAACACGATTTCCTCGAAGGGTGTAAACACGTTCTCAACAAATCTTCTAAAATCCATAACAGTTCTCGTACACATTGACAAATGTGACGGAAAGTCATTTGTTAAACTTTTTACTCGCCCGCAAGACTTCGAGATAGCACTTTTCAAAAGAAGATAAAATGAGGATTTACCAGAAACGTTTATCTTAAACGTAGAAATAAACCACGGGGACATCAAATAAATTGAACGTAATGAAAATCACCTCAGTTGTTCTCCAAACAACTATCAAACAGAACTCAGAGCTCCCTTCCGAATTAGTCAATAGCGTTGAGAGCTTCCCCTCAACCTAAGTAATCTTCCTAGGATTTTCCTAAATCAAATTTCATTAGCCTCTAGATTCGTTCCCAAAATTAACTTTAGCATGCGGGTTTTCACAAAAAATGATTTTTCAAAACTACCATACCGCACGCCAAACTTCACTTTGGAAAGTTCAGTCCCTTGCAGCAGATCCATCAATTAGTCCTTTGGTGGTTATTCGCAACGTGAAACAGTCAACAGTTACCTCACTTACATATTCGTATTCACGTTCGTCTTGTCAAACGAAATCTCGTAAGACAATCTTATTGTTAACCTTCACCAAGGAGAGGTTAACAAACTAACACCTTGCCACCAAAGTGGAAACTTATGGATGTACTCCAACTTAGATCTAAAAGACTCTAACAATTCCATTTCTTGCATCATTAACTCTGCCATGTAAATGGATTCTCTACTCAGCGCATCCGTTACAACATTGGCCTCTCTTGAATGCTAGTTCAACACAAATTTATAATCCTTCGGGAATTCATCCCACCTCCTTCGCCTGCTATTCAATTCGTTGTGATCAAACAGATACTTTAAACTCTTGTGATCACTAAAGACATCGAAACGAGACCCATCCAGGTAACGTCTCCAAATCTTCAGTGCATACACAACAGCTGCCAACTCCAAATCATGAGTCGGATAATTCTCCTCATGAGTCTTCAATTGCCTGGACGCATAAGCTACCACCGGCTGATTCTACATGAGAACACATCCTAAACCCTTCCCTGACTCGTCATCGAAAATTTAAAATTCCAATGACAGATCCGGAAGAATCAGGATTGGAGCAGAAGTCACCCTAACCTTCAATTCTTGAAAACATTCTTCGCAATCAGCATCCCGCGTAAACGGTTGACCCTTACGAGTTAACCGAGTAGGTGGAAGAACCAATAGTGAGACTCCTTCGATAAACTTCCTGTAGTAACCGGCAATACTTAGAAAACTTTTGATTTCAGTGGCTGACGTTGGTCGTTCCCAATTCAACACCGCTTCCACCTTACTAGGATCCACCGCAACTCCCGATTGGGAGATCACGCGTCCCAAAAACTTCACTTCCGGCATCCAGAAGTCACTCTTCGATGGCTTGGCATACAATTTCTTCTCTCGGAGTACGTTCAGAATAATGCGGAGATGTTGGGCATGCTCCCCAATAGTCTTAGAGTACACCAAGACATCATCGATGAAAACTACAACAAACTGATCCAGGTAAGGGTGGGAAACCCTGTTCATGTAATCCATGAATACCGCTGGAGCATTAGTCAGACCGAAGGGCATCACTACGAACTCGTAATGTCCATACCAAGTACGGAAGGCTGTCTTCGGAATATCTAAGACTCTAACTAATAATTGATGATAACCTGACCTCAGATCAATTTTTGAAAATACCACGGCACCCCGAAGCTGGTCAAGCAATCCATCTATCCTTGGCAAGGGATATTTATTCTTGATCGTCACTTTGTTAAGTTGTCGATAACCGATGTACAATCTTATGTTACTATCTTTCCTTTTGACTAATCACACCAGAGCACTCCATTTCCTTTAATTCTCAAGAAACCTTCAAGAAGAAACAATAGATATTGATCCCGTGCCAGGAACCAATTCTACAGTAAACTCTACCTCTCGCTCTGGAGGTTCAGAAGAAACTTCTTCTGGGAAGACATCTAGAAAGTCCTTCACAACCTGAATGTTCGCCAAATCTAAACTAGTTTCAGTGGACGCCGAAAACATACTAACATGTGCTTCCGCACCTTGGAATGAAGGTTGACCGTCTAAGGTGAACTAGGTAACCGCTTCCGAATTTGTCTTAGACAATTCAACTGATTCTGAAGAGGAACTGATAGTTGATTAACAAAGCCGATTTCAACATGATTTACAGTCATCCAATTCATACCCAAAATGGTGTCCACACTTCTCGTAGACAAACAATAAATTCTACAATGAAATTTCTGCCTCCTATAACAAGTAGACAATTCTATACAAAGATTATGTCTGGACACGACCCTTAGCAGTAGTTAAAACGATTATCGGCTCGGATAGCGAAGGCATTGCTAATCCCAACCGATCTACACATGCTTGTGCTATAAAACAATGGGTTGCACCCGAATCGTATAATATACTGACGGAGTTATTGAAAACTGATTCCATACCCCTCAGTAACTTGTCAGCAGTTGTAACTGTCTAAGCATCTAGAGTGTTGACTCGTCATAGCCTTGGAGCTGCTTGTAACTCCTTGGAACTCTTCCTTGCAGGACACCTATTTGCATAGTGACCTTCTTCATTATAATAATAGCATCGATTAGATCCTTGCTTACAACCACCACTGTGACGCTTTCCACGGTTAGAACATCTTCTGACTTTTGAAGAATCGAATAATTGCAACTGTTTTTCCTTTGATGAAATTATCTTAGGACTTTTGCATTCGAAGTTGATAATTCAACTACCTTCTTTTCCTTTCCCATACTTCCTATGAGATCATCCTCGGCGACATAGGCTGGTTGCACTAAGGCAACATAATTGGTAGAAGTATAAGAACTGAGACCCTAAGTCATGAAAGCACTAAGGCCCTTCTTATACATCTGCTTTCTCCATTCGTCATCCGGAGCCTACTTTACCACTTGGTAAAACTGAGACAACTTCTCAAACTTAGCGGTGTATTCTTCCACCGTCATGCCACCTTTCCTGAGGATGCACCGGTTGGAGATTCCGGTTTTGGTCGAGGACTGCGTCTTGATCATCCTGTCATAATTCTGCTTATGATGCACTAAGTATTAAGTTGATCAGGCTCAATGTCTCTTAGCATCACAAGTGTAATTACAAAAAGGACTAACAAGGAATCGACTCAACCCTAAACTAAGTCCGACTAGGTCGAACTGCTCTGATACCAACTGTAACACCCCGGTATTTTTATCAAGTAAAAATACCCAAGTGTACCAAACCTAAATCATCAGAGATATATTTCCTGTTTAAATACTGAACACCACTATAAAATTTTCACTGAATAACAACAAGACAGTCTTAAACATAAATAAGACTACAAACCATCAGTGAAATACAGTGTTCAATATCGTACAAGAAAGCGGAAATAAATACATAACGCTAAAGACAAAATGTCTTGATATACAGATAACAAGGGAAAACATAAACTTAAGCAGAAAGCTAAGTCTTCAGCCACCATTCGAGTGCCATCTACTCGTGCCTCCTCAATTTCCACTTTCCCTGCTTCTCTGTAAAACAACAACATATAAACAGTGAGATACAATCTCAGTGAGTTCTACCGAGACCCCTACTAACACTCTCGGTCCAATTATGAAACCCTTTTTTTTTGATTTGACACGGCACCGACTGCAAACCTGCTAATCCCGGTAAACCTGTGTTATAAGGTTTTTATTTCAGTACGACACCGACTGCAAACCTGCTAATCCCGGTGAACCGTACCATAAAACCTTTCTACGTACCACCGACTGCAAACCTGCTAATCCCGGTGAACGTAACGCATACCTTTTAACATTTTTAAGATTTGACACGGCACCGACTGCAAACCTGCTAATCCCGGTAAACCGTGTTATAAGGTTTTAATTCAGTACGACACCGACGGCAAACCTGCTAATCCCGGTGAACGTACCATAAAACCTTTTTACGTACCACCGACTGCAAACCTGCTAATCCCGGTGAACGTAACGCATAACTTTTTAACATAACACCGACTGCAAACCTGCTAATCCCGGCGAACCCCATAACCAATAGTGTTTCCTAATGGCACAGAGCCTAGGGTAAGGGATCATGACTGCCCCGCCTAGTATGTCAACATGGGTCGTCACCCAAACTCGATATAATATATATATATATATACAGACACATGAACATTTAGTTCATTAACATTTGACCGATAACTGAACACAATACCCGCATTGGGCCGTTTCCTATAGTCGATATAATATATATATATCGTGAATCGTGGACCGGTTTAGACGAATAAATAATAACCATCACGCGTCAGTTATACCATACCACGTAGGACTCATAGTCCGCTTTATTATTAATAAAATACATCCGCACACGTGTACTACTGTTCGGCTTTTCGAAACAATTTCAACTTCAAAAGCATTTTATAAAACCCTTTTGAAACATACTCAAAATCATGGCATTATTAGCCTAATGTCATTATAGAAGGGTTAGGGAAGGATTAGAAGAGGATTGGAATCGATCGGGATCTTTTCGGGCAAGTTTGGAAAATTTGGACAGAACACAGCGCACGGTTCGTGCTCCCATACGCACGGGTCGTGCGCCCTGTAATGCGTTTTTGAAAACAGAAACACCCGCACGGTCCGTGCGCCTGAGACGCACGGGTCGTGCGCTTTTGACAGCATTGTATTTTATCCCGTTTTCGCATTTTTCATCGTTCCGACCAATTCCGATACCTGTTCCAGTCCAGTCCCAACATAAAAACAGTCCAAAACATATACAAACAACAATGTTCATCATCAAATCGAAGTTTATTAAAACGTGACGTATTTTCCAAATATTGGTTTTAGACTCAAAATCTCTCAAACTCAATCACCAAACAATATTCCAGTCCAGCGAAAGCGATAAAGCAGTTAATCAATAAATTCGAAAAACAAAAAATCCTAAACGTGAGTAGAACTCACCCTTGACGCGTGATCCACGGTCGAGCCGAAATCACCGAGTAGCCACACGAACGTTCCCCGCTCCGGCGACCTCCAATTCGCTTCCAAAGCTTTCCACTCGATCGCGAAACCTCTTGTTGACCGAAATACCGAATTCCCCGAAATTCTCCACAGATACTATTCATCATCTTCCTCCTCTAACCTCCATAACACTATTCACACATAACCCCAATAATTTTGATTTTTCAACCTAACTCACCCAACTAGCTCCCAATCATCCAATCGAACTCTAATACTCGAGCAATCCACCTTGGGTTCGTTCCTAACCGAACTTAAACCTTCAAAACCAACCCAAAATCGGATTTCCCACAAAACCTCCAAAACACAAAAATGGCCAAGTGAGAGAGAGTGAGTTGATCGTCATGAAATTGGTACCAAAACGAAGAGGAAGGAACGCCGAACATTTTTCGTGTTGGAAGGAAGTCGTTTCGGCGAAGTCTTCTCTCTCCCTCTTCTCTTCTCCCTCACGCCATTCCCTTCTTTTCTCTCTTTCTCTCATTTCTCCTCTCTGTAACTCTCTCTCGCATTCTTTCTTCCTTTCTTAAATTAATTCTCTTCTTTTCTTTTTTTTTTAACACACACACACACACACACACACACGTACACATATATATATTTATTTAATATATAGTTGGTAACGTGGTCCAATTACCATATTGATCTAAATCTCATATTTCGATTCCAAAACTTCCTTGATCCGTATTATCCGGTTAACGATCCGATGACAGCCAATAAATAATTTTAGCACTCAATAAATTTACCAGTCGAGTACTAAATTAGTTTAATTGGGTTAACATCCAAATAATTCCATTAATTATTTTGGGGATGTTACAATGCTCCTCAAGCTCTTCACTTTCTGTACTTGAGTCTTCTTCATCTATTTGATTTGCAGGTAAGTCAGTATTGTTGTTTGTACTTTGATTCCTTTCTGCAGTAGCTTCAACCTCCACCTCAATATCAGAACTTTGGTCAGCAGTATCTTTTTCAAGTGTTTCATCTCCATTTGTTTCATTAATCATCTTTGATTCATTGAAGACTACATCTCTACTGATTATACATTTCTTCTCATCAACTGACCAAATTCTATACCCCTTTACTCCTTGAGGATATCCCATGAATAAATCTCTCTTGGATCTAGGTTCAAGTTTGCCTTCATTCACATGAAAGAAAGCTGGACACCCAAATATCCTGAGATTTTGATACTCAGGTTTGGTTCCAGTCCAAGCTTCCTGAGGTGTTTTGAATTCTAAGGCAGTGGAGGGGCTTCTGTTTATCAGATAACAGGCTGTATTGATTGCCTCCCCCCAAAATGACTTAGGCAATTTTGCACAAGATAGCATACATCTTACCTTTTCAAGCAATGTCCTATTCAATCTCTCAGCAAGTCCATTTTGCTGTGGAGTATTCCTTACTGTGAGATTTCTATAGATTCCTTCTTCCTTACAATATTGATTGAATTCCTCATTACAAAATTCCAATCCATTGTCAGTTCTCAAAGCTTTGACTTTCAATCCACTTTGAGTCTCTACTCTTTTCTTCCACTCAACAAAAGTCTTGAATGCTTCATCTTTTGTCTTGAGTAGATAAATCCACACTTTCCTGCTCAAGTCATCAGTGAAAGAGATGAAGTATCTCTTTCCACCATGAGTTGGAACTTTAGCAGGACCCCTGAGATCAGAATGCACATAACCAAGTTTCTCTTGAGTCTTATGTGTTCCAGTAGAAAATCTCACTCTGGTTTGTTTTCCAAACACACAGTGTTCACAGAATTGAAGTTTATTAATTCTGTCACCACACAATGCTCCTTGCTTCTCTAATTCTTTCAAACGCTTCTCACTCATGTGGCCAAGTCTTTGATGCCACATGAGTGTTTTGTCAGTTGTTTTTGAAGCAACACATGCTTCTACAGTCAGAGTTTTACCTTGAAGGACATAGAGACAGTTAGACTTCCTCACACCTTTCATAACCACTCTTGATCCCTTTAGAATCTTAAGAGTGCTATCTTCTCCTCTAAAACTGAAACCTGCTTTCTCAAGTGTGCCAAGTGAAATCAGTGATCTTTTGAGATCAGGGACATGTCTCACATTAGTTAACAGTTTGATTGTACCATCTGCCAATGCCAGCTTCACAGTACCAATCCCTACTACTTTGCAAGCTTTGTTGTTTCCCATCTTGACCAGACCACCATCATAGAGCTTGTATTCAACAAACCAATCCTTCCTTGGACACATATGATATGAGCAACCCGAGTCCATTATCCAATCTTCATCATTTGATGTTGTAGCAGTGGAATTTGACTCAATTCTTTCTCTGTCAACAGCAACAAGAGCTTCACTGTCATGATCCTCATGTGAGCTTGAGGATTCACAGCATTCATCATCACCAGCAAACAACAATTCACAGCTATCATACCCATCAGAAGCAACCGAGGCATCACCAGCATCTTCCTTAGAGTTATTACCTTTCTTATTCTTTCTCTCAGGACAGTTCTTTTTGAAATGACCCTCTTTATGACAGATATAGCATTTATTGTTCTTGTTTCTGGACTTAGATCTACCTTTACCTTTCCCCTTTTCATTCCTGTTCTCACTCCTACCTCTAGCAACAAGACTCTCACCTTGATCATTACCTTTGATTTCACTTTTCTTGGACAATTCTTTTGACATTAATGCAACTTGTACTTCATCAAGACTTAAAGACTCCCTCCCATATACAAGAGTATCAGCAAAGGCATCATATGAACTATTCAATGATCTAATGAGCAGTAAGGCTTGATCCTCATCATCTACTTTCACATCAATGTTTTCTAAATCTAGAATTAGTTTATGGAATTCATCGATGTGGTCACCAATAGACGTACCTGGTTGCATCTTGAGGGTGTAGATCTTTTGCTTGAGATACAATCTTGTGGCTAGTGACTTTGTCATGTACAGTGTCTCCAACTTTGTCCATACAGCAGCAGCGGTTTTCTCCTTGGAGATCTCTCTAAGGACTTTGTCACCTAGGCTCAAGATTATAGCACTATGTGCTTTGTTCATCAGATCCTTCTTCTCTTTGTCAGTCAATGTTTCTGGTAGTTTCCTTCCTCCATCAATCAATGCATCTTCCAGACCTTGTTGTACAAGTAAAGCATGCATCTTGATCTTCCATAATCCAAAATCATTCTTTCCCGTGAATTTCTCTATGTGGTACTTTGCCATTTCCATTTGACTCACCTTCCTAACAAGAATGCTCTTGATACCAGTTGTTAGAAATCTGACCAGTGAGTTGTGCAGAAGAATTTGATTCTGCAGAATGCACCAATGGAACAGTGCACCGAAAGCCAGCAAGAATGGAATTCTCCAGGAAACAGATTACAGATGGAAGAAAGTTACTTTAGTGTATTAAACAACAATAAGCGAACACTAACAAAGATTCAATTGAACACTAATTGTTCAATTGATTTCCAATTCAATCTATTTATCGTAAGAACCCTAATGGCCGAAATTGGGAAAAACATGCAAGAAATCACAAACACAGAGATTTGTTTACCCAGTTCGATTTCAAGATTGAAATCTACTCTGGGGGACGGAGCAATTGCTCTTGTCCATTATCATTGATCAATTTTGGAATTCCAAATGAGTATTACAACAATTGAGCTTATTCCCAAGTGTTTCCCCCCTCACTTCCCAAATCCCACAAATTCCCAGTGATTCTCTCCTCTCCCCTGGGATCCTACTGTTAACTATCACAATACATCAGTCAAGCTTATATAGAGCAAGATACAGAAATAGGTGCCATAACTGCATATATAACCGTAATAACAGAAACTGTTATTACTGTTATATCAGCAACTTGCTCAACCAACTGAAACTGATGTGGCTGAGAGAATATGCCACGCAGGATTCATTGATGACTAGGATGCACATTGGTAGTGCCACATAAGCAACAATATCTATGGTCCAGATGAAATGCATTCCCATTTCAACAAATTGTTCTTCTTGATTAAATTTGTTATAGATGAATATGCTCAATCGCAACAAATTTTCAAAACAAAATAAGCATTTCTGATAAATGCCATTTGCACGAATCAAAATTGCACGAAACTTCTCACAGAAGTCATACGTGTTTTATATAGGAACAGAAACTTCCATTATTATTCTTCCATAAGCAACTATTGATAAGTTAAAGAATAAAGCATATCTAAAGGTATTAACTAAGTATGAGGTTAAGCTTTGAAATGGCCATGTGGCTTGTTGTGAACAGCTAATATTCGGTTCGATATGCTACTGAAGCAAATTCAAGGATAGAAGACAATGACTTGTAAACACAGATTGGAGTGTGTGAATTGTGAAGTGTGTGAACCGTGAACTATCAGTGTGTGTGACAACACTATGACGCAGGTTTAACAGTTCAACAGTTCACTAACTGAACTGATTCTTATAAAAACAGTTCACTAACTGAACTGTTAAATCAGTTCGGTTCAAGAACCATGATGAAAAGTTCGGTTCTTTATGGTTCGGTTCAGTTCGGTTCTACAATTCGGTTCAGTTTTTTGGTTCTTTTGAACAGCCCTACCTAGGGGGACTCCACTCCAAAATAATCAAGGATTCAACTTGACGACAACTGATACTAGTTAATTATGCACACTAGTTAACTCATCTTAATCATGACCTCCCAATGAAGCTCCAACTTGCGAATCTTGTGAACTAGGCTCCACCTAGCAATGTGCCCATCAAACTTCCCATTAACGACCCTATACGCAACCTCGGAATATGCCTGAACAAAAACAAATTTCCAACCTCTTGAACGACAAATCCACAAGCCCTTAAGAATACCTCACAATTCCACTTCCAACAAAAGCACACCCCTATAAACTTGGCAAAACCACATGTACTAATCTAACCAAGGAGTCTCTAACTAGACTACCACAACGTGAAACCTCTCCTTCATCTTTAGTCACACCATCGGTGTTGAGACACACCCAACCTAGAGGTGGAGAGTTTCACTTGAAACTCAATAAGGCTCACAACGCTGGGCCAACGAGTAAGACTTAAAGGTGGCATCATGATTAAGCCTGTAGGGGGTGTTCACTTGAACCATCGCAGGAGCATAAGATTCATTAATGGCATTTTGGTCTTTTCATGCGTGTAGGGGGTGTTCATTGAGTAGCAAGGGGGTTGTACGAAGTATGGGCATTCTTCCAACTCCATAACAACTGACATTCTATAGCCCAGATGCTAGACCAAGGAAGCCCATCAATATAAAATCACCTCTTAGCAAATTAAGCCTGGCCCAATGCTTAAGCCCCCATTAAAAAAATCACTTCTCCAAGACAGCCTAACCAACCACAACTAGAGACCCGTGGCGAGAGGATAGTCCCACATAACATGGGTGGCATCCTCAACCTCATAATCACAATGATTTGATTGCCTCATAATAAGAGCTAACTAGAATTTGCATGAGAAGAGTATGGATGGCAAAAAAAAACATGTTCCCGCGAGCACCTGCGGATAAAGTCGGTTATGGGCATCAGCTGCGTAGTTACTAAGGGTGGGAATAGGCTGGGCCGAGCTAGGCTTTGCATGGTCTAGACCTGGCCTACATTGAAAATGTTGGGCCTGAGTCTGGCCTATGATAGACCGACTTTTGAGGCCTGACCTAGCCTTTTGGAAAGCCTGACAAGGCCTACAAGCCTGTTTAAAAGCCTATTTCACCAAAAAAAATTACGAAAATCTACAACCTTTGAGTAGCGTAGACTTTGTAAATAGACGAACAAGATTATCGATCAATAAAATTAAGATCTAATTCAAGATCTAACAAAATCTTTTAGAGAATTATCTTTATAGGACATTTTATTTATATTTTATTTTATAATAATACTTTTAAATATGTTAAAAATTGATGTAGGTCATCATTTTGAATAAACATAAAATGTAAGCAAATTTATAAATTAAACAAAGTAGAAAATTTAATATAATAATAGTAGTAATAAAAACTATTATTAATATTTATTTAAATAGGCCGGCCTGGTAGGCCTAAAAGGCTTTTTTGATGGTCTGTAGTCTGACATTTTTACCTAAATAGACTTTTAAAAAAGCCTCGATCTTATCTATTTAGAAAAAAGCCCAGCCTAGTCTGGGCCTGATATAGGTTGGGCCATAGGCCCCTGTAGGCCGGCCTGACCTATTCCCACCCCTAGTAGTTACATGGGTACCCCACAAATAAAACAAGTGGTAGTTGCATCACACATTTGTTAACGGAGCAGGAATGGGCAATGAGGTACTCGTACAGAAATAAAATCATGTAATAATTCCTACACTTAACCTAGTCATAGATATTTAAGTGTCTTTCATTAACTAATATTAGATATCAAATATGTAATAGGAAAATTGACTAATTTTTATATATGAATGACAAAAAAAATTATTAGAAAAGTTAAATTTGTGTGCAAAATCATTTTTTATTTGTATGAATTCATTTTTAAGTAAAACTCGTATTTGCTGTAGTGGATATGAGGAGCATATGCATCCAACGAGACAGGTAACAAGAGACTACTACTCATACCCTCCCTGCCCCGTTGACAACCCTAGAGATGAGAGAATGCCTCGACATTTAAGGGTGTTCACGGGGTTAGTTATGATCAGATTTGCCCAACTCCGTTGTCTAAACCAATTACAATTACTCAGTTTGTGTTGGTTCGGATTTTACTTTTTTTTTTCTCTAAAATTCGAATCAAACCAATCTGATACTGAACGAGTTGGTTCGGATTGAGCTCACGGGTCATGCACTAAAATTTTAATTTTCTAAAATATAAAAACTACACTTTTTTGTAATATTTTTTTTGTATAAACTGGGTGTCCTATATGCGCAACTGCAAAAACTAACCCTCGAGTCGAGTAGGACCATAATGGGCGGCACAGCTCTCCCTCAATAGTCTAACACTTCTAAATAACCAAAAAAAATTTATAATTTAAAAATTACACTAAATCAAAGACAAACCCATCAATAGTCTTCCAATTTATAGTATTAAAATTTAATCATAAATTATTAAGGTAAAAAGTATAAGCAAATAATATCTTGTGGTTCTAAAATTACATTGAAAACATTAAAATAATTAATAGTTTTCTTTTGACTAGAATTAAGGATGACAATTGGACCCAAACTCACTTGGCACCCGCAAAAATTTCCCATGACAAACAGGTATTTACCTGCCCAAATGTTTGCGGCCTCAGGTACGGGTACTAAGGTGTGGAGTCTGCATTAGGCCTGCACTGCGCATAATATGGTGTATCAACTGAGAGGAGTGTCATACCCCAATTTTGTCCGGCTTAGGTCAAAACCCTAATTTTCCCCAAAAAATAAATAAATAAGAGAAAAGAGCATCATGCATTGCATTTTGGGTCCTAGAAGTCATTCCAAGGTCTTTAAAATCATTTTTAGGGTTGGAATGCACTTTTTAGGCGAATTAGGGTTTTAGTGTCAAAAAGGGCATTTTGGTCATTTTTCGCAAAAAGAGGATTTTCTCGCCAAAAATGCACATCCACAAAAAGTACATTTTTATTCTATCAAGGATAATTTTTGTACAGTTTTTTAGAAAGAAAACCCTAGTCAAAATAATTAAAAATGTATTTTTCCATTTTTAAGTGCATAGAAAAATAAAAAAGGACCATTAAATATTCCTCAATTCTTAAGTGACAATTTTTATTGTCATAGGTGACTAGAGGGAATATTTTATGGTGCCCAAAAGCATGTGACACATTTTCAATAGTTGCATTCCCATTACTTCCTATGCCCAAAAATTCAAAAAAAAAAAAAACAAAAAAAAAGGGAAGTGTCCTCAATAAGACAAAAAGACCAAAAACAAGTTTTTTTTCTCCCTTATCCCCTCAATTTCGAATCTCTCTCTCTCTCACTCCAATTTCTTCCACACTCTTCCATTATACCCTCTTTGGTAAATTACTCCACCCACTTACACTAACCCCTTCATAAGAAAACCCAAAGTTCCCTCTTTGGTAACAATTCTCCCCCAAAATGCCCTTAACCCTACTTCACATAAAATATCTCTTCTAAAACAAGAAATTCATTTTTCTTTTCTTTTTTTCTTTCCTCTAAATTTCGCCCCCCACACTCTATACTCTCACATTTTTATGTTTCTCCAACACCCTCAATCCATGTGATGATGCATCTCCACCCTCCATTCAAAATCAAAACTCAATCCTAGAGGACATTAAAAGCACTAAGACTAAATTACCCTTAGACCTAGTTTCATCCTATAAATACCCCCCTCATTCCCACACCTAGGGACCCTTTTTTTTTTTGCTTCTCATTCTCCTACACAAAACCCTAGCACACCAAAGCTACCCCCTTCTCCCTCATCCATTTTTCTTCAAAAATCAACCATCAAATCCTTTATTTCTTGTTAGATCATCATCACTCCTTCCATTCTCCTCAAGGTTGCATCATCAAATTGCTAAAAGCTAGCAATCTTTGTGTTCATATCATCTCATTCTTCATTTCTTTGTGATTTTGAGGTAAGCCTTGAAACTTTGCATCCCATATTTAGTTCTTCTTGCATAATCTCTCTTCTACTCCCAACTCCTTCTGGATTGCTTGTTGTTGTTGCTTTGAGGATCCATTTCAAACATTTTGACAAAGACTTAGGGAGCTTTGGGTGTTTGAGATGGGTCCTTGGCCTTGAAGGAGTTGTTCTTGTGCTTGATTAATTTCCCTTGCATTTTCTTGTTCATGTCATGAATTGTAAGTTGAATTTTAGGCTTGATTTTTGGTGTATGAGGCTTCGATTTTGAGCTTATAGATTTAGGGTTTTTGTTGCCTTTTTCTTTCCTTTAATTTATGTGAAGAATAGATGCATGTTTTGCTTGATAATTATCTTGTAACATGGCATGATAATTTAGGGTTTAGTCATGTACTTTGTTCTACATGTTGATTGTGAATCTTGACATGAAATAATTGTGCCTATTTTTGTGCTTGAAATAGTTGTTTGATCTTGTGTAAAAGAATGCAATTGTATCAATGTGTTTTTTTTATTTTTTTACCACTCACTTATTTTTTACTTTACCATTTCATTAACTTTTCACTTTTACCATTTCACATGTATCACTTCATTAATAAGTTACTTTTCACTTTTTACCTTTACTAATTTTCAAAAATTACTTTCTACTCCAAGTAAAATAAATTTACCATTTTACTTTACCACTTCATTAACTTTTTACCAAAAAAAACATAAAAACATTTTACCACTTTCATTTTTACCATTTCACTTAGTTTTTACCAAAACATTTTCATCTCATCACATAAAACATTTTTACCTTCATTCAAAACATTTTACCACTTGCATCTTTGCATAAAAACCCCAAAACATTTTCTCATTTTGCATTTCAAACTTTTTCAACTTTATAAAATAAACCCCAAAATACTTTTACCACTTTCAAGACCAAAAACATTTCATCTCATTTCCAAAACACCAAAACCCAAAAACATTTCACCACTTTCTTACCTAAACCTTTTACCAAAACATTTTCACCCTCATGCATCTTCATTCATCCCTATTTTATGTGACACTCTCATGCATTCTCAAGTATCTATGCCTAGCATAATAAACGTAATCATACTTAAATGCTCATGCATTCTTGTATGCTCATGCATCCTCTTGTCTACTCATTCATGCATTCATTGTTGTATGCTCATGCATTCACATGCTTGCCTAATCATGCATCATTGCTCACATGTTCATTCACTTAACCGAGAATACTCTATGCCTATGATCAATTGTATTCCTTTGTTCTTGATGCCATTTGAATATCTTGACTTAATTGTGCACAAACCCTTTTACACAATCATGTGCCCTTATAAGACTACCAACATGTGTAGCATAGAGGCATATGTGCCCCTCTTGAGATTGCTTCCAACTTGTGTAGCAATTCTCCTTCACACACAAACACAATTGTTTTGAGAACTTTGTCTTGCATCTTTGACAATTAAATCTCTTGATTATATTGGCATGCTTAATCTTAGTTGATGATCAACATGTTCATGATTGCTTGATTAGTTGAATATGTTTGAACTTCATTCATTCATTTTGCATTTGGTTTTGGACATAGAATTCGATTGAAAATGATTTACTTATTTTCTAAAACTCTTGTCCAAACCCATTAATTTTCAAAGCATTTTCAATAAACAAAAATAAGCAAGTAGTGGAGGTCACCCCTAACCTTTGTTAGTTTGATCTCTATGAACGCTCTTCAATTTCACATGAGTACTTAGCGATGATTACTCATAACCTTTGTTAGTTTAATCATTCGCTAATGCTCATCCTACTTCGAAAACCTTTTCGAAAATATAATAAAAGCAAGTTGTTACTAATAGTCAATCAGAGCCTTTGTTCGTCTGACTAGAGGTAACAACTCTTTTTGAGTATTTAGCAGTGATTACCCATAGCCTTTGTTAGTTTAATCACTCGCTAATGCTCGTCCTATTGCGAAAACCCACCAAAAAGAACAAAACAAAAAACCTTTTCAAAACCAAAGAGTTAGAACTACGTCGCTTTGATTCCCATTTGGGATACGTAGGAGCGAGTCTCGTTCTCGTCAAGCGCAAAAAATAAAAATCCTTTTCGCAACCATAAACAAATCATTTTTATAAAACAAACAAAAAGAATCATTTTCAAACCCATTGTTGCTAGTAGCTCATCAGAGCCTTTGTTCGTTTAGCTATTAGTGGCAATGTCCTTTTCTCATAAGAATAATAAACGATGATCCATCATAACCTTTGTTAGTTTGATCATCGTGCGAATCAATCTCTTTCGAAAATCACTTTCAAAAAAAGATAATAAAAACGAGTTGTTATCAAACAGTCCATCAGAACCTTTGTTCGTTTGACTAGCGGTACAACTCTCTTTTCATGACAACCAAGAACTACGTAGCTTTGAATTCTCCATCGCACCGGGAGATACGTAGGAGCGGGCCATGTCCCGTCAAGCACTTCTTCTAAAAACCCTTTTTTCCCCCTTTCTCACGAAAAATAAAATTTTCATTAAGTTTTCCCATTCATCTTCAAACAAGAAATAAATAGGCAAATCTAGGTATTTTTCAAATCAAACGTTAAAACCACACATTTAATTAGAGGTTCCCTTTCGGTAGAAAGGACGTGCGCGGTGCTAACACCTTCCTCGCACGTAATCGACCCCCGAACCGATATCTCTAGTTTTCAAAAGACCATCCGCCTTGTTCAAAAGACCTTTTTTCAATGTTTTGGTCTTAAAATTAAAATATTGGTGGCGGCTTCAAAATTTTTCCACGTTGTACATTGAGAAACCCAAACCGGATTTTTCGGGGTGCAACAAGGAGTAATCTAGACCATAATCTGAACCGTTAATTTTAATCTAACGGTTATAATGAAGAGTTCTCATTTCTCACAATAAACAAGATTTCTCACGCAATACGCTCCCTATATATAATTTGTTTCTAGCAACTATTATTACAATTTGTAGTATAACTAATTTTTTAAAATAGATCCATTGAACATATACCTAATTACTAATATTTTGGAATTTTTTATTTTGATAGATACTATTATTTATAACATTTTAATAATTAAATTTGAAAAATATTAATCACTTTTTTAATTGAATTATGATATTTTTATGTTATTATTTTTTCGTAGTTATAGTGCTCGTATTGGGTGCGGGTACAACACTTGGGTGCTTAGAGGATATGAGCAAGGACACTAAAGTTGATGCCCATGCATATGCGGATTCGGGTACGGGCACTATAGTGCCCTGCGTCCATTGCGATCCCTAACTAGAATAAGTAATGCTACTTTTTTGAATACTAAAAAACGAAAGGGAAATTGACGTAAATTCGGTAGAAATCGGACTAGGATCCTCTCCTTCTCACTCACCCTACATCTCCTTTCATCATGAATACTTTCATACAGTCTCACACTCTAACTTGATTAATCATATTCCATATCATTTCTGCACACACCATTTCCGCACACACTTGCCTCTTGTCTGCCTAGTTTATCTGGTTCTTATTTTTGTTTTAAGTAGAATTTGCTGCTAGTAATCTTAAATTTTGTTTTCTCTTAAAATGATTGAATTTAAGCAGAATTACTTGTATTTTTCAAAGGAAAACTAGTGTGTATGTGCTTCATAGATATAGATATATCCATTAATTCATGTCCAACAAATCAAGCAAGCATTCCTTTGAACAGTAACGGTGCTTTTCCCCCTTTTTGAATTTTTGTGAAATGCAAATTTATGTTTTATGATTGATTTGGAAGTTAAATGTTGCATCACAGGTTTTAAAGAATCGTGATCTTATTGGTGTGGAACAAAAAGTGACACATGGTTGTAACGAAAAAAAGAAGTGACTAATGGTGATGTCAGCTTGATCTCGTAGTAATTGATACTCCCTCCGTTTTCAAATATAAGCAAATATACCCACTTTTTCTTGTTACTAAATATAAGCAAGTCAAAAGTTTTTTCACTCAATATACCAAATTTACCCCTATTTACAACTCTACTTTGACTCTTACCAATAAAAAACACTTTTTAAAGTAACTTTCATTTCTTTCCTTTTGTTTTGTCTTTCTTATACGTAGGTTATTTTTAACTTCTTTCTCTTGTCTCTTCTCCTTCTTCTCCTCCTCCTTCTGCTCCTCCTTCTCCTCCTGCTGCTGCTTCTCCTCCTGCTGCTGCTTCTTCTTCTTCTTCTTCTTCTTCTTCTTCTTCTTCTTCTTCTTCTTCTTCTTCTTCTTCTTCTTCTTCTTCTTCTTCTTCTTCTTCTTCTTCTTCTGCTCCTCCTCCTCCTCCTTCTCCTGCTTCTCCTGCTTCTTCTTCTTCTTCTTCTGCTTCTCCTTCTCCTCCTTCTCCTCCTCCTCCTCATTCTCCTCCTGCTCCTGCTTCTCCTCCTTCTCCTCCTCCTCCTCCTTCTCCTCCTGCTCCTTCTTCTTCTTCTTCTTCTTCTTCTTTCACCATGCATGACATTCTTATATATAGAGAGAGATCCTTTAGGTTCCATGAAGTTTTAGCGCTAACTTTAAATTTTAGATTTGTGTTTGGAAAATCATTTGGCGCTAAATCTAATTTTCAAGAAGTTAATTTAGTAAAAAAAAGAAGTTGCAGAGATGTTGTTATGGTTAGAAGAAGGTAGAAGAAGGCAAATAGTTTTTCCACTCATTGCTATATGCGTGATGCAGCAAACAAACCCACTCACTATCCAATCAGAGTATGCATAAGGCAGCAAGCTAGTAGTACCGCCACTACCATATGCGTATGCCAGCAAAAAATATGATTGCATTTTCACTCTCTTCAAAAGCAGGCAGCAGCATAAATAGGGGCAAAATTGGAAGATTGTATCATGTTTTTACTTTTTACTAAAATATGTGCCTAGCCGTTTTTTGCTAATAAACAAAAACAGAGGGAGTATCCTTTAAGGGTCCGTTTGGTGGTCACGATAAGGAGACAGGATATGATAAGTCTATCATATTCTTTGTCAGTCCAATGTTTGTTGAGCTAGCAGGATATGATAACTTAATTCTGACTTATCCTATCCTGTCACTCTAGTTGAAATTTCATCCAGACTTTGAGCTGGGTTAGAAACCAACAGGATAGGATAAGGAAATAATTTATTTGTTTACCCTTCTAAAATATATTTTAAAAAATAATAAAAAAGAAATCTAATAAAAAATAAATATAAACTAAAACCAAAGATATTAATAAATTTTTATTAAAAATTAAAAATATTAATTCTTAATTTAAAAAATAAGGCTAAAGTGCTCCCGGGGTCCCTTATCTTTATTTAAAGTAACGAATTAGTCCTTTATGTTTTTTTGTCCCAAATAAGTCCTTTATCTTTCAAATTTTTGACATATAAATCTTTTTCCGTCAACCTCCATCCAACTTTGTTAACAGTGCTTATGTGGCGTGCTGACTCATTATTTGATTAGGTGGCATGTCATTTTTATTTTTGTTTAGCTTTTATTTTTATTAAATTAAATTATATGCCACCTAAGCAAAAATAAAAATGACATGCCACCTAATCAAATAATGAGTCAGCACGCCACATAAGCACTGTTAACAAAGTTGGATGGAGGTTGACGAAAAAGGATTTATGTGTCAAAAATTTGAAAGATAAAGAACTTATTTGGGACAAAAAAAACATAAAGGACTAATTCGTTACTTCAAAATAAAGATAAGGGACCCCGAAAGCACTTTAGCCAAAAAATAATGTATAATTTTATGATATGGGTAATTTTTCATTTTAAAAAATCTAAAAATTATAAATCTATTGATATTTAAAAAATTAAAATATGTGATGTAAAATAAATTTATTATTAAAAAAATATAAAAATAGAAAATTAATTTATTTTTTCATCAAATGAAATATAATTGTCACATGAGTAGTTTTGTTTTTAACATATAATATATTTCATATAATTATTCATTAGCTTATTTAAAATATATAAAAAATAATTGTTTAGTTACTTGTACAAATTTTTATAATTTGAAATTGTTTATTTGATAGTGCTAATGATTTTTTTAAAAATTGTATAAAATTATTCATTAGTATTTATTACTAATTTATAATTATTATTTGTTTTTTCTGACAAATAAATATTTTAAGTGAATTTTTAGAAAAAGTTAATTTGTATTTGTTAAAAAAAGGTTATATGTTATTTATTCACAATGACAATTTTACCCTTTAAAAATGATATATATATATATATATATATATATATATATTGTCATGATTTGGTGTGTACCAAACACAAGATATGATACTCTCTATCCTGCCACTATCATATCTTGTCTCTTTTCTATCATCTATCATATCTTGTCTCTATCATATATTGTGCACCAAACAGGCCCTAAAAGTTTAAAGTATATGTTACATAGGTCCATCTAATGTGGACTTTTTTGGTAGGGTTCACCGGTGGTCCAGGTAACGTTACCTGCAATAGTAGGTATGTGCACCCCCACTACATATTTACACTTGTTTCCCCATATATTTATTCATTTACATTTGAGTCCTTTAGAATTTACTAAACTTGAGATCCATCATAATCGTGGGATATATATATATATATATATATATATAGAGAGAGAGAGAGAGAGAGAGAGAGAGAGAGAGAGAGAGAGAGAGAGAGAGAGAGAGAGAGAGAGAGAGAGAGAGGGAGAGAGAGGGACGATCGCGACGGTGCGGTGGCGAAGCGTTCACTAACGCCTCTCCTTGTGCGACGCATCGGCAATCTTCCCTTCTCCCCTTGTGCGACGCGTTCAGAGCTTTTCAGTGATTTGTTTAGGTAAGACAACTGTTCCCATTTTTATTCTGAAAATGACATACTTTTGTGCGATTCTTTTGTTCGATTCTTTTTTGCGATTCGCTTGAACTGTTCCCATTTTTTTATTCTGAAAATGAGATACTTTTGTGCGATTCTTTTGTTCGATTCTTTTTTGCAATTTGCTTGGATGTTTGTTTCTAAAAATGATGTTGGTCTTTATGATTGTGACCCTCTTATCGACTCATTTTTTTCTCTAATCAGAAACTTGGAATATGAATATCAAAATTTCATTAGTTTGGGAGTTGTTTAGGATTATGTGATTTCATAGCATGTTGAGTAGTGTGGCTTTGATGTATGATATGTGGTGCTGCATTCTGAGTTTGGATTTGGAAGTGAAAGCTACGAGCTTTAGAATTGCAACTGTTTGTCAAGTATGTTTTTGTCCTCTGAGTAAGTCATAAATACCCACAAAGATAAAGAGAGTATTCTCTATGGTTTCATTGTATCTATTGTATTTCAATTTTGTTTATATGTTCAATGAACACAGGTTTGAAAATTTAATCCTATAGGCCATCTCATGCAATGCCTCTTCCCACTCTTCTAGTCGAGGTCTTAGAGCAAATCCTGATTAGGCTCCCCGTCAAGTACCTCATGCAACTCAAGTGTATCTATAAGGATTGGTTATTCCTAATCTCTTCTAATAAAAAATTCTCCAAGCAGCACCTTCAGGTGTCAATCCAGCGCCATCACCTCATCACTCCCAGCCTCATGGATTACCCCCTGTCCTCCGTCTTCACAACGGGGGACCACTGACCCCGCGATGCAGCTTCAACACCCTTTGAACAATCAGAATACCTACCATCGCCTTGTATACCAATTCAAACTTGAATCGACATTATAACAAGAATATCATTAACAATCTATAAGCATGAAGGCAATCACCGGTATCTGATGGTTATCTCCCTAAAAGACCAAGTTGTTTATCATCTCGACTCGTTTATTCAAGATGAAGATATTGAACCCAAGAGGAAAACAATTTCAAATTTGGTTAGTGCTTATATTCCTCATATGAAGTCCAACTTTCGTCTCTCAATTATACTGCGTGCAACGTCATTTCAAATATTGTATCAACAAGCAGATACGTACCCAGACAACTATCTAAGTGGACCAATAAATTTTAGTTCGTGGAAGATTAAAGAACCGCCGGGAATGCCAAAGGACGCCCAAAGTTTCGCGGTAGTTAGATTGCTTTTATTAAATAGATACATCCATTCAAAATATGGAATTGTGACTTATTATATATGTCTCTCAATATTTACAGTGATAATTCTGCAGTGTGGGTTTTAGATTGGTTGGGGATGGAACATGGATTTCACACAAATCTTACCTGGGAGGTTAGTATTTCAATTAAAAAAAAGCTTTTATCTTCTCTTTCGTCCACTAACTTGTTAACAGTTACAATATTTGATTTGCAGCTTAATGAGGTCGTTGTGAGGAATGGATGTGGACAACAATGAATCTGATTTACGGGAAGGACAATGTAGTACGAACATATTTAGAACAAAATGCTAGAGGTTATTGGAACACCGTCACGAGTACTAACTCATAATTAAGTGAATGGGAATTTGTTTCATTACTATTAATAATAATAATAATAATAATAATAATAATAATAATAATAATAATAATAATAATAATAATAATAATAATAATAATATCAATGCTTCCCTGAAACAAATCTGAACAAACAACTAATATGGAATTATAAGTATGTCATTGCAATCTGTTTTATTCATCATCCTCAGAGTATTCATCCTCGTCATCTATGTTGTTGGTTGTCTTATTCATCCTCGAGTACATTCCCTTTACTCGGACAAGTCTGTCTATTGTGGCCAACGACTCCACAGTAACCACAGCGCACACTGTGTTTTTTAAGTGGACCTCTAAATCCTCCCTTGCCACCACGCCCATTAGTCTTAGCAATAGTTGGATCTTGGAGGAAACAGTCAGCGCATTCTTTCATGTTCTCACTCTTCTCAGATAGTATACCATTTTTCTCTTTGAGCCTCTCATAATGGGCATCCAACACTTGTAAAGTTTCCACATAATCATCAAAAGTCTTACAAGCTTCACCATTGATATCCCTACATCTTTGATTTAAAGCTTTATAGCGACATACGACCATTGAGTCCTTAACCACTACACATTTGTTGCGTTGAACAAGTTTTTAATTCCTTGGCATTCTTTGTCCATCTATCCAGAACCAAAAACGAAGGAAGTTCAAGGATGCCCAAGTAAACCATAACACGAATTATGTGATTGCAAGGAATCCCCATTGATTCAATTCTAAGGCAAGAACATTTAATATCCCTACTCAGAGGCCAATAAGAAACATGTCATTCAAGATCATGTCTAGCAGTTTTAGTCAAAATAAATATGTAACGAGTGGCTGTTTTCTTAGTTTGACTGACTACCACACTGGACGCCCTTTTAAGAACTGTAAGAAAGAGTGCAAATTAATATTCCCTTTGTATATATCTTTGAGGCTGAACGCTCTAATGCACGAATATCTGTTTCAAAACTCGATCGCCATGCATTGACGCGAAATCAGCTTCAACCTCTTTGAACCTCATTAGTTTTATGCATTGCATGTAATGCTCCAAAAATTCAGACAAATTATTCCGATAGTTTACATACTTCCCAATTTGTGCGTTCAAACCCTCACAATGGGATGTTGTTCTAAAACCACCAAAAAACTTGCCACGCATGTGTGCGGTAGCCCACATCTCCTTTTTCCCATACAGTTCTTGAACCCACTCATTATCCTTCACACCACACTCAAGTACCATTTCATTCCATCTTCTCTCGAAATGAGCACTTTCGTAATCACCCAACATACATATCCTAAATAAAGATGTGAACCTAGTATTTTTGATATTGCATGTTGCATTCCGAAGAAGATGCCAAGCACACAACCTATGATGGGCACTAGGAAATACCCTTTTAATTGCCTTCCTCATTGATACATCTCCATCAGTTATCACAGATATTGGCATCTTCCCTTTCATTACCTCCTCGAATTGTTCAAGCAACCACACATAGGTGTCTTCAACTCCATTCCCAACAATGCCAGTAGCAAACACGATAGTTTGGTTGTGATGATTCACCCCGAAAAAAACAACCAGCGGACACAAATACTTGTTCTTCTTATATGTCGCATCAAATGCGAAAACATCGCCAAATATCGAATAATCCAATTGGCTCATACCATCGCTCCAGAATAAATTTTGCAACCTGCCCTTTGCATCAACGGTATGGCTCAAGCACATATTTGGATCCTCGTTCTTCAAAGAACGTAAGTACGCTAACACACTTCTTGAATCACACCCCTTACCTTGCCTCTCCTTATCTACCTGATTGTAAATTTCTTTCTTCGGGAATGTCACATTTTCATAGCCCCCAAAATGATTTGCAAATGAGATATAAATTTGTGGTGTTCTAATACCCGAACTTCTTAATTTTTTCGTTTGGAGAATGTCATCATCATCCACCCCCCTATGGCCTGCTAGGAAACCAACATTACGTTGGTTCACCAAATCATGATTGTGCACATTGTTCATATCCCAAACATACCAACGTTGACTATTAGAATCAATGCGCACACTACATTTGACCTCACATCCACACCTTGTCTCAGGTCTTTCCGCACGCTTACGAGTTTTATCATCCCCAAGACAATCTTCTCTAAAACCTTGTCTATAGCACAAAAAAACTTTAAATGTAATTTCTCCTTGTTTGTTTCTCCTTTCTCTGCCTTTACGGACAGAGAAACCCTTCATTCGAGCAAACCAGCTGTAAAAAGTAAATGCAACCCCAACATTTGGAAAATGATAATCCAACAAATCTTGTGTAGTGAGGCTATAGAAATCAATGGTGGCTATATCTTGTAAATTGTCTACAGCAATTCCATCACCTTGATGAAAATCTGCTGATATACTAGCATTTGTATCAGAACAACAATCTTGTCCATCACTTTCAATATATCTTGAATCGTCATTCATATCCCTCAAACCAGTTTCATTGGCCATAAACTGTATTAAAAAATTACAATTGTAACCAAAGCCACTACTCATAACTATAATACATAGAAACCTATCATTAACAATTTATAAGCACTTACAATATCAATTTTTAGATTCAGAATATAAAACCATCCTCAAATTTTAATAAACAAATGCAAACAAGTGATGTGCTTCCACTATTACTCTGACATTCTTTTTTCGTTATTTCTAGCCATCCCAACAGCCTTAAATAACTGCACTCCAATCATTATTCAAAACCACATTAGAAACAAGCTCAAATAATGCCTTCAAACATTTCGACAAATTACAAAACAACACTTATCATCGAAGCAGCACGATTCACACAGAGCGCGCGATTCAAACAGAGAGCGCGTGTCACACTCAAGCAGATGTGAAAACCTAAGTTGTGTTGAAGAAGAAAAGGTGTGAGACAGTGAAGTGAGAGGGATCAGAAGTTATAATATGACCTTCAAAAATTTCAACAAAATAAAAAAACAACACTTACCCACTAAAGTAGGCACACACAGAGTGCGATTCAAACAGAGAGCGCGAGACACACTGAAGCAGATTGGAAAACCCTAAGTTGTGCAGTGTAGGAGCAAAGATTCGAGGCAGTGAGAGGGATAGAACAAATGGTTAGAGAGAGAGACAGGGATAGGTATTACATAAGAGGAAGAGGGACTAAATTGTGAAATGAAGAAATTTGGGGGAAATAAGTAAAACTCATTTATTCACTAATAGAAACCGGGTAAAGCCGCAAAAACCGAATATACTAAGTCATTTTCGAAGGTTCACCGGTGAACCCTAAAAAAACGGGTCCATGTTGTTAGACTATAGTATAACCTTAGAGGGGGGGTGAATAAGGTTATGTGCAAAATATGAATTCTTTTCGGTTTTCAAAAACTTATGAAATGCTTTGTTTAAATCAAATGCGGAAACTGAGATTTAAACTTATATGATGTATACAAGCAGGCAGATCAAGCACAGTATGATATTAGAATAACTAGATTATTTATAGGCAGCTCAGTGATATTGAATATAGCAACAGACAGATCTACAGCAGTGATATGGATAATAACAGATCAGCACAATAATATAACAATAGACAGATCTGAGTAGTGATATTCAAAACAGATATAAACAAAACAATGAATATCACAGCTATATAACAATAACAAATATAGACAATAAAGTAAAGAGAGTAGGGATAGAGATACACCAGGAATTTAGCGAGGTTCGGGATAAAAGCCCTACGTCCTCGGCCTCAGGCTTTGCAACCCTTGGACTTGATGGTAACCACTATATTGAAGAATTCTTTACAAACAGGCAACTTCAAGATAGCAAATCTCAATTCCCCTGAACTGAGAACCCGAGCACACAGCTAAGGATTTCAACCCGCTTCAATCTCCTGATTGAACGACCCAAGAGCACCTCCCAGGATTTCAATACCACTTCAATCTTCCTTGATTGAAAGACCCAAGATCACCTCCCAGGATTTCAAACCAACTCAATCTCCTGATTGAGAGACCCAAGAACGCTTCCCAGGATTTCAAAATGACCCCACAAAAGTAGATTACAATATTGAAGCTATGATCTAATCACCTCAGATAATATGACAATATAATAGCTGTGAGAGATGAGTAGATCTATAAAAATGATATGAAAGTGATAGCACTATTTTTCTCTTTCTCAGGATCTAGAAATTCGCATGAGACAAGAAGAGAATTGTTGTGAAAATGTGGTGTACTGAAGATGTGACTTGAGGCTGCCTATTTATAGGCTTAGGAACGCGTAGATCTGAAAAAACTATTTAATGAAATGAAAGAATCGATTGTTGATTGTAGTTAAAATATAGATGAATCGATTCTTTTCATCTTAGAAGCCTCAAGAGTCGATTCTTTGGATAGTTGAAATAGTGAGGAATCAATTCTTTACTCTTTGGAAAACATGGGAATCGATTCTTTGTTCTTTGAAAACAAGTAACAATCGATTTTCAGGACATCTATCATAGGTGAAAATCGATTCTTCACTTAGTTAAAACAATTAGGAATCGATTCATGGCCTATGGGATGGTTTGACAATCGATTTCAAGGCCTATGTAAAAAGAAGGAAATCGATTTTAGCTTTGCCTTGAGTATATGTAGAAATCGATTTCAAGCTTTAAACATATGATTAAGAAATCGATTCTTGGCCTTTAGGATTGCTTGAAAATCGATTTCATGGCCTTTAGAATATACTATAAATCGATTCTTGGCCTTTGGTACATAATAGAAATTGATTCTTGCTTTCCACAAAATTGTTTTTAGGTTTTTGCCATGCATGCATAAAATATTTTCCAAAGCTTGCCATGCATGCATAACATATTTTCAAAACCCTAATTTTAAAGCATGATGCATGTTTTCAAAAATCATTTCTCAGCTATTTAAAATGTCATAGACCTTAAGTGATAGGACCTTACACTGTGTCCTAAAGAAAGCGGAAAAACAATTAGGTCTTCATCTTCAAAGGTGGCTTCTTCTCCAAGCTGCTCCTGTAACACCCTAAAATATTTAATTAAGTAATTGGGAATTTAAATTAATTTATTTGATATAATTTAATTAATTAAAATTTTATTAATTTTGGTGGTATTAGGAGGGAGTGGAGGCGCCACTTGCATGACTTGGGCCTAAGTGAAAGGCCCAAGCCCATGGTCCACAAGTATGCGAAGTGGCTAGGTTAGTTAGAGGCTAGGGTTTTGTGGCAATTCGCGAATTGGAGAGCTAGAGAGTGAGGGAAAGGGCGCCGTAAGTAGAAGAGAAGAAGAGGAGAGAAGTCGCAACCAAGGAAGAGCAAGGGACGTGTTCTTGTAGCTGAGGTTTTGTTGGTGACTGCATCCTAGGGCATCGAATTCTTCTTCTTAAAAAGGTTAGGGGAGCTCTATCCTTCTATCTAATAGATCATATGATGGGTCCTAGATCTAGGGTTTAGACTAGATTCTTGATGCATGCCATGATTTCTTGATGTGTTCTTGATATGTTTTGATGTTGATTTTACATATATATATATATAGGCGAGATTGATTTATTGTTTGAACATGCCTAATATGCGATCTACGTGTTTGGCTTGATGATGATGGTGCTTGTGTGAGCATGAAATTGTAATTGGGTGTGTTGGTGATGCTTTAGTGTGGGTGTGTGCATAGGCGCCTAGGGCGCCATGGTGATGGTGATGATAGTTGTCCATATGGTTTTGGTGATTGTGAATAAAATTGACTTTTGGGTGAGGGAGGTTTTAGATGTTGGAAAAATATAATTTTGATGTTTTAAAAGTGTGAAAAATGGAGTTTTAGTGTTCTTGGTTGTTGCTGGAAAAATCTGTTTTGGGCGCCATGGTGATGGGCGCCGGATCCCCTTGTGTGTGTTGCTGAGTGTTGCCAGATTCTGTGTGGCTGGGCGCTGGGCGCTGGGTGCCAGCGCTGGGCGCTGAGCGCCCGTGTGTGCTGCGCCTCGCTGGGCGCCTGTTGTGCGTGCGTGTGTGTGTGGCGCGCGCGCCTGGGCGCTGGGCGCCTGTTTGCGTGCGCGTGTGCGTGTGTTGCGCGCCTGGGCGCTGGGCGCCAGTGCGCGTGTTGCCTGGTGCCTGGGCGCCTTAGGCGCCAATTTCAGAATGTTGCCTAATTTTTCTCAAACTTATTTTTAACATAACTTTTGACTCAGACATCCGTTTTGAACGATTCAAAAAGCGTTGTGAAGCATTTTCAGTTGTCCATCTGTGTGTTCCATTTTTAAAAATAAAATCTTATAATTTCAGAAGGTTGCTGGGCGCCCAAGTGGCCGTTCCCGGTGATCGTTGCTGTGACAGTGAAAAGATATTTTTGATGTCTTTAAAAACTCTCTTTTGCGTACGACCAATGATTTTAACGACTTAGTGTCAAAATGATGATTTTGACGATGATGCCCTAGTGACTAGTTAAATGACTGTTTTGCCCTTAGTGGCTAATATTAATTATAATGACGTGTAAATGACGATGATGCCCTTGGTGGCTAGTAAATGACGTTTTTGCCTCATTGGCTATTGTTTGAGCTGATGATATTTATTGTATAAGTGACGATGAAAACCCAGTGACGTTTGAGGCCCGAAAGGCTAAGTGATGTTAAGGTCTAAATGCCCAAGTGACGTTGTGTGTTGATTGTGGATTTGACAGGTGCTGTGCTCCTTGTGAGCAACCGGTAAGTGACGAGTCACATAGTTGACTATGATTTGGGTATTTGTGTAATTGTGTGTTGTGAGTGGTGCATGTCACAGTGTCTCATGCCCATATGCATAAACCCAGTGACGTTTTTGAGGCCTGAGTGGCTAAGTGACGATGAGGCCTTAAGGGCTAAGCGACGTTTGTGAAAAGGTACCTCATGCATGTGCCCGCGAGTGGGTTGCATTTCATATGCCTACATGACATGAGCTGAGTTATTGTAAGTGATGTGAATGATGATTGTGATGTGAGTATTTAGTGTTTTGGGTGCTGATTGCTCTAGTGCGTAGCCTACGATTAGTACTTATCATATTTTCTATTATATGGATTGAAATGATGCTCACCCTTTCCTGTTTGAATGTTACCCCCGTGTTGGTAACGTGCAGGTGATTCCCAGTGAAAGCCTTAGCTTCACTTCTTGAGTCGAGTCGTCATGCTCTGATACGTAGCACCTGGGGGGATGTATTTGATGCTTTGCTGATGTACTTAGAGTTTTATACTGTTGATGGGTTGATTCATTTTCCGCTGCGTTGTCGTTGGATTTTTATGACGTAGTTTTTCGATGTTTTGTGGTCTCCCTATTGTGGAGTGTTATGTATTGCACCTTTGACGACGTACTATTTCAATTGAGACTTGAAGTTTTATTTTGACGTATGTGTGACACCCTCGTGGTGAAATCGAAAATGATTTTTGAACTCTGATTTTCTTAATTAAAATAAAAGGGTAGAAAGGGGGTGTTACAGCTCCACTTTAATGCTTCCAGCTTTTTTGATTCCAGTCCTGTACTTTATTCAGCTTGAACCTGTACTTTCATACAGCTGCAACCATTAGTAGAAAAGATGTAATTTGTTATCATACAAAACAAGGAGCGTTTGCCCTTGGTTCAACACATCTTAGACGCGGCCATGTTACATAAACCCATGTGTTTTGTGTTTTACTACTTTTTCATTTCTATTTCATTTCTCTAATTATATATCTTCCAAGGCAACAAAATGATTGCAAAAAGACAATGGATTAATCTGGAGGTGTCTTAGACAGTGGCTTTTCTATAGGCATTGGATCAACCTCTTGCTTAAAATGTCTTAGAAAGAAAATGAAGTACTGAACTATAGTAGTATTTTTTGCACCATGTCAAGTAATTAGGAGTATAGTATTTTAAATTGTTACTTAATTTTTTTAGGCAAAATTACACCAGAGGACCTTTAAGTTATTTATTTGTAACAAGTTGACACTTTAAGTTTTTTTTTGTAACAAATAGGCCATTTAATCAAATTTTGGATGTTGAATTTCTGGGTTTTAGAGATAAATGCAAGGAGGAAGATGAACAATTAGAACCCTAAATTTGTTTTTAATAAAATTAAATAAAAATGACATGGATTAAAGGTCCTATTTGTTAGGTAAAAGGTCTACGGTGTCAATCACTACTAGAAAAAAAAGTATTTACAACTTTTTTTGTTCTAAATATTTTAAAGTTGTTGGAAAAGTAACTTTTGCCTGCAACAAAACTATTGCCGCATGACCCAATGGATTTGGCCTAGTGGTGAGCGGGCTATGGTCCGTAAGGGTCGACTCGGTTTGCTCCCGGGTTCGATTCTCGCGAAAAGTATTTTCTTGGGGAGGTGAGATGACCGATTGCCGCGCTCTCTCGCCGGGGCTGTGAAGTTCCCCCTCCACAGTTTTTAATATCAAAAAAAAAAAACTATTGCCGCATGTTGCTGTGATAAGTCTCGTTACGAAAAGTTTTGCAACAATATTTAATGTTGCTGTTGTTACTAATGTTTTCACAACAATAATTATCCCTCACATTTAAGTGCTTTGTTGTTGCCATAAGTAAATTTTGGTAGCAAATAACTTAAAGAATCAACTTGATACAAATAAATAACTTAAAGGTCATGTAATTTTGCAAACTTTTTATTTCAAATCCAACTTTTGACTCTTATTGTAGTGGGCATGTGTGTGAGACCATTTTTAGGCTGTTCCATCTTTTCATAGACACTCTTATTTCATTTTTTTAATTGTGTTCTTTTTTTTTTCAACGTGAGGGGTTTAGACATGGAGAATCAGAGAAAAAGAGTTAGGCTTATCTAAAAAAACCAGAGAAAAAGAGTTAGAGGTGAGATGAAGATCATTATTTATTGATATAGTATTGGGCCCTTTGATTTTAATAATGTCTTGGCCCAATTGTTTTTGGGATGATATGTCATGTTAATACAAAAGCAATACTAAAGAAGTTTATAATTTAAGCTCCGTTTGGTAAAAATATAGCGGATAAGGTAGCAGATAGTGGATGAGCGGATGATAGATATTGGATGAACCAACAGATAGCTGATAAGCTAGCTAATAGTAAATCATGTGTTTGGTAAAACTAGTGCTTACCAAACACGTCTATTTGTTTTTTTTACTCAAATAAACTTATATTATTTCACTTTCAATAATGTTTGTAATACAAGATAGACTATAATAATGAACGTAGGAACTAGCGTAATCTCTTGATACTCTTGCAAGTACATGAGCAACAAGATTTATTTGTCTCCTAATAAAGCTTATCTTATAGCTTGAAACACTAGAGAGTAAATTGTTACAATGAGAAATAATGACATCAAAATCGACATTGAGGAGTGATGCTTTGTTCACCGCATTGACAACCGAAATACAATCCATATCAATTGTCACTGACTCCAAGCCAAACTCCAACAACCACTTCAAAGCTTGCCATAAACCCATTGCTTAAGCTTCTTGGGGATCCGGAATTCCTTCAAACCACATTGTTTTCCCTTCCATAAAGATTCCATTCTCGTCCTGAATGCACATGCTGTTGCGCCCGAAAAAGTCCCCGAGGGAAAACCTTCCTCGTTCACAACTTTTCCTAAGACAATGAAGCCGCCACCAATATTTATTAAGGAAAATATTAGGAAAACCTTTTTTGGAAAGCGATTGGTCTTGCGAAACTAGAGAATAGGGTTCGGGGGTCGGTTACGCGCAGGGAAGGTGTTAGCACCCCACACGTCCTCTCTACTGAGAGAGAACCTTTAATTAAATGTGTGGTTTTTAGTGTGTTGACTTGAAAATACTTAATTTTGCCTCTCTACTTCTTATTGAAAAAATCTTAATGAAAATCTTTATTTATTATGAAAAAGGGGGAAAATGGTTTTTTAGAAAAAAAGTGCTTAACGGGACATGGCCCGCTCCTACGTATCTCCAGGTGCGATGGAGAACTCAAAGCTACGTAGTTCTTCTGTGTAGAAAATGTTTGTGGGTTGGTGTTTTTTAATGTAGGGGTTTTAGGACTGTGTGATCTGTGTTGGAGGACCACTGGGGGTCTGAAGGAGCACTGGGGCTCTGAAGGGCCACTGAGGGCTGAAGGAGCGCTGGGGCTCTGAGGGACCACAGTTCACTTGTCTTAAAACGGTGATTAACCCGGCCATACGACCGACTTAATCCCCTACTTTGAAAATAAGATTTTTGCTTTTGAAATGAAGGAGATCTGTTTGTATATTCTTTAATTCTAGAAATTGTTTATTTTTGCGCTTGACAGGGGCGTGGCCCTGCTCTTACGTATCTCCGGGTGGAGAATCAAAGGCGACGTAGTTCTAGGTTCTTTCGAAAATAATTGTTGAAAACTTATTGTGAAAATGATTTTTATTTGTTATGCTTGACGGGATGTGACCCGCTCCTACGTATCTCCTGGTGCGATGGAGAATTCAAAGCTACGTAGTTCTTCTGTGTAGAAAATGTTTTTTGTTTTTTATCTTGTTTAATCGTGAAAATTGAGCTTTCATGATGATCAATTGAGCAAAGGCTCCAAGTGACCACCGTTAGCACTCCATTATTAATAATCATGCAAGCAAAGGCTTCGCAAGACTACTAACAAAGTTTTTAATTTATGAGAAATTATTAGGAAAATTAGGCATTCATGATGATCAATTGAGCACAGGCTCCAAGTGATCACCACTAGTACCTCGTTGTTAATAATCCTGCAAGCAAAGGCTTCACAAGACTATTTAACAAAGTTTTTAATTTAGTGAGAAAATATTTTGTCTTGAAGGGAAATAAATTAAATTAAAAAAACGAGAAAGGGGGTGAAATGGTAAAATAGGGTGTTATTAGCAGAAAAGGCGCTGTTTTAAAAGAAGGGGTGCGTTTAGCAGAAGCCCAGTCCACGTTGTTTGGACTCTGGGCTGGTAGCTTATGAAGCTGGGCTTATGCTTAGGGAGGGTGTATGAAGTAAGAAGCGACGGTGTGAAAATGAATCTGAAAAAAAATAATAATAATAACAAAAACAGATAAATAGATAGATAAATGGGCGTGGGTATAAAACGGGTCCTTCAAACGAAGGAACCCTAATTTCCATTCGACGTCGCGTCCAGAAACGGGGGGAGAGAGAGAGAGACCGCGAAGGTCACGGCGAGGTTTACGGCGAGGTCTACGGCGAGATAGTTTGCGGAGAGAGAGAGGAAAGGGATTCAGGGACGGAGAAAACATGCGAGAGGGAAAGAAGAGGGGAAAGGCGAGGATGAGGGAGGAGCTTGCCGGTTGGCCGTTCCTTGGCCAGCGAACGCGACGACGGTCTCAGCGGCCGAACCAGGTACCTCGCGACGGCGTATATGCCGGGTTCGTGATGAACGTGCGGAGGTCTTGACGGTGAAGGGAGAGGCGGAAGATGCGATGGGAAGGGAGGGGCTGACGGCGTTTTTGGGGCGAACGGCCTCCGTCTACGGCGGCCGGAGCTACAGGTAAAGCTCTATTTTCCTCTTCTCTTTTCCTCTGCTTCTCCTATTCTGTTCCTGTCCGTTTTTGCCTCTGACCTTCAGTTTCTTTTTCTCTCCTCTGTTTCTAACCCTTATTTTGATTTTTGTTTTTTTTTGGGATTTCTCTGGGTGACTATTGGTGCGGTGGTGGTGACTGAGGGATGGCTCTGATCGTTACCGTGAGCTCACGGTGGGGGGAAAAGGGTGTTCCGCTAGTGTTCTGTTTGGAGCCAACGGCCACCACCTACGGTGGCCGGAACTGAAGAGGTATGCTTCGGTCCCTATTGTTTTTTTATCTTATATTTTCTCTCTTCTGTTCTTTTCCAATTTTGTGTCAATAATCCGTTTTCTAAAAAAACCTAATTTTCTAAACCTAAACCCTATTCAAACCGATTACTTAATCTAAACCTAAAACCCTTTTTTCTTAACTGGAAGAGAAACTGTCCGTGGTGCTTGTCTGTTCATGATACCTGATTTTCCTAACCCTAATGTTAAATTAAAATCCTAATTGAGTCCTGAATTCCTCAACTTAATCTATTCAGAAGATGCGTGTATAGATACAGATATGACTAAGGATACAAAAAAAAAACAAACATGCTTGCAATTGCCATATGAACATCTAAGAAACTAACATATTATAGATTACATCTGCACCTATACCTACATGCTTTTTGTATTTTGGAATAGAAGGAACACCAACCTGTTTTCCAG
Source organism: Astragalus membranaceus (assembly GCA_039519185.1). Taxonomy (NCBI): domain Eukaryota; kingdom Viridiplantae; phylum Streptophyta; class Magnoliopsida; order Fabales; family Fabaceae; genus Astragalus; species Astragalus membranaceus. The sequence continues at coordinate 169,746,798 of CM076848.1, read as the reverse complement.
CTTCTGAGTTTTTGTTTGATTGTTGCTAACACTGATTGCCGCTGCTTCTATTCCTCTACTTCTGCTTCTGTTTCTGAATTTTTAGTGTTCTGCGATTAGGATTTCAATATGAAAACCCTAATCTTTTGGCTGAATTCTGGTGTCTTTTCTGTCTGAATTTTGGGTCCCCTTTTCTGTGTGTTTTTGAATTGTTGTCTAGACTTGTTTATATAGGCAGGAATTCGGTTTAGGCCATTAAAAAACGATCATGACCTGATTTTGTTTCCATTTCAGGTTTTGGCCAGCTCAAGGAGAAAACTTTCTCAGCAAGATTAGGGTTGGAACAAAGACTTGCTCACCAAGGAGCATATGGGCAGCTGCTGCTTTCGTTTTCTAATTTTTGTTTTTTGTGCCTTTTTGGGATTATGTATTATTTTCGGATTTGTATTTCTTGGTATTTTTAGTATTATCATTTTTGTATTTTTTTGGACATTTGGACTCCTAAACACTATTAAATTGTAAATAAAAATAAATAGAATTTTTTTGCCATTTTTTGATACTATATTGCTTAAATAAATTATATAAACAAAATAAGATTAATAACAAGAAAAAGCAGTCGGGCCAAATACAAAGACGAGAACGGGTCAGACTAAACAAATACGCTAAAACGAGGCCCAAAAATAGAAAAATGGGCTTGTTAACTAGAAACGCTAAAAAATTACCTCAGAATCGCGTTCTTAAGCCCAAATTGAAATGACAAGCCCAATCGCGAGAAAAATGACTTTGTTAGTCTCAATTAGGTTCGACTTAAATCCAAATACGAAGATTAAATTGAAGAACGCACGAAACGATCGATCATTCGCGTGCATGCCTAATTTAAAACAACGGTATTTCGATTTAGTTGAACAGGGTAATTGAAATTGGCTAGGATTAGTAACTGAGACGCCATACTGATAATTCTCGTAATCACGCGACTTCAAAACACGATTTACAAAAAAAAAAAAAATAAACGACTAAAACTAGAAAAAGAAGACAGACAAAATTGGGGTATAACAGCTGCCCCTCTTTATTTGGATTTTGACAAGGAATATGAATTGGCCGAAACATATTCCGAGGCAAAATGGAAATAAAGAATTCAGAAATTATACCAATTTTGTCTATCTAGAGAAACCTGAGGCAAAAAAGGTAAAGCGGGCACTTGGCGTGCAGAAAGCGGTAAACGGGCACTTGGCGTGCAGAAAAGCAGTAAATGGGCACTTGGCTGCAGAAAGCGGTAAATGGGCACTTGGCGTGCAGAAAGCGGTAAATTGCCCAGGCTGCCTAAAACCTGTAATCCTTAAACGGACTCTTGACGAATCCGAGTTTGCACGTGGCTTTGAGGAGCACGCTCTTCCTGTTGGCCTTTTCGAGCGACCGGGGGGATCGTCATCAGCTCCGGAACTGATATACTGATCAATGCACGGCGTCCACTGTATCTTAGGCTGATACAACTATTCCGTTGAACCTCACATGGGGCTGCGGTCCATTGCGTTGCTCGTACGCGACGTGAGACCTGGGCAGAAGGGAGCGATGATCTCTGTGCTCCAATCCGCAATGCGCGCTTGAGCGCTCTCTTTTCTATTTCTCTCTTTTCTTTTTCTTTCTGAACTCCCAACTTGGGGGAACATTTTCTGGAATCTGGGGGCGAGGGCTAACACCGAAGTGCTCATCCTCTTTTGTACCTGTAGCTGAAAATGAACAAATACACGCAATGCAAATGCCATGATTGATGTTTTCTTTTTTCTTATGACGAATGATGAGTTTCTTATTTCCTTTGTCTATGTCGGATGAATGCATGATCTTCTACTGTTCCTATATGCTTGATGGATGCAATGATTTTCCTTTTCTTCTCTTGTCTGTACGCAATGCATGATTTTCTTTTTCTTTTGCTTATGTCTGCTGAATGCATGATTTTCTCCTGTTCTTATATGTCTTTTTCTCTTTCTCTAGCTTCTCTTCTTTCTTTTTCTTTCTTTTCTTTTTGTTGCTCTCTTGGCTCTTCTCTTTTCTCTCTTTAGGCTTCTCTTTTCGCTCTTTTAAGAATCATGGGTATGCGAATGCAAAGCTTTGGTGTTTGATGCATGCTCATGTATTTTAATGACAGATGACATGTAATGGAAAACTTTTTCTCTTTTTTTTTTGAAATGGGGATATTGCTGTAAAATGATGAATGACATGAAATGATGAATGACATGGGATGTTCTAGCTTTCTTTTCTTCTATGAGATGCCAGTATTGATGTGATGCAACTGTATTGCTTTGATGCAAATGTATGCGGTGATTGATGCTTTGATGAATGAAATGCTCCTGTTCTAACTTCTGTTTGTTTCTTTTTGCTTCTTCTATGAAATGCAAATGTTAATATGATGCAATGCTCTGATGTTTGATGCAATGATTCTTGTTCTTTTTTTTCTTTTATGGGAATGCTAATGTTAATATGATGCATATGCACTGCTTTAATGTTTGATGATTGAATGACAAAGGAATGCTTTGTGAAATGATGAATGGCATGGAATGCTTTTGTGGTTTCTTTTCTTTGTTTTCTTTTTGCTTTCTTTGCTTTTTCTGTGAAATATCTGATGCAAAATGTAATGCTCTAGTGATGAACGACATGCAATGATTTTGTTCTTTTCTTTTTATGAAGTGCGAACATTAATATGATGCCAATGCCATGAAAAGATTTCTGCTTTTTCTGCGCAACTGACGTGGAACGTTTTTTTCTTTTGCTATGTGATGAATGCACAAAATGTGAAGATGCAAATGTAATGCTTTGATGCATATGCTATAATGCCTAGATGCATGAGGTAAACATTTTTGTGATGATGAGATGCGAGACTTCGAATGCAAGGAATTGAGAAGATTATTGACCATTCTGTTGAAAAATTGAATTTGATTCAGACTCTGGTGTTCTCAAGGTTTTTATTTACAAACAACCTCACTTGTTTTCTCTTTCTTTCCATGATGACTGAATGTAAACAACTTGTGTTCTCTCTTTTTGAAGCATTGTCTAGTAAGCATGCATGAATGAGTCAGTTAACTTGGAATTGGTTTAGGGCATGGACATTTATGGCAAGTGAAGGAATGACAGGCATGGTTATTGCCGAAGCTTATGAGGGACCAAGAGATACAAGATTGCCCCAATTCAGGTCTTTAACGAGTGAATAACTTGCCCCTGTCTAGTGGTGACAACAACTAGGGGTGTAGAAGATGATGAATTGGGAACGCTTCGGCTCTTGGGATGAAAGCTGGAATAAAAGGGGTTTTGCTTCAACCCACAGAATTTGATGTTGCCCCAGTCATAACAAGGACAAAGCTGCCCCAATCAGAATGACAAGGTCTTGTTTTAGGATAGTGAGTTGAGGGATTGCCCTGGTGAGGTTTTTATGGGAATGAATGAGGTAAAGGAATGGGAATGCACTTGCCCCACTTTGGAATAACATTGACAACTGGAGTGACATGGGATGGGCATTGAACAGACTTTCCCAAGACTAGGGTGTGTGGGTGGTGAAGAGAATGCCCCAACTTTTGGGTCTGAGTGGTATTCTCAGTGCAAATCTTTGGTTCTCTACTGATGTCTTGACTTTTGGTGCGAAAGAATCCTTACCTGGTGATCACTAAACCTTGTTTTAATGCATCTTGAATGTGTTTTGGAGTGCAAGTACCTCTTTTTTATTTTGTCAGCTTTCTTTTTTCTGACTGTTCGTTTTTGTTTCCTCAGTTCTCTTTTTTCTGAGGGTTTATTCTTTCTTGATCAGCTTTCTTTTTTCTGATCGTTTGTTTTTCTTTTGAGCAAACACATTGTACATAGATAAGCTTGTTCGTCCTAAGATTAGAATTCGAGTGAACAAAAGCAACCGGTCATTGATCGGAATGGACTTTTCGGGATTGTGGTGTTAGGCTTAATGAAGTGTTTGAGGCTAATGGGAGGATGAGTTTTGTTTGGCGTTGATTGACGGTTAATGGTCTATGAGGAAGATGGTTATTGGGCTTGTTTGGGCTCTGTTAAAGCAAATTCGTGTCTCATGGTAGAATGACTAAGGGGTTTGATGTTGAGGCCAAAGGAAGTGTTTGAAGGTTTATGGAATCAGGTGTTGGAATGATGAAGTGTTTGAAGGTTTATTTAGACAAGGATCTCTTGTGTTTTGTGGTAACATGTACCAGCTCACCACTCACATTTCTTTTGTATTTTCTTTTGTTTTGGGATTTTCATTTTTGAATCCCCTTTTTTTTTATTTTCTCTTTTCCCCCCCCCCTTTTTTTTTACGATTCTTTTCCTTCTTCGACTCGGGTGAGCTGATAAAAGTGATGCACTGTTTTTTTTATTATTTTGGGTGATCCTTGTCTAGGGTGATTTTTGGATTTTGGTTTTTCTTGGCTCAAGGTGGGTAGGAAAGGGACTTTCTAGGATTTTGGGGTTTTTGAGGAGATGGCCAAACTTCATTTCAAATCCTGATTGCTTATTTCTGTAAGACTTAACTTTAGGACAATAATTTATCTATCTTCATGTGTTTGCTCTTTTTTCCTTTTTTGTGCCCTAATTTTTGCCTGAACCGCTCTTTGTGAGTTTTCAGTCCACCGGGCGCTCCTTTTTGCCTAGGCCGCCCTTTGCGGGTTTTCAACCTAGAGAGCTTGTTTTTTTTGTTTATTATATTATTATTATTATTTTTTTTTTTGAGAGACTTGCACTGAAAGAATATGATATTAATCAAGGGGAATTAATGATCACAGACTTGCCCCAGCATGGAGGACTTGAACCAAAAGTCAAATACGCACTGATGGGGAGAATATGCACTTTATGGGTGGACGGGGCGGGACTAGACTTGGACGGGAAACTGTGGTAAGGGAGGAAAACCAACGGACTCAAACAAGAGAATGTACTCATAGCATGCACGCTCATTAGAAGAATGCTTCACAGAGAGTTAACATCAGTTAAAAATTTGTTTTTTCTTTGATACACTATTTCAGTCTTTTGTCATGGAATGGATGGGATGCAGTGCTTTTGAAAAACTGAGTGCCTTGGAACACCTTGAGTTTGCAACCAAGTAAGGATAAACTTTTTCAAAAAGGATGATTGTTTCGCAAGAACGTCTCGCTTCTCATCACAACTCTTATTTTATGTAATGAATGAATGAACAAATTATGATATGCAAGTATGATGCAAATGCGTGGAGAATGACCACTCGAAGAGCGTGGCTTATTCTAAATAATTTTGTTATTTTTAATGCAAGACAAAACATGGAATGCCAATGCGAATGATGTAAGAATGATGCCCCTTTTTTTTTCAAAATGATTTTTGATTTTTGATTTTTTTATTTTTTAGAGGCGAGACAAGGTACGAAATACCAATGCCCCCTTTTTCTTTTGAATGATGAAAGATGCAAGAATGATGCTTTTCTCAAAATGATGATGATTTTTTTTTTTTTAGAGGCAAGGCAAGGTATGAAATGCCAATGCCCCTTCCTTTTTTGAAAGATGCATGTATGGAGGAATGATGTATTTGAACCAAAGTGATGAGGTTAATGAAATGGTGCATGAATGCTACATTTGGAATAAATTTGATGATGATTTTTATTCATGATTATGAATGAGATGCTTTCTTGTTTTCATTTTTTTTTGTGCAATGAGATGCATGATACTCACAATGATTTTCTTTTTTTGTTTTTTTAGTTTTGGAACATGATTTTGAAAATTATTTGGAGATGCAAATGATTTATTGGAAAAAGGTTTTAGAAAAATGTGCTTGACGGGGTATGACCCGCTCCTACGTATCCCCATTGTAATGAGGAATCAAAGCTTACGTAGTTCTACTGTGTCTCTTTTTTTGAAATAATGCTTATGCATGAACGCCCCGTCTTGGGTGAACTCGACGAGGATTTCTTGCATGATTATAAATGAAATGCTTATGCTATGCAGATGATAATTATTTTTTGTTTTATCTTTATGTAATGAAAGGGAATGCAAGATGAATGTTTTTTTTTTTCAAACTTTTGTTAGATGCAAATGCAATGGTGCGAAACGATGTGAATGCGAAATGATGTGGATGCGAAATGATGTGTCATTTACATAAAAAGAGGGTAAGAAAATAAGGATATTATTTTCTACGATTTTGAAATAGAGTTTAAGAAAAAGGAATGCCTAAACTAATGCAACAAACAAAGGCGTGCCCCCGTGTCCTACAAAGGGTGGGAATCCTAGGGTCTAAAGTCGACGAAAGGGGTAATCCTCCTATGTAGGTTCTAATCACTTCCTTACAATGGCAACCAAGAGCTAAAGTCTCTCTCATGATGGCACCCACAATCGTAGAAAGTTACCGAGTGTGAGGCATCATGACAAAGCGCACTCTTGGGCGGAACTTTCATGAGAGCCATACAGACAAAGGTCTACGAATGGCAGTCACTAATCGTTCCCACTCTCCTAGGTTTTTGTTCAGACCTTGGGTTTTAGGCCCCACTCAATGCTCACAAGTATAGGATGTGAAGTGTGTGTCGAGGGCACAACACCTAGGAATAACTACCCTTCCCCACCTGCAAATGAAAATCTAGAGCAGTCCAGACAAATAGCATGTTGTTTGTCCTAGGGTTCAATATCAATCCAATATAAACTAATCTAGGGTGCCAATAACAATGCACTACTTACCTCAAGAAAGGGAGCAAAGAAGAAGGGGACATGATAAGAAATGGGAAGAAATGCATGAGGGAACTAAGCAAAGAAGTAACCATCTATTGCTTTAAACAAAAGCAAACACAGGAGAAGAATGCACATGGATGTAATATGCTTATGAAAAAGGAAGAAGAAGAGAGGCAAAGCAAGATATTCGAATCAATCATATAAACCACACACTTAATTAATTAGGCTTGACCCACTTTAAAAAAAATGTTTTTTTTAGTGTCCCCAGTGAAGTCGCCAGCTGTTGCGCCCGAAAAAGTCCCCGAGGGAAAACCTTCCTCGTTCACAACTTTTCCTAAGACAATGAAGCCGCCACCAATATTTATTAAGGAAAATATTAGGAAAACCTTTTTTGGAAAGCGATTGGTCTTGCGAAACTAGAGAATAGGGTTCGGGGGTCGGTTACGCGCAGGGAAGGTGTTAGCACCCCACACGTCCTCTCTACTGAGAGGGAACCTTTAATTAAATGTGTGGTTTTTAGTGTGTTGACTTAAAAATACTTAATTTTGCCTCTCTACTTCTTATTGAAAAAATCTTAATGAAAATCTTTATTTATTATGAAAAAGGGGGAAAATGGTTTTTTAAAAAAAAAAGTGCTTGACGGGACATGGCCCGCTCCTACGTATCTCCAGGTGCGATGGAGAACTCAAAGCTACGTAGTTCTTCTGTGTAGAAAATGTTTGTGGGTTGGTGTTTTTTAATGTAGGGGTTTTAGGACTGTGTGATCTGTGTTGGAGGACCATTGGGGGTCTGAAGGAGCACTGGGGCTCTGAAGGGCCACTGAGGGCTGAAGGAGCGCTGAGGCTCTGAGGGACCACAGTTCACTTGTCTTAAAACGGTTATTAACCCGGCCATACGACCGACTTAATCCCCTACTTTGAAAATAAGATTTTTGCTTTTGAAATGAAGGAGATCTGTTTGTATATTCTTTAATTCTAGAAATTGTTTATTTTTGCGCTTGACAGGGGCGTGGCCCTGCTCCTACGTATCTTCGGGTGGAGAATCAAAGGCGACGTAGTTCTAGGTTCTTTCGAAAATAATTGTTGAAAACTTATTGTGAAAATGATTTTTATTTGTTATGCTTGACGGGATGTGACCCGCTCCTACGTATCTCCTGGTGCGATGGAGAATTCAAAGCTACGTAGTTCTTCTGTGTAGAAAATGTTTTTTGTTTTTTATCTTGTTTAATCGTGAAAATTGAGCTTTCATGATGATCAATTGAGCAAAGGCTCCAAGTGACCACCGTTATCACTCCATTATTAATAATCATGCAAGCAAAGGCTTCGCAAGACTACTAACAAAGTTTTTAATTTATGAGAAATTATTAGGAAAATTAAGCATTCATAATGATCAATTGAGCACAGGCTCCAAGTGATCACCACTAGTACCTCGTTGTTAATAATCCTGCAAGCAAAGGCTTCACAAGACTATTTAACAAAGTTTTTAATTTAGTGAGAAAATATTTTGTCTTGAAGGGAAATAAATTAAATTAAAAAAACGAGAAAGGGGGTGAAATGGTAAAATAGGGTGTTATTAGCAGAAAAGGCGCTGTTTTAAAAGAAGGGGTGCGTTTAGCAGAAGCCCAGTCCACGTTGTTTGGACTCTGGGCTGGTAGCTTATGAAGCTGGGCTTATGCTTAGGGAGGGTGTATGAAGTAAGAAGCGACGGTGTGAAAATGAATCTGAAAAAAAATAATAATAATAACAAAAACAGATAAATAGATAGATAAATGGGCGTGGGTATAAAACGGGTCCTTCAAACGAAGGAACCCTAATTTCCATTCGACGTCGCGTCCAGAAACGGGGGGAGAGAGAGAGAGAGACCGCGAAGGTCACGGCGAGGTTTACGGCGAGGTCTACGGCGAGATAGTTTGCGGAGAGAGAGGAAAGGGATTCAGGGACGGAGAAAACATGCGAGAGGGAAAGAAGAGGGGAAAGGCGAGGATGAGGGAGAAGCTTGCCGGTTGGCCGTTCCTTGGCCAGCGAACGCGACGACGGTCTCAGCGGCCGAACCAGGTACCTCGCGACGGCGTATATGCCGGGTTCGTGATGAACGTGCGGAGGTCTTGACGGTGAAGGGAGAGGCGGAAGATGCGATGGGAACGGAGGGGCTGACGGCGTTTTTGGGGCGAACGGCCTCCGTCTACGGCGGCCGGAGCTACAGGTAAAGCTCTATTTTCCTCTTCTCTTTTCCTCTGCTTCTCCTATTTTGTTCCTGTCCGTTTTTGCCTCTGACCTTCAGTTTCTTTTTCTCTCCTCTGTTTCTAACCCTTATTTTGATTTTTGTTTTTTTTGGGATTTCTCTGGGTGACTATTGGTGCGGTGGTGGTGACTGAGGGATGGCTTTGATCGTTACCGTGAGCTCACGGTGGGGGGAAAAGGGTGTTCCGCTAGTGTTCTGTTTGGAGCCAACGGCCACCACCTACGGTGGCCGGAACTGAAGAGGTATGCTTCGGTCCCTATTGTTTTTTTATCTTATATTTTCTCTCTTCTGTTCTTTTCCAATTTTGTGTCAATAATCCGTTTTCTAAAAAAACCTAATTTTCTAAACCTAAACCCTATTCAAACCGATTACTTAATCTAAACCTAAAACCCTTTTTTCTTAACTGGAAGAGAAACTGTCCGTGGTGCTTGTCTGTTCATGATACCTGATTTTCCTAACCCTAATGTTAAATTAAAATCCTAATTGAGTCCTGAATTCCTCAACTTAATCTATTCAGAAGATGCGTGTATATATACAGATATGACTAAGGATACAAAAAAAACAAACATGCTTGCAATTGCCATATGAACATCTAAGAAACTAACATATTATAGATTACATCTGCACCTATACCTACATGCTTTTTGTATTTTGGAATAGAAGGAACACCAACCTGTTTTCCAGCTTCTGAGTTTTTGTTTGATTGTTGCTAACACTGATTGCCGCTGCTTCTATTCCTCTACTTCTGCTTCTGTTTCTGAATTTTTAGTGTTCTGCGATTAGGATTTCAATATGAAAACCCTAATCTTTTGGCTGAATTCTGGTGTCTTTTCTGTCTGAATTTTGGGTCCCCTTTTCTGTGTGTTTTTGAATTGTTGTCTAGACTTGTTTATATAGGCAGGAATTCGGTTTAGGCCATTAAAAAACGATCCTGACCTGATTTTGTTTCCATTTCAGGTTTTGGCCAGCTCAAGGAGAAAACTTTCTCAGCAAGATTAGGGTTGGAACAAAGACTTGCTCACCAAGGAGCATATGGGCAGCTGCTGCTTTCGTTTTCTAATTTTTGTTTTTTGTGCCTTTTTGGGATTATGTATTATTTTCGGATTTGTATTTCTTGGTATTTTTAGTATTATCATTTTTGTTTTTTTTTGGACATTTGGACTCCTAAACACTATTAAATTGTAAATAAAAATAAATAGAATTTTTTTGCCATTTTTTGATACTATATTGCTTAAATAAATTATATAAACAAAATAAGATTAATAACAAGAAAAAGCAGTCGGGCCAAATACAAAGACGAGAACGGGTCAGACTAAACAAATACGCTAAAACGAGGCCCAAAAATAGAAAAATGGGCTTGTTAACTAGAAACGCTAAAAAATTACCTCAGAATCGCGTTCTTAAGCCCAAATTGAAATGACAAGCCCAATCGCGAGAAAAATGACTTTGTTAGTCTCAATTAGGTTCGACTTAAATCCAAATACGAAGATTAAATTGAAGAACGCACGAAACGATCGATCATTCGCGTGCATGCCTAATTTAAAACAACGGTATTTCGATTTAGTTGAACAGGGTAATTGAAATTGGCTAGGATTAGTAACTGAGACGCCATACTGATAATTCTCGTAATCACGCGACTTCAAAACACGATTTACAAAAAAAAAAATAATAAACGACTAAAACTAGAAAAAGAAGACAGACAAAATCGGGGTATAACACATGCCAACGGCGAACTTGTTATCTTGGTCAAACAACGCAGCGTCAATGTTACATTTCAGCGTTCATGCGTCTAGTTTCTTCAAACGGTGCTGCACATTTTTATCGCCTTCTCCACTGCTGTTGAACCTATTTTGTTTCCTCTTGGACAACTGCCATTCTCGCAAAAAATTAAGCGCCATCTGTTGTGATATCGCCACCGTCTTCATTGTACCATCCCACACTTTGTCGTTTCTTCTCTTCCAAATTGTCCACACTTTGTTCGATCTCGCCGAGTACACACCATTTCTCTGCCACCAAAATAATTTATCTTCACCATGCGCATTACCATAGGCGAGCAAACAAAAGGGTCCTTAAATCACACACTCTCATCTCTTCCTTCCCATTACTCGATGCCTTGTTGTCAAAAAAAAAAATCTCTTCCTTCCCATTACCATAGGCGAGCGAACAAAAGGGTCCTTCGTACCCTTCATCCAAGGATCCCTCCACATCGAGACATCTCTTCCATTTCCAAGTCTCCATCGTGATCCCATATTTTCCACCACCCGGGAAGAGTAGATACTACGCCATACATATCTGGGATTATGGCCCAAGCGAGCCCCCATAAAGTCACTATTCGAAAAATATTTGGCTTTGAACACGCGTCCCACTATAGTATCTGTGTGGGTCAGAATTTTCCACGCCTGCTTCCCTAGCAATGCTAAATTGAAACCATGAAAGTGTCTAAAACCCATGCCTTCGTGCTTCTTTCTCATAGTAAGCTTATCCCAATTCAGCCAATGGATTCCTCTTCTTGTTCTCTGATTACAACCCCACCTAAAGGAATTTATCATTTTTTCCACTCCTTGCCCAAGGTTGTTGGTTTCAAGAAAACACCCATGCAATAGGGTGGGTTTATTGAGCCACTGATTTGACTCCACTAGTCAAATCCGCTATCTACTAGCCGATAAGACTTGCCAAACATAGCTCAAATGTGTATATATATATACTCAACCATATATCAAAAGGAGTTCAAATTGTGTGATTTTAGGTAGATTTGATATTTTTCTTTTCAAATTTTACTCATTTATCATCTTTTACCAAAATAGAAAATTGGCCTCCCATATTTGATCTTGAGTTATTTGAGGAGGAATATTTATTAAGATCGATAAAACACAGAAGCATCCTGTATTTTCTTGGTTGATTATAATCTTTGAACATTAGTCTTACATGTTGCTATGTAGATTGACAAATATTACAAGTTACATTCTATCCTTAATTATCCCTTTGGCTGTGCCTCTTCCATTCCATTCCATCGGCTGTGCCTCTTCCATTCCATCTAGTGGATTTTATTAATTAGTTAGCTGTTTGCATTCTTCCTTTTCATCTATATAAGGCTCTCTCATCCTTTGTAATGCAACATATGAAAATAATAAGATGAATGATTTCCTTTCCAAAAACTCATCGCTCTCAATATTCAATATGGTATCAGAAGAATTCTAAGGGTTTCCGCTCCCTCTCCCTTCATCGATCGCTGTTGCCTCGTTGAAGATGGCGCTTATTCTTGATCAATTGAATCCCTATTTTATCCACCACTCGGACAATCCCGGGCAGGTCCTTGCCACTCATCTCCTCGCCGCTAATGGTGAAAACTACAATTCTTGGAAACGCGCCATGATCTGGGCGCTCAACTCCAAGAACAAGTATGGATTCGTCGACGGTTCCATTGTTCCTCCCGTTCAAACGGATCCTCAATACGCCCTCTGGTTGCGATGCAACAACATTGTTGCTTCTTGGATCTTGAATTCGGTTTGTAAGGAACTCGCCGTCAGTATTGTGTATTCTTACACCGCTCGCGAGAGTTGGATTGATCTTGAAACTCGTTTTCAGCAACAAAACGGGCCTCGCCTTTTTCAACTTCGCCGTGATTTTGTAAGTTGTAGCCAAGGTTCGGATTCGGTCAATGTTTACTACAACAAGATCAAGGCTCTCTGGGAAGAACTCGTTCAATGTATCCCCGGTCATCGCTGTGAATGCGGAGGTGTTCAACCATTACTGGCCTATTTCCAACAAGAATATGTTCACACCTTTCTTATGGGACTCAATGAGAGTTACAGTCACCTACGTGGCCAGATTCTTGTTATGAATCCCCTCCCTTCAGTCACTCAGGTCTTTGCCCTGGTCATTCAAGAAGAAAAACAACGTGAAATTGGTGCCTTAGGCGTGACAACCACACCCCAATTGGCCTGTACCGTGCAAACCTCCACCCCTCGTTCCTCCAAGCCAAATTCCAGACCTCTGTGTGGACATTGTGGCATTCTTGGTCACCCAAAAGACACATGCTACAAGCTCCATGGCTATCCCCCTGGGCATAAGAAGTTTAAGGCTTCAGCAAATCATGTGGAGAAGTGCTCTTCATCAAACACTCCATCTGCAGACCAGTATCAGCAGATACTAACCTTCATTCAGACACAAATGGCCAATGCTGCCACAGTTGGCGACAAATCAGGTAAGTTCTGCATTGGTATCAGTTTTTCTGCTCTTGATTCTTTGCCTAATTGGACTAAGCATATTTGGCTTGTTGATTCTGGTGCATCTGCACATATCTGTAATGATATAACCCTCTTCACAGAACATACCACTTTGCACGACACATATGTCACTTTACCTAATAAACAGAAAGTTAAAGTTTGTGCTGTTGGCAGCATCACATTGGGTCCTCACTTCACCATTCACAATGTGTTACACATCCCTGAATTTAGTGTTAATCTAATCTCAGTTGGTGCACTACTGTATTCTCAACAGTTTGAAGTGTTTTTCATTGATAACTGTTGTCTCTTACAGGACCGCACACACCAGAAGGTGATTGGAAGATGTGACCTTATCAATGGTCTCTTTCCTCTCAGTACTTCCGCCTCTACCCTCCCCACCTCAGTTTCTGTTTCTGTCTCTTATAGAACTCATAATACTGCCACAAATAATTCTATTTCAGTTTCATGCAATAATGTATCTAATACATTGGACTTAGCCAATCTTTGGCATGCTAGAATGGGGCATCCATCTGACCTTGTATTGCATTTACTCAGTAATAAAATTCCTTTTTCTGTTAAAGATAAATTTAGTTCTGACCTTTGCACAGTTTGTCCCCTTGCTAAACAAAAAAGATTACCTTTTCATTCTCAAAATAATGTATCCCCTCATACCTTTGATCTTATTCACTGTGACACTTGGGGCCCCTTCTCCAAGCTCACTCATGATGGTTATCAATATTTCTTAACCATAGTTGATGATCATTCTAGGTTCACTTGGATACATTTGATGAAAACTAAATCTGATGCTACACACTTAGTTAAAAGTTTTTTTTTAAATATGTTGAAACTCAATTTGGCAAAGTTATCAAGACAATAAGAACTGATAATGCTAGAGAATTCCTACTAACTGATTTCTTGCAGAGCACGGGCACTGTGCATCAGTTTTCTTGTCCTTACAGGCCTCAACAAAATTCTGTTGTTGAAAGGAAGCACCAACATCTCCTAAATGTAGCTAGATCACTCATGTTTCAAGCTTCAATTCCCTTACAATACTGGGGTGAGTGTGTCTCTACGGCAACCTACTTAATCAACAGGACTCCCACTCCTAATCTTGAAAGGCGAATCCCCTTTTGAAATCTTATTCTCAAAAGTGCCTGATTATTCCCTCACCAAGATGTTTGGCTGCTTAAGTCATGGTTCTACTGTTCTGGCGCAAAGAACCAAATTTGATCCAAGAGCTGTTCCTTGTATCTTTATGGGATACCCTCAAGGTTACAAGGGATACAAGCTATTTGACTTACAAAAACAGAAGTTTTTTTATCTCTAGGGATGTTACATTTCAAGAGTCTGTATTCCCCTTTAAGAATCTTGCCAATTTTGGCCTACCTACCTCCCAACAGGACAACTCAACCCTTCCTACCACCTTCCCCTTCCCTGTAGAACTAGACTATCCATCACAGTTACCCACTGCAACTGTGCCTACAACTGCTGATACATCAACAGATCTTGATACAACAGATTCTGATACATCAACAGATCCTGTTACACCTACCAGTTCTGTCCCCACCGATCCTAATACACCAACAGCCACTTCAACAGCCAGCACTGACCCTTCATAGTTGTCCACTACAATTGTGCCTCTTGCGATCCCTGATACACCAGCAAGTCCTGCCTCTCCACATCAGGCACCTCCCCTTCGCAGATCAACCCGACCACACCACCCACCAGCATACCTAAATGACTACCATTGCAGCCTGACTTACCCTATCCAGTCTTCTCTCAGCTATGACAAACTTTCCCCAAGTTACCTCAATTACATCATGCAAGTTACAGCCATCTATGAGCCAGAATTTTATCATCAAGCAGTCAAAATCCCTGAATGGAGAAATGCTATGGCTGCTGAGATAACTGCCCTTGAACTAAACCAAACATGGACCATACAAGCACTCCCCCCTGACAAACAAGCCATTGGTTGTAGATGGATTTACAAGGTCAAATACAAAGCTGATGGCACCCTTGACAAGTACAAGGCACGTCTCGTTGCCAAGGGATACACACAGCAAGCTGGCATTGACTTTACTGAGACATTCTCTCCAGTTGCAAAACTTTCTACTGTTCATATTCTTCTAGCCATTGCTGCTCAAAGTCATTGGTCCATACTCCAACTGGACATCAGCAATGCTTTCCTAAATGGAGAGCTTGAAGAAGAAGTTTACATGAAGCTGCCTCTTGGTTATCCCACTGAGGGAGAGAATCTAGTCTGCAAACTTCACAAGTCCTTGTATGGTCTCCGCCAAGCTTCTAGACAATGGTACACAAAATACTCCACTGTCGTCATGAAGCATGGTTTCCAACAAAGCTCAGCAGATAACTCTCTTTTTACCAAAGGTAGTGGAGCTGACCTTGTGGTATTATTAGTGTATGTTGATGATATTTTGATAGCTGGCCCAAACAGTTCCCTCATTGACAACACAAGACAGCTTCTTGAAGACAGTTTCCAGTTACGGGTCATTGGCGATGTCCACTATTTTTTGGGGATGGAGATTGCTCATTCTAACCAAGGAATTTCCCTCTGTCAACGCAAATACACATTTCAGCTCCTGGACGACACTGGGTTCTTAGGTTCAAAACCTTTACATACCACAATGGATCCCAACATTGCCCTCAATGACATTGATGGAGAACCTCTTGCTGATGCTTCACAGTATAGAAGGTTGCTGGGACGTCTTATCTACCTCACCATATCTAGACCAGATATATCTTATGCTGTCAATAGATTGAGCCAATTCATGAGTAAACCCCGTTCACCACATCTCCAAGCAGTTCATCATTTGCTGCAGTTTTTGAAGAAAGCTCCTGGACAAGGTTTGCTGTTTCCTGCTACCTCTTCCTTTCGTGTTAGTGCGTATTGTGATGCTGATTGGGGAAGTTGTACCACCACTAGGAGGTCCACCACTGGCTTCTGTGTTTTTTTAGGATCTGCCCTCATCACATGGAAGTCTAAAAAGCAGAATACAGTAGCAAGGTCTTCAGCTGAAGCCGAGTATCGTTCCCTTGCCACACTCACTTCAGAGCTCCTTTGGATACGACAAGTCCTTCGCTCCTTCAACATTAACATCCCATCTGCCACCATTTACTGTGACAGCAAATCGGCTATCCAGTTGGCCACCAATCCCACTTGTAATGAGCGTTCTAAGCACATTGATATAGACTGTCATTTTGTTCGAGAACATCTCTCCTCTCACTTCATCAAGATGATCCATGTCTCTTCTCAAGATCAGTTGGCTGATCCCCTCACCAAAGCTCTCCCAAGACCTCTCTTTCAGTCGCTTATCTCCAAGTTGGGACTTCATGACCTGTATGTCTCAACTTGAGGGGGAGTATTACAAGTTACATTCTATCCTTAATTATCCCTTTGGCTGTGCCTCTTCCATTCCATTCCATCGGCTGTGCCTCTTCCATTCCATCTAGTGGATTTTATTAATTAGTTAGCTGTTTGCATTCTTCCTTTTCATCTATATAAGACTCTCTCATCCTTTGTAATGCAACATATGAAAATAATAAGATGAATGATTTCCTTTCCAAAAACTCATCCCTCTCAATAATATTCAATAACAAATAGAGGAGAAAGGAAAAGATAATGATGGAAACTACCTAAGGTTCCTGTATCGGGGTGTTTAGATCGAGTGACAAAGTTGTTGTGAAGATGACACATGACAAATCATTAAATGAGATTATATGCAAATGTTATTAGTATAGATATAGTGCTAGGTTAATATTTTAAAATTTACTAATATTTTAAAAAAATTGTACTTTGCTGCTTCAGTTCATGTGAGATTCAAACACTATTGTTTTTCATAATCACGTGGGAATGACCTTTATAATTTTATCAAAAATTGCCTTGCAAAATTGATACTCATTTTTGCATGAAAATTATTAAAATTAATGCGAGTTTAGTAATCATGTTAGGTGATGAAATTCGACTAGAAGCTTCTGACAATTTTTTTTATTCTGTCCTTATTTTAGCAATTTTGAATATGATTCGATAAAATTTAATACGCTGATATTATAGATTGAATTAATATAATATCATCTGCTTAAAAAAATTAAAAAGGTTACTTTAAAAAAGATATAATAAATAATAAATATTGAAATTTTGGTTTTTTAAAATATTTTCACCAACATTTGGTTCCTAAAAAATTTGAGTTTTTTGCTTTTAGTCCCTCATGACTTTAAATAGCGCTTTAAAAATGTCAAAAAAGCGTTACTAAAAGTCATGAAGCCCCATTAAAGTTATGATGGACTAAAAGCAAAAAACTCAAATTTAATTGTAAAAAAAAACAATGGAAGTGCAAAGGCATCATTGTGAAAGACAAATATCCCAACTAGGTTGACATCGCTGCCCTCACGAATCATCTATAGCCACCCAAAACTTATCGGAAAAAAAAAGGAATACAAGCAAATGGAAGACATCAACCAAAACCCTTGCAAGACATGAAACATAGCAAACTAGAGAAATCTGAACTGTGGTAAACCCACTCTATTCCTAAAAAAAAACATCAGCAATAAAACGAGGACTAGTAGGCCACCAAATAGAGCCATAAATCTGAACACTTCTAGAATTAAGTCTGTTAGCACAATGATTCCCCGCGCTCCAAACAATGGAAAGACATTATCTTAATACTCTCCAAACAATTAAACAACCTATTCTGCAGCTTCCACGAAACTTACAAAATTGATATTCAATTTTTCGTGAAATCTTTTACAATAAATGTAAGTTCAATAATCAGGTTCGGTGATGAGATTGGATTGGAAACATTAGACGAATTCTTATTCTACCGATATATCGGTATTTTCAAATATGATTAATTTTTTTTTAATAAAGATTGAACAACAGAGTTTTCAAATTTTGATAATTCATATATTGATAGTTCAATAATATAGAATTGTATTATAAAGATAATAAACATTGGGTGACTTGAATTAAATACATCAAATATTTCCACTACAAGAAATTTCGCCATTATCAACGGGAAAATCTATCGGTAATGGCCAAATACCAGTCGGTAATGTCTGATTTCGTACGGCTTACCGATGGGGTCGTATCCATCGCAAATTGGCTGGTCGGAAACACGTAGCGACGACCAATATGTCTCTGTCGGTAAATGCTGACGACATAGCCCGTCTGTAAGGCTTCGGTAATTAGCGTAGGGGCGTGTCCATCGCTAAATACCGACAGCCAAATCCGTCGGGATACATAAGAGGTGTCAGATTTAGCGATGGCCAAACCGTGCATGTATTTTTTCTTTTCAACCTCTTTGCGACCAAACATTTTTTATATTTATAGATATCGAAAAACAAAACAAATTAAACCATTCGAGATAAAAATTATGGCAAAATTTATATGAAATTCAAAATGTCATAATCTACCATATAAAACGTAATCTACAAAGGGTTATAAAAATAAAATAAAGTGCAAAAAATCCTAATATGCCGCATCATCATCAGCAGATCCGGATCCTATCCCAACACCATCATTAGACATGGGAGGTCTCTGTTGCCTCTTTTTATACAGTGTGAGCATCTTCGCTTGGTCATGCTACATCCTCGCTATGTCTTCCTCCAAGTAACAAGCACAGTCCTAACAAGAGCTAATCGTCTCCTGAGCCTGCACCCGTGTCCTCGGCTCCGCTACCTCATCTGTGCTCAATGCAGGAGGAGGTCGGCTAGCAGATGCCCCATGTGTGTCTACGTAATCGACTTCACTCTGTATAAAGGGCGAAAAGGAGCTTGCACAATACATGCGACCATTATACTTCTCTACTACCATATTCTACATAGCTAGTGCAACTAGTTCCTTCTCCTCCTTCGGGGTAGGTGGTGTCAAAGGGTCCCAACTCCCATGTGTCGTCTGAGTAATCAGTTGATAAACTTCTCCTATTTTGCATAACCAAATAACGTACAAATTAGTGTAAATTTTAACAAAACAATTCAATATATATTTATATTACAAATCATGTTCAGATATTACCCTGAGTCTGCCTCGTGCTCTCATCAATATGATCGCTAGCTCCCTATCTGACATGAGTGCGCCTTTGTAGATCATTTATAAGAAGTGAGCGCTCTAATTTCTTAGCCCGTAAAAGCGAAAAACACATGTTCCACAGTTTCTAACTAATCGTCACAACAATTTACAATAATAGTAGCATCTACAATAATAACAACATCCCTAATTTCAGTTTCAATATCAACTCATTAACAACATCTACAATAATAGAAACCTAACATTGTTCCTATCCAGCAATATGTTCATTCCTATCTCTAAAAATCGCTATAGAAAGAATTCAGGTTACTTACTTGTTAGAAACCAAAATGAAGAAATGAAAACTGCAATGAGAAAGGGAGGAACCAAGGCGGCGCGTGAGAGACCTCTGATGGTGACGAGGTTGGTGGTGGTGGCGCGATGGGAGGTGAAGAGAGAAAAGAGAGAAGAAGAGAGAATGAAAAAGAAGTGAGGGGTTCTATGCAAATTTAGGAGTTAACTAAACGTTACTGACGGGCAACACTGTCGGTAATTAAGTGTGTCTTAAAGACACTTTATTACAGACGGATTTTTCTGCCGGTATTGTCAACAGTTAGAGTTTTCAAATACTAACGGCCAAATCCGTTGGTACCACCCTCGGTATGAATTTATAATAAGTTATAATTTATTTCCCTCTTGAACTCCCCTCTCTCCTTTCTTTCTTTTTCTTTTCCTTCATCTTCTCTCTTTATTTACTCTATTTTCCTCCATTCTTTCTTTTTTCTTCCCCGCATCAAATGATTTATACATGCTGGAAACTATTTATAGACCTCTGCATCAAATGATTTATTCATTTTTATAACAGAATACTATTAGACCTCTGCATAACTTGTTCCTCTATTTCATTCTAAATATTATGTGAATATTGCCTTTGAAGAATTTCAAAACTCTGATGCTATGTTCTTTTTTCACAATTTTTGGGCTGAATTTTTGGTGGATCTAGTGTTCATCTCATGGATGCTCAGTTTCATTTTCTTCACCTCATTGATAATACTTATAAAGTATTTGTCGTGATAAGATGTCGCGGGTCAGAACATTCTCTGTAGCAACTCCCTTGCAAGTGTCAAAATAGAGCTATACTTTTTTTTGAAAGGTAAACAGTTAATTCAATAGGTGAAACTGGAAACATTACAACCGAATTGAACAGCAAGTGTTGGGGCATTCCCCGTCCACATTTTAGGGTTGATCCTAAGAAACCTAGTATCCAAATCAATGGCATTAACATAGAAGAATTTTAGGCCAGATTAAAACAACACCAATCCAATCATCTAAATCTAACAACCAAGCCAGCAACTTCCACCCGTGGTTTGCGGTCAAATGACGGAGAGAAACCACGGTCTTTAAATCTATCCAGTTACGGATCATATGGCTAACTGCTGCAAGCTCAGATCGACTAACCAAGGTTTCGAAATGACTTGGTTCAATTGCACGATTGATCGAAGCTTGCCTGTCGTAGACGCAGATGAGGTTGATGAAGATCCTAGAGCCAGCCCTGCACTTCCCAACAATCAACAGTTCGAGGGCCATTACCTTGAAGGCATTGGATACAATCAGAGTCCCAAAGGGCCTAAAACATTTGCAAAATCCTAACACTCCCTGATAGGCTATCGAACTCCTTCCTGGCCATAAAACCAAACACATAGAGAGCATAATGGAAGGAGGAACAGCAGAGACAAAATCAGAGATGAAACGGTTGGCTTCTTCCTAGTTCGGTTTTGGAGGCGGGTGTGAATCGGCAACTGAAGTTGTAGGGGCCTCACCTAAGAACAGATCAAAGATGAGGAATCGAGAGTTCCTCTGAACGGTTTTAGAGATGCTATAGCACACAGGTGGGGGTTTTGGTGGTGGTCGCTTAGGCGGCTGGGTGGAGGAAACAGATTGGAGAATGTGGGCACCAGGGATAGGTTTGTGGGGTGAGTCAGAACAAGTTTCGCGAGGGTGGTGGTGGTTTGGGTGTGAGGATTTGGGGAAAGCTTGCATCTTGGAGAGAATGGGTGGGGCTAAAGGTTTTTTGGTCCGGTGAGTAGGAGGGTAGGGTGAGTCTGGGGTTCTGGCACGGAGGTCAGGTTTGGGTTTGGGTGGGCCGATGGTTGGAGAGATACCATGGCGGAGCGATGGCAGAGGAGGGCGTGAAAGGGAGGTTTCGGGGTGAGATAGAGTTTTGGAACAAGGGAGTAGTGGAGATGAGAAAGGGGAAAAGATACGTACCAGACTGGGAGGGCTCCCCCGCGACGGCGAAGAGAGGAAACGACCTCCACGGAGGGAGGAGAAAACACCATAACGGTGGAGCCACGTGGGAGGCAAACCCTAGCAGAGCCAAGGCTCGCTAGAGAGAGAAACCCTTGCTCGTTTAACAAGTTGTTGTCCACAACATTACAATATCTTGGGGCAATTAGAGCTATACTTACATAAACCAGTTGAGTGTAGAATTTCCTTTGTATTAGCAGTTTCCAAGTCCTATATTTTGTTAGTGATAAAAATAAATATGTTCTTTTAATAGAGTTTTTTTTGTCTTTTATAGCGCTTCTAAGCGCTATTAAAAGTCATGATGAACCAAAAACATCGATGAAGAATAATGTAGGGACTAAAAGTGAATAAAATTTTTATAAGTACAAAAAACAAAATTTTCAAATTTTATAAAGAACAAAAACATATTTAACCCTTTTAAAAAATATATTTCCAAACAAAAAATGGAGGAGAAAGTTTTGTAGGTATTATAGAAAATTGCATTACTTTAAAAATAAGATACAACTTAGATGTTTTTATAAACAAATGTTAGTTGTTAATTAGTTAGGAGGAGGGGGAAATATTAGTTCCTGAGTTGGAACCCTGTACCTCATGCATTTACTCCTTGGACGTCTCTTACCTCACCATAGAGTTACTTTATTGGGACAAAATATGTATAAAATACAACTATAAAATTCATGTTTAACAGTTTAACAATATATGTTACATGTTCAGCGAATGTTAAAGAGACATGAGAAATACGCTTAGAAAAACAAGCAGCAACAGCAAAAAAATTTGTCAAATAAATCAAAACATTAAATAATATTATATTTTTAGTGTCTGATAGTATTCTGTTATAGAGGAAGATAGAGAAAAAGCCTGGGTTGTATTTTTTTATAAGCAATATTAGTGGGGATAACAAACAATATTTGAGCATTACAAGGATTAAACCAAGTGCAAGGGTTTTGGCTTCTTATTTACCGGGAAATAAGTTTGAATGTGTTTTTCATGTGAACCAGTACTCATTTAAAGGATGACATTTATCAGATTTATATTGTGTGTCGAGCGTCCTTTACTCTTGAACCTTTTTGTTTAGACATTTGTTTCAAATAGTCGTATAAAACATCTTAGTTGAGATGTGATGGTTTGAGGTCTAAATATCTAATATGAATTAGAATGTAGATTTTTTGTTAAATTCAAAGTCATATATAATATCTTAATGTTTGTAACGTTAAATTGCATGTGTGAGAAAAATATAAGCATAGTTTACAAAAACTATCATAAAAAAAATTAATCAATGTCACTTTTATAAAAATCATTTTGGATGAAATACAAAATCAGCTTTTATACTTCGATAGTTGATTCAGCTGGACATTCATGATGTTGAGTTAGAGCTTGACTGCAAATCCGTAGTTACGCCGTCAACAGTGGTGGGCGATTAGCCAACGAGTTCGGGAATATCATCTCTTCTTGCAAGGAGACCTTTTCTCATTTACATAACTGTTCACTCAGTTTTATTCGGCGACAAGCCAATTGTGTAGCTCATAGTTTAGTTAGGGCGCCGGCTCAATATTTTGCTAGTCACCATATTCATCGTTTGGTTCCGCATAATGAATGAAATGGCCTAAGTTTGTTTGCTTCAAAAAAAAGTCGTGTATGTTTCTGCGGCATAATACTAGATTATATTTTATGTTATAATCTAGTATGTATAAAATACAACTATAAAATTCATGTTTAACCGTTTAACAATATATTTTACATGTTCAGCGAATGTTAAAGAGTCATGAGAAATACGCTTAAAAAAACAAGCAGCCACCCGCCATTCAAAAAGAGCAAGAAATTTTGTCAAATAAATCAAAACATTAAATAATATTATATTTTTAGTGTCCAATAGTATTCGGTTATAGAGGAAGAGAGAAAAAAGCAGGGATTGTATTTTTTTTATAAGCAATGATAGTGGGGGAGGAGAGATTGTTAGTTTCCCAGATTTGAACTCGGGATTTCTTACTTGTATTCATTTGGTGCACTCATTTGATATCTCTTAACTCGTTAACTGAGCTACCTACTTCAATATCGTATTTAGTTCATGAATACAAATAAAATATGGATTAAGCTACTATCTTTGTCCCATTTTATATGTTGTTTTAGCAAAATCAATTTGTCCCAATTGATTGTTGTTTTACATTTTCAAAGAAGCATTTAATATTCATTTCCACTTTTGCCATTCTTAATTATGACAACTTTTTAAATTTAATAAATGATACACATTTATCA
The DNA here is from genome assembly GCA_039519185.1 of Astragalus membranaceus. Classification (NCBI taxonomy): domain Eukaryota; kingdom Viridiplantae; phylum Streptophyta; class Magnoliopsida; order Fabales; family Fabaceae; genus Astragalus; species Astragalus membranaceus. The sequence continues at coordinate 169,723,105 of CM076848.1, read as the reverse complement.
ATGTAGATAGATAAATGGTTAAATGGTAAATTAGACAACACTTTTTATAAAATCTAGACTACTAATAATTTTTCTTAAGGGGTATGCTAAAACCTTAAACTACATATAAAATGGGACGAAGGTAGTATAATAGTCATTCAAAACTTTTTAGGACTCATCTTCAGTTGAGCATGCTTCCTCCCTCACAGAAAGAGGTCCTCCTTGTATAATTTATTACCTAGCAATATAAGATTACTGTATTTGTACTTGTGCTAATAAGTGATGTTAATACTATTAATTGCTTAACTAAATAGTAGGTTTTTTATGGGTTATTGACTCTCCTCCTTAAAATTGATTCAGATTTGAAAAAGTGTCATGGGAGGTAACATATGGATGGAGAGCTAGGGCTATTATAAAGGTAGCACAACTAAATTCTTAGTCAAACATAGGATTTGTGACAATCCAGATTCATCTGATAATCAAGTTGCAAACAGAGGCCAAGCATATAGCAGAAGTGGAGGCATTGCTAGAAGAAAAAGAGAAAGAGTTTCTCAAGGGCGAAGGGGTTTTCTAAAGGCATGACCAGGGACTGCACATAATGAATTTGAAGCGCACAAGAACTACATAAAGAGAAAGAGAAATCAAGTAACAGTTTATCAAGTGATTTAATTGCATAGTGTTTAGGTTTTAATTGTAATAAAGTAGTTGTTCTTGTATCAAGTAACAATGTATCAAGTGATTGTAATCAATTCATTATCCTTGTATCGATTACCTTGTTTAACATGTATGAAGTTTATTTACCAAATGTTAGCAAAATTTACCTTGCTCAACATTTGACAGCAAAATTCATTTCCAAGCTTATTTGGATTAAGAACATGTGACATCAAGTTTACCTTTAGACTAGTTTGGATGAATAAAAAATCAGGGCAGCTAAGGCTTAGATGAATAAAAAATCTCTCAAATTAAACTAGTTTGGAACACATGAAACTAACTTGTTACTGTCAAAAAATTTTCATATTGCTGTCTCATTCTTTTTAAGCAGATAGGAGCAAATTTTAGTTCTCATTCTTTTTACGCAATTATGAGCAACTTGAACCAAATTAACTAACATAGTTGCTACTTGCTAATTTTTTCACACAAAAAATTATTCACTCTATTTAACAAGTCATCCTAACTTCAAGAGCTGGACATACTTCTATCTATTTAAAAAAAAAGATTAATTTTAATATGGTAATATCAAGAACGACACTTTTTATCAGATAAGTTCACGTTTATAAAATAAAAAAAAAGGAAAAAAAATGAAAAAAAAGGGTAAAAAGAAATGAGAAAATGATAAGTTCATGAGTAATTATAGAATATCGCAGTTGAGCTTCTTGAAATGAGGCGGTGGAACAGTGGCAGAGTAGCAGCATCCTTCGGCGGAGTGGTGATGCTTGACGGTGGAAGGCGACGGCGCATAGCAAGACATTGGGGTTTTGTAGCTAGGTAGCAAACTTACACGGGATGAAAGAAGGTGCTTTAAGTTTTGTTTTAAAAAATCCATGTGGCGTATTATAGTGCACTTGAGTGATCAATCAAATGAAAATATGAGAAGAAGGTGAACATGATTCCCCAGTGCCGAGTTCACAAGAAGGTGAACATGATCCAACTCAACAAGAAAGTTGTAACCCTCCAATTAATGTTGAATCTACGGCAACACCTCAAGATGTTGAGACAGGGCAAACTTTGGAGACAACAGCACAAACAGAGGCACAAATGCAAGCAGAAACAGATTTAGTCAAAAAGGATAAGCGCAAAAGTATTGTATGGAAGCATTTCACATTGATAAAAGTTAACGAACAAGACAAAGCTCACTGTAATTATTGCAAGAAACTGCTTGGTGGAAGTTCAGGAAATATTGGAACGAAACACTTGCATACACACATGGATACATGTGTTAAAAAAATGCTTATGGAGAGAAGCAATAATAGCAAGGGGCAGACATGTCTTATGCCTAAGGTGACATGATTTGGTGAGTCTGATGCATTGATTAAACAAATGGCTGAAAAGATGTTGGCGAAATTTGATAAATATTGGAATGTTATTCATGATATAATGGGAGTTGCTAGTGTCTTGGATCCTAGATTCAAAATGGATTTGGTGGAGTATTATTATGAGAAAATGCATGGGCAAGATTCTTCTATTGCTGAAATTCAAAAGATCAAAGATTTGTGTTATGATTTGATTTCCGACTATCAATCTCAAATGAATCAAGGATCCAACAATGACTCTTCAATGTTGGCTGCTAGTGGTGATGATGCTCTTGATGATTTTGATGCATATATGGAGAGGAAAAAAAGAGCAAAAACATCATCTGTGAAGACTGAGTTGGACCATTATTCAGAGGAAGATGTTATTCCAAGAAAAAGTTCAGATTTTGATATTTTAATGTGGTGGAAGTTGAATGGTGTCAAGTATCCAACACTCCAAGCAATTGCGAAGGATGTGTTAGCAATTCCTGTTTCTACCGTAGCTTCTGAATCATCATTCAGCACTAGCGGTATTATCTTAAGTCCCCATCGCAGTCGACTTCATTGGACTACTTTAAAGGCTTTGATGTGTGCTAGAAGTTGGTTATGGAGTGTTGAAAAGACGGGTATGGATTTAATTATTCATTCTAATATCTATATAAATGACAAACATTTTTATATAATTTAAGTACGATATTTGATATTAACAGGTGGTTCTAATTCTAAATTATGCGATGCATATGCTACTTTATTCGATGAAATGGAGTGTGATGATGAATGTATTCTTTACTTTATTGCTTCAAATTTTATAAGGATTAATGTTTATATTTTAACATTTGTTGTCTTAATCAAAATACAGGTGAACTTGCAAGCTCTGTTATAACCCATTTTGAAGAATGAAGATGATCGATAGATGTCTTGTCAAGTGATAATTTTCATTTTGAAGATGCTAATTTGTAACACTAGTTTACTTGTTAGTCCCTATTTTGTAATGTTAGTTGTTTTGATAATTTAGAACTTGGCTTGGTTGTATGGTGACAAATTAGAATTGAGCTTATTTTGTAACCAAAAACTTTGGAGCTTAATTTGAACACTTTTAATGATTTTGTTTCAACAATTTGGAAACAGCCAAATTATAATGTGTTTGGAGCTTATTTTGTAACCAAATGATTTTGTTTCAACAATTTGGAAACAGACAATATGAAATTAATCTATGTTTCAAACAGGTACTTAATAGAGTGGCGGGTTTATCTCGGGTTTGGGGTCGGGTTTTTCCCCGCGGGATGAAAATTGGGTTTTTACTCAATAGTGGAGCGGGGACGGGGCGGGGAAACCCGATCCCCATCGAGGGTGGGGTTGGGGATACATATTTCATCCCCGACGGGTTTGGGGTCAGGGAACGGGTAGTGTGGCGGGGTCGGGGACAGGGAGAGTAAAAACCGACCCCACCCCGCCCCGTTGCCATGTCTATTCAAAATAAACCCAAATCCAGACTTGTACTATCTAAAATGAAAGAAAAAAACACTGTCCTTCAGATAGTATGCTCTGGGACATATTGTATAAAATACATGTGAAGTCTGAAACAAATCAAATACCGTTTTTTTCCTCGAAGAGTGAGTAATGAAAATGAGAACAAGTCCTTCTAAATGAATAACTACAATCTACGGAAAGAAATATTCTAATTCAATGCTACACTTTCCTATGTTGTTTTTTCCAATTGAATGGCTATATGTATATGACATACTCTAATTCTTAACAAATAGTTGCCACACCATCAATGAGATAATCTACCAGGTTGGAATTGAAGAAATCTAATCTGCCATTTGTCAAAAGGCTATGTTGAATTCATCATTCGCCAAAAAAAAATTGAATTGAACATTCTCAAGAAGGCAGCATCACAAATTCACAATAGTATTATATAACATATTCAGTTGAGTTGATAACGCATTGTGCAAGATTAGAAGCAAATATAAGGAAATTGGTAACAGTTAGCAAATATTTAAACAAACGTGGAATATATATCTCAAAACATATATAACTAGTTGAAAGATTTATCCTAAGAAAATAGTTTTCGTGATAGTGCATCAGTCATTTGAGGACTTGGATTCGAATATCTTCGTAAACGTGCTGCGGGAAAGGCTATTTCTTTTTACGGAAGTTTTGTGGCAATTGCAAGCAAAGAACTTGAGAGGTTCAAACCATCATCTTCTCCAGGAAGAATTAACTCAAAATCGATTACTTACAGAAAGTAGTAACCCTTGGGTTGTTTTGATATCAACTGAAAAATAACAACAATTAGTCCATAAATTTGTATTCACTTCCCTTACATGAACCCAAGCAAGCAAGTCATTTCAAGTTACCAGTCAAGTACAAACATCGAGTAAATAGGAAGCCAATTCTTATGTCAAGAATAATTTAATACTTTAGACAATATCCTAAACCCCAAACAGATATCATACAAATGAAAAGGAAATAGGAAGTTGGAAATTAATGAGCCACTAGCAGTGAGACCATTCCAAAATTCATTAACCTATCATTGTGTCAAATTGGTACCACATATAGTCAACATTGTATGAAACTAGTAAGTGGTACTAACAATTTTGTCAAACAAAACAAAACTTCTAACAACCCTGTCATAAAACCAGACTACAGACAGGGAGAACAAGTAAAATAGAAACAGACGAGGCAAATACCAAATTGAAAAGTATTTTTTTAAAATGTTGGATATTCATTTCACATTTAAGATGTCAACTTTACTTTTGCTGAGGGTGAGTTTTGAATGAAAAAGTCAATTACTACATATTTGCAATCATGATGGATGGGAAATAAGGGTCTGGGCAATTCAGAATCATGTGAACTTAGCTAACATAAAGGATGTTGATGGTTACCTATTGGAATGAATTGCAAGTATCAAGCAATCATGTTAGTATACAAAAACCAAATTGAAAAATATTTAATTTCACACACTTACGATGTCAACATTTGCAGAGGGTGAGTTTTGAATGAAAAAGTCAATTGCTCCATCAGGTATGGATGGATCAGGTTTCAAAGATTTAATGGCTTCTCGCAACTTTGCATTTCCCTTGCCACCTGCTAACTCATGCAGGTATAATATTACTTGGAGTGACTTCAAGTTACTCCATGAAGTGTGCTTGTTCTTCCATAAGTCAGGAGTTTCAGAGAGAAACTAATAAATAAGCAGTGAATTAGGACAGTAATGTAATGCAAGTCATATATTTTTGACAAAACAAATTTAACAATAAAAGAAGTTAAGTTAAAGGTTGGAACCTGATGAATATTTGCAGATATTGTCAACGATTCCAAGTTCACAAGTTTTATTAGCCAAGTGGGCATTACTCTAGCATAATAGGAAAGTGAAACACTCGCATGTTTTATGCAAGAAAGAGAGCGCCCAGAGAGTTTCTGAAAAGGATTAGCATTAAAAGTAAACGTACAAAGACTAGGAGCAGATAACTCAATATTCGAAAATCCAAGTATCGCATCTATAACCAAATCAACAAGCATAACATTTGATATACAGAGAGTTTGTCCATCGTTTTTCTCATGTCCACACCACTTAATGATCAAACTATTCAACCTGTTAAACTTTGAAAAAGGTTTAGCACGACCATCATTTCCGCTGCGAAAAGCTAACCCCCGTAGTTTCAAATAGGTTAATGCAGGCAAATTTAAAGAATCTGGAAATACTACATCGTCAATAATTTGGCACTTGAGTTTAAGAGATTCCAAACCGTGACAAGAAAACAAGAAATTCGGAATTCTTTCAATATCACAATAACAAAGGCTTAATCTTTTGAGATTTTGATTTCGTGAAGCAGTGAATGCTTCAATCGTTTCGAGTAGACGAGGTTCCAATGAAAACAACAACTTGGCTTTAAAATGGAGAGCGATTAGCGCTGTGGAAGCATCGTGAAGAGATAGAACCCGAATCACGAATTCGGTGAAATCCCAGTTTGTTCTGAAGGGTTTATCAGTAAAAGAAAGTGTTTGAAGACTTTTCCAAAGATGCTTCCATCTTCTAGATAATGACTCAGTTCGAACGGCCTCTTTGATGTTCAAAAACGACAATATGTGAACCAAAACGCAATCTGGTAAGTCGCTTAGCATGTCATCATAGTGCTGATGTGTTCCTCTCTTCATCATCTCAGAATGAAGCAAGTTTCAGAAACTAGAAGAACGAAATCACGCATGCAAATTGATTCTAGACATAGATGGATATTCCTCTTCGTTTAATACCCTTCTCCCTGTTTGCTGTAATTCGCTTCTCTGAAGTGGTGGTTACTGGTTTGCAATATGCAGGGAGGTATCTTCCAGGTTATATGATGCCAATTGGGCTTGGAGGCCCATTTATTTATTTAATAAAGCCATTTATTTTTCTCAACCGCTCAGTAGTCCGATTTTTTTAAAATCTCCCTAGGCCGTACCACATTTGTTATTACGAAGTCTTTCTTTATATATACCAGTATTTTTTTTGGTTTTACCCAGGTATTCACCGCCGACCACAGTGACTATTCTCTTCGCTGAATTGTAGGTGCCTCGAGGGGCAAGACAGCTGACTCAGAGTTTTAACGCCGCTCCGTACTCCTCCGTACCCAAGGTGGGGATCGAACCCCCGACCCTTGGTTAAGGGAGGATCAGAGAGCGAGAATGTTCACAGAAGAGGGTTGAGAGCGAGAGCGTTCAGAGAGTGAGAGAGTTGAGAATGCGAGAGAGTGTAATGCGATGGAAAGTTGAAGTGATAAGAGCAAGGATGAGCATGAGTAGAGAAGAGAGAGCAAGAACCCCTTATATTGATTACTTAAGACCAATCATAGCAGATGGTGACACTGGTTTTGGTGGCACAACAGCAACTGTTAAGCTTTGTAAACTCTTTGTTGAGCGTGGTGCTGCTGGTATCCACATTGAGGACCAATCTTCTGTCACCAAAAAATGTGGTCACATGGCTGGAAAAGTGCTTGTTGCAATTAGTGAACACATCAACAGGCTTGTTGCTGCAAGGCTCCAATTTGATGTCATGGGTGTGGAAACAGTTTTAGTGGCTCGAACCGATGCTGTCGCTGCTACTCTCATTCAATCGAATATCGACACGAGGGACCATCAATTTATCTTAGGTGTGACCAACCCAAAACTGAAAGGGGGAGAGCTTGGCAACACTTATGCAACAAGGCATGGCTGCTGCTGGAAAGAATGGAGCTGAGCTTCCAGGTTTGGAGGATCAGTGGCTATCAATGGCTGAATTGAAGACTTTTTCAGAAGCAGTTGTTGATGCAATTAAGAATCAAAACATTGGAGAGGATGAGAAAAGGAGGAAGTTGAATGAGTGGATGAGATGAGATGTTCAAGTTATGATAAGTGTGTTTCCAATGAGGAAGGTAGAAAGATAGCTGAGAGATTAGGAGTGAGAAACCTCTTTTGGGACTGGGATTTGCCCAGAACTAGAGAAGGGTTTTATAGATTTCAAGGGTCTGTAGCTGCAGCTGTTGTACGAGGTTGTGCTTTTGCTCCACATGCTGATCTTATTTGGATGGAAATTGCAAGTCCTAATGTAGTTGAGTGCACACAATTTGCTGAAGGAGTGAAATCAAAGTGGCCACAAATGATGCTTGGATATAATCTTTCACCATCTTTTAATTGGGATGCTTCTGGAATGAGTGATGAGCAAATGAGAGATTTTATTCCAAAGATTGCTAGGTTTGGGTATGTGTGGCAGTTCATAACCGTGGGGGGACTTCACTCTAATGCTCTTATCATTGTTTCCTGGCGTTGAAACAACTAGAAAGTTCAGAGAGCGAGAATGTTCACAAAAGGGGGTTGAGAGCGAGAGCGTTCAGAGAGTGAGAGAGTTGAGAACGCGAGAGAGTGTAATGCGATGGAAAGATTGAAAAAAAATAAAACGGAACTTTTAGCATCGGGTGTTTTAACAACCGATGCTAAATGTGTCTGAGACACACATTTAACATCGGTTGTTTAAATAACCGATGCTAATTGTCTGACACAAATACTTTTAACATCGGCTGTTTAAACAACCGATGCTAAATGTAGGCAGCGAAAACTGAAAACTTCTAGTTAATTACAAAATTGCCACAGCGCCTACCTTTAGCATCGGTTGTTCAAACAACCGATGCTAAATGGTGTTTTTTAATGTCAAATTTCCACTAGTGAGAACTGCATAAAGAGAAAGAGGCACACAAAGACAGATTAGGATTTAATTGTATATTATTTAGGATTTAATTGTATAGTAGTACACAATGGGTTGTAAAGTAGTGGTTCTTGCATCAAGTAACAATGTATCGATCGATCATAATCAATTCATTATCCTTGTATCGATTACCTTGTTTAACATGTATGAAATTTAATTATTTAGCAAAATTTACCTTATTCATCATTTGACAGTGTTATGGATTGGGCCTCAATGCCAATCCACCAAAAAGGCCCAACACCAAAGGGTCCAATTCATCCAATGGTGGAGATTACAGACCTAGATCCAACAGCCCTCCTCCTTCCTAGATACCTATAAATAAGCATTGAATGCTCTCATTAATGGTATTCATCTCTCACTTACTCTCACTTGTAATTGACTCACTCACTGACTTGAGCGTCGGAGTGTCATTGCAGGTACCACCCCACCTCGGACCGGAGCACCAACTCGGACAACCAAGGATACACGTACCAACTATCTCGGACCGGACTACCTATCCCGGGTCGGATACGTAGCAGGAGATACGGTACCGAACATTGGCGACCACAGTGGGAGAGCCTTATACTCTAGTCTTTCCCCCAACCTCCTTGATCATAGATGGCTCCGAAATTACGACGGAGAAACGTCTCCAGCGTCGTAGTCAGACCCGACCAGCAACAGGAAACCCCGGAGGGGTTAGCAATTACTCTTCCTCGCAGCTCGGCCCATGGCCGGAACTCATCCAGGGCAGTGGTCCCTATCAGCTCTGCTAGGAACCAGTTCCCACCTCCAGCCCCGACTGTCCCGGTACCGATCGATGCTGTCCAACAGCTCATCCAACTGCTGACAAGGCAGGCCGAGGCTGACGAAAGGAGCCAGCGTTACTCCCAGCTGGAGGCCGAGATGGCCGAAGTCCGGGCCAGAAATATCCCGGATCGTTCCTCCCCTCAAACTTACTCCCCTAGCAGAAGGACCTCCAGTAAGAGACGTCACCGGTCCCCTGCTTGGAGGAGACACCACCATCGTTCACCACCACGCAGAAGAGGGAGGCAAGAATCTGGAACTCCCCCAACCGAGACTTATGACGAGACTTACTACCCTGGGGACTCAACTCACCAGAGCTCGTCATTAGCATCTTCGTCCCCAAGACGACGTTCTATAAGCCGGGGAAGTCCCCCGAGGCCTGAACGTCGGCGCCCTCCACCTCCCAGGTCCCCCGTCCGACGCCCTACCAGGAGGCCTCCTCCGAGGGAGAGGTCCGCAACTAGGAAGGGACCCTTTACAGCGGAAATCGACTATTTCCCGGTACCCAGACACTTAGAGAAGCCCCCGGAGGGCTTAAAGATGCATGACGGGACGGGCGATCCCGACCGACATCTGGATTACTTCGACACAATGATGCAGTACCGGAATGTTCCGGAAGAGATCAAATGCCGAATCTTCCCCCTCACCCTCGAGAAACTGGCCCTGGACTGGTTCAGAGCCCTCAAACCAAATTCGATATCATCCTGGGACCAACTTGCAAAGCTATTCTCGGCCCAGTTCGCCCACTCCAAGATGAAACCCAAATCTCGGAAAGTCTTACAAGCCATCCGCCAAGGAGAGAACGAGTCTCTTCGAGACTACATTGAAAGATTTAACAAAGAGGCGGCTCAGGTCCGGAACTTAGACGATTCATTTCGACTATTCTTCATGGAAGCCGGTCTGAGGGAAGGAAGTCTGTTTCAGATCGATGTCGGAATCAACCAAACTGAGTCGCTTGCCGAGTTCCTCCAGCGATCTCAAAAATACATTGACCATGAAGAAGGCGCTGTCGCGAGAAAGACAGATGCCGACCCCGGAACGAGCAAGCCTCGGTATGAAAAGGAGGCTCCGGCGCGACAGGCAGCAGAGAACCGTTATGAAAGGGAACCCCGGAACGACAGGCTCCGACCTCGGAATCGACACCAACAGTATTCCGATCTGAATGAAACAAGGGCCAGGATTCTGGCGGAATGCATGAACGCTGAGTTCAAAGAAGTCAAGTTCCCTGACCCGCTCCCACACAGGCCGGGACAGAGATCCAACAAATACTGCCGGTATCACCGGAGCAAAGGGCACGATACCAATCGGTGCAATGCTTTGAAAGATGACATCGAAGACCTGATCAAGAAAGGGAAGTTAAGCCAGTACGTGGCTAAAGCACCCAGGCACGAGGGCGAGGTTAAGGAAGAAGAAGCTGATCCGAAACGAAAGGGTAAGGCCCCACAGAAAAGAGAAGAGAGCTCAGAGGACGAGCGCGACTATCGGAAATCAAAGGGCCGACCTGTGATGATGATGATATCTGGAGGCTATCCCGACGAGGCATCGGGCAAAACGATGAAAAGAAAATGGAAGGAAGTCATGTGTGCCGCTTCCACCTCTGCAATCATCTCAGGCCCGGAACGCCCGCCCTTGGCCTTCAGCGACCGAGATTTGTTGGATGGCAAGCCAAATAAGCACATACCCCTCATTATCAGGGCGGTCATGGCAAACCACGAGATAAGAAGGATCCTGGTTGACCAGGGAAGCTCCGCCGATATCATCTTCATCGACCTGGTAAGAAAGCTGCAGATCTCAGAGGAAGACTTCACCCCTTACCGGGGATCGGATCTTTCGGGCTTCAACGGGTCTCGGACCAAACCTCTTGGCTATTTGGAAATGATGGTCACCTATGGAGAGGAGCCATTAGAAAGGACGGTCAAGACCAAGTTCTTAGTTTTGCCATGCCCCTCGGTGTATAACTGTATCATCGGGAGGCCCACCCTTGGGAGGCTGGGAGCCGTAACTTCAACGGTTCACCTCAAGATGAAATTCTACTCTTTGAGCGACGAAGTTATCACTCTGGACGCCGACTTAGAGTCCGCACAAAGATGCTTCTATCTTCATGTCAAGGCGGACAGGCAGGCCTCTGAAGAGGGGGTTCCCCCCATAGCAGCTAGGACTCAGAGGAGCCCAAAGAAGAAGAGAGCCGGTCCAGCGGCCGAGGTCAACGTGACGGACCTCGACGCAAGATATGACCCGGACAGCTCTGAGGAGGAAAGCGACGACGAGTTGGGACGAGAGCTAAAGAAGAAAATTAGGCGACCTCAACCTGATGGACAGTTCATACAAGTCCAGCTGGGAGAGAACCCGACCCAATTTGTCCAGATCGGGTCCGATCTCCCCAACGAGATAAAAGCAAAGCTCACCCTCTGCCTCAAATCCCACGCCGATCTCTTCGCGTGGTCAGCAAAGGACATGCCCGGGATTCCCCCCGAGGTCGCCTGTCATCAACTAGCGGTGAACCCCGGTGCAAAATGGGTCGCCCAGCGTAAAAGAGCTCAAAGCCGGGAAAAGGCAGCTGCTACGGCTAAGGTCGTTGAAGATTTAATTAAGGCTGATTTTGTAAAAGAGGTCAAGTATACAACTTGGCTCTCAAACCCTGTACTTGTTAAGAAAAGCAATGGAAAGTGGCGAATGTGCGTTGATTATACCGATCTTAATAAAGCCTGTCCTAAGGACGCTTTCCCTGTTCCTAGCATTGATCGGCTCGTCGATAATGCTTCAGGTTTTCGTTTACTGTCATTCATGGATGCCTATTCCGGATACAATCAGATTCCGATGTTTCACCCCGACCAAGAGAAGACGGCCTTTATGACTGACCGCGGTAACTTCTGCTACCGTGTCATGCTATTCGGTTTAAAAAATGCGGGGGCCACTTATCAAAGGATGATGAACAAGGTATTCCGAGATCAGATCGGTCGAAACGTAGAGGTCTATCTCGACGACATGATTGCCAAGAGCGAAAGGGAAGACCTCCACATATCCGATCTGGAAGAGATTTTTGCTGAAATCCGAAAAAATAACATGAGGCTAAACCCGGAAAAATACACTTTCGGGGTCCGGGCTGGAAAATTCCTGGGTTTCTATCTCACGGAAAGGGGCATTGAAGCCAACCCGGATAAGTGCCGAGCGGTAACAGAAATGCGGACCCCGTCCACTAAGAAAGAGCTCCAAAAACTCAACGGTATGATAGCCGCATTATCTCGCTTCATTTCCAACGCCGCCTTCAAGTCGCTCCCATTGTTCGAACTGCTTAAGAAAGAAGCAACTTTCCAATGGACACCAGAACGGGACGAGGCACTCTCCCGGCTGAAAAAGGTCCTTTCCGAACCACCCATACTAAGTCGGCCGATCCCAGGGGAAGATCTATTTTTGTATCTAGCCATCTCAGATGAGGCCATCGGAGCCGTGCTTGTCAGGGAGACCGGAGCCGGCCAAAGCCCGGTATACTTCGTGAGTAAAGCTTTGCATGGACCAGAAGTGAGATATCAAAAAATAGAGAAGATCGCTTTTGCTCTACTCATCTCAGCACGCCGCCTCCGACCTTATTTCGTCGCCCATCAAATCGTGGTGCGGACGAATTATCCAATTCGGCAGATCTTGCACCGACCCGACTTGGCGGGAAGAATGATCAAATGGGCAGTAGAACTCTCCGAGTTCGGTATCAAATACGAAACAAGACCGGCCATGAAAGCCCAGATACTTGCCGACTTTATCACAGAAATGGCACCCGCCGACCCGGATGACGGGATGTGGACTCTGCACGTAGACGGGTCCTCAAACCCGAAGGGAAGTGGTGCCGGGCTGATGCTCGAAAGCCCGACGGGCGTCGTAATCGAAGTATCACTCACATTTGGTTTCCCTACCTCAAACAACCAGGCGGAGTATGAGGCATGCATAGCTGGACTCCGGCTTGCGATCGACCTCAAGGTCTCCCGACTTTCCCTAAATACCGACTCATTATTGGTGGTATCCCAAATCGGGAAACAGTACGAGGCTAAAGATCCGATCTTGCAAAGGTACCTAACCCAAGTGCAGGAGCTGCTCTCCCTTTTTACATTCACGGAAGTGAAGCACGTTCCAAGATCGGAGAATATCCGGGCTGACATCCTCTCCAAGCTTGCCAGCACAAAAGTTCCGGGAAATCACCGGTCAATCATCCAGGAAACTCTGAGCAAGCCGAGCGTAATCTTGAGCCCGGAAGCAAGTCTTTCTATTAATGTAGTAGAAGAAAGCCAGGGCTGGATCGCTCCACTAATAGACTATATCAGAACGAGGAACGAGCCTCCGGACCCGAGTAAAGCCAAGATCCTCCGGAGGAAGGCCTCCTCTTTTTCCATAATCGATGGAAGCCTCTACAGAAGAAGCCTGTCGGCACCACTGTTGAAGTGCATTGAGGGAGGAGAAGCGGACTACGTCCTGGCCGAGATCCATGAAGGAATATGCGGCCAACACCTTGGAGGTCGATCCCTGGCTCGAAAGGCATTAAGGGCGGGATACTTCTGGCCAACCATGGAGACCGATGCAAGAAATTACGTAAAGAGGTGCAATAAGTGTCAGATCCACGCCAAGGTCCACATAGCACCCCCTACGGAGCTCACCAGCTTAAGCTCGCCATGGCCATTCGCTTGGTGGGGAATAGATCTCTTAGGGCCATTCCCAACTGCCCCCGGCCAGGTCAAATACCTCATAGTAGCGGTGGATTACTCCACCAAATGGATTGAAGCTGAGCCCCTGGCCATCATCAGCGCTAAGAATTGCATCAAATTCTTCAAGAAAAATATAATGACTAGATTCGGGATCCCCGAGGTTGTAGTCACGGACAATGGAACACAGTTCGCCGATAAAGGCTTCAGGAAACTCATGTCAGACCTTAAAATCAAACACCGATTTACCTCGGTAGAGCACCCTCAGACAAACGGTCAGGCCGAGGCCGCCAACAAAGTCCTTCTCAATGGACTGAGGAAACGACTCGACGAAGCGAAGGGAAACTGGGTTGAAGAGCTACCTTACGTGCTGTGGGCCTACAGAACTACTCCACAGAGCTCAACAGGGGAAACTCCTTTCCGACTTTCTTACGGGACTGAGGCCGTGATCCCGGTAGAGATCGGGGAGCTTAGCTGGAGGACACTCCACCCGAAACCTCTGGGGGACAATAGCCAAGCGTTGAAGGAAAACCTCGACCTCGTCGACGAGGTCCGAAGTCAGGCTTTCCTTAAAGAAGCAATAATAAAGCAGAGGGTAGCGGTACGGTATAACTCGAAAGTGATCCCCAGAGATCTTGAGATCGGTGACTTAGTTTTACGAAGAGCCGATGTCGGTTTGAAGAACGCCGCACAGGGCAAGCTCGCCCCCAACTGGGAAGGACCTTACCGAGTTTTATCTAAAACCGGCAGAGGTGCCTACGAATTGGAGACCTTGTCCGGCAAGGCGATCCCAAGAACTTGGAACGCCACTAAACTGAGAAAATACTACAGCTGACGCTCATCTCACCTAAAAGAACGGTGTATACCGATGTTGTAATTCATTTATCTGAAGAACGGTGTATACCGATGTTATATTCATTTTATCTGAAGAACGGTGTATACCGAGGTAATATTCATTTTATCTGAAGAACGGTGTATACCGATGTTATATTCATTTTATCTGAAGAACGGTGTATACCGAGGTTATATTCATTTTATCTGAAGAACGGTGTATACCGATGTTATATTCATTTTATCTGGAGAACGGTGTATACCGATGTTATCAATTATGTTTGCGGTGTATACCGATGTTGTAACTCATCTTATCTAATGAACGGTGTATACCGATGTTACCCGATATGATTGCGGTGTCTACCGATCTTATCGCCTATTCTATTTTCCTTTAGCTGACCGAGGTTTGTCGCTATCCTAAGGGGTGAGTTCGATCTGGGCCGAGTCCCGGTAAACTACCCCGAAGGCGTTCATTTTACGATTATTTGGCCGAGGTTGCCACAAACCTAAGGGACGAGTTCGATCTGGGCCGAGTCCCGGTAAACTGTCCTTAAGGCGACGTTTACCACTTGAGCGAATCAAACGCAAGTGCACAAACGAAAAACAACAGTATAAAAACTAAAAACCGAGGTAAATGAAACCGGAAGCACATCAAATTACATTACAAATTATCCCGGATGCGGCCGGGTCCTCTGGTTCAAAAAGGTAATGGCATATTACAAAATTCCGGTTCCGCCCGGAACCCGGGGCTTTATTTCCCCACCGGTTCCACCCGGAACCCAAAAAAAAAAAAAAGAAGAAACAGCAAATTCAGAACCTCCCCATCAGCAGCAATCACGACCAGGAAGGGGGAGGGTAAATGATATCGAGTGCATCAGAGTCACGATAGGGCCGGACAATACGCCCATCGGCTACGGTATGGTTCAAGCGAATAAATTCCCGTTTCAGAGGAAGGGATGGATGGATGACAGCAACTTGGGAAAGGGCTTTTTCAAAGCTCTCCTCGGCCACTTCCAGAGCCAGTTGAGCCGTCTCCACCACCTCGTCCTCCAAAGTTTCTACTTTGGCACGTACCTCCTGAAGCTCCCTTTCCAATTCAGCAATCCGAGGCAGAGAATCAACGCCAGACCCAACCTGGGCCTGCTTCGCCTTCTCCAGGTCGGCCTCGAGTTCCTGAATCCGAGCCCTCAGGGAAGAAATAACCTCGGAAGACTGCCTATCTTGACTCTCGAGATCCTGGATCCGAACCTCATGTTCCATGCACAAGTTAAGGGCAGAGTCCCTCTCCCTCTCAAATTTCTCCGCAGCGGCCTTGAGCTCAGCCTGATCCCTCTCCAGAGTCTCATACTTCTTTTGCAGCTCCTCCCGGGCTCTTTTTTCATTGTCCCTCTCCACCAGGGCTCCTGTAATAATAGAAACAAGGAAGTCAACAACAGAGATAACCAAGAAAGAAAGTCAAAGAGTGAACCTCGGAACTTGGGGTCACCTTTTGCCTGATTCTCAGCCTCGACCTTCTGAAGCTTCGTCACGTCAGCAAGATGCCGGAATAACTTGAGAGACGCCTCAACCGGGTCGACCCGGGAATCCTCCAAATGCTTCTGCAGGAAGTCGGCGTCAATAGAAAGACCAGAAGACCTAGAAGTCCGGTGCTTTCCATGACGCCCCTTCTTTGAAGCCCGAGCAGCCGGGGCATTGGAGGTAGAAGCAGGGTCTGCTTGCGTTAGGGGGCGCTCCCTTTTTCGGTGCGAGAGATCCGCAGCCCGATCCTCTGCTCCAGCCGAGACTGCCTCCAAGACGGTGCTAATCGGGATGGCAGCAACGGGTTTTTCCTTTTGCACCCCGGCCTTCCTTTCTGCAAGAGCCGTCAGGCGAGAGAACTTGTCCGGCCCCATGCTATCTGCAAAGAAAGGAGAATAAACAAATGTTAAAAGAAACGGCAGTCAAAAAATTATGAATGGGCGGAGCTATCTACCAAGAAACCTACCAAGAACGGCGACTACTTGAGATTTCGACCCAGCCCCGACCAATCGGGCTACGTCAATCCCAAATTTCTTGGGATCACGGTAGACGATCAGGTCGGCAAAGTTCGTCAAGATCGCCAACGATTCCTGGTCCACCTGGGATAGCCGCCCTAAGCCGACGGTGTAAGAATGAGGCCTCCGGTTAAAATGAGAGAGAGACCATCCCAGTTGAAACTTGGTGAACTCCAATGATTTCCCATCCGCAGAATATTGGCCGACGTGCCTCACTGCCTCCTCATTCACGGGCTCCACAAAGAAATACTTATTTTTCCAGTTCTTAAGAGAGTCGGAATAAGGCATGAAAATCTTTAGCCCTCTCTTAGCCCGGAAACTTACATGTTCCCACCGATCTTTGGTTCCGTCCTCGTGCCTCCGGTTAACCTCAAAAAGGTGGAAGAAGAGGTCACAGGAGATCGGCCTCTCCAGATGAATGCACATCAACTCAAAGGCCCGGAGGAACGCCCATGAGTTGGGATGTAGTTGGGAAGGAGCGAGGTTCAAGATCTCCAAAGCCTCTTGTTGAAAAGCAGTGAACGGGGGGCTAACGTGCATATCAAGGATCGTCACCCCGTACATAACAAATTTGAGAGCTTTCGGCCAGACGGCCACATGCTGGTCTTCAGCCATTCCCTCCACATTCCAGATCTGACTCTTCCGGGAAAGGCGGTTGACGAAGAAACTCATATCGTCCCCGGTCCTGTAAAGAGACGGGATCCCCCTCAACGCCTCCGACACCCAAGAATACTCCCGGGGAACCGCGAGAGGCAGGGACACGGGAACATTGACCGGCCCTACTCCGGCTTGGGGATATTGGTCAGAGTCACCTTCTTCATATGCGGGCTCCCCGCAAGGCCCGAGACCATCTTCATTGTTTCGGCTCTCAGCCACCTCCTCCTCGCTCTCCTCCGAACTCCAACTAGTACTGTCTTGTTCCTCACGGTCGGGCTCGGCATCAGAATCACCCGATTCAAGAACCACCACCTCTGTGTTGTCTTCACCTACCGGCTCGTTGCTGGGAACCCCGGGAGACCGGTCTTCAGCTTGAGTAGGAGCGGAACCCAAGTCGTCTTGAACCTCGGGAATAGCTGACCCCGGGGGACTAGCACGAATTTCCATAGACTCTCCAAGTCCGGAAGCCATTGTTTGCGCGAAATGAGGGCGATCTGTGTTAGCAACCCGACGGGTTTGTTTCGTCCTCGCCAGATCGGTCCTGCAGAAATGGGGGCTTGATGAGTCAGGTTGATACGTAAACAGTGGGTCCACAACCAAGTCGGAACCCGACCTGACGACCCCCACTCTGTATCTACAAATGCGGGTCCAGAAAGAACCCGGTCGTGATCTAAAGGAAAAAGCAACAAAGAGAAGAGGAAACTAACCTTATGAAAATCGAAGCTCGTCGAACACTAGAGGCGGGTCGCGAACAGCAAAGGCGTCACCGAGACTCAGCACAACTCGGAAGAATGAAACAAGCTTCGGAACGACTTTAAGAACGGAAGCAGAGCGATTCGCAGAAAAACAATCCAAGTAAGGGGGATCCCCCCTCCTATTTATAGAACATTAAGAAGGCCACAAATGGGCCTGGACTTAGGCTACGTTTCCCAAGACTAGCCCCTGGACAGGCGCGTCGTCCCAAGCGCCATCATTGCCCCAATCTTCCTCGAACGACGCGTCCCATCAATGACGTTGCCAGCTGGCACAGAAATCAAGACATAGCTATGACCGGAACGCCTTAAAGCGACCGGAACGCCTCAAAGCGACCCGGAATCTCTCAAAGCGGTCAGCCTCGAGTCACTCGGCGCGACCTGAGTCCCTCAGATCGGCCCGGTAGGTCATAAAGTGTTTCAGGCCCGGTGAAGTCTCTAAACAACAAGTCTAGCTCGCCTTAAAGCGACCCGACTTGGGGGGCTACTGTTATGGATTGGGCCTCAATGGCCAATCCACCAAAAAGGCCCAACACCAAAGGGTCCAATTCATCCAAGGGTGGAGATTGCAGACCTAGATCCAACAGCCCTCCTCCTTCCTAGATACCTATAAATAAGCATTGAATGCTCTCATTAATGGTATTCATCTCTCACTTACTCTCACTTGTAATTGACTCACTCACTGACTTGAGCGTCGGAGTGTCATTGCAGGTACCACCCCACCTCGGACCGGAGCACCAACTCGGACAACCAAGGATACACGTACCAACTATCTCGGACCGGACTACCTATCCCGGGTCGGATACGTAGCAGGAGATACGGTACCGAACAGACAGCAAAATTCATTTCCAAGCTTATTTGGATTAAGAACAAGTGATAGCAAGTTTACGTACTGTTATTATTTAATAAATTGAATGATGAATAAAAAATCATGGCAGCTAAGGCTTAGATGAATAAAAAGTCTCTCAAATTAAACTAGTTTGGAAAACATGCAACCTGTTACTGTCTCATTCTTTTTAAGCAGTTATGAGCAAATTTAGTTCTCATTCTATTTAAGCAATGAGCAAATTTTAGTAGTTAATGTGGAGCATGTTAAGCGTGTCTATAGGATATAAAGGTAAGTATTATATAGACTTGAACCAAATTTATTAACATAGTTCCTACTTGCTAATTTTTTGTGTGAAAAATTAGCATTTAACAATTTTTTGGGTAAACCTGAGTATCCACCGCACGGATAGAAATGACTAATCTCTCGCTCATTGTAGGTGCCTCAAGGGACAGGATAGCTGGACATACTTTATTAATAATATAAAAAACTCGACATACTTCTATCTATTTAAAAGAAGATTAATTTTTAATATCGGAATATGAAGAACCACACTTTTATCAGATAAGTTCAGGTTTAAAAAAGTTACAAAAAAAATAGAAAAAAAAAGAGAAAAAGGTAAAAAGAGATGAGAAAAGATGAGAAAAGGATAAGTTCATGAGTAATTATAAAATATCGCAGTTAGCTTCTTAAAATGAGGTAGTGGAAGGCAGCTTAGTTGCAACATTTTTCATCGAAGCAATGACGCTTGACGATGGAAGGCGATGATGCAGAGCAAGACATTGGGGGTACTGGTGAATCCACGACCAACTACCACAAATTTCACATTCTCTTCAAAATAAACCCAAATCTAAACTTGTACTATCTAAAATGAAAGAAAAAAACATTGTCCAACCTCTGGGATAGATTGTATAAAATAAATGTGAAGTCTGAATCAAATGAAAATAGGAACAAGTAAGTGAATACTTAAAAGGCTTCAATAAAAACAGAGAAGGCACTGTGAGAACTTAAAAGGCTTGTTCGTATTGTATCGCGATACGTATCGTACGATACGTGCGATACTTGCTACCATGCATCAGCCATTTGAGGACTCTTGATACCAAACCAAAATATCTTTGCAAAAGTGTTGCACTGCAGGTTCTCTAGATGGTATGTTAGGAAGGGGCCGAAGGGCTATTTCTTTTATGCGGAAGTTTTTGTGGCAATTGCAAGCAAATAACTTGAGAGCTTCAAAGCATCGTCTTCTCCGGCAAGAATTAACTCAAAATCTATTACTTATAGAAAGTAGTAACCCTTGGGGTCTTTTGGTATCAACTGAAAAAATAACAACAATTAGTCCATGAATTTGTATTGACTTCCCATACAAGAACCCAAGCAAGCAAGTCATTTCAAGTTACCAGTCAAGTACAACATCGAGTAAATAGGAAGCCAATTCTTATGTCAACATATTTAATACTTTATAGACAACATCCTAAACCCCAAATAGATATCATACAAATGAAAAGGAAATAGGAAGTTGGAAATTAATGAGCAGCTAGCAGAGAGACCATTCCAAAATTCATTAACCTATCATTGTGTCAAATTGGTACACATATAGTCAACATTATATGAAACTAGTAAGTGGTACTAACAATTCTGTCAAATAAAACAAAACTACTAACAATCTTGTCATAAAACCAGACTACAAACATAATAATGAAAAACCGGAAACTTATTGGCGGACAATGCAGTAGTATGATCACCATAATACATTGATATTACTCAGTCTATTCTCTTCATACGATACAACATTAATTCAAGAGAGAGAGAGAAGAGCACACCTAAAAGCCTAGAACAAAATTAAAGAGCAAAGGAGAAAAAGAAAGAAAGAGGAAGAATAAAAGTTAGTTCTTGGGTTTATCTAGAGAAAAGCTTAAAAGTAAACATGTTTGAGCAACTGAGCAAATTGAGTGTGGTGACTAGAAGCTATTCCGAGCAAGGATGAGGCAAATGACTAGGAGGTAGAAAGTAGATTGAGAGGGCTGTGGTGAAGATTAGAAGCAAATAGAGAGAGGAAAAATAAGTAACAGAACAGGTAAAAAAATGACAAGGGTGAGTAGGGAAAATTTTTTATCTCTAATCATGTCCATGCTTGGTTGGTTTCTAGTCCTGCTTTAACCCATAGAATAATAATTTAACTGGTAAAGAGGATAAGATAAGTTTATTTCCAAATCATATTATGCCCTTTTAGTTTCTTTTGATTTTGCAGAACATTTTGTAAACATGCATGAGAACGGAGAGTATGAGCAAATAAGAATCATGTGAACTTATCTAACTTAATTAAAAGATGTTCCTGGTTCCTTATTGGAATTGCAATATCCCATAAATTGTCTAGCTAGTGATTACTATAGAAGAGTCAAAAGCAAAAGCAATCTTAGTAGATCTCAACATATCCAAAGCATAAATGAAAATGTTGTCAATAAGAGTATCCTGCAATCATGTTAGTATATATGTACAAATTGTGTCTCTACCTAAATCCGCGGAGAACATGTAAAATAGAAACAGATGAGACAAATATCAAACTGAAAAGTATTTCTTTAAAATGTTGGATATTCATTTCACATTTACGATGTCAACTTTTGCTGAGGGTGAATTTTGAATGAAAAAGTGCATTACTCCATATTTGAGAATGGAAGAGCAAAGGAAAAAAAAAAAGAAAAAAAGAGGAAGAACAAGAGTTACTATATGGGTTTATCTAGAGAAAAGATTAAGAGAAGACAACAACATATTTGAGCAACTGAGCAAGGTGAGTGTGGTGACTAGGAGGTATGTCAAGCAAGGATTAAGAGGTCTGTGGTGAAGATTAGAAGCAAATAGAGAGTGAAAGAGAAAGGAAATGAACCGGAAAAAACGACATGGGTGAGTAGAGATATTTATCTCTAATCATGCTCATGCCTATTGGTTTCTAATCCAGTCTTAACCCATAGAATAATAATTTAACTAGTAAAAACGCTAGGATAAGTTTATTTCTAATTCTAATTATGTCGGGTTAGCTTTTTAGGTTTTGCAGAATATTTTGCAATCGTGATGGGTGGGAAATGCATAATCATGTGAACTTATCTAACTTAATTAAAGGGTGTTGATGGTTACATATTGGAATTGGAATTGCAATATCCCATAAATTGTTTAGCTAGTGATAAAATAACTATAAAAGTGTCAAAAGCAACAATTAGGAGTATCTCAACAGTTCCAAAGCATAAAGGAAAATGTTGTGCATAACAGATGGGGAAACCAAATGAAATAGAAACAGACGAGACAAAAACCAAACTGAAAAATATTTAATTTTACACTTACGATGTCAACGTTTGCTGAGGGTGAGTTTTGAATGAAAAAGTCAATTGCTCCATCAGGCATGGATGGATATAATTCCAAAGCTTTAATGGCTTCTCGCAACTTTACATTTCCTTTCCATGGCTTGCCACCAGCTACCTCATGATTTACATCTCTCTGTCTCATCATAATTGACAATATTACTTGGAGTGACTTTAAGTTACTCCAAGAAGTGTGTTTGCTCTTCAAAAAGTTAGGAATTTCTGAGAGAGCCTAATAAATAAGTAGTGAATTAGGACCAGAGTTTAATGTAATGCAAGTCATATATTTTTGACAAAACAAAACCTAAAAATAAAAGAAATTAAGTTAAAGTTGAAACCTGAAGAATATTTACGGATATTGTCAACGATTCCAAATTCACAAGTTCTATTAGCCAACTGGGTATTACTTGAGAATGATGATACAAAAGTCTGATCCTCGCATGTTTAACACAAGAAAGAGAGTTCCCAGAGAGTCTCTGACAACAACCATTAAAAGTAATGGTACAAAGACTAGGAGCAGATAACTCAATATTCGGAAATTCATATATCTCATCTATAACCAAATCAACAAGCATAACATTTGATATACAGAGAGTTTGTCCATCTTTTTTCTCATGTCCACAACGCTTAATGATCAAACTATTCAACTTGATAAACCCTGAAAAAGGCTTAGCATGACCATCAATTCCGCTGCGAAAAACTAACCCCCCTAGTTTCAAATAGGTTAATGCAGGCAAATTCATAGAATCTGGAAATACTACTACATGGTCAATAATTTGGCACTTGAGTTTAAGAGATTCCAAACTGTGACAAGAAAACAAGAAATTCGGAATTCTTTCAACATCACAATAACAAAGGCTTAATCGCTTGAGATTTTGATTTCGTGAAGCAGTGAATGCTTCAATCGTTTCGAGTAGACGAGGTTCCAATGAAAACAACAACTTGGCTTTAAAATGGAGAGCGATTAGCGCTGTGGAAGCATCGTGAAGAGATAGAACCCGAATCACGAATTCGGTGAAATCCCAGTTTGTTCTGAAGGGTTTATCAGTAAAAGAAAGTGTTTGAAGACTTTTCCAAAGATGCTTCCATCTTCTAGATAATGACTCAGTTCGAACGGCCTCTTTGATGTTCAAAAACGACAATATGTGAACCAAAACGCAATCTGGTAAGTCGCTTAGCATGTCATCATAGTGCTGATGTGTTCCTATGTTCATCATCTCGGAATGAAGCAAGTGTCAGAAACTAGAAGAATGAAATAATGGACTTTCAATTGAGGTGTGAGCATTCACGCAAGCAAAGAGATTCTAAACATAGACGGACTTTCAATTGAGGTGTTTGCTGTAGTTCGCTTCTCTGTAACGGTGGTTACTGGTATGCAATGAAGAGAATGTATCTTCTAGGTTAGAGAAGCTGGCAATTGGGGGGGCTTCGAGGCCCATTTAATAAAGCCCTTTATTTTTCAGGGTTTTTTTTACCCCCACCATCTTCAATTATACCCCCATGGACCCTGCAAAAATACCCTTAAAATTTAGACAAATTTACAAAACATTTACCATTTTTCACTTCCATCCATTTGACCAGAAAATTTTCTGAGAAAATCGGACTTACCATTCAGAGAGCTATATCCGTTTTACCATCGGATTTACCATCGGATCTACATACATCTGATCTTCCTCAGAATCAGCGTAAAGAGTAAGTCGGATCTAGCTATATCCGATTTTCCCATCGTATCTACCTATATCCGATTTCCCATCGCTGCTGATACTGCTGCTGCTTATACCGCTGCTGCCCAGGCATATACTTGTCCTCAGACATAGACTGGTCTGAGGACATAGAATGCTCATCAAAATGGTGCTGAGGACATAGAATGCTCATCAAAATGGTGCCCCTGCTGGCCCTCCTCATAGTGATAGTCATAGTGATAGTCTGGGGCCTCCTCCACCTCCACCGGCTGTTGCTGTCGCCTACGCCGGGTAGAAGCATGTCCCGCAATCCTGTGGCGGGTGCGTGTACTGGAAGCAGATGGCGAGGTCTGAGCCAAGGACTCTCCTCAATACCTATTGGACACTGGAAAAACAAACAAATTGTTCAACAAAAATAAAACAAAAATCGGATCTAGCTATTTCCGATGTGAAATCGGATATAGGTAGATACGATGGGAAAATCGGATATAGCTAAATCTGACTTACTCTTTACGCTAAATCTGAGGAAGATCGGATGTATGTAGATCCGATGGTAAAACGGATATAGCTCTCTGAATGGTAAATCCGATTTTCTCAGAAAACTTTCTGGTCAAACGGGTGCAAATGAAAAATGGTAAATGTTTTGTAAATTTGTCTAAATTTTAAGGGTATTTTCGTCTTTTCGCAAGGTCCGTGGGGGTATAATTGAAGATGGTCGGGGTAAAAAAAAAACCTTTATTTTTCTTTACCGTTCAGTAAATTTTAAGAAAATTATAAACAATTGTCTATGAATTTTTTTTGACCTAAAATTGTCTATGAATTTTAAGAGTATTATCTTTAACTATTAAAAAATGAAATTTAATAAATAACTACATGCGTTAGAAATGTAGTTTATGGACACCCGGTTGTCGGGTTCGATCTCCCGGATGTCGATTGTGACGCCCAAATATTTAATTAAATTATTTAATTAAATATTTAGGTATCCGTTTATTTATTTATTTATTTATTTCAGTTGGTGTAATTATATTAGCATTTGATTAAGAGGTGTATAATTGGATATTAGGAGATGGTGTTTGTGATCGGGCTTAAGCTGGAGGAAAGCCCGTGATCCAAGAGCCCACTAGCTAGGCGCATAGGTGAAGCGCCTAGGCTAGGGTTTTGGCTCATTTCGCATTTGGTTGAGAAAAAGAGAAAGAAAAGTTGCGAATAGAAGAGAGGAGAGGAGAGGAGAAGAGGGTTCGGCACATCCAAGAGAGAAGGAGATGAGGATTTCGCAAGTTCAAGGAGAAGAGAGAAGCTGTGTTGCTGAGATTACTGTTGGTGACTTGATCAAGAGGATTAGTGCTCTCCTACTATAAGGTAAGGGTGGGGTTCTTCCTTATAATAGGGTTTTATGATGGGGTTATGTGGGGATAGGTCCTATGACGCCTCTTGCTTGATTTTGATTGTTTGATTTGATGATAGTTGAACCATGACTATGTTGATTGAAATATTGACTTGTTGGTGATTGTTGTAACTCTAAAAATTGGTGTTTGTTGTTGTTATCACGAATTGCATGCTAGGTGTTTGAATAATTGTTGTTTGGTGTTGTGATGGACAATTCATGATAATTGGCATTGGTGGTTAAGAATTGATGAACTAGATTGGTGACTAAATCGAATTGGTGATTTAAATTGGTGAAATAACGAAAATATTGACCCCTAGGGCGCCATGGGCGCCATTGTCCTAGATGCTGTTTTAGGCGCCCTGTGCCTGGGCGCCATGCCTGGCCCTGTTGCCTTGGTGTTCTGTGCAGTTTCTGGCGCCCTGTGTGTGGGCGCCGTGTGCTAGTGCGTGTGTGTGTTGCTGCTGTGTTCTGAGTCAGGGGCGCCATGGGCGCCAGAGTTGCTGTTGTTGTGGTTCCTGTGTCTGGGCGCCAAGGGCTCCATATCCTGTGCCATGATGCGTTTTTGTGCTGTCTGGGCGCCAAGGGCGCCACTTCCTGTAGTGTTGTCTGTTGTGTTGCTGCCTGTTGCTAGGCGCCCTGCTCTTGGGCGCCAAAGTCATGTGTGTTGCGTTTGTTGCTAGGCGCCCTGCTCCTGGGCGCCAGGTTCGGTTGTGTTGCCTGTTGCTAGGCGCCCTGCTCCTGGGCGCCAGTCTTCTGTGTTGCTGTTTCCTGCTAGGCGCCCTGCTCCTGGGCGCCATTTCCTGCACTGTTTGGTTTTGCTGTCACTGTTTCACTGTCACTGTCACGGATTTTGTTTTCAACATATCTTTTGACTCGGGAGTCCGATTGAGACGTTTCAAAATGTTTTGGAAAGCTTATTCAGAGGCCTAGCTGAATATTCTAATTTTAGGCAAAGTGATCTATTTTCTGGAAAATTGTTAGCCGTTGGCTTAGCCGTTAAATGTTGCTGTTTTAAAAAGAAAATTGTCGTCGCCCCAAATATTTTGGAAAATTGTCGTTGTCTCCGGTGTTGGGAAAAATCATCGCGTCTCAAATGTTTTGGAAATTGTTGTCATCTTGGTGTCTTGGTGCTGTTGAGCTAGGTGTGAATGCTCAAGTATTATTATTGTTTGAGCTGGGTGTGAAGGCTCAAACCTTGGTGTTGTCGGGGCTAGGTGTAAAGGCTCCAAATCTTGGTGTTCCGTTGTCTCGGATAGTTTGGTGTTTCGGTGTCGTTGGGCTAGGTGTGAAAACCCAATTTTGGTGATATTCGGTGATTGATTTTGGTGTGTCACCTTGTGACTAATTTTGGTGATTGTCTGTGTGCATTCATGGTGTCGCATACAGCATACGCATTTGTTTTGGTGAAGGCCTTTGGTCTTGGGGCTGAGTGTGAAAGCTCAATTTTTCTAAAACTAGTGAGCCGGGTGTGAAAGCTCAATTTTTTTTAATTGGTGAGCCGAGTGTGAAAGCTCTGGTGACGCCTCTATTTACAGGCAACAATTTTGGTGATTTGGTACCACATGCATATGCCCATTGGTGTGGGTTGCATCCATGCATTATCATGACATTTGGTGACTGATTGTGGTGTTTATAATTCGACGTGTGTTTATAATTTGATGTGTGTAGTAGAGTGGTAGATATAGTTGTCATATTCTAGCATATTTCCTATCATTTACGCTATTATATTGAAGATATCTCACCCCTTCTGTTTGAATGTTACCCCTATGCGGTAACGTGCAGGTGATCGCGAGTGAAGGCTTAGCTTCCTTCGCTAGTCTGAGTCGGTGTCCTTTGCTTTGATATGTAACACTCAAGGGGGGATGAACGCTCTACTTTGGCTGTTACATTTTATTTGTTTGGAGTCCATTCGGGATGTTATGATTTTATGTTTTGGAACTTATTTCTATTCCGCTGCGTGGTGATGTATTTTTGACAAAGTGTTATATATCGTATGTGACGTTTTGGTTATCGATGAATGTGTGACATCTCTTTTCGAAGTATGGAATAATGAATTTTTTTGTAACTCTATTTTTATTAAATAATTACCGGGTAGAAAAGGGGTGTTACATCGATCCTTAGTTTTTCCGTTTGTGTGTATTAGGTCCCGGCATTTGCCAATTTGCCCCTCAGGCCATCAAATAAAAAAACATGCGTTATATTTTTACCTATGAAATTTACGCTTAAAATTCATTCATTTTAATATTAAATAATAAATAAAAAATCTTGGAAAGTGTGACAAAAATGCCTTAGAAAAATACTGCTAACAATCTTATTATTATAGACTAATAGATACATAACTGAAAATGTAAAGCTATCACATTTCATGTCTTTTAAAAACTTGAAGGTAAATGTTTCTTATGTCTTTAGATAATTAGGCATTATAACTTTCTGGTTAAACCAAGGTTTTAAAAACCGGACCGGACCGGCCGGTTCAACCAGATGAACCGTGAACCGGACCCCTGGCCGGTTGGTTCAACCCCATTTGAACCGCAGGCCAAAGAACCGCCCCAGAACCGGATTGAACCGCCAAGAACCGCTTTGAACCGGGAACCGAACCGGATTGAACCGGTTTGAACCGCCCGAAATGCAATTTTTTATTTTTAAATTTACTTTTTTCTCCAAAATTTAATATTTTTTATTTTTTATTTAATAAATTACTTATCCGGTTCAACCATGGTTGAACCGGTGGTTGAACCGATTGAACCATGAACCGGAGGTCTCGCCGGTTCGATCTCCGGTCCGGTTTTAAAAACATTCGGTTAAACATTTGAAGTCTGAACTAGTTTTAGTTTGTTGTGGTTGATATTTTCAATGAATTTATATTTGATTTTGACTTGTCAAAATATCTAGTCCCGGATGAAAGAAGATATCCTATTCTAAATACTCAAATTCATTTGTAGTTTTTACTCATTTGATTTGTTTTTCTGGTAGGAAATTATGGATATATACAATATTGACTTCTGATTCTAAAACAATTATGTATGGTTTCTTTGATACAAACTATGACAAAGAGAAGATGGTTTACAAAGTTGAGTTATATTATACTTGAAGGTGGTGGCATAGTTCTCCATTTCATTCAGAACTGGCTGCCAAATTTCTGGACTTGGAGTAATATTTGATGTAGGATCGTATCCTATCCTAGAGTGATGAACTAGCTAGAAACGAAAGATCTGACCATCACTGACTTTTTTGAACCTCTTATGGGAAATTCTAACTCCTTTTCAATAGTGTGATTCATAGTGCTTAGGTCTTCAGACTTCAAGCCGAGGCAATGAGACAGAGCCTTGAAATTCTAACTCCTATCCTATACTGTCAACAAAGTCTATATAGTAAAAATATCAGCTATACTATTAACCGTTGGATCACACTAGAATGTGTTCCGGACTAGGCCAAGCCCATGTCTGTATTGGGCATCAAACCGGCCCAGCAACACGCCCCTTAAGGTCGCTCCGTGGATCCTTATGTTGAACCCAATCAACGGCATAAAAGTGTCTGCAGGTACCAACCCCCCATCCGACTTGAGGCAGGAGTGGATGACTACGATTTGAACACCTACCGACTTCTCAGCTCGGCATCATCCGAACCAGGGAAAGTTACAGAACAGAATGTATGAGACACTCATCCTCCTACACATCATGAGACAACTTCCTCACAATAGCGACCGAAAAATCCGGGCGAGGATTCTTCGAAGGTTCAAAAATGAAGCCGCCACCAAAGTTTAGTTTAAGGGCAAACATTGGAAAATCCCTTTGAGTTGGATAAGGGTCCTTGAGACCAGGTTTGGGTTCGGGAGTCGATTATGCATGGAGAAGGTATTAGAACCCCACGACATCCATCCTAAGGAAGGTTACCTGCTAATTAGTTGTAGAAGCGAAAGTTAATTTTGAAAACATTTAATTTACCCTTTTATTTTGAATTTAGAAGAAAGAAGAAACTTGATATTTTATTTGAATTTAAGAAAAGGAATATTTAGAGAAAGACTAAAAATAGTTTTTTATTAGTGCACTTAACAGAGATGGACCCGCCCTCTGCTCCTACGTATCTTCTGGTAGAGAATCAAAGGCTACGTAGTTCTTGGGTAGAAAAAGTGTGGTTTGTTTGTGTTTTTTAATTTAGGGATTTTAGGACTTGTGATCCGTACAGTTCATTTATCCTAAAACGATGACTAACTCGTCCGTACGGCCGACTTAATCCCCTGTTTTTGAAAATTTGTTTTTTGTTTGAAAGAAATGCTTGTGTGTTTGTATTTTTTAGTTTAGAAATTATTTCTTTTAAATAGGGATTTTAGGACCTGATTCGTACGGTTCATTCGTGGTCCTAAAAAACTGTCTAACCCGATCGTACGACCGACTTAATCCCCTATTTTGTTTTTTGAAAATATTTATTTATTTATGAGAGGAAAAGGAATATTTTGTTTTTCTGTTTAGAAGTTAAACGAAAAGTTAACAAAGAAGAAAAAATGAAAAGTGCAACTAGTGAAAAATAATTATCATTAATATTTAAAAATAAACTAATTAAAAGAAAAATTGTAACATCCTAGGCCCTTTTCTTTCTAGTAGGCTACCCAGCGATGCACTCATGACCTTCTCCACCCCCCTGTGGAGTTTTTTTGCCTTCCGTGGGAATCGAACCATGTACCCTGGGGCTCAAGTACATGCTCAATGCATTCCTACTACCAATTAGCTCAAATGGTAGTGGGAATGCATTGAGCATGTACTTGAGCTAGTCCCAGGGTACATGGTTCGATTCCCACGAAAGGTAAAAACTCCACAGGGGGTGGAGATGGTCATGAGTGACAGTGCTAATGCCATAAGCCGAAAATGAGTAGGTAAAAGGGTTGTAAATAAGATAAAAAGGGAGGGGGGGGGAGAGAGAGAGAGAGAGAGAGAGAGAGAGAGAGAGAGAGAGAGAGAGAGAGAGAGAGAGCGAGAGCTTCGCTAGGAGAGGGAGAGAATGTGTTCAGTGTTCTCGTTGAATCACTGCGGTGTGCTTTTCACTGTGGACATGACCTCCTTTTATAGGTGAAGGGTAAGGTAAAGAGTGGACAAATTGACTTGCTAGGCAAGTCGACTTACTGGGCAAGCAGCTTGTTGGGTTGAAGGTTGATGCTATTGACACCCCCCCTTTTATTTTCGTTTTTTCTATTAATTTTGATTTTATGCAACTTTATTTTATATTTTGGTGATTATAAATGAAAGCAAAAATGATTTTTTTTGTAAAATAGTTAAAAACTGATTATTTTTTTAAAATATAAAAGATTATTTTTGATTAAAAGACAAATCTAAAAAAGAACAAATCGGGCCAAGACCCAATCGGAAAAATCTAACATAGGCCCAATAAAAGTGAATTACTACGCACATGCCCAATAAAACGAGATAGCATCCGAAAAAGCTCAAAAGCTAACTCACGGTAATAGGACCTGTAAACTAGTAAAAATAACGACGATTGTAGTAAAAAAAGCGGACAAAATTGGGGTATAACAGCTGCCCCTCTTTATTTATATTTTACTAGAAAAGGTGAATGGTTTTCAGATTTTCGTAGCAGAAATAAAAATAAAGATAGAATAGACGCTAATTTTGTCCGCTTAGGGGGAAGATGAGTTAGGGAAATGAGGGACGATTAACACTTGGTGTGTTAACCGAGAATAATAAAGAAGGATCCCTGGGGATCTGAAGGAGCACTGGGGCTTTGAAAGAGCACTTGGGCTCTAAGGGAGTAGTGGGGCTCCAAGGGGTTGCCTAAGCCCTGAAGGACCACTTGAGGTCTGAAAGAGCACTGGGGCTTTGTAAGAGCACTTGGGATCTAAGGGAGTACTGGGGCTCCAAGGGGTTGCCTAAGCCCTGAAGGACCACATGGGGTCTGAAAGAGCACTGGGGCTTTGAAGGACCACTGGGGGTCTGAGGGTGGCCTTTTACGAGCGGTCGTTAACAAGATCAGGTCTAGAACTGATCACGAAGGACGTCCACTATGTCTCAGGCTGACACAGCTAGTCTGAAGGACCTGGGGTCGGATGATCCGTCGGTGCTCGATACTGACGTGTGATCTAGATTGATGGACCAATGGAGGTCTGAAGGAGCACTGGGGCTCTGAAGGACCTCTGGGGTCTGGAAGATCGGTGCTAGACTTGGTGCTAACATTACGCGCTGAGATGGGATCAACGCTTGGAGCGTCGATTTTGGAGGAACAAGATATAGGTATCGACACTTGACGTGTTTACCCGAACATACCTAATGAATGCATTTACCTGAGAAGGGAAACGCTATCTATATTTGGGATGTCTAATAATGCAATGAATGGTGTATGCGTGCATGTGTTGTATGCGCGTGCAATGATGGATGTTTGTTGGGGTAGCAAATGAGGTGTAGCGGATAATGGGTGTTGAAGTTTATAAACTGTGTATGCGTATGCAGATAAGATGCAATTGTATTGCTTAGATGCACGTATTGCGATGAAACGCATGGTTGCATGATGGAATGATTTATGCTTTGGTGGGGGTAATGAATGCAATGTGGATGATTTTTTTTTCTCTTTTGGCCTCTTTTTAATGAATGAATGAATGAACGAATGAACGAATGAACGAATGAATGAATGAATGAATGAATGAATGTGCACACGTAATGCTTAGATGCAAGAGTTGCGGTAGGCGCATGACTTGATGTCGAAATATAATGTATGGTGCAATGATTTATGATATGGTATATTTAGTAATGCATGCAGATGTGTTTTTAAATTTTGAGATGAGAAATGAGACTTTCAGTGCGAGAAGTAGAGAGATGATTATTTTGGAGTCATCGTTTATTGGAAAAATTAGATTGATCTGAACTCAAACTTTGGCAATCTCAAGGTTGTTATTTACAGACGCTGATGTGAAAAAGTAGTTGACTGTATTTGCAGACTCGCTTATTTTGCTCTTCCATTATGATGCCCCATGATGACCGAAGTTTTAGGTCCACAAAGTTAACTAGGTGGATTTTCAGTATCACACTATTAGCTTGTGTTCTCTCTCTCTGAAGCATTGTTTAGTAAAGATGTATACTAGTGCAAATATAGGTGAATGAGCCAGTTAACTTGGTTTTAGGTCTAGGCTATGGACAAATGTGGCACATGAAGGGATGAATGACAGGTTTTTGCCAAAGTCATGAAAGGTGGGCTTTCCCCAACTCATGAAATGTGGGACTGCCCCAATTTAGACTTATGATGACGGTGAATGAATGACTTGCCCCTGTCTAGTGATGACAACAACTAGGGGTGTAGAGGAAATGATGAATTGGGAATGTCATGACTTTGTAACGAAAAGTGGCATGCAAGAGATTTTGTCTCAGCCCATGGAGTTTGGTGTTGCCCCAATTATGACAAGGACAAGGTTGCCCCAAATGAAGTAGCATTGTGAAAGGGTTTGTTTAGGGTAATGGGTTGAGAAATTGCCCCGGTACGGTTTTGTGGATGTGAATATGGTAAGGGAATGAGATGGGTGTAGGGAGAATTTCCCTAATTTTAGGTGGAGTGAAGGGTGACGGGATTGCCCCACTATTGAATGACATTTCAAACGATTGCTTTAAGTGAGACTGTGAGAGGTGACAAAGTTAAGGTTATGGTTTTTTGGAGTTGGTCGTATGGCTATATGGATTGGGTGTGGTATATGAATGGGATGGACAATGGCTAAATCTCCAAGTTCAGGTGGTATGGATGATAAAAAGAAAGCCCCTCTTTGGGAATTAGGTGGTGATCCTAGTATAAACGTTTGGTTTTCTTTTAGGTGAATCCCAAAGACTGTGACAGTCTTGAGTTTTTTTTACATGATGAAAACTTCACTTGGTGATCACTAAACATTGTCTTTATATCAATGCAACTTGAATGAACCTTGGAGTGCAAGCCTTTTGATTTTTTTTTTAACTTTTTTTTTACTTTCTTTGATTTTTTGAGCATACATATTGTAAATAAATAAACTTATTTGTCCTAAAATTAAAACTTTGAGAAAACAAAAGCAGTCAGTCATTGATCAGAATGGACTTTATAGGGTTGTAATGTGGCCGATGGTTAGGGGTTTGTGAAGGATAGGATAATTAGGCCTAATGAAGTATTTGAGAGTTTATGAAATGAGGGATAATTAGGCCCAATGAGGTGTTTGAGGGTTTATGAAAGAAAGGGTTTGTGAAGTGGCGAATGGTTAGAGGTTTATGAAAGAAAGAGGTTGTAAATGGGTGTTTGAGGGTTTATGAAAGGAGGGATAATTAGGCCCAATGAGGGTTTATGAAAGGAGGAGGTGTTTATGAAAGGAGGGATAATTGGGCCCAATGAGGTATTTTGAGGGTTTATTGAGACAATGATCTCTTATGCGCTTCATGGCAAGATGTATCAGCTCGCAATTTCTACTTCTTTTAATTTTTTCCAGGATTTTCAATCCTCTCTTTTTTGAATTTCACTTTTTTGTGATTTTTCTTTCTCCTTTTTTTTGGCGCTGGGTGAGCTGATAAAAGTGATACACCATGTTTAGGTGTGGAATCGATCCTTGTCTGGGGTGACTGAGTTTTTTTTTTGATTTTTCGGCTCAAAGGGGTAGTAAAGAGCCTTTTTTGAGGATATGGCAAGATGACCAAACTTCATTTCAAATCATGACTGCTTATTTTCTCAAAACTTAACTTTAGGACAAAAATTTATTTATTTTTATATATTTGCTTTTTCTTTATTTCTTTTTATATGCCTTAATTTTTGCTTAGATTGCTCTTAGGACTAGACATGGACAATGGATGATGATAAGATGCACAGAGTGGACACTAACTGACTCAAACAAGAGTAAATGCACATTGCATACAAGTTCACTATACGAATGCTTCATAGAGAGTTAACATAATTAGAGACATGATAGAAGAAATTTTTGATGACACATTAGTTAACAAAATAGACCATTTTGATCATTTACCATGGGGTGAATGAGATGCATTGTTTTGCTGACAAAAAATGTGAATGAGCTGCAAACAGTGAATAACTTCTTCTTTTTGAAAATTGAGTGTCTTGAAACACCCTGAGTTTGCAACTAAGTTCGACCCTGTTTGAAAATTAGTAGGTTGAGCTTTGCCAATGACGAACAATCAATTAAAATGTATTTCGCAAGAACGCCTCATCTCTCATCACAATTTTTTTAAAATTATGCTCATGTTTGTTTTCTATTTTTTTTGGTAATGCATGAATGAACAAATTATAATGTATAGGCATGTGGCAAATGCATGAAGAAATGATCACTTAAAAGCTCATTACTCTAACTGGTTTTTCGTTTCGTTTTTTAGAGACAGTGCAACATGTAAATGATGCAAAGTATCATTTATAATTTAAAATGGAATGCCAACTGGATATATATTTTTTGATGATGGATGATGCAAGAATAATGACATGATTTTTTTTATTATGCATGCAAAAATGATTTATGAATAAAATGATGAGACGATGTAATGATGAAACAATATGGTTTTTTTTGTTTATTTTTTTTAATTAGGATGACAACATGAGTGAAATGATGTATGAATTTTATGATGTTGCAAATGATGAGATGTCTGGTTATTTTTGAATGATTATGAGTGAATGGTGGTGCATGCTAAATGAGATGTTTATGTTATATTGCTAAAAATTGTTTTTTATATATATGCGAGGAAATGCATGATACACGCAATGATTTTTAATACATGGAAAGGAAAATGCATGATTAATGACATGGTTTTTTGAATGAATGAGAAGGTTATATTTTTGTTTTTAATTTTTTGGAAAAGGGGAACCAGATGCATGAGCAATGGATGCATGAAATGCGAATGTGTCACGTCGGGGAATTGTAAACTTTTTATTTGAAGAGTAAAGTATAATTTAGGTGGTCTGATTTTCAAATGCATTTTTTCTTATATTTTCATCCACCTTTCTTATAAAAAGGTTTTATAATTCCCCGGCGGTCATGCAAAATGAGATATTTTTTTTATGATATGCAAAGAAGAAGGAAAATAAGAATGCATGAGACATGCTTGCAAGAATAAAATAGGTTTTTTTTGGGTTTTTTTAGGGAAATGAGAAAAATGTATTAGTGTTTGTTTGAATGCAAGGGTATGAAGCTCATTTGTGTCCTACAGGGATTCCTAAGAGAATAGGTCTAAGGCTTTTCTATTGAGTGAACCTTTCAAAGGGTAGCTCTAAAGGGTCCTAAATAAGGTTCCGAGAGCCAACGACCCCGGTTAAGAACACTGATCCCAACAATAGGCAAGCTATTAGGAGTAACAGCATTCTCAAAAGAGACAAACTCTAGGTGAGACTTTCGTGAGCACCCAACAGGACGCACATCCAGTAGGCCATCACTACGCAGTCTCATTCTAACTTATGCTATGCTCCAGTCCGGGTATAGGACTATTCTCACGTGTGTGCACAAGTGTGATAGTGGAGTGTGTGAAGGAGAAAAATGTCAATTATACCCCCAAGTTGAAAAAAAAACAAACAAACACATATACAAAATGGTCTTCTATCCTATGGTTTACATATAAATATAATATGCGATAAAATAAAAGACAAGAGAAGGGTAAAAATAAACATTAAATTAACGATTAATCCTACAACTAATTAGCCATAGGTTTGACTCTCTAAAATTGTCCTCAGTGGAGTCGCCAGCTGGAGCGACCGAAAAAACCGGGTGAGGATTCTTCGAAGGTTCAAAAATGAAGCCGCCACCAAAGTTTAGTTTAAGGGCAAACATTGGAAAATCCCTTTGAGTTGGATAAGGGTCCTTGAGACCAAGTTTGGGTTCGGAAGTCGATTATGCATGGGGAAGGTATTAGTACCCCACGACACCCTTCCTAAGGAATGTTATCTGCTAATTAGTTGTAGAAGCGAACGTTAATTTTGAAAACATTTAATTTACCCTTTTATTTTGAATTTAGAAGAAAGAAGAAACTTGATATTTTATTTGAATTTAAGAAAAAGAATATTTAGAGAAAGACTAAAAATGGTTTTTTATTAGTGCACTTAACAGAGATGGGCCCGCCCTCTGCTCCTACGTATCTTCTAATAGAGAATCAAAAGCTACGTAGTTCTTGGGTAGAAAAAGTTTGGTTTGTTTGTGTTTTTTAATTTAGGGATTTTAGGACCTATGATCCGTACAGTTCATTTATCCTAAAACGATGACTAACCCGGCCGACCGACTTAATCCCCTGTTTTTGAAAATTTGGTTTTTGTTTGAAAGAAATGCGTGCGTGTTTGTATTTTTTAGTTTAGAAATTATTTCTTTTAAATAGGGATTTTAGGACCTGATCCGTACGGTTCATTCGTGGTCCTAAAAAGCTGACTAACCCGATCATACGACCGACTTAATCCCCTATTTTGTTTTTTGAAAATATTTATTTATTTATGAGAGGAAAAGGAATATTTTGTTTCTCTGTTTTGAATTTGAACGAAAAGTTAACAAAGAAGAAAAAATGAAAAGTGCAACTAGTGAAAAATAATTATCATTAATATTTAAAAATAAACTAATTAAAAGAAAAATAAAATAAAAAAGGGAGGGGGGAGAGAGAGAGAGGGCGAGAGCTTCGCTAGGAGAGGGAGAGAATGTGTTCAGTGTTCTTGTTGAATCACTGCGGTGTGCTTTTCACTGTGCACATGACCTCCTTTTATAGGTGAAGGGTAAGGTAAAGAGTGGACAAGTTGACTTGCTGGGCAAGTCGACTTGCTGGGCAAGCAGACTTGCTGGGCAAACAGCTTGTTGGGCTGAAGATTGATGCTATTGACACCTCCCTTTTATTTTCGTTTTTTCTATTAATTTTTATTTTTTGCAACTTTATTTTATATTTTGGTGATTATAAATGAAAGCAAAAATGATTTTTTTGTAAAATAGTTAAAAACTGATTATCTTTTTTAAAATATAAAAGGTTATTTTGGACTAAAAGTCAAATCTAAAAAAGAACAAGTTGGGCCAAAGCCCAATCGGAAAAATCGAATATAGGCCCAATAAAGTGAATTACTACGCACATGTCCAATAAAACGAGTTAGCATCCGAACAAGCTCAAAAGCTAACTCACGGTAATAGGACCTGTAAACTGGTAAAAATAACGACGATTGTAATAAAAGGAGCGGACAAAATTGGGGTATAACACTCACCCATTTGGAGTATATAGAACATTTTAGATTAAGAGGGTGTGGAAAAACAGTAGATTGGGATTCATTGTCTTCTTGAAGATCACAATGGGGAAGAGAAGCTTTATATGATCAATAAAAAAAATGTTTTCATTCCCTTTTGATATCAGTTGATTGTATCAGTGACAAATGTGACAAATGAGAAATGTATTAATTCAAAGACAGGCATGAATCAATAAATAAAAATAAAGCCATACTTACTATTGGATAATAGTTAGTTTAGCACCATGGTTTGTTATTCTTAACCAAATTGGTTATTATGTTTGTTAGTTACTAGTTAGATGTTACTTAGGAATTCTAGTTGTTAGTTAGGATTTCTATATAACCACTCTTTGTAATCTTTTGTAAACACAATCTCATTCAATAAAAATAGAGAACATTCAAATGAAGTTCTCACATTCTTCTATCAATTTCACTAATATGGTATCAGGAGCAATGTAATGCTTCCGCGTTTATCTTTCTTCTTCCCTTATTCAATTTTTTGAGACTTTATTTTCCATATTAATTTATTCTTCTATGTTCTTCATCTTTGATTTTGCAAATTCTATCACGGTTATTCTCAAATCTTGCAAAAAAAGTCTCCATTTTTTTATCTATTTTTGGATATATGTTTCTTCTTCTTCTCTACAAACTTATTCAAAAAAAATCCTTTCCTCAATTCTCGGTTCAATGAACCACAAACAACAAAAAATTCAAGATCTTCCCTTCGACCTACCCAAATAAAAAAAAAAGTGGGCTGCGAGAAGCAAAAGTGAAGACATTTTCAAGCAATGGCAATCAACAAAAAATTCAAGATTTTCCCTTCGACCTACCCAAAATAAGTGGGATGCTAGAAGAGAAAGTGAATGCATTTTCAAGCAATGTCAAACAACAAAAATTTCAAGATTTTCCCTTCGACCTACACAAAAAGTGGGATGCGAGAGTGAAGGCATTTTCAAGCAATGTCAATCAACTACAAAAAATTCAAAATTTTCCCTTCGACCTACCCAAAAAGTGGGATGCGAGAAGCGAAAATGAAGACATTTTCAAGCATTGTCAATCAACTACAAAAATTCAAGATTTTCCCTTTGACCTACCCAAAAAAGTGGGATGCGAGAAGTGAAAGTGAAGTCATTTTCAAGCAATGTCAATCAACTACAAAAAAAATCAAGATTTTCCTTCGACCTACCCAAAAAGTGGGATGCGATAAGCAAACGCGATGGCATTTTCAAGCAATGCCAATCAACAACAAAAATTTCAAGATTTTTCGATCGACCTACCCAAAATAACAAGTGGGATGCGAGAAGCAAAAACGGTGGCATTTTCAAGCAATGCTAATCAACAACAACAATTTCAAGATTTTTTCTTCGACCAACAAAAATTCTCCAAGCTTGCAGATGACTTTACTAAAGCCATGGATCCGGATAATAGTTTGTTTACCATCTTCCTCTCCAAGCTGGAGCTTATTAACATTTACCCTCCGGCTTGTGGGGGATATTGGATAATAGTTAGCTTAGCACCATGGTTTGTTATTCCTAACCGAATTGGTTATTATATTTGTTAGTTACTAGTTAGATGTTAGTTAGGAATTCTAGTTGTTAGTTAGAATTTCTATATAACCACTATTTGTAATCTTTTGTAAACACAATCTCATTCAATAGAAATAGAGAACATTCAAATGAGGTTCTCACATTCTTCCATCAATTTCACCGATGCTTACAACAATTGTATAAGTCTCTTTGGGCCTGTTTGTAGGTAGAGGGAATGTTCCAGACGAGGGAAATATTTTGGCTAGTCGTGGATTTTTTAGTACTGGATTTGGCAAAAAAAACGCAAAAAGGAGCGCATTAAGCAATGTGACACCTTTCACTAAAGAGGATAGCATGCCGCAAAGTATAATGCAACATATTCCCACAAGATAGACTGCGCCTTCACCAATGATCTGTAAGTCTGTAACAAATCAATATGTATAATTGCTTTAGTCATAAATGAATATCCACAAGCAAGGTAGCTTCTTCGAAATTATAAGCTGTCTCAAAACTCTCAGTCAATTACATTTCCCAGTAGCAAGGGTAATGTGATTATAATGACACATTTAGAACAAAAGTACTGCACAAGGTTCGATATATTATAGAAAGATAAGAATTTGCCCTAAAAGTATTTCTGGCAATATTGCAGATAAATTCTGCTATATGAAAAATAATTCATAAGTATAGGAAATTAGGAAGCATTTAAATGCTGATGACATTCTTCACCATCGCTGTTGCTTCCACTAATGTTGCTATATAGGCACCCTCCAACATTAGTATTTGGTGGTTGACACTCTTCATTATCATCACTGCTCTCATACCATTATTGGGGAACCGCACACGTCAACGGATTAACCCACACGCCCAAGGATCTTTGGAGGAATATACACGAACGCACCACAAGAATAACAGAAAGAAGAACACAAATAATTTACGTGGTTCGGCACCTCTTGCCTACGTCCACAGGAACACATCAACTAAATTCATTCATCATCTTCAAATATGATTACAACAATTTGTAACCCAACCCCAATATGTGTATCACCCTACAATACTCTTCTCACTCTAAGAGTTACAATGAATGATAACACTCACATCTCACAACAAATGATCACCAACACTCTCCTCTCACTGGGACCTTGTTGGAGATTCTCCAACTCTCTACATTGACACCCAATAATGGGGATGCCTCACCTCTTCATTTGGGCATGTCTTCACTCTTCACAAGTCTCTTTATTTATAGGAGAGAACATGACTTTCATGCATGCATAAGACTTAGTGGACATTTATCTGTCTCACCTTTCCAAGGAGCTCCACTTCTTGACCTTTCTTCAACATTCTAGATTCATCTCTTCATCTCTTCAAATGTGTCTCTTGAATTTTCCACCACTACTAATATTAAATATTATTTGGAAATTATAATTGGATTCCCAACAATAAGATCCTACTGGGCACCTAGTCATAGTTATCAAAATCGCAATTTATATCGCAAAATCGCACGATTCTACGATTCCACACACCCCCTACGAGTCGATTTCACAACAGAATCGAAAAATTTGTGAAATCGTGCGATTTTCAATGAAATCGTACGATTTGCGATTTCACACACGATTCCACGATAAAAACCGTTCGTATCAGAATTTTTGAAAACACTGTAACCGGGTCGGGTTTCGAGACCCGAATTACGTTTTTTACCCAATTTCTCCCCTTTCAACCCTAATTCTGATTCGTTTCTTCACTTCATGTTGCCGTAATCACTCTCCTCTCTCGTTCGTCTCTCACATCGCATGCAAGCCCTCAGTTCGCAAGCCATAATTTCATTCTTGCCATAGTTTCATTATGGGTAGAAGACGATATGATGGAAGAATGAAACTATGGAAGAATAAGACAGCAGAAATGAATGAAGAAGATGACAGCAGAAACAATGAAGAAGAGAAGAAGACAGCAGAAACAAAGAAGAAGAGAAGAACGGTTACGGCGGCTGGAAGTTCAACGAAAGATTACTGATGCTGGAAGTTCAACATTAGACAAAAATTAGGGTTAGTAGTTTGTGTAGTGGGCTGGGCCCAAAACTAGTGTTAATAAACAAACTTCTTTTTTCTAACAACATCTCCCTTTTCTAACCACACCTTATTTTTTTCTTACGATTCTACTTGCGATTTTACAATTTCCGATTTTGCTACCCTGCTTACGATCTTGCGTAGAATCTCGATTTTGATAACTATGCACCTAGTGCAGCTGAATTTATTGAACATTATCTAAGATTAGTAACCAGATTGATGATACTAAAAGGTCAAAACCATTGAAATGTAAAACACTATAGGAACCAACCATTGTGTGCTTTATTAAAGCTTTGCCGTGTCACCATTAGTCTTCAATATTTATTCTATGCTTTACCAGCAAAAGCTATAAACCCAGCAAGAAAATGATGAATTGCAGGAAAGAGTAAAGTACAACACAAACTGTTTAAACTAAATGGTTGATACCAACTATTCAAGGCTACAATGGCGATCATTTGTCGGCAACAAGAGCTTCGATTTTGTTTTGAAGGTGAGCTTCATGGTCCTCGAGACAACCTTTGACAGCGTCATTCTCCCAACGGATCAATGTTGGCACCCCTGTGAGCTTGAACCTAGGATTCACCCTCCATGGATGGTTGGGGTTCCTCCATGTTGGTCTATCTCCAACATAAGCTCTCAAAAGTGCAATTTCATCAGGTGAACCTTCTAGCTTCTTGAAGATCACTGGCTCAGCTCTCACACAATCTAAGAAGTTAAAGGTAAATACCATCAAGACATAAGGAGTTAAGGACAAAACTAGCCATATTCATCAAGAATTCTTCTAAACTGCAAATCAAAAGTATAATAAAACCTCCAAACATGGATAACAAATAAAGAAATATGAACCTGCACTATCCATCTAATTCAATTATACCCTGGCATCCTCATGAGTCATGAGGTTCTAGTATTTGCCAGTTAAACTTAAAACTCAGTTAAAGTGTGAGTCTAATTGTGAGACTTCTAAGAAGCACTAGTCTATTTTTGAAGGCTGCAGTGCTGCTTTATCTGTCAAAACCACAAGCAAAACAGATGTTATCATCAGAATGGGTGCCACTAATACTTAGAGTATTAGAATTTGGAGACAAATTGCAGACCCTCTTCACAGTACAATGCAGTCGTCAAGGGGTAGCATTTTACATTTTGGACCAACTTCTCACTGGTTTGACAGATTCATTTTAGCTGATTTAGCTAAAAATCTGTCACAACTTTGTGTTGGTTGCGTCTATTGGATTGCATCTATGCCCCTTGGACCTTGGTGCTTTCTCTTTTGATTGGTTGTGGGCTATCATTGTTGTAATGATGAGCACAACTTGTGCTTTTGTATTGCTCTAATAAAAATGATATGCATATATATATACAAAAAATGCAACATTTGTAGCTGTGTGTGTGTGGCTTTTGTACCCTTCTAGTTAACATGAAGGTTATCCTCTCATCGAACTGTTTCGAATTAACTTAAGCCATTTTCCCTTTAATAT
Source organism: Astragalus membranaceus (assembly GCA_039519185.1). Lineage (NCBI taxonomy): Eukaryota > Viridiplantae > Streptophyta > Magnoliopsida > Fabales > Fabaceae > Astragalus > Astragalus membranaceus. The sequence continues at coordinate 169,680,670 of CM076848.1, read as the reverse complement.
ATGAGTACCTATATAGCCTAACAAAAGCAAAATGGAAATCAACAATTTTTCATAAATGGTTCCCCACTCCATTAGACACACACAATCACCATTTTCACATATACAAATAATCTTCCCCCTCCTGAATTTGGGGATACAAATTCTTTCTTCTTCTAATTTTGTCTAATTGGTCCATGAAATCAGGTAAATTATCAATTTTTTCTTTCAAAAGTTCTATATTTTCTCATGAAATTCACAGGAAAACTACGAACTGCTTGAAAAACTCCATCTAGGTAAGACAAAAAAACAGGAGAGAAAACACAAACAGAGAAAACAACAGTAGCAAAAAAAGAAAAAGAAAAAAAAAAAGAGAAAATACCAGGGCACCAGCTAAGAGAGGTAGCAGGATCATTATCGGCTAAGAAGAGAATTAAGTTGGCTTTGTTTCGAGGAGCCTCTGATCGGAACTTCTCAAAGATGCCATCAAAGTTCGATACTGTAGCGTCAACCACCTTCAAAGGCATTCTTCAATTCTCCAATGAAATCACAGTTTCTGTTTTCTGTAAGAAAAGAGAAAGCTATAAATATGTTTTTGTCCCCGTAAATATACATATTTTTCAAATATGCCCATGTATTTTTTTTTGGCTAAAGTGCTCCCGGGGTCCTTATCTTTATTTAAAGTAATGAATTAGTCCTTTATGTTTTTTTTTACCCAAATAAGTCCTTTATCTTTCAAATTTTTGACACATAAATCCTTTTCCGTTAACAGTGCTGACTTATTTGTCAAAAAAAAGGATTTATGTGTTAAAAATTTGAAACATAAAGGACTGATTTGGGACAGAAAAGGATTTATGTGTCAAAAATTTTAAACATAAAGGACTGATTTGGGACAAAAAAAGATAAAGGACCAAATCGTTAATTTAAATAAAGATAAGGGACCCCGGAGCACTTTAGCTTTTTTTTTTAAATACATCCCCGTAAAATCAATTTATTTTTAAAAATACATTTTCGTTAACTAAAAGTTAAAACATGTTGAGGTGGCAAACAGAGGGGCTGAGGTGTCTTTTTTTAGGTCTAATTTTTTTAAATCTTATTTTCTCATGCCACATAATCATCTTCTGAAACTTCCCTCACAACACCGACAACACCACCGCCCACCCTTCCACACCTTCACGGTATTCATGAAACATTCTTCGAAACCTTCAATTTTTTCTCTTCAGTTTTTGTTATGGATTGGCCCAATCCACAATAATGAGCCCAACACCAAATGCAGATCCATCAACCAATGGTTGAGATCGCAACGTAAGATCGGACGGTCCTGATTCATCAGGTCTAACACCACCAAACTCTATAAATAAGCATTGAATGCTTCATTAAAGGTACACACTCTTTCCTACTCTTCACCTCTAATTAGCTCTCTGGCTGACTTGAGCGTCGGAGTGTCCTCGCAGGTACCACATGTCCCGGATCGGAAGCGGAGCTCGGTCGATCAAGACCATTAACTCCAACTACCTCGGATCAGACTTGGTGTCTAAGATCGGATACCGGTCTAAAGGTACGGTACAGAACATTGGCGACCACAGTGGGAGGATCTTGTACTCTAGTTCTTCTCCCATCTCCTTGATTGACGATGGCTCCGACCTTACGTCAAAGGACTGTCCTGAATGTCGGTGAAGGGCCGGTCCTGCAGCAGGTGACTTCGGAAGGAGTGGCGGTCATCTTACCCCTTAGTCCGGTGCATGCTCGAAGCTCGGCCACGACTATGGTTCATGGGAGCCCATCTCGGAACCGGCTTCCACCTCCCCCTCCGACCGTCCAGGTACCGGTCGATGCTGTTCAACAGCTCGTCCTGTTCCTAAATCGGCAAGCCGAGGCCGACCAACAGGAAAGACAACGCTACACCCAGTTAGAAGCTCAGATTGCTGAGATCCGGGCTCGTAACATCCCGGATCAGAGTTCCTCTCTGCGCAACTCTTCAAGTGGAACGACTCATGACCGCGTCCGCCACCGATCTCCGGCTTGGAGGAGATACCATCACCGTACTCCACCTCGATGTAGAGGAGGGCAAGGATCAGAGACTCCCCCAAGTCGGACCCCCGATGATTCCTATGGTCCTGAGGGATCCCCTCGGCCTAGCTCGTTCCTGTTTTCCTCTTCTCCGAGGCGACGTACCGGAAGTTTGAAAAGGTCTCCGAGGCAGAAACGTCAGCGCCCTAGCTCGCGGGGATCCCCCGGCAAGTATGGCTACCGACGGTCTCCACCCCTTGAGAGGTCGGCAAAGCGTAAAGGACCGTTCACAGCGAAAATCGACTACTTCCCGGTGCCAAAGCACTTGGAGAACCCCCCTGAAGGTTTGAAAATGCATGATGGGACTGGCGATCCTGACCGCCACCTCGACTACTTTGACACGGTTATGCAATACCGTAACGTTCCAGAGGAGATAAAGTGCCGAAACTTTCCCCTCACTCTAGAGAAGGCGGCTCTAGACTGGTTCAGGGCTCTTAAGCCAAATACAATCTCCTCTTGGGATCAGTTGGCCAAGCTCTTTTCTGCACACTTCGCCCACTCGAAGATGAAGCCTAAATCTCGGAAGGTATTGCAGGCAATTCGGCAAGGAGAAAATGAGTCCCTCCGGCACTACATAGAGAGATTCAATAGAGAAGCTGCTCAAGTCCGAAACCTCGACGACTCCTTCCGTCTTTACTTCATGGAGGCTGGCCTTCGTGAAGGAAGTTTATTTCAGATAGACGTCGGGGTCAACCAAGTCGAGTCGCTTGCCGAGTTCCTCCAGCGATCTCAGAAGTATATCGTTCATGAAGAAGGGATTAACTCAGGAAGGTCACGTTTCACCTAGGTCTCAGAATGAGCCTACGGGCATGATGTAATCCGACTTTGTAAATCTTCAACCATCTAATATATATGGATCGGCTACGATTTTCTCACGCTGATAGCTTAAGTTAAAGTAAGTTCCGAGGTTGGATGGAACGATTTGGGATCGGCCGAGCGATCGCCTTAAAGTTTCACGCTAAAACCGAAACTCCACCTAGGATCGGAACTCATGATGATTCCTACGGATCCGAGGTTTCCCCTCGGCCCTGCTCGTCTCTAGCTTCCTCTTCCTCGAAGCGACGTTCCAGAAGCCGGGAAAAATTCCCGAGGCAGGAACGTCGGCGCTTTTGCCCACAGAGATCCTCCGACTTTAAATTGACACCTCGAGTCCCTCAGGTGGTCACGTTTTAAATGGCCGAGTTTGCCATTACCCTGAAGGGCGAGTTCGATCTGGGCCGAGTCCCGGTAAACTGCCCTGAAGGCGACTTTAAATTGACACCTCGAGTCCCTCAGGTGGTCACGTTTTAAATGGCCGAGTTTGCCATTACCCTGAAGGGCGAGTTCGATCTGGGCCGAGTCCCGGTAAACTGCCCTGAAGGCGACTTTAAATTGACACCTCGAGTCCCTCAGGTGGTCACGTTTTAAATGGCCGAGTTTGCCATTACCCTGAAGGGCGAGTTCGATCTGGGCCGAGTTCCGGTAAACTGCCCTGAAGGCGACTTTAAATTGACACCTCGAGTCCCTCAGGTGGTCACGTTTTAAATGGCCGAGTTTGCCATTACCCTGAAGGCGACTTTAAATTGACACCTCGAGTCCCTCAGTTGGTCACATTTTTAACATTGCCGAGGCTGGTGGCAAACACCCTTGCTGGTATAAGCCCGGCCTCGAAGATCTTTTGACAAGACCCGTATCTCGGGCACTCTGAGGCTGGGGGCAGACACCCTCGTTGGTATAAGCCCGGCACTCAAAGATTTTTGACAAGACCCGTATCTCGGGCACTCTGAGGCTGGGGGCAGACACCCTCGTTGGTATAAGCCCGGCACTCAAAGATATTTGACAAGACCCGTATCTCGGGCACTCCGAGGCTGGGGGCAGCCCTATTGGTAGCTATAAGCCCGGCCTTGAAGAAGGTCGCCACGAAGGTCCGACCTCAATTTCAAAAACTCTCACAAAGTCCATATAAGGCATCAAGTCTAGCTCGCCCCAAGACGACCCGACTTGGGGGGCAACTGTTATGGATTGGCCCAATCCACAATAATGAGCCCAACACCAAATGCAGATCCATCAACCAATGGTTGAGATCGCAACGCAAGATCGGACGGTCCTGATTCATCAGGTCTAACACCACCAAACTCTATAAATAAGCATTGAATGCTTCATTAAAGGTACACACTCTTTCCCACTCTTCACCTCTAATTAGCTCTCTGGCTGACTTGAGCGTCGCAGTGTCCTCGCAGGTACCACCTGTCCCGGATCGGAAGCGGAGCTCGGTCGATCAAGACCATTAACTACCAACTACCTCGAATCAGACTTGGTGTCTAAGATCGGATACCGGTCTAAAGGTACGGTACAGAACAGAAACGAAATCCACATTCCACGAAAACAAAATCCATTTCCAAGAACCCGAAAACGAAATCCATTTCCAGAAACAAAAACCATTTCTAGAAACGAAATAGAAGAGGGGGATATTGTTGCTGTTGAAACCTCCATTGTTGCTGAAAAAACAAAATCAAAATCCAAATCAGTGCAGCTGAAAAAACAGAATCGAAATCGAAAAACATCTGAAAACAAAACCGAAATTAAAAGCAAAAATCTGAATCGAAAGTTGATGATTTTGATGAATCTGAATCTTACACGAAAATTTGAAACGAAGATTGAAACCGAAATTGAAAACGAAAATCTGAATCTGAAACGATTTTGGGAACCATTTTGGCAACGATTTATGGGTAGTAGTGAGGATGAAGAGCTTGGGTTTTCTGGGTTCCCATTGAATTCGTTTCTGAACAGTGATTGTTTAGCACGCTGGGCTCCCTCTCTTCATTGATTGTGCTGTTTCTGTTGTTGAGAGAGAGAGAGACAGAGAAAGAACTCTGAAGAGCAGTGAATAGAAAGAATTCTGAACTGTGGAGTTGAGTAGCTGGGTTTGGTGGAGAAGAAGATCGGAGAGAGGAATGAAGAATCAAAGGTGAATGATCAAGAAGATGATGATGTGGCATGAGAAGATAAGATTTAAAAAAATTAGACCCTAAAAAAAATGACACATTAGCCCTCTGTTTGCCACCTCAACATTTCTTTCACTTTTGGTCAACGGAAAGGTATTTTTAAAAACAATTTGATTTTGTAGGGACGTATTTTAAAAAAAAAATTGCAAGACATATTTGAAAAACAGGTGCAGGGACCAAAAACATATTTAAACTAAAGAGAAACATAAAGAGAAAATTGTTTCCAATAATTATCCAGTCTATAATAATACTAGATACCAGTGTTGTAAGAACCAGACGGTTCAACCGGTTGGACCGAGAACCGGACAGTATGGCGGTTGGTTCAACCCCAGTTGAACCGAAGTCTGGTCGAACCGCTTTGAACCGCCAATAAATCGGGGTTGAACCGCTCGAAATGTATTTTTTGTTTTTGTATTTACTTTTTCTTCAAAATTTAATACTTTTTCTATTTTCTATTTAATTATTAATCATCCGGTTCAACTATGGTTGAACCCAGTGAACCAATTGAACCATGACCCAGAGAGGTCTCACTGGTTCAATCTCCGATCTGGTTTTAAAAACATTGCTGGATACCTCTATTATTCAATTAACTTAGAAAATACATTTTTATAGGATATAAGGAAATTGTGAATATATGTATTGACAGGATTATTTTGATGATCGGCAAAAGAAGGACGTGTTTACAAGAAGTGGTCAAAGATCCAGTTTATCAAAGCCTTGGATTATTAGAAATATTTTTCTTTACTATCCATGTATTTTTATCCTATGTGAGTAGTAGAAAAAGCTCTCTTGAAAATAAATCACACACTCACAAAAATTATTTTCATAAAATAATAGTTCTTTGATTATAAAATAATTTTGAAAAAGGAGTTATTTTGAAAATAAAATTTCTGGGTCTTTATAGCTTGGTAACAGCTTTTTTAACTAGCATAATCGATTATGACCTAAGCCATAATTCATTATGACTGAGGAAGCCAAATCCCGCGCTGCACAAGCTCGTATAATCTGTTATGGCATCCAGCATAATCGATTAGGACTGCAGAGTCTTCCCGCGCGTTGTCAGCCGCGCCCCAATAATGGATTATGGGATCCTCATAATCGATTATGGAGCAATCTGACAACATTTTATTTATTTGACTTCCTTATTTAGCTTTTGTCACTATCACTATAAATAGGAGTCCTTTTTGACACTTTTTCCAACACACTTCCTTTGTCTCCGAATTTTCTAAACAAAAATACTCTCTAATCACTTTCATTTTATTATTCTTGAGAGCTTTTATACTATTTAGTTTATTGTGTAATTTTATTTGAGCTTCAATTTGTCCAATCTACACTTGGGTGTAATCTTCTTTATTTATTTCTTTCTCAATTGTTGTTGTTTTTGGGGTGTGATCCTATAAATTCATAGAGACGTTATATCTCGTGAATAAAGGAGACCATGTTGGAAGTTGTTTCTATTTGTAACGGTTTCTAGCTGAACCTATTCTACAAGCTAGTGTTTCAGTGATTAAAATCCCTTGGTGGTTTTGCCTTGGGGACTAGACGTAAGCCATAGGAGTGGCCGAACTAGGATAAATTTCCGTGTGTCTTCTCCATTTCTCTTCATCTCTTTTATTTTCTATTTCAAGTTACAAGTTATTATTGCTCATTTACTTTCCGCATAGCGATTAATTATCATTTGCCCTTCACTTCAAAGTCATTATCAAAGCACTAAGATCTACGTTATTCATTTTTTATTAAACGCTTAATTTTTTTATTCAAATTTACAATTCACCCCCCTCTTGTGTTTGAAGTCACTTGTTTAACACAAATAACAAATAGGCTTCTTTTTTGTCAAAAAACAAACAAATAGACCTATGTTATGAATATAACTATTATTGGTGGATGTCCATTCTTCTCCCCTCTTCTCATTACTCCTTTTAGTGGCTTTTCATTAGTGACCACTCCCTTGCCAATTCTTACCCTATAAATAGGGTTCACCTCATGTATAGATAAGTACTTGTGAAGAGAATGATAAACAAAGCTCTTACTCTACATATTTGTTCTTATTCATCTTATCTTCTCCACCTTTCTTCTTGTTTTATATCTTATCTCATAACACGTTATCAGCACGAAGCTCTACCATATGATTGATGGCAGAATCATCTTGAGAATCTATTGCAAGAATAAGTTTTCTTTTCGTCCTTCTTTTTATTCTTCTACTTCTTCATCTTCTTCTTCTCACTATCATTTATTTTTGATTTTGTTTATGTTTTTATCTCATTTTATATTTTATCTCAGTTTCTATTTATTTGTCATTGTTGATGAAAATTTGTTATATAGTTCCTGCAAAACAATAAATCCATTATTCAAGCATCCCTGAAGGATCGCACAAATAATTGTTTCTATGTATCATTGTTTATGATATAATTCCAGAAGAACTTAAGAAATTTAATATTTAAGCATCCCAGAAGGATTGTGGTATAGTTCCTGAAGAATTAATGATTTGGTAATCCATAATCCAGTATTTTTGTAGGATTGTACAAAGAATAGTTTTCTTCAACATTGTGAAGATTCGTGACAGTTCTTGAAGAACTCAAAGAAATAAAATATTCAAGCATCCCTGTAAAATTGCTCAAAGCATGATTTTTCAGTCAATGTCTAGATTTCGTGGTATAGTTCTTGAAGAACAATTGATTAGAAAGTATCTTGAGGCAATAATTGGATGAATTAAATTTCTCAAACACTAGGGGGGAGAATGAGCAGTTGAAAAAAAAAAGAGATCAATTGGAATGAATATCTTTGTCTCATTTTGATCCTCAAACTAAATAATGTGAACTAGAAGTTTAAAAGATAATTCATTTTCAAAGCTTAGAAAATCATCTACCAAATGCATTCACTGATCCAAATGTGTGACCAAATCATAAATATCAGCTGCTAATACTCCAATAAAATGGATGTCCCCGTTGGACAATCTAATATTGCAAATGAGTCTCAATCGCACTTGAAGCATGGTAGACTAATCGATTCCAAAGATAAAAATCCTCGAACAAGAAAATGAGCTAAAAAGAAAGATGGTCCAAGCGAGGATATCTAATCTAATATCTATTTTCTAATATCTATTTATACTAATAAACCACACTTAAATTACCTATAAAAGCCTTCACACTTACTTGACACCTTGCCACTCTATAATAACTCCAAAGGGTATTTAGGTCATTACCCTCTCTTCCTTTCTTTTTTTTTACACTCTCTTTTCTCTTTTTCACTTTTCTCTTACACTCTCTTTCTTCCTTTTTCCTTTTTACACTCTATTTCTTCCCTTTTTTTCTCTCTTCTTACACTCTCTTTCCTCCTTTTCACTTCTCTCTTACACTCTCTTTCTTCCTTTTTTTTCTTTTTACTTTACTTTTACTTTTTCCATAAATAATTTTTCTCTTTCTATTATCATTATACTTTAGTTTTTTAACTAAATTTCTAAATTTATACACTCTTATTGATAATCTACTATCTATCTTTTACTATCTACTATAATCTACTAAAATTTTAATTTTTCTCTCCGAAATTTGTTTATACTCTTATTGATAATCGAATATCACCTCTTATTGATATTTATCTTTTACTATCTAATATAATCTACTAATCAACTAAAATAATCAATTTAAACTACGAGATAACTGCAATTATATATATAAAAAATATGGGATAACTGTACTGATATATAAAAAACATAGGATTAAACTACTGATTAATATTTAAAACAAATATTTCTCATTGATAACCTACTATAATCTACTAATCAACTAAAAAAATCAATTGAAACTACGAGATAACTGCAATGATATATAAAAAACACGGGATAACTGCACTGATATATACAAAACACGGGATTAATATTTGTAATTGATAATTAAAATTATTGAAGCTTACTATGAACCTATTATCTAGAAAACAAGAAGATGTAATGACTATTTAAACTACTGATTAATATTTAAAACAAATATTTCTCATTGATAATCTACTATCTAACTTTTACTATCTACTATAATCTACTAATCAACTAAAATAATCAATTAAAACTACGAGATAACAGCAATGTTATATAAAAAAACACGGGATAACTGCACTGATATAAAAAAAACACGAGATTAATATTTGTCATTGATAATTATAATTTTTGAAAACTACTATAAACCTACTATCTAAAAAACAAGAAGGCTTAGTGACTATTTAAACTGATTAATATTTAAACACACGTGACAAATATTTGTCACTAATACCTAAAAAAGAACAGATAATTGTCACTGATTTGTAAAAAACACGGGATAAATATTTCTTATTGATAATCTACTATCTATCTTTTACTATCTACTAAATATTTCTTATTGATAATCTACTATCTATCTTTTACTATCAATTGAAACTACGAGATAACTGCAATGATATATAAAAAAACACAGGATAACTGCAATAATATATAAAAAAACACATGATTAATATTTGTAATTGATAATTAAAATTTTTGAAGACTACTATAAAACTATTATCTAAAAAACAAGAAGATTTAATGACTATTTAAACTGCTGATTAATATTTAAAACAAATATTTCTTATTGATAATCTACTATCTCTTTTTTTTTTACCAATCTACTATCTCTCTTTTACTATCTATTATTATCTACTAATCAACTAAAACAATCAATTGAAACTACGAGATAACTGCACTGATATATAAAAAACACGGGATAACTGCACTGATATATAAAAAAACACGAGATTAATATTTGTCATTGATAATTAAAAATTGTGAAGACTACTACTACAAACCTACTACCTAAAAAACAAGAAGACTTAATGGCTATTTAAACTAATAATTAATATTTAAATCAAATATTTCTCATTGATAATCTACTATCTAACTTTTACTATCTACTATAATCTACTAATCAACTAAAATAATCAATTGAAACTACGAGAAAACTGCAATGATATATAAAAAAAAACACGGGATAACTGTAGTGATATATAAAAAAACACGGGATTAATATTTGTCATTGATAATTATAATTTTTGAATACTACTATAAACCTACTATCTAAAAAAACAAGAAGACTTAATGACTATTTAAACTGATTAATATTTAAAACACACGTGACAAATTGTCACTATTTAACTGTGTTTTAAAGCATTAAACAACTATTAATATCTACTTTTGTATTTTAAGTTTGAGACATTGAAATTTCTATGGAACTGTTTCATTTACATCATTTCTATTCAATTTAATACTAATATGTCATTAATTAACAAAAATTAACAGTATGAAGAAACTTTTTTTAAATATCATTATTACCAAAATAAAAGAGAAATTTTATTTATCGTAACCACAAAACTTACTTTAACTTCGTCTATCTACCTCTTACAAACATAGCTTCGATTTACATTATTTAAATTCTAGAAATCAATCTGATTCAAACTATACCAGACAACGCGATCAACCCGTGCGGATGCACGGGTATGTTACTAGTACAAACTCTAAAAGAGTATTCAGACATAATTGACATTTCAATTCCAGAAGAACTGATCACGTACCTGAAAATTCTGATATTAAAAAGATCCCAATGAATTATGTCATGAATGAAAATCAATGGAACCGAAACGAAGTCAACGTTGACATTTTTTATCATATAATATAGCGCTTAATGTGATAAATGATACTGAGGATCATGAACCAGAGTTTATTAAAAATTATAGACAAAGTGAGAATTGACCAAAATTGAAAGATGAAATTGAAGCAGAATTAAACTCGCTTTACAAAAAATTTGGACCTGTAGTCCAAACACCATGAAGGTGTGGAACCAGCGGAATACAAGTGAGTTTTTGTGCAATAAGAGATTGAGAATGGTGAAATTGTGTGATACAAAGTTCGGCATGTTGCTCAAGGGTAGATACAAGTACTTTTCAATACTTAATTAGCTTTGTAGCACATGAAGAGCTCAATTTCACAAGATATGTTGCGATGACTTATTTCGCTGACTCATTTGATAGTCATAATTATTTGAAGATTCCTGAAGGATTTAATATTCAATACACACTTCGGATTTTCGAGATGATTACTCAAATTGAATCAATCCCTTCATGAGATAATATAATTTGAACACATATGTTATAATCGTCTAAATTTATTATATTCTAAAGATGGGATAAAAAAATGACACCACTTGTCCATATAGTTTTATAAAAATATTTGGAAAAGAATTTGCTATAACTGATGCCTATGTTGATGACATAAATATTATCGGAACTTCTGCAGAGCTTCTAAAAACTATAAACTATTCAAAGAAAGAGCTCTAGATGAATGACCTCAAATTATATCGGATGGATTTTGAGGTTGAACTTGTAGGTGACCTCTACATGGAAAATCCCAGGAGGATTCAAGATAAAAAGAAATATGTTGAAATAAATTCTTGTGAAAAACAAAGTCTTGACTTGATATGGACAAAGAACAAATAGCTAGTTAAATTTTTGTTTAACAAGTTATAAATATCTAGTTTTTAATTGACTCGTGATAAATTATATATATTGAGAACAGGAACTGTGGCAAGAAAATAATACTTATCTCGATCCCGATGACTATAATCTAGTGCTACCAAAGCATACATGCATATTACAAAATGCTATATCGCTTGATATGATAATGTTATGGGATAGCTGGTAGTCGAATAGTTCATTACAAACCAAAATGCATTAGAACAAAGTGGGATGCATATTTTAGTTTTGACTATCCTAATGAATAAATCATTTTAAATATGTTCCCCAAGTTATCCAAGTAGATACAAAGTATTGTTCTGATCTAGATCAAGTCAGATCCCAAGTCAGATATTATCTACATGTGGTGACATTGAAATATCTTTATGATCTTCAAAAATAAATCTATGGTTCTTGCTTCTTTATTTCAAGCTCAAATGACAGTAATTCAAGGAAGGTGTCCTGAAGATAACATTGACCGCAATGCTCCATCAAAAGAGGATATATTACAAGTGACAGAACAGAGTAGATTACTCCATATACACTCAAGGTGAACTCCAGATGTTGGAATTCATATTCTTAAGGGACGCTTCAAACAGGGGGAGAAAATTGCACTCTTTTTCCCTTTGCCACGGTTTTGTCCCACTGGGTTTTCCTGGAATAGTTTTTAACGAGGCAGTTCCCACTGAAAGGATATTGTACTTTTTTTCCTTCACTAGATTTTTATCCCACTAGGTTTTTTGTAGTAAGGTTTTAATGAGACATATCCTAGATGGACATCCAAGGGGGAGTGTTATGAATATTATTATTATTGGTGGATGTCCATTCTTCTCCCATCTTCTCATTACTCCCTTTTAGTGGCTTTTCATTAGTGACCACTCCCTTGCCAATTCTCACCCTATAAATAGGGTTCACCTTATGTATAGAGAAGTACTTGTGAAGAGAATGATAAACAAAGCTCTTACTCTTCTACATATTTGTTCTTATTCATCTTATCTTCTCCACCTTTCTTCTTGTTTTATATCTTATTTCATAACAGCCTAATTACAGTTTTGGTTCCCTATTTTATCAAATTTGTAATTTTTATAGCTCATATTTTTACAATTTTTGTCCACAATTTTATCAAATCAGCAATTTTAGTCTCCCAAGTAAATGCCATCCAATTTTTGACAAAAATGATAACGTGACGGTCGGTTGTCGTGCAACATGAATATTCCAAAAGTTCTATATATGAAGGTTAAACCCATGATGAGTAAAAGATCAAAATCAGCATATTTACCAATGAGCAAACAAGATTAATTGTTATAAATTTCAAAAAATCAACATCCAATGATTAGGTCAACACAGTACGCGACTACCGCATCACCACCTTACCGCCACATCATTATTTCCGTTAAAAATTGAATACCAATTTAATGGAGGGATTAAAATTGTTGATTTGATATATTCGGGGTGTAACATCCCTAATTTTTAATTGTCACTAAAGAATAGGAATGACAATCGAATGCATATCAGATAACGCGTATGCGTTTTGGACCGAACGAATTAATTTCGACTCTAAAATAATTCAATACCTAACCATAAGTATCCCTTCCGATATTAAAATCCGAAATCCTTTTCAGGATGTCGCTTGAGTCCTAAAGTCCAATTCTTTGAACTATACACGGAAACTTAGAAACCGACACATGAAAACATTCGAAACATACTTGAGAAAATTCTGAAAATAAATAAATCTCTTAGACATAATTTTTGTTTCGTTAAATAACAAGTGCATTTCATAAGTATTAACCTTGAATTTTCTCAAAACATATTATCATTCGCTTGTAAAAAAATATCATAATAAACGGGTTTTTTTTGAAGCATCATAATAAACATAGTTCTTTACTGTGATTTACAATACTATACAATTGTTTAGTATTTCTTACCAAAGGGGTATATAAGTAAATTCTCTAATAGTTAAAAAATTTTCAACCACGTTATTCGCTTCCGTCCATTTCATGCTATTGGCTTTTATTTTCAACTTTTGAATTGATTCACGGCTGAAACTAAAGATACTCTCTCACAGAGGTGCGTCCGCGCTGAAAGTCATTACTGGACCGCCTTCCGGTAACCGGAGCACCGCGTCGGAGATCAGGATAGATTCTATAACATCCCTAAATTTTTAAAGACTCGTAATATGATACCTAAGACCGGATAATTATTTGTGGGAATAATTGGTCGCGTCTCGGGGATTTATATGTCGAGGAATTTGTCACGAAATCCTATCCTTCAATAAAGAGCGGCCTATTCATAGTTTAAACGAGGAATTGGGACTGAAGGGAAAATCTGACTTTTCACACCCCTAATCATTTAATTATAATTATGAAGGTTAAAATTAATTACGAACCGAAAGAATTGAGGAACTTCGGGTCGGAACCGGAATAATCGAGAAAGTTTTGTACCGAGGGAAATCTTCAACACCTAAACTATCATTTTATGGACCAAGGGCAAAATGGTCTTTTCACCATCATTTAAACCCTCAGCCATATTCACCCAACTGAACCCTCACCCTCTCACTTGACCATTCTCCAGCTGAAAGAAAAGAAAGAAAAACAGAAGTGAGGGAGAGGAGAGTGGGGCGAAGGGAAGGGGAAGGAGAGGAGAGAAGAGCTTCTCAACTTGTCATTGCATGTAAGTCTTCTAAACCTCTCCCTACTCCATTTTTGATTCTAAATCCAATGGTACCAAAATCAGGGGCTGATTCTCACTCCTTCTCTATATACCATTTTCGAAATTAGAACCTTCAAGGTGGAAGACAATGAAGTTCTGAGTTTGTGGTGGCTTGCATGATCATCATTTTGTTGTCAAGAAGGAGGGATGTCATCACATTTCGAATTTGGGGGAAAGTTCAAGCTTAGGATTGCTATCTAAGTTGCTATTTCAGTGGCTTAGTGGAAACAAGTTGCTGTCCTAGTGATTTTGCGGTGGTAACTTTTGTTGGTGCCTTCGGTTCTCGTTCGCACGCTTTTCGTTTCGGTCTTTCCGTGTCTCGGTGGGAGCTCCTAGCGAAATCGACATCACGGTGAGTTCTACTCACGGATTAGGGAACCAAATTTTGATGATTTGAACCCTTGACATAATCTGATATGTTGTTGAAAATATGCCTTGGAAGCTAAATTCTGAGTTTTGGAAAAATAGGTGTTTTACGGTTTTGAAATCCATAAACGAATCGAAATGGTTTTTAATGGAAATTTTGAAATGAATATATATTCTGGAATGCCTGGTTATTTTCTGAGTTTCAGGAGTGATTGATATTAGGAATCGAATTCGGGCGGAAACGGAAAGCGGAATTGAGAAATAAGCGGAATTCGGTAACAGACACAGCTCGCACGGACCGTGCGCCCCTGGGCACGGACCGCGCGCCTGCTACGGGTTGGTTCTGTTGAAAATAAAACGGGACGCACGGGTCGTGCGCCCCTGGGCACGGACCGTGCGCTCCTTTCGGTTTTGCTGGGTGATTTTAATAAATCACGCACGGGTCGTGCGCCCCTGGGCACGGACCGTGCGTGAGCTTCTGTCACCGATTCCCGATTTCTCGTTCCAGAGCTCCGTTTGATCCCGAACCTTTTCTAATCTCTTTCTCAATCATTTAAAAAGGAATTGCCTTGCTGAAAACCTTATTTTGAACTTGTCCAACTCATGATTTTGAAAAAGAGCTTTGAAAGCCCATTTGATCGAAAAACCGAAACCCTAGTACGCGTGTGAGTACACCGACTGATGGACTGACTAAATATATATGTTTATATATGACAAATGAAAATGATTATAATGCCGGAGGTCTAAATTATGAATTCCTCAAAACGGGTTATAGATCAATATGGATATTGTTTATCCAATTGCTATGCGAACGATCGAAAAGATATAAATTATCTAATGAGCTTATATGACTGATCCTTTGGTGATCAAAATGAAAAAGAAGATATAAATTATCTAACTCTCGAGAATTGATACGTATTGTCATATGTATCGCGTTGGGTGACGATCCGACAAGTAGTATACTAGGGAGGGTAGTCATGACCCCTTACCTATGGCCCTGAATGTGTTTTGGCGTGGTCAACTCACGGGTTACCGATATTCGTGACGTTGGGTTCGCAATCGGTTTATGCTAAACTAAGACTATGGTATTTTCGATATTCGTGACGTTGGGTTCACAATCGGTTTATACTAAATAAAATGTGAACACGATTTGCTTGGCATTTCAATTTTTAGCTTGTGATAGCTAATCACCTACAATTGATAACGGTTTAATAACTGAACCGAGTGTCGGTGAGGGGGCACGGTAGGACTCACTGAGATAATGTTATCTCACCCAATCCATATTTGTTGTTTTTCAGAGAAGCGGGGAAAAAGGAAGACTATTGTGCACGAGTAGTTGATATACTCTCGGAGGTGCTGAAGACTTAGTCATTTAATCCTTTGTTCTTTTGTTGTCCTATTGGTTGTATAATCTTGTATTGATTATGAGTTATATGAACCGTTTTATGTTTCTGTTTGGTATTTGGATTTGGATATTGTAATCCATTCGGTATGGAACCGATAAACTTCTATTTTTATGAAGTAATGTTATTCCGATTATGTTTTGATTTCGGAAAAAGTTTGTATGTCCAAAATTGAAACAGGAACTGTGTCCTCTGAACTTCCGCATCCGTACATCTTCGGTCTCTCTACAAGTTAGAAATACCGGGGTGTTACATTTGGTATCAGAGCGGTTCGACCTAGTCAGACTTAGATGTTGAGAGTCTTTTACGTCTTCTAAGTCTGATTTTTCTTAGTATGCTATTAGACATTGAGCCTGATCAACTTAATACTTTGTGCATACTTCGCAGAATCATGGCAGGAAGAGGTAGGAGAAACCCACCTGTTGATCCTCATCAATAATGGATGCAGAATGTCATCGATACTCAGCAGAAAATGATGAATGACATGATGCTAATGCAACAGCAACAGATGGCTCAAATGGCCCAAATGCAGCAGATGCATCAGATGCTTCAACCACAACCAGCAGAGCCAATCAATGTGCCAACACCTGAGGATCCCAACAGGGTGTATTTCCGGTTTCTGAAGATGAAACCCCCAACCTTCAAAGGAGGATCCGAGGCAATGAAAGCCCGTTTCTTGGTAGATGCCATTGAACGGATCTTTGATACCTTGCAATGCAATGAAGGAGAAAAGGTAATTTGTGTTGCTAACGCTCTGGACGAGGATGCTCACACCTGGTGGGTTAATGCTCGTAGAATGCTACAAGCTCAAGGAACTCCTCTTGAGTGGAATAATTTCAAGGAATTATTTTTGGGTCATTACTTCCCCGATGCTCAAAAACTTGCCAAACAGATGGAATTTCTGAATTTGAAACAGGGAGAGATGACAGTTGGGGAGTACGCTGCAAAGTTTGAGAGGTTGTCACAATTCTATGAATTGGGGACCACCGCTCCTGATGATAAGTGGAAAATGGTAATGTTCAGACAGGGTCTTCGAGGCGATGTGAATCAAGGCCTCAGTTCTTATTCCATGACTACTTATCCTACTTTAGTTCAACAGGCTCACACAGCTGAAAGTGATCTTAAAAGAATGTATGCGGAAAGGAAAGATTTCTGGAAGGATAAGAAGAAGGTTAATGAGTCAACTTCTTCAAACCCTAAGTATAAAGGGAATTCAGACAAAGGAAAGCAGGTTCAGTCGAACAATACTTTTGGGTATCGTAACTGTAAGGTGTGTAAGAAGAATCATCGTGGGAGATGTCAATCGGAGTCGAAGTCAAACCAGTGTTATTACTGCAATGAAGTGGGACATTATGCCAACAACTGCCCGTCGAGGAGAGCTTACCTTGAGACTCCAGATGCTCCTAAACAAGCTCGAGTCAACACTTTGGATGCCAAGACCATCAAACCCGCTGATAACCTTATAAGGGGTACAGGTTTTCTCTTTAATCAAACTGTTAATATTCGGTATGACTCTGGTGCTACTCATTGCTTTATCTTAGAAGCATGTGCTGAACGGTTAGGATTAATAGTATCTCCTATATCCGAGCCAATATCTATTCTTACGGCTGCAAAGGGTCGTGTGCAAACCCAATCATTGTGCCTTAACTGTCTGCTTACCATAGGAGGCAGGGATTTTGTTGTTGATTTTATCTGTTTGCCTATGAGGGGAATGGAGATCGTTTTGGGGATGAATTGGATGACTTCCTATCACATTACTATTGACTGTTTCAATCGGGCAATTAATTTTCCTTCTGAAGTAGCGGGACATTCACTACCTGCAGATGATGGTGTTATTTCATTCGCTTCAGCCAGCCAGTCTCTATTCCAAGGTGCGGAAGCTTTTGTTGTTATTTTGTCTGCATCAACTGAAGCTGATTTGGATTTATCGTCTATTCAAGTTGTTAATGAATTCTTAGATTTTTTCCCGAGGAAGTCTCCTCTTTGCCCTAGAACGAGAGGTGGAATTCTCTATAGATTTGGTGCCTGGTACAGGGCCAATATCCACAGCACCTTATAGGATGTCTCCTCTCGAACTGAAGGAATTGAAGTCCCAACTTGAGGAATTAATTTCCAAGAAGTTTATTCGACCGAGTGCTTCTCCATGGGGTGCTCCGGTATTGCTAGTCAAGAAGAAGGACGGAAGCATGAGATTATGCATAGACTACCGTCAGCAGAATAAAATCACTATCAAGAACAAGTATCCATTGCCAAGGATAGATGATCTACTTGACCAACTTCGAGGTGCTAAAGTTTTCTCCAAAATTGATCTAAGGTCAGGGTACCATCAAATCAGGGTAAGAGCCTTAGACATTCCGAAGACTGCTTTTCGTACGAGGTACGGACACTACGAGTTTGTAGTGATGCCCTTCGGATTGACTAATGCTCCAGCAGTATTCATGGATTATATGAATAGAGTATTTCATTCTTACCTAGATCAGTTCGTGGTCGTCTTTATTGATGATATCTTGGTTTACTCAAAGTCAGCAAGGAGCATGCTCAGCATCTTCGCTTTGTCCTAGGAGTACTCCGAGAAAAGAAATTCTATGCTAAACCGTCGAAGTGTGACTTTTGGATGTCTGAACTAAAGTTCTTGGGTCATGTGATTTCCCAAGAAGGGGTTGCAGTTGATCCTAGCAAGGTGGAAGCAGTGTTGAATTGGGAACGGCCGACGTCAGTGACTGAGATCAGAAGCTTTCTGGTCTAGCTGGTTACTATAGAAGATTCATTGAAGGTTTTTCACAACTGGTACTTCCGCTTACTCGATTGACTCGCAAAGGTCAACCGTTTACTTGGGATGCCGATTGTGAAGAGTGTTTTCTTGGACTGAAAGAAAAGTTAACTTCTACTCCGATCCTAATTCTTCCAGATCCATCATTGGGATTTCAAATTTACAGTGATGCATCTGGGAAGGGTTTGGGGTGCGTTCTCATGCAGAATCAACATGTTGTGGCCTATGCATCGAGGCAATTGAAGACTCACGAACGGAATTACCCAACTCATGACCTAGAATTGGCGGCTATTGTGTTTGCACTAAAAATTTGGAGACATTACCTTTACGGTTCTCGTTTCGAAGTTTTTAGTGATCACAAGAGCTTGAAATATCTGTTTGACCAAAAGGAGTTGAATAACAGACAGAGAAGGTGGACTGAATTTTTGAAGGATTACGACTTCGAATTGAAATATCACCCTGGGAAAGCCAATGTGGTAGCAGATGCTCTGAGCAGGAAGTCTATCCACACGGCAAGGTTAATGGTTCACGAGATGGCTTTGTTGGAGTCATTCAGAGACTTGAAACTCAAGGTGGCACGAAAGAGGGATCGCATAGTGTTGCGGCAGATATGAATATCCAGTGTGCTAAGGGAACAAATCCGTGTAGCTCAAGGAGCTGATATGAAGTTGCAGTCTCAGAGGGGGTTGCCAGATTTCACTGAGGATAGTGATGGCATGATTTGCTTTAATGGGAGGATTTGTGTTCCCGATGATGATAATATCAAAAGACAAGTATTGGAAGAGGCTCATAGGAGTCAGTACTCTGTACATCCGGGATCCACCAAGATGTACCGAGACTTGAAGTTAATGTATTGGTGGCCTGGGATGAAGGCCGAGGTTGCAGAATTTGTTTCTTGGTGCTTAACTTGTCAGAAGGTTAAGGCGGAACACCGGAGACTGGGCGGTCAGTTACAACCGCTAGATGTACCAGTTTGGAAGTGGGAAGATATCTCAATGGACTTTGTTATGGGTTTGCCGAGGTCACAGGCCGGCAATGATTCTATTTGGGTAGTAGTGGACCGATTGACTAAATCCGCTCACTTTATTCCCGTTCGCTCGACTTATAAGGTTTCCAAGTTAGCAGATGAATATGTGAAGAACATTATCAGACTGCATGGAGTTCCAATGAGCATCGTGTCAGACCGAAATCCCAAGTTTACTTCTAGATTTTGGAAAGCATTGAATGAAGCTTTGGGAACTAGAGTGCTGGTTAGCACTGCTTATCATCCTCAGACTGATGGTCAGACGGAGAGGACCATTCAGACTCTGGAGGACATGCTTCGAGCTTGTGTGCTCGATAGCGGGAGAAAATGGGAGGACCATCTTCCGCTAGTCGAATTCTCCTACAACAACAGTTACCACTCCATCATTGGAATGGCACCGTTTGAAGCACTTTATGGTAGGAAGTGTAGAACTCCGTTGTGTTGGTGGGAGATTGGTGAAGATAAGTTTTTGGGACCTGATATGGTTCGCGAGACTACTGAGAAGATCAAGTTAATTCGAGAAAGGATGAAGGTTGCTCAGAGTCGGCAAAAGAGCTACGCTGACAACCGAAGGAGACCGTTGGAGTTTGAGGTTGGTGATCATGTGTTCTTGAAAGTTTCTCCAACCATAGGCACCGGGAGAGCTTTGCGAGCGAAAAAGCTCAGTCCTCGATATGTTGGACCTTTCCAAATCATCGAGCGGATTGGGCCAGTTGCCTATCGCCTCGCATTGTCTCCAGCCCTATCAAACCTCCATGATGCGTTCCACGTGTCTCAGTTGAGGAAGTATGTTCCCGATCTACATCAACCGTTGAGTGTTGATACAATTGACCTGTGACCGGATTTGTCATTTCAACCTTATCCTAGCTACATCTTGGAGCGTGGCGAGAAGACACTACGGTCAAGAATTATTCCTATTGTCAAAGTGGTCTGGGATGGATTCTCAATCGAGGAGGCTACCTGGGAGCTGGAAGATGACATGCGGACTCGATATCCATATCTCTTCAATTGAGGTACGTCTTGTCAATTTTGAGGACAAAATTTTTAAAAGTTGGGGTGATTGTAACATCCCTAAATATTTAAAGACTCGTAATATGATACCTAAGACCGGATAATTATTTGTGGGAATAATTGGTCGCGTCTCGGGGATTTATATGTCGAGGAATTTGTCACGAAATCCTATCCTTCAATAAAGAGCGGCCTATTCATAGTTTAAACGAGGAATTGGGACTGAAGGGCAAATCTGACTTTTCACACCCCTAATCATTTAATTATAATTATGAAGGTTAAAATTAATTACGAACCGAAAGAATTGAGGAACTTCGGGTCGGAACCGGAATAATCGAGAAAGTTTTGTACCGAGGGAAATCTTCAACACCTAAACTATCATTTTATGGACCAAGGGCAAAATGGTCTTTTCACCATCATTTAAACCCTCAGCCATATTCACCCAACTGAACCCTCACCCTCTCACTTGACCATTCTCCAGCTGAAAGAAAAGAAAGAAAAACAGAAGTGAGGGAGAGGAGAGTGGGGCGAAGGGAAGGGGAAGGAGAGGAGAGAAGAGCTTCTCAACTTGTCATTGCATGTAAGTCTTCTAAACCTCTCCCTACTCCATTTTTGATTCTAAATCCAATGGTACCAAAATCAGGGGCTGATTCTCACTCCTTCTCTATATACCATTTTCGAAATTAGAACCTTCAAGGTGGAAGACAATGAAGTTCTGAGTTTGTGGTGGCTTGCATGATCATCATTTTGTTGTCAAGAAGGAGGGATGTCATCACATTTCGAATTTGGGGGAAAGTTCAAGCTTAGGATTGCTATCTAAGTTGTTGTTTCAGTGGCTTAGTGGAAACAAGTTGCTGTCCTAGTGATTTTGCGGTGGTAACTTTTGTTGGTGCCTTCGGTTCTCGTTCGCACGCTTTTCGTTTCGGTCTTTCCGTGTCTCGGTGGGAGCTCCTAGCGAAATCGACATCACGGTGAGTTCTACTCACGGATTAGGGAACCAAATTTTGATGATTTGAACCCTTGACATAATCTGATATGTTGTTGAAAATATGCCTTGGAAGCTAAATTCTGAGTTTTGGAAAAATAGGTGTTTTACGGTTTTGAAATCCATAAACGAATCGAAATGGTTTTTAATGGAAATTTTGAAATGAATATATATTCTGGAATGCCTGGTTATTTTCTGAGTTTCAGGAGTGATTGATATTAGGAATCGAATTCGGGCGGAAACGGAAAGCGGAATTGAGAAATAAGCGGAATTCGGTAACAGACACAGCTCGCACGGACCGTGCGCCCCTGGGCACGGACCGCGCGCCTGCTACGGGTTGGTTCTGTTGAAAATAAAACGGGACGCACGGGTCGTGCGCCCCTGGGCACGGACCGTGCGCTCCTTTCGGTTTTGCTGGGTGATTTTAATAAATCACGCACGGGTCGTGCGCCCCTGGGCACGGACCGTGCGTGAGCTTCTGTCACCGATTCCCGATTTCTCGTTCCGGAGCTCCGTTTGATCCCGAACCTTTTCTAATCTCTTTCTCAATCATTTAAAAAGGAATTGCCTTGCTGAAAACCTTATTTTGAACTTGTCCAACTCATGATTTTGAAAAAGAGCTTTGAAAGCCCATTTGATCGAAAAACCGAAACCCTAGTACGCGTGTGAGTACACCGACTGATGGACTGACTAAATATATATGTTTATATATGTCAAATGAAAATGATTATAATGCCGGAGGTCTAAATTATGAATTCCTCAAAATGGGTTATATATCGATATGGATATTGTTTATCCAATTGCTATGCGAACGATCCTTTGGTGATCGAAAAGATATAAATTATCTAATGAGCTTATATGACTGATCCTTTGGTGATCAAAATGAAAAAGAAGATATAAATTATCTAACTCTTGAGAATTGATACGTATTGTCATATGTATCGCGTTGGGTGACGATCCGACAAGTAGTATACTAGGGAGGGTAGTCATGACCCCTTACCTATGGCCCTGAATGTGTTTGGGCGTGGTCAACTCACGGGTTACCGATATTCGTGACGTTGGGTTCACAATCGGTTTATGCTAAACTAAGACTGTGGTATTTCCGATATTCGTGACGTTGGGTTCACAATCGGTTTATACTAAATAAAATGTGAATACGATTTGCTTGGCATTTCGATTTTTAGCTTGTGATAGCTAATCACCTACAATTGATAACGGTTTAATAACTGAACCGAGTGTCGGTGAGGGGGCACGGTAGGAC
Organism: Astragalus membranaceus; assembly: GCA_039519185.1. Taxonomy (NCBI): domain Eukaryota; kingdom Viridiplantae; phylum Streptophyta; class Magnoliopsida; order Fabales; family Fabaceae; genus Astragalus; species Astragalus membranaceus. Next base: position 169,657,610 of record CM076848.1, on the reverse strand, counting down.
TCACTGAGATACTGTTATCTCACCCAATCCATATTTGTTGTTTTTCAGAGAAGCAGGGAAAAAGGAAGACTATTGTGCACGAGTAGTTGATATACTCTCGGAGGTGCTGAAGACTTAGTCATTTAATCCTTTGTTCTTTTGTTGTCCTATTGGTTGTATAATCCTGTATTGATTATGAGTTATATGAACCGTTTTGTGTTTCTGTTTGGTATTTGGACTTGGATATTGTAATCCATTCGGTATAGAACCGATAAACTTCTATTTTTATGAAGTAATGTTATTCCGATTATGTTTTGATTTCGGAAAAAGTTTGTATGTCCAAAATTGAAACAGGAACTGTGTCCTCAGAACTTCCGCATCCGTACATCTTCGGTCTCTCTACAAGTTAGAAATACCGAGGTGTTACAGATTCACGACGGAAGTCCGGGATATTGCAGAAGTATTTGTTGGATCCTTTACAGTTTTGCGCGAACGTGTTGAAAAACGGTTAATCATTATCCCTACACACTTTCCGGCGATAAAAAAAACGCAGATGGAAGGTTTCAGCAATTGAATAGTTCAGCGATGGAAGGTTTCAGCGACTGTGGGTTCAGCGATGGCGGGTTCAGCGATTGAAGTATTTTCAGCCATGGAAGTGATTCATCGTGATGGAAGGTTATCTGCGTTTTCACGTGTTGCTACATTTTCTCGACGTCACGCCGTCGGAGTCTGGTCTTGCTGTTTGTTCTGCTACTGCAGCTGGCCACTTCATAAGCTCTATTGATATGCGCTCATTATCAAAACCCGTATCAATCTAACAAGTAATAACCACTATTGTACAAATCTGTGGTTAGTGGCCACTAACCAATGTTAAGTAATTCTATGGTTAGTGGCCACTAACCATTGTGATACTAATTTGTGGTTATTGATTTAGAATCCCATTGTTGCACCTACTTTACTCCCGCCACTAAAATTTATGCTCTATGCAAGAATGCCACTGCAACTACTATTTCAGCTCTATTTGTGAACACAATTTGGTCTATTGTAAACTAATGCAAATGTAAACGAAATGTTGCCTCTTCGCTTCATTTCAACATTCTTCCATTCTGCTAGAAACACAATGTAAACTAATGCTAGAAGTGGCAAAAGAATTGATAAGCAAGAAAACAAGCTTATTATGCCAATTTGTGCATAATAGAGAAGATCAACAACCAATAACCAAAATATTGATTATATGTTGCATGGATGATGAATAGTATCTCTTTGAATAATTTTCACAGATTAGTCCCAAATTGGCAATGAATGAATGGTATCTCCTTTGAACAGGTGCTGATTATATCTTAGTCATGAACTACCTTATATTACCTTTCAAAACCAGTTTTACATAAAGGAACTTCCACAAATCAACAAAATACACCTATGATACACATTTTGGGATAAAAGTTCTAAATTACACAAGGCCTAAAATAAGTTTCCCTGTTCATGTCTTTTGGCTCGACGGCGACAGCGAGTTTAAACGATGGAGCACTCGACGACGATTAGATGCCACAGTTATGCATAACAATCTGATCACCGTCGTAGATACCATTAAGAGGGCAAACGTGTATTGCGATAGCAAGAATAAAAGGACTGAGATCCCCAACTATCTAAAGATGATGTGTCACAAACAAGGTTTTAAGATGGTTCGCAAGGAGGTTCCAAGGGCTGCTTTGAATAAAAGAAAAGATACGTGCACGAGTTGTTTGGCGATAATGAAGCTAAGATGGATGTTGACAAGGGTGCGTATGTTATTACCAAGTGGAATAACCACTATTGTACAAATCTGTGGTTAGTGGCCACTAACCAGTGTTTTACAATTCCGTGGTTAGTGACCACTAACCATTGTGGTACTAATTTGTGGTTATTGATTAAGAATATCATTTTGAAGTATACTTCTGAAATTACCAAGTGGAATAACCACTATTGTACAAATCTGTGGTTAGTGGCCACTAACCAGTGTTTTACAATTCTGTGGTTAGTGGCCACTAACCATTGTGGTACTAATTTGTGGTTATTGATTAAGAATCTCATTTTGAAGTATACTTCTGAAATTAAGAGAGACTTTCCTCCTTTGTCAATTATTATGGTTTAAATAGAAATGTGGTTCATTGGAGAGTTCAGAATTGGATTGGAGGACACCATCATTATCATATGAAATGGGATTAGTTCAAATGTCAAGCTACCTATGGTTATTTATTCAACGGCTCTGCATCAAATATAATCAAGAAAGTTAATAATGTTAATTTACTGACATACCATCTAACCAATGTTATGCACATTTGTGGTTAGTGGCGTCTAACCACAATTATGCACAAATCTGGTTAGTAGTGAAAATTAAATAAACAAATTATGATCAAGAGCAAATTCAGACTGAAACCATAAAAGAAACCGCAAATTATGCACAAATCTGGTTAGTAGTATCTGTGGGAAAAGAGCCTATTACTAGGATTAAAAAAGAAAATTACATAGAATTATTCTTACACTTTTAGTGCCTCACAATCTAAAAAAAATTACATATGCATCAGTTTGTGCAAAAAACAGTTCTAGTTTTCCTATATTTTTCTCCTTTTTCCTATAGCCTTTTTTTGCCCTCCATTTTCTTTCAATTGCTCACCAAAGTTGTTTGCTTCCCCCTTGTATAGAATCCTTCAACATGTTGTGGTGGTTGATGATTGAGCAACATAGATCTATGTGGAATTGTTCAAAATAATTATGTGTGTCATGAACCTAACTAATGTAATGATTATGAATGCAAACCTAGAAATCGTAATTAATCTGAAGAACGTTCGATTGGACTCGAAAACCAAAACCCCAACCGAGTTATAACCTGCAATGAAAAAAAAGAGTTTGAGGAGATCATAAAATAAGCCCAAAATAGGTGCATAAGATAAGCCCAAAATAAGCTATTTCAAACAGCTCATAGACCATTTTCTGACTTCACGCATTCCTTTATTGAACACATTGTTGATACACAAGCTAAATTCTTCAATATAATACACAAGCTATAAGTATCAATCTAATACACACAGAGTAATAACTACTATTGTACAAATATGTAGTTAGTGGCCACTAACCAGTGTTTTGCAATTCTGTGGTTAGTGGCCACTAACCATTGTGGTACTAATTTATGGTTATTGATTAAGAATCCCATTTTTAAGTATACTTCTGAAACAAGCCACAGACAGGTTGTAAACAATTCTAGATATCTTAGAGAGTGCATTTTGCTTTGTGTGTTTCAACCAAACTGATTCTTGTTAAAATGATTTTCAAATCATCAGCATCATCATCATCCTCTACATAAAAAATGGTTTACAACTTTTCAACTCACATTTACAAACACTTTGATTTATCATTTAAACGGTAATATAAACAACTAATTTGACTAATTTGAATAGAATCAATTTCTGACCAGATTGAACAGAATCAATTTTAACAACAGGTTCACAAATCACAGATTAGGGATTTAGGGTTTTGAGAGAATCACAAATTCACAACAACATTGTAATCGCCTTTGTTCGATTCGCATTGTAATCGCCTTTGTGTCTTCATTTTACTACCTCTGTACAGCATTGTAATCGCTTTTGAACCAATTCTCGAGAATTGCCGTGACCTTATTGTTTTCCTTTTCATCGTGGTTATCGTTGCTATGCTTGAGCATAAATTCAACCATGTTATTAGCTCTGTTCATTTCGTATTGGCTTTTATTTTCAACTTCTGAATTGATTCATGGTTGAAATTGAAGATCCTCTTTCGCAGAGGTGCGTCCGCGTTGAAAGTCACCGTCGGACCGCCTTCCGGTAACTAGAGCACCACGTCGGAGATCAAGATAGATTCATGGCGGATGTCCGGGATATTGCGGAAGTATTTGTTGGATCCTTTACAGATTTGCGCGAACATGTTGAAGAAATTCCAGAAGGGAGTTCCATTTGCAACGACGTGATTAACGGCTGAAATTAATAGGATGTAAAATGACAACAACACCCTTATTTATAATCAACCGTTATATCAAATTAGCTTAATAAAAAAGGGATCCAGTGGCTGAAATTAATTTAGTAACAATAACTAAGCAAACTGCTTAGTATTGTAAACTTTTGCCATTACTATAATAGCAATGCAGATGTATTTCGAAGGCTTTGGTTTATGTTACGAAGCATTTTACTTAGTAATTCTTACTAAAGAACTAATAGTTGTTGGATTCTAAATCTTTTAATGAAATTCAATCTAACGGTTATTATTGAATAAGGGAATTATTGTAAACACAATTATTATTTGTTTTAATTAAATTCAATTAACCATTAAATCATGCCCTATTTTTTTGGGACAGGTACAAAACTAAATCAGGACATTTTTTTCTCACGTTGCTACAGGTTCACGTTTCACGTTCTTCTCTTTTGCTACAGGTTTCACGTTTCACAAGATCCAAATAGAACGAAGGAAGATCGCACGCCATTGCATCAAGTTTCACGTTCTTCTCTTTTGCTTTAGGTTTCACGTTCCTATTTTTTCGGGACAGTTAAAAGATCGCAAAAACACACTCACGCAACAAAGGAAGTCACAAACACGCACTCACAGAAGGAAGTCGCAAAAATGCACTCGCGCAAGGAAATTTTCCGCGACGCACACCGTTGATACAAAAACACACACAGTTGAACCACACCATTGAAGCACGCTCTTCGTTTACGCCATTGATGTCTCATTACGCAGTTGATGAACATGGGACTAATATCAGTTTTTCACGGTTACTTACTCATAAGTAGGATTATTGGAAGCTTGAACTCCTATCCTGCACATGAACCTCCATGTCCGCCAACAGGGGTTAGTGATTACCACACCAATGCCTGCTCCTGTCTGAGTGCTTGAACCATCAAACATGAGGACCCAAGATTTCAACCCCAAGTAATTGATGGGCTCGGTTGGTAAGTCACACACCTCCACGCATGGGTGTTGGGCTAAGAAATCAGCCAGGGAATGTCCCTTGACGGCCCTTAGAGGTACATAAGTTAAAGCAAATGCGTTCAACTTAATATTCAAGTTTAGTACAAGCATTGAACAATGATAAACAAAGTTTCTTAGTAGGAGAATATCTAGTTTCTACATCATTGAGGATGATGCTGAGTTAATATATAGCGCGCTTGGCCCCATTATCGTCATCCTGAGCCAACAAACAGCCGATAGCTTTCTCTTCGGCTGCAATGTATAGCTTCAGTGACTTCCCTGGCTCGAGCCATCTCCTCTGTGTTCTTTATCTTTAACAAGGGTGAGAAATCTTTCATCTTTCCAGCCGAGTTGGCGATAAATCTCCTCAGAAAGTTGATCTTGCCAAGCAAGCTTTGCAGTTCCTTCTTTGTCCTAGGTGGTCTCGCCTCTAGGATGGCTCGAGCCTTGTTTTTGTCTACCTCAATACCTTGGTTGTGTACTAAGAAGCCTAGAAAATTCTCTGCAGATACGCCAAAATCACATTTAGTGGGGTTCATTTTAAGATTGTGGAGTCTCATTCGCTTGAGAGCTTGTTCAAGCTCAACGAGGTGGGCCTCGAAGCTTTTGGATTTGACTACCACGTCATTAATGTATACCTCCATGCTTTTACCAATAAGGTCATGGAAGATGGTGTTCATCGCCCGTTGATACGTGGCCCTTGCGTTTTTTAGGCTGATGGGCATTACCAACCACTCATAGATACCTACGGCGCCAGGGCACCTGAAGGCAGTCTTATGGGTGTCAGCCTCGGCCACATATATATCTGGTTGTAGCCAGAATAGCCGTCCATAAAAGTCAAGATGGCATTGTTAGCCGCGGCATCGACCAACATGTCGGCCACAGGCATACCGTACTCATCTTTTGGAGTGGCCTAGTTCAGGTCTCTGTAATCAATACATACCCTCACCTGGCCATTCTTTTTGATCACGAGGACTATATTAGACAGCCATTCTACGTACCTGGCAGTTCTTATGAACCCTGTTTTCAATTATTGAAACAGAAATATGTTGGGGATTTACAATTCCTGGATGCTCCAAAAAAGCAAGGGTCAGTGGTTTGGAACTCTATCATGAAAGCAAAGGCAGTTCTTAGAGATGGCTTTGAGTATCGTTTAGGTAATGGCTCCTCCTCCCTCTGGTCGCCCCCTGGTCTAGTTTTGGGAAGCTGAGTAATTTGGTTTGGTATGTGGATATTCATGATTTGGATTTGACCGTAGCTGATGTTCATGATGGCAAATGGGATTTCTCTCAATTATACACTCAGGTACCTCCTAATGTGATTCAATCTTTCTCAACAATTTCTGTTTGCCTAAATGAAAATGTCCAGGATGGTTTTTCTTGGAAGGGTGTTTCAGATGGTACATACACGGCTAAGGCCGGGTATCTTTGGTTAACAAAGCCTTCGGCTGTTGTGGATCGGAATGCTGCTAACACTTCTTGGCGTTGGATCCAGGATTTCCAACAGCTGAGATATTCAAGTTTTTTATTTGGATGGCTTGCCACGACTCGCTTCCGACTAGACTGTTGTTGCACAAGAGGAGGATCCTTCAAACGGCAACTTGTCCTAGGTGCATTGATGTTAGTGAAACTATTTTACACTGCTTGAGGGATTGTGTGTTTGCTAGACGGGTTTGGCTCTCCGTTGGTTTAGATAATATCAATTTCTTATCATATAATAGTACCACAGATTGGCTCAAGAAGGGAATCGAGACTGGTAGGCCTCACATGTTTTTGGCTACTTGCTGGTGGATCTGGAGGGCGAGGAATCTACTTTGCATGGAGAATGAGAATTTTTCTATTTATAATCCGACTCTTCAGATTTTTAATTTGGCTAAATGCCTTCTTGATGCTTTCCCAACTGAAATTTCTGCAGCTGTGGAAAGTAGATGGCTCGCTTGGCATGAAGTGGTGGGGTCAGCAATGGTTCTCAGTGTAGATGGTAGTAGCTTGGGGAACCCTGGCCCATCTGGGTTTGGGGGTGTCTTAAGGCAGCCGGATGGTTCTTGGATAGCTGGTTTCGCTGGTAGTGTTGGCATTTCCACAATCCTTCATGTAGAGCTCCTTGCCATGTATCATGGCCTTCAGGTAGCGTGGGATAAAGGGATCAGAGACTTGGTTTGTTACTCAGACTCTTCTCTTGCTGTTCAACTTGTTAAGGAAGACCTTAATCATTGGCATCACTTTGCTTCCATTATTGCAAACATTAAGGATTTGATGGCAAGGAACTGGAGAATTCAGATTATCCATTCCTGGCGCGAAGCTAGTGCTGCAACGGATGGTTTGGCGAAGATTGGAGCGGCTAGTTCGGCTTCGTGGCTGGAGTTTTCCGTTCCACCTGACGATATTCTCCCTATTTTGCAGGCTGATGCACACAGGGTGCTAGTGGAGAGGCACTAGTTCCTCTGTTTTTCTTTTTTTTAGTTGTTGTTTTTTTGTTTTCTTTCTCTACTTGTACCAAAAAAAAACAAATGGCAAAAGTTGAATTGCATGTTATTTCCACAATCGCATCTAATACTGAACTAATTTCCACAATCGCATCTAACGATATTAATGTCCAGATTATAATTTCCATCTAAGTTATTAGTGAGATTAGTGAGATTTTTTTTATTTGTTCCTGAATTAATCATAATTCATAAGAATAGATCAAAAATTGTGGAATAATATGATGCAATGGAAGCCAAATTTAATGGTTGTTTGACAATCTATAATTAGTTGCATAGGGAGTTTATTGCAATATGCGTATTAAAGTTTTTTTTGATAAGCAATGTTAGTAGGGGTGGGGGAATGTTGTTTCCAAACTCATCATTCCAAACACTATCATATCCTCTGTCGGTCTAGTGTTTGTTGGGCCAGCAGGATATCATATGATACTTTAATCATGTGATTTATCCTATCCTGCAGCTTCCACCTCAGGCTTATGATCACAGGAAGCTACTTCAGTTCCTGGGATTGGTGATGCCTCTTCTTGAAGCCCAGAGCTTTGCAATTCTATTTCCATCTCTTGACTTTCATTGACATGTGCCTCGCTAGCACCATGAGTGGTTTGATTATGTTTCTCTTCGAAAGTCTCCGGATATTCACCACTTTTCATCTCCTCTTCAATATCAATGGATTTGGAAATAGTCCCTTCTTGAAACTCAAAATCCCCAATAGAACCTTCTGATGACCTTTCAACCAGGATAACATCTTTACCTTTAGCAGAATTCTCTATTTTTGATTCATTCCCAACTTCATTTCTGGAGACAGGAAAAGACTGAAAAGCATCCCAATCGTCTTCACTGTCTTCATCTTTTTCCTTGTTAAATTCATCTGGTTGCATCACCGTAGCTGATGGTGCAGGAAGTTTTACTTCATTTCCTAACAGAGATAATACCTGAAGTTGCTGTCGGTGCAGTGGAGGCATTGATAGTGATCGTACCTGATCAATACGATGAGTTGCTGCTGTCTAATGATGTTGCTCGGTCGTTGGGATGAAGGACCGAGTTCTAGGCCGCACGCGGGTGGTACCTGCAAAGGCACTCCAACGCTCAAGTCAGAGGGGCTTCAACGGGCAGGGTCACAAGGTGAGTAAAACGTACCTGAAGCCACATGCTAGTGTGGTATATATACTGTTGACTGCGCAGGCGTTCTGGCCGTCGCGCTTATCTCGGAGCTGGCCGCGTCTTGCGGAGCAAGCCATGTATTGGGCCGCGCTAGGCCTGTTGGGTGAAATTGGGCTTCGAGCCCACTCCGGAACAGTTGCCCCCCAAGCCTAGGTCACCTGGGGGCGGGCTAAGGCTTGATTCCTTGCCCCCCAGCGTGGTCACAAACGACCGTTCTGGAACGATAACTGGTCGAACGTTAACTGGTCGATTGTTAACTGGTCGATCGCTAATTGGTCGACTGCGTGGTCGCTGCCACGCGGCCTGGTCACACGGGGCCAGGTGCCGTCTCGGGTTTGATGCCTGACAATCAATTGCATAAATGCTGAGGCGACAGTTACTTTAATGAGGTGACTTTTAGTTTTTTCGAGGTGACGTTTAAAGACTCGAAGCGTTTGAGTAATGATGGTACGCGAAGAGTCGCGCCTCTTCGCTTCCGGCCCATGATGATGGTTGGCCCATTATATATAGGGTTCAAGGGAGTTTCTCATTTGCACGTTTCTCTGATTTCCTCCGCTCTCGTTGATCGCTCGTTGCAGAGGTATTGGATCAGTCGCTCCTACCAAAGCTCGCTCGCAATCAGCTCGCTCCAATTCCAGGTAACTACGACCGCCCTTTCTTTATTTCAGTTTTTATGTTCCACCTGGTGGAGGGGGTGTCAGGTCTGGGGACGACCACGTCGCCCCCTCTCCACGCGCGAGCAAGACCTTGACCGTTATTCCCCTTCACAGGTTTATTCTGGCGCGGACCAAATAGACCCGCCGTATCTCTGGAAGTCCGGCCGTTTCTCTTGCACATAGTATGACCCGACCAGTGGAGCAAAGTTCTGTACAAGCCCGGTCGTCCTCTTCTGACGATGAGTCTTCCTCTGGGTCTTCAACCCTGAATTGGACTTCCTCTGGTGAATCCGGAACTCGGCCGGACAAAAATGGGGTGTCGTTAACTGAGGCTGTAGTCGATGACGCCGTAGAAAGCAACGCATGGGTTGCCACTGATGAAGGTATTGACCAGGCCGCGGCCGAAGGCACTGTGACGGCCGACAGAGGCCAACAAGGCGACCAGCGAGCAGATCCTGAGGTCGCAGCTGAAAAGGACATGTCTTGGGTTTCACTTAGCCTGAGAGGTCAACGTAGCAAAATTCAAAAGGGGAGCCAGGACATAGCGTATCTTGCGACCGGACTAAACGAAGGATGGAGAATAGAAGGCATGGGCAAAGGGGCAGACATCGCGGCCTGGACAGACGTGCTAAAATTCACGATGTACCGCATCGTTTTCGAACGCATGGGCATAATTTCGCCGTTTACCAAGTTCCAACGTCAGGTCTTACGTTATCTTCAGGTCGCCCCCTCTCAACTGAACCCGAACACTTGGGCGTTCTTGCAGGCGTACGAAGATGTTCTTGTAGTTCTGAAACGACCGGTCTCCATAAGATTATTCTTCACATTGTTTGAAATGAGCTACATTTACGAGAAAGGCTCCAAGGGCGCCCGTAAGGAAGCAGTTTCGTTCAAAAACCGCTCGACATACAATTTTTTCAAGCCTTATCTGGAATCACTGACGACCGGGTGGAAGAGAGAATTCTTTTGGGTCATTCCAAACTCGGCCGAGGCCCTTCGAGGGATCGCCCAGATGTCAAAAGATGATCGGGAAGGAACGCCCCTGTTTCCCACGGTGTGGAGTTTTACCCATTTCTTGAAAAAACCGGGCGAGTACGCCTTTAAGGAAACAGAACTTGACGACCTGGATAGGGGGACGATCCATAGGCTGAAAAAGATTGCGTCCCTAGTCCCTGAGGGTCGCATCAAGGTCAAGAAAATTGCGGACGCTCGTGGCAAGAAAAAAGTCAAGGCCGCTCTTGGTTGGTGGTCGCTCGCCTAGTTTATTTTCTGTCATTTCGTTTTATTTAACTGTTTCTAACCATCTACTTTTGTCTTTGTAGTTGACATGGCGAACATGAACGACTTCGACCTCTTGGACCAATGGGCGGCCGAGGATGGTGAGACTTCGCTCGTCCGCGGAATTCCTGAAACTCAACCTGGGGGTACGCCCCAAGCTGCCGGAACTGGATCTCAGCCCGATCGTCAGACTCCTCGAACGGGCACACCAAATCAAGCCATTGACTTGGGCAGCCCACTTCAAAATCAAGAAAGGTCCAAGAGGGATCAGTCGGTTGATCGTGGGGGTCAGAACAAGAAGCACAGGAGTGGCAAAAGCCATGGGCACTACCGGTCGCCTAAAATCGACCTGCTTGGATTGGGCGATCAGGACTGCGCTCGTTTCAAAGAAGAACCGTTCGAGGTAATGGCCGATGCGATGAAGGCCGCTGGAATTCTTTTCAAAAAATACCAAGATGAGGAAGCAGATCGCATGGAAGGTAGGCGCCTTGCCAATAAATATTCATTGCTTGAAGACGATCTAGTTGATCAAAATTTTAAACTGAACTCTGCCTTGTCGTTGCTCGCAGAAGTGAGGGGTGAGCGAAATGATTTGCTCAAGAAGATGAAGGAACTTGAACCGAAAATCAAGGCGATCGCTGACAACGAGGAGAAGCTCGACGATGCAGAACGCCAACTTGTGGCCGCTGTTGCTGCTCAAACTGCGGCCGAGTCTGCCCTGGACAAGGCGATCGTCGACAAGAAAACAGCTGAAAAAGAGGTCGAACGCCTCACTTCAAAGAATACAGAACTGTCGAACCAGATGGCTGGACTAAAAAATGACCTGGATGCCATGGAGGAAGAAAAGAATAAGTTTCAAGGTCGTTACAAAGACGTTCTTGACCGGGCGAAGGGAGCTGCAGAGGGTCAATTTGAGAATGCGGTCAGTCAGATTAAGCTCCTCTACCCTGATCTGGGGGTCGATCGCGAGATCGTGCAATGCACACATCGTGTGATCGAGCAGCAAATCGTGCGTCCCAAGAAAATGCTGAAGGGGAAGGTCATTCAAGAAGAGGCGGTGATCTACCAGGCCCCTAGCGACTCTTAAACTTGTAATCTTTTGAATTCTGTAATCTTGGATTTTGCACTTTTGGCCCGCCTGCGAGCGGTGTTTTAATGGGCGTCCTGGATACAATCAAGGCGTCTTCGTTTGTACTTAATGACAATTTAGCGCTTTGTTCGCCCGTTATTTTCAATGAACTTTGGCCTGTTTAATTGCCCTTCAATTGAATTTGATTCTTTTTTGCTATGGTCGGTCGCGCCCGACCAAATTTTTTATGGACCAATCGATGGTCCTTCGTTGTGGCAGATTGTTCGTTGGCCACATTACTAAGGGTAATTTGTTTACCTCGCTTTGTGGGTCGCTTGTTTATCCACACTTGGGCCAATCGATGGCCTTTCTTTTAGGCCGCTCGGCGGCTCTCATTTGGGCCATTCGATGGCACTCTACTGGTCGCTCGACTGCTACTCGCATGGTGAGCGACCGTGCATACAATTTGCAGGAAATAAAGTACACAAGTCAAATTTTAAGGCCGGTCCTCGGTAAAAAACCCCTGTGGGGAAAAAGAGCGACCGCCTGTTCTTTATTGATCAATTAGTGTTTTCAACTTAAACATAATACTTTCTCAACTTGTCAGCATTCCATGTTCTGGGAATGGTCGCCCCTTCCATGGTTTCTAGCTCGTAAGCTCCCTTTCCAGTCTTGCTGATAACACGGTATGGTCCTTCCCAATTAGGGGCGAGCTTTCCCAGGCGAGCATTCTTATTCCCTACGTCGGCCCTCCTAAGGACGAGCTGTCCAATGGAGAACTCACTCTTCTGGACGCGGGCGTTATACCTGGCAGCAACCTTCTGCTTGATGAGTTGCTCCCTAAGTGACGCCTTGGTTCGCAGCTCATCAATCAGGTCGAGCTCTTCTGTCTTTTTTAGACGCTTATTCAGGTTACAACCAAATCACTATGTACCCACCCGATCGGCATAAGACCGCGTTCATGACCGATCGTGGAAATTTTCAGTACAAGGTAATGCCCTTTGGTCTGAAGAACGCCGGCGCGACCTATCAAAGAATGATGAACAAGGTCTTCAGGCGGCAGATCGGTCGGATATCAGAGGTCTACTTGGATGATATGATCATCAAAAGCAAGACTGACCAAGACCACATAGACGACCTAAGGGAAATTTTTGAGGAAGCAAGGAAGAATTCCTTGAGGTTGAATCCAGAGAAGTGCACCTTCGGAGTAAGGGCGGGCAAGTTCCTGGGTTTCCACTTAACAGAGCGAGGGATCGAAGCAAACCCTGATAAGTGTAGGGTGGTCGCCGACATGAGGCCGCCCACTACGAAAAAAGAAATTCAGCAATTGAATGGCATGGTCGCTGCCCTGTCACGATTTATACCCAAATCAGCGTGCAAATCGCTTCCACTGTTCAAGCTCTTGAAGAAGGAGGTCGAGTTTGAATGGACCGACCAATGCCAGCGAGCATTGGACGAGCTGAAGGCGGCACTCACCAACCCGCCCATCATGACCAAGCCGCAACTAGGGGAGACGCTTTACTTATACTTGGCCATAACGGACGAAGCCATGAGCGCTGTTCTCGAAAGAGAAAGCGACCTAAAGCAAAACCCGGTCTATTTCATCAGTAAGGTATTTCAAGGCCTAGAGATCAGATACCAGAAGATCGAGAAGCTAGCCTTAGCGTTATTTGTGGCCACTCGTAGATTGCGCCCTTATTTCGTGGCCCATCAGGTCGTGGTGAGGACCGCCAGCCTATTAGGCAAATCCTTCACCGACCTGACCTAGCAGGGCGTATGATCAAGTGGGATGTGGAACTCAGTGAGTTTGGGATCAAGTTCGAGGCTAGATCGGCCGCTAAGGCCCAAGTGTTGGCCGACTTCATCGCTGAGATGACTCCAATACCAGACGGTTAGGCCATCACGACCTGTACTTTGCACGTAGATGGATCCTCCAACAGCAAAGGAAGTGGGGTCGGTCTGATACTTGAGAACTCAGAAGGACTTACTGTTGAAGTGTCATTGACTTTCGCGTTTCACACTTCAAACAACCAGGCCGAGTATGAAGCGTGCATTGCCGGGCTGCAGCTAGCCAAAGAGTTCAACGTCGACCGTGTTGAACTTCACTCTGACTCTCTACTGGTAGTCTCCCAAATTCAATACCTATACGACGCAAAGGACGACGTCTTGAAGAATTATTTGGCCAAGGTAAGGGATCTGCTCAAGCAATTCGACCGAGCAGAAGTTAAGCACGTCTCCAGGACAGAGAACGTTCGGGCTGACATCCTATCGAAGTTAGCCAGTACAAAGACTCCTGGGAACCACAAAAGTCTAATCCAAGAAACGTTAACGCGGCCGAGCGTATCGACCAAGCCTGCCCAACCGTTAGCCATTCTAGCGGTCGACTTGGACAAAGACTGGATCACTCCTATCTTGCAATATATTCTCAATGGAGTAGAACCTTGCGACCAGAAGGCAGCAAAGCTCCTGAGGTTGCGGGCGACCAAGTACTCAGTGATCGAAGGAAGACTGTATAGAAGGGGCTTTTCATCCCCATTGCTGAGATGCCTTATGTCGGTCGAAGCCGACCATGTACTGAGGGATATACATGAAGGCGATTGTGGTAGCCATCAAGGTGGTCGGTCGATTGCTAAGAAGGCGCTCAGGGCTGGATACGGTTGGGCAGGCTTGGTCAATACGGTCGGTCGCGTTAACGTTTCTTGGATTAGACTTCTGTGGTTCCCAGGAGTCTTTGTACTGGCTAACCTCGATACGATGTCAGCCCAAACGTTCTCTGTACTGGGGACGTGCTTAACTTCTGCTCGGTCGAATTGCTTGAGCAGATCTCTTACCTTGGCCAAATAATTCTTCAAGACGTCGTCCTTTGCGTCGTATAGGTCTTGAATTTGGGAGACTACCAGTAGAGAGTCAGAGTGAAGTTCAACACGGTCGACGTTGAACTCTTTGGCTAGCTGCAGCCCGGCAATGCACGCTTCATACTCGGCCTGGTTGTTTGAAGTGTGAAACGCGAAAGTCAGTGACACTTCAACAGTAAGTCCTTCTGAGTTCTCAAATATCAGACCGGCCCCACTTCCTTTGCTGTTGGAGGATCCATCTACGTGCAAAGTCCAGGTCGTGATGGCCTGACCGTCTGGTATTGGAGTCATCTCAGTGATGAAGTCGGCCAACACTTGGGCCTTAGCGGCCGATCTAGCCTCGAACTTGATCCCAAACTCACTGAGTTCCACATCCCACTTGATCATACGCCCTGCTAGGTCAGGTCGGTGAAGGATTTGCCTAATAGGCTGGTCGGTCCTCACCACGACCTGATGGGCCACGAAATAAGGGCGCAATCTACGAGTGGCCACAAGTAACGCTAAGGCTAGCTTCTCGATCTTCTGGTATCTGATCTCTGGGCCTTGAAATACCTTACTGATGAAATAGACCGGGTTTTGCTTTAGGTCGCTTTCTCTTACGAGAACAGCGCTCATGGCTTCGTCCGTTATGGCCAAGTATAAGTAAAGCGTCTCCCCTAGTTGCGGCTTGGTCATGATGGGCGGGTTGGTGAGTGCCGCCTTCAGCTCGTCCAATGCTCGCTGGCATTGGTCGGTCCATTCAAACTCGACCTCCTTCTTCAAGAGCATGAACAGTGGAAGCGATTTGCACGCTGATTTGGGTATAAATAGTGACAGGGCAGCGACCATGCCATTCAATTGCTGAATTTCTTTTTTCGTAGTGGGCGGCCTCATGTCGGCGACCGCCCTACACTTATCAGGGTTTGCTTCGATCCCTCGCTCTGTTAAGTGGAAACCCAGGAACTTGCCCGCCCTTACTCCGAAGGTGCACTTCTCTGGATTCAACCTCAAGGAATTCTTCCTTGCTTCCTCAAAAATTTCCCTTAGGTCGTCAATGTGGTCTTGGTCGGTCTTGCTTTTGATAATCATATCATCCAAGTAGACCTCTGATATCCGACCGATCTGCCGCCTGAAGACCTTGTTCATCATTCTTTGATAGGTCGCGCCGGCGTTCTTCAGACCAAAGGGCATTACCTTGTACTGAAAATTTCCACGATCGGTCATGAACGCGGTCTTATGCCGATCGGGTGGGTACATAGTGATTTGGTTGTAACCTGAATAAGTGTCTAAAAAAGACAGGAGTTTGTAGCCCGCAGCCCCGTCGACCAGTTTGTCAATGTTTGGCAGGGGAAAGGCGTCCTTTGGGCATGCCTTATTCAGGTCGGTATAGTCAGCGCACATGCGCCACTTACCATTTTTCTTCTTCACTAACACGACGTTGGAAAGCCAAGTCGTATACTTAATCTCTTCAATGAAATTGGCCTTGATGAGGTCGTCAACTGCCTGTGCGGCCGCCAATGCTTTCTCTTTGCTCTGAGTGCGTCTCTTTTGTGCGACCGGTCTAGCTGTCTCATCAACGGATAGTTGGTGGCAAGCAATTTCTGTTGGGATCCCGGGCATGTCTGATGCCCGCCATGCAAAAAGGTCTGCGTAATCCCTGAGGCAGGTGATGAGATCTTGCTTGACCTGTTCAGGTAGGTCGCTCCCCAACTTAACTGTCTTAGTTGGGTCGTCCGATAATTGAACATCGACCAATTCCCCGTGGGGCTCGGGCCTCTTCAGTTTATTCTTTAGCTCGCGGGCTAAATCGTCGTCACCGTCCTCAGGGTCGCTATCTGGGTCGTAACGAGCGTCCAGGTCGGCCACATTGACCTGATGCCCCTCTCCGAGATCCTGCGGTTTAGCACTTACCACCTCCATATCACAAATCTCTTGATAGAGGAAATGGCTCCTCATGGACGCTTCCATGTCGGCCATTACTGTCACAACCTGGTCGCTTTTATTGTAGAACTTCATCTTTAAATGCACAGTTGAGGCTACGGCCTCCAATGTTCCCAGTGTTGGCCGGTCGATGATGCAGTGGTAACACGATTTGATTGGCAGAACTAAGAACGTCGTCCTGACCGTCCTGTACAACGTGTTGCCGTTCGTATCATCTCCAAAAGTAACAAACAATTCTATCGTCCCCAGGGGGTAGGTGGTCGCCCCATTGAACCCGGTCAATGGGGTTGGTACGGCTTGCGGAATAATTTTTCTTCTGTCCACGTTTAACTTGTCAATTAGTTCCTCAAACATGATGTCGGCCGAGCTCCCTTGGTCGACCAGTATTCTTTTGACTTCAGTGTTGGCCATTACGGCCGATACTACCAAAGGGACGTAATTATTGATTTTGCCATCGAGCAAGTCTTCGTCCCCAAAAGAGATGGGCGGCCTATTCGAGGCCGGCCGTGGGGTTGAAGTTGAGCCGACCATCATAAGTTCATTCCACTTCCTCTTCATTGCCTTGTTGGACTCTCTGATATCCAACGGGTTACCTCCATGGATGACCATGGCTACATTGCGGCCCTTCGACTGTCTGGGGTCGCGATCTTCCTCAGAATTATCACGCGGTCGCTCGACCGTCGAGTTGACGATCGCTTTGCCTCTGTCATTGGCGGGTTGGCCAACGGCTTTTTCTTCAGGGCGATCGTTACCTTCATCTCTGACATATTGCCTCAACTTGCCTTTCTGAATGAGATCTTCTATGTCATCTTTTAGGGCCATACAGTCATTGGTATCATGCCCCTTACTCTTGTGGTATCTACAGTATTTCTTGGTAGGCCGACCTCCTTTCTTCAACACTAGAGGATCAGGTCGCCTAACACCAGTGAACTCGTTGTTTTGGCACTCCGTGAAGATCTGCGCGATCGGAGTGTTCAACTTTGTACGATGTTCGTACTTCTTAGGCCGGTACTCGGGCTTACTGTCACGATAGTTTTCTTGCCCCTTGGCCGGCCTGCTATTCTCTTCTTTGGGACGCGCGCGGGCGCCCTTGTCAGAGGCCAATTGCTCTTCATAGCCCATATGGTCGTTGGCCCTTCTAAGGAACAGGCCGAGGTCGTAGTAGTGGTTCAATGAGAATTCTTCAGCAAATCTGTGGTTCTTTCTTATACCACGTTGGAGATACTTCAGTTTGTCCGTGTCTGATAGGTTGCGGACTGTGTCAGCCTCTGACATGAACCGATCGATGAACTCCCTCAATGGTTCATTCTCTCCTTGGACGACCGAGTCCAAGTGCTCTTCATAACGATACTGACAACGGTTGGCTGTATAATTGGCCAAGAACATTGCCACAAGACCTTCCCAAGAAGAGATGGTGTTGGGACGTAGGGATTCCCACCATTCTAACGCCTGACCTTCGAGCGACTGAGGAAAAAGTCTACACCTCATCGTCCGACCTAGCTCTCTATAGCTATAGTAGTTGTTGAAGTACATGAGGTGTTTATCGGGATCCCCGCGGCCGTTAAACTTGTTCAGGTTCGGGGGCTTCCTCAGATCCCTTGGAATGTGATAACGTCTGATTTCGCTGGTGAAGGGCCCTTGTCCGGTCGGGATGTAATTCTGCCCATAGGGCTGCATGGCGGCATAAGTTTGGTCGATGGGCAGACCGTAAAGGCCGACCGGCTGACATAGGAATCTGTCGGCAATTGGAGGGGGTCCATAGGGCCCATGGTATTGTGGAGCATGCGACGACGATCGTCCTCTAGGCCGCTCTGAATAGTTTCTTCTTGGTCGGCTGATGGCACGGGAGACATCTCTAATCTCCCCGTTGCGGTAGTCATTAAACTCCTCATACGAGTCCCACGACCTGCTTCTTGATCGGCGGGATCCTGAGGACTCGTTGGACGAGTATCTTGTTGGCGACCTGCCTGACTCTGGTCGGTAGCTCGAGTCAGCATAGTCGTAATCCTCCACGGGGGAACGACGGTGGCGTCTTCCTCAATGAGGGGGCGACCTGTGGACGATCGCCCTTCTTGAAGGATTGCGTTGGGATACGCTACGATGAGGAGGAACTTCTCTTGGTGGCGGTGAACGATGTGGCCGAGATGGTTGACCTTGACGACCGTTATCCGCACGCGGGCGGATCGAGATCGACCCTCTCTCATAGCGATCGATCAACTCATCTCGATCAGCAATCACTTGATTCTTTCTCTCCAGAATTTGCATGAGTGCTTGGGTCACATGCTCTGGCAATGCTGCGATTCCAGCTCGGCCGGTAGTTGCTGGACCGGTTGAATGACTGTCCCGCGGCCACCCTGCACTGAGGGTTCTTGGCGAGGCTCGCCTTGTGATTCATGAACTGACACAGGCACGCCCTCTGGGGTCTGTTGAGGTAGGTCCTGTCCAGAGGGGTTGAGCCTGGAAGAAGCGCGTTTCTGACGTGGCGGCATGGTTTGATGTGGAATAGCACTCGGGCCTCCCACTGTGGTCGCCAATTGATCGTACCTGATCAATACGATGAGTTGCTGCTGTCTAATGATGTTGCTCGGTCGTTGGGATGAAGGACCGAGTTCTGGGCCGCACGCGGGTGGTACCTGCAAAGGCACTCTAACGCTCAAGTCAGAGGTGCTTCAACGGGCAGGGTCACAAGGTGAGTAAAACGTACCTGAAACCACAAGCTAGTGTGGTATATATACTGTTGACTGCGCAGGCGTTCTGGCCGTCGCGCTTATCTCGGAGCTGGCCGCGTCTTGCGGAGCAAGCCATGTATTGGGTCGCGCTGGGTCTGTTGGGTGAAATTGGGCTTCGAGCCCACTCCGGAACAGATAGTAAAACATCCTTGAAATGACCGGCTGATGAAGGAATTTGAGCAAGACGAGAAACAAGCTTAATTCCTCTGCTTCTTAAATCACTGACTTCCTGTCATTCATTCGCATGATCAAAAGAATGATAATAAAATTAAGAAGAGCTTAATTCAGCGATTGAAAACCTCGGTTATATTACCGGAGAGAACCCATCTCCTGTTGACAAGAAAATCATGACAACGGCCTCCAGAAGCAGGGTCATAAAACTTATCTGGCAGTTGCTACCTTTAGCATGGGTTTGTAACACCACCATGAGACTCAAGCATTCACTAGCAATGTTCACCGATTCTCTTGTTACAGTATTCTTCTATCAAAAGAAATATAGAATTCTTTAGCAACATGTTGAATTGCAAAATTCAATGAGCAAATAGTACGGACTATGATATTATTAGTTGCACTGATAGAAAAACCAATGTTTGATTATTAGCTACTGGTTTAATCAAACGTTTTTGACGATTTAATCAAATTTTATTCTTCGCAGCTAGAATTGTTAGCTTGATGCTTAGTTCCAACCAAGGTAGTTAAATTCGAGTTTCTACCTGAACTCGGGAAGGGATCTAAGAATCGTAACACGATTCGTAAGTGTCTACATATTTAACAAACTTATTTATTTATGCATATAAATTCATATA
The DNA here is from genome assembly GCA_039519185.1 of Astragalus membranaceus. Classification (NCBI taxonomy): domain Eukaryota; kingdom Viridiplantae; phylum Streptophyta; class Magnoliopsida; order Fabales; family Fabaceae; genus Astragalus; species Astragalus membranaceus. The sequence continues at coordinate 169,637,701 of CM076848.1, read as the reverse complement.
TATATATATATATATATATATATATATATATATATATGCATATGAAACACCACAAATAAAGTTCAATTCAAGATTCTAGTAAGAAAAGTCATACAAACACAAATTTTAAACAAATAAAATTGTCAAAAGGCAGACCCTTGCTTGTGAAATAAAACAAAGCACAAAATAGGACAAAACCTAAAACAGGCAGAAATGAAAGAAGAAAGCGAACATAAGGCACAAACCACTGTTCTATTTTGTAGAAGATGAAGCAAAAGAAAGAGAGTACAAACTCTGATAAAAAAACAGAGTACAAACACTAGAACCAGAAATGAAAAATAGAAGACGTAAAGGAAGAAGAAGCAACGCCCGTTAAGAAGGTTTCGTGAAGGAAGAAGACGCATGAAGCAGGCTTCATGAAGGAAAAAGGCTTCGTGAATGAAGAAGAAGCAACACCCGTTGCGTGTTGCGATCAGGAGAGAGAGAGAGAGAGAGAGAGAGAGAGAGAGAGAGAGAGAGAGAGAGAGAGAGAGGGAGAGAGAGAGAGAGAGAGAGAGAGAGAGAGAGGAAAGTAACTGTGTGAAGGCGGGGTAAGTTGTATTTTTTACCCAGGCTAAGAGGGACGCATTTCATATGGCTGGACGCATAACAAAGAATATGAACCTTGAAGAAAAGAGGGAGAAAAGGGAACGTCTCTCTGACTCTGTTATTTGTGTTTTTTGCGTTCCAAGTTCCAACTGTGTATCAGAAGGGAGAAGGAGGAGAGTCAGGTTATTAGATTAAATTAGGTTAAAATAATTTCACCCACTGTTAATCACTTAAAGGCTTTTAAAAAACGTGTAAAAAGTTAAATATCTGAGGGTATTACTGTCTTTTCATATTTTAAAATAAGGGCAAATGTGAAATTTCAGTTAAAATTTCCTGTGTGTGCGTCTTCTTCACGAAACAACCCGCAAACCTGGACCCGACCCAGAATCATAGAAACGGGTTAAAATTGCAGAAGTGCAGAACCCTAAAACTGACGCGATTTCCAGTGCGCCGTTTCTACCGAGTGAACTTACCAACACGGCGATTCCACCGTGCTCACCTAGATCCGACTCTACGCATGATTGAGCTCGCAATGACCTATGAAACTCGTAAACTCGCACGATTTCGCGAATCAGCTCGCGATTTTAACTACCTTGGTTCCAACTCAAATATCTTGATTCATTGAACGTCGTGGGACTCAAGTTTTCCCAACATTTCCATTAAATTCAAACTAGCAAAAATGCATTAGAAGAAACAATGACTGAATGCACGTCAAATATAAATATTTGGGTTAACAGTTATTTTGGTCCCTAAATGTATGATCCGCTGTCACTGTAGTCCCATAATATGTAAAAATTTCATAAACATCCCCGAGCGTGTCTTTTGTTAGTAATTTCGGGAATTAAACTGACCATTGGGAAGACATATTTGAGGAATGACCAAACTAACTAACAAAAGGTACATTCGATGATGTTTTTGCAATTTTAATAAATTAAGGGACTATAGTGACAACGCCTCACCCATTCAAGGACCAAAATGGTTGTTTACTCAAACTAGCTTATTCACAAGGAGAAAAGGATGAATATTGATCAAACTCATTATGACTAAAAAGGCTTACCATCAATTATTCTCTTTAGTAAAGGAGTTGTACAGTTGAGCATGTTAATAGCTTCTGACAAGTATACCTCAGTCGGAGCCTCCCTAACACACACTTGTAGCCCATTAAAAATAATGCCAGAACCACCGATTTTGAATGCTTGTGCATCTTAAGTAATCATAGTAAGAAAAAAAAATCAGTAATGATGATCATTTTTAGACTGAATGCAACAAAAGACAAATTTAAGATACAAAAAATTGAACCAGGATTTCCATGAATAAAAAATTATGTTGTCAAAAAGATATAGGTCAAATAGAAATCACTTATCCAGAATCATACACAACGGACACACCTTGGTCTCGATACAATCAATAACTGCTCTTGTTGTGCTACATAGTGTATGTATCACACTTACTTCAGAGTTTAACCAACGGGAGTTGACTCGGTGGTTAAGGTTTATCCTTCCACTGGGTCCTGCTGGGGTTGACTGGGTATGCTCCCCAGTTCGATTTTCGGTTGGAGCAGATTTCCGTTGGCCACCTCGGTAGATTACTGGGGGGCAGATTAGTCCTTCGTTATCAGCGTTGGGACACTGCCCGGTTCCAGGGGGCTCGCTCCTTCCCTTTGTCACCAAAAAAAATGAGACACTGAAATCGTGTCAGTACTGGACAACACAGACATACAGGAACTTTTTAACAGAGTATACATATCCTATGCAAAATGTCCATCAAATAATTGAAACTAAAATAATTTATCGGTGGTATGAAATCAATTACCTCTGAAACACTTTAAAAAGGTAGTGTAAACAAAGTTCCATTGCTATCAAAGCAAAACTTCCAGTATCAAAAATTTCTTGTGGGCAATTCTGTGCAATCTGTAGAGAAAAGAATTGAAACTTGAATTTTGCATGTCTTAAAAAATTGGCCAAATCAACAAACACCTAACTAGATTAACTTGCCACTCAAGAACAAATCCTGCCATATCAGGCATAGAGGGCTTTTAGTGCTTTCAAAAATATACCGAATAAGGTAAAATATAACGCAGAGTTACAACCGTGAAATCAATTTGTCTGATGTCTACCTGTGATAAAACTGATATCGCAAGACTATTCCAAGAAGTATCCAGGGAGAAATGGAGGGAATAAAGTGTAGGAAGGTTGTTAGATGATCTCATCATGGAATTGGCTTAGAAACTTGGGAGAAAAAGGCCCCTCGAAGAGCCTAGTTTCTTTTGCTGTTTTCTGCTACTCTACTTACTTTAACTCACAGTAGAATCACCTTGATTCCTGCTGAATTTCCCCTGATAATCAATACAATTTCCCTGCTGAGTTAGCAGGTTGTTTACTTTGTTTTCCCTTACTGAATTGATTCTATTATATTATAATTATATATATGGAAGAAAACAAGTACGATACTTGAGTAGTACTTGTTTTGGAATAAAAAAGAAAAATAGAGTAAATTATAAAAACTGACATTCTCTTGATTATCACACCTAAAACTAAAAGAATGCATATTACTTACTGTACGTAATTTCCTCAGAACTTACCATTCAAGATCTCAATATCATATATAAGCATAATTCCAGATTAAAAAACAAATCGTGATGCCTATTATTTTTTTTTTGAGGGGGAATGAAAATCCCTGATATACCCGTTGAACTCAAATGAACACTCACATCAAATCTGCCAATAAAATTAGAAGTGAAGCCACTACTTTATCCCAAGAGAAAACAATAGTTCAAATTTCTTTACGTTATATAGTGAAAATTAAACCTTATATGTTCCAAAGGAACTCTGAATTTCGGACCACAGACAGCAATGGGGTATCTGAACTCTTCATTTCTTCATCTTCAATTCTTTATAATATTGCTTCATACGCTTTTCCTGCTTCATTTTGCCAGGTCCTTCACCATGGAATTTATGGGAAAACAGCCGAAAGGCTTCCTTAGGAGTCAAAATTCTCCCAAACTCATCTGTCCTCTCAATGTGAATCTCCTTTTTATTTTGTGCTTCCTTTCCGTGGTCATCTACAATCCCAACCAATTTGCTTTTCTTCTTATCCATGTTTCTACCACCCCATTCAATGCTTTCTTTTAGCGTTCCTCGATCTTTAAGCAGTTTCAATGCACCTGACAATCCTTTCCCTAGAGCGACTTCATGTATAGTTTCATCAGGAACTATCTCCTTGTCTTCTGAGTTGGGTTGTTCTTCTTCAATGGTTTCTTTAACTTCAGTCCATCCACATGTCTTACGGGCTTCTTCATCAATGTGAAGACCCCAGACAAATTCTTCCATCTCTGTGAAGACCACCTTGTTTTCTCGTGACTCTCCTGCAACTTTGTCAAGGCCGTGAAGAACTTTCACACCCGCCAGGTGATCAGTGTGGTGGGTTTTATCCTCAATATCGTCACTTCCCTCAACTGCAATATTGTCCTGCTCCTCAAAAATCTTTGACCGCTGCAGTACTCTTTCCTTTTCAAGTTTACGGCTTTTATTAACCCATGATGAAGCCTCAGAAGCAGCTTCAGATTGTCTCTTTGTCCTTGTTTCTTTCATCCTCAAGATGCGTTCTTTAAGTTGGGTGCGACTGCGGCTGGGGAAAAGAGTGGGAAGGCCGAATCACAACGCAGCGTTTCAATGTTGACGCTGCTTGCTCTGTTTCTCGGATTTGGGGTTTCGGGGCGGTAATTAGAGATGATGCTGACGTCGTTTGGGCGGCGGAGTCTTGGTCGGGCGGTGGGTTCAACGATCCTTGCTTCGCCGAAGCTGTGGCGGTGGCTCGCGGCCTTCAGTTCCCGTGGGATTGCTGCTTCAGAGGCTTGCTTGTGGAATCCGATTGTTTGAGCTTTGTTTTCAGCAATTCAGAACCCGCGTGCCCTAATTTCTCTTATTTGGCCGGGTAAATCGAATCAAATACTAAAACTTACGCATTAACGAGGGATTCGAATAGGCCGGCCTACATGGGCTACGGCCCAGTCTACATCAGGTCCAGGTCAGGTTATGTTTTTTTTAAAGGGTTTTTTTTGGACCCCCACTATCAAATTATACCCTCCCAAAAATTTTATTCCAAAATTACCCTTATTGAAATTTACAATGACGGAAGTACATACCAGACGTGTACATCTGTTTTAAAGAAAATTTCAAAACGAATTTACTGAAAATGAAGTAATTCTGTTTAACTTAAAAATTGGCTAACCGATTTACGTAAAATATTCTACTTCCGTTATACAAAAATTCTAATAACGGAACTAAGTATTGTCAACATACATCCGTTATTACAATTTTTGCTAACGGATTTAGCTAGCAGTAAGGTACATCCGTTTTGTTAGTTACCAAAACGGATGTATCTACCTTGTAGGTAAATCCGTTTTTATTTAATTTTAACGGACACGATTCCACTTCCAGATTTGATCAACGACCCACTTTTGTTCGTTTTGATAACTGTGCCCCAACGGATATATTTTTAACGGTCTAGATCGCACCGACAATATCAACGGTGGATAATCAGCGACGATTCCTATAAATACCCACACTCACCCTCATTCTTTTCGACCAGCATTTCACACCAAAATGGAAATTTGTTCAACTCAGTACTGAAGTGAGAACAGGCTTACCGCTATTCACCATGGCGGCCAAATCACCATGGCAGAAGAATGTGTCTACTTCTCATGTCCAAAGCCTATTTTATGCAGGATCCGACAACATCCGTACGTATGCACGGGGTATACTGCTAGTAATAATAAGGCTAAATTATAGTTTTGGTCCTCCTATTTTTAAAAATTCAAACATTTGGTCCCCCTATTTTAAAACTCAGACATTTATTATTATTATTATTATTATTATTATTATTATTATTATTATTATTATTATTATTATTATTATTATTATTCCATAGTTCTTCCTTCTCCCTCTTCTTCCATTGTTCTTCTTCCACCGTTCTTCTCCCTCACTCGATGAACCCTCTTCTCCATCGTTCTTCTCCCTCTTCTTCCATCAACAAATCTTCAGATATATCTTCCAACAACAACAAAAACCCAACCCAGAAATTGAACCCCCAAATCTCATCTCACCCTCTACTTTCTCTTCTTCTTCCATGCTGCGATACACAGATCCGTTCACTACTTCCTCTTCCTTTTCTTTTCTTCTTCTCTTCCTATTCCATGGCGGTTTTGAAATTTGTGAAATCGAAACCCTCTTTCTGAAATCAAATCGAAATCGTTCTGGATCTATCGAAATCGAAATCGCGTGTGCCAATATCTGTGCGTGATTTGGAGCGTGAATCTTCTAGATCTATCGAAATCTCTTTGCCCCCATGTGGTTCCTTCTCAGTCCTTTCTGGATCTACGCGAGACAAAGGGAGATGACGCGAGTTGCTGAGTTGCAGAATCCCTCTGAATCGAAGATCGTCTTCTAAGCTTCTGAATCCTCTTCACCATCCCTTCTTCTTCGTTGATGCAGAAAAACCCAACCCCACTCTCTATAAATCAAAGCAAAATCGAATCAGAGATGGAGAAGAAGAAGCAGTAACTGAAACTAAGAAGGAAACGGAACTCAGAAGCATCTGGTTCTGATCGATGAAGAGTGATGGAAGAAGAAGTCTGGAAGAAGAATCCTGGAAGAAAATTGAGCTTGTGAATGTCTTTTTTTTCCTCCCTGTTCCGTTTCATTTTTAGTTGTTCAGATCGATGATGAATTGGAAGAAGTGGTGATTTTAGGTTTTCATTTCTATTTTATATTTTGTTTTTAATATTTAAATGATTTTAATTATTATAAATTTTAAAATTTGATGTGGCAATACACATGTGGCATCATTAAATGACATGTCACAAGCTGAGTCAGCTGCCACGTCATTTAATGAGAGCCACATCAGCAATTTTTTTTTGCAGAAGGCCAACTTAGCAAAAAAAAATGAAAAACCCCTTTTTGGACTAAATTTGCTGAATATTTTAAAATAGGGGGACTAAATGTCTGAGTTTTAAAATAGGGGGACCAAATGTCTGAATTTTTGAAAATAGGGGGACCAAAACTATAATTTAGCCAATTAATAGCAACCTCACCGGTAGTATATTTTTTAACAGATTTCTAATAATGTCACCTTCTGTATTTTTTTGTACATTTTTAAAAAGTGTAGCATATGTTATATAGTGCTTATTAATAAGCATTCTGAAAAATTTACTAGTAACCCTATAAATGTGTAAAAAATTGCATGTAAGCAGCTATATCTAACATGATTAATCTTCATCTTGAAGAACACTAAAGTCTGGTTCAGGTGGCTTTTGAATTTTGGCCATGTCCCTAGAACTCGAAACTCGAAGCCTATGACCACGAAGGGCATTAGCGGCGAATCGAGAAGCATAAAAGGTAGAACCAAGTCCAAACACCGATGCACGCGGAGCAATCAAAGCTCTCGCAGAATCACCACCACTACCATCATCATCCGATTCACTCGACTCTTCTTCTTCTTCCGCTTCTTCCTTTCGTCGTTTTCTCTTCAAATGTTTCCTCCAAGCAGCTTGAATATAAGTAGCAGCCCAAGTTCTCCATTGTTGGGAATAAAATCGAAAAGTATGTTGAACTTGTCTACTATGAATATGTCTAAATTGTGACGCAACAAATTTCAACTCTTCAGCTTCTAAAGCAAATGCTTCAACTTCATTCATAGCTTTCACTGTTCTAGTTGATGATGGATAATTAGCTGCTGATTTTGGATCTAATGCCCATGTTAATAACTCTTCTCCACAAAAATCACCTTCTTTTAAATCTCCTTTGTTGAAAAATCCACTTCTTCCACCATCTGTTGTAACACTTTCTAAATGACCACGTATTATGAATAACATCTCAGCAACTGGGTCACCTTCTCTTACTAGGTATGTTCCTTCTGTATATAAACTTGGTTTCAATCTTTCACATATTGCATCTAGTAACCTTTCATCCATGTTAGCAAAAAGAGGAACCTGATCAGAAAACCATATTTTCAAGATTAATCATGACAAAAAAAAATTATTGAAGTAAAAAGCATAGGATAGTAGATATCAGATAAGCTAATGAATGGATAAGCTAGCAGAATAAATTTAAGTTGTTTGCTAAAATACAATTGAACTAACCACATATGTAAAAATGGTTAATTATCTCTTATTTCCTGTAATAGATAATAAACGAGAAATTTAATTAAAAAATTAAGGGTAAAGTATGCTCAAGTGCTAAAATGTTATTAGTTAAAAAATGTTATAAGTCGGGGTTACTAAACACTTACTATGAGTTTATCCGCTATAAACTAACGATACTTAAAATATTTTGGATGAATAGTTAATTGCGTGTTTATAGTATGGGAAAGGATCCCCCTCCAGTGAGAGAGATGGTGTTGAATGGTCAAGATTCAACACCATACAACCTCTAGTGAAATTCTTTTAATCCACTCTCTTATTGTATAAACAATATAGTCAAATTGTTTTCATAACCTATTATAGAGAGCTTATGAAAATAAGCTGAAAATACGTTATAGACATGTCATAAGTTGTTTCCATAAACTATTTCAGAGCCTCATACAAAGCTTATAAGTTCTAATAAGCCAATCTATACAAGCATATTTATGTGTAACAATGTGAATCATCTTAAATAAACACAAGCCAATTTGTTTGGTACTCACCCTTCTAACCAAATTCAAACAAAGATGACGTTTGATATCTCTTCTGAGATCTTTTGGAAGACTTTGAACTAAGCTTTCTTCATCTACTCCTCTAGTGTTCAACCACTTGTATTGATCATAGCGCCTAACTTTTTCCCTTAATTCCGGAGGAAGCAATCTATGATGCATCCATTGCTCAGAGTCACGTCTTTTGATCCTCATTTCATCAAGACGAATTGACATTGATTGAAGATATGTCTGTCCAATTTCATTATTACAGAAATATTACAACCATATATTATCAACATTCCATTTGATTTGCAAATAAATAAGTACATGACTAGATAGTAGAGTACCGGACAGAACAGTACTGGGCAATGGACACTGTTTGGTGAACAATCGACAGCACAAACAAAAAGTTGTTCAGTACTATTCTGTCCGGTAAGTGGATGTAAAAGCTCATGTTACCTGCATGTTTCCAATGAGAAGAGCAAAAAGGACAAGGCCCATAATAGCTATGACTATGGAGAACATAACCTCTCCGGGGTAGGTACTTGTTAGAAGCCCTTGACCAAGTGTACTGTGAGATGCACAATAGATGATGATGCTTAGGCTTGTAACTAAAACATGGTAACGTATAGAAAGTTAAAATATGATGTATACCTCAAGTTCTGAAGGCCCCACCATAAACAGTAACAAAATTTAGGAAAGACTTCAATGGAAGCAACAATATGAGAGGAAATAGCTTGAGAATAGATTCCATAATTAAACTCAGAGTTATCATCCTCAAGAGAGCATTTACTTTGAAGAATAGACTTGCTCACTCTTTTCCAATCTGCATACCCTCTCAAATGCTTATTTTCACTATTACAGTACAAGAACTGTGTATTGCATCCCTCATATTCTTTACACGCATTCTTCCAGCATGTGTCATTACGTTCTACTGCTAGTAAGTACCATGCAGAACCTGTTATCTATAAAACAACGAGTGTTATATATAATGGAGCAGATTAAGGAGAAGAAGAAGAAGAGAAGAATGGTTTTACTACATGCATGAACGAACTTACATGGCTAGCAAGCATATACCAAATCAAATAGTACATAGCACCAAGGAATGCATTTTCAGAAAAAACACCAGCTGTCTTTTTAACTTGTGAAGCCAAAGGTATAAAGCGTAGAAATCTTGGAAAATACTGCAAAATCACATATCTTAGCAGTTTTCTTTTTGTATCCAATACCTCCAAACGTCCTCCTTCTCTATTAAGATATTTAATCACTATAACCTGCACCAAACAAATTAAAACATAAATAACTACACAACATTGGTAATTAAGGAGAATAACACCTACAACATTTGTGATATTGTAGGCTCTATAGTACTGACACCTCAGATTGAGGATGTGTCTGGTGTACGACACGTGTCGTGTCCGAACACTTCAATTACTTACACTATTCAAATTAAAATTGGTGTCTTCATAGATTATAGGTAAGTGTAGTAGTTCAATATAGATGAAGAATCCTTTGTATAGAAAGAAAAAAAACAAAGGCAAAAGTAGTAGTTAAAAAGTGAGCATGGATAGTAGTATCTCATACCTGTGGAAAAGGAAGTATAGAAAGGAAGTCAATAATGAACGAACGTTTTAAATACTTCTTGGCAATCTCCTTAGGATCTATGACAAGTTCGCCTCTTCCAAATACTCGCGATGAAGGCGCGATAAAAGCGGTTCGGAATTGGAAAATTATACGAATGAAATAAATGGCATCACATATTGATCTCAATACAATAGCAGATCTCGCTAGCCTATCATCTATAGCTAAGCAAAAGGATTTGTGGTTGAAGTATGGAAGGTAAAAGAATAAGGGATCACAAGCTATAGAAATAATGCATAGAATCTCGAAAAACTTATTCCAATAAAGAAGATTCTTATCTTGAGGATCAAATACTCTTCTCTCCGACCCTTTAAGATCTTCTGGAAATACTGCCCAAGTGACTCCGCTTCTGATCAGTGATCTTCCTATTGTTCTTAGTCCATCTGATCCCCTCTTCACTCCTATCCTTAACGATTTCGATGCATTTTTTCTCTTACGACCAGGAATAGGTAAAGGTATAGAATCTAAGTTAAATCGCAATCTCTTCATCCCACTAGAGCTAGATGCAGTTGATGAATTGGAATCCAACCTAAATCATCCACTGTATAATATTAGACTTAGTAACAAATCATATATGCAACATGTTTCACAAATGGAACATGAAAATAACTATGCTTTAGTAGTTTATATATACCTCATAAATTTCTCCTTTTGGCCTCCAATATATTGTGACTTAAACATTTTGAATCAATTACATAGAGACCACTAGATTTATGTCTATCTGTCAACCAGTTTTCTGTCATGTGAGCAAATTTAGTAGTTAGTTTCATACAATGCATAAGTTATTATAGAATTAATAGAAAAAATTCAAACAATTTTAAAGAAGGAAGAAAAAAGTGGTAAAGTATAATCCTTACAAAATAGGGGAAATACCTTAAAAAAATTTGATACAGTTTTATTGTTGATTACTAAGATCATAATGCATGTCCCTTTTTAGATTCTAACAGTTTGTTTACTTATACATTATTTTGATATTTTGATGCATATATACAATGAAAAAATGACAATATGATTTGAACATAATTCTTAAAACAATTTGTTAATAATGTTTTTCAACAATCCCATTTCCAAGTTTAAATTGCAGAAACATTTTCATCTTCAGGTCGTTCATCTTTAACAACACCTCCCATTTTCATTTCCTCTAAATAAACATGGACAGAAAATCTATGTAAAAACTTACTGTCATGATGTTGAAGGCATTGATTGTACAAAAATATGGTATATTGGGATCAGAAGAGGAATAACAAGATCTGAAAAAGAGATTGGAATAGAGAGAAAACATGTTTGAATAAATTTAGGAACAATAAACCGTTATAGTTGTTACATGTGTCCCCGCCATATGAGCACTTTGTTTTTGCTTTTGTTTTCAAACATGACTCAACTTTTGTTTTCTTAATCTTAGAAAATAAAATAGCTGCCAAACATTCTTTTTTTGTGTAGAAATCTTTTTTTGTGTAGAAATACAGTGTCCAATTTTTGTGATATCTGTAGTTTTTTACTTTAACCTAAATACATAATGCAATGATGATCTTTACCTCTAAATCTAAACGTCTTTACCTTTTTGGTAAATCAAAGTATCCTCCATGCGCAATTGCAAAGACTAATTCTTCGAAGTAACGGAAATTCATTTAAGGGGTTGACCACTCCCAACAGATGTCTTTCCATATGCACCGGCCATAAACGCCTTTATTTATTCACAAGGAAATTTTTAAGTTTACCTAGATGATTAATTATTATCCTTAAGTATTTGGAGGTTTAAATTCCCATTGTAAGTGCATTAAAATGATGTCAACTATGTTTGAATAAATTTTTTAAAAAGAAATATTTCTTACTATTAAGATATTCTCATTATTAACTCTCTTTGAATACCATGAAGCTAATTGACACTGCAGATGTGTTGTATCATAAGCATGGCAATGATGTTGCTTTTGTTCGGAATCTGCTTGCTCGGTTGTGGGAAGTGAAGCTTCAACATGTGTTTAGAGAAGTCAACTTTTGTGCAAACTATGGAGCCAAACTTGGTACAACAGACTCGCTGCCTCATGTGATTCTGGATGCTCCTCCCATGGCTATGTTGCAGCTGCTACAAGCTGATGCTCAAGGATGTTCCTTTGTTAGGCCTTGGTTTTTACATTTTTCCCCTTTGTAACCAAAAAAAATTCTCATTATTAACTCAAGAGTGGTTATTGGATTCTGCAAATTTAAAATAAAATTATTCTACAAAGTCTTTGGATTTATAACTTTGTTGATTTTAGAGTGAATCCCAATTTTGTCCAGGATAAAAATTTTGGTGCTCAATTCGGTCTTCGAGAATAATCAATATCAAAATAAGTCTTTGACATCTACAAACATGGGACACGTTAGTCCATCAGTTAGTTTCCATTGAAATCCATCTGTTTGAGTGCTGAGATGTCACGTTGGTTTGCTTATGTGGCCTTTAGTGTCGCGTATGTGGGCATCTAAGTGAATCAAATTTGAAGGGACCCAATTGGTCCCTCATGCCCGGCTTATATTGACCTCATCTTCTTTCCCATTTGAACCCTAATATCCATTTTTAAAGCTCAAATCCCATTCTACCATAGTAATCGAGCATCGCTAGCTTAAATTTCATCAATTTTTTTGCGCAAATTTCATGATGAGCGACGTTGGATCCTCTTCATCCAACTATGGGAGTTTCTTGGCCTAACCGAAAATATTAGTGGACAAACTTCTTGAGATCACTGAAGTATAAAACCATTCAAAATATTAGTGGACAAATAAGCCTATGCTAATTCAATCAGAGTGGCAATTCTATCCCATTTGAGTGTCCAATTTATGGGAAATGCCAATTCAGTGCCAATTCATGCAAAATGTTGATTACTTAATAGTTCTATGCTAATTAAGAACTTATATTCATGCAATAAACAGTATACCAAAATACTACATAATTTTAATTCCATTGTCGGTCATTAAAGCACATGACTCTGATTTTTATTCATAGTTTGATAAAGAGGACCCAACATGAGATATGCACAAAAAACAACGAAATTGAAGCTTGTGGTGCTAGATTGCTCTGATAGAATGAGATTAGAGCTTTAAAAATAGGGGTTAAGGTTCAAATGGTAAAAATGACGGGGTCAATATAAGTTAGGCACGAGAGACCATACATATTATCCCAAAACTAGAAAATAGAAATGTAAAGGACTTAAATAGGTCAGTTAAAATTTGACTCACTTACATGGCCACATAAGCGACCCTAACAATAATGTCAGCAAATTAACATGATATGTCAGCACTCAAATGACTGAATTTCAACAGAAACTAATAGAGGGACTAACATTATCCCTATTTGTAAATATTACAAATTTATTTTGATATTAATTATTCTCGGTGACAAAATGAGCACCAAAAATGTTGTCAAAATTATGGTATTCATCCTCATACTAATGTTATTCGTGCTAACATTAATAAAAAATAAAAATATACATGTTTGTCTTGGATGAATACCAAATCTTCCTCATATTAATGTTAGCACGAATGAGGAGGATTTGGATGGAATTCAATTGAAAATTAGACAACTAGTCGCTTATTAATATTCTCAATGTCAACATACTTGTTGCAATAGAGCCAATCATCAAGACTATAAAATGCTTTTGAATCAGCTGGAGGAGAAATGAGTTAGGCATATCAGAAGGCTATTGAATAATGAAGCCAGCTCTGTTTAGCCAATAGATTTGGCTAAAACTTAGCTGGTGGATGCCCCTGTGTAACAATATAACTTGGAACTAAAATCCAAAATATATATTTGATAGTCTTCTAATGTTCCTAGAACTGTTCCGCATTTTACGTTTTTAACTCTTCATGTTCAGAATTTATGTTTTAAAACAAGATTACTTCCAATTTGAAATCGCGAGTAATTTAGCAAAATCAAACAATATTCAAAGTAACATGAGGAATCCAACTTCCAGAAAACGGAGACCAAAACCATAACTAAATGCAATTATAATCTCATACATGCATATGCTAGCTAGTCTTGTAGCCAAAACTAAATTAATCTTTGAGGGAAATTAGTGGCATACTCAAAGGGAATGATAATACTTCATCAGTTGTTATTTATAAAAACCATACTATAAAACACTTCTTGAAACTTGGTATACATGGTTGCATTAGCCAAAAATTGCTATTTAGCAATTTGGGTTATAAAATTGAAAGGCGCCACAAAGCCTACGAAGCTACGCCCTTTCTTCATCTCAGCTCACTGAAAGGGCCACTTTGTTGCCAAAATGACTTGGATTCTGGCCTCAAGGGATCATTTGACACCATTAGCATCATCAAACATGCATTATTAGCCATTTTCATGGTCTGCATTACGTTACTCGTGATTTTTCTCTTTTTCGAAAGCCCAGTTTTCTTGTCGAAACTCTTTCTCTTCTTATTTTGCTTTTGGAATGACTTTCCAACTAAGGAGGGTTGTTGTTTCAATGCAAAGCTTTTCGCTACATGCCCCAAGTGAAGTTTCTTGATCATAAATATTCTTTTCAGTTCACCGCGATGTGCTGTGTAGGCACGGACCCAAGAGCAAAATGCCCTTCTTGCAAGTTCATCCATTTTTGGCTGAAATGGACATGGCAAAAATTGGTTTGTGAATACACAGAAGAAACAAAAAAACACTCGAGTTACTCCGTTATATATATTTAGTACCTCTCTTTTGCAAAAAGGGACCAAGTTGAAACACTTTTACAAAAGTCAAGGACTAAGTTGATATATTTAACTTTTCGAGGAATCCTTCATCAATGGTTGTGAATGACCAATTTTTCGCAATCTTTATGATTGTAAATGTTAGAAACTAAAATGAACTTTTGTGAAATTTCTGGGACTAAATTGGCTAATGACTCAAAATTTAAACACAACTTTTCAATGACAACTCAATTAGATAAGGCGCACAGACAATCAGCATAAATATGGAATTCAATAAGATCAGTATTGAAGATTACCTTGGAGGAGATGAAGGACTCAAGTGCCTTCTGGAGACACAGGACCCAAGGATGTAAGTCTATGAAAACAGATTTCTTTATTTGGTTCTTTTGTCCATATAGAGGGAAACTATCCAACGTCTTGAGGAGAGGATACTCTGTTAGTGAGACACCATGTTTCTCCAAGTCTTGCAAATAGTCTATTTCAGCTGGTTGCAGAAATAACAAAGACTCTCCTCTTTCGCCCATCCGAGCACTTCTACCAACTCTGCAATCACGAAATCATGAAGGATCATAAATAACATAGCATTTCAAATTGTATTGGAAGATTATTACTTTTCTTAAACCACAAGGAAGATAAATGCTTCTGAATATACTAGGTGGGGTCATGGTAAACATACTCGTAGAAACAGTGCGATTCTAGCGAGCCCATCGTTACAGTTTCAGGCTGCAAGCATAGTCTCTCCTTCGCACACAGTTTCTTCTCCGCGCAAACATAGAGAAGATGATCAAAAAGTGAAAGGATTTTCAATTTTCAACCCTAAAACTTTTAATTTAAGGTTCGATTTTTATAATTGAAATTTTTCGGTTGTCATCCTTAAAATTTCGCGTGAAAATTGGGATTCTTCGCGCTGAAATTTCATTTCTTAAGAAATGAAGGTCACGCACGCCCGTCCCGTAACCCATTTTCTTCTAAACTCGATGGGATCGCTGGAATCGTACTGTTTCTATGATTCCGCCAGCGATCATACATGATCCAACTTCGAGCCTACAAATTGCGAGTCTACCTAGGCACGAGCTCGCCAAACACCAACAAGATTGTGAACGCGTACAATCTTACGAGTTAAAATGCGAGTTTGTCTACCATGACTAGTAGTCCTAACAATTTTATTTAGATTACAATCGTTGAAGTCCCTCATTTACTAGACATATGGCCCAATGCCCAAGTAATCTTTATAAGGTTTGGGCTGTCCTCAGCTTACTAGCTGGTTTTGTGGTTTTGTGGTTCTAAGCATAGTAGTTAAAATCGCGATTTTACTCGTAAAATCGTCCGATTGTACGAGTTTACTACCCCCTCGCGATTCGAATCGTAAGCAGCATCGCAAAAAAAGTTGAATCGTGCGATTTTGGTAAAATCGTACGAAATTGCGAACAAAATCGCGATTTGGTGCTGAAAATCGCAAGCAGAATCGTGGTGTAGAAGACAGCGCAAACGGGTCGGGTTTCGCGACCCGGTTTGCGTTTTTACCCAAAAAATTAGTTATTGAACCCTAATTTCCTCATTCTCTCTCACGCAACTCCATTCCCCTCTCCCTGCGTTCGCTTTCAGTCACGCACTGGGTTTCTGCGTTCCTGCGTTTCGCGTTCCTGCGTTTCGCGTTCCTGCATTCCTGCGTTCCCTGCGTTCCTGCGTTCCTGCGTTTTCTTCCAGGTTAGTAGTGTTTGTGTTTCTGCGTTTGTTTCTCCTGGGTTTCTGCGTTTTTTCTTCTGCGTTTTTTTCTCCCTGCGTTTCTGCGTTTGTTTCACCTGCGTTTGTTTCATTTTGTGTTTTATTTTGGTGTGTAGATTATGGCTGGAAGGGGACGTGGCAGTAGGCCTCCTGTTTCAACAACCGGATCAACCCCAAGTGTTGGGACCCCAAGTGTTGGCAATCCAAGTGTTGGGACGAGTGTTAGACGCCGAACTTTGCCGAAAAATGCACGTGGGCAGCGACAAGATTTAGCCTGGGCACACGGTACACTTATTGAAGGAAACAAAGTTAAATGCAAATACTGTCACAAAGTGATGGCTAGCGGGGGAATTTACCGACTAAAGCACCATTTAGCTTGCACAAAGAAAGATGTTGAAGAGTGCAGAGCTGTCCCGGATAATGTTCGGGAGCAAATGTGGTGTATTGTAGTTGATATGCAAAAGAAATTGATTGAGAAAAGAACTCCATCTCAATCGGATGAAGTAGAAGAAGAAGAAGTTGACCTCCGTGACGCTTGGAAAAGAAAAAAGGTTGACGTTTCGCAGCCAAGTGTTTCTAATATTTTCAGGAAAGGTATCACTTCTCAACCAACAATCAACAATGTATTCAAGCAAAAAGAGAAGGAAGAACTAGATTTACAGGTTGCAACTTTCTTTTATGATAATTGTATCTCGTTTAATGTTGCAAGAAATGATGAATTCATGAAAATGGTAAAGGGGATTTTGCGGTTTGGAAATGGTTATACCCCACCGTCTTATCATGACATTAGGGAGCCATTGTTGAAGAAAAAAGTTGAGGCCACACATTCCATCAAGGAGGAGCATAAAGAGTATTGGAAGAAGTTTGGATGCACCATTATGACAGATGGATGGACAGATCAAAGAAAGAGGACTCTCCTCAATTTCTGTGTACATAGTCCTAAGGGAACATTCTTTTTAAAATCAATTGATGCTTCTGGTATTTCAAAAACAGCTGATAAGATTTTGGAGATGATGGAGGATGTTATTGATGAGGTTGGGGAAGAAAATGTTGTCCAGATTGTGACAGACAATGCTGCTAATTATAAGTTGGCTGGAGAGATGCTGATGCAGAAGAGGCCTTGCATTTACTGGACACCTTGTGCGGCTCATTGCATTGATTTGATGTTGGAGGATTTTGAGAGAAAGTTGCCACTTCATAAGGTGGCCATTGCTAAAGGTAGGAAGGTCGCAAAGTTCGTATATCTTCGGTCTAGTCTTGTAAGATTATTGCATTTCTTTACGGGGGGTGGTGAATTGGTTAGACATGGTGCCACACGTTTTGCCACATCTTATCTGAGTTTGGGTAGTCTGAATGAAAATAGGGGAGCACTTCTGCAAATGTTCACTTCTAAGCAATGGAAAGGAAGCCAATTTGCGAAGCTGGATTTGGGCAAAGAGGTTGAAAACATAGTCTTAGATACCAAATTTTGGAAGGATGTAGTGATTTGCTTAAAAGGTGCTTTTCCATTGCTTAAAGTTTTGCGAAAGGTTGATTCTGATGATAGTCCAGCAATGGCGTTCATATATGAATCAATGGATCAATGTAAAGAGCAAATTCAACAAGCCTTCAATAACAACAAGAGGAGGTACTGTTTATTTATTGCATTAGTGTAGCATTAGTTTAGTATTTTACCATAAAGTATAAACTAATTTAATCATTTTTTCCATACCTTAGATACATGCCTTTGTGGAATATTATTGATGATAGGTGGGACAAACAACTCCATAAACCTTTGCATGCTGCGGGGTATTATCTCAATCCAATGTTGCATTACCAACTCAACTTCACACCTGATGAGGAAGTGAAGATTGGGATGTATGCATGTTTGAAAAGGATGTTGAATTATGATTATGACAAAGTGGCAAAAATTGATGAACAACTTGAGCTTTTCAAGGCTAGAAAAGGTTTATTTGGTGATGAATTAGCTCGGCGTGCTCTAAAAACCAAGACACCGGCTCAATGGTGGGAATCTTATGGTGATTCAACACCATTGTTAAAATGGTTTGCTATGCGTGTCTTGAACTTGACATGTAGTTCTTCAGGTTGTGAGAGGAACTGGAGTGCATTTGAGATGGTATGATTTCACATTATTAGTATATTTATTTCTCATAAGTGTTTTGTGATAGGTATTTCAATTTAGTTTTTCTAAATTGTGTAGGTCCATAGCAAGAAAAGAAACCGATTGCTGCAGCCAAAAATGAACGATCTTGTGTATGTGATGGCAAATGGAAAGATTAGTTAAGAATAAGACTAAAAGGGGAAAACGGTCTCTAGATGTTGAAGATTTCAATGATGATGATTGGATCATGGGTGAAGATGAGGAAGAAAATGCACCTGAGGGTGGTGTTGATATTGTTGATTTAGATGAAGACTTGATTGGTAATGATAGGGTTGGTAGTATTAGTGCTACATTCGTTGTAGGTGTGGATGAACTTGATGTTGTTGATGATGGAGGAAATGATGGAGATGATGGAGGTGATTATGGTGAAGGTGATAATGGAGGAGAAGATAATGTGGGAGATGATTATGTGGGAGATGATTATTTGGGAGATGATTATGGGGCATATGATATTAATGATGAGATTAATGAAGATGAAGATGAAGATATTATGGGTGATGAGCCTAATATCAATATAAATGATTTGATGTAGGAGGCTTTATGTGATTTCTTTAAACTTGGACTTTTATGTGTAAGCTTTTAGTAATTTCCTTGGAGGATTTGGTTGTTTGTTGGTTTATGTTTAACACTCCAATTCTTGATGAAATTGGTTGTTTAATTATGAGCTATATTAGTTTATATGAATATCTGCATTTCGGTAGAATCTTCCGATTCTACTTGCGATTTACGAGTTTACGATTTTGTTTGCCCCTCCCGATTCTACAAATTCGTACAACTTTTTTTCGGTAGAATCTTCCGATTCTACTTGCGATTTACGGTTTGCGATTTCGCTATCCCCCTCCCGATTTTAAGCAAAATCTCGATTTTGACTACTATGGTTCTAAGCCCAAATTTAAGATGGTATCAAAGTCTATCCTTAGAGTTGATATTGGGGCCAAGTTCTCTATTATTCCACTCGTTTGTCTAGACTCCAAATGTCCAATCCTGGGCGTGAGGGGGCATGTTGAGATCACTATTATTCCAAATGTCCAGACCTGAGCGTGAGGGGATCTGTTGAAGCTCACATCGATGGCCTAGGTAATCTTTATAATGCTTGGACTATCTTCACCTTACAAGCTGGTTTTATAGGAATGTGTTAGGCCAAAAGCCCAAATTTAAGAACAATAAAATAAGAGAAAGCAGATAATTAATGGAACATGTGCACCACCCCAGCCCCAGAAAAATAAATACGAGAGAAAGCTAAAAGAAAAATTAAATACCTATGTACATATTCAGTAGCTTCCCCAGGAGAATCATATTGTATGATGCATCTGACTTTCGGAAAATCTAGGCCTCTAGCAGAAACATCAGTGGACAAAAGCAGTGCAGACTTCTCAGTTTTAAAGGCGTGAAAACTGGTTGTCCTGTCCTCCTGTTCCATATTACCGTGTAACCGGAGAGTTTTGCATCCAAGAAAGATATCTCTGATTCCTCCTTCTGATTGTTGATATGTTGAGAAATGGAATTCACTTAACACTGAATAGTGAAAGTCCACAGCATCACATGTTGAAAAGAATACTACAACCTGTGGAATCAATATATGAATGACATGACTTGTAAAGCATAGTATTTTGATTTCAGTGCTATTAATAGCAGATGATGGTTCATAAAAAATAGCGGATGGCCTTGCAGCCTATTGCATAAGTATGACGGCCATAATAAATGTATAAGAAAAATCCAGCAGAATATAATAATATAATAAATTAAAGAAAAACTAACGATATATGTCAACAACGGGAAACTAAAAACATATGGCAATAACTAAAATTCATTAACAATATCAGATTCATAAATTTAAAAGACAATGCCAACACTCTCATAATACGTTCACTGGAAAGTTAAAAAAATCATCAAGTTCAAGTAACTAGAAATTAATAGAAAACAAGTAAAAATAAATTTAAATCTAATCTCCTCTTCAACCTTAAGAATGTTGAGAACAAAAGGGGACAAATAAAAATAGAAGAGAACCCAAAACAACAGAATAAGATAAAAAATCTCCTACAGACTACAGAGCAAGGTAGTCATAATCGAGATTATACGTATAATCGGAAAGGGGATATAAAATCGTAAATCGTGGAATCGTAAGTATAATCGTAAGATTATACAAAATTCATCAAACACATATATTGAAGGTGTATTATCTATAAATACTTGAAAAACTTGATTAATATTAAGCTAATTAAGCTATTAAAAAACAAGACACTCACACCTAGACCCAAATCAAAAGTCACCGAAATTAAAATCATAATCATTCAAAAGATTAGGCTCTGTTTTGAAATCATAATCAGAAATACAGAAATGAAAGAAGAGAGACACATAAAAAAAATAGGCTCTGTTCTAGAAGAAATACAAAAATGAAAGAAGAGACAGAAATGGAAGAAGAAATTGGTGAAAACCTAGGTTGCTGAGAAGAGATAAGGCTATGTTCTGGCTCTGTTCATGAGCAAGAACCTTAACCTGGGTTGCTCTCGCAACTATGGAGGCGAGAACAAGAGAGAGAGAGAAGCGTGTAGCTTCTGGAACAAGAGAGAGAGACGCGTTGCTGTTCATGTCAAAGGAGCGTGAGAAAGAAGACGTTGTGGGAGGGAAATGAAACGTAACAGAAACGTGAATGAGAAACTTGCTATTTTTTATTTTTATTTAAAAAAACAATTAACTGAACGTTTTACTTTTTACTCAGGGTAAAATGTTTTACTTTTTATTTTAACCTAACAACTTAAAGCTAATTTACTAAAGGGAAATCAGGTCACGAACTGGGTCTTCTTGACCCGAAAGCTTGTCTTCGTTACCCACATTTCTTGTTAGGGTTACGAACAGAGGGCGCCGCACCACCAAAAGGAGCGCTCGCCAGCAGCGACCAGAACGTTTGCAGACTCGTAAAAACACCAAAGATTACATGATTTTACGATTTTCATATGCGATTCCACCCGATTCCACCATTTTACGATTCTACTAAGCATCATAATCGTTGGAGGGCTGTGAAATCGTTAAAACGTGCGATTATACGATTATAATCACGATTCTGACTACCTTGCTACAGAGTACAGATGAGACCAGAGATGGGAGCTAAAGTGACAACGGAAGCAAGTATAATGACTGGTTGGGTTTGAGGGCTGAGTTAATTGTTTTATTTTTTAGGGTTTTGAAGGTGTTACATGATGAAAACTGGGCGGGTATATTTTCCCCATCTCTATTACTTGTTTCTCCTGCCATATTATCTGCCGAGCCACTTTTATAAAGACAGAAATAATGAACCAACTGATATGGAAATTGTATTGTGTTATTAATCTCTGAATCAAAATCAACGTCCAGGAAATCTCACTGGAAGGACTAGTACAAGTATAGTCTCCAACAGAAACAGAAAATAGAAGGAAGAAAGAATTTCAGAAGGAAGAATCAGTTCATACTGGTATAGCACTATGATTCCCTCTCTTTTATAGTTATCAAAATCGCGATTTTTATAGCAAAATCGCATGATTTTACGACTCTACACACCCCCTACGAGTCGATTTTGATGCAGAATCGAAAAATTGTTAGGACCGAAAACAGCCCTTATAAACCTTCTATTGTTAAAGTGTATACTAGGAGGGCTAAGGGGATATAAATAGAAGCAAGAAGGGATGTAAGACTCATTGTATCATTTTGTTTTGTTGTAACTGCCTAGCAGTTGTGAAAGGGATATTCCCTTTGTGGAAACTAACAACAGAAATTGGTTTTCTTTCGCTCTTTCAATCTTGATCTTTCTCTTCTCTCCCTAATTTTCTCCTCTGCTATACTCTCACTCCTTCACAAACCATTTAATACCACTATATTATAGCTTTGATTTGATTAAAAAGGGAAACGACACTGGAAATTCATCCATGATGAACATAAGTTCCAGTCCCGAAACCAAAATACTATGGATTGTTTTATACTTTTATTTATCTAACACTTTTAAATAGGCATGGCAACAAAACCCGAACCCGCGGGTACCCACCTGCCCCCCGCCCCGAAATTGACAGGGAAAACCCGCTTTGACTGGGGACGAGACGGGGTTCGGGGATGTCAATACCCGCCCCGCCCCAAGAACCCGCTCAATAAGACATTAATTAATTATTTTATTTTATGCATATATACTCATTCATTTTGTTTCATAAGTTTTGTTTATTTTTAATTTTGATCTATTATCAATAAAAAAGTCTATTTTAATAATTTTCACTTTATTTTATCATTGTATAATAATTATGATTTTTCTATTAATTATCATAAAAAAAAATTATTTTTCCTATAAATTTGTTATGGAAACGGGTACCTGCGGGGAACCCCTCCCCGTTTGGGACCCGTCCCCATTTGGGACGGGGATGGAGGATGCAAAACCCGACCCCGATAGAAATAGGGGCGGGGACGGGGGATGCAAAACCCGCTCCCGACCCGCCCTGTTGCCATGGCTACTTTTAAATGGTAAATCGCAATATCCATGAGATATTTTTGTTTCCATCTACATATTTCTGACAAAACAAAACTGTAGATATTACATGATTCACATTTCATTCCATTGTATCCCTACCGATGCCATGAAATAATTTAACCATTAAAACGAATTCAGAAGACCGTGCAGGATGAAAGTCTATTAATTTCAAAACACTAAAGCCTTACCTTCTGTGAAGGTTCCCTTTCAAAAAGATGCTTTAGAATCGAAAGTAGTACAGGAAGTCGTGAACCACAAGGCACTGCATAGTATACAATTAGGAATGCAGGATTTTAAAACAATATGTTAGCATGAAGCTTAAAGAAGAAATTTCTGATTATCACATACCTTTCAAATATCTCTGAACCAACTGTGTGGGGACTTTATAAGCTCCAACTGATGGTATTTCGCTGGAATACTTGTTTTCATTGTCTTCATCAGATTCTGAATGATTAAGCCTTTGAATAGTTGACATTGGTTCTATTTTTTTACCATCAATACCAATCATCACAGGATTTTCTAGACTAATTTTTGCAAGGTGGTTTACTTTCTCATTTAAGGTGGCTGACAAAAGTAAATTCTGTCTTTGAATTTTATAGGGTCTTGCAACTGCATTCCCTTGGTCATCATGCCGTGTTTTCGTTGAACCTAAAAGATCTAGTATTTCTTGTATCTCTTTTCCAAATCCTAATTCCAAAATGCTGCAAATAAAAATATGTTAGGTTAACTCATCCATTTGATAATATATAGCAAAGAAAATAATACACTGAGAAAAAGTACCACAGTTACTATGCCAACATACTAATTTTTATTGTAGCAATAGATGTAAACCATACCGATCAGCTTCATCAAAAATTATCCAGCGCAAATTTGTGTACACAAATGATGATGTATTCTTTAAGTGATCTAGGAGGCGCCCAGGAGTTGCAATGAGAATTGATATGCCTAAACAGGAATCATCAAGGTTAAAATTTTGATCATGTGCAATAAACATCCTACTTTGACTTCAGAGAGAAAACACAACTCGAGTAATATTTGTCATTATGACATAACCTTTATGTGATAGATGATAGATCAGTTTTCTTACAAAACATCCAAAAAGATAGTAAGGTAGTCAAAATTGAGTTCCTATCGAGGACTGGGAATAAATTGTGAGACTGTGGCAGAGACACGAGACATATGGTCCTATAAATTTCATACGCATATCTATATTCATATGTAAGCATATAAAATAGAATAAATAAGAAAAAGACATTGTTATGTCCTCGCAAATAGTTAATTATATTCAAATTCAAATTCCACAAGAAGGTCATACAAAACTCATAAGTCACAAAAAAACAACTTAGGCTAAAATAGTATAAAATCTACGACCAAATACAAAACACCAATTTTCTGAGAAGTGACTAGTCAGAAAACCAGTAATGAACAGTCAAACCAGCTCCAACAACTACCACGAAATGGAAACTGCTCCTTCACAACAACCCAACACCCAGAAACAGAAGAATCAGCATCAGCTTGTGAGAAGCAGAAGCGGAAACAGCTTATGCGATGCGATGCAGATAAACCAGCATCAAAGATGGGAGCAGGTGAGGTGGTGTGTTTAGGATTTAGAAATTAAAGGGTTAATGGGTGACCTTCAATTATGTGACACCCACAGTATACTCGCACAATCCCACCGATTCCACGAGTATGACCAACAATCCTACACAATATGGTATTTAGTTCTAGTGCAGGATTCATACAATATGGTATGAGTGACATTATCGCTGATGCATTGCATTCTAAGTATCATATAATTTTTATGATCTTAAAAGTAAGATCACAATTTTAACTTCCTTGAGAGATAACAGCACTTATCTTTTTTTTTTATGATTTCAATGGTGGGCGATGATGATATAATATACATGATTTCTACCTTTGCGCAGCCTGGCTTTCTCCTTTGATCTACTTTCACCACCCATAATGTATCCTGGAACAATCCAATGAAACCGGTGCAATAACTTTTGAAGAATTTCATAAACCTGCAAACATAACTCACGCGTTGGCACAAGAACCAACGCTATTGACAACAAACCAATTAACTCTCTGAAATAGATAAATAGGCAATGAAACAAGAAAGAAAGTCATATTTTTAGACACTATAAGAAAGCTAAATCAACAAGTTATTTAGACAATACTTTCCTGAATACATTTTAACATGCGTTTGAAATAAGGAATTATCTTCAATGTTAGAACAAAAGAATCAATGTGTATTCAGTCAACAAATTAAGCTTTTAGGAATATGCGGTAATTCACAATTTATTGTAGTCTCTATAACTATGTCGCCAGGAGTTTGACTCTAGACGTCTCGATTCCTCTAAATAAAATTGAATGTAAGCAGAATGAAAGCAAACTCGTACATCATCCATACTTCAAGACCAAAGCAAAAGGATTTTCCCTGAGGGGACGTGTTAAAGATACAAAAATACTCGTTTGTCTTCATCTAACGACTTAAGTTTCTTCCTTTTGGGAGAAATCTTAATTGACATTTAAACTCTACATATCTGTACCTCTAAACAAGTAGCATGAAGTCAGCTTTAAAAACAAAATGCAACCTTACATGAGTATTGAAAGAATTGTTTTCATCATCTTATATATCCACAGACCGATTTAATTTATTTTCAAGTTTTCATTTACTATTTTCAATATAATACACGATATCCAAAGTGGAGATTAGTAATGCACAAAAGCGATAACATACTTGGAAATGGTGAAAACCACTTTGTATATCACCATTTCTAAATAACTACTTCTTGACTATGTGTATATTATCAGTGGCGGACCTAAGATCTAGAGCAAGGGTGTAAAAAAAAATTAAACTAAAGTTGTCTGCCATCAATTGGAAACTTAATTTAAAAACTAGAGAACTTGTGATCACAAACAAACTTGTAGGAGTGATAAGGGTGGTTGGATGGTGAGGGTGGTTGAGTTAAGGAGTAGGGGAAATGGAGTGATAAGGAGGGAAGGGATTCAACTCCCACCCACTAACAATACTAACAACTAACTTTGGCCTATCAAAAAAAAAACAAACAAACTTGTGCTCACAAACATTAATTATAGTTATATAAAGGTGATGAGATCCACAGGTAAGTGCAATATTGCATACACAAACATGATTGGTATATTGTTAATTGATAAAGACTTCAACATCATCCACCAAGTTCCCACTTGAATGACAATATTACATTCAAACTTTCAAACGGGCAAGAACTACACTAGTTTCCCACTTTAACTGAAGTTAGGATGTGTGTGTCATGTAAACAGAGAAAGCAGATACGCTAGCAAGAAGTACACTAGTTAAGCTAGTTTTCCACTTTAATTAGTTCCATAGTTTGGGTCTGATCCTACTACAACATTAAAACAGAGGGAATAAGACCATCAATACAAAAACCTAGCAAGAAGTGGTAGAGTTCATAATTTGTGTGAATTATGCACTCATCTAAAACAATATGTTTTAAAAGTCAGGTGACTATATTTGTGTTGTAACCATCCTCTCATTATAATAAGCTCAACTTAGCTCAGTACTTTCATAGGGCTATAATATTACTGAAAACAAAATGAAAATTTGAAAACAAAGTAAATGGATGGGTCCAAAGTATCATAACAAAAAATGGATACTAAGTAGCATAAACATTAGCAGCTGAACAAATAGGTGATTTTGTAAAAAATGAGAAGAACACGCACCAAATGCTCCATCAGCGCGCTGGATTCGATTATCATAACCTTGCAAGTGATGAATTATTGGAGCCAGGTAGGCAATAGTTTTGCCCGTGCCCGTGGCAGCATTAACCAAACTAAAATTTCTCATTAAAGAACCCAATCAAAAAGTTATAGTAAGAATACAAAGCAACAAAATCAAACAAAAGAGGGAAGTTAAAAAGGATACGCATGACGCCCTGAGAGAACAACAGGAATAGCTTGAGCTTGCACCAACGTTGGACCTTCAAACCCCATCCTTTCTGTTTAGAATAAAAAACATTATAACAACAAAAAACAATTCAACGAAACATTCTTAAAAGATTAAAACTTTGAACAATTATGGCATGCCCATGTGTTGAATTATGATTAACAACATCGACAACACGAAACAAAAGATTACCACGAAGTTGGTCGCATAAGGTAGGGTGGAGACCAAGGCTAGAGAAGGAACAAGAAGCAAAAACACTATTGTCTCCACCATTTTCTTTGTTGGTTCCATCACCAACACCCTTCTTCACTTTCTCTTTGTTTTTCGCGACTTGGGTTTTCTTCGTCGTCCTCATTCTCCTCTCACTGCGTAAGGGTGTTTGGTCGGTCTTGCTGGGAAGGGAGGGAAGGGGTTTTCATTCTTTTTTGTCTTACAGAAAGAAAGGGGTTTTTTTTGGATTTGGGAATGGGCTGGGATAAATTTTTGGCCCATGTTTTTCCCACATCCCCTCCTACTCACCCACACCCCCAAATCCTGCGAAATGATCAATATGTCATTAATGAAGTACGCTATTTTCGCCAATTCGGTTAGGGTAAACCGAATATTTTCGGTTAGGCACAATCAAACAGTTATTTTTTGAGACACACCCCTTTTTCAAATTTTTAAAGGTACTGTTGGCCTCAACCGAATTTATTCAGACAGGGGCAGCCGAATAGGTGTTATGTTTTTAAACTTGTTTAAACTGTAAATCGAAATATAAAGTTGTTGTTTGATTTAAACTGTAAACCGAAATATAAGCTACTAAATAAACATAAAAGTGCATACAAAATAGTGGGTCGACAAACAAGATTACTAAATAAACATAATATCCATACAAAAAAATATTATACTGTGTGTTGCGGCTCCTCCTACTATACACACAACCATACTTCCTAAGCCTACGGAATGGCCTCACGAGGGCCTTCAAGCCCTCGAGTATTCGCCATGGCTGGGTGTCTTGTGGAACGGTACCATCCAACACACGATCCATGTCATCCACCATCCGAACCACATCTGGCATGGCCTGTGAGATAAAAAAATTTAATTAAGTACATATTTTAAAACTAATAAAAAGACAAAACAAATGTAAAAAAACACGTACTTGTATAGTATCAGGCTCATCCTCCAGCACCACATAATTAGACTGCATAAGGAATGGGTGTGAGACCTTCCCAAACCAAGCAACGTACCCTGGCATGGTGTCTGGCGCACCCGGGATAATAGAGGGCCCCCTCTCTACCAAATGCTGGTCAAAATGTGACCACCTCTCGTCAGCCATCTCTCGTGTAACGACAGCTCTAGTGGTGGGTTTAGGGTCCTCTAGTATCCCTTGGACATGCCCAAACTGTCTCAAGACACGATCTGGCATGTAGGCCACCATGCATTCAGCATTCCGTAAGTGACCTCTAAATAGACTGATGAGCTCAAAGGGCCGGGTAGCTCTATGACTAGTGTAGGGTGGCCAGGTGACCTCATTAGGGTGTAGCCTATCCAGGGATAGTCGAACAACTTGCCTGGGCAGCGAAAGTGTGGTATCAGCAACCCACCTCTTCGCACGTGGCTGAGTCTCAACATAAGCTGGGTCCACCGTCTTTAAGCCAGAAGGAGATCCCTGGAAGTGTTCGAAGATCCATGTCTATAATGAATATATCAATGCATTTATTAACCATACAGAGACATCAAAATAAACTTAACAAATTAAATATAATAGATACGTGAAGTAGAGCCGTGTAACCCCCCATCTGCTTATTTTTGGGCTTGTTTGCATCCCCAAGCTGGTCGTATAGATGGGCCAAGGCCATCCCTCCCCATGTGTAACCACCGGCAACATCGAAGTCAATAAGAGCTCTTAGATAGCCCAACTTGACCTTGTTTCCTGACTTGTCGGCGAACCGGCCCCCCGAGGCAACAGCAGCACGTGCTTCCTCCTTCCATTTACGGTTTAAAACTATCATTGGTGGCCTTCCTCCTCACAAAACCAAACCACACTCCCTCTTTTCTTCCCACAACAACCTCACCTTAACAACAACCGGCGTACCACCACCGCCATAGCCACCACGGCCTCACTTGTTAGGTACCCAAAAATGGCTGAACCTTCAAAACACAATAACGGAAAATAAAAGCTCATTTTGAGGGGAGAGCGCCTCCTTTAAGAAAATAAGAATACTTTTAACATTCTTTTTCATTGATGGATTGACCTCATACATTCAAGGGTATATATAGCACTTCAAATACATAGTGTGCCAAAAAGATAAGGAATCCAATGACTAACTAAAGCACAAAATAAAGGAATATAAAATAGGTGACTCATATGCTTCTAGAATCTACTAGATGCTTCTTCTTAGGTCATATAGTCTCTTTGGTATTTGGGCTTATCTCTCTTGGGTTGGGTCATTACATTCCATTCTAGAATCTACTAAAGGGTTTTTTTTTGTACCCCCATCACATAACAATCTTCCCCATCGACCCTGCGAAAAGACGCAATTGCCCTTCACAAAATTTAAAAAACCCGAACGTATCTTGATTTCAATTTTTTTTTGGAAATCGGATTTATGTATCTGTGAGGTAAATCCGATTTCCACTGAAAATTTTAAAAATTTAAAAGCGAATTTATTTAATATGGGGTAAATTTGCTTTTAAAAATAACAAAGCGGATTTACCTTAAGTGGAGGTAAATCCGATTTTGTTATTTTTAAAAGCGGATTTACCTAATTAATAAATAAATAAATCAGTTAAAAAATTAGATACGAATTTTGACCGTCTTTTGGTTCTGTTTAGTGTGTAGTTCGTTAACACGTGACGATGTTGTACATCAAGATCGGTTCTCGGGCAATCTGCTCAAATTGTAATGAAACCACAGCCATTAAATCCGAAAAAAATCAACGATCAAGACTCCTCAAGAAGAAACTTCTTTTAGGGCAGGGGCCAAGGGACCTCAGAATCCCAAATTCCATCGTTTACTATTTTTTATTAATTTTTTAAATTTTTCATAATTTCCAAAAAATCTAAAAAAAATTGCATAAACTTATTTTGGTTTTATTAGATTTTTAGTGGTGTTTTGATAATTTTTGGATTAGTTTTGACTCTTTAACAGATTTTTAGTAGCATTTTTATAGCCTTTTTTAAAAATTTAAATAAAAAACAATTATTTTTAATAACAAAATCGGATTTACCTTAGGTGGGGTAAATCCGAATTTCTTTTTTTAGGGAAATCAGATTTATCTACCCACTAGGCAAATCCGATTTGAAAAATAACAAAGCGGATGTATCCCCATCTGAGGTAAATCCGCTTTGTTATTTTTAAAGTCGGATTTACCTATTAGGTACCCTCATTTGAGGTAAATCCGCTTTGTTATTTGGTCAGAGGTATTTTCGGGTATATGAAATGTGATGGGGGTATATGAGATGTGATGGGGGTACAAAAAAAAAACCCTCTACTAAATGCTTCTTCCTAAGTCACATAGTCTTTTTGATATTTGGACTTATCTCTCTTGAGTTGGGTCATTACATTTTATTCCCCTTCGCAGCAACCTTGTCCTCAAGGTTGAAGAACAATGGACATAATTACAAATTTTCCAGGATCTCATTGCTTGAACCGAAAATATCGAGGACTCGTAGACGTCAAAATTTTTCTCGAGGATCCCAACCTCGTGTAAGCCAAATTATGACATATTGTTGAAATCCCACAAGTCGCAACTTATTTTGACTTTTAGCAATAAAAATATCCCTAACTGATGGATTCAATTCCAATAAGCAACTAATGGCCCATGTTTTGAGAATTGGTTCCTGCCACTTTATTAATAAGAAGGCAAATTGAAAATGCTTTGGAGACAACTTTTACTAGCTCATTGATGGGATCTTCCATGCTTAAATCCATTGGATAAAGAAACACGCGTTGTGCATCAAAGAATAAACATCCAGTGTAGTCTCCAAGTCAGCACTCCCGCCAAAAACCCCCCATTTCCCTCCAATTTTTTGGCCACTTGATTGCCACCATGTGGTCCACCACGTGTCTTGCCCTTCCCTTTCTTTTCTTGCATGCCCAACACGTCTTCCATAGCTATCCACCAAACCCCTCTCTCTTCATCTCTCTATCACTCTCACTGAAGCCCCCATACACCAGCAACCCAACCTCCATCGATCTATGCCCATTGCATCTCCTTCACCTCTCTATGCAGCGATCTTCATGAACAACCACCACCATCATAACCCTCAACCCGCTCTTCCGACGACGACGACGTTTCATCCTCCAATTCAATCCAATCCACCAACAAACGCCTTGACTGTATGCTCCAATTCCTCGACCGTAAACTCTCTGCCGCCGACCACAACGACCGTCGCTGCAACCCTCTCTCCGATCCGTCTTCTCTGCCCGAGTTCATCGCCAAAGGAGGCGGCACCTGAATCTTCAAGGGAGAAAGAGGAAAGAGCGATGGACTAGCTCCATGGGTTGTCTTCACCGGTTTTCACATTTTTTTCGGTACTAGATCTTCCATCCCATTTACTTTTTTTCATGCTTCGGTTTGCAATTTTTTTTCTGACATTGTTTATTGGGTTACTTGGGGGAAATTGATTGGAATGTTTTTACTATTAGTCGTTTTTTTTGCGGTTTTTTGCTCTGCTTAGTTGTTGGGCAAACGAATCTTGGCAAGATTTTGGATCTTGGAAGCTTGGCTGGCTCCAATTTAAAACCCTAATTTTGTTTTGCTGCAGTGCTTGCAAAATAAGGTTTTGTTCTGCAATGAGAACTGAGAATGGAACAAGCAATCCTTGTAACACTGAATGTGCTGAAGGTGTTCGGTGTTTGAAAAGCAAAGCCATTCGGAAGGGGGTGGCAATTTCTGATGGTACTCGTGTTACTGAAGAGGCTCATCACTTGAAAAGCCAAGCCATGAATAATGGGGTGGTTTGTGCTGATGAGAATGGTGTTACTGAAGGGGATAGGGTCTTGAAAAGTAAATCCCTGAATAATGGGGTGGCTTCTGCTTATGGAAATGGTGTTGTTGAAGAGGTCGGCATCGTGAAAAGTGAAGCTATTAGTAGTGAGGTGGAATTTTCAAATGGGTTTGATTCTGCCAGTCGGGGCTCTGATGGACTTGAAGGTCTTCAAACTTATAAGAGGCGAAAGTGTGGTAAGTCAAGTTCTGAAAGAAAAGTCCAGGAGGATTACAGAGAATGTGTGGAAACTGCAAGTCATATAGCAGACCAGGTTTGCTCTTCTCCTTTGTTTATTTTGCAATATGTGTACCTATGATGGCCAATGTGTTTCCCATATGGATGATTGATAGAGAGAAATACCAACTTTAAAAACAGTAATGTTAAATTAGAATTATTTATGTGTCCATTTTTTATGCGCTAAATTTCTAGATGGTTTGTGGAGTTGCTTATAGTCTTATCTATGTGTCGTTTGATCTGAAATCAATAAGGCCACTGCTTCTGCTCATAGAAGTAAGCTAGCTAAAAGCCGACAACAAGCTACATTTGATTTTCATTTTGGAAACTTTAGGTTACCACGAGTTAAATTTGTGAACTTAAGGACAAAGATTTCTGAGAACTTCCACACATGAAAATCAGGTTCATCAGCTAACTTGCAACTTTGAACCAAAGTACCTCAGATTTCAGATGCTAGGGGAACAATATACTTGACCATATTGATCAGTCACTGAACTTTGATTACAAGAGGGGACTAATTTATTACTTTTGCTTTGTTTATGTTGCGCATTGCTACGATAATATTCTCTGGCATCTATTCTGTTTGGATGAAAATTTATTTCGCTTAAATAGAACATGCTTTACTAATTGCTATGCTAATATCCTCCGGCATCTATTCTGGTTGTACGATTGGCTAATTTGTTTTCTTATAGAGGGAATGCCACAACTTTCTATGATTTTATTGATAATAAGATAATATTTGGGTTAAATATAAAATGATAACATATTGATGTGCATAGGATGTTTAGCTTGAGGGTTAAGACACTTAAACCCTAAAACCTGAATTTCTATGGTGGGAGAAGGGGGAAGTACATTTTTCCTCCTTTTCATGACAGTATAATATTTATCATTTTTTTGTATTTCGTAATAGTCCTGCTGACGGGGTTCAAAATATAGTATGATTCTGTCCCTGACAGATAGATGCCTTGAGGAACAATAAATACTCTTTCTTGATTATTCTAAATAGCATTATTTGGACTTTCTTAACGGCAGGTTGTGAAGGAACCTTTTGGTGTAACTTTAGGCAAGACTGCAGACGATTGTGCCAATAGCCATTGGAGAAATGTACTACAGTATTTATATCAGTCATTAGGCAGTGGCAATAGCGCTATAGAGGGGTGCATAAGGGAAATACTAATTCATCATCCTCGAATGAGTTGTACCCCTAAAGTTATGGTTGGATCTTCTGCTAGAACTACCTGTATTTCACTTACTTCACTTATCCTAAACGCTTTTGATTCCTTTAATTTCAAGTTCCATCTATTTTGATTAAATGTCAATGAGTTTTCCTGCTATTATGTTTATAGTGACCATGGTAACCAATTGAATCTCATTGATTTATATTTGCTTTACCAAGTATCATGTGCTAAAACTTTCATTTAAGTAGCAATATTAGTATGTTGCTTTTCTATCTTTCAATTTTTTTTGATTTTCTTACTATTTGGTTTACTTTTATAAACTGTGATGTCTTTAGCTGCTTCTTTCTTAATATTAGTATCACATACTACACTACACACCAATATTTGTGAATATCTAACATAAATATAATCTTTGTTTATGCTCATCAAATGCATGGTTACGGCTCATTTTGGATATTTTTTCATCACCAAAATCAACCTATGGTTGGAAAAAATCATTGAATAGTTTTCATGTTTTCTAAATAATGATATTATTAAAAAATTCTTTACATGATATGGAAATTCCTTTACCTGATCTCAAGAATTTGAATATATTGAAGAATATCGACCTAACTCTCCTTAGTAGGATTGTATCTAAGGTACCTTTTCATGGTCATTGTTGTTATTGTTAAATGTGTTTTTTTTGTGTATTAGTTTGTTTACCCCATAGAATTTCATGGGATATCTCCTTACTGATTGCATGTACAGAAACAAAATTGATGATCAGTGCTAGAGTGAGAAAACTACGAGAAAGGAGGCATGAAAGGAAGATGGTGCAAGAGAATTGTTGCTTTGAATGACAAAACTTACCTACAGAGGCTTCTAGGAAAGGTTATGTCATGAAAAAGAGCTGCAAATTCTACTTGATTTTCTATTCTGCCATTTTTAATTCACCTAGCCTTTTGCTTTTGCTATAGAAGAATATGATTTTTTTTTTAGGTCTTTTTATGAGTAATATGTGCATGGGGTGTTGATTTTGGTTCTTGAACTTCTATTTTATTGTCTATTTGTTATTTGTTATGCTCTGTCACAACATATTCTGTAACACCCCGGTATTTTTATCGAGTAAAAATACCCAAGTGTACCATCATAAAATAATCAGAGATATATTTCCTGTTTTAGATATTGAACATAAATAAAAACAACTCATAACTTAGAGTCCAATATCCAAATACCAAGAAATAGCGGAAACGATTTTACAACTTTTACTGACACAAGTTATACAATCGAAAATACAAAAATCTCGAGGGAAAGACAATAACAATGAAAACTAAGTCTTCACCGTCTTCATATGCACACCACCTAGTTGTGCTTCTTCACCTTTGCTTTCACCCCTGCTTCTCTGTAAAAACCACAAAATATAAACAGTGAGATACAATCTCAGTGAGTTCTACCGAGACCCCTACTAACACTCTCGGTTCAATTATATAACCATTCGAACACGACACCGACTGCGCGAACGCTAAGCTGCGGTGTATCACGTTCTTTAACTTTAAACAAGAGGCCGACTGCGCGAACGCTAAGCTGCGACAACTTATTACAACAAAGTACGACACCGACTGCGCGAACGCTAAGCTGTGGTGTATCGCACGACAACCATTTAATATACTGCCGACTGCGCGAACGCTAAGCTGCGGCTAACCTGTTATAATTTGGTACGGCACCGACTGCGCGAACGCTAAGCTGCGATGAACCGCACTGTACGACACCGACTGCGCGAACGCTAAGCTGCGATGAATCGTACAACAACAATTTAACATAACACCGACTGCGCGAACGCTAAGCTGCGATGAACCCCATAACCAATAGTGTTTCCTAACGGCACGGAGCCTAGGGTAAGGGATCATGACTGCCCCGCCTAGTATGTTAACATGGGTCGTCACCCAAACTCGATATAATATATATATCTATAATCATATATAACCACCCTCAGTGGCCGACTCCTTTAATCGATATAATTTATATATCGTGAATTATAGACCGTTTTAGATGATTTAAATAATAATCATCCCGCGTCGGTTAAACCATATCACGTAGGACTCATAGTCCGCTTTATTATTAATAAAACATATGTTCGCACACGAGTACTATTATTCGGTTTTTCGAAACTATTTGAACTTCAAAAACAGTTCTTTTTACCTTTTTAAATTGTATATTTAGTTAGGCCTCGGAATAAGCTTTCCAACGCATCTTAGAACACCTCAATCGGGTTCCTGGATCAAAAGTTATCGCGAAACGAAAAACAGTGTTTGGTTGCTGAAATTCTGTCAATCTGCGCTGAAGTCGCGCTGGAGCGCAAGTTACGCGCGAACTGGCAGAAAGTTCTGTCAATCTGCGCTGAAGTCGCGCTGGAGCGCAAGTTAGGCGCGAACAGGCAGAAGGGGGGGTCTGTTAAGGCAGATTTTGGCGGTTTCGCGCGAAAACCGCGATTCCGCTCAATTCCGATTTTAGTTCCGATTAAAAACAGATTTGACGACCAATATAATAGACCCAATACAAACCACACAATCACTCAATCCAATCAAAAACATAATCAAAACGGATTGTATCAAAAACGACATATTTTCCAATTAACGGTTTTTAAGTCAAAATCTTTCGAAATCAAATCACCAACAATTCCGTTTCAACACAACTCAACCCGAGACTCGCTCCGATTAATTCCTAACTCGAAACAGACAATATCCAGAAATATTCCAGTCCAGCGAAAGCGATAAAACAGTTAATTAATTAATTCGAAACATAAAATCCTAAACGTGAGTAGAACTCACCCTTGAAGCGTGAACCACGATCGAGCCGAATTCGCCGAGTAACCACACGAACATTCCCCGCATAAACTTTCCGTTCCGACGTCGCTCCAATCCGCTTCCAAAACTTTCCGCTCGATCACGAAACCGCTTTTTGACCGAAATACCGATTTCCCCAAAATTCTCCACGGATACTATTCATCATCTTCCTCCTCTAACCTCCATGACACTATTCACACATAAATCCAATTTTCTCCCTAAAACCCTTGATTCTTCACAACTCCAAATCGGACTTCAATATTTACGCTATCCACCTTGAGCTCGCTCCCAAACACCATCCAAAGCTTCCCTTTGAGCTTGAACAACAAAACCTCCACTTTTCTCCAAATTTCGAAAATGGTGGATTTGAGGAGAGTGAGTTGATGATGAAGATTTTGGTACCAAAACGAAGAGGAAGTAGCGATGAACATTTTTCGTGTTGGACGGAAGTCGTTTCGGTGAAGTCTTCTCCTCCCTCTTCTCTTCTCCCTCACGCCATTTTCTTTCTCTTTTCTTCCATTTTCTCTCTTTTCCTTCTCTGTTTCTCCCTTTCTTCTTTCTTCTTTCTTTTATTTAATTCTCTCCTTTCACATTCACACACTTACACGTATATACATATATTTGTTTAATATATAATTGGTAACGTGGTCAAATTACCACATTGATCTAAATCTCCTATTTCGATTCCGAAACTTTCTTGGTCCGTATTATCCGGTTAACGATCCGATGACAACCAATAAATAATTTTAGCACTCAATAAATTTACCAGTTAAGTACTAAATTGGTTTAATTGGGTTAACACCCAAATAATTCTATTAATTATTTTGCGGATGTTACATTCTCCCCAACTTAAAAGAATTTTGTCCTCAAAATTTCGCCGAGTCTTTCATCTGACTAATTGAGAATCGACATTCTCAGAAAGGTCTTAAGTTGCTGAAAAACATTCCTGAATTAACGAAATGAGTGCAGAAAGTCTTCCTAAGTTGGCACATCAATTTCTAAGTATGATCCACTATTACCTTGATACGAACTCTCTGGTTACAAATCAACACGGGAAACTCATCATTCGCCTACATAGGCTCGACACCGCGTTTGAAAACACTTCCGGACTTCATTCCAATTATCCTCGTTTACTCCCCAACTTTGACTAATCTAAATCAAAGGGTTTAATACAAGACACTTGATAGATATACAGGTTGAAAACGAGATCCACAAACTGGTACTCCTCGGCAAAGGTAAAAACAAACACAATTTCTTCGAAGGGAATAAACACGTTCTCAACAAACCTTCTAAAATCCATAACAGTTCTCGTACACACCGACAATGTGACGGAAAGTCACTGGTGAAACTTCTTGGCTCATCCCCAAGATTTCGAGATAATACTTCTCGAAAGAAGGTGGAATGAGGATTTACCAGAAACGTTTATCTTAAACGTAGCAATAAACCACGGGGACATCAAATAATTTGAACGTAATGAAAGTCACCTCAGTTGTTCTCCAAACAACTATCAAACAGAACTCAGAGCTCCTTTCCGAATTATTCAATAGCGTTGAGAGCTTCTCCTCAACCTAAATAGTCCTCCTAGGATTTTCTTCCTCTCTCAGATTTTATTAACCTCCTGATTCGTTCCCAAAATTAACCTTAGCATGCGGGTTTTCACAAAAAATGATTTTTCAAAACTATCACGCCGCACACCAAGCTTCACTTCGGAAATTTCAGCTACTTATAAGCAGATCCATCAATTAATCCTTTGATGGTTATTCGCAACGTGAAAACAGTCAGCAGTTACCCCACTTACATATTCGTATTCACGTTCGACTTGTCAAACGGAATCACATAATACTATCTCCTTGTTAACCTTCCCAAGGAGAGGTTAACAAACTAATACCTCGCCACTAATACATCTGTTTTATATTCTGTACACCCTGGAACAGAATATAAACGTCGGCGTGCTTCCTCTAACACTTGCCTTTTATTGTTCTCATCATCGACCGCACAGATTCTACCGTTGAAACAACTGACTCCATCACTATCCATAGTAAAATCTGGAAATACCTTTTGTGAATGTAGCTTCACATCAACTTCCTGTGCTAAGCATATAGAATCCCTTAATGAACTGGAGATCCTCATATGGCTCAACACTAACCGGCTTTTCCTTGATCTTGCTTTCATATTTAAGTCCCTAAAGGACTCCAACAATTTCATCTCATGCATCATAAACTCTGCTATGTGGATGGATTTCCTACTTAGTGCATCAGTTACAACACTGACCTCTCTTGAATGCTACATCAGCACAAATTCATAATCCTCCAGAAACTCAACACACTTCTCTGCCTGCTATTCAGTTCTTTCTGATCAAACAGATATATGCCCTAAACTATTGTGATCACTAAAGACATTGAAACGAGACCCTTACAGGTAACGTCTCCAAATCTTCCGTGCATACACAATAGCTACCAACTCATAATCATGAGTCGGATAACTCTTCTCATGAGACTTTAATTGTCTGGACGCATATGCTGCCACTTGTTAATTTTGCATTAGAATGCATCCAAACCCTTCCTTGAAGCGTCATCGAAAATTTAAAATTCCAATGATGGATCCGGAAAAATCAGGATTGGAGCAGAAGTCAAAATCTTCAACTCTTGAAAACACTCTTCACAATCGGCATCCCACGTAATCGGATGACCCTTACGAGTTAACCGAGTAAGTGGAAAACTAACTGTGAGAACCCTTTAACAAATATCTTATAGTAACCGGCTAGTCCCAGAAACTTTTGATCTCTGCGGCTGATGTCGGTCACTCCCATTCAACACCGCTTCTTTCTCACTGGGACCTACAGAAATTCCCGACTTGGGGAATCACATGTCCCAAAGACTTTACCTCTGACACCCAAAAATCACACTTCGAAGGTTCAAGTACAACTTATTTTCTCGGAGTACCTTCAGAACAATGCGGAGATGTTGGACATGCTCCTCAATGGTCTTCAAGCACATCGAGATACCATCAATGAAAACGACTACAAATTGATCTAGGTAATTGAGGAAAACTCGATTCAGGTAATCCATGAATACCGCTGGAGCATTAGTCAAACCGAAGGGCATCACTACCCACACATAATGTCCATACCTAGTACGGAAAGCTGTCTTCGGAATATCTAAGGCTCTAACTTTTATTTGATGACATCCTGACCTCAGGTCGATTTTTAGAAAACACAGCAGCGCCTCAAATTGTTCAAGCAATTCGTCTATCCTTGGCAAGGGATATTTATTCTTGATCGTCACTTTGTTGAGTTGTCGATATCAATGCACGATCTCATGCTACCATTTTTCCTTTCGACTAACCACACCAGAGCACTCCTTAGAGAAGCACTCGGTCGAATGAATTTCTTTAACATCGACTCTTCAAGTCGAGACTCCACTTCCTTTAATTCTCAAGAAACCTTCAATAAGAAACAATAGACATTGATCCCGTGCTAGGAACCAATTCTACAGTAAACTCTACCTCTCGCTCTGGAGGTTCAGAAGAAACTTCATCGTGAAAACATCCAGAAAGTCATTCACGACCTGAACGTTCGCCAAATCTAAACTAGTTCCAGTGGGTGCAGATAACATACTAACATGTGCTCCCGCACCTTGGAATGAAGATTGACCGTCTAAGGTGAACTAGGCAACCGCTTCAGAATTTGTCCTAGACAATTCAACTGACTCTGAAGCGAAGCTGATATTTGATTAACACAGTCGATTGCAACATGATTTGAAGTCATCCAATTCATACTCGAAATGGTGTCCACACTTCTCATAGGCATACAATTAATTCTACAACGAAATTTCTGCCTCCTATGACAAGTAGACAATCCGATACAAAGATTATGTCTGGACACGACCCTTAGCAGCAGTTTAAAACAGTTATCGACTCGGATAGCGATGATAAGGCTAATCCCAACCGATTCACACGCGATCGGGATATACAGCAATAGGTTGCACCCGAATCATATAATATACTGATCGAGTTATTGAAAACTGATCCCTTACTCCTCAGTAGATTGTCTGCAGTCGTAACTGCCTAAACATCCAGAATGTTGACTCGTCCTTGCCTTAGAGCTGCTTGTAACTCCTTGAAACTCTTCCTTACGGGGCACTCTTTACCATAATGACCCTCTACATTTCTATAATAGCACCGATTAGATCTTCGCTTGCAATCACCGATGTGAGGCTTTCCACAGTAGAACATCTTCTGACCTTTGAAGAATCAAAGAATTGCATCTGCTTTTCCTTCGATGAAATTATCTTAGGACTTTGTATTCAGAGTTGATAAATCAACTACCTTCTTTCCTTTCCAATATTTCTTATGAGATCATCCTCGGCGACATAGGTTGATTGCACTAAGGCAACATAACTGGTAATAGTATAAGAACTGAGACCATAATTCATAAAAGCACTTATGCCCGTCTTATACTTCTGCATTCTCCATTCGTCATCCGAAGCTTGCATTACCACTTGGTAAAACCGAGACAACTTCTCAAACTTAGCGGTGTATTCTTTCCACCGTCATGTCACCTTTCCTGAGGATGCACCGGTTGAAGATTCCGATTGTGGTCGAGGATTGCATCTTGATCATCCAGTCATAATTCCGCTTATGATGCACTAAGTATTAAGTTGATCAGGCCCAATGTCTCTTAGCATCACAAGTGTAATTACAAAAAGGACTAGCAAGGAATCGACTCAACCCTAAACTAAGTCCGACTAGGTCGAACTGCTCTGATACCAACTGTAACACCCCGGTATTTTTATCGAGTAAAAATACCCAAGTGTACCATCATAAAATAATCAGAGATATATTTCCTGTTTTAGATATTGAACATAAATAAAAACAACTCATAACTTAGAGTCCAATATCCAAATACCAAGAAATAGCGGAAACGATTTTACAACTTTTACTGACACAAGTTATACAATCGAAAATACAAAAATCTCGAGGGAAAGACAATAACAATGAAAACTAAGTCTTCACCGTCTTCATATGCACACCACCTAGTTGTGCTTCTTCACCTTTGCTTTCACCCCTGCTTCTCTGTAAAAACCACAAAATATAAACAGTGAGATACAATCTCAGTGAGTTCTACCGAGACCCCTACTAACACTCTCGGTTCAATTATATAACCATTCGAACACGACACCGACTGCGCGAACGCTAAGCTGCGGTGTATCACGTTCTTTAACTTTAAACAAGAGGCCGACTGCGCGAACGCTAAGCTGCGACAACTTATTACAACAAAGTACGACACCGACTGCGCGAACGCTAAGCTGTGGTGTATCGCACGACAACCATTTAATATACTGCCGACTGCGCGAACGCTAAGCTGCGGCTAACCTGTTATAATTTGGTACGGCACCGACTGCGCGAACGCTAAGCTGCGATGAACCGCACTGTACGACACCGACTGCGCGAACGCTAAGCTGCGATGAATCGTACAACAACAATTTAACATAACACCGACTGCGCGAACGCTAAGCTGCGATGAACCCCATAACCAATAG
Source organism: Astragalus membranaceus (assembly GCA_039519185.1). Classification (NCBI taxonomy): domain Eukaryota; kingdom Viridiplantae; phylum Streptophyta; class Magnoliopsida; order Fabales; family Fabaceae; genus Astragalus; species Astragalus membranaceus. The sequence goes on along the minus strand of CM076848.1, from coordinate 169,596,079 downwards.
TGTTTCCTAACGGCACGGAGCCTAGGGTAAGGGATCATGACTGCCCCGCCTAGTATGTTAACATGGGTCGTCACCCAAACTCGATATAATATATATATCTATAATCATATATAACCACCCTCAGTGGCCGACTCCTTTAATCGATATAATTTATATATCGTGAATTATAGACCGTTTTAGATGATTTAAATAATAATCATCCCGCGTCGGTTAAACCATATCACGTAGGACTCATAGTCCGCTTTATTATTAATAAAACATATGTTCGCACACGAGTACTATTATTCGGTTTTTCGAAACTATTTGAACTTCAAAAACAGTTCTTTTTACCTTTTTAAATTGTATATTTAATTAGGCCTCGGAATAAGCTTTCCAACGCATCTTAGAACACCTCAATCGGGTTCCTGGATCAAAAGTTATCGCGAAACGAAAAACAGTGTTTGGTTGCTGAAATTCTGTCAATCTGCGCTGAAGTCGCGCTGGAGCGCACGTTACGCGCGAACTGGCAGAAAGTTCTGTCAATCTGCGCTGAAGTCGCGCTGGAGCGCAAGTTAGGCGCGAACAGGCAGAAGGGGGGATCTGTTAAGGCAGATTTTGGCGGTTTCGCGCGAAAACCGCGATTCCGCTCAATTCCGATTTTAGTTCCGATTAAAAACAGATTTGACGACCAATATAATAGACCCAATACAAACCACACAATCACTCAATCCAATCAAAAACATAATCAAAACGGATTGTATCAAAAACGACATATTTTCCAATTAACGGTTTTTAAGTCAAAATCTTTCGAAATCAAATCACCAACAATTCCGTTTCAACACAACTCAACCCGAGACTCGCTCCGATTAATTCCTAACTCGAAACAGACAATATCCAGAAATATTCCAGTCCAGCGAAAGCGATAAAACAGTTAATTAATTAATTCGAAACATAAAATCCTAAACGTGAGTAGAACTCACCCTTGAAGCGTGAACCACGATCGAGCCGAATTCGCCGAGTAACCACACGAACATTCCCCGCATAAACTTTCCGTTCCGACGTCGCTCCAATCCGCTTCCAAAACTTTCCGCTCGATCACGAAACCGCTTTTTGACCGAAATACCGATTTCCCCAAAATTCTCCACGGATACTATTCATCATCTTCCTCCTCTAACCTCCATGACACTATTCACACATAAATCCAATTTTCTCCCTAAAACCCTTGATTCTTCACAACTCCAAATCGGACTTCAATATTTACGCTATCCACCTTGAGCTCGCTCCCAAACACCATCCAAAGCTTCCCTTTGAGCTTGAACAACAAAACCTCCACTTTTCTCCAAATTTCGAAAATGGTGGATTTGAGGAGAGTGAGTTGATGATGAAGATTTTGGTACCAAAACGAAGAGGAAGTAGCGATGAACATTTTTCGTGTTGGACGGAAGTCGTTTCGGTGAAGTCTTCTCCTCCCTCTTCTCTTCTCCCTCACGCCATTTTCTTTCTCTTTTCTTCCATTTTCTCTCTTTTCCTTCTCTGTTTCTCCCTTTCTTCTTTCTTCTTTCTTTTATTTAATTCTCTCCTTTCACATTCACACACTTACACGTATATACATATATTTGTTTAATATATAATTGGTAACGTGGTCAAATTACCACATTGATCTAAATCTCCTATTTCGATTCCGAAACTTTCTTGGTCCGTATTATCTGGTTAACGATCCGATGACAACCAATAAATAATTTTAGCACTCAATAAATTTACCAGTTAAGTACTAAATTGGTTTAATTGGGTTAACACCCAAATAATTCTATTAATTATTTTGCGGATGTTACATATTCAGTCAAGGACGACATTCATGTGATGATTTTAAACAATTTATTGTTTCAGCTTCACCAAGTTTGGATAGGTGAAGCACTTATGACTTTTTTGTGGTAATTCAATGTCTCACTCATAAGCCGTAAAATTAAGTTTTTCATATCATGTCAGTAAAAGATAAGTTTTTAGTTGATGAGGAATTTTAATGTGAAGTTACTTGTGAGGTAAATGGTTGATTTGATTATCATGGACAGAGTCTCTGTAATTGGTAGATTTGATTATGGTTGATTTGATTATTTTGAATCTTTATACATTAACTTGATATGTATTTACACTAAGCTCAAGAGGTTAGGATAAAAGAATGGAAGTAACTATCTGGTTCTTTGAGGAACCAAAATTCCTCTTATTCGATGTGTTTCTCAAAATTTCAGAATACCCAACTCCTCTACCCTCTTTGACCCTTTGCTTCCCTTTCTTTATGCCTTCTTTCATAAACTTCCTTAATAGGCGGATACATCCTTTCATCTTTGTTTGTCTTAAAATGCTAATGAACAAAGCAAGATGAATCTTGATATCATGATATACTTAATTTGGTCCCTCTCCTTTCACTTGGGCATACATTTGTTATGGTTTGTCTGAACTTAAGCCAATGTGCCTGTCTTTCAAAACCTCATCTAGCAGAAAGTTAAAGTTGCTGACTTTGGAGTAGCTAGATTACAAGATCAGTTTGGTATCATGACTGCAGAAGTTGGAACTCATTGATATGTTGGTACTTGAATATATTTTTATGTTTATATTTTTATGTTGGTACTTGAATATTTTGGTAACTATAGTAATGCAAGCCATGCGAGGCATTTGCTTGAGAACAATTAATCTTAGGATCAGACAACATAATTGCAATGTGTCTTCCCATGTATATGTATGCCATGAGCATTGCATAACAATTGAGTATAAACTTAAGTTTTTGTCCATATTATGCAACTAAGATTTAAAACTTGACAGTAGTGCATTTGGCTGGAAAACATTACTTAATTTTGTTTTCTTAATGATTTGCAACTATCATTACTTCATCCAGTTATGCAACTAACATTACTTAATGTTTAGCTTAGTGATTTGTTTTCTTGATAATTTTGGTTTGATTAAGTTGGCGACATATTCTTTTAATGTATAATGATGTGAGGAGTTGGAATGAAAATGCAACAAAATTTTGACAGTGAACTTATTTTTATTGCTTAATGTATCATAATTAATGAAATGGTTGTTCTGATGAATCATGTGGAATTTGTAATGTCAAAATTTAGTTTGTATTTGGGTTATTGTTGTGTGTATTCTAATGAGTTTGGAATGATTGTATGGGTATATAAAAATATAAATATTGTCATATAGATTATTTTCAAACATCTTGTGACATTGTTCCATTGATCAAGTTGTTTGCGTAGATTCTTCTATCTCTTTCTTTCTTCCTCCAATTATTTGCTCTAATTCTCTTCCCTAATATGATGTTGTTTGGATTCTATATTCATCATTCCCCCTCTTATCTAAATTTCCCTCTTTTACATTTTTCCTTCTATAGGATGTACTTATATAGTTGAGATCATTTAGTGTCTTTATGAAGATGTTATTTAACTTATATACCATTTGTCCCTGCAGTCTGAGAACATGCATAATTTGAAAAAAGAGCGGGGAAGAACTTTATCTTAAGGTAATGATTGCTTAATTACTTTGAGACTTTTGTTGTCTATCTCCTATGTGCATAGAGAAATTCAGATGCTAATTGAATGGAATGTAAAACCTATCCTTCCATTCTTTTCTATCCCAACCATGTCTTTAGCTTATTTTGGCTTAAAGAAATATACTAGGTCTTACTTGCTGTTTATGAAAATTCTGGGAAGAAAACAAGGTAATCCCATTGCTTCTGTTTCTTTTCTTATTCAGATTATCCAAACATATTTCATTCATGTACTCCATGTGTATTGTTTAATTTTGTTTTTTTAGTTTATTTGGGGTTTATCATGTCTGTTGATATTTCCATTGCTATTGTATCTCTTTTTCTGGTCTTGGTTCTTTTATGTGTTTACTTGATTTCCTGTTTATGAAAATACTTCTATCCTTTGCCTATGCTTTTTTTTTAAATCAACTTTTTGGGTTCATTATCTTACTGATTTACCATTTGTTTCATTAGAATTTTTTTCAGGTTCAGTAATGTTAGGACCCATTTGACTGATATCATTTGAATTTATGTTTATTGTTGCAATATCTATTAGCTTTTCCTCTTCAATCTGCATATCACTACCATTAGTCATTGACATTGCTGTTTTTCCATTTGTTGGACATGAATTTGTCACTTTATTCTAATGAAATTTATAAGTTTTTACTCTTCTCCCCTTAGCTATTCATAAGTGATGATATATAGTTGTGTTGGATTTGAGTACATATATTAGGTCTTACTTGCTTTTTTATTTAAAACCTATTAAGCTATTCATAACTTACCTGCTAAGCTTTTTGTTGAAACAAAATTTGGAACATATTATCCCACTCTTTTCGTTGATGAACATGGTGTTCCTTACATAGCCACCAAGACCATTGAAATTATGGAGATATTTGGAGTGGATGGCTTCCATGGAGAAAGTGTTGATAATCCAATTGTTATTTATTGAACTTCAAAAAAAATTTATTTGTATTTTATGTAACCTCTTTATTATGCTTGGGTTGTATGAGCTATTCCTTTTTGCTATCAACACTTCACAATGATGTGAATGTGATAACAGGAATATGAGCGATATTGAGGAACAATGAAATGCTGACCTGGCTAGAGAAAATCAAATTTGCAATTGGACTTCTGCCAGCTATGCTTGGTGGGCAGGCGTGTATGTTGAGGCCCAAAATGGTGTTTCTGTTAAAGACTGGATGAGAAAGCAGGTATGCCAGTTAACGTGTTTGTGTAACTGTAGCAATCCTTTAATAGATTTGTGTTTTCTGTTTATTCCCATCTTTTATTTAATTCATTATTTTGTGGCTTCTTTCAATTGAATTTCAATTCAATTCTTTGAGCATACTATCCATCTATGGTTTCTCTACACTATTCATTTTTATAAAGATTTTCTAGAAAATTCAAGCAGAATATTCAAGATTGATTATTGATTCCAATGTCAATATGTATCATTTGGGAATAGACTATCCTATGGTTTACAAAGCCGATTCACATTCATATATGTATGCTCTAAATATATGCTCTAAATTTAAAAGAAAGGCTCAATTTTTTATCTTACCTTACACAATATCTGTTTAATGGACTTTCATATCAGCTTTTTAGTAACTTTCAGTTTTTGCATTCAAATATTCGACTTGCAACATAAAACAAGGGAGTCACTTAGCAGAATTGATTCGTAGGTGTTCATTGATTATATGGGATGAGGCACCAATGACCAACAAAAATTGTTTTGAGGCTCTAGATCGAACCCTACAAGATATTCTGAGACCCTACAAGATATTCTGAGACCTCCTAATGGTGAAACTTTAGGTGTTCCTTTTGGAGGTAAGGTTGTCGTTTTAGGTGGAGATTTTCGCCAAATACTACCTGTTATCCCCAAGAAAACTCTATCGAACAGTAACATGCCAGGCTTGCCATTGTCATTGCAGAAACATCATTCCTTACATGATGATATTTTTTCTTCCCAATAATGTTTCCTGCATTCTCAGGTCTCTTTACAACCTCCAATACAGCTGCAGCTGCATAGGAAATTCCTACCAAATGATCAATTGGATTCTCCTCAGGCTTCCTCTACTAAGGTGTTCAAGAAGAAAACCATGAAGACCGATGCACTGAACTAAGTTGGTCAAGAAAGTTATACAGTCCTTCAGTTCATGTTATTATGTATTCCACTATATGCTATTATGTAATGAACTAAGTATATTCACTTTATAGTGTGGACTAAATAACGTGAGTAGGATCCTATTTCCCTCTTTTGTTTGTCCTTGGATTGTTCCTCTAAGGTAATGAACCAGCTTATGTTTGTTTGTAGTCTTTATTCTATTATATGATATGTTCAAATTTTATCCTCTTCAAATACCAATTTTTTCCAGTTTTAAAAGTCTAATATCATTCATGTATGAGCCATAAGCACATTTTAATTGTTGAATTTGTCTTTTATTTCTATTAAGCTAATTTTAATATTATAATAATTATGCAGTCCCTAAAGCTTTGACCCCGTGCATCGCACGGGTCATCCCACTAGTAATCCAAATGGTGTGTGAGTGGTGGAGGTAATTCATAGGAAGCCATATTTGCAAGAACGAGATGGACAGCTGGAGGATAAAAAGCAGAAGCACAATTACTAAGCCTGCAATTCTGTCCATGAACCCACGCGCTCTAAAATATTAGAAAGTCAAGTAATGATGCACAAGGGTAGTGAGCGACTGCTGGCCCACAATTCAGTTTAGGATAGGACATGGAGCCACGCGCCGACAGGGTAGGAGTGAGAGTCTGTCGTGTGCTGATTGGCCAGAAAAGGTGCACACAGATTTTGAATCTGTTGGTGGAGAACACGCGCTGACATTTTTTCTTCTTCTTTTTCTTTCTGTGAAAACCTGAGAGTGTATAGGAGCAGTGGAAAACATAGGCACTGCTAGTCTCGAGAATCAGTGTGACATTTTGATATGGTGGTTCCAATAGCAGCAATGGGGTGAGGAACTAATGCTATGTCTGGTGGTTTTGGTGGTGGTGGTGGTTCACCATAAAAAATTTCAACTCCACCAAAGATTGGTAATACAACATCTCAAGAAGTTAATGGAAGAAAGGTCTCATCATCAAAAATTTGTTCATATCTATTTGAAGCTTTTGGCATAATGGCTATCATGGTGGAAACTATTGTTTTTTTTTTCAATTTTTGACACTTTCTTTTCTTGCAGGCTGTATTAGCAACATACAGGGGTGCAGATAGGAAGGGGCCCAGCCCAAACTTGTGAGAAACGGTTCAACCCGTGCGGAACCCAGCGGGCGTGTACTGTTGCAACACGCGGATCTGGAAACGGGTCAGGAGCTGGACCAGTATATAAGCCTATTTGAAACCCTAATCTTTCATTTCTGTCAAGATTTTCTCTCTCCCTTTCTTGAAACCCTTCGTATTCTCTCTCGCCTTCTCCACTGAGTTCTTGGCTGAGTTCTTGAATCTTGATGATTCCTTGCTGAAATCACGTCCAGAGATGCAGCGAAGCTTCGCTTCACTGCAACTGAAGGTATATCGCTTTCTTTCTCTTTGATTTCTTCGATCTCCTTCACTGTTTTCTTGAAACCCTAATTTCAAGAGACTGACTCAGTTGTTGTTCTTCTTTTCTGGTGAACTGCTTCTGGATCTGGACACAGCACACTTGAAGCTTCACAAAACAAGGTAGATCTCCTTTCTTAACCTCTGTTTTGTTTCTGTTTGTTGTTTGTTGATACACAGTGAACCCTAACACTGTGTCTTGATGTTTTGCTGCAGATCTTCGTAGATCTGTTGCCTGGATCTTCAACAAGAGGTAAAGAACACTCCTCTGATCTTTTTCTTGTTTACTGAGTTGTTGCTGTGCTGAACAGTATTAACCTTTTGAATCTTGTGTTTTGCATGTACTGGATCTTCACGCCTTGAAGATCATCAACGGTTTGATTCTCACACTGAGAAACAAAGGTAATTTCTCACCCTCACTCTCTCTTTGTTTTCTTTTGAGATTTTTCCAGTCACTGAAAAACTATACTAACCACTGTGTTCTTTCCTTTGTATGTGAGACTGAGATCAGCCACTTGCTGAGGAAGATGGCTCACACACACTGAACAGAAGATGATTATGCAGAAGAAGAAATGGGAGCAACAGAACTTAGGGTATAGAAAACTTTTTTGTAAAATGCTTGTGTAAATTTTTATTTCATGAGACTGTGTATATATACAGGGTGTATGGATATAGCTGTTAGACTTTTGGTTGTTTAGAAGCAGCCAACTCAGTTTGTTATAATAACAAACTGTTTAGTTAGTTATTTTTCAAAACCAACTTAACAGTTTTTTGAGAAACAAACTGTAACAAACTGTTAACAGTTTATTTTTAGTAACAAAAACTGAATAGGCTTTAATTAACATAGGTGAAATTGATTACCTATCTCAATAGAAACGCCAAAAATTTCGATTTTTGAAGAAAAGATTTCAAATAGTGTATTTCGTGATAGCTGGGAAAAAGGAACTGAAGTGGTTTTTACCATAGAAAGGGACAACTTTGAATCTGGTGTCGCCTCTTCTTCATAAGGTTGTTCGTCATTTTTTTCCTCAATCAGCTCCTCTAAATCTTTTTCAAGTGTGATTCTGGTTCTTCCTCAGTGAGATCTTCTTGTACAAAAAACGACACAACTCCTAACAATTCTGATTCTGCTTCTTCTTCATCATTTCCTTGTTCCTTTGAATCATGGATGAGTGCGGTGCGAGCTTGGAAGGGAGGAGACATAGATTCATTGTTGTTTACCTCTTCCTTACCATCTTCTAGTAAAGGCAAAACATCTCTATATTCTGGTTTGAATTGCCATAGAAAAGTAACAGTGAAGGATTCCCAACTCACCTTTGAATGATGATACCTCTGAAGCCACCATTGTAGGGTAGGACCGTGCAAAGCTGTCACAGCTTCTGCAAGTTTTTTTGCTTCTGGTATTTCTCTTGCCTTAAAATATCTTTCAATACAAAGGATCCACCAATAGCCATCGCCAGTGCCATCAAAAATTGGAATCACCATTTCAGTCACAGTGAGAGTTGTTTCACGTTTTTGCAGGAAGGCATAAATGGTAGCAGATGGTTCAGTAGCAGTATTGGGAACTTGAGCACAAGGATAGTTGCTACTGTAATAGTAGTCTGAATATTTTGTATTTTCAGATCCATTTGGGTTGTAATAACTTGCAGATGGTGGTAAGTAACTATGGCTTAAACTCAGATTTGGGGTTGAAGCTTCATTAGGGTAGAAATGATTTGGTGATGGAGCTGTGCTAGTATTGTAGGTAGAATAAAATGGAGAAATGTAGGAGGGATAAAATGGAGATGGAGCTGAAGTGTTGTTGGAATAAAATGGAGGAATGGAGGATGAATAAGCCATGGGAGGTATCAACTCTCAATGAAAGCACCAACGCAAGGTACCCAAAAAATGGGTGAACCTTCAAAACACAATAACAGAAAATAAAAGCTCATTTCGAGGGGAGAGCGCCTCCTTTAAGAAAATAAAAATACTCTTAACATTCTTTTTCATTGATGGATCGACTTCTTATATTCAAGAGTATATATAGCACTTCAAATACATAGTGTGCCAAAAAGATAAGGAATCCAATGACTAACTAAAAGACAAAATAAAGGAATATAAAATAGGTGACTCATATGCTTCTAGAATCTACTAGATGCTTCTTCTTAGGTCACATAGTCTCTTTGGTATTTGGGATTATCTCTCTTGGGTTGGGTCATTACACCACGACCTCACTCCTCTCTCACGGCCATCCATCACCATCACTCCTCTCTCACGACCATCCACCACCAAACACCCTCCCTCGTTTCAACCACCGTACACCACCGTGAACTACCGCGTCCTCCACCTCCGAACCACCACACCGCCGCCACGAAACAAACACTCCACCACCACTCCATCATTTTCTCAACCCTCTTTCACTATACCTTCTCCCATTTTCTTTTTTTTCTTTAGTTTTCGTTCTCTCTCTCTCTCTCTCATGGCTTTTCTCAAAATTTTCTCTCTCCTTTTCTTGAAAGTCTGAAACGGCGCTGATGGTGGTGATAGTAATTAATTAGGTTTTTCTAAGTTTGCCTGATGGTAGTGCACACAAAAATGGCTCCTCTTCTGACTCTCTTCCCCCCTTGCACACAGAAACGGCTCCAGTGTTTATCACAGTTTTTTACAACGGTGTCGTTGAAAACACACACAGAGGGTGTTGTTTTTAGGTGCGATAACACATGTCTTCTCAAACTAAAGTCTCAATTCACATTAGATCAACTTAGAGAAGCCATTGAGAGAAAAATCTCTTCTGACCATTCAAAGATGGTTTCTAGTCTTATCTACCGTTACCCCATAACTCTCACAACTGGCCACAAATTTTACGGCGATTTGCATCTAACTTCTAATGATGATGTCGATCTTATGTTAGAACAATTCAAGACATGTAAACACTTAGGTGTATCTACACCAGAAGTATATGCAGATTTGGTTGATGCTCCTTCAAACTACACACAAACCCAACCAACTCAGGCGATTCCATCTTCTTCACAATTCACCATACCTTATTCTCAACAAACAGAAACCCCATACCCTGACTTCACTCCATCTACTTACCATCAATTCAATCTTTCATCATCCTAGAGTCACATGCCTTATGAAGAACCAGCTCAAACACTTCACCATGAATCCATTCCATTATCCTCACAAAACCCTTTTGACCTAAACACCACCCCACCTATTAGTATACTTCATGGTGTGCATAACGAAGAAGTTGGCGACTTTAGCGAAAATGAGGATGATATTCTTCAGCGTGAAGACGCTGAGGAACCAATTGTAGCAACCCCCCACAATACCGTTGCATTCCATGAGCCTGTCCCACATTTTGTAAACATCACAGCTGACAACACGGAAGCTGATGATGCTGAGTATGGCCATTCCATGGACAGGAATCGCGAGTTAGCCAATGAAGACCCCAACCAACTCGAGAAGGGAATGAAATTTGCCGCAAAAGAATTAGCCCAACACTTCATCCAGACATATCACCTCCACAAATCACTTGATTTTAGAGTCGATGCATCTAATACAACTAGATGGATTGTTTGATGTGTGCACAAACACTGTTTGTGGAGGTGTGTCATCAGACTCGGTAAAAGGTCTGCCATATGGGAGATTACACAGTTGGAAGAGCCACATACATGTACAATAGGGACTCTTTCTTAAGATCACCGTCAGCTGACCGCAGCCCTCATGTGTGACAGCATGCTTCAACTGGTAAAGTCGGATCCTACAATATCCGTGTCCGTGTTGATAGCACACATAAGGGCGAGGTACACATACCAAAGTTCTTACAGAAAGGCTTGGATTGCAAAACAAAAAGCAATCGAGAGGATCTATGGTAATTGGGAGGAGTCTTACAAAACAAACAGTTTTTTTAGTGTTCTTTACGATTATAATACATGTTCAAATTAAATCTGTATGTCATTTTTCATAACTCAACACGATAGTTTTATACCTCTTCTACACGGTAGATATTTTTTTAAAATAAAAAAATAAAAATATATGATTAAAAGTGGTCAAAACATAGTAAAAAACTAATTTTTTGCACTACAAAACAAACAGTTTTTTTAGTGTTTTTTTAGTGTTCTTTTGGACGCACGAGATCTTGCCGACACTTTTAAATACATTAATGTGTTCAAATTTTTTTTTTGGCAGTTGTATAACGCAATTCATGAGCCAACAACACATTATCAAAATCGAAATTAGTACCTTGCTCCCTCTTGGAGACGTCAGAATTCCACTTAATGAAGAGGTCTTGCCCGTGTTACCAAGTGGCTTCAGTTTCAAGAGGGGGGGTGAATTGAGATTTAAAACTTTTCAGATCTTTCGAAAATGTTTTTCCCTTTTTCAATGACTTAGATCAATTTCGCGCAGGTTAAGTGGAAGCGAAGGAATTAGAATATAAAGCAGTAAAGCGGTATAACAGTAAAGCAGGAAAGTAGTAAAGCACGCAGAGATTTATCCTGGTTCGGTCACCTCCTAGTGACCTACGTCCAGTCCTCACGCCCTTGTGAGATTTTCCACTAACCAAAACAACAAGGCTTACAGGTGCCTTGTAAAACCTTTACAGACTCAGGCACTCTCCTCCTAGGATACCCCACCTATGGAGAGCCCTCAAATCTAACAATACAATAACAAGAGATACCCCACCCCTGTTACAATCAACTGCCCTAGAAAGATACCCCACTTCCTAGTACATGCAACTACCCTAGAGAGATACCCCACTCCCTAGAACAAAACACAACAATTAAATAATAAACAATTGTAAATACAGAAATACCTCTTAACGTAGGCAGATTACACAATTTGAAGAACGCAACCCCAACTAACTCTTAGCAAAAGATCAGCTCTTGACGGACCAGCGGTTCGAGAAGAACACAAATAAAATATAAAGAGTCTTTCAGAAAGTGATAGATCGTGAAGATGGGTTGTGGAAGAATGAAGACTATGAAGCCTCTATTTATAGGCTATATAGAAAAAAGTTTACGTTGAAATATTTATGGAAGTATGAGAATCGATTATTGCTTAAATGTATTGGATCTGAGAATCGATTCTTATGTGTGACTTCCTTAAGGTGAGAATCGATTCTTGCTTTATTTGAAAATGGATGGCAATCGATTATTGGCTTTGGAGTCGATTATGGAGATTACAAAAGCAAGCTTGAAATCGATTGTGTAGTTTACAAAAGGAAGAAGTTTGAAATCGATTCTTATTTAAATAAGGAAGCAAGGAATCGATTATGTGCTTAACCATTGATTTAGGAAATCGATTTTGAGCTTTAGAGAAATACTAGGAATCGATTCTTTACTTTTGAAACATTATAGGAATCGATTCTTATCTTTAGGAAAATAGTTGGAAATCGATTTCTTTGCTTTGAAAACATAGTTTATGAATCGATTTATATACTTAATAAAAATAATGAAAAAATCGATTTTGATATTTAGTAAAAAGTAGTGTGAATCGATTTTATAGTTTCTCAAAAACCTTTTTATGTTTACGTATGCATGCATGCATGCATTTTGAGAACTTGTGTGAGTGAGTGAGACTTTGAGAGGCGAGCTGACCTTTGAAAGAGCTTACACTTTTTCCTAAGACACACCCAAACCCTAAGGACTACCTTTATATTTAAGGACTACCCTTAAACTTGAATCTTCAATTCTTGGGCTTGATTGTCTTGGATTGTGACTTTTGAATATATGATACTTTTTATCAGCTTTGCTTTGACACCTCATTCCTTTGGCCATCAACTTGGCTTTGTCTTTTTCATCATCAAAACTAATCCTGCAATATTAGATAACCTGCAACACAGGTATCCACATTCTCCCCCTTTTTGATGATGACAAAACATTAACTCACCTCAAGGTGGGAGGTTAGTTCAAACAGATAATATATATATATATATATATATATATATATATATATATATATATATATATATATATATATGATGCTCCCCCTATCATGATGCTCCCCCTGACTTATTGACTAGATGCATAATATGCAAGTTCTATATGCTCATATGCAACCCTATATTTCTCTCCCCCTTTTTGTCATGATCAAAGAGGGTCAACGTAAGATAGAGTTTGCGAACCGAATGTCACGGCTATTTGACAAGGTAAAAGAACCATTGCAGTTTTATAAGTGATCATCAAAACTTGAAGAAAAAAACATTTATGAGACCATGAAGAGAATATTTTATCAAACACAGGTAAAAGCTAGTTATGAGTCTCAAAAATCTGTGAAGTAGTTGTTTTAAACTTTATACATTTCATGCTGCTTAGTTTGAAAGTTGGTGATGGCAGCCAGAATATGGGAGAAAATTATTTTAGGTAAACAACGATTGTGAGCATGTATTTTTCGAAAAATACCAGTGCTAGCAGTTGATTGTAAAAAAGATTTCAGGAAAAAATAGCACTTTAACTGCAGAAATTCACAAGTCACAATTTCACTTAAATTCATATTTCTTTAAAAAATCACTTTGAAAAACATTTAATTGAAACCTCATTTGAATAAGTGAAGAACAATGTTTTCTTTTGCAATGGATTTGTGAAAATATCAACTAGCTGATTTTGACGATTCAACTAACTCAATCACACTATTGCCTTTCTAACCATAACCTCTAAGAAGGTGATGTATAATTTCTATATGATCAGTCCTAGAAGGTTGACCAGAATACTTTTGTTGATTCCTATTATTCTAATCATGCCTTATAGATATTGTTCTTAATGATGCATGAAATTAGTCTCAGTTTCACTAGTCACATATTTGACTTAATAAACTATTCTTAAGCACATTTTCAAAATAGAGGTAAATAAAATTTTAACCAATCTGACCTTTACCGGTGATTCTTCCTCTATTTATCACAAGTCACATGACGGTTTTTTCCGGGGGTGAGTGTTAAGAACTTTATTGCGTCTCCGGTCATGCGCTTCGAGTCTTTGCTGTCAAGGTATCAATCTGCCCCCATACCTTGAAGCATACCTGCAAAGATCTAAAACAAGGTTCTCGGTACCCAAATCTCTTTGGGTCCTTGTGGGTTAGTGTTTGGTATGGTTCCTTTGGGAACCCACACCTTTTTCATATTTTGTTTACCTCTTGCCCTGCAAACAGAAGCTGTATGTCCAGGTTTACCACAATAGTAACATGTAATATAAGGTCTAGTGGAAAATTTTGGTTTATAATGAACATGCCTTTCTATGGGTTTGTTTCTAGGGAATCTATGATGCACATTTTGTAAACTAGACAATTTCCCAACAGTCCATTCCAGTTCATGAATTTTCTTTTCAGATTCAACACATTTATCACAAGTATAATTTTCTTTAAAGCATGCAAGGCTATCATTTTCTTTTCTAAGCTCCGACTTTTCTTTGTTAAAGCAGTAACAGCATTTTCAAGATGAGTGATAACTTTCTTAGATTTATCTAATGCTTTAGCTAGTTTTAAGGATTTATCATGCAATTCAGTAAATGCTTCATATAATTCATCATAGGCATCTTGTAAAGATTCAGAGTTAGAATATACCTCAGTTTCACTTTCGCTGTCGTGGTCGGCCATGAGAGCAACTTGACCTTTTTCATTTTCTGAATTATCTGATGCGTTCATGTCATTGTCTTCCCAAGCTATGTAGGCTTTTCTACCATTGTTTCCTTTGGACCCCTTTTTCTTGAACTTTGATAATTTTCTTTCTAAGTTCGGGCACTTCATCGTCAGGTGTCCAGATTTACCACATTCGTAGCAAGTTGGAGGACTTGAGAAGTTTTCTTTGCTTGAGCCTCTTTTGGTTGGAGAATTCCTTTTGAGAGATCTTTCCCTTCTCATGAACTTTTTGAATTTACTAACCATTAGTTCCATTTTCTCCTCGTCTTCATCTTCATCCTCCGAATCATCACTATCGTCGGATGAGCTTGAACTGGAAGCTTTGAGAGCTAAGTTTTTGTTCTTCTTGTCTTTTCCTTCATGCTCTGCTAGGCGAGTGAGCTCTAACTCGTGCTTTAGTAGTTTCCCAAACAGGGTGGCGAGAGTCATGGTAGTCAAGTTTCTTGACTCAGTTATTGCAGTAACCTTTGGTTGCCATTCTCTGTTTAGGCATCTTAGCACTTTGTTGATCAAGTCTTCGGGAGGAAATGATTTTCCTAATGAACCCAATTTGTTCACTATGTGAGTGAACCTTTTCTGCATCTCTGATATTGTTTCACCTGTATTCATTCTAAACAATTCGTACTCTCTGGTAAGAGTATTTATTCTTGCCCTTTTCACTTCACTTGTACCCTCATGAGTAACTTGAAGATTATCCCACATTTCTTGGGCAGATTTACAGTTTGAAACTCGAAAAAATTCATCAGCACTCAAAGCAGAAGTAATAATATTTTTAGCACGTAAATTAAGTTGCACTTTTCTTTTCTCATCATCAGACCATTCATTTCTACTTTTTATTGTAAGAATACCATCTACTATGTGTGTGGGGACGAAAGGTCCTTTTTCCACAGCATCCCAAACATCTAAGTCTACCCCTTCAATAAAAATTCTCATTCTTTCTTTCCAATATGCATAGTCTTCTCCGTTGAATCCCGGAGGACGGAAAAGAGATGCACCCTCTTGCGTAGACCAACCTGAAGCCATTTCTCTTGAAGCTGCTAGGCCCTTTATACAAGAGTCTAGCTTTGATACCACTTGTTACCAAGTGGCTTCAGTCTCAAGAGGGGGGGTGAATTGAGATTTAAAACTTTTCAGATCTTTCGAAAATGTTTTTCCCTTTTTCAATGACTTAGATCAATTTCGCGCAGGTTAAGTGGAAGCGAAGGAATTAGAATATAAAGCAGTAAAGCGGTATAACAGTAAAGCAGGAAAGCAGTAAAGCACGCAGAGATTTATCCTGGTTCGGTCACCTCCTAGTGACCTACGTCCAGTCCTCACGCCCTTGTGAGATTTTCCACTAACCAAAACAACAAGGCTTACAGGTGCCTTGGAAAACCTTTACAGACTCAGGCACTCTCCTCCTAGGATACCCCACCTATGGAGAGCCCTCAAATCTAACAATACAATAACAAGAGATACCCCACCCCTGTTACAATCAACTGCCCTAGAAAGATACCCCACTTCCTAGTACATGCAACTACCCTAGAGAGATACCCCACTCCCTAGAACAAAACACAACAATTAAATAATAAACAATTGTAAATACAGAAATACCTCTTAACGTAGGCAGATTACACAATTTGAAGAACGCAACCCCAACTAACTCTTAGCAAAAGATCAGCTCTTGACGGACCAGCGGTTCGAGAAGAACACAAATAAAATATAAAGAGTCTTTCAGAAAGTGATAGATCGTGAAGATGGGTTGTGGAAGAATGAAGACTATGAAGCCTCTATTTATAGGCTATATAGAAAAAAGTTTACGTTGAAATATTTATGGAAGTATGAGAATCGATTATTGCTTAAATGTATTGGATCTGAGAATCGATTCTTATGTGTGACTTCCTTAAGGTGAGAATCGATTCTTGCTTTATTTGAAAATGGATGGCAATCGATTATTGGCTTTGGAGTCGATTATGGAGATTACAAAAGCAAGCTTGAAATCGATTGTGTAGTTTACAAAAGGAAGAAGTTTGAAATCGATTCTTATTTAAATAAGGAAGCAAGGAATCGATTATGTGCTTAACCATTGATTTAGGAAATCGATTTTGAGCTTTAGAGAAATACTAGGAATCGATTCTTTACTTTTGAAACATTATAGGAATCGATTCTTATCTTTAGGAAAATAGTTGGAAATCGATTTCTTTGCTTTGAAAACATAGTTTATGAATCGATTTATATACTTAATAAAAATAATGAAAAAATCGATTTTGATATTTAGTAAAAAGTAGTGTGAATCGATTTTATAGTTTCTCAAAAACCTTTTTATGTTTACGTATGCATGCATGCATGCATTTTGAGAACTTGTGTGAGTGAGTGAGACTTTGAGAGGCGAGCTGACCTTTGAAAGAGCTTACACTTTTTCCTAAGACACACCCAAACCCTAAGGACTACCTTTATATTTAAGGACTACCCTTAAACTTGAATCTTCAATTCTTGGGCTTGATTGTCTTGGATTGTGACTTTTGAATATATGATACTTTTTATCAGCTTTGCTTTGACACCTCATTCCTTTGGCCATCAACTTGGCTTTGTCTTTTTCATCATCAAAACTAATCCTGCAATATTAGATAACCTGCAACACAGGTATCCACAGCCCGAGCTTCGCAACCTTGGCACAGGCCTCAAAATCCTCCAAGGAGAGTTCAACAGAATGAGCCTGACTGACCCGAGGTTTCTTTCCGCCAGAGCCCGAGCTCGGAGGAGGCCGCTTCTGCGGCGTCTTCATTACACTATTCTTCTTCTAATCAGGGGCATCCTTCGCGGCCACAGAAGGACTGGCCTGGCTAGCCACAACGCCCACAATAGGGGTCGGGGCTGGGCTAGAACCATCGTTGGGTCTGACACCTTCAGTATCCAGGAGGAGGAAGTCCGCCTCCCTCGTCAATCCTGCGGCATCCAGGTAGTCTTCCAAGCTATAGTCGTCTGCCATCTGGTCTGTAAAAAACATCAGCAAAAAAGAACCGAGGTCAGAAGTCAAAGTTAGACAAAAAACAAAGTGCGGAACAAAGCTCTACCAAGAACAATCTTAAGGGCCTCGGGGGACTCGGCCTCGGCATTCAGAACTTTCTTGCAATCGATCTTCTTACTCTTCGAGGTAAACTTGTCCACCCATTGGAGCAGTAAGTTGAAAGTCCTGGCTTCCTCCCCCAATAAGGCGGAGGTCGGGTAAGCATACTCGGCAGCCTCCCACTCGAAATGTTTCTCACTCCAAGATAAGGGGAACAACTATTTGACGACCTTCCCCCTCTCATCCAGCTCGGCATCCGCATCTTCATCTTCATCTTCTCGAAAAGAGCCGAGTACACGACAAAGCGCAAACCAGTGACCCCCTGGCATACGACGTCCGAGTTGAAACAGGCTCGAACCTCCACTTCTGTCCATTACCACCGAGGAACCTCTCGAACTTCTTGAAATCTTTCAGCTCGCCGCGACCGACCCGGTACACTGAACCCTTGTTGCGGACGTCTCCAGAAACCCAGTGATAGAGATCATGTGCGTGGGTCTCGCCGCCCTCGCCCTCACCCTCCTCTGGTTAGGATTGATGAACAGACTCACCCCTGGGGGGCAAGATTTTGGTAATCAAGTGCGACACAGAGCCGGCAGCCTCAACCGCGACAGATTTTACAGAAGAAGACATTTGGTCGTCAGCCAGATCCGCAGGGATCGGAAGTCCATCCGCCGACTTCTTCAAGAGCGGCTTCCCCGGGGGTACACTGTAGGACCTCTCAGAATCTTTTGTTCTCACCATTCTTACCTGTAGGGGAGGAAGCCAAGGTCATATGTAATATTCGAACAACGGGGTTTGGCTCCGGGAGACCAGAGTCGGGCGATGACCAGCTTCCTCCCCAAACTAAGTCGTAAGGGAGATGGGATCAACGACGAGCTCGATGATCCACTCGGAACGAATACAAAGAGTAAGACAGAACAGGGAGATAAAAGACTAACCTGAAAGCCTTGATGGAAAATATGGATCTCAGCGCTGGAAATCTGGAGAAGGACCACCGGAACTCCAAACTCGACCGCCTGGAATCTCAACTCGCACCCAGTTCGTAGCCTCGGAAGAATTGCTTGCTAGGTCGGGAGAATTAGAGCACAAAACATGAAAGCATGTGTTCACCCTCTAACCTATTTATAGGAGCAAAGGGCAAAGCAAGCGAAACGACGCGTCTCCCGCCAAATGGTAATAAATGACAATAGGGCACGAAAGCCCACACGGTCATAATGACCAAACGCATCGTTTCAGCAAAACACCACGTCACCACCAATGGTTTCCGGGTCCAACCCGACTCCCCAGGGAAGAAAACGTTCGACCTCTATAGACCGAAACCAAGCCGAGGTCGCACTATCGTGAACGACATCAACTTGGGGGGCAACTATTCCGAACTGGGCCAAGAGGCCCAATCCGCGCAAAGGGCCACCCCATTAACAGCGCTGGATCTGGTCCAATGAAGGAGATCCGCTTCGGAATCGAGATCGACGGTTCGGATCGCCGCTCTTGGATCCAACGGCTTCGGTTCGAGCAAGAGCCGTGAGGTCCCGTGACTCGTGTCTATAAATACGACTCTACCCCCCGAATCAGGTCTTTTTACCTTTCGTATTCGGTGGAAGTCAAACTTGATATCGGTGAGCTCCGTTTGCTTCGAAAAGATGACCGGAGGTGAAGTCAACTTCCTTTTCTTTTTGAGCAGAGGAAGAATAAAGTGGCCCCCCGATAGAGTCTATATAGAAGAAGAAAGATTCTTGCATATCACTTCTTACTTTTCTCATTTGTGTATCTCACTGACTTCTGATTGCTGACTTTGGCATCAGAGTGTCTGCAGGTACCCAATCCTTCCGAGTCCAACCTCGGAAGAAGGCGACGCTGACGAAGACAATCTCGGAAGATTCCGACTCGCGGGGCATTCTTCCGACCTCGAGCCAATGAGAAGATTGCGCAGAAAGACATTGAATACCAGCTACTGATCCAGGATCCCGGATCCGAGGTCACGTACCGAACAAAATTGGGAGACTAAAACTGTGAATTTGATAAAATTCAGAAGCCCAAAATTTCGAGAAAAAAAATTGAGGGACTTAAATTACGAATAGGATAAAATAGGAGGAACAAAAGTGTACTTAAGCCTAAAATCAAAACCCAAAGCAACCGACGGACAAACACATCTAGGAACAAGGAGGCAAGGGATTGGGAAGGGGTAATTTAGGTTTTTTGATTTAAGGAAAAGAAAAAGAGGAGGGGGTGCGGGTAGAAAAAATAAATGGTGCAAATAGAAGTCCTCTTTTTTCATTTATGTTTTTTCTTTCATTGACTTAAGGCGAAGCAACAACAAAAAAGTACCAAAAATGGGAACAATGGGGGAGGTTGTAGAAATAAACAGCTTAGAGAAGAGTTTGTTAGGGAAGAACAACAACGAGGGAGATGATGAAAAAGAATCAGTGTTATATGCGGCATCGTTTCGAGAAATGGAGCAGAATTTCGTCAAGTACCAAACGGTACGGTGGGTGCTTTACTCACTCTTGTTGATATTAGCATGGGGTATTGGACTCCTCATGTTGCTTTATGTACCTGTTAGAAGGTTTATACTTTGGAAGGATATTCGTTCTAGAAGTCTCTTCCTCACTCCAAATGCTATTGTTTACAAGGCAATGTTTCTTTTTTTTTTGACAACAAGGCAATGTTTCTATACTCTCTATATCTTCACTTCAAATTTTCCCTATTTTTATTCAATTGCAATGAACTTGAGAAATTATTGTGAATTATTGTTGTTGTGGTTGTTATTGATGGTGGCTGTGGTGTTTTTATTGTTAGTTGTTGGATGTGTATCTATCTATTATTAACATTTAATTGTTGAGGTTATGAATATGATTAAATATGTGATATGTATGATACAGTATGAATAAATTTCCTAATTCTATCAAAATGGAGTATAAAGAAGAATAAATTTTCAATAAACTATATATAAAAATAGTAAGTACTCCCCAGAGTTTGAGAAATATGTCTAATTAGTCCCTAAAGTGTTATGAAATCCATCTAATTAGTTGCCATATGGATTACTTATAAAACTTTAGGGATTAATTACAAGGATTTTATAAAATTTAAGGACTATTCATTATTTTAACATAGGTTAGAGACTAAATACCATCGAGGCGCCTACAATGAGCGAGTGATTAGTCACTGCTGTCTGTGCGGTAGATACCCGGGTTTATATACCAAAAAAAATACGATAAACTAAATAGGAGAGTGTAAATTTAGGGACGAAATTGATGGTTTATTCGTGCAAAGAAGAATGAACACGTTTTTTTAAAATATCTAATCATAAGTAATAACTCTTCACTCTATGTTTTATGATACATCTGGAATCATATATCGTGA
Organism: Astragalus membranaceus; assembly: GCA_039519185.1. Classification (NCBI taxonomy): domain Eukaryota; kingdom Viridiplantae; phylum Streptophyta; class Magnoliopsida; order Fabales; family Fabaceae; genus Astragalus; species Astragalus membranaceus. The sequence goes on along the minus strand of CM076848.1, from coordinate 169,575,001 downwards.
CATGTTATATGGTTATATGTTTATGTAGCTCAGATCACAAGGCCAGTACCATTTCCATGTTTTGGGGTACTGCAAAAGGAGAAGCATGTTTTATTGCATTTTGTAGCTGATGTTTGTTGAACAAGGTGCGGTATTTTATGCTTTCATCTGTGTTTTCTTTAAGCTTTTGGACAAACTTCTTTTTTGAAGTTTTAGTTTCATGTTATCTGCGTTGTAAGATTTTTCCAGCCTTTGCCAATTATGTATGTGATCATGTGTTTTTAATTTCTAGTATTTGATTAGGCTGTGATTGGATTGGCTTGTAAATGGTTTGAGAGAGCTTATAACTTGTTCACAAGTTGTTTTCAGCTTATTTCCATAAACTCTTTGGGATTGGTACTGAAATTAGCTTTCGCTTCTATGAAGAAAGTTTAACCATGTTTTCTCTTTGATTGTAAAACTAGCTTATGTATAAGCGCTTCTAGGATAAGTAAGCACTTAAACTGTTTACCCAAATGCATTCCAACTATAGGGTACCTGCAATGGTCATGACATCATGTAGTTTTAATTTCCCTAATTAGCTAATTTAATTTATTTAAATTAGCAAAGAGGTTAAGGTGAATTATTAGCTAAATGAAATATTTAGCACAAGAGGTTATCATGAAATGATTAGTTGGCAAACATTGCTAAATTATGTGATGTTGAATTAAATAAAAGATTGTACTCATGCATAATTAAAATATTATGTTAAGTTAAAAAGAAATTGGCTAAGTTCATTAGATTAGGCCATATCATAGTATAGGAAGTAATCAAGTTGTTGAAGGGTACAATAGTCTTTGTACATGATTAAATGAGGGACATTATTGTCAATTCCTAGTGAGTGAATCAGCTGGTCACCCCAAGACCAGCCAACACCACACACCCAGCCTCACTTCACCAATTCCAGAAAAAGAAAATTTTGAAAGAGGAGAGAATAGAGAGGAGAGTTGCTAGAGAGAGGAAGAGAAGGAGAGGGAAGAAGAAATCCAGGATCTTGATGCATGTCTCGATTTCCACCATCATCATAATCAGTTTCTCCTCCTCTATCCATTGATACAATTTTTGTGACCTAACCTCCTCCCAAACTCAGATTCACCATTGTCATCCCTTTGAAGCTCCAAGATCAAAAATGGAGTCCTAAAGGTTTGCATGTCTTAATAGAGCCCCACATTCAGTCCTAAGACCTATCTTCTTTTGCCAAAAACCTATTTGAAGTTCGATTGAGCAGCTGGGGTTTTGGTTAAGTGGCTGTCCAAGCGATCGAATATCGGACTTCGTTGTTGGAGAGGATTCGGGGCGAGTTCGTGACATTTCGGAGCGGTCGAGTTCACGGGGTTTCGTTGTTTGTGATTTTCATCACAATACGGTGAGTTCTATACTCGCTTAGGGACGTTTTTGATATCGAGTCATAATGTTTTCTGAAACGATACGTTAAAATCCGCTTTTCGAAAAAGTTGACGAAACCGTTTCTATCGAAAAACCGTTAATTGTAAATTGTTCGAATTGATGGAATTGTTGATTGATGTTGTGATGATATGTATTGATTGATTGTTTATCGCTTTCGCTGGTCTGGAATAATTGCTTGCTATGCTTGTTTTAAGTCTCGGATATCCTAGAAAGTCTCGGTATCGGATTGAAAGCAGAACGGGACAAAATCGCATTTCGAAAACCTGTTTTCTGAACTATCTGGAAGCCATCGCGTCGCGACCCGTTCCCCATCGCGTCGCGACCCTTTGTAAAGTTGCAACGAAAATGTTTGTGTAACTTTTCTCTTCGCGACGGAACCTGTTCGCGTCGCGACGCAATGTAAATTTCAGCAAAACTTGTCGATTTTGTTTTTGCGATAACTTTTGATCCGGTAATCCGATTGAAGTGTTTTCAGTTGAGTTTTGAAGCTTATTGAAAGGTCTACTCAGAGGTGTAATTCAAACTATAAAATTCCCTGTTTTGAAAGTTAAAAATGTTGGGAAAAACCGTACATTAGTGGAACGCGAGTGTACACATGTCAATTCATACAAGACAAGATAAGAAATGTTTAATTCAAAGACAAGATACCTTCCCTTGAGGAAGGGTAGACGGTACATGAATGAAAATGATAAGACGGCCCAATGCGGGTACATTTATATAAAATATATAAATTGAGGTCAAGGGTGACGACCCTTAGAGGATTGGCATACTAGGGGAGGGGAAGTCATGAGCCCCAAAACCTAGACTCAAAAGGTTTCACCCACTAGAAATAGCGGGATGAGTTCACCAAAAGCCAAAGAAGTGCCTAAGAATAGGTAGGCTTGAGGTGTTATGCTAGAATGATAACTGAAAAAGAAAGGTAATGCGTAGTCGCTTAGTAGGGCTACAAATTACAATAGGTAAAATACATTGTCCACATGGTTGCTTAGTAGGACCATGAGTTCACAAGTAAAGAATAATGAACCGCTAGAGTTAGTAAGGGGTCTCGATAGGACTCACTGAGATAATGTTTATCTCACCCTTCATATTTGTGGTTTTTACAGAGAAACAGGGGAAAGCAAAGGCGACGAAGCACGGTTAGCCGGTGCGACTCTTGGAGTCATTGAGGATTGAGTTTCATGTTTAGGCCTTGTCCCATTTACTGTTTCTATGTCATCGATTATATAACTATCATGTATCAGTTGTAAATCGTTTCCGTTACTTTATGTTTTGAGTATTGAACACCAGGATTGTATAAGCCTTAAGTTATGGAAATTGAGCATTTTCAGGAAGTTAATGAGGTTCAGAGAACCATTTGATATGTATTATCGAAAATTTTAGTTGTGTTCAATATTTCAATAACAGGAAGTCACTCTGATGTATGCCATTTAGTGCATTTCGGTAATTTTACATGTTAGAATTTATCGGGGTGTTACATTATGGTATCAGAGCAGTTCGACCCAGACGGACTTAGATAGTTAGGGTGGTTTTATCCCTCGAGTAATTCTGCTATTTTGCCTCTTATGATGCTAAGAGACATTGAGCCTGATCAACTTAATACTTGGTGTATCGTTTGCAGAATTATGGCAGGAGGATCGAGGAATAACCCACCAATTGATCCACATTCCGCATGGATGCAGAATATGATCGAAAGACAGCAAAAGATGATGGAAGATATGTTGCTAATGCAACAGAATGCTCAAGCTCAACCTCAACCAATTCCTGAGCCACAATTTAACCCGCGACAGGTTTACTCTGAATTCCTGAAAATGAAACCTACCGAGTTCAGAGGAGGAGCAGATGTCATGGAAGCCCAACATTGGCTGGATGACATAGAGAAAATTTTCTTAACTATGCAAGTCACTGATGAGGACAAGCTGAGATTGGCAACGCACATGCTGAAGGGAGAGGCTGACAACTGGTGGTCTAATGTTCGGAACATGATGGTCTCCATGGGTACTCCCTAGACTTGGGAACATTTCAGGCAGGTATTTTTGGAGCAGTTCTTTCCGACAGCTATGAGGTTTGACAAGGAGAACGAGTTTTTGACTCTCACCCAAGGAGGTTCAACTGTGGGTCAGTACGCGGCTAAGTTTGAAGAGTTGTATCAATTCTTCGGTTTGGCCGGGTATGCTCCCAATGACAAGTGGAAAACTGATAGGTTCAAGTATGGGCTGAGGGAAGACATTGCCCAAAGTCTAAGTTCTTTTGCATATACCAACTATGCCGCCATGGTTCAGCAAGCGTACATAGCTGAAAGTGATTTGAAGAGGTTGTATGCAAGCAGGAGAGTATTCAATCAGAATAAGAAGAATGTTGGATCATCCAACAATCAGATGGGTCCCAAGCACAACTCCAACAAAGGGAAACAAGTTCAGTCGTCGAACTCCTCAAGATTCAATACATGTTCCAACTGCGGAAAGTACCATCAGGGTAAGTGTCAAATGGGATCCAACCAGTGTCTCTTCTGCAAGAAAGATGGTCCTTATGCACGGGACTGCCCAGCAAAGGAGAAGAGTCAAGGAGATAGCCCTGCCGCTACTACTTCTCATGGGAGAGTTTACACTTTGGACGCCCAGAAGGTCACTCCATCAGACAATCTACTAAGGGGTACGAGATCTCTTTTTAATAACTCCGTTAGTATTTTATATGATTCGGGTGCTACCCATTGTTTTATATCTCAAATCTGTGTTGAACGGTTGAGATTGGATTTGACACCTTTGCCTCAACCAATCTCCATTAAGACTGCTGCTGAGGGTAGTATTCAAACCCAAGCTTTATGGGAAAACTGTCTTCTATCTATCGGAGACAGGAATTTTGTGGTGGATTTCATTTGTTTGCCAATGAAGGGTATGGACGTTGTCTTAGGTATGAGTTGGATGACGGCCAACCATCTGACTATAGATTGTTTCCATCGGACTATCGGTTTCGCCTCCGAGTCAGTGGAGCTACAGCCGACCAATCCTGAAGTTGTTATTTCTTTCACTTCAGCCAGTAACTGTTTGTTTCAAGGCGCAGAAGCTTATGTCATGATGTTGTCTTCATCCACTGAGACAGGTCTAGATTTATCTTCTGTGCAAGTTGTTAATGAATTTCTTGATGTGTTTCCTGATGAAGTTTCTTCGTTACCTCCGGATCGTGAGATGGAATTCTCTATAGAGTTGGTTCCGGGCACTGGGCCAATTTCTATAGCTCCGTATAGAATGTCACCATTAGAGTTGAAAGAATTGAAAGTCCAATTGGAAGAATTAATTTCCAAACAGTTTATCCGGCCGAGTGCCTCACCATGGGGTGCTCCAGTGTTACTTGTCAAGAAGAAGGACGGAAGTATGAGGTTGTGCATTGACTACCGTCAGTTGAATAAGGTGACTATTAAGAACAAGTACCCTCTACCGAGGATTGATGATTTGCTAGACCAATTGAGGGGAGCTGCAGTATTTTCAAAGATTGATTTGAGGTCCGGCTATCACCAAATCAGGGTGCGAGCTTTGGACATCCCGAAGACCGCTTTCCGTACGAGGTATGGACACTACGAATTTGTAGTGATGCCCTTCGGTTTGACCAATTCTCCAGCCATATTCATGGACTATATGAATCGGATTTTTAATCCCTATCTGGATCAGTTTGTTGTGGTATTCATTGATGACATCTTGGTATACTCTAAGACAATTGAGGAGTATGTGCAACATCTCCGAATTGTTCTGAGCGTACTCCGGGAGAAGAAATTGTATGCTAAGCCATCCAAATGTGATTTTTGGATGTCTGAAGTTAAGTTTCTGGGCCATGTAATATCTCAGGCTGGTGTTGCAGTGGATCCCAGTAAGATTGAAGCTGTGATAGACTGGAAACAACCGTCCACGGTTACTGAGGTGAGGAGTTTCTTGGGATTAGCTGGGTATTATCAGAGATTTATTCAAGGATTTTCCCAGCTGGTTCTTCCACTCACTCGGTTAACTCGCAAGGGTCAGCCGTTTGTGTGGGACTCAGATTGTGATGATTGTTTTGCGGAATTGAAGAATCGTTTGACTTCTGCACCTGTCCCGATTCTTCCAGATCCGTCCGTAGGATTCTAAATCTATTGTGACGCATCTGGTAAGGGTTTAGGATGTGTTCTAATGCAGAATCAACAAGTAGTTGCTTATGCCTCCAGACAGTTGAAACCGCATGAGGAGAATTATCCAACTCATGATTTAGAGTTGGCGGCGATCGTGTTTGCTCTAAAGATTTGGAGACATTACCTGTATGGGTCTCGTTTCGAAGTCTTTAGCGACCACAAGAGCCTGAAGTATTTGTTTGACCAGAAGGAGTTGAACAACAGACAGAGGAGATGGGTAGAGTTTCTG